>OX016541.1:75927451-77171856 GCA_943590905.1 Sphaerophoria taeniata
AGGGCACTGAAAAATCCCTGTGTAGCCAGGCACTTACATTGGCCCTGTTCCCATGTGAAGAACGATTGTGTTAGATTTTTTGTAGATTTTGCTTACTCCTTAATTTTTTTTTAGTTTCTTTAAGATGACGCAGAAACAGAAAAAAAAAGAAAAGAAGAAAAGAAAAATGAATTAAAGCCGTTGATATAAACAGTTTACTTGTGTTCGACAAACAAATATTTTGGATATTCGGGCCGAAGAGAAGAACACAAGGAAAAGCCTCAAATTTCTACAGTCAATATTTTTAATTTTTTCCTTCCCCTTACGTTTTCTGCAAGCAACCCCGTTTGCCATCACTAATAAAAAAAAAATTTCGATTTCCTTCACGTGTGGATAAGGGTATAAGGCCATTAAGATTTGTTTGAAGCAAAAACACACACAAATAGTTAAACTAACTCTTTAAATTTTATATCAGGTAGAGGTCAAATAACACGTTTATAACTTTATAAGTCTTACTGCCGATTTCATAGAACATGGATTAAGTATAAATTGAAACCTGATTTGCTTGCATTTCGTTACTGATAAAGCCAGGTGTTTATATAAAAAAATAAGATTTCAAACAAAAGCTTTTCACATGTTCAGCATTCTTAATTAGACTGAACATTTGTTTTTATTTTCTTTTTTATTCATTTTTGATGTCGGAAATCCTACTGCTTGATACATTTGATGCCATTTCCTGCTTTTATGCAATTTAACTTGTTTGCTATCTTTTTGAACATATCCCTCTTCTGCTCACTTTTACTCACCTTTCGTACGTTAAAACTACAAATTTTCAAATTTTCCGGGTAATTTACTCCCCATGTGGGGTTTCACACTTTGCTGAGATTGTATTGGTAAAAACACGCATACTCTTGCAGTAAATGTTGACCGCAGCTTGTAGGCATTGTCATTTTGACAGCTCAGTTTCCCATCTCCCTTTTAAACTAATCTGTGATCCGACATTTATTTAAACAATCTTCTTTGCCAAAATTCTCTGAAATTAGAAATCATAAAATTATAAAGCACATTGAAATCCGTTTAGGTGGTATAAATTTATTTTGTATAAGGTAATTCTATTAACGACACTTTGATACATCTTTGCTTTTTTACAATGAACACAATTTTTCAAAATCACTTATTTATAGTTAAATTATTGCTAGAATTTAAAGATAAAATAATTTTTAAAACTCATCAAATAAATCTGAGTTTATCATTGCACTTTGAAGAAGATCACTTCCTTCCACTGAGCTTGATAAGGATGAGTGCGAAGCTATACTTCTTCGCTGTAGCGACTGAATAACATGCCTTGACAGAACTTGTTGTAATTCAGCCATAGCTTCAGCTGCCTCGATGTTGCTTAATTCTTCCAGCTGACTGGCCACACTGGTACCAAAACTTTCATATTTAGTTTTTCGTTCTCCAAAAAAAGTTAAAAACCTTTGAAATACACAAAAAAGAAGTCATCTTATTAAGCCATTGTTTACCTGGCCGAGAATTTGTACTTTGTACAATGGCAGCTATGGCGTCCTCGTATCTTGCACTTCGGGCGCTCGATGATGATGTGATCCCCCTTGCCAGCCCGATGACTGCCTCGCCGATGCTATTTGCATTGGTTTAGATCATAGAGAATATATAATACCTAGAGTCGCGACTTCGGGTGTTCGCTCTCTTTTTGCCTACAAGCTGAAATTTGTTCGTTTTATACCAACCCAGTGAGAATGTGTTAGTTTTCCAATGCTTTTTAAATGGGAGACTGCACCAATACATTCGCACTGACCTAGGTACAGTGCTCAGGTTTGAGTCGAGGTGGGTGTCCTGGGCTCAGATTTCAAAAATAAGATTCCGTTGAGCTCAAAATTTTCAAAAAAACTTAAACATACAAAAAAATGCATGTAATATAAAAAATAAATACATTGTATTGTTTATTTGCACTTGTAATATATAATTGCACTATTATTTACCAATATTTTAATCAAAAAACTAAATAAATCTTAAAAAGAACACAAGAAAAAGTCGAAATGGTATGCTTACATCTTAGGAGCACACAAGGAAAATGCAATCGTGCCTTAAGTCTCGCATTTCGAGTGGTGAAATTTTTGACAGCTTATATCATTACCAGACTGCATGAGTTCTAGTATACAGCGGGTGCCGTCCCTCTACGAAATGAAAAAGGTAAACCAATTCAGATCTTTGCTTCCATACAGGCCCAATTGACATTCTTAACTTTCAGGCGAGATATCTATGCAGAAAGTAATGTCGTTTTCCATTGGTCCAGAAGCATTCGGAAGAGTCTAGAAGTCTTCTGAAACCATTTCATTGGACTGACATTCACAGACGGAATGCTTCTGGGAAGAGCAGAACTCTTCTGTTTTGAAAACAGAATCGTCCGAAGAATGACACATACATCATAACCCGTTCCATTGGAGGCAGAAGAAGAAACGTAAAAAAAAAGACCAATGGAAAACGACTAAAAAGTCCAGCGATATATCTCTGCAAACGTCCCGAATACGCTCGCGGTGAATCGTCCGACGAAGACAGCGACTTGGAAGACTTTATTGACAATCGCAAAAGAACACAGGCTGCAGCAGCGTTAGCAGAAAAAGATTCCACCATCACCAGTCAGTCAAATCAAGAAATCGATGATGAAAACGTCGACGATCCTCGTTTGAGACGATTAAAATCACTGGTTATTGAAGAAGAACCAACGGAAGTTCGTTTGGAACATCATCGACATATTCACGAACCAGAAATTTTCGGGTCCGAGTCGGAGGAATCCGAGGATTCAGAAGATGAGGAAATCAATATGGAAAATGAAAAATCAAGCCCGATACCGTCGAACCGAACATCGAAGATGTCTGCACTGACGATGAAAATGACGAGGTCGAATATGAGGCTTGGCGTGCAAACTGCGTGAGCTGAAGAGAATCAAACGAGATCGCGAGAAGAGAGAGAGAGAAAGAAGTATCCCACCTCGTGCCGGTAGACAATAAGCCGTCTTCGAATCGAAATAATCTCAAGATGAAAAAATAAACCGGTGATCCGGTCTACAATATTGTTTACTGTGAGAATGCGAAAATAGTTGCTGGCGGGGTCATTGGGTGGAACGAAGAGATGCGCAAGCTCTACAACGGTTCCTGGCATGGCGAGCGCTTCAATGTCAAAGCTGTTGGGCACACACATGAAGGGTGAGTACTGAGGATACACTGAATATCGACCTTACTTGATTGGTTTTTATATTGACAGCTGGAAAACTCTATGGAAGATCTACACGGACGATCGTTTTCCGAAATATCAAAAATATTTGCATCAAAAGTTTATGAACTGCTGTGAGTTTGGGCACATTTGATCCAAGTGTCCGAGGCCCAAGAAACTTCCGGTTTGCTATATGTGCGGCGAGAAAGGCCACTGCGAGCCCAGAAGTCCGAATACTATTTGTTTGAGGGTAAGGTATTAGACCTTCATTTGCATGCTGATTTCGTTGTTGTTCTCTCTTAGTGTGGCAACAAAACTAGAGTGTTTACGAAAAGCTGCAATGCTTGCAACTACTAAAACCGTTTGATTTGTCCGATTTGTAAGGTACGCGGCCACAGTGTCAATCTCTGTCCAAACAAATGGCGTCGCTATCACTCCACAGTAAGTTTTTTTGCTTCCTAGTTTCACAGACAACTGATTTGTCCTCTTTGCAGATAAAAGCAAATCAATATCCAAACAGCAAACTGGAATACAAAAACAGGAAGACATGCTGTGTGTGCGGTCATCGCGGCCACTTGCCCGAGCACTGTCGCCATGCATTTAACTTCTCAGGGTATCCAATTTTTGTAATAGAAATACGTTCTCATCAGAAATCCTATGACGACATTTCGATTCGATCAATTCGCTCCGGAATTGGCTACAACTTGATGTACAAGCCGGATTTGGATATAAGCTTTGAACTGGCCGAAAATAAGACAAAACACCAATATTACGGGCGCTTCCTAATGGGTTACATGCTCACAAGGAAACGGAAAGTCTCTGAAAAGCAAGACAACCTAGGATCGCCAGCGGCTAAGAAAATCACAGACCCGTTGAAGGAATACGTTGTGAATCCCTTTGCTAAGGCAGCTCTGGACAAATCGCCCACAAAGTCGATGGTTCTGGCACCAGTTGAGAGCGATCAAGCTATCGACAATAACAACAACAGAGACGGAGCAACAACAACCGTCACAAAGACGAATAGAACAGAATCGCCATGGAGAGACATTTTGCTTCATCTTTTTCGAAAATAAAATAGATTTTTTTTATTCAAGAATTTATTAAAAACCATGTAAATTAAATCTTAACAAAACATATTTACAGGAAGATTTGTGATTTAAAATGTTCAATTTCCAATATAATCATAATAGACTTTATTAAACTATTGTAACTAGTTTTTACTTAACCGTCCTTTACTCATGCGTCCAAGTCCCTGACGCTCGGACCATCCCATTTTCTGGAGTAGACGATTGCCAACATTATTCTCGCCAGTTAGCATAACTATAGCTCGTTGTTGTAGTTACTGTCGTGACTTATTTTTGGTGATGTGTTTGAGTTCGTTCTAGAAAGGCTCTTTGCTGCGATTCGGTGGTGGTGTATCACTTGTATTTCAAACGTGCGTCGTTCTTTGGCTCGGTCACGGTACCTTCAAAGAATTATTAAGTTAAAGAGGAACGTAAGGAAAACACACAAAAAATACTCACGGTAAAGCATTTTGTTCATCGGATCGGAATCCGATACCCCTCTTATCAGATTCTCTTTGTGCAAGTTGGACATTTTCAAATGCTTTGTCATGATCTCCAGCGATTGGAAGGCTCTCTTGCATAGCAGGCAGGTGAGGTTCTCGAAATCAACGTAGTCCTTTTCGATATCACCCCCTTGATGTTGCACATTGTCCTCGAAGATTGAATCGAAGATGCAATCAGTAATTTGGGGTCGAATTCAATCATACAAATTGGACACAATCCCAAAGAAGTCCCCTGTTTCGAGCTTTGCCATGCATTGGAAAAGGCGACGCCGAGACCAATTGATAAGCGGAAAAGATGAGCGGCGGTAGGCGAAATCTCACGACTTCAAGAAGGGATCCGGAGTCTGCATATGGAATTCATCGGGGAACACCTGAATTATGCACTCCATCAAGTATTCTTGGGCAATTGCATCCTGACAACTGACCACCTGCTCGAGAATGCCCTTCAATATATTATGCTTCCAGCGAAGCCAATTCCAACTGCGGCAATCGCAACAAATGTTTCTTTTCCTTATTCGCAGTGAAGTCTTGTCGATTGTTGTTCGTGTCAGGTTTGTTTTTGGACATTTCCAGGCGTATTGTCTGCTGATCTGAATCGTTGAATCTACTCAACTCAATGGTGTCCAATCGCGATGTCGGCCCACAGCTGAACCATTCGTTTTCGTCTGATTTGTTGTTGGCGGTGCTGCTGCTAGCAGTGCTGCTGTAACGTTCCTCGGCGCTTGAGTTTATCGAATGCCGAGACCCGTGACCGGAAAGACGATTCTCCCGGCAGCAGAGCGTTACCAACAGAACGCTTAGCAAAACTCACATTGTCGACTAGTTCGTATTTTTGTTTTTGCATCGACCGCTGCTGCCGATCAGGATCCTCCTCAGGGATACAATCCCAATTGACTTCCTGACCACCCCACGAGATGCGACGCTTCCAATGCGACGATAATTATTGTCTTGACCATTACTATGAATGAAAGGATTCGAATCGTTATACTTGAATGAATCGTAGACAATGGCGTTCGGATTGGGGTTGATGGTGGACGCTTTGCGTTTGAAGAACGTCGGCATAAGGTCATTCGAAAGTGATCGGGGTTTTCATTTTAAGACAAATCTTAAATACTTACAGACATGCCGTTTGCTGCGATAGATCCAGTATCAGATTTTCTGAAGTGCAGTCGGTCAAGCCGTGCTTTCCCCAGACATTCAGGTCTTATAATCATCTCAGGTCTTAATGTCATCTCATTGCGAATGTCCATCAAATCGGAACAGGAATATTTCTTCCAGTCTTCCCCCAAATGCCCATTCAAATGGTCATGTTTGTTCTTGTCATCGTTTTCGATACCATTCTGAATAATGGCGTCCGTTTGCCTTTCCCCGTTAGCCACTAACTCAGTTTGATCCCCCTTCCATCGACTTGCATTGCTTTCAGCATCAGTTGTTGCCTCAAGTGCAGCACAATTGAAATTAGCACAACAAACCCCCTGAACAGTATACGGAGTCGATGATAAAGCCGATAGAACTTGCGACCCAAGACCCTCTTCTTCGTCCAAATTTCTGTGAGTGCCTCTTTGAGTTTGTTGCGTACAGAGTCCCATGGCCAGAGACTTGGCTAAAATTGTGATGGATCCTTAACGTCTTCGTCGGTTGATTTTTCTTCTTTTTTCAGATCATCGAGTGAGGTTTTGCTGAAATCTATGCGAGCAGCACATTTAGTTAGGGTATCCGAAAGTGTTGGCGGTCTGGAAAGGTAATTTGATACAATAGCATTTAGCCGGTTAAGGTCAGTCAACTTACGGTTGGTATATTTCTGTTCCGTCGTAGGTTATTTCTTGAATTTGATTTTCATAATGTGCTTCAACGGAAACATTTACAGAATTTGTCATATTCAATGAGTTACTCATTGAAGATTGTAATTAAAATAAATAAATTAGGAAAACATTCACTTTAAAATACATATTTTTTATCTACAAAATTCATGTCACTTTGAGCAACAGGAAAAAAATTTTACCCACGGCAGAGTACTCACTTTTTGTTTTCACCTCTTACACAGATTCACGGACACGAAAAAAAGAGAGGATATTGTGAGAGTTCACCTCGGAAAAATTTTGAGGGTGTTTTCGGCAAGGGAGGAAAAGGTCGCGACTCTAGGTATTATATATTCTCTATAGTTTAGATGTTGATTGGGAAAGTGCAAGAACATCAGCAGTGGCCTGCACACCCTCCACAGCCTCTTCAGCCTCTACAGCCTCCATAGCTCTCTCAAGTGTATCGTCCTAAATTTTTTTTTTCATTTATAATTTTTATGAAGTTGTTTATTACTTACCAGTGAGAAATTGTTCTGTGTTTTACGCAGCACAATAACTCCATCCAGGAATGAAAACTCACTGAAATAAAAAAGGTGAGACTCATAAACTTCCTCGTTTCCAGCACCCGAATGTTGAGAATCTGTAAATTTTTTTTTCAGCCACATAAGCTGAGCGAAGATTTTTAACTTTTTTTTTAACATCGATCACGTCCTTGTTCATTGCTTGGGATATGGATGCCCAAGCTTTGTTCTTCAAATCGTTCCTCTTGTATAGGTTGCTCTTGTAGTTCCACAAGCACTCTTTTTCCCTGTACAAGTTTATCAGGAGCTTGGTTTCATTCTGGGAAAGTTTCCACTCACTCATGATTGTGCTGTTTAAAAGGATTTGTCAAAAACGCATTTCGTATAAAAATGTGTTATTACCTGATTTAGTCCTTTTAAATATATGAATCTAATAAAAAAAAACTGCAAATGCCGACTTTTTTTAACACAGTAATTTTTTTTTTGTTCGCGCCAAATGAATACTTGTCGGTTTGAGACACACAAAATAATGAAATTGAGATGTCATCCACACACAAAAAAGGAAAAAAAAAAACTCAAACGTCAAATTTGATATCAGACATCGATGTCAAGACAAAATAGCAGAGAGAGATCGCTAACATCATATCATAAGATGAAACAACGCGACTCCATTAGACTTTTCATGTCAGGATGAGTATTCTGAGAGAAATTATCTCTAGTGGAGTCGGCCTGTAACAAACAAAATAAAATAACCGTTTTGACATCTTTTTTTTCGTTCAGTTTAAAGCGGGATATACACAACACCGTTCAAATGCTTGTCATGCACGTTCAATTGTATTTGTGAAAAAAATTACACGTATAGATGCTTGAAGCAAAATCAAAACATAGGTGTGATTTTTTCACTAATACACTTGCTCGTGCATGACAAGCATTTGAACTTTGTATATCCGGCCCGGCTTAAAAATCAGCAGACAAAAAGCAGGGATGGTTCGAAAACAGCATTTTAGGCCGTGTGCGAATTCAGTTAAAAATGGGTTAAAATTTGACGTTTGGTTAAATTTTGACACTTCGCATTGAAAAAAATTATTAGACTAGCTGCGGAGCAGGTTAAAATATGACAGTAGTGGTTAAAAATTCATCCATTTTTATTTTTTAACCACAATTCATCCAATTCGCACACGGCCTTAGTTAAAAAAATCAGTGAAAGACATTGGTGCAACCCAGTATATATATTAGGCCGATAAATTTTATAAGGATTTTAGCAAAAACTGGTTTTAGTGGATTTTCGTGCAACTGGCACTGGCATTGAAATATCAATGCAATAATTAATTAATCATAACAAGGAACAAAATAAAACGACAAAAACAGACCAAACGACAAAACAGAAGCAAACTTTTCTATCATTCATGAGGGAAAAAAGACACGTCAAAATTTTAACCCATTTAATCTGCTCATTTCCATTTCCTCATGAATGATAGTTTGTTCTTCTCCATTTTATTATTTTCCTTGTTTTAATGCGTTGCTATTTTAAAAGATTAGAATAAAATAGTTTAAATTGATCACATTTCTAAATCGACAAAAGAAAACTAGTAAAACTAGTTTTCCAGTGTTACTACCCGGAATAAACCAACTATTCAAAATGGGAATTTTTTTTGAAGATTTTCTACTGTTTTTCCCCAATATCGAATTACTACTGAAAAATCGAGAAAAGTAAATAAAACAGAGTTTATTTGTTACTTTTAGTGACTTTTTCTAAAACTTTGTTCTTTATGGTGGATTTACATGTATCTGCATCATCTTGATCTGTAAAAATCAAGAAAAGTAAAGCGGTTGAGATATACGTCGTTATACAAAAGAGTGAAAGAGTACACTATATGCCTGCTTTTTAATTGCCATAATTTTTTATAGCTCAGTGACAGTAGATGAAGAGTCGCCATTTTTTTGGTTACACATTTATTTATCAATTAGATAAAGAAATTCCGCAGGCAAATTCTTCATATAAATATAAATGCATTGATCGTCTTTAAGTAAAAGTACCTATAGTAATTTTATTGAGTTAAATATTACTTACTTCGTTTGTTATTTCTTATCGCAATCGCACATTCAATCAAATGAGCGGAAAAATTGACAATTATAGTTTTTGTTGCTTTTTTAGCGTTCAGGTGAGAAAGGGAGATTCGCTGTTGACCTGAACTCAGTTATAGGAACCTCAAATGCAGATGAACATGCTATAAAAAAGATGAACATGTTCGTCTTAACCATAATCTTGATCTTGATTTCTATTTTTTCCTATAATCTTGATCTTGACAAGATGTCTGCATTTTGATTTTGGCTCTCTATCGAACGAGCATGATTTTTGTATGTTGCATCTCTCTGTTTTGCAGAACTAAAAATGCAAATACATGTAAATCCACCATTAAAGGGATTGGTTTTTACCCGAAATTAAAAAAAAAATGCATATTTTTTGTGCAGGGAAATTTCTGAAATCGTGAGGGAAATATCTTAGTTCTACGCAGAAATGTTGGTTAAAAAAATCCTCTTTAACGCAAACCAAATTTAGGCCGTGTGCGAATTCAGTTAAAAAGTGGTTAACTTGACCTTTGGTTAAATTTTGACATTTCGCATTGAATAAAATGTGTTAAAATTAGTCTAGCTGCAAAGCAGGTTAAAATATGACAGTAGTGGTTAAAAATTCATCCGTTTCTAACCCGATTCATCCAATTTGCACACGGCCTTAAGTAGACATACAAAGGTTCAGTCTGACAAGAAAATGTTTTTTTTTCTCTCTCTTTCTTCCACCGATTCATTGGAAATGGGAAAGTGAATCCGTTCAGTACAGTTCAAATCAAATACATTGATTTGAAATCTCGAATCGAGATGATTAACTTTTGTGGGGTAAATCTAGTGATTTCGAAGAGATTTCAAGTAGATTTGAGTTAATCTCAGATTATCGTTCAGTGGAAACAGCATAGAACACACTTTTTAACGCAATCCGAACACGGCCTTCAAAACAAATTGTTTGTAAGGGGCCAGTTATAGCGATCATTGGTTTTCATCAGGAAAAATTGGAACAGGAGGAATCTGAAATTTTTTCCTGATGAGCGTTTATAGCAATCATTGAAAATTTCTGGCAGGAATTTTTTTCCTGCCGTAATTCTATCATTGGAACAGTGAGAAGTTGAAACAAAGATCTTTGGAATTGTACAAAATTGAAACGAAAATCATTGGAACGATTTGTTTTATTTTTTGACAAAAATCCATCAGCTGTTCAGGAAAACGAATTTCCGTACGGAAAATAGAAAAATACATTTTTAACGAAAAATTAGTACGCAAACTTATATTTTTTTTCTTAAAAAAAATTCTTTAAGTATTTTCCGGTCGATTGGTATATAAATTGCATTAGTAATCAAAAGAAAACTTAGGCCGTGTGAAATGCGTTAAAATTTGCGTTAAAACTTCTACCACGATTAAAATTTGACGTCTTGTTTGAGGTGGGATCAAATTTAGCCATTTGCTGTGTGAATTGTGTTAAAATAATTATTTTAACCAAGATTTCTGCGTAGGTTAAAAAAATGTCCCTCGATAATTTAAGAAATTTCCCTGAACAAAAAATGGTTTTCTTTTCACGGAAAAATAATTTCTCTTACCAAACATATTTTTAAGAAAACAAGGTTATCTAATAAAAAGTCTCTGAAACTTAAAAAAAAAATCTTTTTTATTTATTGTTCTCGATTCTAACTAATGTCATATTTTAAAACAACATTCAAAAATATTCAAACAAAATTCCCATTTTGATTAATTGATTTATTCGGTGTGGTAACACTGAAAAATTGTTTTCACAGCTGATATCTGTCATACATTTCAAAAGAAACAAAACAATAAATTCGTATTTACATTTTCGCAATTCGTTGCTTCAAAGATTGATGCATAATATAGTAGATCTTCCAAATAAATAAAAAACATAAATACCAAAATCAAAAAAATCACTTTTTATTTCACTTTAAATTGTACATTTGTTACGTTTATCACACTTTTTGACCAATGTTTAGCATTTTGTATGCATCTTCTGATGAGGAACAGACAACCAGATTGTCTACATTAATATCTGGGTAATCTTATCATGCAGACTTATCCTAATTTCAATTAGTTTTATTTTTTCTTCGTGAGACCCTAGCATTGAATTTATATAAATTAATTGATTCGATTTCAAACTTACATTTATTGTATGGTTTTCCAGCCTGCCTTCGTTTTTTTTCTTGATCCATATTTCGTTGTTTGAATTGAATGCAAAAGCAAGAGCAAATTTCTCCATCACCAGGAACGTCAAATTTTAACACACTTTAACCTGCTCCACAGCTCAATAAATTTTAACCCATTTTATTCACCTCATTAGTGTCAAATTTTAACGCGGGTTAAATTTTAACACACATTTTAACGCAATTCGCACACGGCCTTAGTTAAATATCCATTCAAACATTTTTCCTGATGCATTTCAATGATCGCTATAACTGGCCCCTAACAGTGTAACACCCCTGTCGTTGGATAACAGAATAAAATATAACGTTTTTATTTGGCATTGGCTGTTATAAACAAAGCAATCCAATCCAGAGTGATGGTGAAGTGATGCTGATTTTCAAAATAAAGATTTAAAGTTTAAACCGTTTGTCTTCTATCTATTATTATTAACAATTTTGTACAAACCAGCTACTCAAATACTATAACTTCGTTTCTGACTCCAATTGCATAAAGTCCATCAAAAATGACATCGGAGAGACTGTTTCCAAAACAAATTCCTTGGAGGGATGTCGGGTCAGAAATTCCAAAAGCAATTGAAACTTTAAAACTTCTACCACCGGCAAAATATGTAAATTGAATAACTTTGCTTTTTGTTTTAAATATAAGTTATTAAATTTCACTTTTTCTTAGAACAAAAACGTAATTCGAGATCTTGCAGTTGGATTCAAGAGTATTTTGAACGCAATGGAAAAAAACCAGAACTCTCAAGATGTCTTCAGCTCGTTCATTAGATGGTGCAGATTGTACACGGTAAGTTTAAAATAAATGTGCTCTACCATGAGGCAAAAGTTGTCCAGTTCAGTATTTCCCGGTCGTTACATCGCTCTTCTTTCGCAAGAAGGGTCATAGTTTTTTTTTTTTTAAGATATAACGCTGGTCGTCCTTTGTTACGAGTTTAAGGTTATTTGTGCTTTATTAACGGTAATCTATCTATTGAGACAATTTTTGTCACCAAATTCTGGAGCCTCTAAAGGAAACTCGATGCAGTTTAATTGTACAGGATATCAATTAGATAAATTTGATATATTGGGATGTTGGGAGATGATTGAAAACTAAATTAAAGAATATAGAGTCATGGTAATTTTTACTTTCTTAATTGTTAACTTATTTTCACTTCTTAAACCCCAAAGCTTCCGTCCCTTATATTTACATGTAAAATAAAATAGAGTGGCGCGACAGCTGTTGAAGAGCCAAGGCCTAAGTGGCTTACTCTCATCAACAATTCTCTGAGTGCGTGTGAAGAACTGAGGGAACCTACAATTTAACGCCGATTCCGAACGGCAAAGTTGAAAAGCACTTTTTCATGACAGATTGATACTCGAGTAGGACTCGAACCCACGACGTTCTGCCTAGCAGCCAACGCACCTAACCACTAATCCACAGGCTTAGTACAGGGTGCGGCACGAAAACTTGCTCATTTGTTTTTCGCGCCAAGGGGGGGTGGAGTGGTCGGATGTGGTTGGGGAGCGTCTCATTTTTAGGGGATTTCCTAAAGTTTCATCTACGGTGCAGTCAGTCCACATCATGCATTGGACGAAAGAGCAATGCGCATTTGCCTGCTTTTAAACAAACAAAACATGCGATATTGGACCGATCACAATCCAAGTGAAATTCATCAGATGCTGTGAACGCGTCACCGTATGGTGTGCTATTTCGCGAGTAGGGATAATTGGTCTTTACTTTTTCGAAGAAAACGAACGTACTGTTACGGTGAATGCAGCGCGCTGTAGAGAGATGATTGAAGAATTTTTTATCCCAAATCTCGATGAACTGGACCTTGGTGACGTGTGGTTTCAACAAGATGGAGCCACGGCCCACACAGCACGAGCATCAAAGGATCTTTTGAGGGAACATTGCCCCGATCGTCCAATCTGCTTGAGAGGCGACTTTATGTACTTTTTTTGTATGGGGCTACCTTAAACACTGATCGGCCTAGAACCCTAAATCATCTGAAGGACAACATTCGTGAAGCGTACATAACCATCGATATGTTTGAAAGAGTTCAGCAGAGCTTCGAAAATCGGGTATCTCAGTGTATTGAAAACAGCCAGCCAGCTCGGTCCCTAGCTAGCTGTCTCCAGTTTTGCACTCCAAGTTGATTGAGGTCCTCTTCCACTTGTGTACTCCACCTTAGTCGCGGTCTTCCTCTCCTTCTATTCCTCGGGAATAGTGTAGGGCTTTCCGGGCCGGAACATTGGTGTCCAACCGCTCTAAATGACCGAGCCATCTGAGTCTCTGGACCTTGACCCTTCTGGCTAGGTCCATGTCTTCGCCATTCCCCATCAATGCACACGGGGCCAAAGATGACCCGAAGAAATTTCCTCTCGAAACAACCTAAGGCACATTCAACTGATTTTGTCAAGGTCCATGCTTCTGCAACATACAGCAGGACTGGGATGATGAGGGTGTTGTACAGTTTTACCTTAGTTGCTCGAGAGGGCTTTTCCACACAATTGCTTTCTTAGCCCAAAGAAACAGCGATTAGCAAGAGTAATTCTTCATCTGATCTCGGCGCTGGTGTTATTGCCCGTGTTAAAAGCGGAGCCTAGGTAGACAAACTTCTCTACTACCTCAAAGTTGTATGCGTCTATTGTGACGTTCTGTCCCAGCCGTGGGTGTTGGGTGTCCTTACTCGAAGACAGCATGTACTTCGTTTTTCCCTCATTTACCGCTAAACCCAGTTTTGCCGCTTCTGTCTCAATTCTCACAAAGGCGCCATTGACATCACGCTGTGTTCTTCCCATTATATCAATATCATCGGCGTGCACGAGAAGTTGAACGTTGGAGTTTTGCACTAACTTCTCAAGAACGATGTTAAAGAAATCGCACGACAGTGCATCGCCTTGTCTGAATCCTTTTTTGACATCGAAAGATTCCGTAAGCTCGTTGCCAACCTTGATGGAGCAGCGTGAGTTCTCCATCGTCATTTTGCAAAAGCGAACGAGCTTGGCAGGGATTGCAAAACTAGACCTGGCTTTATACAGTTCGTCTTTGTAGATGCTGTCATACGCGGCTTTAAAATCGATGCAAGGGTGGTGGGTATCGATTTGGGGTTCATAGCTTTTTTCAGGAACTGCCGCAAAGTGAAAATTTGGTCGATGGTTGACTTTCCTGGTCTGAAGCCACATTGATAAGGACCAATCAGATTGTTGACGAAAGGCTTCAGACGTTCACATATTGCGGCAGAGAGAATCTTTTAAGCGATGTTAAGTATGCTGATTCCTCTGTAGTTGGCGCAGTTTAGAGGATCTCCGTTTTTCAGGATCGGACAAACAATGCTGAGGTTCCATTCGTCGGGTATGCATTCCTCCGACCATATCTTACAGATGATTTGGTGCATGCTTCTATCTAGATCGTCGCCTGCGGCTTTGTTGAATTTCAGCCGTCATATTGCTGTTTTCACTTCTTCTAGGTCGGGTTCACGGAATTGTTGACTCATCGTGTCCAATGGAAGACTCCTACCTGACGGCGGAATTTTGTTCGTCGTCGCCGTTATACAGTCTACAGAAGTGGTCTTTCCAAATTTCCACAGCATTGACTGCGATTCTACTATGATGTTCATTCGAATTCTAATAATCGATTTATTTGCATTCGAATGATACTTTTAATAACCGCCATTCGATTTTTTTTCATTTGAGATTTGAACTTTCAAGAGTAGCAGTTGTAGCACGCAGTAAAGTAGAAGGTTTGAGAAATCATTTGAATGATTCCAATAATCGAATGTTCTCGAATAATTACCTGAATCGGTTATAATCGATTATATCATTCGAATGCGCCCATTACTAGTTCGTATTGTAAAGTTTATTTCAAATTTTTACCGGGTTATGTGCATCACGTGTATAAAATTCACCATTATTGTGTTCGTGGTATTGAGTTCGACTCACTACTTTTGTACCGGTGGAGTGTTTTGCCGAACTTTGAGGGAATGTTCGGGGAAAATTGGTTTTAAGTATTTTGTACAAAATCGACTAAGCCGTTTTTGACATATGGCCAGCGTGTGGGTAGTGGAGTAGAGAGGTAGCGGGCAGCGGGAGTGGTTAGCGGGTAACAGCGTAGGGGTTACCGTGTGGGGTACGTTGCGGGTAAGGGGGTAGCAGGTAGCAGTTTAAGTCTTTTATTATCGAAGTCTGCCAGGTGAGCTAGTATTTTCTGGTTTTCTTTTTAGTCCAAAATGTAGCCTACAATTGCAACAACCTCGGTCACTTCCAACTTTTCTTGTTTTAATTTGTGATAATAGTCGAGATTGTAGTGTATCTCTTGCTAATGTATGCGACACACAATGGCTTCTCGCCAGTCTTCCTGTTCCCATACGTGCACTATAACTTAATGGACTCGTTAGTGGAGTAATGGTCCTCTAGCCAGTTGAGCCACTTTGACTGCCTAATTGGTTCTTGGCTGCAGCACGCGACTATCATCTTGAATTGCAATACAATATGCAAAAAAAAATTCTAAAAGCTGAGCAGTGATGCGTTAAAATAAGACTCGAGTTGGTAAATCTAATATAGGGGAGCGGCCCAGATCTTCTTCAGATCGCCATAATCCTTGGCTAAGCGACAAGCGCTCATCGTTCTTACAATTATTACATAAGTGTGCTTCCACTTTGAAAGTTAAGTCACGTGTTGACTAACGCATTTCGGAATAAGCAATGATCAAAAATGTTTAATATTCACAATGGTTACAGTGCGATTATGTTACGCCGAAACCGATAAAAATAAGTTTAAAAACGAGAGGAAATCGAAATCGAGTACAATTGCAGTTCAGTATTACAATATGTGTGTTGGTTAATAATTAATTTTCTTTTTCGTGGAAGCTAAGTAGACCAAAATATCCATTATTCTTTGTTGTATGAGTTTTAAATATCCGAACATTTTACTAGGGGCTTAGTTATAGAGAACATTCAAATGAGCATAAAAAATGTTTTAGTGGATATTTAACTTACTATAGCATTACGATTCCTTATAATAAGGAGTGCAAATTATGTTTAACCCTAGAAGGGTAACCTTCGTCGAATCGACGAACATCATTTTTCGTTTTTCATCAACTTACTTACTTACTTAAGGTGGCGCTACAGTCCGGTGTGGACTTCGGCCTCAATCAACAGTCTCCGCCAGGCAGCTCGGTCCCTAGCTAGCTGCCTCCAGTTTTGCGTCTTCTTCTCCTTCTGCGTCCCTAGGGAATAGTGTCGAAGGCTTTCCGGGCCGAAGCATTGGTGTCCATGCGCTCTAAATGACCGGGCCATCTGAGTCTCAGGACCTTGACCCTTCTGGCTACGTCCACGTCGTTGTACAACCCGTAAAGTTCGCTGTTGTATCTTCTTCTCCATTCCTCATCAATGCACACGGGGCCAAAGATGACCCGAAGAACTTTCCACTCGAAACAGCCTAAGGCACATTCATCTGATTTTGTCAAGGTCCATGCTTCTGCACCATACAGCAGAACTGGGATGATGAGGGTGTTGTAAAGTTTTACCTTAGTTGCTCGAGAGAGGGCTTTTCCACTTAATTGCTTTCTTAGCCCAAAGAAACAGCGATTAGCAAGAGTGTTATTGCTCGTGTTAATAGCGGAGCCTAGGTAGAAAAAGACCCTGCGAAGGAAGAAAAGAGCATCCGCAGCTTCTCAGCTCAAAGATCTAGAGGAGCCTCGGGCCAAAAACAACACATGGCGTTGCTTTAAAAGGTCGAAGCAATTAGCTTCTGATTTCAGAACCGGGACACAGGCTCTTCGAAACAGTGAAGGAAACCTAGTCACCGAAGCACAGGGAATTGTAGATGTTTTCAAGCAGCACTTCCAACAGCTGCTGAATGCGCAAAATGTCGAGCGAGCTATTGACGAAAGAGAAGCAAGACCAGTCAATGAAGACCCAGTCCCAGCCCCCAGCACAGAAGAGGTAGAAAGAGCCATCCAAAAGCTAAAAAATAACAAGTCCGCCGGGTCGGATGGCATCCCTGCGGAACTCTTCAAACATGGAGGAGGTGTTTTGATGAACCGCATGCACCAGGTCATCCACAAAGTGTGGGAGGAAGAATGCATGCCCACTGACTGGTTGGTAAGCTCCATATGCCCCATCTTTAAAAAAAGGCGATCCGATGTCATGCAAAAACTACCGTGGCAAATCCCTGATTAATGTTGCATACAAAATCCTATCCAACGTAATGTGTGAGCGTCTTAAACCTTTCTGCAACACAATAATCGGCACGTACCAGTGTGGCTTTAAGCCAGGCAGAACAACGATAGACCAAATATTCACACTGAGGCCGATCCTGGAAAAGACCAACGAATTTCAAGTCGAAACCCACCATTTTTTCATCGACTTTAAAGCTGCTTATGATAGCATCCACCGTGAAAATTTGGTCGATGGTTGACTTTCCTGGCCTGAAGCCACATTGATAAGAACCAATCAGATTGTTGACGAAAGGCTTCAGACGTTCACATATTGCGGCAGAGAGGAGCTTGTAAGCGATGTTAAGTAGGCTGATTCCTCTGTAGTTGGCGCAGTTTAGTGGATCTCCATTCTTCAGGATCGCGCAAACAATGCTGAGGTTCCATTCATCGGGCATGCATTTCTCCGACCATATCTTACAGATGATTTGGTGCATGCTCCTATCTAGATTGTCGCCTGCTGCTTTGAACAGCTCGGCAGCTAGACCATCTGCTCCAGCGGCTTTGTTGGATTTCAGCCTTGATATTGCCGTTTGCACTTCTTCTAGGTCGGGTTAACGGAATTTTTGGCTGTCATCGTGTACCATAAAAGGCTCCTGTCTGACGGCGGAGTTTTGTTCGTCGTCGCCGTTATACAGTCTATAGAAGTGGTCTTTCCAAATCCCCAGCATTGACTGCGATTCTACTATGATGTTCCCTTGTTTATCTCTGCAAGCATCGGTTCTTGCTCCATGACCTTGAGCCAGCTGTTTTACCTCCCGATAAAACTTCCGAACTGAAAACTTAGGCAAAGAAAAAAGCTTCCGAAAGCTCCTTGTCCGTTAAGGGCAAAAAATAATTCATTTTTTTTCCTGCAGAGATGAGATATCATCTGTAGAAGTTTATTATCTGCGTTTCTAGCGTTGAAGCGATCGGATATCTTCAAAAAAATTTATTCAGACAAAAAGTTCAATGGCATTAATATTTTTGGTTAAAATTGTAGTTTTCTATTTTTCTGGAAGAATTTCAATTTCCTGAACAGTTAGAAACCAGTAATTATGTTTCAATCTCACCAATACCAATGAAGGATTGAACGTCTCTGAATCAGTTAACAGCAAGTTAAACCTTTGTTTTTGTACTTTTTTGTCGACAAAATATACATCTGGGTTCCTGAGTCAAAAGATTGAGATTCGTAAGATTATAGATGGATTAGAGTGGGCGTCTGACAAAATCTTTGTGATATCGGAGCCGTGAGAGATTTTTTAAGATCTACGTTTCTCAGTTTTGTTTCTGAGATTTCTGAGATGTCAACATCTGGTATGCGACTTTTCAGTCAGTCAAATGGACGTTATTGCCGTAGAACCAACCTATAACTATCTCACTTAGGGAAAACTTCGAAACCAAGCGCTCTGGCATCCACAGTCACTTGGTCCTTGTACCGTAGGTTCGGTCTTCCTTGTCGTCTCGAACCTGGCGGCTGGGATGAGAAGACTTTCTTGGCTGGAGCGTTGTCGTCCATTCGCTCGATGTGGCCGAGCCAATGTAGTCGTCTTTTCTCAGCCTTCTGGACTACATCCACATCTTGGTACAGTTCTTGGTTGAACCTTCTCCATTCGCCATCGTCGCATACGGGACCGAAAATCCGTCGAAGAATTCTTCTTTCGAAAGTGCCCCTATATCGTTCATACTCGTCGCCGTAGAGTAGGACTGGTAAAATCAAAGTTTTGTATAGCAGACACTTTGTCTTTCGAGTGAGGAGTTTTGAATCCAGTTGTTTTACCAAACCGAAGCAGCAGCGGTTCGCAAGGGTAATTCTTCTTCGGATCCCCACTAAGGTGTCGTTTGTGGGATTGATGTTTGTCCCAACTCCTTAACTACCTCGAAATATAGCCATTTACTTGACTTGTGGAACGATTATGTGGAGTTCCATCACTCCAATGTCCAATCACATATTTGTGCACAGAATTAGTAAAGCCGACACAAAAGCAGACGACAGGTTTGAAACTATGTTTAGTTATTACATAATCAACATCAACACGTTAATTTTGCAAAGACATGATGCAAACGCCAGTGTTGTCATCTGAGATTATAAGTTTCCGAAAATACTAAGCTCAAGTATCCTTTATTAATTTTTATTTGTTTATGTTTTTAATATTAACGTCTTAAAGAAAAGCAACAAATTTCGCAAGTAGTGTGTACCTTTGGTGATAAAATTTAACTGTTTAGGAAACTAGTAGGTCTTATTTCACATATTGGTACTTTCTCTCTGCAATCGTGTGAAATACGCACGTGAAACCACGCTCCAAGAGTCCATGAACCGGTCCATACACATTGCAATGCATTTCTGATAAAAATACGTTGTATACAGTTGAATAATCAAATCAATAGATAAGAATAATTCTAACCTGTTCGGAAGAGTCCAGCGATGAACCCGGCTTGTTTATACATTTGCTGAAACACTTCCTGGACATTTTCTGTTGTTTTAATTTGAAATTAATAAAGATTAATTCATAAAACTCTGAGATAGTGATAGGTTTTGTCCTGAATCTTCTTACCTCAAGCAATTCCTGTGTGCTAGCTACAGCTAATTGCTGGCGGACTTGTTTCATAAGTTCTGCTCTCTGTGAGCTGTCGAGTTGGTTAATTGCAGGATTATCAAGGGCATCCATGTTCATTTTAGGTTTTATTTATTTTATTTTGATAGAATGTAGATTATATTCCAATGCACGTTTTTGCTGCCGTAAATTTCGTCAGATAGAGGAATCAGGACAATTTTTTTTTTTTTTTTTACGTTTCTTTCCCAGAACACTCTTCTGTCAGACCGCCCAGGACCGCCCTAATAAATATTTTTGACGTGCGAAATGTCAAAATGGGCTATTCTGTATCATAAGGGCTAGTTTGTATTAATGAATTTTAGTGGGCTAGGTATTTTGTTCACTTAAATTTTGTTTATAAAGCGAATAGTTCTTTGGCAAGTTCAAGCACAACTTTTCGAAATTCTGACGGTGCTCATGAATTTTGCCATATAAATTTCTATGACGATTTTGTTTTACAAAACACAAGTGATTAACAACGATTGAAAAACTTAATCGCGTTTGTGCACTCAGAAAATTAAAGAAATATATCATCAGATGTTAATTTTCCGAGTAAGGCCGTGTGCGAATTGGATGAATTGTGGTTAAAAAATAAAAATGGATGAATTTTTAACCACTGCTGTCATATTTTAACCTGCTCCGCAGCTAGTCTAATAATTTAATTCAATGCGAAGTGTCAAAATTTAACCAAACGTCAAGTTTTAACCCATTTTTAACTGAATTCGCACACGGCCTAAATCTTTTTTTATTTGGTACATTTAAACACAATTCAAAGAGCAATTTTTCTTAAAATTTGTTCGGCTTAAATCTTTTTTAACCAAATAAACTTCGGCTTCGACTTTCCTTCACGGGCTCCTGTATTTGAAGACGAAAATTGTCTTAATCGATAGATTATGGTTACAAATAAAGGCGCAAAATTATAGTCCGCTAATGAACAATTTTAGTGTGATACTAGCTTAAAATGACGTTTGAGTCATGTCTAAAACGTCATTTTAAGCTAGTATCACACTAAAATCGTTCATTAGCGGACTATAATTTTGCGCCAAAGTGTTTATTTTTTCCGGAAATAAATAGTTCTATTTTTACTTAATTAAATAAAATCGATTTTTTTGCACAGAATTCACGAGTAAATGTCATTATTAGTACCGGCAGACTGCGTATATTTATGGGAATTTTCATAAATATTTCCCTCTGGGGACATTTTGAACTCCATTCGCCGCGCACTGCAAAGTATAATGAAATGTGTTACTATTACTTATATACTCATGTTAAAATGCATTTTCTCATGAGTTTAAGTAATAGTTTCAAATTGCGCGCGAAAGTTTAAACTACTACTTAAACTCATGTTTGCAATTTTTTACCATCAATTCAAATTCTAACATTGGGTAAAATATTACTCATCTGCCAACACAACATACTTCATCCTGAAGTTGTTTGCTCACTATTTGACAGCTAAAACAAAGAATAAACAAGATAATACTAAATTCTAACCTCAATGAGCCCGTATAGGTAAGCTGCCCCCATTTTTTAATGGGGGAAAAATTGCCACAAATGCGTCACTTCGTGGATGTGAATAAATAAGGAAAAATTAGCAACAAGAAATGAAGTGAGGTCTAGCAGAATGTTGAGAAAGTATCGAGCCCTTACCGCTAAATTATCGTAAGCGACACTTAAAAATGCGTTTTTCCCAGCTTTCTAAGCGCAATAAGTTACATTTATTATTTGTGTTTGTGTTTTTTCTGATTAAGGCCGTGTGCGAATTGGATGAATTGTGGTTAAAAAATAAAAATGGATGAATTTTTAACCACTACTGTCATTTTTTAACCTGCTCAGCAGCTAGTCAAATAATGCTAAGTGTCAAAATTTAACCAAACCTCAAGTTTTAACCCATTTTTAAACGTACAACAACTTCTAATTTATTAGCAAATTTGTGTTTTAAAATAGATTTGATTCGGTATTATTGAGAACACCAATACTTTACAACATTCCGCTGGACCAGTGTAGGCATTGTCGCTCTGATCTGCGATCTGGGAAAACAACCACACTGACATTTGGCTGTTGATTATGTTTGACCAATTCTTTGTACTATTTCATAGTTTTTTATTTGCATTCATAAACCAAAAAGACCAAAAGAGCCTATTTTCAACATAATCAATAAGACAAATTTGGCATTTTTCTTTTTTTACTTTTGAACAAATCACAACTGTCAAGGCAAAGCTTTGGGCAGATCATAGATGTGTCATGGCAAAGCTCTGAACAGGTTTGTATATGTCCACTATTATCAAGATTGGTGTTTTCAATTTTGAAGATCTGTCATTTCAAGCATGCAGCTACAATACAAACTTATGTAAAAAAAACTGCTAGTGATCAAATTAAGGCCGTGTGCGAATTCAGTTAAAAATGGGTTAAAAATTGACGTTTGGTTAAATTTTGACACTTCGCATAATTTGACTAGCTGCTGAGCAGGTTAAAAAATGACAGTAGTGGTTAAAAATTCATCCATTTTTAATTTTTAACCACAATTCATCCAATTCGCACACGGCCTAAATTAAAATGAACAAATTATTAACATCAAATTAAATAAAATAGATGTGGAGTTGAAGTGTATTCATTTAGAGAGAGAGAGAGAGAACTGCTAGTGTGAAATGTCTCAAGATGGCGTCACTATCGCTTGGTATTTTGAAACTACTACCCATATATTTTATATACAAAACTGGGCAGAGCATATTCAAAGTCCTCTGATATAATGAAGAAACAAACATGAGCACCAAAATGTTACTTTTTAATAATTATTTGTGTTTACCTAAAAAAAAACACTATGTATTGCAGTTGTAGCTGAAACTCCTTTAATACCCTATTCGTTTGAATACGCGTTTTTCTTTTTTGAAAATCTGAACAGAACCTGAACTGTCAAACTCAAAATTAATTATTCTTTTTTAGATCAGTTTGTTCAGAGCATCGAAGTTGTGTTACTTTATTCGCTCAGAGTACTGTTTCTGAGTGTTCTGGGTTCGTCGAACGCGCTCGGAAAAAAAGACACCGAGCTCTGATCAGTGCACCGAGCGTTGTATGCAAAATCAAAGATTAAATAAGTAACAAGATCGGAAACTGACTTACGTTTCACTCCTTAGATCCCGCAATCACTGATCACTGATCAGTTATAACAAGATGGGAAAGCTTGCTGTCAAAATGACTTTTGCCTACGAACCTTTGTATATGGATTTACGTACTATCAAGAATGGTTTTCAAGCAAGCAAGCAGAGAACACACATTACAAACTTATGTAAAAAACTGTCAAAAAACTGTCAAACCAAGCAGAAAACCATTCTTGATATTACCTGGTAAATCCATATACAAAGCTACGAACTAAAAAGCAGGTTAGCTGCATTGAATAAGAAGTACAGGAAGGGGTCTTATGAAAAAGAAGTGAAGCATTTTTCTAAGTAGTGTGAGTTTCACAAACACAAACGCATTACAACAGGGTTGGTCTGCAGTTGAATGGTTAATCTCAGGGGCGCCAAGCGAAATATGATTGAATCAAGATTATATCGATTGTGCATCAATTTTATTTTTCAATTTCAATTCTTTTTTGGACCACATGGTGTTTTAACGTTCAAGGTGTACATGCACGGTTATTATTATTATTATTTTTTTATTTTTCGTTACATTTTCTTCATTTTTCATCCTTAATTTATCATATTTATTGTCCTTTTTCGAGTCGTATTCGAAAGCGCATTCTATGAACAAACTGATCAAGTATTAAAAAGCACAAGAAATTGTGTAGCGCCTTACGATCACCAACAAAAATAAATGCGCCCCTGAACTCGAGTTTTTGTTTTTTTGACAGATGAAAATACAAAACAACATTTGACCATTGAATAAGAACTAGAGGGAGGGGTCTTATGAAAAAGAAGTGAAGCATTTTTCTAAATAGTGTGAGTTTCATAAATACAAACGCATTACAACAGGGCTGGTCGGCAGTTGAATGGTTAATCTCAGGGGCGCCAAGCGAAATATGATTGAATCAAGATTATATCGATTGTGCATCAATTTTATTTTTCAATTTCAATTCTTTTTTTGGACTACATGGTGTTTTAACGTTCAAGGTGTACATGCACGATTTTTTTTTTTTCGTTACATTTTCTTCATTTTTCATCCTTAATTCATCATATTTATTGTCCTTTTTCGGGTCGTATTCGAAAGCGCATTCTATGAACAACTTGATCAAGTGTTAAAAAGCACAAGAAATTGTGTAGCGCCCAACAATCACCAACAAAAATAAATGCGCCCCTGAACTTGAGTTTTTGTTTCTTTGACAAACGAAACATTTGACCAATTACAGCTCAGCAAATGACAGATGAGATTTAAAATTTGACAGATGAGTTACCAGTATTTTACATCATTAGAAATTTTTGTTGCTTCACTCACGTACACTGTACGTGTAGCTTACACCGCTTCCTGTACTTCTTATTCAATGCATTTGACCAATTACAGCTCAGCAAAATGACAGCACATGCCCAGTTTGACAGATGAGTGCCCCGTATTTCGACAGATGAATGCCCCCTATTTAACACCATCAGAAATTTTTGTTGCTTCACTCACGTACACTGTGCGTGTAGCTTACACCGCTTCCTGTACTTCTTATTCAATGGTTAGCTGCAAGAGTATGCTTGTATAAAAAAAAAAAAAAATTGAGGTATTTGGAGGGTAAAACGTAAGAAGGTTTCCAATCTTGTTATAACTGATCAGTGCCCGCAATTTTCATTTTATTTTCTTTCCTTGTACATGAATAATATAAAAACAAAAACAATATGGTAGATTGGTAGGACTGTATTTACTGTGATAAAATTGGTAAAAACACGCATACTTTCACAGTAACTATGGTCCAAACTGTGATAGTATTGGTAAATACACGCATACTTTCACAGTAACTATGGTCCAAACTGATAGTATTAGTAAAAATGCTTGTAGGCATTGTCATTTTGACAGCTTTGTTTCCCATCTCCTTACCTTATAATGCTTATATCATCTTTGTGAACAAACAAAAATTTGTGAAACATGTAAAATGAGAGAAAATGAAAACAAAAATGTTAAAAAATAAATTAAATTGGCGAAAGAAGGAAGTTGGTAAGAGACTATTAATTTTGTGATTTGAAATGGTCTAGTACATTATTTATTAATAAAAATATTAAATTTCCGAATACCAAATGCTCAATTGCATTTCAAAAAGAAATCAGAGCGTTGAGAAAATGTTGGGAGCGGATTTAGCATACTCTCAACTCTGGACTCTGAGTTCAGAGGTTCAGACTCTGACCATAAAAAGAAAAACGCTCAATGCAAATTTTTACTCGTCCGTTTTGTCCTATTTCTTCGTACATAATTTAAAACTATTTTACTTCATATCGTCATTCTGTTCGCGGCACTCGAAAAGAGAACACGTCCAAAGTCAGCCAGCCGTTGTCACTTGAATATAATTGAAGTAATTTTATTCCAGTTTTAATTTATCTATTTTATATCAAGGTAAGTCTTTGTTTAAGTTCAATATTAAATCGTTCTATTTTCCAACCATAGCGAAATTCTTATTTGCACTTGAAAATTTTGGAAATACCTATAATATGAACCAGTTAGAAATTCACAAAGAATTGAAAACTAGTTTTCTTGTGAAATAACTCGGCCATCTCTTTCAAACATGATAAGCAAATGAGAATAAAACTATGGAATCTAGAATGTACCTTCCGCTTGTACGGTGTACGATGATCGTAAATTAATTGCGTAATACATTTCTTTTCTAGATGCCATCACTCCAGAAACCAGCACCTGTATTTTCCGGAACTGCTGTTTTGAATGGCCAGTTTTCTGAAATCTCCTTGGCCGATTACAAGGGCAAGTATGTGGTTCTGTTCTTCTATCCATTGGACTTCACCTTTGTCTGCCCAACGGAGATTATTGCATTCTCTGACCGTGCAAAAGAATTCCGCAGCATTGATTGTGAAATAATTGGATGTTCAACAGACTCGCATTTCACGCATTTGGCTTGGATTAACACACCACGCAAACAGGGTGGACTTGGTGAATTGAATATTCCCTTGCTTGCCGATAAGTCAATGAAGATAGCACGTGATTATGGTGTATTGGATGAAAAAACTGGAGTTCCTTTCCGTGGATTGTTTATCATCGATGACAAACAAAACTTGCGCCAAATAACTGTGAATGACTTACCCGTTGGTCGCAGTGTAGACGAGACTCTTCGTCTTGTACAAGCGTTCCAATTTACCGATAAGCATGGTGAAGTGTGCCCCGCTAACTGGAAGCCAGGCAGCAAATCAATGGTCGCCGATCCAAAGAAATCTAAGGAATACTTCTCTAATGTTAATTAAGATGTGCTAAAGTACTTGTAATTTCCCTAAAGTTCTCTTAAACATTTATTGTTTTCCTTTCTTTTGTTCTTTTAATGCAAATGCAACACTTGGAAGTCAAACAAGAACCCGTTGTTTCCATGGCGCATTTTTGCTAAATGTTAACTGTATTCTTTTTTTTATAAAAATTAAAAAAATCGATCCGCATTGCATACAAGTGGATTTGAAACAAAACACTAGAAAATTGTATTTTCCTTTTTATCACGTTAAGTTCAAAGGTTGATTGTCTGAGGGTCGGTTGTTCTGTTAAGTGAAGGGAAGGAAAGCACGCCATATCGGTGGTATGATGTGCATCTACAATAATATTCCCTTGACCTTGGTAGCCGGTAAAATCGACTGCTGTAAATTAACTGAAAATGTGAAGTCTTGGAATTTTATAGAATTCTATAGAAGGCATTAGAAATGTAAAATCATTGTTGAATGACTGTCGTGTTAATCGTCACGAATTATAGATTAGATAACAGTGTCTAGCTCTAGAGTTTCCTATCTTGAATATGGATGACGCTGTAGGTATCTATAAAGGAAAAAAACTGGATTTGAATTTAATTTTATAGAAAATAAAAATTCACAGGTGAGGCTTTCTGACCAATTATTATTAGGTAACAAGAACTTATAAGATAGATAGTTATTCGATTCGAACATGCTATAAACATTTTCTGCATGTATTTTCTTTATATGTGTGAAATACGAAGTAACAAAAGCGTTTATTTATAATCGAAGCGTTGAGAATAAGAAGGCGCTTAGTGTCATGAGCAAATTTAGTGTTTTTAACTCCATTTTCCGCTTTCAACTAGCACATTCTGTGTTGCATATATTGCAACATTCTTTAAATATTTTTTAATTGGCAATCTGGAATTAAAAAAAAGAATTCTGAAAGCAATCAATTGGACTAAATTGACAGTTCTGATTCTGAAAAGAAGAGAATTTCTTTTCTGATTTCAAAAACAAAATGCATTTTTTTAGATTACTTAAGGGCTCAGTTATAGCTATCAGTAAAATCCATCAGTAAAAATTTTGTGTTGCTATTTTGAATACTTTAATCTTATATTTTGAGGAAAATTTTGATGAAATAAGTTGAAAATACATTTCGACTATTTTTTTCAAAAAAAAGAATGCATTTAGTGTTAAATATTATTAACAAATCCATTTTATAAATTTTACTGATGAAAGTTCATTTTTCATTTTACTGAACAACTGACTGCCAAATGTCAAAAAAATTCCATTTCGTTTTACTGATGGCGTTTCATTTTTTTACTGTTCCGGTGCCATCATTAAAAAAATTACTGATGATGATGAGATGAACAGTAAAAACAAAATTGTTTGCGGCGCGAAGGTGTAAATTTACTGATAGTTATAAACGCTCATCAGTAAAAAATTTCAGATTCCAGATATTTCAATTTTTACTGATGGATTTTACTGATAGCTATAACTGAGGCCTAAGGTGGCGCTACAGTCCGGTGTGCGGTCCCCTAAAGTTCGCTGTTGTATCTTCTTCTCCATTCCCCATCAATGCACACGGGGCCAAAGATGACTCGAAGAACTTTCCTCTCGAAACAGCCTAAGGCACTTTCATCCAATTTTGTCAAGGTCCATGCTTCTGCACCATACAGCAGGACTGGGATGATGAGGGTGGTGTACAGTTTTACCTTAGTTGCTTGAGAGAGGGCTTTTCCACTCATATGCTTTCTTAGCCCAAAGCAACAGCGATTAGCAGAGTAATTCTTCGTCTTATCTCGGCGCTGGTGTTATTTCTTACTGTCCGTGTTAATAGCGGAGCCTAGGTAGACAAACTCCTCTACTACCTCGAAGTTGTATGCGTTTATTGTGACGTTCTGTCCCAGCCGTCGCGGTCGGTGTATGGTGTTCTTTCTCGACGACAGCATATACTTCGTTTTTCCCTCATTTACCGCTAAACCCAGTTTTGCCGCTTCTGTCTCAATTCTTACAAAGGCGCCATTGACACCACACTATGTTCTTCCCATTATATCTATATCATCGGCGTACGCGAGAAGTTGAACAGATTTTGTAGATGCTGTCATACGCGGCCTTAAAATCGATGAAAAGGTGGTAAGTATCGATTTGGAGTTCATAGGTTTTTTCCAGGATCTGCAACGTGAAAATTTGGTGGATGGTTGACTTTCCTGGTCTGAAGCTACCTTGATAAGGACCAATCAGATTGTTGGTTCAGACGTTCACATATTACGGCAGAGAGGATCTTGTAAGCGATGGTAAGTAGGCTGATTCCTCTGTAGTTGGCGAAGTTACCTAAAAAGAATAAATTATAAAAATATACGCACAGTACAGTGCATAATAAAGATTTGGAGTGTTTAAATCCAATTGGTTTTGTTAAGGGGCCAGTTATAGCGATCATTGAAATCCATCAGGAAAAATATTTGAATGGATATTTAACTAAGTTTTCTTTTGATTACTAATGCGATTTATATACCAATCGACCGGAAAATACTGAAAGAATTTTTTTTGAGAAAAAAATATAAGTTCGCAAACTTACTTTTCGTTAAATGTATTTTTCTATTTTCCGTACGGAAATTCGTTTTCCTGAACAGCTGATAGATTTTTGTCAAAAAATGAAACGAATCGTTCCAATGATTTGCGTTTCAATTTTGTACAATTCCAATGATCTGTGTTTCAACTTCTCACAGTTCCAATGATAGAATTACGGCAGGAAAAAAATTCCTGACAGAAATTTTCAATGATTGCTAGGTATAAACGCTCATCAGGAAAAAAATTCAGATTCCTCCTGTTCCAATTTTTCCTGATGAAAACCAATGATCGCTATAACTGGCCCCTAAGGCCTCAGTTACAGCTATCAGTAAAATCCATCAGTAAAAATTGAAACATCTGGAATATGAAATTTTTTACTGATAAGCGTTTATAACTATCAGTAAGGGACCGGTTATAGCTATCATTGAAATGGATCCGGAAAAATCTTTGAATGGATATTCAACTATGTTTTCTTTTGAATAGAAGTGCAAATTATATACCAATCGATCGGAAATCACTCCAAGAATTTTTATTGACATAAAAAAGCTCAATTACACACTTATTTTTTCTTTAAAATGTGTTTTTCCATTTTCCGGTTGTAAATTCATTTTCCTGAACAGCTGATTGTTTTATGTCAAAAAATGAAACAAATCGTTCGAATGATTTGCGTTTCAATTTTGTACAATTCCAATGATCTGTGTTTCAACTTCTCACAGTTCCAATGATAGAATTACGGCAGGAAAAAATTTCCGGACAGAAATTTTCAATGATTGCTATAACCGACCTACCAGAAAAATTCCAATGATGTGTTTCAATGATGAAAACCAATGATAGCTATAACTGGCCTCTTACTGTTCTTCATCTCATCAGTAATTTTTTTAATGATGGCACCGGAACAGTAAACAAATGAAAAGCCATCAGTATAACGAAATGGAATTTGTTTGACATTTGGCAGTCAGTTGTTCAGTAAAATGAAATTTCATCGGTAAAATTTATAAAATTGATTTGTTAATAATATTTAACACTAAATGCATTCTTTTTTTTGAAAAAAAAATAGACGAAATGTATTTTCAACTTATTTCATCAAAATTTTCCTCAAAATATAAGACTAAAGTATTCAAAATAGCAAAACAAAATTTTTACTGATGGATTTTACTGATAGCTATAACTGAGGCCTAAGATAGAGAATCAAGTTCTTATGTCGTTTTCCATTGGTCTTTTTTTTACGTTTCTTCTTCTACCTCCAATGGAACGGGATATGATGTATGTGTCATTCTTCGGACGATTCTGTTTTCAAAACAGAAGAGTTCCTGCTCTTCTCAGAAGCATTCCGTCTGTCAAAGTCAGTCCAATGGAATGGTTTCAGAAGACTTCTGGACTCTTCCGAATGCTTCGGGACGACCAATGGAAAAAGACATTAATCTTATACACCTTGTCAAAAGTATATGTAATGGAGTATCAGTAATTACCATTGGCATCTTAGTTGGTGGTGAATTCTTGTTTTTCTTACAGTCTGGGCACTTCTTAACGTAATCAAAAATTTGTCTCTTCATACCTTTCCATCTATGTATATTGTTTTCTGATGCGTAGATATGTTCTTGTTGCGCCTTGGTGACCCCCAAGTACCGATTTATGAAAATCGCTCAAAACCGTTTGAATTTCTTCTGGGTTCGAGAGTGAAATCCACTTGCCTTTCAAATTGGGCTGACTCATTTGCTTTGGTATATACTGACCACTCACCCGTCGCTCCTGCTCTCTTGCCATCTAGAACCTCGTTACTGCTAAACACTGACCCTCAGGCCATGAGATGCGACTCAAGGCGTCGGCGTTTGTATTTTTCCTCCCGGGTTTTTATTCAATTTTGTAATCGTATTCCGAGAGCTTGTGATGGAAGTTTACGAGACGGGTGGTTGGGTCTTTCACGTTGAAAACTCCTTTCAACGGTTGGTGGTCAGTATTTGCTACAAACGGTCGACTAAGCAAATAGGTTCTAAAATTTTAAGTCGCCCATACGACACGACGGCTAAAAGTTGCCATGGAGTCCCGTTAGGATATTATTCATTATCCTTTGAAAAGTGGCGGGTGCTCCTGAGAGACCAAATGGCATTCGATTAAATTCATAATGGCCAAGACTTGTGCTAAAAGCAGTTTTTTCTCTATCCTTCTTGTCAATTAGGACTTGGTGGTAACCACTGGCCAAATCAAGAGTTGAAAAATATCGACAATTTCCTAACTGATCAAGTTTATCCTTGGCAGAGGAAAAACGTCTTTTACAGATACTTCGTTCAACTTGCGGAAATCAACCACGACTCTCCACTTCTTTTGCCCGTCTGGTCCTGATTTTTTAGGAACGATCAAAAGCAGCGAGTTCCATGGTGATTTACTGGTGGAAATAATCCCATCATCAAGCATTTTCTTAACCTGTGAGTTTATTTCATCCCTAGCAACTTGCGGCAATCTGTACTGTTTCCCTTGGTCCACCCGCACCGGTATTTTGTGCGAAAGAACGTCTGTATAGCTGAGCGTATCTACGTCGAGGTGAAATATATCATTATACTCGCCACATATTTCTTCTATACATGCTCTTTCTTCAACATTTAGAGAAGGATTTAAATTTAACGCCTTAAGCAATGATTCTACCCTATTACAGACTGGTTTTGCACCATGTATTTGGTAGATGTTTGGCGACTTCTCGTCCAAAATCTTGAATTGGTTAAAATTTATGGCGCAAAATTATACTAGCTTAAAATGACGTTTGAGTCATGACTGAAACGTCATTTTAAGCTAGTATCACACTAAAGTTGTTCATTAGCGGACTATAATTTTGCGCCTATGACTTTAGGTCATTTAGATAAAAATTTCTTGTAGTCGAGTTCAAGACCGGAACCTGGACTTCTCCATCCCTTACTTTGACTAACGTGTTCACCAAGTAAACCCCTGGGTATAGTTCTTGGGAGTGAACAAGGATTTCAGGGATTTTCGAAGGGACCTTTATCGTAACAACCGTTTGAGTTCGGGCTTTAACTTCCTTATTTCCTAAACGCGCGTTTTGAACCAAGCATTGCATGTTGTTGTTCATATCAAATGCATGTCTAAAGGGAAATTCAGAGGCTATTGATTTATCTTTAGAAATTTCAAAGTTTTGGTCATGGTATCGATAACTGAATGGTTCCAAAGTATATCCCGACCTAGGATACCATCGACTGGTTGGTATATCATTCATACCGCCTATAACGCGCCACTTTGATTTACCTTCTTTTGTTATGAATGTATTCCCACTGACTTTGCCAAGGGTTACTTCATTACCGCCGAATGCCCCACCTAATTCCTTTATCTCCCTTTTACGAATAGTTTTGCTATCTTTAAGGACACTCAGTTTTAGTAAACTGGTGTCAGCTCCGGTGTCCACTAATACTAAAACTGTACCTGTTTTAGCTAACGGCATGGGGAGCTCGACATATACATCACTTTCACTTTAAGAGATATATCTTTGAATTCGGGTTTTTTGTTTTATCTTTGAAATTGTGAATAGCAAAAGATAAACCCAGTGATATATTTTTAATTTTTGTTAACTTAAATCCTGTTGTCCAAAGCAGATAACTTATCACTGTTAACTGTTAAGCATTCAAAAATTAGGAATTTGGTGGCGCATTTTGTAGAAGTTCGTTTTTTATTTACCGATCCATTTGGTAACACATTATTTGCCTCAAAAAATAAAAACCCATTTTCTGTGTTTGCACAGTTTTTGTGTGTTGGCTGTTTTTTTTCTTTTTCTGGAAACCGAACATCTTTGTCTATTTTAACTATACTATTGGTTGTGGGGGCGACTGGGGCACAGCCTTATTGTTTTGGATGGCCCCTATCAAGTTTCCCTTTTCCTTTCTTTGCCATGTAGTTTGGTTTTGCATAACATTTATCTTCAATATGCCCCATTCGGGCACACCAAGCACACGGGTTTGTACAGCAAAAACTTTTGATTTCGGACATACTTCCGGCGAATGCCCATAGAAAGTACACGATTCACAATAAGGTGTACTCTTCCTTATGCGACAATCTGCGTAAGTATGGTTAGCCTTACCACAGAATTCGCATTTCACCTTAGAATCGTGTCTTTGTCCCTTAGAGCCTATTTCTTGGACAGGATGATGCGGTGTTTGATGTGTCTGAGAGAAGGATGGCAATAATTGTTGTTGTGTAGTGTGTGTTGTGTGGCAACAGAAAAAGATGGTTGTCTTTCATATAATGAAGGGAAGGACACCATTGGATGTGAAGAAGAAGATGGTTGTTGAGCATATGCTGATGAAGGGTAGGCCCCCCTAATGTGTTTTATGTTTAAGTTGAGGAAATAAAACTCTGGTTTCAATTCTATAATAATTCCAGTTTCTTTATTAATTAAAAATACGTCTTACTCTAAGCTGAGGTTTAAGGAGAAGAAACAATCTCATCTATCTCAAAATGGATGTTCATCCGGAAAATAATTATTTGGTATAATTTCTAAGTTGTACCAACTTCAACAAATAAAAGGCATTGCCATATAGTTGATTAGATTTTAGTACAATTATCAATGTTTAAATATACTACAATATTTCCCTTCTTTTAACAAAAGTTTTCTCCCAAAAAATTACATTCAATTATTGATGGATTTTTTTTTCGTTTTAATCGTTCACATTTTCTAAGTCGCGATGGCCACTTCCATCTAGTACGGTCTCTTTGTTTGTAATTTGTTGAAAGAGAACTTTTCACATTTGTCTTATTTTCCTTACACAAATGTTCTTCTTTACCTAAGGGGTCAACAACCCTTGGCAATGGATCCACCCTTGGGTGATGCTTATCATTCAAATTTGATTTTCTTATTTGATTTGTATGAACAAGTTTGATACCATCATTGACTTTAATTAACATGGTTTTATAACTTAATATTTTCATTATAATTCCAGGAATCCATTTAATAAAATTATTACGAAAATGATTCAGAAATAAAATTTTATCTCCTATTTTATAACAATTTTTTGACTTTTGGTTTTCATTTGTATGTAGAGCATTTGACACATTAATCTTACAATTATTCTCCCTTTTTAAATTACAATTTTTATCAACAAAATTATTTTGTTTTTTGACATTCACAATATCCAACTTAGTTCTAGTTTTGTAAGAAAATCAATTCCGCAGGAGTTCTATTTGTCGGTGACGTTGGTGTATTCCTTTGGTTGAACAAAAACTTAGAAATCATCGTGGAAATATCTATTTTTTCATTTTCCAAGTAAAATTTTTTCAATGCTTTCTTAACCGTTTGTACATTTCTCTCAGCCGAACCATTACTCTGAGGGTGATAAGGTGGAGATTTCGTTACCTTTATGTCATTTACCCTACAAAATTGTATAAATTCATATGCCCCAAAAGGAGGCCCATTATCAGACACAATTTCACACGGCAATCCAAAAATAGCAAACATCTTCTCTAACTTACTTATTAAATTTGATGCATTCGTATTTTTCATCAGAACTACATCGACGACTTTTGAAAATGAGTCAACTACAATTAAAAACTTAAATTTTAAAAACTGAAAGAAGTCTAAATGAATCCTTTGAAATGGATAATCTGACTTTGGCCATGGACTAAAACTTCTCCTTGGAACATTTGCTGTTGACTGACATTGTGGGCATTGCTGTACTACCTTCGCAATATCTTCATCGATCATATGCCACCACACATACCCCCGAGCTAAACACTTCATTTTAACAACACCAGCATGATTCATTCCATGTATCATGTTAAGAACAGATTTTTGAAGTTGTAAAGGTATTACTACTCGGTTGCCATAAAATATACTTTGATTTTCTGTTGATAAACTATTTCGCTTTCGAAAATATGGTGCAATGTCATCGCTTAAAATTTTTGGCCAATCATTATGAAATACATATTCAAAGACTTTTTTAAGAATCGGATCTGCTTGCGTTTTCTTTGCTACTTCCTGGCTATTAATATGCAATTCTTCTGAGCAATTTTGTATCATATTTACCATTTTTACTTCCTCTATACCAGTTGTACCTTCTAATGGAAGCCTTGAACATGCATCGGCATTTGCCATCAAGGGACCTTTCCTGTATTCTACTCTGTAATCATACATTGAAAGTATAATTGCCCACCTTTGTAGCCTTGCAGCAGCAACACCTGACATACCCTTCTTTGGATTAAAAATTTCTCTTAGAGCTTGATGATCCGACACGATTAAAAATTCTTTACCATAAAGATATTTATGAAATTTTTTGACAGCAAACACTATTGCCAACGCCTCCTTATGGAGTTGGGAGTAGTTTTTCTCCGCAGAAGATAAAGTACTTGAAATAAACATCACCGGCTTTTCTACTCCATCACATATATGTGACATAACTGCACCCACTCCATAGGGGCTAGCATCTGTCGCTACCACAATAGGTTTTTTCGGATCATACAATTCTAAATTTTTGTTATTTGACAAAAGATATTTTGACTTTTGAAATGCGTTCTGACATTCTGGGGACCAAATAAACTCACTTCCTTTCTTAAGCAACCCATATAATTCTTTCAATTGACTTGATAAGTTCGGTATAAACTTACTATAATAATTTAACATGCCAAGATATGACTGCAGCTGTTGCACGTTTTTCGGTGCTGGAGCATCAACAACTGCCTTTATTTTTTCGTTATTTGGAGAAATCGAGCCATTAGACAGACTGTGACCTAAATAATCCACCGTTTCGACAAAAAATTTACACTTTTTTGGATTAATTTGAACATTATGTTCACTGAGTTTATTTAATACTCTTAACAAATTCGCGTGACAATCCTCCTGATCTACACCTCCTACTAAAATGTCATCTATAAAACAAAAAACATTCGGTAAACCTTTTAAGATTCGATCCATGACGGATTGGAAAGCTGATGGAGCATTCTTTAACCCTGCTGGACAACGCACAAATCTTAAAAGACCCATAAAAGTATTTATTGTAAGCAATTCTACGCAAGGCTTTGATACAACTAATTGTTGGTACGCTCCAGAAAGATCTATTATGCAAAAAACTCTGCATTCAGACAGAGATGCAAAGATATCTTCAATTTTTGGAAGAGGATAATGTTGCGTGACTATATTTTTGTTCAAAGTTAACCTAAAATCAACACATATTCTAACCTCTCCAGACGACTTTGGAACACACACGATTGGACTAGCCCATGAACTATACTTTACTGGCACCAGGGCTCCTATACTGATTAATCGATTTAACTCTTCCCTGACTTTGTCTTTAATACGAAAAGGCACCTCGTACGGCTTGTGAAATACTGGGACCACATTTTCTTTAAGAATAATGTCCATCTCGAACCCTTTGATTGACTGATTCGGCTGAGGATCAATTATGTTCTTAAAATCTTTTCTAATGACTTCTAGATATTTATCATTTGACACTTTTTTAACAACTTTTAACTCACTGTTATCCAGATTTCCAAATACTTTTGTTCTCCAGTCGGGCACCAAAACATCCAACCAACTTCTGCCTAATAGCGGCTTAAATTCTCGATTAGTTTCAATGACAATTAACTCCAATTCATACATTTTATCGTGACACTCCACGTGGACTTTGATTTTCCCTTTGCATGTTAATTTTTGACCTGTAACTGAACATAAATCTACAATACATGGTTCTAATTTAATTTTTGAGAACAAATTATTATACTCTCCTAATCCGATTAATGAAGAACAAGCTCCAGTATCCACCTCCATACACAGCAGCTGGTTCTCTACCTTGATCGAAAATAAAGCGTGCTCCGCTGACTTTACTGAATTGATCTGGTCCACAACAATAATCTGATCAACAACATTTATTTTGGGCTGCGCTTTTGTTATTTTATTCCTACATACAGTTGACGTGTGCCCCATCCGATTACATGTAAAACATTTCCAATTGATTGCAGGGCAAGTACTTGGATTATGCTGCCGTCCACAGCGATGACAATTTACTTTTTTGTGGGTATACTTTGCCTGATGATCCATGCGCTTTTCTTTTTTGGTTGAGTCTTTTTTGATGGAACCTGACGATGATGACTGCTGAAAGACTCTGTGACAATCTTCTGACGACTGATTTGGACGAATAGCATGTGCTTCTTTTCTTGACATTTCCATAATTGCCGCTGAATATCTTCAGACATGATTCCAGCAATAAAACGATCGGTAAGAGCATCGTCTAAAGCTCTTGACTTAAGTTGAACCGGAGACATGATTTCGGGCTCCTTGAAATCTTCACAGCACTTTTCTGATGGTTTTACTAAAGGCAAAACCTCCAAAAAATTGCCAAAACCACATGTCGAAGCCAGCGATTTAAGACGAATGATAAATTCTGTTATGCTCTCTCCTTCACGTTGAAATGCTTTGTTAAACTTATAACGCTCAGCTCGTATGTTCACTCTTGGTGCGAAATGGTCTCTCAATGCACTTACCAATTTCTCAAATGAAATCTCATTTGGCTTTTTTGGTTGGACTAAATTTTTTAGAATTGCATACGTATTTTTTCCTATTAGACTTAAGAGAATAAGTGCCTTTCTTTCCTCTTTTATTTCATTTAGTTGAAAATATATTCGTAATCGATCTTCATACGATTCGAAGTCTTCACCAGGTTCATATTCCTCTAATTTTCCCAATGACTGAGATGACATTATGCACGTTTTTGATTTTTCAGTACTTTGACAATTTAAAATTTTTTTTTTTTATTATTTTCTGTTTTGTCTTTTAATCCTCGTCGCCACTTTTATGTTTAAGTTGAGGAAATAAAACTCTGGTTTCAATTCTATAATAATTCCAGTTTCTTTATTAATTAAAAATACGTCTTACTCTAAGCTGAGGTTTAAGGAGAAGAAACAATCTCATCTATCTCAAAATGGATGTTCATCCGGAAAATAATTATTTGGTATAATTTCTAAGTTGTACCAACTTCAACAAATAAAAGGCATTGCCATATAGTTGATTAGATTTTAGTACAATTATCAATGTTTAAATATACTACAATGTGTAGAAAAAATGGTTTTTGGGGTACGGACAATGGAAACGGATATGGCGAAAAATACAAGCTTGTCTGACTGTTGACCGTTTGCTGCTGGTGTTGTGATAAAAGAAGTAACGTTTTCCGCGCTTTCATGCCAGAATATTGATGTCACCACTTTGGTTAATCAGCATATACTGGCGAAGAGCTGGATCGGATAGTCCTGCTTTACATGTTGTGATAACACTATTTACAACTTCCTTTTTCAAACCCCCTGATTCATTTGGCCGATCTGTAGCATCTACGTCTCATATGCTGTCGCCTGCAAGGTTCCCAGACGCCTCGCATCATCCACTAGCCTCTTCTCCTGAGGCCACGCTTTTTAATGCCAACTCGCAAGCGTTTATGAATTCGTATACTCTGCGAGACAGTTCATGGTTCCGTTCTCTAGACAAAATTGGAACCAATCTAGACACTATCTAACTTATATCGTCAAAAGTCATTTTGGTACTATTACAGCTTTTACCAATTTGTATATTATGAAATCCCACGTCTTTCTCCTGTTCTTTATTTGTGTTTGTGAAAGAAGTTTGGACTTCTTTATTCACAAATTTTTTTGGGATGGGTGTTTTTGGTGGCAAAAAGGTGTTTTTAGATAAATCATGTGTTAATAAATTTATATTCTTTGAATCTTGTTGAGACGACAAGCTTTTATTCAGTTCACTTGTCAGCAGGTCGAGTTGTTGGTCAGCCTCTTGCTGGAGTTGTTTTTCCTCCTCCTTACGAAAGTAATTGCACTTTTGAAGCTGTTGACTCAGTTTTTCTTACTCTTTAGTGTGCGATTTTCTTAAATTCTGTACGGCTTTAATATATTCCGTCAGAATCGCGTCTGTTGTTTCCAGACGCTGAAGTTGTATTTGAAATTGAAATTGCATCAACTTAAGTTATGAAATATTAATTTATAATATTATAACTTATAATATTCTAGGTTAGTGCTAAGCAATAATGTTATAAAATATCGAGCCCTTACCGCCAAATTATCGTAAGCGACAAAAATAAAATTTTACAGGAGAAGGTTTTTTTTTTAATATTTTTCAACAGATATATGCAAGTAATTTTAAACTTCGCATATAATAATGAATTTAAGATATTTAGATATACATATAACTAAAAAAGAAACAAAAAAAATGACTATTTATGCTATTTATGGCGCTTACAATGTTTTTGCTGTCATCACCCAAGGTTATTTTGGCGTTTACGATAACAATATCTGTTAACATCACTATTTATTTGATAAATAAATAGATGTTTTAAAGGGATTTTAAATGAAAAAGTCGTACTATAATTGTTAAATATATTTATTTACATTAAATATTTGAAATAATGAGCTAATGTGTTAGACTTATACAGAGTGTTTTTTTTTTAGGTATAGAACTTTAAATTGCAATAAAACAACGATAGAAAATTCGATTGACATGATTTTTTATTTATTCGAAAGATAATCTTGTGGCATTACATTTTACATATGATTTCTGGCATATGACTGCCACGGCTGGCTCGGATGTAGTCCAATCTGAACGTCCTATTTTCGATGACTTTTTCCAACATTTGTGGCCGTATATCGGCAATAACACGGCGAATGTTGTCTTGCAAATGGTCAAGCGTTTGTGGCTTATCCGCATAGACCAATGACTTTACATAACCCCACAGAAAATAGTCTAGCGGTGTTAAATCCCAAAATCTTGGAGGCCAATTCACAGGTCCAAAACGTGAAATTAGGCGGTCACCAAACGTGTCTTTCAATAAATCGATTGTGGTACGAGCTGTGTGACATGTTGCGTCGTCTTGTTGGAACCACAGCTCCTGGACATCATGATTGTCCAATTTAGGAATGAAAAAGTAAGTAATCATGGCTCTATACCGATCACCATTGACTGTAACGTTGTGGCTATCATCGTTTTTGAAGAAGTACGGACCAATGATTCCACCAGCCCATAAAGCGCACCAAACAGTCAGTTTTTCTGGATGTAACGGTGTTTCGGCATACACATGAGGATTAGCTTCACTCCAAATGCGGCAGTTTTGTTTGTTGACGTAGCCATTGGGAACAACGGCCATCTCGTTTTGGGCCCATTCGACAAATCTACGCTTTGCTTGATGATCGTTTGGCTTCAATTCTTGCACGAGTTGGATTTTGAAAGCACGCAAACCAAGATCCTTCCGCAAAATCTTTCATAAAGTGGATGGACACAGATCTAATTCCTGTGCTCAATGGTGGATGGACTCATTCGGCTCTTCCTCAATGCTACGCTCTACAGTAGCAATAGCTTCTTCTGTACGCACCGTACGGCGTCTCTGGGGATGCGAGTTATCAATTAGAGTAAACGTGGTGTGAAAACGTTCCATGGTTAATCGAATTAACTGCTCTGATGGACGATTTTGTCGACAATAAAATGGACGTAGTGCGCGATACGTATTCCGCACAGAACCATTATTTTCGAAATAAAATTGCACAATTTGCAAGCGTTGTTCAGGCGTGAGTCTATTAATGATAAATTGCCAAACCAAACTGAGAATAAATCACTTGACAACTGTTAAATCGGTCGCCGTCTTGAAAAGTAATGCCACCTTAAAGTTCTATACTTCGAAATAAAACACCCGTTACTATAAGGTCCGTTCTTTTACTTTTTGGGCAGTTTGTGTAAAAACCTTTAGTTAGTACAATTATAACTCAATTACACAGTAATAAACACTATTCAAAACTTTTTTGTGAGTGAAACTATTTTTTAAACAATTATCCAATGAGAACAATGTTTTTTGCATCATAACATTCGCGGAAATAAAGACGGCATGACAGCACTAATGTCAGTTGCGTCGACAATGAGGGGCGTTTGCGCTACAAAAATCTATTGCAAGGCATTTACGATAAAAATGCTTGTGTCGCTTACGTTAAAGCTTTAAAAACAAAAGTTGTCACGATAATTTTAGCACATGCTATAACTTTATAACGGTTTTGTTTTTAGGGAAACAATGAACAGGGATGGGTCCCTTATGGCTTAAAATAGTAGTTTCGATAAAAAACGAATTTTCGACAAAAGTGTCGCTTACGATAATTTGGCGGTAAGGGCTCGATATATTTGAATGAAAATAAAACAATTACTGCAATCCTTTTATACTTATTTATATTTGTTGCCTTTTATTATTACTTTGATTAGTCACTTTTTGCTATCACTTTATGTCAATTCACAATTTAACTACTTATAAGATACAAAGTGTATTTATTCACAATTTAACACTTTTGTTTTTTTTTTTTTTAAATGGTTCGCGAACTGGCTGCGCCAAAATGTTATACTATTATTTTAATATTCAAATTAAACGACTCGCTTGTTCGATATCTCTTAAACGACAAACAAAACAAATTCACACTTCTAGATTGAAACTCAATCAATGACCCAATAAAGCCGACGAAGCACTTGGAGGTTGTTTTCCTTTGTCCTCATTACGATGTCGAAACACAATCGCTGAACTTGCAATAATGTTACGAAACATTGTAATGAGGACAGTTGAATAAGTCCGCTTCGTGACCCCAATATGGGTCATAACAAGATTATTTAAGGAGAAAACAGGACTTATTCAAAAATAACTACAAACTTATATGAGGTCAATTCCACCTGACAAACACGTCAATTTCACATTGAAGAAAACAAAAACAAGGTGCAACATACATAATTTGAGAATTCTCTTCTCAATGAGATTATTACTTTGAATAAGTTTTGTTCATAAGTCAATTCCATCGAAATGCTTTCTGATAAAACGGATCTAAAGTCCCTCATAAGTCATAAGTTAGCAGACTCGATGAAACAGATTTTAGCTAAGGTTTTTTGTTCCACTTAAAAAATCTCTGCGGGCTTCAACATCTCAGTGAGATTTTTTCAGATGTAACGATTTGACTTTATTTTTCTCCGTTAAAACAGATTTGTTTCGAACCTCCAAACGATAAATATTTTTCAAAGTAGCATATAATGGGGGTATGTTCCCAAGACATGGCGTGAGGTAAAAGTCGTTTTTACACCGGCAAACCTAGCCACACGGAACCCAAAGACTTCAGACCTATAAGTCTGTACTTAAAACACTTGACAGACTTATCGATATATACATCCGCAGTAATTTAAAACCGGAGGCCATATCACCCTTTCAACCCGCCTATACAAAAAGTAGAAGTGTAGAAACGGCACTACACTGCGTAGTTAGAACCATAGAAAAATCACTTGACGTAAATCACTTGACGTTAAGGAATACAATTGCATCATTCCTGGACATTGAAGGAGCCTTTAATAACGTCCACAGCAGTGCAATCGAGAAAGCACTTAATGATCACCGTATAGAAGAAGTAGTTCAAATGGATCATGTGTATGCTGAAAAACTGATAAATACATACCGAGCTTGGTAACGCACATTTAGAGATGTACGCATCTAGAGGAACCCCGCAAGGCGGAATTCTCTCACCATTATTATGGATCTTAGTGATGAACGAGATCCTAATAAAACTTAAGGATTACGGTATAGTAGTGGTAGCCTACGCTGATGATTTAGCGCTTCTGGCGACGGGTAAATACCTTATAGCGTAAGAGCCAGTGGGCGGCTACCTATATGTATTTTACCAGACTTAAGTTTTCGCACACAGAGACTCTTTTACCCTCCATACATGAAATCGGGGTTCACTAAGCCGAAAGTGGTAGACCCGTGTCAAAATCAGGTGAGACAAGTGTCAAATTTTGGTGAAGTGTGAAACCATTTCACCACGTCTGTCGTTTGGAAATTTTGAAAATATATCATTATTATTGGCGGAAAATAATAATGGCAGACGATTATCACGCGGATAACAGTGGGGCAGACAACTTTTAAAGTGTCAAAAATGTCGAATGTTGAAAGTATTTGACCAGGTCTGCCATTGATATATTTTATTCCTCATACTCTTAAGAGCTTATATTTCTCACGGCAGACGTTTTCATGGCGGACATTGATCAATAGATAATAAAATATTAGATGCTTTCCGGTCGGGTGGGGATGTATTTCTTTCGCTGTTTTACAAGATTGTCATCATTGTATTGAAAACGTCGACATCAAGTTGAAGTCTACGTCAGATTCACACATCCTTCCGCTGGTTTATACTGAGTGCACTTACTTAAGAAAACCAACATTTTGAATAGATTTCGAAGCCGTTTTCTTGTTACAAAAAAAAAAAAACAAATGTTTAACCCATTAAAAAGGAAATTGACCTTTTTTTATGGGTGATGGCAGACAAACAAAAAGACAACAAGAATTGTTTCTCAAATACAAACCTTTTTTAACACAAGTCACTCTGGCGTATACTTACTATTTTCGCCTCCTAAATAATAAAAGTGAAAATTTTAGCCCTGAATGGCATTTAATTCCGCCGAAATTGAGTGCAGCTGGCAATAAAGTAAATCTTTCAAATTAAAGTTTGTACTACACTGAACTACATAAGTAAGTTGATAACAATGTAGATTTATTACCAGAAATCATAAATATTAAGGTACTCCGCAAACAAAAAAATAATTATTCACAAATAGGTAACTGAAATCTTCAGACAAGAACCGTTATGTTGAAAGGTTATAACTTTGTATATGCAACAATTAGTATTATCAAGATCGGTTTTGGCAAATTTTCATATTTAAAAAAAGACTGCTTCTCTGGTAGGACCTAGGATGTAATGAAAATAGTCCAATTGAAAATTAAGGGCCGAATAAATATATTTTATCGAAGAAAATATTTTCATAGCAACAGAAAATAATTGATTAAAATTTACAGTATAAACAAAGTTGAATTTATACAGTACACAATCTAAATACATATGATATATCTAATGCACCCTACATTTCAACAGGATGGCGCCACAATCAATTATTATCATCTTGATAATACAAACCAAAAATATATAAACAAAGATAATAACTTTAGGCGAGTACAATAGTTATCCAAAAGAAAAAGAAGACATATAGCTTTGTGAAGCCTATGCATACTTTATATTCTATTGATCAATGTCCACCATGAAAACGTCTGCCGTGAGAAATATAAGCTCTTAAGAGTATGAGGAATAAAATATATCAATGGCAGACCTGGTCAAATACTTTCAACATTCGACATTTTTGACACTTTAAAAGTTGTCTGCCCCACTGTTATCCGCGTGATAATCGTCTGCCATTATTATTTTCCGCCAATAATAATGATATATTTTCAAAATTTCCAAACGACAGACGTGGTGAAATGGTTTCACACTTCACCAAAATTTGACACTTGTCTCACCTGATTTTGACACGGGTCCACCACTTTCGGCTTAGTGAACCCCGATTTCATGTATGGTGGGTAAAAGAGTCTCTGTGTGCGAAAACTTAAGTCTGGTAAAATACATATAGGTAGCCGCCCACTGGCTCTTAGGCTATTACTACAATAAGCTAAAAATTAGAACATTATCAAGGGTCAGCAACTGGACTGAGTGAGATTCCTCGGAGTTATATTGAACAAAAAACTTAACTGGGGTCCAAATATCCAAGAAAGTTATAAGAAAGCCTTCAGTAGTTTACGCCGAGCTTGATTCCATCGTTTTGCATAAACTACTTGTTGCTTTTAATAGCATAATTCGTTACGTTTTTGGTTTGCAAAGGTTTGATCATGTTTCGCAATACCATCAATTAGTCCTAGGAAGCAGTTTTCAGCATTTTCTTGATGCAAGATGTCTAGTTTTCTTGCATAAAATAATTAACAAAAAAACACCTTCATATTTATATGACAAATTGAACTTTGCCCAGTCTGCTCGCACCTTGAATATTATTACCCCTTTATGTACATATCTAAATTCATCAACAAAGTCTAAGATCCGACCCTAGAAGGACCTTCACCGAACTGATAATATCATGAAACATATTTTAAAACAAATTTAGTATATTCGAAAATATTTTAAGAATAGGTTGCCTAAAAAAATCCTGGACAGACTATTTTTAATTATTTTTACAAAAATGATATTTTATCGAAAATTGCAACATCATGATAATAAGAAAATTTGTACCCTGACTTAAAGTTTCAAATAGAATGTGCCGACCGACGGACGTTGGGTTGCCTATTCTTATCCTGGACAAACTATGGGTTGCCAGGCTTAAAAGGGTGTGTCAAAATCAGTTACCTTCACCGGCTTGATAATTCAAAAAATTTAATATCAATAGAAGCGTTCTTTTATTGCGAACACGTTAATATAGGGTTGCCTGCAAAAAACTTGGTCCTAATCAGGGTTGCCGAACTTTAAAGATGTAATTTGAACGCGAGTAAAGTATACATTTTTTCAATTTTTTTTTCTTCTTTCTTTAATAACTTCGAAACTAATTATCTTTAAAGTATGAGAGCAACGTCTTCAGATCATAAGAGAATTACAGAATATGTGTACCAAATTTCGATGCAATCGGCTAAGTAGATTTTTAGATATCATTTGCGGAAGACGAGTGCACGAAATCGAAGTGATCTCATAAGGATTTCGCTTACACCTGTGCACGGAACCCTAAAAATGTATATATGTGTGAGAATGTGCAGCCGTTGGGTTGCCTATTCTTTGCCTGGACAAACTACTCGGTTGTCAGGTTTAAGCGGGTATGTCGATATGAGTTACCTTGATAATTGAAGAAAATTATAAATTTATAAAATTTTATAGGGTTGGGTTGTCTGCAAAAAATTGGTCCTAATCGTGGTTTTCTGATTCATCAGAAGTATACGTTGGATTATCTTCGGAAGTTTGATGTCCGATAAAAGCAGTTAGTTTTAAATATTTATCTAAATGCCAACCGCAGCTTTCAGGGTTTAATTTGGCGCATACAGCATCAGTTGCATTAAGCCACATTGAACTTATATACAGTTCTTAAAATTTTTTGTTGTATTTAAATTTCAAACTGATTTTGCGCCAATCTTCCAATGCTGGTCCCATAACCTATTATATTTAGTCTCCCAAATGAAAGACTAGGCTTGGTCTTGAATTAATATAATACATTTTAATGATCGAATGAAACATTTTCAATAATAACCAATTTTTAGAAAACATAAATTTTCAGTTACACAAAACAACAAGTAAGTTCAAAGTAAACAATAACAGCCTTATTTATAAACGAGTATTAGAAGCAGAATAAAGTTATTCTGACCTTAATACTCCTTTAATACTGAAAAGCTTATTTATAAAAAAATAAACAAGTTTTAGAGTCGGAATAAGCTAAACTGATTTATAGTAGGTTTAAAGCTGGAATAAATCGGTATATATATCAAAATGTGTCAAACAATTGTTTTGTCAAATTTACTATTATGTTGCAGGAGAATTTTCGTCCAAAAAGGCTATTTAATTTAAATCTTCGGACCGTACATGGTTCTTAAAATTATTTGGAACCGTTCCTCTTCTTCATACTTACTTTTGCTGGTACTTTTGCAGTCCCAAAAATCAATATTTTGCTCTTCAATTAATTATTTTCTGAAAAAATGAAAGGCAGTGTCAGGTTTGTATATTTATTTGACGAATAAATATACAAAGGTGTCAAATTTGTTTACAGGAGTTTTAGATTGGTCAATTTTTAATAGCAAAATTTGACATAAGCCAGGCATAACTAAAACGAGTAATAAAATATTTTATAAATAAGGAATAGGAATAGGTTGATGTACGTGCTTAAACTCGTTATAACTATTCCGGGTATCAAACGAGTATTAGTGAAATCTAATAAATAAGGCTGTAACAGCCTTATTTATTAGATTCTCCTTATACACCTCTATACAGTATTATAGCTATGCTAAGAATAGGCTCTTATGTTACGTTGAATAAATTCTTATTTATATAAAAATTTGTTCAACATAGCATAGTTATACTAGATCTCTGTCAAAAAAAAGTACCAAAACGATGATCTACTACATTCGACAGTCATTTGAATAAAAAAAAGTATTATTTCCTGTCAACAGGAACCAACAGGTTGTTGTTTCCTGTCAATGGGAAACAACAGGTTGTTGTTTTTGATTAAAAATTCGAATATAAAAATAAAAATAAAAGCTCATTGGGTCAAATTTTTGTTTTATTGACGTGTGATGTCTGACACATACGTATTATAGTACCTTATAATAAGCTTTATACAACCCTAAACGTTTGTATAGCTTATTCAATCCCTATGTAGTGTAGCTAAACTTTATAAATAAGGATTTTCCTTATACAGGCATTATAAGTCTTATAATAAGTCTATGTTCGGTTTATAAATAAGGCTGTAAGTGTATAGTATCTAATAAGTTTAAGGTAACATAATTCAATTTTATAACCTCAATAAGAATAGGCAACCTAACGGCTGCCGCTGGGCCGCTGCACATTCTATACAAACACACATATATACATTTTTAGGGTTCCGTGCACAGGTGTAAGCGAAATCCTTATGAGATCACTTCGATTTCGTGCACTCGTCTTCCGCAAATGATATCTAAAAATCTACTTAGCCGATTGCATCGAAATTTGGTACACATATTCTGTAATTCTCTTATGATCTGAAGACGTTGCTCTCATACTTTAAAGATAATTAGTTTCGAAGTTATTAAAGAAAGAAGAAAAAAAAATTGAAAAAATGTATACTTTACTCGCGTTCAAATTACATCTTTAAAGTTCGGCAACCCTGATTAGGACCTGCAGGCAACCCTATATTTACGTGTTCGCAATAAAAGAACGCTTCTATTGATATTAAATTTTTTGAAATATCAAGCCGGTGAAGGTAACTGATTTTGACACACCCTTTTAAGCCTGGCAACCCATAGTTTGTCCAGGATAAGAATAGGCAACCCAACGTCGGCACATTCTATATGTTTGAAACTTTAAGTCAGGGTACAAATTTTCTTATTATCATGATGTTGCAATTTTCGATAAAATATCATTTTTGTAAATTAATTAAAAATAGTCTGTCCAGGATTTTTTTAGGCAACCTATTCTTAACATATTTTCGAATATACTAAATTTATTTAAAAATATGTTTCATGTTATTATCAGCTCGGTGAAGGTCGTTCTAGGGTCGGATCTCGTACTAAGATTATTTTATGTTTATGCCATCAAACTGTGGAACTCCTTACCATTGTCTTTAAAACAAGTAATAGGAATGTTAGAATTCAAAAAAGCATTGATTAATTATCTTAATTCATCTTAGAACACAAACAGTAAAAAGAATATATTAAACATTTTGTTTTTCTTTGCAATTTATAATTGTATCCCATTATTGTATCTTATTATTATAAGTAAAATTAAGCTTAAATTATTAAATTTTCAAGTCCAACTTAAAGGTACTATATTTGGTATAAAGGTACTTATTTGTACACCAAATTGAAAAATAAAAATAAAAAGCCATGATCGCACTCTACTCATGCAACAAGATTCTGGGTAGAAATTGGGGACCAAACCCCAAAATAGTCATGTGGATGTTCACTGCCATTGTCAGACCGATGGAAAGCTCTCGAGAAATCCACGAATCTAAAAACCCTTACCAAAGTACAAAGAATGGCTTGCATCAGTACTAGTAGTGTGATGAGGACAACCCCAACTGGGGGTTTAGAAACGATCCTCAATCTCGCCCCATAGATCTATTCGTCCAGGAATCAGCAGTAAACAGAGCCCTTAGACTCAGTCAAACCAACATCTGGAAAACTAGCCAGAGAGGCCACGCAGCTATTCTTACGAAATACGTAGATAACAATATCTGCACAGATTTTATGACCCCTTAGGCTAGGCGCGCACATGCAACTTTTTCGAAACCAAATAGTTCGATCGTTAGTTTCCCAAACATCGCGCACATAAGCAACTCCAAAAGTAATCAACGAAATAAACCAATACACAGAAAACATTTATTCACTTTTTCTATCTCATATACACGAATTTTTTTCTCTCCTTTTAATTCCTTTTGACACAAACTAAGGAATTGGTTTGAGGTGATCGTTTAGTTTGTGTCAAAACACAAACTAAAAAGTTGCTCGAATGGGCGACAGAATGGTTTCTGCATGTGCGCGGACTCTCGTATAAGTCTATAGTGCTCAGTTTAGAAACCAAACAGTTTCGAAACTAAAAGTTGCATGTGCGCGCCTAGCCTTACTTAGATTTCCACAAATATTTTAGTACTAGGTTCCCCAATATACTAGATCAGGAAAATAGTGTGCCCTACACTAACGACTCAACCATTACCATCTACACCGATGGTTCTAAAATGAATACTGGAGTAGGTGCAGGCTTCTACTCTGAAAGCCTCAACCTAGCCAATTCATTCAGGCTCCCCGACCATAGCAGCGACTTCCAAGCTGAGATCTCTTAATAAACCTTCCCTAAGATCCTTTATCGGCATTATTACAGGACAAAACCTACTTGGCTACCATAAGAATAAGAAGAAAATGGGGCTTAGTACCGATGACCTTTGTAGAGGCTGTGGTGATGAGGACGAGCATGAAGATGCTGCTCATTTTCTCTGCCACTGTCCTTCACTCTGTCTTACTAGGAAGAAAACTCTAGGCAACTTCTTCTTTAATGAACAAGAGGAACTATCCGAACTGCCAGGCAAAAGCTGACTAAGCTTTGCCAAGACCTCTAAATGGCTAAACGAACCACATGATTCATGGGTTATTTATTTTTCAGGAAGTTGCAATACTTCGGGGTACCACAATGGATCTACATTGATCTATGTTTTTTTTATATTTGAATTCTATTCTAACAATTATTGTAACCTTTTTATAAAAAACTATAAAAGACTCTGTCTTACTGTATTGTTTACTTGTAATAATAATAATAATAAATTGAAACTGAAATTGAAATAAAAAAAGTGTGACGGTAACAACACCAACTATCAGCCCGCTTAACCTAATCTCACCTTACCTCCAAACGAAACGGGAAGAACCAACCCGTAAAATTGTTTGGAACGATTTGAAGGCCCTAATTATTAAGACACATATTTATTTAACTAAATATGTCTCTTAGTAATTAACTTCAAGTACCAATCTCGGCAAATGAATCATTTCTTTTAATTTCACAATAATACGATCGTATTTGAAAGTTATTTTTCTTATGTATATTCATCGCCCGTAATCTAAAAAGTATACCTACATAGTGTATACCTACTTGTTCTGATTTTTTTGCTCAAATCTTATTTATTGAGCAAAATAGTTTTTCCTAATGCAACAAATTGCATAAATACTTTCGTTATTTGAGATGATTGAAGTGCTTACATTCATACTTCAAATGTTGATCTATCGATTTCTAGGCACGAACTCGCCAAAAATATAAATTGCAATATACTAATAGCAATAAGCAATAAAACTATTCCTACCATGTGTATTATAGACAAACATCTGCTTTGTACTTCTGATATTTTCAATTTTCATGTATCCGATGAACTTTTGTTTACAACCTCTGTTGCAGGCAATAACTCGTAGGTACTCTAGAACGTTGAATGTAAATGTGCCGTTTTAATTTGTTACATTAGTAGAATGTATACTTATATTAAAAGGTTTTTTTTTTAAAGGGGTATGTTCAAACATGCAGTACCCGTGGAGTAGTGATTATAAGTCTTTTCTATTACACTGCAAGTGGATGCGAATCCGAGTCTAGCCACGCCTTTTCGAAAAACTGAAAAAAGTGCTCTGAACTTAGCATTCAATTGTGCATCCCGTCAATTCTTCACATGCTTAAAGGGAAAAGTTGATGATTAGATCCTTTATACCTTGTATGCTAAACCATACAAAATATGACTAACAGCTGAGTGACAAATCGGACCGCAACATTTTACTTGAGTCGAGTGTTTATTTTTTTTTTTTTCAAAATATTTACTTTCTAAAGGTGGCGCTACAGTCCGTTGTGGTACTGGCAGACGGCATTGCCACCGCCAAAACACTTTTATTACCAAATTTATATTCCAATCAAATGTAACCGAAACTATTGTATTTAACAATTTCAAGTAATAAAAATAATCTATCTATCTAATCTATCAGTCCGTTGTGGCCTTGGGTCTCAATCAACAGTCTCCGCCGCCAGCCAACTGGGTCCCTAGCTAGCTGTCTCCAGTTTTGCTCTCCAAGTTGATTGAGGTCCTCTTCCACTTGTGTGCGCCACCTGATTCGCGCTCTTCCTCTCCTTCTGCGTCCCTCGGGAATAGTGTCGAAGGCTTTCCGGGCCGGAGCATTGGTGTCCATGCGCTCTAAATGACCGAGCCATCTGAGTCTCTGGACGTTGACCCTTCTGGCTAGGTCCACGTCGTTGTACAACCCGTAAAGTTCGCTGTTGTATGTTCTTCTCCATTCCCCATCAATGCACATGGGGCCAAAGATGACCCGAAAAACTTTCCTGTCGAAACTGCCTAAGGCACATTCATCCGATTTTGTCAAGTTCCATGCTTCAGCTTCTGCACCATACAGCAGGACAGGGATGATGAGGGTGTTGTACAGTTTTACCTTAGTTGCTCGAGAGAGGGCTTTTCCACTCAATTGCTTTCTTAGCCCCAGATTAATTCTTCGTCTGATCTCGGAGCTGGTGTTATTGCCCGTGTTAATAACGGAGCCTAGGTAGAGGTCTACTACCTCGAAGTTGTATGTGTCTATTGTGACGTTCTGTCCGAGCCGTCGGTTTTGGGTGTCCTTCCTCGAAGACAGCATACACTTCGTTTACCGCTAAACCCAGTTTTGCCGCTTCTGTCTCAATTCTCACAAAGGCGCCATTGACATCACGCATTATATCAATATCATCGGCGTACACGAGAAGTTGAACAGATTTTTGAAAGATAGTTCCTCTGGTGTTGACGGTGGAGTTTTGCATTATCTTCTCAAGAACGATGTTAAAGAAATTGCACGACAGTGCATCGCCTTGTCTGAATCCTTTTTTGACATCGTAAGATTCCGTAAGCTCGGTGGCAACCTTGATGGAGCAGCGTGAGTTCTCCATCGTCATTTTGCACAAGCAAACGAGCTTGGCAAAGATGCCAAAACTAGACATGGCGTTATACAGTCGGTTCGTCTCTGTACTCTATAGATGCTGTCATACGCGGCCTTACCTTAATATCGATGAAAAGGTGGTGGGTATCGAATTCGAGTTCATAGGTTTTTTCCAGGATCTGCCGCAACGTAAAATTTTTTCGATGGTTGAATTTCCTGTTCTGAAGCCACATTGATAAGGACCAATCTGATTGTTGACGAAAGGCTTCAGACATTCACATATTACGGCAGAGAGGATCTTGTAAGCGATGTTAAGTAGGCTGATTCTTCTGTAGTTGGCGCAGTTTAGAGGATCTCCCTTCAGGATCGCGCAAACAATGCTGAGGTCCCATTCATCGGGAATGCATTATTCCGGCCATATTTTACAGATGGTTTGATGCATGCTCCTATCTAGATCGTCGCCTGCTACTTCGAACAGCTCGGCAGCTAGACCATCTGCTCCAGCGGCTTTGTTGGATTTATTTGCAGCGCCGCTTTGTATGCCTCTTGTTAAGCTGCATGTGCTCGCCGGCACTCATCGTCAAACCAGGGGTTTCGTTGTGGTGGCAGTGTAAACCCTAGCACTTCAGAGGCGGCATCTCTGATGGTTGCTTGGCAGTGTTGCCACTGGTTCTCTACATTTTTTGCTGGCAGCAAAGGACTTTGTATTGTATTGTATATTTTTATTGAACTTAATATTAAGATATACATCTTTTATATAATCAAGCCTTGATTTGGATAATTTATGACAATTTAAAATTATATATGAAAAATGATTAAAGTTATTTAAAGCAATTATATACAAAATTTAAAAGAATTAAACGAAAAAGAGGAGAAAAAAGAAGAAATAAGAAGAATGACAGTAAGAATAAAGGAAAGACGAGAAAGAAAAGAAAGTAGAAATAAAAATTAAAAAGTAAAAGAGTGAAAAAAAGCAATTTCAATATTATACAAAAACAACCCGAAACTAATCCTCAATCTCATAAAAAGCAATACCGAATAAACATTATGGCCAATTTTAATGATTTGAAACATACAAAATTTTAAGTTCAATGACTAATGCCCAATTTCATAAACAACTTTTAAACATTTAAGAGGCTTTTAAACCGTAAAATGAGATTTTTTCATTTCACCAAGCGTTTTTTGAGTAAACAAGCTTTTAAACACCTTTCAAAACTAAATGCCCATTTTTGCCTCAATAAATTTTAAAAGTGTCATTGAATATTTTATAAAGTGAGTATAAAGCTTTCTCATTTTTTCTCATATATTTTCATGAGGATGTCAATTTTGACAAAATATTCCTTGAAATTTCCCATTTTAAGTTGGTGAAACTCAAAAATTTTAAGGGTCTGATAAAATTTAAAAAGATTTTTGATAAAAGTAATTTTAGTGTTTGTTTATGAAATTGGGCATAAGTATATCAAAGCGATGTTTAAATTCAAGTTTATGTTGATAGATACTCAGTTAAGCTCCTTTGAAATAAACTTAGATTGTCTATTCTTCTGAGTTCACGTGGGAGCGAATTCCAAATGCGAGCTGCGCTAACAAAGAACTGTCGTTCAGTAGCAAGGCAGGTAAAGCGAGGAATAGCAATTTGGTTGGTTCTATTTGATGCCAAGAACTGGACATGATTTAAAAGGACAGGTGGTTGTTTGTGTTTAACAATTTTGAAAAGCATGGTCATTGTCTTAAACTTTAAAAGATTGTTAAAGGTCACACCATATAGGCTTGCAGAGTAATTGGAAATATGGTCATATCTATGCAGTCCAAAAACATATCGAGCAACATTGTTAAAGACGACGCCGACGTTGATTTTGCGAATAGAGATAGAATCCGTATTGGAACAAATTTCACATCCGTATGTTAAAATTGGAACTACTAATGTTTTGGCAAGCATTTTTCTAGTTTCTATTGGCGTGAATTTTTTTTTAGCGATGGACAAAGTTCGTAAGGCTTCATATGCCTTACCGACTGCAGCGTTAATGTGGTTGTTCCAGGTCAAGGTCCGATTAAAAATAACTCCTAAGTTTCTAGCCGTGTCGACAAACTCCACAGGGGTGTTATTTAATATCACAGGGGGAAAATATGTCAAATCAAGTGTTTTCTTTGATAAGACAAGGCATTTTGTTTTAAGTGGATTCAAAACAAGACCGCATTCATTCGACCATTTCAAAATCACATTCAGATCGTCGTTGATGTTGCTCACGCAATTCTCAATAAGACCTAATGGAGTATTTTGAAAGTACTGGACATCGTCTGCGAACATACGCACATCCCCATATCTAACTACAGTAGGTATATCGTTCACATAAGCTGAAAATAAAAGCGGACCCAGAATGGATCCTTGAGGCACACCACGCAGTATAGAAAGAAAGTTGGAAACTTTAGTATCAGATACAACGGCTTGATTCCTTTCAGTTAAATATGAAAAAATTAGGTTAACTGCTTCGGGAGCGAATTTAAAACGATGTGAAAGTTTATGGCACAAGGTTCTATGGTCAATTGTATCGACTTCTGAAGAGATTTTCGGAGACACGATCGGAAAAGGATCTAGGAATCTCTAGCAGTTGCCCGTAGCTTAGTTGGTAAGTGCGTTGGCTGCTAAGCAGAACGTCGTTGGTTCGAGTCCTTCTCAGGCCAAGTTTTTATTTCATCTTTCACGGGTACTGCCTCTTGCGAGGACCTCACAAATCTTCCAAGAGTATCAATCTGTCATGAAAAAGTGATTCTCAACTCTGCCGTTCGGAATCGGCATTAAATCGTAGGTCCCCTCAATTCTTCACACGCACTCAGAGAATTGTTGATGAGAGTAACCCACTTAGGCCTTGGCTCTTCAAGAGCTGTCGCGCCACTCTATTTATTTATTTTTAATCTCTTCCGATTGCAGCTGTTTGACGTCGAATTTTCTCCAAGCATTGTAAATTGTTGGCCTAGATCGGGATATCCGCTTGGCTACAACAAGGTAGTGGTCCGATGTTGGCACCTCGGAATGTGCGGACATCTTGCATGCTAGAGAAGTGACGTGCGTTGATCGCAATGTGATCAATTTTGTTGACGGTTGATTGATCAGGAGATTTCCATGTCCCCTTGTGGATATCGAGATGTGGGAATCGCGTACTTGCTACCATTACATCTCGCCCCGCAGCGAAGTCGATTAGCCTAAATCCGTTATCGGATGTGGTGTCGTATAGGCTATGTCTTCCGATTATTTCACCTAAAATTGCTTCTCAACCCAGCTAAGCATTAAAATCTCCTAGGACAATTTTAATGCCATAGCTAGGGCATCGCTCATAGGTCTTGGCGAGGAGCTCGTAGATCCTGTCCTTGGTGTCTTCATCCTTTTCCTCAGTGGGGGCGTGAGCGCAGATGAGGCTTATGTTTGTGAATTCAGCCTTGATGAGGATTGTCGTGATGCGCTCATTCACTGAGTTGAAACTCAAGACCTTCCTCCTGAGTCGAGTCCCAACAACAAATCCACATCTAAAAAGACCCTGATTTTGCTCACGGTAGCAGTTGCCTCAGCATGTATCACAGTTGTTCTTTTTACGTTGGCCCGGCCCATCCCATCGCATTTCCTGGATGGCGGGTACATCCGCTTTATAAGGGTCTAGGGCCTCCGCTAGTTTTTCGGCTGCACGTGGTCTGTTAAGGGACCTAAAATTTCAAGTGCAAAACCGAAATTCGTTGTCCTTAAATCGTTTGCGTGGGTCGTCATCATTAATTCCGTCCGTATCCGAGGCTTGTTGGTGGTTCGGAACTATAGTTTCTTTATGTGGCCGGGCAGTCATCCAGACGACGGCGACGCACGACCCTCAACCTGGAGGGCCATGTCATCAGTTTAACTCTAAGACGAAGAGCCGGCCAAACCGCTCCTTAAAGGTCTGGGCTACGAATATGTCGTAGTAGTGAACACCTTATAGGGCTACTACGACATATTCGTAGCCCAGACCTTTAAGGAGCGGTTTGGCCGGCTCTTCGTCTTAGAGTTAAACTGATGACATGGCCCTCCAGGTAGTTCATCCTGACCTGCGTAGACGCCACCGTTGATACTATATTGGGAGTTCTTCTGCTGCCGCCTGTTGAAAAGGAGGCATGCCTTGGTGGACGCATACCTCATTCCCCTCTCTCTCTCTCTTTGCTTCCGCCAACAACTTCCCACTTGGGTTGGACCCAATCTTCGGCTGAGGTACTGGGCACCCGATGTTCATCGCGGGGAGGTGGAGAGTAGGAGTTGATAAACAGAGGTTGCTGTGGACGCTTGAGTCCTCTCGAATGCACGTGTCTACCCTTCGAACATCATTGGCGTTGATTCCACCATTTTTTGGCATGGTTTGCTGGGGTATGGAATACCATTGTCTTTGTACTGCTTCCTACAATTGGTTTCTATTTGATATAATTGCCCGCCTAACTTTTGCTTGAGTTCATACCACAAGTTCTCAATAGGATCGAGGTCAGGTCAGGACTGACTTGGCCATTGGTTCTTTTGGAACCAATCTTTTACAAGATCTGTCGTGTGTTTGGATCGTTGTAATGTTGAACATGCCACCGGAGGAGCATGTTTTCTGCAGAAAATGGAAGCATGACATTTTCCAAGATCCCTATAACCGTATTTATTTAATATTTGGGGCTATTCTGCCATTTCTGTTATTCTGCTATGAATTTTCTGTTATGAATCATAAAAGATTTAGAAATAACAGATCTTTTATAATTGGTATTCAGAACTTCGAACTTTTATAAAATTCTGTTATGAATTTTTCGAAAAAGAAATCTGTTATGAGACATCTGTCATTTACCAGCTGTCACCTAAATAAATTTTGTGATTTGTCAACCAGGATGGAATTGTTAAAGAAATTTCTGAAGAATATGGATATCCAAGACTGATGGTAAGTTAAATTTCTATTCAAATCAGTTTTAATTTATCTATTTTATATGATGATGTCATCTTTTCAGAAACCAGCCCCTGCATTTTCCGGAACAAAACAGGAGTTCCAGTTTCCTGAAATCGCCTTGGCGGATTACAAGGACAAGTATGTATGTTTGTTCTTCTATTTATTGGACTTCACCTTTGTCTGCCCAATTTAGATTATTGCAATCCGAAATGGACGAGATTCGTTTGAATATCCTAAGCACATTGAAGACCATTGAAGCCGAGCACTACTCTTACCACAAGGCTTACACTGAAATCCTCAAACTGCAGCTGCTCACTGATGTCGAAAAAAACAAGTCCTTGCTGCAGTTCCTGGTCAATGAAACCGATGAAGCTCAGTGTGTAGCAGCTGTGAATGACTTCTTCGCCGATTGGAATGCCCGTCTATGCTTCCTCCAGCCAACGGTGAGAATTCTTGAACCCCTGCTCTGTTTGCGAAGAAATCTCCTCAGTGAAACCAAGAACCTCTTGAATACAGCTCGCGGAGGAGAAGTCTCGCTGCCAATCAACAAATCCATCGACAACGAAATGGGCAAACTCTGGATTCGAAGTATTCAATTGAACCGTGAAGCCGGCGGCCTTCAGCAGGCCAATTTGTCCATAATGAAAGCCGAAGAGTACGCTCCGGAAGCTCTGTTTGTTGAGAAGGCAAAACTTCTTCGGCAAAGTGGCGATCAAACCAAGTCGCTGAAACTGATTTCAGAGAAGATCAGCGAAATCGAACCCAACGGCAATATCTCATCCCAAGACAAATCTAATCGTCTGCTCTACTGCGAGGCGAAGTTTCTGCAGGCCACCTATTCTGCCGAGTCACTGAAAATCTGTGCCGAGCAGAATCTCTTCTATTTCAAGCAAGCCATTGCCGGCAACAAGAGTTCCGAGAAATGTCTGGTCCACATGGCTCAGTATTTGGAAAAAAAGTACGCAGCCAAATCGGACGCCGATAAGAATTCCGACGCCGGCAGGAATATGCTCTTCGAAATCATGGGCTACTATGCCAGAGCCATGAAGGCCGGCAACGAGAGCACTGCTGAAGCGATATCTTCGCTTGGTAAGTTGATTCGAGTACATGCAATCTCGTCAGGCAATTTTTTGTCTCTGTAGGATCCCCAAGCCCGCCAACGTCGCCTGCACATTAGAACCTACGCAGCGATTCCATTTAACGAAGACTGCGGCCTGATGGAGTGGTTGCCGAATCTCACAGCACTCAGGGTCATTATGTCGATCTACAGATCCCGTAAGCTAGGTGTCGCCGATAAAGAACTGCGGACGTTGGTCCTTGCTAAGGAGGAAAAACTCGAGAAGAAAAAGCAGGTGTTCAATACTCTTTTGTCCCGCCATCCACCGGTGTTCCACGAATGGTTCATCTATCAATTCTCCACACCGCACAACTGGTATCAGGCACGCAGCTCATACATCAAGACCATAGCCGTGATGTCAATGGTTGGCTACATTCTAGGTCTGGGCGATCGTCACGGAGAGAATATTCTATTCGACGAAACCAGCGGCGAATCGGTTCATGTAGACTTTAACTGTCTGTTCAATAAGGGCGAGAGTTTCAACATTCCCGAAAGAGTTCCGTTTAGATTGACGCAGAATATGGTGCACGCCATGGGACCCCTGGGCATTGAAGGGCTCTTCCGCAAATGCTGTGAGATAACTCTGCAAGTTTTGCAGAACCAAAAGAAGACCCTAATGTCGGTGCTGAGACCGTTTGTCTACGACTTGAGTAGACTTGGAAAGAAGACTGGAAACAACATCGAGAAGACCGATCCGCAAGCTATGGAGAATGTTAGTCGAATCGAGGAGAGACTTCATGGATATGTAAGTGTTTCCATTGTCTATAGACGCCATCTCTTTCTATTTGATTTCTTTGCTCTTCACAGGTACAGAGGAAAGGAGCAAATCGAATGCCTTTATCGACCGAGGGTCAAGTGGAATTCCTCATCAACGAGGCTACAGACATCAACAATTTGGCAGCAATGTACGCGGGCTGGGGACCGTATTTGTAATTGCTGAGCCTCACCTGAGTTTTTTGTTTGTAAATAACGATTTGAAGAAAGACGACGTCATAACGACAACCATTCGAATTAATTTTGTTAAGTTTAATTTTGTTCCTGTTTTGTTGTCGATTCCATTTTTGCTCCAAAAGTGCCTGTTTTGAATTTGGGAATTATTTTACATAAAAGTTGAAGTATTTTTCTAAAAAAATAATTAATTATCGCATTTTGTTTTGATGACTTATTTCCGAATTGCAACGTGAAAGGAGCGGTTTGGCCGGCTCTTTGTCTTAGAGTTAAACTAAAGACCTGACCCTCCAGGTTGGGGGTCGTGCTTCGGGGTGACTGTCCGGCCACATAAAGAAGACATGGTTCCGAAACAAAAACAAGCCTCGGATACGAACGGAATTAATGATGAAGACCCTCTACAACGAAACATAAGTCAAAGAACGAAAGTAGCTACAAAAAAAGTCAAATCATCTCGCTGCTTCTTATTCTTTAAAGATTATTTTATTAAAACAACGTTTGTATTTCACAATAACAAAATAAAATAAAATATTTTATTTATGATTTGATTTTGAAATACGGTACCAAACTTGTTCCGATGTCAATGAATGATCTCGAGGATGCTGGCCACAATGGATATTCTCTATAGTCAATATAATAGTATTCGTGGCAAGGAAGGTGGTGGCTTTATTGACAGTGGAAAAGATAGGCAACTGGCGCATTTGAGAGGCAAAGGTGTTGACTAATATGGCTGCAACAGTTCCGTATAGGATGCTCAGTCTCGTTCCGACTGAAATTCTTGAGTTCATTTCAATGTACTTCTTTTATGCACACTCTCTTCAACAATTCTCTGAGTGCTTGTGAAGAATGGAAGGGACCTACAATTCAACGCCGATTCTGAACGGAAAAGTTGAGAAGCACTTTTTCATGATAGATTGATACTCTTGGAAGATTTGTCAATTCTTCGCAAGAGGCAGTGCCCGTGAAAGATGAAATACAAACTTTATGAGCGCGAGTAGGACTCGAACCCACGACGTTCTGCTTAGCAGCCAACGCACTTAACCACTTAGCTACGGGCAGCTATCGAGCTGAAAGGTCATATTAAACGATTTTGCCTTGCTGAATCTGTCATTAATCAGATTCCTTAAAATAAAAACAAGGTATATAATTGAGCAAAACAATCAATTTTGTAAACATTTTTTTGTGCTTCAATTAAAAAAGCAAAATCTAGATTAATTATGAGTGATACACAAAATATGGATTCCCAAATTAAAAGTATGTAACCCAAACTATTTGTATCCATATCATAAATACTTGTTTCAGGGAATACCATGGTATCTAAGAATCTTGTTTTGCCATTTCCTGAAACTTTTTATGGTGTGGACACGAGCAGTGTCTGTTTCCTTAATGTTAATACTTTACAATTAATATTTTTTTTAAATTTTAGAGCGAAGGCAGCAAAAAGTAAGCGTTGAGCAAAAGGAGTTATATTGCTCCTTCTTGGAAGAGCATCCAGTTTTTAGCAAAACTAAAAGCAGTGACGATACGGTGCAGGGACTGTGGATTAGTCTCTCCGACCTCCTTAATTCCGTGGGCGGTGCATGTCACTCGGTAGAGGAATGGAAAAAAGTAAGTGGAATACTTTTTTTAATTATGCTAAATCAACCTTATTTTATTTCTACAGGTGTTTGACAATTGGCGTTACGCTGTAACCCACAAACTGAGGGTCCAAAGTTTGAAGAAAATCTCTTCGAATCATATGATTTTTCTTAAACTGCCCGATAAATCAGGGTGCCATTTCCACAATTCTTGGTGGATTTGGACACTTTAAACGGTTTTGAGTTCCAATTGAGGCCCTTTAACCAGAACCGAAAACCATTTTTAAATTGGGCAAAAAACAAAAAAAAGCTGCTACCCAAAAGTGTTTGAGTGTTGTGAAAAGTCGCCAAATACATTGCAGATGATTTTTTTATTTTCACTTCTTTTCTGAAAATGGCTTTGAGGAAAACTTGAAGGGCTTATATTTTTATTTGTTTACAGATGAGGACTTCATTAATGATTTGCGATCATCGGAGGAAAAGCAGCAATCACAGATGGACCAGGTGATTGCCAGTATTAATGCCTTAACAGCAGCGCAAATGGCCACTGCTGCGGCCATAGAAAAATTGGCTACTGCCATTGAAAATAAAATAACAAAATAAATAATAAAAATAATAAATTAATGTAAATCATAAATTAAAAATAAGTATTCATTTGTCCTCTTAAAAATAAATTCTATTTTACACAAAATTTTCATTCATATCTCTTATTGATTTTTCGGTGGCCCTCAAAAGGGCCTTTTGGTTTGGTTCAATTTCTGTTCAAATTGGCAACATAGCGTTCTCGAACTCGTGACCCAAGGGTGTGCCATTGGTTACGATCCCTGTTGTTGTTTCCATCATTTTCATTTGTACTTGCTTCATCCTCGTCCTCAACAAATTGCTCTGCTCCCATGGTAAATAGATTATGGATGCAAAATATCGCATAAACTATTTTTGCGGCCATTCCAGGGGAATAGTGCAATGTCCTTTGGCGCGATAAGCATCTGAATCTGCTTTTTATCACCCCAAACGCGCGTTCCACCGAGTTTCTGGTCGTTAAGAAGCGCTTGTTGAAAGCAGCTTCAAGTGAACCTTGTGGTGGGTTGTTGATTGGGGTGAATAACCACGGTTCCAGTGGAAAACCAGAATCACCTATTGAAGAAAAAACGAAAAAAATTAGTTTCAAAACAAACATGTTCGTACTTTGGTATTTACGTACCAATGAGATGGGATCTTTGATTATCTGCAGATGTATATGCAGCTTTTAGCAAACGCCTGACAGGTGAAAGCATCCATATCGCCGAGTCGTGAACAGAGCCTGGGAATCTAGCATCAGCAAACAATACTCTCATGCTTGCATCCGTTATGACCAGTACGTTGAGGCTATGATACCCTTTCCTGTTTACATACAGATGCCCTGGTGCGTCAATATCGTTTTTAGGCGGAGCGACAATTGGAATATGCGTGCCATCAATCACGCCTATAATGCTTGGCATATTGAATTTCATTAAGAATCTGTCGATAAATATAGATTAAAACAGAGGTTATTAGTTTAATTAATAATAATCTTACTGTCTCTTAATTTCTGCCGTCTCCAATGCAGTTCTGGGAAATTTGATTGACTCGTCCAGTAGGTGGGCGTTTATGAGTCCTGTAACCACATGAATCGCTCGTGATGTACTGGGCTGAGACAGTCCAAAGATATGGCTACACCCGATTGAAGATTGGTACGAACCATACCCATAAAAATTTAGAGTTGAAAGAAACTATAAATATGTAGATAAATATAAATGTAATTGTACGTTTTAGATTATATACTAATTATTTTACCTGTATTTCAAACGGAATTGTTGAAGTTGTTGCCCGAGTGTATTGTTGCAACCTTCCGATCAAAATCGTTGCACTCGATTTATCCAACCGAAATAGCTGCACAAATCGAGCGTCCGGCAGATCGAATGGACTACTTCTCAATCTTAACTCGAGCAAAACTTGTCTGTGTTCCCGTCTAAAATAAAAGTTTCAGTTTATTAACATAGTTTTTACCAAGGAGTGTTTGAATTTAAGGACTTTAGATTAGGTAATTCTCTGTTGAGACCTATTCTTTTTTATGCGGAAAATATCTTCCTCAATCCTGGCTATAATAGCCGTCGCAAATTGGAACTTGCTTGAAATGCTATCCTCAGATACATTTTTTTAGACGCCGCAAATTTGATCATATCTTAAATATACGAACAAGCGTTCTTAGATGTTCCATTCAAACATACATCGATTGTTAATGCCAAACTTACTCTTTCAAATAAATAACGAACATTTTTGAAATATAGTATTAAGAATGTATTGCATAATTTTAGGTCTTCAAAAGCTTTCAAGCATAATGTTATCGTTATGTTAATCGCACATTATGTTCACCATTTTCTTTGCAAAAAAATTTAACTCTGTAAGCTTCGTAAAACTGAAGCTAGTCTAGTTAAGTTAGTTAGTAAGAAGATTTGAAAGCGAAAAAAATAAAAACAGCTAGAGGTAAGACTTAAGTATCGTTTTTTAATCAATTTTTTTTTTTTGCCTGCTTTTTTTCCCATTTCCTATATCGGTGGATTCGGATTATTGCCCTTATATTTTTCTGTTGAGATTCAGATTGCTTATCCCGAAGCATCTGTTCAAAAACAAGAGCAGAATATTGGGACAAGAGCAGTGTCCTTATGAGCAACAGAGCAGCGCGACGCAGGCAGTGTTCTTAAGAGCTAACAGCACGAGTAACAACCAACATGAGCATTGAGCAATAAAACACATCATCGATGAGCGGTACTTGCGGAACGAGATCGTCGTCAACAACTTACTCTTACTCGAGAGCAAGCCACAACCTTTTCCATATCGTCTCGATAAGCGGTACTTGCGACCGAGAAGAGGACACTGTGCAGCTGCGTACGAACGTACGGGAAACAATTCAACAGGCTATTGCTTGCATTGCAAGCAACCATAAAATACAGTCCACTTTTAGTTTAAATAAAGTTTATGTTTTAAAACTATGAGCATTTAATTCTTAGTTTATACAGCATCATAAATGTATTCATGAAAGAACATGCAAACATACATATAAATTAATTGAATAGTACGTTTTAAGATATATGCATGCATACATATCTTCTGTACATTTATGAAATAAACTATCTAATCTAATCTATTTTTTTATGTTTGTTTATTTTAAAATGCATATTTGCTTACCTTTGTCTCCTTTTTATTATATTTCTATAATATATGTGTCGATAATTCTCCATTTTTTCACAATCCTTGTTGCTTTTTTCAAAATCTGTTATGATAAAAGTGCCAAAAAGTTGCCTGTTATTCTTTTAAGATTCATAACAGATTTCTTAAAAGATTTTGGCTTGCTGAATACCAAATAGGCGATTTATAAAAGATTTTCAGTATGTTCGAATTTTTTGACAGTTCATAACAGATTTCTTAACAGATTTTATAACAGATTTGGCTTGCCGAATACCAAATCTGTTATTCAAAAAAGATTTTTTGACAAATAAAACTTTTGTATGGGAATTCATAACAGAATAACAGAATAAAAGATTTCGCTGAATAGCCCCAATTGTTTTTATGAGGACTGTATGACCGATACCATACCAGAAAAACACATCCCCACACCATAATATTGCCACCTCCGTGTTTGGTTGTTTTTTTTTTGTGTATAGCCCGGATGGTATTCTCTTCCTTTTGGGCGTCTTAAATTACGCCAGGAGTCCGATGAAAACAATTTTACTTTAGTTTCGTCCTTGCGCAAGATATTACGCCTTTTTTAACCTCTTAAGGTACATCCCAATCGGGAGAGGACTTTACTACTCAATTGCCTTCTAAGTCCAAAGAAACAGCGATTGGGAAGAGTGATTCTTCGTTTGATTTCAGCGCTGGTGTTGTTGTCTGAGTTGATACCGGATCCTAGGTAGACGCAGTCCTTAACTACCTCGAAGTTAAACCTGTCTATGTTGACGCTTGCTCCTAGACGTCGATGTTGGTTGTCCTTTCTTGTTGACAGCATTAACTTGGTCTTGCCCTCGTTAACCGCTAGACCCATCTTCCTGGCCTCCGTCTCAAGACTCACAAACCTCCACTGACATCACGCTTTGTTCTTCCAATTGTGTCAATGTCGTCAGCGTATCCTAGTAGCTGGACGGACTTTTTAAAGATGTTCAAGAATGGTGTTGAATAAATCGCATGACAACGCATCGCCTTTTCTAAAACCTTTTTTGACATCAAATGCATCCGTAAGGTTTTTTCCGACCATGATGGAACAGCGTGAGTTTTCCATTGTCGTCTTACACATACGGACGAGTTTTTCTGGGATGCCAAAACTAGACATTGCTCTATATAATTGGTCTCTATAGACGCTGTAGGTATCGATTTGAAGTTCCTGGGTCTTCTCCAAGATCTGCCGTAGGGTGAATATTTGATCGATGGTGGACTTTCCGGGTCTGATAAGAACCTATCAGGTTGTTGACGAAGGGCTTCAAACGTTCATACAGCACGGCAGACAAGATCTTGTAGGCGATATTAAGGAGACTTATACCTCTGTAGTTGGTGCAGTTCAGGGGATCTCCTTTCTTGAGGATCGGGCATACGATGCTAAGGTTAAATTCATCGGGTATGCTTTCCTCCAACAAAATTTTGCAGATGAGCTAGTGCATGCTCCTAACCAAATCATCTCCAGCTGCTTTGTATAGTTCGGCGGCTAGCCCGTCTGCTTCAGCGGCTTTGTTCGACTTAAGTTTAGATATCGCTATCTTCATTTCGCCAATGTCGGGTGGGTGGAATTGTTGGTCTGCTTCACCCAAATTGAATGGTCATCACCATTATACAGCTTGGAAAAGTCGTCTTTCCATATCCTCAGCACTGACTCTACTACGGTGTTCCCGTGATGGTCTCTACAGGCTTCGGTTCGGGGTTGTTTGTAAAACATTCGAACCTCTTTCCTGTTGTGACATCCCTCTATCTCCTCGATCGCGCGTTTCTGATGTTCCCTTTTATCTTTCTGAGTTTTTGCTCCTCTCTCCTTTTCTGCTCGTAGAGCTCACGAGCTGCTCGTGTGTCGTGTCCTTGTTTAGCTGCATGTGCTCGCCGGCACTCATCGTCAAACCATGGGTTTTGTTGTGGTTGCCGTGTAAAAATTTCTTCACACCTATTTTTTCGACCAGCTGTGTATGTACAATTCTACACTAATGCCTAAAAATGCCTTGAGTTTCGGCACATCGTGTATACAATATTATCTAGTTTTTTACTTTAACACTGATATAATATTGAACATTGAAAAAATAAATAAATTTTAATTATTTTTCGTGAACATTAGATTTGTGTTCCTAAAATCACAAATAAAAAGAATTTTTTATGTTTATGTTCTCCAGAAGCTGCAGCATAAAATCGATTCAAATGGTTCGCTGCGTTCCGAGTTTCAAAAGAAAGTTCCTGTGTGCGCGTCTTATATTTTAGCTTCTTTGCAATATCAAAACCAAATTGCAAACTATCATCAACAAATCATGGAAATCTGTTTATCCTTGTTTGAATCAGCTGATCCATCTACAATGGACAATTTATATACTATGGATATTGGAATACTGTAAGGAATTATCTGTGTTTAGTTGTGTTTATATTTTTCTACAAAAACGAAATTTTTCTTTAGTACTCTAATTTGGATGCCAGTTGATTTCGTCGGAGACTACATTACACAAAGGCTTTGCATCAAATTGATTGCTTCTGTCTTAAAACATTTAAGTGTCGAAGAAAGGCAAAAAGAAGTTTCCAGATCAAAAATTAATCAGAGTTTAAGAAGTTTAATTCTGAAACTGGCAGAAGAACCTATGAATTTTGAACAAGTGAGTTTTGACCTACGAAGCCTTTTATGATAAATTCTAAATACAAATTCATTGGGCCATATTCATAAAGAATTACTAAAGTCGTAACATTAAAGTCCACAGCTTAACAGAAACAATTTGAGAAAACACAACTCAACTCAAGAACAGTCATTTATTGAAAGCAGTGAATGATATTTTGGCATTTAATAGTAACAGAAACTTAGGTTTGAAGGTTATCAAAAGTCAGACCCGTTTTTTGTTTAGAATAACATGAAATATGGTCATTATACACTTCGCTTCAACTGAATATGCACACAATTTTTCTGAAGTTTGTCGTCCATTGTTTCCTAACTTTGAACGTTAATGCATCATTTGATGATGCTAACCGATACCTTATGATGTTGAAAAAACAAATCAAAAAGAATAATTTAAAAAGGACCACTATTTTTTCCCTCGCTCTCATGCAAAGCTTTCCAGATTGAAAAACTCAGTTTTTTTTTGCGTCAACTGAATAAGCACACGATTTTTCATTATCATTATCTTCATTGGGTCTTAGAGTTTTAAGTTAATTGGTATACCAAATCAAAAGTTGAAGTGTTCTTAGTGACATTTAGCCGTTTAATTAAAATTTAAAAGTATGGTTAGATCAGAAGCTTTAATAGTGTCGGACGAGCTTAGGTTGATTCGTTAAAAGAATAAAGACTGACCGTGCGTGCTATAGCTACCAACATTGATCGGAGTCTTAGTGTTGTCAATTGGTACCTCAGAAACAAAAGTTTGTACGAGAAAAACATGAAAGGTGATAAAAAACGGTAACATTCGAAGTTGATCGACGAGCAATTTTGAGATGTGCTTCCAGTTCATGTGCCTCCGCGGTAAAAATTAAACAAAAAGTTGGTGTAGCTGCAGGTGTTTCAACAGTCCACAAAGTACCAAACAGCGCAGATCATTTAAAACGATTGCAATTCCAAAAGAAACCACCACTAAACGAGCAACGAAAAGATATTCGTTTAAGATTTTCTAGACTCGATGTGAGTTGGAAAAATGTGTGGCACAACGCGGTTTTTTCGGATGAGAAGAGTTTCAATTTTGATAACCCTGATGATTTTAAATATTACTTTCATGATTTGAGAAAATAAGAACGATTTTTAGCGCAGCATCATGGACGAGAAGGTGGAGTTATGATATGGGCTCCCCATTAGCTGCTATGGGACTATTGAGCTTGAGTTTTAAATGTCAAAAAGAACTGCAATTAACTACAAAAGAATATTGGTAAGAAAGTTTCCTTCATTTTCGGATATTTTTGGACCCTATAAAAATAAATGGATTTTCCAATTTTCCATCCAAGTGTCGCGCACTGTCAAAAGTGGGATACAGGGCTAGAACGTTGAATTGCTTCAATGGTCGCCCTATGTACCTGACCTGAACCGTATAGAAAATGAATGGGGATGGTTGGTACGTAAAGTTTATGAGTCAGGCCGTTAGTTTGAGGACAGAGAATCGCTTATTGCAGTCATTAAGCTACCATGGAGAGAAATTTCGCTGGCCTAGTTAAAGAGTTTATACGATTCCATGCCAGCACGAATTAGTGAAACAATCAAGAATAAAGGTGGTAGTACCCAACACTGGAAATAACCAATAAAAAAAAAATATTTAAAGAAAATCTTGTTCATTTCTTTCCGTTTGATTTTATTTGCATTTTTTAAAGTTGTGTCTATTCAGTTGAGGCAAAAAAAACTGTGTTTTTTCAATCTGGAAAGCTTTGCATGAGAGCGAGGGCAAAAAAAATTGTATTTTTTAAATTATTCTTTTTGACTTTTTTTCTCAACATCATAAGCTATCGGTTAGCATCATCAAATGATGCATTAACGTTCAAAGTGAGGAAAAAATCGACAACAAACTTTTTAAAAAATGTGTGCTTATTCAGTGGAAGCGGGGTGTATCTTATATTGAAGATGTATCTGGCAAAGTTATTGTATATAACATTAAGTTTTCGCCTTGTATTTGAGTCAACGCTACAGAACACTTCATATCCATACAGCAGAGTAGGTAATAGAAGAGATTTACAAACAACATCTTACTACTAACAGGAACAAACCTTTGGCATGTCCACAGTAGACGCAAAGCACTATATAACTTGCCTATTGTAGTAGCTGCATGGTGAGTCCAAGTTAAAGTCTCGTTAAAAATAATACCTTAATTCCTAGCAGACGTTAAAAATTCAATAACTGAGCCACCCAGCAGAATCGGTGGAAAGCTTGACACAAAGTTTTAGATTTTCTTGGATTGAGGGTGAGGTTATGCTTGAGAGCCCACTAACTACTAGAGTGTCCAAGTATTATTGGACGTCATCAGCAAACATATGAACTTCACAGGATTCAACCAGTCGAGGAAGCTCGTTAACGTAATGTGAAAATAATAGAAGTCCAAGAATCGAACCCTGAGGGACGCCTGCAGGGACTGTCAGAAATAAAGATGTCTGATTTCCTACTGCGACGTATTGTTGTCGATTAGATAAGTATGAGTGCAGAAATTTCACCGCAGAACGAGAGAATTTGAAATCATACTTAAGTTTTTGGCACAGCACTAAGTGATCGACAGTGTCGAACGCTTTTGAAAAATCTAGCAACGTGAAAAATGTGGCACGATTAATGTCCATCGCTCTGCGTATATCAACCAAACAAGTAATAGCGCCGTTTTACAGCTTCTTATTGCACGAAACCCGGATTGGTTTGTATATATCAGGCTATTGATGAAAGGTGTCCTTGCATCTGTTTTAATAGTAGTTATTCGAAGACTTTAGATAGGAATGGTAGGATTGGAATAGGGCTATATTCTGGGTTAGCACAGTTTAAAGTCTTAGGGATATGAAGTATCTTAGCAAATTTCCATGGTCTCGGATTCTCAGAACTGGTTAATATAGAATTAAATAAATGAGTTGAATATTTTAGAATATGAGGGAGTACAATCTTCAAGAACTTCGGATTGATCTCATCTATGCCTACCGCACCTTATTCAATGGACAACATTGCCTCGACGATATCTTCCTCAGTGAAACGAGAAAATTAAAAACTTTGTTCAGGGTCGTCAATATCATTGATCGAAACATCATATACAGAGCCAAGAGGGTCAATTGAATTAGGTGTTTTGGGAACAGATACAGAGTAGCATTGAGTTGGTTGCAGTCTATGTTAGCATTAGGTTCTCAAATTCATTTCCCATTGCCAAGTTTACGCAAGTTTTTCCAAAGATTTTTCCCAGATTGCTTACCTGGGTTCAATAAATTTTCATAGAAGCGTCTCTTAGCCGTTTTAATGTGAAGATTGAAGAACTATTAAATTTCGGAAAAAACGAAAGGTATCATGAAAAACTGCTAGTTTATAACGCTTCCAACGCATAAACGCATTGGGCCATATTCATAAAGAATTGCTAAAGTCGTTACTTTCTAGTCCACAGTTTAAGCTAAACAATTTAGAAAAACACAGCTTCTATTCATAGACGATTTTCTGGCTGTGTTTAGTTAAACTATAGTTTATTGAAGAAATCTACTACAACTATGCTTCAAATAAAGACATTAAACTTCATTATGTCAAAATAAAATACAAAATTAAAATATTTTGAAATTGAATAGCGAACATTTCTCCAGCTGTTTACTTTTATTTTATTTTTTTTAACCGTGGAACTATGACATCGTGAATCTTGAAAAACTTATCGGACGATAAATTAATTACATCAAATTTTGTATTTGATGTTTATCTCCCGAGGTTTCGATTAGGTTACACCAATCGTGGTCACGGGTTGAACAATGGCTTGTGGGTGGATGTTGTTTTCTGTTTTTTTCTCTTAGTGTTTCCTCTCAGTCGTAGATTGTACCGTTGTGTTTGTGCTAGAGTTTAGGATGGTCCAAGATGTTGCAACTGCATTGTTTGTTGTTGTTGTGAATTTGTTTTTTTTTTCAAAATTCTTGTGAACATGCAAAACTAATGGCATCAGCTGTCAGGTTGTTGAAGATTCGTCGGCATTTATAGCCGTAAAAGTTATTAACAAACAAGATTAATAGGAAGCCCACCCACACCGACAGATATTTAAATGCAACTTCTCATCACCAGCTTCTCATTTGTCAAATTTCACTTCCGTCAAAGGTATCCCTAAAGCAGAATATGCTTGTCGAAAATGTTCGTTATTCCCTGCACGGCTAACACAGTTGGCAAAAATCATTTCGTTTTAATTTTTTGAAGTGTAAGGACGTGTGAAAAAGAAGCGTAATTCGCTGTGCTTATGGTTATTTCCTAGGAAAAATGAGATTGCTCGAGTTGTCCCTACATGGCGAAAAATGCACGAGCATGTTCGTCATTTTTAATAAAGCAAATGCAATATTTGACAATAACCACCGTGAAGAGAAATTAAAACTTGTTGGCGCAACTCTTTTGAAAATGTTAATACATAATTCCAAACAGCGCAACGTTTGTGGAAATCAAAAGAAAAGACAGTTTCAGAAAATCATCATTTATCAATATTTGAGCCACCAGATAAAATCCACCAACTACGAAAACCTCCAAATAATTTAATTCCCTTACAAAATGTACATACATATATTCATATTTTATTCAAAAACAGTCATTTATTTATAGCAGTGAATGATATTTTGACATTTAATAGAAAAGTAGCAACTTAAACATAGCATCACCCATGTTTAAAGTTCGACTCCAGTTTAATGCTTAATCCTAGGACTAAATACGTCTATGAATAGCTTAAACTCCAGTTTAAATTAATAACAACTTAACAGCAGTTTAAAAATGTCTATGAATATGCCCCATTGTTTCGTTTTTTGAATCAAATTGATTATAAAAGCATTTAAATAAGGCGGAGCATTACTTTTAATCAGCTTATATCTCAGGGGGACATGACGATCATAAAGTTTGTTTAGATTTTCTTGCAAAAACTCTGCCTGTTGGTTCCCAAATTGTATTTGATGAATAATATTCCCATTGCGTGCTTTGTTCATCATAAGTTAAATCATTGTAATCAATGGTCTCAAAGTCTCTATAACTTATGACTGCGTCTGCCGTGTCCAATTGAATATCATACACTAGTCAAAACAATTAAAGGAACACTTGAAAAAACTCAAAAATGGAGTGGTTTTTTATAAAGCTGTATCTCAGTAGAAAAAAGTCGGATTGAAGTGAAATAAAAAGTTTTTTAAAGGTTATCATTTTTTCTTTTCAAATTATTTTGAGTTAAAAAAGTACCGTTAGTCGTTTTTGCTTGAGCGAAAAAAATGTTCACTCAATTTCAAAATCGAAAAAAAAAAATAAAATTTGAGGTTTCATAAAATGAACGGAAATTTTTTTTCAATCCAACCAATCTAAGATTCAATTTTAGAATTTTGTTGGCTATAATTCACTGTTTGGTTCATATCGCTACGATTTTTTTTCTAATCAAAAAATGGGTTTACATGCAAAAACACAATTTTGACTTTGGACCCTAATAACTCTGCTAAATATTGACTTACAAAAAAAATAAAGGCAGATTTGAAAAACTTGTTAAATTTTCTACACAAAAACATTTTGCAAAAATAAAAATATTGCTTTTTTCAATTTTTTCTATCAATTTATAAAAAGGTCCAAAATACGCATTTTTCAACTTTTTCATAAAAACTACCGTTATTTTGTGCTTTTCAGTGATACAACTAATCTGAGGCTTAATTATTAAAGCTCATAAAATTTCCTTGATTTTGGTGAAAATTTCACATCAATACGATTTACCGTTTCTCTGTTTCGATCAATCAAACTTACGAAACACTTTTTTTTCAATTTTAAGGAAAGCTTTGTTTTTTCTTATTTTTCTGTTCTTTTGAATTTGTTTATTTTTTAATTTTTTTTTTATTTTTTTCATTATCATTATGACTTTGTGAAATTCAGACGAATTTTCATCAAAATCAAGGAAATTCGTTCGAATTTCACAAAGTCAAAATGATAATGAAAAAAATAAAAAAAAATTAAAAAATAAACAAATTCAAAAGAACAGAAAAATAAGAAAAAACAAAGCTTTCCTTAAAATTGAAAAAAAAAGTGTTTCGTAAGTTTGATTGATCGAAACAGAGAAACGGTAAATCGTATTGATGTGAAATTTTCACCAAAATCAAGGAAATTTTATGAGCTTTAATAATTAAGCTTCAGATTAGTTGTATCACTGAAAAGCACAAAATAACGGTAGTTTTTATGAAAAAGTTGAAAAATGCGTATTTTGGACCTTTTTATAAATTGATAGAAAAAATTGAAAAAAGCAATATTTTTATTTTTTCAAAATGTTTTTGTGTAGAAAATTTAACAAATTTTTCAAATCTGCCTTTATTTTTTTTTGTAAGTCAACATTTAGCAGAGTTATTAAGGTCCAAAGTCAAAATTGTGTTTTTGCATGTAAACCCATTTTTTGATTAGAAAAAAAATCTTAGCGATCTGAACCAAACAGTGAATTATAGCCAACAAAATTCTAAAATTGAATCTTAGATTGGTTGGATTGAAAAAAAATTTCCGTTCATTTTATGAAACCTCAAAGTTTATTTTTTTTTCGATTTTGAAATTGAGTGAACATTTTTTTCGCTCAAGCAAAAACGACTAACGGTACTTTTTTAACTCAAAATAATTTGAAAAGAAAAAATGATAACTTTTGATAAACTTTTTATTTCACTTCAATCCGACTTTTTTCTACTGAGATACAGCCTTATAAAAATCCACTCCATTTTTGAGTTTTTTCAAGTGTTCCTTCAATTGTTTTGACTAGTGTAGTTAAGAAGAGTAAAGAAAGAGTTTTCTTGATATCACCAACAAAGAATACGTCAAGGAGAGAAGAGTATGATTTTTAGCGAAGTGAGATGCCGACGCACAGTGGTTCCACTGGAAGGTGTATGAGGAAGGTGGCCAAAATTCAAATTTTGATTTTAAACTAAAAAAAATCAAGCAAGCAATGAAAAAAAGTGGTTTATTTGATATTTAATATGTTTTGTTCAATTTTATTCTGCGAAAATGTAGTTTTTTGTTTATTTTTCAAATTTCTTTCATTCGAAAGCAAACAGTCTGAAGATAAAAACGGGTCTACCACGAAATGCCGAATGCAAATATCGCGAAAACAAAAATCTCGAATGTAAAAATCTCGAAAACAAAAATCTCGAACGAAAAAGAATCTCGTAAACAAAAATCTCGAATATAAAATCTCGAAATACAAAAATCCCGAATGCTAAAATCTCGAAAAAATAAATAATTTTTCAGATAATGGTTCCATTCGCGCGCGCGATTAAACCATTATCTGAAAAATTATTTATTTTTTCGAGATTAGTTAGTTTGTTAAGATAAAAATAAAAGTTATTTATTTTTTTTTTTGTTCATTTGGGATAAATCACTCATGGAAAAATAGAAAAGGAAAGTTTTGTTAAACAGTAAGATGAAAACTTTAGTCTACAAGTGCTAATGCTCAAATGCTTAGCTTTTTTAAGCAAATGCTTGCTTTTTTAATCAAATGCTTAGCTTTTTTACCTCAGTGAAATTCATGACTTTTTCTATGAATTGAATAATCAATTTTCCGAAAGTAGAAAGCAAATAGGAAAGTGGTTTAAAAGAAACTAGATAGGTACAAAAAGCCAGAAATCTATTAATTTAAATTAAAAAATCACCTTAAATTGATTTTACAAAATGTATTAACGAAAATAAAGTACTTATTTGAATTTATACTTTAATATTCGTTAACTAACCTTATGAATGAATCGGCAATATCGATTCTTGTTTGTTTGCCAAAATATAGTAACATACTTGTTTTGAGTTCATGTTCGATGTATGTAACCGTTGTTTTTCGTTTTGTGTTTCGATTTTCCTTAACGATGCTTACGTCGCTCTTCAATCAACAGCCGCAGCCACAGCTTCAATAGTGCAATGCTGATGATGAAACGAATGTGTTTCGAAATGCATTCATAAGGTTAGTTAACGAATATTAAAGTATAAATTCAAATAAATATTTTATTTTCGTTAATACATTTTGTAAAATCAATTTAAGGTGATTTTTTAATTTAAATTAATTGTTATTGGATTTTACGCGGTTCAACAACAAATTTTGACAGAAATCTATGTATTTTCAGTCAGTGGTGTTGTGCAGACCAAACAAGAGAGATCTTACCAAGAACTCAAAACAAAGTTCAGTCTTAGCATAGAAGACTTTAGGTTAGGTTAGTTGGTTAACCGCACGTTGGCCTTTACAAGCTGATTCATGTTTTAGTGCAGGAGTCGGCTCAGGCAAAATGTAAGTGAGAAAAACTTGAAATGAGGGAAAAATTTAATATGAGTCGGGAGTATGCCACGAATTTTGACTATAATGGAAAAAAAATAAGAAAAGCTATATCGGTTTCTTAAGAAGCTTAGCTTGTATCGGTTTCTTAAGAAGCTTAGCTTGTAAAATTTTGTTGTTTTGTTAAAAGTAAGAATAAATAAAATTATGAATTAAATTACAGAAACCATGTTTTCTTTCAGAAATATAATTAAGAAATAAATCGAAAAATCTCGAATTACCATTTTTTTTTCGAGATTTTTTCGAAATATTGTCCTTCGAGATTCTTGAACGTTCGAGATTCTTGAACGTTCGAGATTTTTAATTTGTTGTTTCGAGATTTCTTACATTCGAAATTTTTGTATTCGAGATAACGTCATGATCCCGATAAAAACAATCTATTCAGTAAATCCGTATTTGTAGACATCCTTGTTATTTTTCGGGTGTTAGGGGTACGGAAAAATTTTACGTCCTTGTTTTTCGCCTCTGCTGCTTCTTCCGTAAATTGCCCGATAGGCAATATTGCATGTTTAACAATTTGTCCTTCGTGTATTAGAATTTAATGAACAGAAGCTAGCAGTGGGTACCAAGGATATTCGTAGGTTTTGCTCCGCAAATATAACACACCTGTTGCGAAGCAGTATGTGCAAATCATTGCATACTTTGCGGTCAACCATTGTCAACTTTAGAATATGTTTAACATTTATAATACTGTCTGATATATTTATAACTGAGTTAGTCAAGTTAGTTATCTGGTTCTGCATAAATATTCCTGTTCAGCTCTGCTAAGCTCCGCTGTCAATATCGAGTTGAACCTGGGACGAGGATTTTGACATACAATTTTCTTCTCGGAATTAGAGCTCTCTTGCGAATAGAGCTGGATTTATTTATTTTATTTATTTGTTTAATATGCTACATATGATAGGACATTGTCCCATGTTTATATGCTTAGTATAAAAATAATAGATTTTTAGTAAAACGGATAAAGAGAGAAATAAAAATACGAACAAACGACGCACATAGATCGATTTTGAATATTTTGGCGGCCAAAAATATTTAATCGTCATAAATGCCTCTAAAGGCTATGTTTGATAGAAAAATAGCGTAAGAAAAAATATTTAATTTAATTTACGGTTTAAAAAAAAAAAAAATTGTACGTGTCAGCTCCGACGCGCGACTGGAGTTCACTCAATAAGAATGATTTGATTACCCTAAAATATATAATACGCAAAGGATTGAATTCATATATCCATACATCTATTCATAATAATTTGATAAAATATTTTATACTTAAATACTTATGGTAAGCGGTGCGGGGAGATAACTCCACGGGAACTAACTCCACTGAGGGATTTACTTCCCGCCAAGTGAGAACTTACTCCACTTTTGTAAAGTGTAGTTAGTTCCCATGTACGGTGAGAACTTTGTTCACTTTCTAATGGGAACTAAGTTCACACATTTATACCTGGCGCAGGGAAACTGGTCCGGAAGTCAGAAGTCCCGAAATGGGTTTCGGGGCTAATGACCCACTATGGTGGGTCATTCGTGTATACACACATAACTACAACCCCAAAATGTCTTATAAATAAATAAGATCAGTTTTATTTACTACCTGTTTTGTTTGGCGACAAAATGGATAGAGCAATTCATTTTCAAAGCTGTTGCCGTTTCCTTTAATTTGGAAAAGAATGCTAGTGTCTGGAAAGCAGGTGCATCTTTTTCACCTTGGTCTGAGGATGATGACTATCTGTAACACCCAAAATCAGTTTGGTTTGATTGGGAGCGAAGCGAGCGGAAAAATTTTTGCCCAAAAGAGAATCAATTTGGGGTGTGAAAATAAAAAAAATCGCGCGAATTTTTTTTATTTTCACACCCCAAATTGATTCTCTTTTGGGCAAAATTTTTTCCGCTCGCTTCGCTCGCTTGCAATTTTTGGTTCAAGCTCCAAATCCTTAATAATACTTTTTTTTTTTAACCATTTGAGAGGGATTGTAGAGTTAATAGAGTCAATAAAAAAATGTTTTTCTGATGGAACTTTTAATGTTATTGAAATAGCTCAGTTATTTAAGAGGACAAAAAGATGCAACAACATGAAACTGGGTTCAAGTACAGTGTGCTTGTAGAATGCCCTACTCTCACCGAACACCAAACTTCAGAAGAACGTTTGCATTATAAAAAGTTTTCTTTATGTCACATAAACTTATGTACAGCATGCGGTATATTTCAATCGTTATATACCGTTTTAGAAAATGTTTAAAATTAATAACAAAGAATTTGATTTCTGGACTAGTGAACCACCATATGGGGGGTCTTGAAAATGGGTTTCCGAATGACTAAGTTTCTCAATATTTTTGTACATGCGATTTCTTAAATCATTTTCAGTCTTAAGAACTGAATTTCGGAATGACTTCGTTTCTAAAAGCCATTTATTTTAATTTCACAAACAAAATTGCTCAGTGTACTTGAATTTTAATTTGTTTAATTGATAAAGTGGCAAATTATTTAAAATTCGAAGGGAACTAGATCCACTAATTTTTTGAGGAATTTAATTCCCACTGTACATGGGAACTAACTACACTTTACAAAAGTGGAGTAAGTTCTCACTTGGTGGGAAGTAAATCCCTCAGTGGAGTTAGTTCCCGTGGAGTTATTTCCCCGCACCATGGTAAGCAATATGAATGTCAACAACTTTGTTTAAAACGTTCTTACGTATTTTTAAATGAATCAATGTAGTTTCTTCTACAAACATTTTTGTAAATAATGAAAAAATCTACAAAACTGCATCATTACATTTTCAGATCAGTTACATTTCTTATCAACTTTTCATTAATTAATGATGAAAATTCAAATGGGTCCACATTTATCGTGCATTATTGCATACAAAATGGAATTGAATGTTGATAAATTCTACATTGAATTAAAGCCTGAAGCCTTGTGCTTCTAAAGAGATCTTAATCTTGAAGATCCGATTATTAGAACGCACGCTAGGATGCTTTTAATCGAAAAACAACGATCGAATTTTGGCCATAGCGGGATTCTCCCACAGGTGATGTGTCATTTTGTACGAACCAAGCAGGTCGTTTGTGTGCAATAATATTTATTTTAAAATCGAGATTGTGAGGCTTGTACTAGACGTATCCTTACAAATAAGGTATCAAAATCACCGTTATTTCATGTATGTATATTAGACATTTATGGAAATATCAACAACCAGTCTATAGGATTAAAACTTATATACCAATTTATGTGAAAATGTCTTAATTGGCCATATTAATGAGTTACCGTTATAATTAAAGTATAATAAATTGAAGAGCATGAAATTCTGTATCATGTGTGAAAATTTCACCGTTCTACGTTGAAATCTCTGTTCAATAAAATAGATTCGACGTGGCACTAAAACTTTTACCCTCTACTTTCACCCCCCCTCGGTTATTTTTTTTTAAACTTTCAATATCATACTTATTTATGTTTAGTCAAAAGCCATAAAAATGAGTTTTAAACTTCTAACCTAATCGACCTCCATACTAACTTTGACCTAACATTTCAACCCCTTGTGACCTTTTCAACCCCTTTTATTGCGTTAAAAAACACCGTGTGCCCTTCTCCAGGTTCTAGTCTGTCTTACTACCAAATTTCATCTAAATCGATCCAGTAGGTTAAAAGTTATTAAGAGTTAAAAAAAGCGTTAGTACCCAATTTTTTATAACGCTTTTTTCAATGATTGATTTTCCTATCCATCTAAAGGAGTAAACTCCAAAAATTTTCTTAATTAAAAAAAAAAAAATTAATTTTAATTTATTTTTTTTTACAACAATTAACAATTTTCAACTATAAAATTAGTAAATAATAGCAAAAAAAAATAATAGGACAACCAGACTGGGTCAGCGTGTCCATTTTTGGTATTTTAACCCAAAAACTTTGAACTGCTGCCAATAAGTCATTGGGATGTCTTGGGATCTGATTTTTTTGTAGAATAGTTTTTAATATGTGTTACATTGCGTTAATAAAAAAATAATGACTGGGACGAACCCTGAAGTATAACAAAATGGCTTTTAAAATTTAATAAAAAACAAAAAATTCTTATAAGAAAAAGGTGTTTTCATAAATGGCTGAAAAATAAGACGAAAGTTAATAATTAAAAAAAAAATAATGATTTATTTACATATTTAAAAGGGTTGGTGACGTTTTCCCCAAGCCAAAATCCCCAAACGAAAATCCCCAAACCCAAAATCCCCAAACTGAAATCTCCAGCAGCGAAATCTCCAAAGAGAGAATCCCCATTAGGGCGGAGCGCTATTGTAGGGAAAAAAATAAAGTTGTTAAAATTAAAAACATACCCCCCGCAAAATTTGTGTTGGTTCCTAAAACGAATTTAAAGATTTTTTTTTTTATTTTTAAAATGACCGCTAGGGGTCGCGCATTCGCATTGAAAATTGAAAAAAAAATTAACACTGATCCATAGCAGATACTCACTAGAGTTGGCATTTATTTGCAAATCACTTTGTTTGATTAAAGAAATAGCCCTAGGGTTGAGGGGGGGGGGGGGGGCTGTCACCTAAAAATAAAAATCTACGATATGTGAAAAAATTTCAGTCCGATACATAAGTGCACCTAAATACGAAAGGAATCTTGGGGACGTAGAAGGCTCCAGCTTTTCCATCAGTACGCCACTTCGTCGAGGGAGGGGGTTGAGGTTGGAGGGTTTGGGCTTGAGTTAGAAGACGCGGCTTAAATTTCCTTAAAATTGTGAAATTGAGTTTGGTCTTACATACGGTGCTTTTTAATAAATTCAGTATGACCGAATTCTTAAATTTATTTGTTTTAATTTTATCGATTACTGATAGTTAACGTAACTGAACGTTTTGTATTTTATGGCTGTTTTAAAAGTAATATATACCAAGGGAAAGGTAAAAAGTTTTTATAAAGTTTCATTTCAAATAACTTTTCTTGGTTTCCACATTTGGTAATTCTGTTCGAGGAATCAAAGTATTTTTTATAATACCATATCTGTTTATAAAACCACAAAAATTCTGGGAGGCTGGGGTCACCAACTTAACAGCTCTTTCTAACTACTTGGCTGTGTTATGGAAGCTGTTTAAAGAAGTTTGATCTAGTCGATTGTTTTTGTTGCACTATTTCCCAAAGGTCTGCCTCCTCAGTATAATCTTTGAGAATTGTAGGCTCAGTCAAACGGTTATTTTCAATTCGCCACCAATCTTTCAATTCGAAGTATTCACAAGCTTCGAAATTAAATTTTGGGAGCTGAAACTTTCAGACAACTTCGTTACTGGTGTTGCTGTTGATTGTTACTCTTGCTTTCAAGCTCCGGCGAAGCCCCAGCTATCGACAATTTTGGAGGTCATCGAACAACATAGCTACCAAAATGTTTTCGCCGTTTCCGAAATATCTATTTCAAGCGAAAAGTATTAAAAAAGTATTTCGCACCATAGACAAAAGAAGGCTTCGATTTAATCTAAAACCACATATCAGCGTACACTTTGGCAATGTACTCAACTATCTGCTTCAATGGCTCATCTGTGGATTCTTTTGACACATCTACCCGAAGGATGCGGTTAGCTGAAGTAAGACATCTCGAATGCACCATTGTTCCAGGATTGTTTTCGAAAATTGGTCCTTCTCGGACACCATTACTTATTGCTATGCTTTGCATATTTCATAAAAATACTTGGTTCGGGCTCAGACTAGAAAATTATATATCGGGTAAATTTATTTGAACTGCTTTGTATGGAATGACGTATAAATCTTGACAGTTCTTGAGGTCTTTTCCAATATATCTCCGGCGTATGCGTTCGGCCCTGATGTTTTGCCGTAAAGTTTCTCAAACAAGCGCCAAAGGCAACTCATTGGCATGCAGCAAACAAATAGACCATTGCAAAGGTCAGCGTATTTTTGTTTCAATTTGCCGAATAGTTCCACCTCTGCGCCCGGTATTAACATTGGTACTCTCGCAACCAATATCTTTGAGATTACTTACTAAGATACTATTGTAGCATACTGTTTCTGCTTTTCCATTAGGTGTTGTAATATGTCCTAGGTATTGGTTACCAGGTTCTCTAATTAATACAATGTGTTCTTCAATAACATTACCTTTATCAACTACGATACGGTTCATTTATTCTTTTATTAATATTTTTTATATATATATTTATTATTATTATATTTATTATTTAAAACAAATATGTTTTTAATTCAAACATTTCTGAATTAACTGAACTGACTGACAGAAATAAATTAAATTGAAAAAGCCAAACAATGGAGCATTTAAAAATATTAAAAAAATACTACTTAAAATGTCTCTTTAAAATTGTTTGTATAAGAACTATTAATAATGATAGGACCCAAATGCTTCAAAACACCGGCTGTTAAGAAAACCTAGGGAAGCTACCTACTCTATAAATAGAGCCTTCTTAAACTTGTTAATGTTCATAATTCATATCTAAGTTTTAAGTCAACAAATACACTGAAAAAAAAAATTCAAACAAAAATAAAACAAAAAAAAATTTTTTCCACGCATTGCGCGACCCCTAGCGGTGAAAATAAAAATTTACAAAAAATCTTAAAATGCATTTTTGAACCATATGCAACTTTTGCGGGCAGTATGTTTTTGAATTTCTAAAAAAAAAAAATCGCTCCGCCCTAATCCCCATGGACAAAATCTCCATGCCAAAATCTCAAAAACAAATATGTTCAAGTAGTGAATCATGCGATTCACTACTTGAACATATTTGTTTTGGAGATATTATTGTATTCAGTTAAGGTTGTTTAAGAAATAAATGTTTAATTCATTTTAAATGTAATTCATTTTATTCAAAATAATTAAAAAAATCAATTCAAAAGAACTTTGTTTAATGTTTAAACAAATGAAGAATGAATATAAAACAAAACATGTCATGAAAGGAACGGTGTAAGTAGACGTACTTGAATATTGGAGATTTGGAGATTTCAAGGAGATTTTGGCAAAAAGTATTTTTTCTTTGCGTATTTTTTCCGTGGGGATTTTGTCGTGGAAATATTGGCAAGTTGCATTTTTTTTTTGGAGATTTTGTCCCCATGGTGATTTTGTCTTTTGGGGATTTTGCCAGTCACTGGCAAGGAGTTTCCACCACTGGTGCCATCTACCTTTGGAATTATTTATTACTCGCAAAGTGCTGAACGCACCCGATGAGATCTACCAAAGAAGGGTCCACAAAAAGGAAACCATAGTCAGAATTAGATTCCACTTCCTAAACGGATTCCACACATTTTTCCAGATTTCTAGAATGTTCTCGTTCCCCTGATTTCAGTGGAAGGACTTAAAGCAACGAGAGACAAATTACTCGTTAGTTCTAATTATGCTCGGTTCGCACCAAACTGTGCAAGAGTAGTGATCACACTAGCACGAGAACTAAATGTGTAGGCACTTATGACATAGAGAATGACTAAGTGGCAATAAGTGACAAATAGCCCCCAGGCAACAAATTGAGTACTTTAGTCGATGCGGCCGATTATTGTTCCTTAACTTGTTAATTTGGACTTACACTCTAACTTAGCCATTCCATTTCATTCGATCACTCAAGGTATTGTATCCTCATTTCCGAAACATTCAGAAAACAGCACAAGTGTGACCCGAGAACTTAATGGACCAAAAAGTCTGTCCATAAGAATTATAAAGTGTTTGCTACACCACCGTGACACTTTCGTATTTTCCTTTTGCTTACGCCAACAAAAACATTCATAAATTAACCATTTCCGAGTGAGTGTTACGTCGGATAAAGTTAATTTAGTTTTCTCACTAGGCGATGCATAATGAAATACCCCAGTATAATCAGAGCCTTAATGCAAATATCGCAAACCAACTCCATTCTGATAACCATTCTGACATACGTATCTACAATTCGTAAACCGTGTGTGACAAAGTAGTGCAGTGCACACTACACCTTAGCATTCGCTTCTTCAGATCTCTTAACTCGTTACTTTGAATGGAACGATTTGTATTGGAAAGAGGAAGTAGACTGGAAACCAGGGCGTTGGCTACCTGGAAAATGATATTGTGGATCATACGATCGTCTGTGGATTTCAGTTTGAAGACAGACATCACCGAAGCAACAACTCCTCCGCGAAATTTATTAAACGCAGCTGAACCGTGCCCATTTTAGAAAATTCTCCATCTTGGATTATTTTTTTTTTGCAGCAATTTCTTTAAATTGCCCAGGAAATTGGGAATATCAATAAAAATCCTCAATTGTGTAGCTCAGAAAGGTAAGAGTAATTGTGTTATTGCTCATTGAAGAAAAAAAACCTATCGTTTTCCTCCAATGAGTGATGGACTAGCCAAGCCACGTGGCCAGCATGCTAAAACCAGGTTTTTCCTTTTTGTCCCTTTAGGAAAATTTTCAGCCAATAAAACCTCAGTGACGACTCATAGTCGCCTACGCAGGGCAGGCGAGGCTGCGCCCAAAATTTTCCTCACCACTTGGTAGGCACCCCGAAATTTTGCCTCACCACTTGAAAGGAGCCTCAAAATTTGTCCACACCCTTTGGAATGCGCCAGAAAGTTTTCCTAAAGAAGAAACCACCACTCGGTATGCACTTCAAAGTTTTTGCCCTTCAAGAAGCCACCATTTAGAAACCACCACTTGGTATGCACCTCAAAGTCATTGCTCTGCAAGAAACCACCATTTGGAAACCACCACGTGAAATCACCATTTTTTATGCATCTCTAATTTGTTCCTGTGGAAGAAATCATCATTTTATATGTACATCTAAATTGTTCCTGTTCAAGAAACCATCTCTTGATATGCGAATGTCGCGCTTAACGACGTAAGGTTTTTTTTTATATTATACGTATCATTTTGTGAAAACCTTAGAATCTAAATTGAATTATTGAATTGGCGAGATACTAGTCACCACGTATTTGTCAAAACACACCAATACTTGTTGCCCGTAACCACGGACGGTGGTACTTGGAGCTGAGATAGCTTATAAGTTGTCTTGATGGCAGGACCTAACGCCTCCTCAATCACACTTTTTCTTCGAGGATATTATGTGGATATTATATATTGTGAATTAGTTTTATGTATTATGAATTTTATGTGTCTTTGGTGTATGAACTCGATAGTTAATTACTTTTGTACAAAAAAAAAAGGTGCGATTATCGAAATTTGTTTTTGAAAAGAGGACGCGCACCCTCCTATTAACGTATTATGATCGGTTTCGTTACAACCAATTCATCTGTAAATGCTATGATTCACGAACCAAATTTAAAATCTTCAAGGCAACGATTGCAACTAATCCACTCATATATCATAAGCTTCGAGTAGCGATCGAAGCAAGAAATCGCCAGATATATCAAGTAGTAGAGAAAACCACAATTTTCAAATTTTTAACTAATCATTTTACAGGTTGTTCCGGAAGTGCACTTCAGTTACAGCGTTATTGTGTATCCTTATCTGAAACTACCCTATTGGTAGCAGATTATTAAATTTGAATTCTTACATACTTTTAAATTATATTTATTTGATATATATATTTGCTCGAGTACATGATTGAATGCGAACTGTATTCATTCATGTATGGTTTTTGATTATATTTGTGTTGTCCTTTAATGTTGATGTGGGGTTCATTCTCCGAGCAGATCCTTTTCTGCCTGTTAATACTTGCCAGATAAAAGATTTTCAATTCTTAGATTAGTTTGTCCATCCGTGTATTTATGTAAAGAATCCAGGTATACAAGAGTAGCATACCTTCCGTATGTCGTCATTGAATTATACATTTTTAAATTGTCCATATATCTCGGCTGTGAGAATTCGATACCGCGGTAAAGTTTTTTTTTTTATATATCGAACCGCAAACAAAAAAATACAATCGGTCCGCGATTTGAACACCGATTAGACAAGCATTTAAGCTTCTTCTTCTTGTCGTTTTAGAAAGTTTAAATAAGGAAACAAATCTCGAAATTCGCGATACTTAGATAACACAAATTATTTAGCAAAGGACAATTGTCCTCTTTTGTCATTATTTGTAAATTATTTGACATACATATATAAGGAAATGATTGATATGTATGATTATTTACTTTTGATCGAAAACTCAAAGAATTAAAGAATAGTTAGTTTTGTTATAACGAGTTCAATAGAAGTTAAGAAAAAGATATACATAAATGAAATATAACCCTTTGGTTGCTTTGTTTTTCTTTCTATGTTTGAGAAAGAAAATTCTCTAGTTAAGATAATCTCATGTTAGTTTAAGTTATTCTTCAATAAAATAAGATTTCATTTATAACGATTTTCAAAAATCTTGCATTTGATTTTAATTTGAATCTGGAATTTTCATGAAGGTCCTAAAATTTTTCAGGATGTTTGAGTAAGTCATTCATAGGGAGGGTGGTAATCCTCACACTTCCTTCGTTTGGAACAAGGCAATGTACAGGTATATGCAACAGTGGAGAAGTAGAATTTGGTATCATGATTAGATACTAGGTTGTAGATAGGGTGGAATTGTGAGCGAATTTTTTTTTTGCTTGCTTATTGTTATTAGGGGCTGCCCATAATCTTTTTGAGTCGTGGGGACTCATAGGTCCAAGGATAGCCAAGGTTGCTAACAGGAGAGTTGATTTCTGTATGCAAATTGGGTGGGTTGAGAGACCAGGGAGATCACATAACACCTTTGATCCTCCCTCCCCACTAAGTTAGACACCTCTTCTTCCACATTCTGCATAATATCTTGGCAGCAGAATGGAGGGAAGTTAGTAAATTGCCTATGCAACCACGATCATCTATGGTTTGCTTTCTGTTTGAATACTTACGTGTTACGTTCTATGGGTGGTGACAATAATTCAACCTTGATTTTTCTCTTCTGATCTACGATTACTCTCATTAGCTAGCAAGGGGTGCGATCGTGAATCAACTTTTCTTTATATTCAATTCTTGTTAGTCTTTTCGTCGTTGGCTATGAGGGCCCTTAAGCATTTAAGCATTTATATTCGAACTCGCACACCTTGGGTTCAACGGTCGGCAGAAAAAAAAAGAGGTAACACCGGTTAAGTAGATCCCGGAGCAAGTACCCACGGCCTGTCTGAGCTAGTCATGGCTAAGGTACTGCCGGCCACCGCGACGGTCGATCTCAACCACGGTTCTACGTTGTCGCATGCCATTTGCATCGATTGTTCTTGTCCAACAGTCGACGCGAAGTCCCTTTGCAGTAGGAGTAGATTGCTATAGCTAGACTAATGGATGTAACCAGGAGTGGAGCCTCCGGAAATGAGTGTACCGAATTTTGATATAGCATTTCAGTTCTAGTTATAGTTGTGGGATTTAAGTAGGATCCATGGTTTCAGGTGTAGGCTACAGTCTATTGTGACTACAAGGAGAACATCGAATACTTGTAGTCGATAGGCGCGAACATGTCAGTGGGTACCCTATAGGCTGTTCCACGGTGCTTTGTGGTCAGAACCTATGATATGCTACTGAATGGTTCGCGCTTCTGTGATGGGGATGGATAGGGAATCTGGAAGATAGAGGAGTAGGAAGAGCAGGAAGCCGTGTTTGCTAAGTGTAAGTATTTCTTTTACAGGGGTGCTGGATGCACAGATACGCGGTTGGCTGAAGATGGAGATGCTGTGCCTTGGTATGGGTATCGATGATATATGGGTGCTTGTCTCTTCTTGCTTCTTCTTTGGTTTCATTGATGTGAAACCATTCATTGGTGAAATTCAAAATTATTCTTCTTAATAAATCCCCTATTTTACGTTACAATTTCGTACGACTCTGTTGGACTTTGGCAATTCATTAACCTCTTAACAACTTTGTTTTTCAGTACCTTGCGTACACTTTACTTATTTAATCTAATAATCTGTATAAATATTTTATTCAGAATCTTTTGTTGTCAAATTAATTTTTCACTTCACTTTGTATTTTCAATCAAATAAAACATATTTTCGCTTTAACTCTAATAATATTTTCGCTTTAACTCTAATAGGTTATGGGCCCAGACCCAAAAGATACCTAAAAGAAAAATAAATTAAACTTTATTTCTTTATAATGGCAAACGCCGTACGTATCGAAACCTTGTCCAAAAGTAATTTTGAGACATGGAAAATACAAATGGAAGCTGTTCTCATTAAAAATGAGACGTGGATTTATGTCAGCGGAGAAAAGCCAAAACCGGAAGTAACGGGAGCTGATGCAGCAGAACAGGCCGCATCACAACATCTCGTAGATGCATGGATACTAGAAGATCGAAAGGCCAAATCAGATCTTATCCTGGCCATAAGTCCATCTGAACTGAGTCAAATCAGAGGATGCTCAACTTCTAGAGATATCTGGCTCAAACTCGAAGCCATATACGCATCCAAAGGGCCTGCAAGGAAGGCGAATTTGCTTAAGCAGCTGACACAAAATAAGATGATGGAAGGAGGCGACATAAGAGAGTATTTATCCAAATTCTTCGAGGTAGTTGACAGACTCGAAAACATGGAAGTCAACATAAATGATGAGTTACTATCTGTTATGTTGTTGTACAGTCTGCCTAACTCCTTTGAAAATTTTAGGTGTGCCATCGAGTCAAGAGATAATCTTCCTGACATTGAATCACTGAAAGTCAAAATCATCGAAGAACACGATGCCAGAATTCACAAAAAAAATGATCGAGCATCTGGAGCACTCCCCGCTAAGTTTAACAACAATAACCGTCAGTCCAAGGAAAATCACAATGAGAAAGCAAAACATCAACCATTCAAGTACAGCTGCAACTACTGTGGCAAGAAAGGACACAAGGCAGCGGATTATTTCAAGAAAAAAGAAAAGCAAAACAGCGCAGAACATTCCCATAAATCACATTTCCAATGAAATTTCCCAAGCTAGATGGTGCTTAGACAGCGGATGCACTTCACATGCATCACTTCTTCAAAACCAAACACCCACACAATCGAATTTGAAGCTTGCAACATCCGCGTCATCTTCAATCACTGCTAAGGGGGACGTGAAGATATCGACATGGAATGGAAAAGAGAACGTTGATGTAAAGCTTAACAATACGCTATTTGTCCCTGACTTACGCACCAACCTGATATCTGTTGCCAAGATTGTAGATAAAGGTGATACAGTTACATTTACCAAGGACAGAGCTTTCATACAAGGTAAAGATAAAGACACCAAAATCATAGCCGAACGCGACGGCGCACAGTGGGACGAATGTATGAGAAAACACTTCAAAATTCATATCTTGTGAATAAAATAAAGTTATCAACCAAACATGCCTTAAATAGTATTTTAGTACTCATATCTATGATTGTAACCTAAAAACAAGAAAATTGATTCACTAAAACTTATGAATTCAGGATTTTTTATTCAAAAGAGTTGAGCAGCGAACTTGTTTTTATTTTATTTGTTTTTATTTATGATTTTCTGTTTATGTTTTTTGTATACATTACATGATTTTGATATCAAAATAAATAATTCTAATAATAAAGACTAAGAAAAATTAATCAATTTCACTTTCCGATGAGTAATTCATATTACTTAGAAATCCTGGATCTTCGTTATTGTTTACCAAATAGTGATCTATATTTGGGTCACTTTTCGATAACTTTTGGTTTGTTGACTGTCTTTAAAACGTTTAAGAGGTCTTCCGTTGCTTGTTCTAGGTGAATTGTCACACGAAACAGAAAAAAGGGTTTGTTTTAGAATTTTGAACGATTTTTCAAGTGAACTCGGAAACAGCAAAGGTTTATTAGGAGGGACTTTACTTAATTATTTGAAGAATTTCGCATAAAAGTTAGTATTATTACTTACGGAATTTATAAAAACGTCGGGTAAGGACAAATTAAGGTTAAGCCACCGTTGGTGAACCTCTATAAACCTGAATTTGTTTCTTTGACAACACTGCCATTTTTGCTTTAAATTAACACAAAAAAGCCTCGAAATTTCTTGTAAAACTTCGTTTTCTCCTTCATTCAACTCTTCCAAGCCAAGTAACTGCTGAACTTTCTGGAATGTGCACTATCCACCTATGTTGCTAATAAGTCACCATGCTTGATGAATACGGTCGAACCTAAAAATGTCAATTTCTTTAAAAAGCGCAAACTTGCGCAAGATTTTTTTCGAGATTTAGTTAGCTGACACATTGCTTATAATGAAACAAAAAAGATCTCAAGACCCGTTTTTGACCTTTTTTTGAAAACTCTACTTGAAATTTGACATTCGTTTTTTTTTTGCTTGTACCACACTAACACAGCAAAAATCGCTACTACGAAAAAAAAACACGAAAAAAATCTATTTCTTACAAAAGTTTCTTAAATTTGAATACCTTCACTATTAATGTTCTTCATTATTAATTTAATTTTCACACGCGGAATATATTTGCACAGCAATTGAATATGTCACAAAAAATCGCCTTAAAACTCTTTATATAAAATGCGGAAAAAATGGTAATGTTCACGTGGCTATAACTTGCGGACCAATAAATAAAAGCAAAAAATTTTATTGCATTTCGAGCTTCTATATATTTGGGATGACTAACCAATTAATATAAAGTACCGCTAAAATAGTTGTATTTTTTATTTTTTACTATGGGTCGTCCCACTGTGCGGCGACTTGTTTTACGTTTGTTCACATTTTCAAGAAAGTCACCTCGCAACCAAACCAAACAAACAAGCAAGAGATCCTGATTCATGGCACAGAAAACTTGGCCATTTGAATTCACATGATCTATTACTAATGACGAAAAAACAACTCATTCCTGAATTAAAAGAAGGTCCGAAAATTTGCAAAATATGCATAGCTTCAAAGCTAACCCGATTGCCTTTTCAAAATCGAAGTGAACGGCCTGGTGAATTGTTGGAAATTATACACAGTGACGTATGTGGACCCATGCACACTGAATCTCACGGCAGATCTCGCTATTTCCTCACATTCATCGATGACTATAGTCGATTTTGTATGGTATACTTCATACATAGCAAAGATGAAGTTGTATCAAAGTTCATAGAATACAAAAATTTCGCAGAAGCTCAAACCGGCCGGAGAATAAAAGCATTACAGTCAGACAACGGCACCGAATACTGCAACAAATTAATGGACAGTTTCTTAAAAGAACACGGTATCAAGCGCCGACTGACGACTGTGTACACTCCGGAACAGAACGGTGTCGCCGAAAGGAAAAACCGAACCTTAGTAGAATCGGCGAGATGTATGTTAAAGGAATCGGGTCTTCCACCAACTTTTTGGGCTGAAGCTATAGCCACAGCAAATCACATTAGAAATCGATGTGTTACCAAAAGTCTGGATGGAGAATTGCCTTATAAGTTATGGACCGGAAAATTACCAAATTTGAATTACTTGCACATGTTTGGCAACAAAGTTTATATTCTAAACAAGACAATCGGAAAAGGTAAATTCGATGATAGAGGCTTAGAAGGAATTTTCGTTGGTTATCCTGACACACAGAAGGGCTATAGAGTGTGGGTTCCATCTCAACAAAAAGTTTTTGTTTCGAGAGACATACGATTTATTGATAACCAAAGCCAAGGAAATTTTAGTGAATTCATTAATGAAGATACATTTAATGGCCGTTTCAATTTAGAAGATACGAACGCTACAACGACAATTGAATTCGAAAATAAACCTAAGAGTACATACAACGATACGAAAAATGAAAATGTCGAGTTTGAAGATTTTTCGAGCCCTGAGAGCTTTGAAAGAACAAATATAAATTAGGATGGTACACCCGAAGTAGCTAAAACCTACAGAAACGCTCCTGGAAGACCTTCAAAACTGAAAACAGGACGACGAGGGCGACCAAGAAATATCTTTAATAAAGTCGAAGTCACAGAAGAGATAGATTGCGAACAAATAAGTGAAGAAGATGAAGCACAATCAGTTAATGTAGATTTCGTAATGAGCGCTTCTGAAGTTCCTATCTCGCAAGCCATATCCGGTGAAGATAAATCCGATTGGGAAGAAGCCATTTACACAGAATTTCGACATTTAGTGAAAAACAACACATGGAAAATTGTGAATAAGCCCGAGAAAAAGAAAACAATTGGCTGTAGAATAGTTTTGCGAAATAAATGGGCCGCAGATGGTACACTCGAGAGAAGAAAAGCCAGGTTAGTAGCGAAAGGGTTTTCACAAAAACCTGGAGTGGATTTCAATGAAACATTCGCCCCAGTCGCAAGGCTAAGTTCGTTGAGATTACCTATTGCTCTGGCTGCTAAGGAAAATTTTAAGATTTCTCAATTGGACATTACATCAGCTTATTTGAACGGCAAAGTCGACGAAGATATCTTCATGGACATACCACAGTTTTTGGAAGTCATGTTGCAGAGAATGTCCACTAGCGATGGCGATGAGAATCTTCGAGTTCTTGCTCATAAAATGTTGAGAGAACTTCAAGGCGGCTCCAACAAGGCTTGTAAACTCGAAAAAGCATTATATGGACTCCGACAGTCAGGACGTCAATGGAACATAGCGATTGACGGCACGCTAAAGAAAACGGGATTGTTCCCAATAGACTCCGACCCGTGTGTTTATCATGACAAACATAAGAAAACATTTGTCCTTCTATACGTCGATGATATCCTCGTGTTCTCCAGTGACCAAATCATGGAAAATGACATCAAGCAAACACTTGCCAAACACTTTACTGTACGAGACCTTGGAGAAGCCAAATGCTGCCTCGGTATTCAAATCAAAACGTCACCACACAAGATACAACTATCACAGAGTGGATATATCGAAGACGTCTTGAAAAGATTTGGGATGGAAAACAGTAAACCAGTCGCCACTCCAATGGTTACTGATCGCAAACTTTTAAAGGACAGTACACAATCTGAGGATGACCACTGTGAGAAACCATATCGGGAGCTTCTGGGAGCATTGATGTATCTTGCCCTAGCGACACGCCCAGATATTGCATTCTCGGTAAGTGCACTTAGTCAATATAACAACTGTTACAGAGAAGAACATTGGGTCGCAGCGAAACGAGTGTTGCGCTATCTAAGAGGTACAACTCAACTGGGACTTGAATTTCAAAAGGATGATAAAGCACCCATTTGCTTCGTCGACGCAGATTGGGGAAATTGTACACTTGATCGCCGATCCTATACCGGTTCAACTTTTGTATTCGGAAAGGTTTCAATATCTCTATCTTCGACTGAAGCCGAGTACATGGCTATCAGTGATGCAAGTAGAGAAGCAGTATACTTGTCAACATTTTTAAAGGAGTTAGGGTACAATCATCCCAGCCAAATAAAAATGCACAATGACAATCAAGGAGCTGGAAAGCTGGCCGAAAATCCTGTGTATCACTCTCGATCTAAACACATCGACATTAGATACAATTTCGTCCGTGAAGTCATCAGAAATTCCTCTATAACACTCGACTACATGCCGACGGAGGAAATGGTCACCGACATTTTGACCAAACCTTTGACCAAGGCAAATCACGAAAGATGCTTAATCGGACTTGGACTACATCATCTTAGGACAACGAATTGAGAGGAGGTGTTGGACTTTGGCAATTCATTAACCTCTTAACAACTTACCTTGCGTACACTTTACTTATTTAATCTAATAATCTGTATAAATATTTTATTCAGAATCTTTTGTTGTCAAATTAATTTTTCACTTCACTTTGTATTTTCAATCAAATAAAACATATTTTCGCTTTAACTCTAATAGACTCCCATTTAAAATAAAATAAATAAATAGAGTGGCGCAACAGCTCTTGAAGAGCCAAGGCCTAAGTGGCTTACTCTCATCAACAATTCTCTTGAGGGGACCTACTATTTAACGCCGATTCCGAACGGCAGAGTTGAGAAGCACTTTTTCATGACAGATTGATACTCTTGGAAGATTTGTCAGGTCTTCGCAAGAGGCAGTGCCCGTGAAAGATGAAGTAAAAACTTGGCCTGAGTAGGACTCACACACTATTTAAAAGTTATCTTTAATTTTGAAAACCCTTCACTTTCACTTCAATAAACAATTCAAACAAAATGTAAGAGCCTTACAAAAAGTCATTAAATGTGACAATACAAAAAAAATAAAAATGCACTGCGAGTGATAGCCAAATTCAAACCATTATTAGAGGGACGGAAATATAATAAGAAGGGTTAAAAGGGTGGGGGACTATTCCTTCAACTGTATATTTACTCATAGAGTCAATAGTTTTTCCCTTTTTTAAAGTTTAATTTTTTCAATTTTGTCCCCGTAAATGTTGCAAATCGATGTATGTGCGACGTAATGAACATATCTGAATCGCAGAATTCGCCAGACGTTCTCTGACTGTCCGCTGCTTCCATCAAAGTCCCATTTTCCAATTAAGGTAAGATTATCTAAATCAAGAGTAAATTTAGTCAAAGTATATAATTCTATTCTTATGTATGTACATGTACTATACATAGGGCGAACACTGTATTTTTCTACCTTCTGTGGTTGAATTCAAACTAGAAACACTTTCACTGGCAATGGCAACTGAAGTTATCATATCGGTTAATACAAAAACGAAACACTATAACCATAAACACTGACAAAGAAAATAAGCCAAGTTTTACAATTAAACACATAACCTGGTTGGTTAATATTTTGTCTATTACCAAGATTAATCTCCTTATTTTTTTATGTTATCATTTGCATCCAAATGCTTCATTTGTAGACTGTCCGAAGATTTGCAATGCCTAAGGACTCCAGCAACGTCTTCATCGATTTCACTGATCTGGGCAATTCGTCTCCTCCGACTTCGTGACGAGCTCTCCAGAAAAGACTTTTTCGGCCTTCCGGCATTACTTGGTCCACAGCCAAAGTCTTCCACAAAATCAAGCCAAGCACTTTTCGTAGACAAAAATAAGCCTTTTTTCTGGAGGGTCGGGGCCAGGTTATTATGGGACAACCTATCATGAGACATCATACGACAACTTATCATGAGCAACCTATCATGACGCAACTGATCATGATCATACGGTTTGATTCGAACAAATTCATTTTTAGTTCATTCTATTTTTTTATGAAGGGAATGAGAAGTAGGTAGGGACATAGTTTTTTTTATCTTCTATATAGGATGTGAATATGTACCTTACGGCTTTTTTATGAATTTAGGGTGTGTGGTCTAGGTGGTTTTCGTGGGAAGGAAAGACGTATGGTGTATTAAGTATAACTATATAGAGCGAGGGAGAATATCATACCTACCTTTAAATTTTTTTAATCGAAAAAGGGACTGAAATTCACATTTTTTTTTTTTTGCAAAAAAAAACCTTTTTATACATGGTCATAATTTTGAAAAAAAAGATATAGTATGATCATGATCAGTTGCGTCATGATAGGTTGCTCATGATAAGTTGTCGTATGATGTCTCATGATAGGTTGTCCCATGATAACCAGGCCCCGACCCTTTTCTGGAGCATGTTTCCCACCTTCTTTGAAAGGATTTACATAAAGTGTGGTTATCGTATTTTCGGCTTCTAAGCTTTCAATGTCATATATTTCTTTGAAAGTTGACCATGTTTCGATAATTAATTTTTAATCATATTGATAGAATCTGTTTAAAAAAAGTGCAAAACAAGCATTTGTTCAAGGTTCAAATTTCAAAATTTGCGCAAAAAAAATCAGGAAAAGTAACCCTAAATGATGGTACATATACAGGGTGATTCACGAGCGTTGTGCCAAAAAGCTAGAGCATGTAGGTTGAGTAGAGACAAGAAAAAAATCGTATGGGAGGGGGGGTCTATTCCCCCCCGTTTAGCCGGGAGGGGCAATTTTCTGAAAAATTGACTTATTTTGTAAAAAAAAATATTAAAAATCAACGGCTTTGTTTACAACACCGTGCTATACCTTTCTGGAAAGCCAAAAACTTCTTCTTTGACTTTATTTTTAAATTAAATTGTTTTAACGAATAGTTTAAAAAATAAAAATTTTCAAACTCAAAATTTTCAAAAAAAAAAAGCAAAAAAAACATTTTTGAACTAATTTTTTTCAAAATTTTATGTAATTAAGTACTAATTTTGTTTTAAAAATTCAATGTTTTTGTTAATTTTTAGTCGAAAACAGAAAACCGGATGCAAAAATGTCTTTTCGTTTTTGAGAAATTAAAAAAAACCAAAACCACTTTTTTCTAAGAAAATCTTTGTTTTTATTTTTACCTGTCTGGACTTTTAGTTTAATTGATTAGTTTAATTTATAAATTTATTTTTTTATAATTGGAGTCTTATGAGGACTCAATAAAGTAGAAAAGTATTGGATTTTCCCTGGATTAATCATTTTGTTCATTGATAACGTCTGCCATTGACCTTTCACTTCTAGCTCTCCGTGCTCTCGTCGCCGAATTCTTGAAAACATGGTACGATTTGGGCGCCATCTATTGGGATATCTTTCAGCGTAGAGTCTTTCGGCTTCCCGATCTCGACAACAAGTTAAACCGTAGCAGAAGTTCCTAACTATGCTAACTCTTCTCGAGCGTATGAGTTTGTTATTGTTATGTGTTGATGAGTTAATATTTTAATTGTAAATGGATGTTTAGTAAATATGCGATGCCTTTTATTTACCTTTAGGTTTTTAATTGTTTTTTCATCCAAGAAAAATTGCGGTTTAATTATCTTAAGCCCCTAACAGGCAGAACCCTTCGCCAGCGAGTGGCCGCGACCCCAGGTATAGTAAGACAAAATTGCAGGTCAGTTTTCAGACGTTATCAATGAACAAAATGGTTATTCAAGGGAAAATCCAATACTTTTCTACTTTATTGAGTCCTCATAAGACTCCAATTATAAAAAAATAAATTTATAAATTAAAGTAATCAATTAAACTAAAAGTCCAGACAGGTAAAAATAAAAACAAAGATTTTCTTAGAAAAAAGTGGTTTTGGTTTTTTTTTTTAATTTCTCAAAAACGAAAAGACATTTTTGCATCCGGTTCTCTGTTTTCGACTAAAAACTAACAAAGACATTGAATTTTTAAAACAAAATTAGTACTTAATTACATAAAATTTTGAAAAAAATTAGTTCAAAAATGTTTTTTTTTTGCTTTTTTTTGAAAATTTTGAGTTTGAAAATTTTTATTTTTTAAACTATTCGTTAAAACAATTTAATTTAAAAACAAGGTCAAAGAAGAAGTTTTTGGCTTTCCAGAAAGGTATAGCACGGTGTTGTAAACGGAGCCGTTGATTTTTAATATTTTTTTTTACAAAATAAGTCATTTTTTCAGAAAATTGCCCCTATCGGCTAAACGGGGGGGGAATAGACCCCCCCTCCCATACGATTTTTTTCTTGTCTCAACTCAACCTACACGCTCTAGCTTTTTGGCACAACGCTCGTGAATCACCCTGTATAAATTATCGTGGGAGTTTGTGGGAATTTGATGTTTTGGCTCTTCCGAAAAACAAGAAATCTTGAAACAATTTTCATGAGGCCAAAATAAAAGCATATAAACACAAATTTATAAAAATCAAAGAGAAACTGTCGATAAACATTATTTTATAATTATATCATCACCTTTTTTCAAAAATTGAAATAAAAAATACACCGAAAAAAAAATATGTACTCAGCATTTTCACTTTGCGAATTTTTCAGAAATGGCAAAAAACTCAACTTCTTGGCACGGCTGACAGGTTATATGTAATATTAGAGACTAATCTCTGAAGTTGCCCCACTTTCCTAGATAATTTATTGCATTATAAAAAAAATTATTAGCTTAAACTTGAAATTTTGAATTTTGGCCTATGGGAGGAACCACAGTGCGACGTAACATTAACAGGTAGAAGATTCAAACTTTAAAATAATCAATCATAGTAGCTGACGAACTAACAAATTGCAATTTATATCTCCGCTGTATCAAATTCAATGTTTTTGTTAGGTCTATAAATCACCGCTAACATAATACTCTCTACTCCACAATTAACTTTAAGAAGCAAATAATCAGTAGCAGAGTTTTCATCTGTGTCTATGAATATGGCCCATTGCTTTCAATCGCCAACATATTTTTTTCATATTCAACATTTAATTTTGTATTTTAGATTTCGAGAGAAATATTGAATACATACAACAACAAATTAGCAAAACATTGTACAGTTTTTTCAGTTTACTGTACCAAAGCCCTTTTGGGAAGCTTTGAACTATATAAGCCAAACGTAAGTGTTTCTTCATATCGCTGTCCTCATTTTCTTATATTTTTGTTTTGTTATTATAGAAAGTTTCAAATTTTTGGATAGACTTCAACTATACTTCCAGGAGTGTTTCACTACTCTGTCAATTAAATCCAAACGAAGAAGATCATGAGGAATTTTATATTAAAATTAAAATTGACAGACTCCTAATGTAAGTAAATAATTTTAAATAATCTCATTTTTGTCAACCAATATTATAATGTGTAGCAGAGCTAAATCATTTAACTGAGTATTGGGAATGCATTTACATTCCTTATTGCAATACTTTGACTTCGAAAAAAAAATCATTTAGAGCAGTTAAAAGACTTGAAGTCAGAAGAATGCATTTTTTTTGCAATGCTTGCATTTTTGGAAACTTGTAAAAGGCTTGTACATTCTTTGCAGTCATTTAGTCTTTTGATTGCATTCAATGTAATGCAGTAGTTATACTGTTTTGGAGTTGTTAACATCTCACTGAAATCTCAGAGATTTATTAAGTGGAAAACCCTGAGCTGAAAATGTTTTGATTAAATTCCTCATTTAGCTGTTTTGACGATATTGACATGCAAACAACAATCTTTAAGGTAACACCGTAGCTATGGTACTGTTTAATGAAAAAAAAAGAAAACTAGATCAGAACAGCGTAGAACAGCACAAGTAAATGAAAACTGTCAGAACAAGTTAGAATAGAAAAGATTAGGACCCTATGCCACAAATCAACTTAAGCCCGTATAATACTACATTCTTTTCTCTATTTTTTCACCATTAAAAATGAAATAAAAAAGAGTAAGTCTGCTATTACACGGTGACTCATGTTTCAGACTTTTTTTCAAACTACGTTGGTGTAAAAGAGATACAAAATTCGAAAAGCTGAAAAGGAAAATAATTTGCCCGGTGAGTCGCTGGCAAATTTTTGTACGATTCATTTTTGAATTTTGTTTTGTTCTTATTCTATATTTTTTGATTCTGTTTTATTTAAATTCGACTTGCTTCCAGTTCACATGTATACCTTGCTATTTGAAAAAGTGAGAAAGAATGTTTTTCATTTCATTTCAAGGAATGTGAATGAAAGTGTGTTGCCAAAATTTGAGTCCTGAGCCTGACTTAAAAGTCATGAGGTAAAAGTGTTCGACTCAGAGGATAAAATTTCAAAAGAGAATTCGAAGAAGAATCTTGAAACATGAGTCACCGTGTAATAGCAGTCTAAGCAATTCCTTACCTGATTTCTCTATAAGTGTGAATGTGTCCTCACTACTTTCATTAATGGGAAATTATCAAAAAAATTCATTAAAAATGAAACCCGAACAACATTTTTAATGGGCTAGTCTCTTTATTTTTGACACTTAACACACATTTAAGTGTGCTCAGGAAAATATTTTTGACGTTTGTCGTTGTTCAAATTATACAAAAACGAAAAACATTAAACATTTCACGAATCAACAAAATATTGGAAAAAGTGAGACCATTTACATATAGCTATAACAGGAAATGAAATTTCGAAATTGCTTTGGTCCAGCAGAACGTTTGCAATTAATTTTGAGATATCTGGCTGGTGGTAAGTACAACCACCCATCTTTAAACATAATATAAACTTAAATTTCAATTTAAGGGGAAATCCAATCTTAATCCAAGAATAAACAATCTCAAAAATATCAAAAGAAACTATTCCAGCAATTTATTTTGCCCTGAGTGAAGATTTTTTAAAACATTCCCTCAAGGTGAGGACGATTGGCGTTGTATTGAAAAAGATTTTTTATGAAATATGAAGGTTTCCAAACTGTATTAGTGCTATGGACCACCGTCTATCTTAAACTTTAAATTATTGATACAGTGAAAAATAAAATAAAAGAACAGATACAGTCGCTAGCAGTTATTTTTTAATAAGTATCCGCCGTAGTGCAATATAGTGGATTTTTTATATTGCAGGAAAGCACTGCAGGATAAGATCCATGAACAGGACTAGATCATATAGTATTTCAACTCATTTATTTTAAATAGCGACTGCTGACGCTAATTACCGTATATTGCACGTAGAAGTTGGTTAAAGGGGTATGCTCATTTTCGGCCCGGAGTGTACACCAATGAGTTTGGTATCAAATTAAAGGCTGCTCTAAGCCGGATATATCTGCAAAAATATTTTGTCGATAACTCATGGGAAATACGAGATATTTGAGATTGAAGTTCGAAATATGCAAACATTAAAAATCAGCACTTTTTCGACATAAATACCAATATCTTTGGATTTAAGAAAGCTAGGAAAATCACAGTGGTATTAAATTAAAGGCGTCAAACATATCTTTCAAGTGAAATAACAATAATATTTATATAATTTATATATTTTGAGATATTTTGAATTAAAGCTTTGAAAAACAGTAGTTTTTTGGCAAACATTTATGCGATAATATCTTTTAAGATTCAATGACGGCATTTATTTCTTTTGGTACCGTAAAGTAGCCTAGTTCACAACCTTCATTTTCATATACAATTTATCGGGATTTCTTTAACAATTTCTTCATTTTGACAATAATAGATAAGAAATATGCTGTCAAAATGCAACAAAAATCTCATGACACTAAAATAAAATATAAAAATAATTAGTAATTAGTAATGGTGGAAAAATTAAAACAATAAGTAAATAATTTTTTTGCGAATGGTATGAAAATTGAAAGAAAAATAAATAAATCTAATGGTAATGGGCTTGGCAAAACATAGGTTATTCTAAACCGAATCAGTAGTTGTTAAAAGGTTATTTAAGAATTGGGAAGGGAGTCTTTTAAACTACTTTCATATCTTGCCCAACTTAAAAACCATATTATAGTCATAACATGAGCGCCGCGTCCAACCGTTCTTCGACCTACTAGACAATTGCAGTAACATTGAACAACCGCTTCTGTATACTGTTGATCATCATCATAGCACACGTGTTATGAGTTAAATTCATATTTCCATACTTTTTGAAGGATAAAAGCAAAATAAATTGTTTCTTTCATTCAAATACTTAATAAAATTAATCTGACATCAAAAAACTAAAACAAGCTTCTCCGACTTTTTACAAAATATCTTTCTTAAAAGATTCAAAACGCTTCGAAGTATAAACGAAATATTTTTTAGTTTTGATTATTTAAAATAGGTATCTAGCGCTTGCAAGTTCAAAAACTTATTTTGAAAGCCTATTAAGTGTGTGTTATAGCTTATAAGGACATGCAAATTCTTTAAGGCCACTACAAATTACGATGCTGTGGGCGGTCATGCACTTAAAATATATAAAAGTCTAATATTTCTTGGGTTACAAAAGAAAAATGGAAGTGATATCATAATTTTTTTAGGAAAAAGTTTTGTTTCAATAAGGTCACACGTCATATCTTTGTTTAGTCAGAACCCCGAGAAATTAAATAAAATTGTTTAACTATTCAAATGACATAAAAGATATACATTTCTTGCACAGACAAAAATAGAGGAGAATTAAGATTCAAAAAAAAAAAATGTTTATCGTTGACAAAACAACGTTTGTCGGGTCAGCTAGTTAATTCATAAGATATATAAAAATTATATTTTCCGGCTTAAACGTATCCTACCACATAATAATTAAGAATATATTGTTAGGGGTAAACCTGCTGGGAGATTGTTGGTTGGGTCCTTGTTTATTATAAGAGCCATAATTTCGAATACACTTCCCGTAATAAGAAAGTGCTTGTTTTAATTGATAAGTTATTATACTAGCGAGTTAAAGAAACATTTATAATCGTAAAATAAATTCGTCTCCTAAAATTGTTTTCTATACAAAAATCTGCTAGAATATAATTCAAAACTCATGTATAGATAATAGCGTGAGTGCTGCAAAGTGGTTAAAACTATCTAGTATGATAGGCTTATGCCACTCATATGGTACTCTTTTAACATTTTAGAGATGAAGGTTATCAAAATCAAATCAGCTTCTTTTCAGGAACTATTTCATGGTACTAGTCAGGATGTTTTAAGTACCTTTTCAAAAATGCATGTTTACATACCTAATTTAATAAATAAGAATAACTAAAAAAGAGAAACTTGATAATGTTTACGTTTGAGGCATATTTTGAAAGATTTGTTGCTTATAATCAAAAATTATTGAGGAAATCCCGATAAGTTGTATATGAAAATAAAGGTTGTGAACTAGGCTACTTAACGGTGCCAAAAGAAATAAATGTCGTCATTGAATCTTAAAAGATATTATCGCATAAAAGTTTGCCAAAAAAAAAAAATACTGTTTTTCAAAGCTTTAATTCAAAATATCTCAAAATATATAAATTATATAAATATAATTGTTATTTCACTTAATTTAATACCACTGTGATTTTCCTAGCTTTCTTAAATCCAAAGATATTGGCATTTATATCGAAAAAGTGCTGATTTTTAATGTTTGCACTTTTCGAACTTCAATCTCAAATATCTCGGATCTCCCATGAGTTATCGACAAAATATTTTTGGAAATATATCCGGCTCAGAACAACCTAATTTGATATCAAACTCATGGGTGTACCCTCCGGGCCGGATGTCCCTTATAAAATGAGCAATCCCCTTTTAATTTAATTTTAATTCTACAAAAGTACCAAAAATAACGGATTTTGACAACTTAACAACATTAAATTTGAAATTGTCAGAAGATTTCTTTCTCCGTCTTTATAAAATAATGTTGTCTCTTTTTGTTGAAATTGACATTTTCATATTATTAATGCTAAAATAATGAAGAAAAAAATGTAGTATCATACGGGCTTTATCAACTTTTCATTTTTCAAATTCTTCGATAGTTTGCATGTTCCTCAAATTTATTAAATTTGATAAGTGAAAAGTGTAATTTGCAAAGACTTTGCAATTTTTATGTTTTTTGTATAATGTCTGTTCCACGTAGGTACGTTCTCTTTTACAAAGTGCTAAGTAAATTTTGAAAAGTAAATTTTTTTGTTTTATAATTTACTTTTACACCCAATCAAGGGATTTTTTATACCCTTATAATGCACGAGACACAGTGAGTGCATTACGAAGAAGGGGTTGGAAAGGAGGTGTCGGTGTACATTGGTTTTGAATTTTTGAACTTTGTAATAATTGAGAAAGACAGAGTGTGGAAGAGAGTTCCACATTCGCGTAGTACGGCTAAGGAATGATTCTCTATACTTGAGAGTACGTCCGAAATTGGGTTCGAGGGCAAACTGATGGGCATTACTAAAAGCGCAAGTATTATGGACGATTTTTTTGAGGAGAGGAATGCAACTGACTATTTTTTTAGAGCACTTACCGCAGAAGTAACGGTAGAATGGATAGCGACATGAAACGTTACGACAGTGATCTAACGAATGGAATGACGCAGTGATGTCTCTATCACCGATCATTCGTATGGCTCTTTTTTAAATACCATCAAAGAGGCTTAAGTAGGTATAGCTGGAGCACCAGCCCTGACGGATATACAGTGCCTTGCATAAGTATAACCGCACCTAAAAAAATGCGTTTTATAGAAAACCTACAATAGGAGTGACTCCTTACTATTTTTTTATTGAGTTGCATCACTGATCAAGCAAATTGAGAAGAAAATAAAGTATCGTTGTTTCTTCTCCTGGTGTTTAAATATTAAAAACAGATTTTGATGTATTGCAAAAATATAACCGCACAATGCAAATCTCTTTGAAGCTGCATTCAGTCAAGTGCTTTCAAATAAAAAACAACACTGCCACGTGGTACGCATTTAAGCGAAATTGAAAAAGGCAAAATCTTGGCTTTTCGGTCAAGAAGCCTAAGTCTTAGGGCTATTGGAAGACGAATTTCACGATCGGATCGTGTCGTTCGAAATTTTTTAAAAGATCCAGAATCTTATGGACAAAAATAAGACCCGGGCATCCGCATAAGCTGACACGTCTCGACAGGAGGCGTTAAATCCAATTCGGTGCATTCTTTGACAGAATTTCGTGACGAATTGGGTTTAGGAGTTTCGGTTTCAACCGTTTCTCGCGCTTTAAAAAGCAGTTGTGTGATTGTTCGGGGCAAAATGGTGCCAGCTCCTAATCTAACAGCAGCCCACAAACAAAAAAGATTGGAATTTGCCCGCCAAAACATGAATCGGGATTGGAAAACCGTAAGTGACTTTCTATTAATGTACACTAAAATCTCATTATTCCAAATGGCATACTCGAATAACGGTAATAATAACTGTAATAACGGTACTTTATTTTCTTCTCAATTTGCTTGCTCAGTGATGCAACTCAATAAAAAAATAGTAAGGAGTCACTCCTATTGTAGGTTTTCTATAAAACGCATTTTTTCAGGTGCGGTTATACTTATGCAAGGCACTGTAGGTCTTATAGATAATAGACAGATCAGACGGGGAGAAGAATTTCTTGCACCGTCTTAAGAAACCCAAACATCTGCGGCATTTTTGGCGACATCATCGCATATGTGCTCGTTCCACAAGAGGTTATCAGTGATGCACGTACCGAGAATCTCGAGATATTCGGTCTCATTGATGCAAGTGCCACTCATGGACATTGGCAGGGTAGGTATATCTCCCCATTGTACAATGCTGTTTAAGTCAGAGTTTAATGAGCTTATCATATTTTGCCGTTGCAGTTCCACATCCAAGAGGAGGGATGTGAGTCTGGAAACGAATAAGAAAAGCTAAGGTTGCTATCGTCAGCGCAACAATTAATTTAAATACCATCATTTATAAAAATGAGAAAGAGGGTCGGAGACAAAACGGAGCCTTGGGGCACACAAGCATTTATTTTGTGGGTTTCAGACTTGAATCCATCCAGTACAACTTGCATTGAACGGTTCGAAAGAAAATTTCTAATCCAACGAAGGAGGGATTCGTCGATACCGAAAGCATGCATTTTTGATAAAAAAGCAGGATGCCAGACTTTATCAAATGCCTTTGAAATATCAATCTTCCTTTCTCCAAAACGATTGTAAAGATTTGTTCCACTGTTCGGTGAGATCACCATCAGATCACCAGTGTACCTGTTGCTGCGAAAGCCGTACTGCTTTCGATCTTCGAGACTCTCGCCTCATAACGAGTGCGGAGGAAGATTTGTCCCATTAATTTTTGGTTATGTAAAAATTTGATAAGAGTTTGTGGGTTCAAACACTCTTCTTCTCATTCTTCTGGGAATGAGAACTTTTATCCCGAATAGGGTTAAAAGCATCAGACCCAAAGAGAACGCATGGTTTGGTATGAGCTGTAAAGAGGTTATCAGGGTTAAAGAAGTAAGATTCCGTTGTTACAAAGCTAACCCTACTGAGGAAAACCGGAATAAGTTTAAACAAGCCAGGAAGGCCTGCAATATCCATATTCGACCGACCAAGTTTTTACATGACCAAAACTAAGGCAAAAAATACTGCAATGTCCCAAAGGCAGTAAAACTTCTTGGTCATTTGTGAAAAACATGAAGAATTCTTCATCTTCCTCGGTCCCAACGCTCGTTGATGATGCTATTTCAGTCGTTGGCTCTCTCGCGATAGCTAACCTTTTTGCTAGGCAGTTCGCCTCCAACTCTTCGCTGCCAGAGAGTGTCATGACTCCCCCAGTTCTCGAGCGCGTCAATGATTCCATGAGACAAATCTTCTTTCGCACTCGTGCTGTAGCGAGGTTTCTAAAAGTTCTCAACATACCCGGATGGTATCCCCGCTATTGTTCTGAAGAGGTTTCTTCAACGCTGGCAAAACCCTTGCGTAAGCTTTTCCATTTATCCTATTCTTCTGGGCTCGTTCTGAGTAGTTGGAAAACAGCATTTGTCCAGCCTATACCTACCCAAAAAAGGCGAATCCTCCTCTCCCTCCAATTATCGTCTGATTGCACTAACGTCCCTCCTTTCTAAGGTCATGGAAACGCTGATAAATTATCAGCTTAAGAAATATCTTAAGGAACAAAGGCTTCTTAATGACCGACAGTACGGCTTTCGCAGCAGCAGGTCCACTGGTGATTTGATGGCATATCTCACCGAACAGGGGAACAAATCTTTGCATCGTTTTGGAGAAAGTAAGATTGTTGCACTTGAAATTTCAAAAGTAGTTGATAGAGTTTGGCACCAGGCTCTCTTATCGAAAATGCGTTATTTCGGTATTGATGACTCCCTCCTTCGTTGGATTAGAAACTTTCTTTCGAACCGTTCTATACAAGTTGTATTGGATGGGTTCAAGTCTGAAACCCACAAAATAAATGCTGGTGTGCCCAAGGGCTCCGTTTTGTCTCCGACCCTCTTTCTCATTTTCATAAATTATCTCTTGTCTGTAACTTCTAATCCAATTCATTGTTTCACTGACGATAGTACCCAAATTTTTCGGTTTTATTCGAATAATTTTACAATAATTAGAAATATAATATATGAACTCACATAAAGTTAATTCCTGAGACTAAAACGGCCCATACACATATAAATTCCATAGACTAGAATTTTACACTGACAATTTTTTTCATGAAACGCAAATTTGGAATTTTTTTCTGTTCGGTTCAACGATTTGAACACATACCTACGATGATACAAATCAGATAGAATTTTGTTACGATCGGAACGGGCTCATTACAACTGAATTACTAGACAAAAGAATTCAAAACTAGCATCCAAAATATCATCCAAATTTTCTGAGTGTTTTTTTTTTTTTTTTAATTTCTCGAAAACAGGAAGACACTTTTGCATGCGGTTTTCTGAATCTCACTGAGAACTAGTGACAGCATTTGTTTGTTTTTGTTTAAGGTGGAGCTACAGTCTGGGGTGGACTTGGGCCTCGACCAACAAACCTCTCCAGCCAGCTCGGTCCCTAGATAGCTGTCTCCAGTTTCGCACGCCGAGTTGGTTGAAGTCATCTTCAACTTGCGCGCGCCACCTGAGCCTTGGTCTTCCTCTACTGCGCCGTCCCTCTAAGGTGGATTCGAAGACTTTGTGGGCTGGAGTATTGGTGTCTATCCTCTCCACATGACCAAGCCATCTGAGTCTTTGGACCTTCACTCTCTTAGCTAGGTCAGTGTTGCTGTACAGCCCGTACAGTTCGTGGTTAAATCTTCTTCTCCATTAACCGTTTATGCAGGTAGGACCATAGATCTTCCGTAGAACTTTTCTCTCGAACCGGCCAAGGGCGCTCTCATCCGTTTTTGACAGGGTCTATGCTTCTGCACCATATAGCAGGATGGGGATGATGAGGGTTTTATAGAGGTTTTATAGGTAGAGGGCTTTACTACTCAATTGTTTTCTTAGTCCGAAGAATCAGCGATTAGCAAGAGTTATTCTCCTTCTGATCTCGGCGCTGGTGTCATTGTCCGTGTTGATAGCGGAGCACAGGTGTACAAAGTCCCTAACTACCTCGAAATTATATGCGTCTATCGTGACGTTTTGTCCAAGACTAAAACCATTTTTGCAGCCTCTGTCTCTGTATACTCGAGAAGAACTGTTGACATCACGCTGCGTTCTCCCAATCATATCATCGTAAGCGAGTAGTTGCACAGACTTCTGGAAGATAGTGCCTCTAGTGTTGACGTGGAAGTTCTGCACCATTCGTTCCAATATGATGTTAAAGAAGTCGCATGGCAGTGCATCACCTTATCTAAAGCCTTTTTTGACATCGAAGGTGTCGGTGAGGTCGTTACCGACTTTAATGGAGCAGCGTGACTTCTCCATTGTCATCCTGCTCAGACGAATAAGTTTTGTAGGGATGCCAAAACTAGACATGGCTTTATACAGTTCTTCTCTATAGATGTTGTCATACGCGGCTTTAAAATCGATAAAAAGATGGTAGGTGTCGATTTGGAGTTCTTGAGTTTTTCCCAGGATCTGCCGTAATGTCAATATTTGATCGATGGTGGACTTTCCTGGTCTAAAGCCACACTTATATGGACCTACCAGTTTGTTGACAAACGGCTTCAGGCGTTCACATAGTACTGCAGAAAAGATCTTAAAAGCGATGTTTAGGAGGCCGATGCCTCTGTAGTTGGTGCAGTTTAGAGGGCCTCATTTCTTCAGGATCGGGCAAACAATGCTGAGGTTCCATTCATCGGGCATGCTCTTTTCCGACCATATTCTCCAGATGAGTTGGTGCATGCTCCTTACCAAGTCATCGCCGGCTGCTTTGAAGAGTTGGGCAGTGATGCCATCAGCTCCCGTGGCTTTGTTGTTTTTAAGCTAAGACATTGCTATCTTCACTTCTTCAAGGTCGGGTAGATTTGATTCGTCATCGCCGTTGTACAGTCTGTAGAAGTGATCCTTCCATATCCTCAGCATTGACTGTGACTCTACTACGATATTTCCCTGTTGGTCTTTACAGGCTTCAGTTCGTGCTCGGTAACCTGTCTCACAATCCATGAAGGATCTTAGCCTGAGATACTGCAGCCTTCCACCGTGAACGGTCTCGCATGCACTCTCCAGTGGCCGAAACCAGGCGCTCTGGCATCCGCAGTCACTTGGTCATTGTACCGTAGGTTCGGTCTTCTTTGTCGTCTCGAACTTGGGACTGGGCTGGAGCGTTGTCGTCCATTCGCTCGATGTGGCCGAGCCATTGTAGTCGTCTTTTCTTAGCCTTCTGAACTACATCCACATCTTGGTACAGCTCGTACAGTTCTCGGTTGAACCTTCGTCGCAAATAGGACCGAAAATCCGTCGAAGAATTTGTCTTTCGAAAGTGCCCAGTATCAATTCTACTTTTTTTTAGTGAGGAGTGTTGAACCCAGTTGTTTTGCCAAACCGAAGTAGCAGCGGTTCGCTAGGGTAATTCTTCGTCGGATCTCCAAAATGTTTCTCAATTTTCTTTAAAATAACTTGATAATTCGACATTTAATAACTTTAACAATCACGCATATTGTGTTTCAGTGAAAACCATGTCAACTGTTCTGTGACTACTCTTGAACCGGTTTTTTTCTCAACCGATGTCTCAGAGCTGCTGTTAAGTTTCCGCTTTTTAGCCTTTACTTTGCCAAGCAATCAAATGGAAAAATTGAAATGGAATAAGGACTTAATACATTTTTATAACAGTTACTCGAGTGATGTCCCAACGCCAAATACAATTGAAAAATACTTAGCAGAAGAAGATTCTCTAATAACCCAATATTCCCCATATTCACAAATAAAGATACCAGTAGTGAAACTTCGCAAATTGCAAATTGCAAAAGAGAATAAAACGAGTTCAATATTTAAAATGCCAGAAGTTCCCAAGAAATATAAAGTTAAAGAACACAGCAAAGAATCAAATAACATATCAAATGGATCAAAAAAAGAGCAATCTAAACAAATCAGTTCAAAACATCATAATCCTAAGCAAAAGTTTGAAACATGGCAAGAACCTTATTTAGAATCTGTTGAACAAAGTAATCCACAATCAAAAAGGGATGGAACTTCCTTTGATTTAGCTTCAGCGCAGGTATCTGTTGAGCAAAATGTATATGAAAGAACTTCAATAAAAGAAACTTCTGTTGTTCGTATTTCCTTTCCGGAAAAGGCAACAGTTACACAAATTGCTTCTGAAAAAGAAACCTGTCAAAACACACCATTCCCAAGTAGCAATAGCTACTCGAAAAGCACAGGAAATTCAATACCGTGCCCAAGGTCGGTTATTCCAATACAAAACTCGTCTTTACAAAGCTCAAGAACTATCAAGTATATTGCACAAAAAGAGCTTTCAGGAAAATCCGATGACATCGAAAATAGACAATCAACTAAAAATACTTCACAAAATTCACTGAAAATTCCAACGAACCCATGGAAAAATATTTCAAAATTTTATTTAAAAAATACATCCCCAATATTTGATAAAAATATTTTTCATCAAGATGTCCCACAAAACTCCGCTACTTCACAAAACTGTGTACCGAAGGCGCGACTACCTGTGTACCAAACAAACACCACTTCATGCAATGAAGATGACGAAAATCCTGCAACATCGGATCAAGTATATCCAAAGAATTACTCAGAGATTCAATCAAGAGCAACACGTATTTCAAAAACTGTTCAAACCAATGACGCATCAGGATTAAATTGTGATAATACCCAAATGACAACAGACATTCCAGAACTCGCTCAGACAGATCGACGATTTTTTAGATATAGAGGTGGGCTTTCAAAGTTTTCGAAGGCTTCTTATAAACCAAGACGGAAAAACCGAAAAAATCGAAAAAACGACTTAAATAAAACTGACAACACCCCGAAAGTGAAAAGCGTCAATCTTGTGAAGCCATTAAATTTTGAAATTGATTCTGGTGTAAATTTAAATGGTTTGACTACCGGAAAGAGTGAAGATGCCAATCGTGTCACACCTTTAACAAATGGAACTTATGTATCAAAACCTCTCGAAAGCCGACTGAAAAAATCAAAAAAGGTTGAAGATTCCAAATATACGCCTTATTCTACATGGAAAATTAGTCAAAAGGGGAAAAACAAGATAGACCAAGGATCACCATCTACATCGCCACCACCTGGACCACAATCTTCACCGCCGTCCCCAGACAAGCGAATAGTTATGACAAAGACGTCAAAGGTAGCCCAAGATGCACTGGATGGAGTTCCAGAGTTTTGCATTCGCAAACAAACAACGATTCTTAATCATTCTCCTGCTCAAAGGATTGTCCGAAGCAGTTCGGAAACAGATTCAATTCTTACATTAAGTTTGTGTGACTCGTACAATTACGACCCCGTGACTGAAAACCAATCAATTTCGTTAACAACTGATATTGTTCGACATGCTGAACTTGATAATATAACATGCAGCCCGGTTGCAATGCCTATGGAAGTCACAGAGGGAAATTCAAAGCCTTCATCAAGAGAGACTAATCTTATACCGACTCAGGTTCTCTATTATAATATTTGTTTCTTTATATACAATCCCTTACTTATATTAACATATTTTTATTTTTAGATGTCATTGCTCTCAGGTTGTTTTGACGATGACGAGATTTTGAGGACTCCAGACAAGGACAAAACAATATATATGAATTCCCCAGTTTATGAAGATATTGATGATGAATTCTCTGACACATATAATCCCCAGGAGCCCCAGGAAATTGACAATATACCCACTCATATATCTGAGAAAACTGTTTCGCCAACAAAACAGAATGTATCTCATTCAAAAGAACCGGAAAAAAAGTCTAAGACTTTCTCAAGTGTTCAATCTTCATTTGAAACGCATCAAATGTCCGAAATATGCGAACAAAACAGTTTGAGTCCTGAAGAAAACTCAAATAAAAAAAAATGGGTTTTAGAAGAACCGAATGAGCATCAAACAGCTAGTTCTCAAGGTTCAATCGTTTCTGTGTTTTCAGACCCTGGACCGAAAGAACACGAGAGTGCCGGAAATAAAGGATTTTCACAAAATAATCAAATTTCAGTCACGCAGAGGAAAAGACCTCATTGTGGCGATCATGAGGAGCGTCCTGTCCAAACTAAAGTGTGTTCTTTAGGAAACAAGACAAGTTTGAAAGGTATGAATGTAGACAATTATTAAAGTCTAATTCTTTTTAGTTTTATTTTATTAAAGTCCAACTCTTTTTTAGTTTTATTTTAATAATAGTTCTTGCCGGTTCTTGCTGGCTCAAAAGAAAGAATAATACCCAATTTCATAAACAAACACTGAAAGTACTTTTAGCAAAAATCTTTTTAAATTTTATCAGACCCTTAAAACTTTTGAGTCTCATCAACTTGAAATGGGAAATTTCAGGGAAATTTTTGTCAAAATTGACATCCTCATGAAAATTATGTGAGAAAAAATGAGAAAGCGTTATATTCACTTTTTAAAATATTCAATGACACTTTTAAAATTTAATGAGTCAAAAATTGCCATTTAGTTTTAAAAAGTGTCTAAAAGCTTGGTGAAACCAAAAAATCTCATTTTACGTTTTAAAAGCCTGTTTAGTGTTTAAAAGTTGTTCGTGAAATCGGGCATAAGACTAATTTATATTTCGAAAAAAAAGAAAACTCTCTGTCGCAAACGTCAAATAGCATCGATGACGTTTTACTCTTCGAACATAAAGGGGCCGACCCATAGAATCCGTCAATCCGTCAGCGTCAATGCATACGTTGCTGGCCGGATAGAACCGTCCCATAGAATACGTTGTATACTTTGACAGTCTCATTTTCTGGGGCCCTATTCTTGAAACCATGCGAAAATTTTCGTATACGATAATTATCGCATACTGAATCTCGCATACGAAAGCAGAGTGGTATTCTTGAACCAAATTGACTCGTATACGACTTTGTGCATGCGATGAATTTCGTATACGAGATGGCAACGCATTGTCAATATTAAGAGTTCATTTCTCTCCTTCCCACTTAAGGGCAAACAAAAAAGAAAGCACTATGCTGATTTGTGTTGTAACCGTCATTCTTGCCGTTGGTTCATTTGGCCGGATATATTCCCGATGGGCTAGCTCGAGCCGCGGGTTCTTGAACCTAAGACGATCACAAAAAATCCAGCCATTAAAGCGTTTAAGGTGATATTAACGCGCGAGATGTCGCCTCTACCCACCCTACCATGATTGTCTCCCTCGCCAGGACAACCCCTTTGTTCTGCCTCTTCACCGTCTTACTTGATCATCATCCTTCTATAATCATCCCTCTCACCCTCTCATAAAAAAAGCTTATTCCATGCTCATTTTGTTGAGTAATTTCTCAAAAATTTCATTTAAATAAAACATATATATTCATTATATTTCTTAGTTTTATTCTAAATTTAGTAAAAATTATAATGTAATGTTAAAAAAAATACATTTACTTCAAATTCCAATGGTAAATGATGCTTTTTTGCTTAAGTTACTTTATGCTATATTTTAAGCCCAGATGGCAATCATGAAATATTCAAACAAAATCCAATTCATTCAATCCCTACGTCATCGATTTTATTACAAGGTTTGGGAATTCCGTTTCCTCTTTTGCCTTTTTCCTTATGTTACTCTACTTTTTCTTCAAATTCAAACAATATGTGGTTTTAGATTAATTATTCGCGAAGATTATGTCGAATGTCAAAAGAAAATTTCACTCTTATATCATACTTAAATTATCGATCCAAATTCCAAATACAAAACTAAGAATATGCTCAAACAAACTTACCCTTTTATCTGATGAAATGATCACTGCAGCTGATGTCGTTGGCTGTTTGGAGCAGAGTTGAAATTTTGATTTTGTTCAAATCTAGTTTGTATAAAAATTGAATTCCCTTTTTTTTTGTTCAAACGTTTTTAAACGTCGCGAATACTTTTATAGATTACGTTTCCCGTAAGTATTAAAAATCCTTGAAATTTGTTCTATTCAAAATTATCGTAATTACCATTAAATTAATTGAATACAAATTAAATAAAAAGGTAAAAAAAAGAATAATAAAAAAATATCAATAAAAAAAAACAAAAGGTATAGGCTGGATTTGAACCGGGGGCTCCGCTGGTCTAAGTGCACTTTGCCGGCGCCTAGACGAACACGGCCGATGGCGATCGATGTTGAGATGGGTTTCTGCAACTTTTTGAACGTATGCACAGCGTTGTCCTCAGTTTGATCAAAATGATTAAATTTCCCTTATAAGGGATTAAAATCCTGCGCGCCTATTACTCAGGCTGCGCAAAGTTGGCAATAATTTAAGGAGTGGTCGAGTCCTGAAGGATTTAAATGCACTTTAGTCACTTATACTTTACATATATATATTGTAATATTCGGCTTGGTCCGACAATTAAAACTTATTCACTTTTTAAATAAAACACAAATTCACTTTATTCAAATCACTCACAAACTTATTTATTCAACACTTTCAATTATAACTTTTCAAACACAGTGTACTTTACTTATCGCAGTTCACAATCAACTATATCGTTTCGATTTCGAATCGGGTATATATAGTCCTGATAATGGTTCTAGAAACTACTAAACCGAATGTTCCAGAAGTTCTCTTTTTAACCACTAGATGTTGCCCCTCATTTTTAACTGTTATACACATAAGTGTTTACTACTACAATTAAACGATATTAAGTAAAGAGAGTATGTACATTAAATAAACAAGAGATACGGAGTAAGTAAAGAGATAATAAAGTATACACATTAGTATTAGACATTACAATAGAAGGAGATACAGAGCGTATGAGATAAATAAAGTGTATACACATTACATTGCCCCCTCCTTAGGATTGATCGTCCCGAACAAATCCATCATCTTCATCACCACTGTAGCGATGTAGTCGGTCGCGATGTACGACTTTAAGTTTACCTCTGACTCCTTTTTGTATCCGGTACACGACGTCGTTGATTTTGCTAATCACTGTATATGGGCCTTCCCAGTCCCGTTGAAGTTTCGGTGACAACCCCTTTTGTCGATGGGGATTGTAAAGCCACACTCGATCTCCTGCTTGGGACTCTGTTGTTGTCGCTCGTATATCGTAGCGTGTCTTCATTCGGTCACTGAACATCTTTATTTTTGACCTGGTATCGTCGTGGATCTGAAGGAGTCTTTCCCTGAGGTCATCCAAGTAAACATCCTCGGCTTGCGGTTCCGACGTGGGACATCCAAATTTGATTTCGCTCGGCAGTCTGATGTTCCTTCCCATTAAAATCTCAGACGGTGTATGGCCAGTTGAGCTATGTCTTGCACTTCGATACGCCATCAAAAACAGTGGAATGTGTCGATCCCAATCTCGCTGGTTGTCGTCCACAACTTTGCAAAGATGTTCCTTCAGGGTTCGGTTGAACCGTTCGACCATGCCATCAGATTGTGGGTGGAGTGGTGTTGTTCTTGTCTTCTTAATGTGAAGAAGCCCACAAACTTCCTGGAATATGTTTGATTCAAAGTTCCTTCCCTGGTCGGAATGCAGTTCTAATGGAACACCGAATCTGCTCACCCAGTTGAACACAATTTGGTCTGCGACTGTTTTGGCTTCTTGATTCGGTATGGCGTATGCTTCAGGCCACTTGCTGAAGTAATCCATGACGACCAGAATATAACGATTTCCATTATTTGTTTCCGGAAATGGACCCGCCACGTCTATTGCAATCCTTTCAAAGGGTGATCCGACATTATACTGCTGCATTTGGCTGTGATTCTTTTTGTTCGGGCCTTTGGTGGCAGCACAGGTATCACATTTTCGGCACCACTTCTCGACATCTTCCCTTGCATGTAGCCAATAGAATCGTTGTCGAACCTTTTCTAGCGTCTTGTTTACTCCTAGATGGCCTCCCGAAACTCCATCATGCATCTCTCGCAGAACGTCCACAATCTTCGATCTCGGTAAGACTAGCTGCATTACATAGGACTTTCCATCTGCTGATTCCCATTTACGTCGAAGGACACCCTCTTGGACATGCAATGAGTCCCACTGTGCCCAATAGGCCTTTAGAGCCGGACTTCTGTTGGAGATATCGGCCCATTCTGGTTTTTCCTGGTGTTCCTTGCATGCGAGGATGGGTTCAATATCTGGGTCCTCTTGTTGAGCCTTCCTCAACTCGTCGTTGCTCCAGCCATAAATAGGATCGGTTCTGGTTCGTTGAACAGTAACCACTTCTTTTTCTTCTTGGCGTCTGCAATGCTTACAGTCTTGCTTACATGGTCTCCGAGACAGTGCATCAGCATTTGAGTGAAGCTTCCCCTTCCGATGTTGAATTTCATAATCGTACGTCTGCAGCCTCTCAATCCATCTCGCCACTTGACCCTCTGGATTCTTGAAATTCAAAAGCCAGTTTAGTGCTCCATGGTCGGTTCGGAGAAGAAACTTCTGTCCATAGAGATACTTATGGAAGTGCTTTGTTGCCAAAATCAGTGCAAGAAGTTCTCTTCTGGTCACACAATAGTTTCTTTCCGACTTTGAGAGTACCTTGCTGTAATAGGCAACCACCTTTTCTTCGCCATCATGTACCTGTGACAATACAGCACCAATCCCGACATTGCTGGCATCAGCATCAATGATGAACGGTTTTCCTGGAGTCGGGTAGGTCAGCACTGGTGCATTACACAAGCGTTGCTTGAGCTCTTGAAAGCTGCGCTCGCACTCACCTGACCATTTAAACTGCTTTCCCTTTTCCGTTAGCTGATGTAGACTCTTGGCGATCTCAGCAAAATTCTTGACGAAGCGCCTATAGTAGGTGGCTAGACCCAGAAAGCTTCGGAGTTGATGTTTGTCCTGTGGTGTTGGCCAATTCTTCACGGTGTCAACCTTATCAGGATCCGTCTTAACTCCTTGGGATGAGATGATATGTCCCAGGTATTTCACTTCGGTTTTGAAGAGTGAACACTTTTCTGGATTGAGCTTGAGGTGGGCTTCTCGAAGTCTTTGAAACACGGCTCTCAGATTTGTACAATGTTCGTCAAATGTTTTCCCGTATACGATGACGTCATCCAAATAGACCAGGCAAGATTTCCAAGTGAGTCCTTGCAGGACGCATTCCATAAGGCGCTCAAAAGTCGCTGGAGCATTGCACAGTCCAAAAGGCATCACTTTGAACTGCCACAATCCGTTTCCTGTCGAGAAAGCTGTCTTCTCTTTGTCTTCAGGATGGATTTCTACTTGCCAGTATCCACTTTTCAGGTCCAAAGTTGAGAACCATTGTGCTCCTTCCATTGCGTCCAGAGTATCGCTGATCCTAGGCAGAGGGTAGCTATCTTTCTTGGTCACATCGTTCAACCTTCGATAGTCCACGCAAAAGCGGGTTGATCCGTCTTTCTTCTTTACCAGGACCACTGGAGACGCCCAAGGGCTTTTTGAGTTTTCGATAAGACCCTCTTCTTTCATGGTGGTTATCAGTTCTTCAACCTCACCTTGTTTGGCTAGTGGAAGGCGTCTTGCAGGTTGACGAATCGGCTTTGCATCCCCGGTGTTGATTCGATGTTGAACCAGTTGTGTTCTGCCATATTTCCCTTGCGATGATGAAAAGATGTCTGCAAATTCTTCGAGGAGACCTTCTGCAGTTCTTCGTTGTTGTTGGCCAAGATTAGAGGACTCGAGAATGTTCGTCTTTATGGAGTTCAGCTCTTTGGACTTCAATGTTTGCCTTGGGTCTTCTTCGCTGATCCTTGTTATCGCTGATACAGATTCGCATTGTCCGACAATCTCACCTTTTCTAAGCTTAACTTCGTACGGCTTGATGTTGAGTATTCGTACGGGAACCATGTTCTTTACAGGTCTAACAAGAGTCTTCCCAATGGTGACGTTTTGGGAGGACTTTACAGATGCTGGTTCGACCATGAGGTATCGATGGCTACCAGGCTTACCTTTCAATTTCGTCCACACGAATACTTCTGAAGAAGCAGGCAAAGTCAGATCTTCTTTAATGACGGTTTTCACAGATAGCGAGGTCTCATACGAGTGAATCCCATAGATCATCGGAATCTCGATGTTTCGATATTTCAGGACTTGGTTCCCGATGTCCAATATCACTCCGTGATCTTTCATGAAATCGACGCCGACAATGCACTCGTCGCATATATCTGCTACCAGGAACAGGTGAGAGAATTCCAGCTCTGCCATCCGGATCTTAAGACGTACCTCACCATAGACTTTTGCGGATTCTCCAGTTGCAGTCCTTAGACGATAGCTATTGGTGTTGTGGAGCCATGTCTTCTTAACGAGGTCCTGCCGTACAATGGACGCCGTGGCACCGGTGTCGATGGTAGCCACACATTTGTTGCCGTTTATACTTGCTTCCACGGTCAGGCTCTTGTTGTCACGTTTCGTTTGAGAAACCTGGATGGTGTTTCTGTAGCTATCGGTACTAGAAGCCAGCTTCTGTCCCTCGAAATTGGTGGGGTGGGAAACAACTTGAGAAGCAACATTGTTGTAGGTGTAACTTTGACCAGTTGACATATTTCTGTGTTCACAGTGTTGGCATGCGGTTCCTCTTCGCGGTAATCTGCACTGTCGTTGAAGATGCCCGGTCTTGTTGCAGTTCCAGCATCGTGCTGGTCCGTCTCGCTGACTCCTTTCCAGAGTAGCCTTCTGACAAGAGCATTCTTGGACTTCCAATTCTCTCACGCGATGCACGTTTTGGGAAGCTTGTTCTGCGGCTTCCATTGTTAGAGCGAAAGCCAATGCTTCTGGTAGTGTTTGTTTTCCGGCAGTGCGAATAGCCCTTTGGAGATTTATATCGCCCACAGCTCTCACAAAGGCTTCAACAGCAAGTTGATTAATTATCTCGTTGCCAGCTGTTGGGTATGCCAGGTGAACCAGTCGCTCGATATCTGCCTGAAGCTGCTGCAGAGTTTCACCTCTTTTCTGTGCTCTATTGTTAAGCTGAACTCGGAAGACTTCTGTCATGTGGCTATCCCCAAACCGCTGTTCGATTGCGTTTACCAGAACTTTGAAGTCACCGTTCTTCTCTGCTGGGATGATTTGTAGCAGTTCAGCAGCTGCTCCTCTCAAGGCAAGCGTAAGGGCAATGTATTTTTCTTCATCGTCCCAGCCGTTTGTTAACGCTGCTGCTTCAAACTGTTTCTTGTAGATTGACCACGGTATCTGACCATCAAAGCTTGGAGGATTCACTTCTCTCTTCCTTGAGCACTCACCAGAAGGTTCTCGAGCTTTCATCTTTCGCACTTTTTCCAGTTCCTTTGTGATGGTATCGATTTGTTCGTCGATTTTCTCGATACGTGCATTTTGTTTTCCGACGCACTCGTCGAGAGTATTGATTTTCTCTTCGAAGTCCGCAAACCTGCCTTCTAGAAGATTTTTCTGTTCATCAAAACGCTCTAGAACATCATTCCTTTGTGTTTCCAGTTGTTTGAGGACATTCTCTTGCTCGGTCTTCTGCTCGTTTCTTTGAGTTTCTAGTTGCTCCAGAACATTCTTGTTTTGAGTTTCTTGCTTCTTTTGATTCTCTTCAAATTTAGCTAGAAGAAGTGTCATCATGGTAGATAAGTCGGCAGTTGCATTTACCTCTTCCGATTTTGCTTCCACTTCGAAAGCAAACGTATCTGGGTCTTCATTTTGTTCTTCCAGATATTCCTGTAGCCGTTTTACGAGTTCGATTTTATATCCTGCCACACTTAAGCCACGTTTGCTTAATTCGGCCTTTAGCTCAGCGACAGTTAAGTCTTTCAAAACTTTACTTATCATTTTTTAACTTCACTATTTCACACAAAATAGTTTAATCACTGTTCACTGTTTTATTCTCAATAAGTTTTAATCAAACTTCTGACACCAATGTAATATTCGGCTTGGTCCGACAATTAAAACTTATTCACTTTTTAAATAAAACACAAATTCACTTTATTCAAATCACTCACAAACTTATTTATTCAACACTTTCAATTATAACTTTTCAAACACAGTGTACTTTACTTATCGCAGTTCACAATCAACTATATCGTTTCGATTTCGAATCGGGTATATATAGTCCTGATAATGGTTCTAGAAACTACTAAACCGAATGTTCCAGAAGTTCTCTTTTTAACCACTAGATGTTGCCCCTCATTTTTAACTGTTATACACATAAGTGTTTACTACTACAATTAAACGATATTAAGTAAAGAGAGTATGTACATTAAATAAACAAGAGATACGAGGTAAGTAAAGAGATAATAAAGTATACACATTAGTATTAGACATTACAATAGAAGGAGATACAGAGCGTATGAGATAAATAAAGTGTATACACATTACAATATATATATATGTGATTTCTTATATGCTCAATGCATGAAAATTTTGAAATCACAGAATTTAACTCAAAAGCCGTACCTGATTTCTGGATTTTTATTTCTCTTATCCTTTCCTTTTTGAGGTTCCTTTTTAATTACTGATTATAGTAATAACGAATTCAAGGATTCTTACTTGCACCAATTTCACAATATATATATCTAAATATGTGTAATTTAAAGTCAACTGGCAAAAAAAATTGTTACTTTGAATAGACTGGTCTTCAGGTTTTAAAGTTCGGTAATGAAGACATTTTTCCTTCATACCATGTCGGAATCCAACAATGCCTAACGAAAACCATCGGAGAGAAAATTCAGCAAAACAACAGCAAGACCTTTAGAATCGCTTTCCGAAGGCATTTCGGTATAGGCCGAATATAAAGTCGTCGCTCGCAGACCCAAAAACCGATCGCTCAATTTTCTCTCGTCGTCTCTCATAAAATTTCCCGAAGTCCACGATCCCTACTCGGCGAACACTTCCATTAAGAACATCGCATACTACCTTTTCGACATTCTATTATTCAGCGACATGCGACTTTATCTATGGATGGGATCATGGGAAATTCTGACTGTCACTTGACAAGTCAACGTCATATTCGTGTAAACAAAAAAAAAAACAAAAAAAAATGTTCGTCTCGGTAGTCGTGGAAATGAATGATCGTCCTGTTTTCGTCGTTTTATTGGTTCATTTTATATTTGTATGGCCATAAATGGCATTCTTTTTAGTTTTCAGATATGTTCCGTAAGAAATTGGTAACAGTGTTGTCAATTCAGTTGTCACTTTGAATTTGGCAATCATAGCGTCCGTGTTTGAAATTTGAAAATTCAAATTATAAAAACGAATCAACGTGCCATGTGGCATGTGCAAATGATTTGGCTCAACTTTCAATTACCGAAAACTGAATTTTGACAAAAAAAACACTTTTATTTGAAAGATATATGTATTTAATAAACAAATATGAAAACATCGAGGCGAGGAATCACTTCTTTCTATTTTGAATTAATTTTTAAACTTTCTATTTTTTATACGAAAACACTAGGAAAAGAACATGGTGGATGTATTTTGACAGTTCTTCCAAACACAAACACATAGCAATGTGTATAATTTCCTTGTGTTAAGTGCTCGAATGGGTAGTGATTATTGGTTCTTTTGGGAAATATTTTGGGAAATTTTTGTTATTTTGCTAAGTTTTTAAAGCAAAATGTTATTTCTTGAGGGTATATTATAATTATTAAAAATTGTGCGATTTTTTCACTATAAACTTGAATTCTATTCAAAATCAAAAATAAATTAGGAACAAAAAATCCCACCACCGAGCACTGGATGTAGAGTAATGATACAGTTTGAAAGCGAAGAACAACAAAAAAACACATTTTTTGTTGTTCATTTTCCGTGGTTGCATTTCGGTGAAAAGTGCGAACTTTAAAAATTGTTAAAAAATATAAATAAAAGAAAATTTGCTTTAGAAAATTGTTCTTTGATTAGTTTAAATGTGTATTAATTGAATAACACAGTTTTCATATCCGTTTTTGGACAATTTTTGGTGAAATAAGAAAAATAAAAAGCCCCAAATCGGAAAATTAAAAACAATTTTTAATCAATTTTACGGGGTTTCCTCGCCGTAATATTTTAAAGCTGTTCTATAGAGATGCCTACCTCACTGTAAAAAAAAATCAAGTTTTTCCGGGGTTTTCGGTAATGGAAATCGGCCCCGCCCAGTCACCTCAACTCTACAAGTAAATGGTATTTGCTGCCGATTTCGACAAGGGCTAGACTGTTGAAGCCGTGTTCCATGCAGAGGATTCCAGTACTCATCGCCACTTGACTGAATTCGTTGGCTTGGATCTGGAAATGGGCTTCAAGTATCACTACCACGAAGTTCTGCACACAATCAGCGATACATTTACGGCGATTTTCAAAGAACTCCGCGTAAAACTATCAGCGAGAAATCCAAGCAGTTGGGCCGCAGTTCAAGGTGGAGCCATTTAAGTTCCTTGAACCACCACTGATCTTGCAGTTATCCGAAGGAGTTGCAATGCTTCGAGAAGCCGGTAAGTGGATTATCACTGTAAATATAGGAATGCTTATACAGCTTTTTTCTTTGCTAGGAATTGAGACTGGAGATGAGGAGGATCTGTCAACACAGAAAATATAACAGAGAATAGCGTCAAAGTTCCAGAACTAGAACCCGACCTTGAAACCGAAGCTGCGCAGGAGGAATCTGAACCTATGAAGGCTGAGCCATTATTCACACGACGATAAAAACGCACACAAGACCAATACAGCCAGCAAAGAGGACATCGAAGAGTTGACAACGAAAATCGGAACCAACTGCAAAAAAAACTTGGCAAGAAACTAGGCTATACGGCAGATGAGATATGGTTCTTCGAAACAGAGAATCAGAATCCGAGTGATGCGTGTAAAGCGATGCTGACTATTTGGTTTGCGGATGACGATGATGCAAGTTTGAACAATTTGGCGTACGTTTGGGAGGAATTAGGAATGCATGGAGCTGCGGAATCAGTTAAGACCATTATAGATCCAACAAATAAAATGGAAAACATATTTGATTAAAAGAAGATTTTATTTTAAAGTAAAACAAATGTATTTTCATTTGAATATCGAAGTCATAACGCGCCACCCAGCGATATCTTACTGAGATCTGTTGATTTAACAGTTCTGAACCTCTGTATATAGTCCATGTGCTAGAGGCCTTCTTCTTTGTCGAAAAGGATCTTCAACCAGTATCCAATCCGTATATTTGAGTCCTCACACAGTAACTTTGCCATTATTCCGCTTTTAATGCGCCCTTTTCTTGCATCACATTTCAAAACATTCAACCAACACACATTCATTCAGCCACAAACTAAGCAAAATTTTTGAAATTTCATATTTATCGCACGATTCTCGTATACGAAATTCCATCTCGAGTGGGTCTGACCACTCGAGATGAAGCATTCGATAATTTTCGTATACGAGACGTTTGACAGCATTCGAATAGCGTTCAAGAATACTATTTTTGATCTCGTATACGAAAATGTATGCGATATTTTATTTTTTCAATTCAAGAATAGGGTCCCTGGGTGTAAAAATAACTCACAAAACCGCAAATCTGAACAAAAAAATTAAATACAAATTTCAAAATCGTATCAAAATTATTTTTTTTGCCCAAAATTTTGATCATTCATTGCTTTTCCTTATTGCTATGGGAACACATTGAATTTGACTGCTCGTTTTATTCGGTTATCAACGGAACAACGGACGAAAAGAGGAGAAAGTTAACCAACTCTATCCGTCGTATCCGTCACATGCGTTGCTTATGGGACCAGTTCCTTAAGAACATGTATATTCTATTGTCTGTCAGTTGAAAACGTCAAAGCTAACGGACTGACGGATTCTATGGGTCGGCCCCTTGAGTCGATGATGTTTGACGTTTCGCACATTGAGGGGTAGCTTACATTAGAACAACAAAAAAATTATAATACAATTGTTTGTTTTTACGTTTAATTGTTCCTTTCCAGGTTATGACAAATTGCGTTCTTGTTTTGTGGGTAAATTATCAGCGGAAAAACATCGACTTCTTAATGATGTTGAAACAAAACAAAAACGGGAGGAAATCAACTTCGATGCTGTGAACTCTATTAAACAATCAATAGAATATCATCAAGCGGCAATAAAAGAAAATAGAACCCTGTTAAAATCTCTATTTGAAAACTTGGAGATGCGGCAACAGTTATTACAGACTCATCAATCGGAATTCGAAAAGTATTTTGTTTTCTTCATCAATCCCCAAAGCCCCAATCAAATTTTTTTTTAAATTCTAGGACCAATCGTCAAATTTTTGAATGTTTACAAAGATGCGAGAGCGAGTCTGAAAAGAAAATCCAAGACATCTATAACGAATCGGAAGAAGTATTAAAATCATACTCGGATGTTTTGCGTAGCGATCAGTGGCGTACATTTTCTAAGGATATAATTAACTCAGTCAATTCTAGGTTGACTGGATATTTAGACATTTAAGATTTTTTATTAGTTTATTCTTAAAAACGTACCCAATTAAAGTCTTCAGAGGAAACAAAATATCTGGGTCTTATTTTAGACAGAAAACTAAATTGGAAGACATACACGAAAGAATAAGGAAATCTACGGTAGCTTTTTTCACCTGCAAGAAAGCCATTGGCAGTAAATGGGGTCTACAACCCAGAATCACTCACTGGCTATACACATCGGTTATCAAACCGATTCTTCTTTATGGTGTGACAGTATGGTGGACTGCCATGGACGTAAAAATGAACTGCGATAAACTTAGTAAAGTCCAACACTCAGCATGCCTAATTATTATTCTTAATTATAATATTTGTTTCTTTATATACAATCCCTTACTTATATTAACATATTTTTATTTTTAGATGTCATTGCTCTCAGGTTGTTTTGACGATGACGAGATTTTGAGGACTCCAGACAAGGACAAAACAATATATATGAATTCCCCAGTTTATGAAGATATTGATGATGAATTCTCTGACACATATAATCCCCAGGAGCCCCAGGAAATTGACAATATACCCACTCATATATCTGAGAAAACTGTTTCGCCAACAAAACAGAATGTATCTCATTCAAAAGAACCGGAAAAAAAGTCTAAGACTTTCTCAAGTGTTCAATCTTCATTTGAAACGCATCAAATGTCCGAAATATGCGAACAAAACAGTTTGAGTCCTGAAGAAAACTCAAATAAAAAAAAATGGGTTTTAGAAGAACCGAATGAGCATCAAACAGCTAGTTCTCAAGGTTCAATCGTTTCTGTGTTTTCAGACCCTGGACCGAAAGAACACGAGAGTGCCGGAAATAAAGGATTTTCACAAAATAATCAAATTTCAGTCACGCAGAGGAAAAGACCTCATTGTGGCGATCATGAGGAGCGTCCTGTCCAAACTAAAGTGTGTTCTTTAGGAAACAAGACAAGTTTGAAAGGTATGAATGTAGACAATTATTAAAGTCTAATTCTTTTTAGTTTTATTTTATTAAAGTCCAACTCTTTTTTAGTTTTATTTTAATAATAGTTCTTGCCGGTTCTTGCTGGCTCAAAAGAAAGAATAAGACTAATTTATATTTCGAAAAAAAAGAAAACTCTCTGTCGCAAACGTCAAATAGCATCGATGACGTTTTACTCTTCGAACATGAAGGGGCCGACCCATAGAATCCGTTAATCCGTCAGCGTCAATGCATACGTTGCTGGCCGGATAGAACCGTCCCATAGAATACGTTGTATACTTTGACAGTCTCATTTTCTGGGGCCCTATTCTTGAAACCATGCGAAAATTTTCGTATACGATAATTATCGCATACTGAATCTCGCATACGAAAGCAGAGTGGTATTCTTGAACCAAATTGACTCGTATACGACTTTGTGCATGCGATGAATTTCGTATACGAGATGGCAACGCATTGTCAATATTAAGAGTTCATTTCTCTCCTTCCCACTTAAGGGCAAACAAAAAAGAAAGCACTATGCTGATTTGTGTTGTAACCGTCATTCTTGCCGTTGGTTCATTTGGCCGGATATATTCCCGATGGGCTAGCTCGAGCCGCGGGTTCTTGAACCTAAGACGATCACAAAAAATCCAGCCATTAAAGCGTTTAAGGTGATATTAACGCGCGAGAGTGTCGCCTCTACCCACCCTACCATGATTGTCTCCCTCGCCAGGACAACCCCTTTGTTCTGCCTCTTCACCGTCTTACTTGATCATCATCCTTCTATAATCATCCCTCTCACCCTCTCATAAAAAAAGCTTATTCCATGCTCATTTTGTTGAGTAATTTCTCAAAAATTTCATTTAAATAAAACATATATATTCATTATATTTCTTAGTTTTATTCTAAATTTAGTAAAAATTATAATGTAATGTTAAAAAAAATACATTTACTTCAAATTCCAATGGTAAATGATGCTTTTTTGCTTAAGTTACTTTATGCTATATTTTAAGCCCAGATGGCAATCATGAAATATTCAAACAAAATCCAATTCATTCAATCCCTACGTCATCGATTTTATTACAAGGTTTGGGAATTCCGTTTCCTCTTTTGCCTTTTTCCTTATGTTACTCTACTTTTTCTTCAAATTCAAACAATATGTGGTTTTAGATTAATTATTCGCGAAGATTATGTCGAATGTCAAAAGAAAATTTCACTCTTATATCATACTTAAATTATCGATCCAAATTCCAAATACAAAACTAAGAATATGCTCAAACAAACTTACCCTTTTATCTGATGAAATGATCACTGCAGCTGATGTCGTTGGCTGTTTGGAGCAGAGTTGAAATTTTGATTTTGTTCAAATCTAGTTTGTATAAAAATTGAATTCCCTTTTTTTTTGTTCAAACGTTTTTAAACGTCGCGAATACTTTTATAGATTACGTTTCCCGTAAGTATTAAAAATCCTTGAAATTTGTTCTATTCAAAATTATCGTAATTACCATTAAATTAATTGAATACAAATTAAATAAAAAGGTAAAAAAAAGAATAATAAAAAAATATCAATAAAAAAAAACAAAAGGTATAGGCTGGATTTGAACCGGGGGCTCCGCTGGTCTAAGTGCACTTTGCCGGCGCCTAGACGAACACGGCCGATGGCGATCGATGTTGAGATGGGTTTCTGCAACTTTTTGAACGTATGCACAGCGTTGTCCTCAGTTTGATCAAAATGATTAAATTTCCCTTATAAGGGATTAAAATCCTGCGCGCCTATTACTCAGGCTGCGCAAAGTTGGCAATAATTTAAGGAGTGGTCGAGTCCTGAAGGATTTAAATGCACTTTAGTCACTTATACTTTACATGTATATATATATATATATGTGATTTCTTATATGCTCAATGCATGAAAATTTTGAAATCACAGAATTTAACTCAAAAGCCGTACCTGATTTCTGGATTTTTATTTCTCTTATCCTTTCCTTTTTGAGGTTCCTTTTTAATTACTGATTATAGTAATAACGAATTCAAGGATTCTTACTTGCACCAATTTCACAATATATATATCTAAATATGTGTAATTTAAAGTCAACTGGCAAAAAAAATTGTTACTTTGAATAGACTGGTCTTCAGGTTTTAAAGTTCGGTAATGAAGACATTTTTCCTTCATACCATGTCGGAATCCAACAATGCCTAACGAAAACCATCGGAGAGAAAATTCAGCAAAACAACAGCAAGACCTTTAGAATCGCTTTCCGAAGGCATTTCGGTATAGGCCGAATAAAAAGTCGTCGCTCGCAGACCCAAAAACCGATCGCTCAATTTTCTCTCGTCGTCTCTCATAAAATTTCCCGAAGTCCACGATCCCTACTCGGCGAACACTTCCATTAAGAACATCGCATACTACCTTTTCGACATTCTATTATTCAGCGACATGCGACTTTATCTATGGATGGGATCATGGGAAATTCTGACTGTCACTTGACAAGTCAACGTCATATTCGTGTAAACAAAAAAAAACAAAAAAAAATGTTCGTCTCGGTAGTCGTGGAAATGAATGATCGTCCTGTTTTCGTCGTTTTATTGGTTCATTTTATATTTGTATGGCCATAAATGGCATTCTTTTTAGTTTTCAGATATGTTCCGTAAGAAATTGGTAACAGTGTTGTCAATTCAGTTGTCACTTTGAATTTGGCAATCATAGCGTCCGTGTTTGAAATTTGAAAATTCAAATTATAAAAACGAATCAACGTGCCATGTGGCATGTGCAAATGATTTGGCTCAACTTTCAATTACCGAAAACTGAATTTTGACAAAAAAAAAACACTTTTATTTGAAAGATATATGTATTTAATAAACAAATATGAAAACATCGAGGCGAGGAATCACTTCTTTCTATTTTTAATTAATTTTTAAACTTTCTATTTTTTATACGAAAACACTAGGAAAAGAACATGGTGGATGTATTTTGACAGTTCTTCCAAACACAAACACATAGCAATGTGTATAATTTCCTTGTGTTAAGTGCTCGAATGGGTAGTGATTATTGGTTCTTTTGGGAAATATTTTGGGAAATTTTTGTTATTTTGCTAAGTTTTTAAAGCAAAATGTTATTTCTTGAGGGTATATTATAATTATTAAAAATTGTGCGATTTTTTCACTATAAACTTGAATTCTATTCAAAATCAAAAATAAATTAGGAACAAAAAATCCCACCACCGAGCACTGGATGTAGAGTAATGATACAGTTTGAAAGCGAAGAACAACAAAAAAACACATTTTTTGTTGTTCATTTTCCGTGGTTGCATTTCGGTGAAAAGTGCGAACTTTAAAAATTGTTAAAAAATATAAATAAAAGAAAATTTGCTTTAGAAAATTGTTCTTTGATTAGTTTAAATGTGTATTAATTGAATAACACAGTTTTCATATCCGTTTTTGGACAATTTTTGGTGAAATAAGAAAAATAAAAAGCCCCAAATCGGAAAATTAAAAACAATTTTTAATCAATTTTACGGGGTTTCCTCGCCGTAATATTTTAAAGCTGTTCTATAGAGATGCCTACCTCACTGTAAAAAAAATCAAGTTTTTCCGGGGTTTTCGGTAATGGAAATCGGCCCCGCCCAGTCACCTCAACTCTACAAGTAAATGGTATTTGCTGCCGATTTCGACAAGGGCTAGACTGTTGAAGCCGTGTTCCATGCAGAGGATTCCAGTACTCATCGCCACTTGACTGAATTCGTTGGCTTGGATCTGGAAATGGGCTTCAAGTATCACTACCACGAAGTTCTGCACACAATCAGCGATACATTTACGGCGATTTTCAAAGAACTCCGCGTAAAACTATCAGCGAGAAATCCAAGCAGTTGGGCCGCAGTTCAAGGTGGAGCCATTTAAGTTCCTTGAACCACCACTGATCTTGCAGTTATCCGAAGGAGTTGCAATGCTTCGAGAAGCCGGTAAGTGGATTATCACTGTAAATATAGGAATGCTTATACAGCTTTTTTCTTTGCTAGGAATTGAGACTGGAGATGAGGAGGATCTGTCAACACAGAAAATATAACAGAGAATAGCGTCAAAGTTCCAGAACTAGAACCCGACCTTGAAACCGAAGCTGCGCAGGAGGAATCTGAACCTATGAAGGCTGAGCCATTATTCACACGACGATAAAAACGCACACAAGACCAATACAGCCAGCAAAGAGGACATCGAAGAGTTGACAACGAAAATCGGAACCAACTGCAAAAAAACTTGGCAAGAAACTAGGCTATACGGCAGATGAGATATGGTTCTTCGAAACAGAGAATCAGAATCCGAGTGATGCGTGTAAAGCGATGCTGACTATTTGGTTTGCGGATGACGATGATGCAAGTTTGAACAATTTGGCGTACGTTTTGGAGGAATTAGGAATGCATGGAGCTGCGGAATCAGTTAAGACCATTATAGATCCAACAAATAAAATGGAAAACATATTTGATTAAAAGAAGATTTTATTTTAAAGTAAAACAAATGTATTTTCATTTGAATATCGAAGTCATAACGCGCCACCCAGCGATATCTTACTGAGATCTGTTGATTTAACAGTTCTGAACCTCTGTATATAGTCCATGTGCTAGAGGCCTTCTTCTTTGTCGAAAAGGATCTTCAACCAGTATCCAATCCGTATATTTGAGTCCTCACACAGTAACTTTGCCATTATTCCGCTTTTAATGCGCCCTTTTCTTGCATCGCATTTCAAAACATTCAACCAACACACATTCATTCAGCCACAAACTAAGCAAAATTTTTGAAATTTCATATTTATCGCACGATTCTCGTATACGAAATTCCATCTCGAGTGGGTCTGACCACTCGAGATGAAGCATTCGATAATTTTCGTATACGAGACGTTTGACAGCATTCGAATAGCGTTCAAGAATACTATTTTTGATCTCGTATACGAAAATGTATGCGATATTTTATTTTTTCAATTCAAGAATAGGGTCCCTGGGTGTAAAAATAACTCACAAAACCGCAAATCTGAACAAAAAAATTAAATACAAATTTCAAAATCGTATCAAAATTATTTTTTTGCCCAAAATTTTGATCATTCATTGCTTTTCCTTATTGCTATGGGAACACATTGAATTTGACTGCTCGTTTTATTCGGTTATCAACGGAACAACGGACGAAAAGAGGAGAAAGTTAACCAACTCTATCCGTCGTATCCGTCACATGCGTTGCTTATGGGACCAGTTCCTTAAGAACATGTATATTCTATTGTCTGTCAGTTGAAAACGTCAAAGCTAACGGACTGACGGATTCTATGGGTCGGCCCCTTGAGTCGATGATGTTTGACGTTTCGCACATTGAGGGGTAGCTTACATTAGAACAACAAAAAAATTATAATACAATTGTTTGTTTTTACGTTTAATTGTTCCTTTCCAGGTTATGACAAATTGCGTTCTTGTTTTGTGGGTAAATTATCAGCGGAAAAACATCGACTTCTTAATGATGTTGAAACAAAACAAAAACGGGAGGAAATCAACTTCGATGCTGTGAACTCTATTAAACAATCAATAGAATATCATCAAGCGGCAATAAAAGAAAATAGAACCCTGTTAAAATCTCTATTTGAAAACTTGGAGATGCGGCAACAGTTATTACAGACTCATCAATCGGAATTCGAAAAGTATTTTGTTTTCTTCATCAATCCCCAAAGCCCCAATCAATTTTTTTTTTAAATTCTAGGACCAATCATCAAATTTTTGAATGTTTACAAAGATGCGAGAGCGAGTCTGAAAAGAAAATCCAAGACATCTATAACGAATCGGAAGAAGTATTAAAATCATAGTTTTTCCGGGGTTTTCGGTAATGGAAATCGGCCCCGCCCAGTCACCTCAACTCTACAAGTAAATGGTATTTGCTGCCGATTTCGACAAGGGCTAGACTGTTGAAGCCGTGTTCCATGCAGAGGATTCCAGTACTCATCGCCACTTGACTGAATTCGTTGGCTTGGATCTGGAAATGGGCTTCAAGTATCACTACCACGAAGTTCTGCACACAATCAGCGATACATTTACGGTGATTTTCAAAGAACTCCGCGTAAAACTATCAGCGAGAAATCCAAGCAGTTGGGCCGCAGTTCAAGGTGGAGCCATTTAAGTTCCTTGAACCACCACTGATCTTGCAGTTATCCGAAGGAGTTGCAATGCTTCGAGAAGCCGGTAAGTGGATTATCACTGTAAATATAGGAATGCTTATACAGCTTTTTTCTTTGCTAGGAATTGAGACTGGAGATGAGGAGGATCTGTCAACACAGAAAATATAACAGAGAATAGCGTCAAAGTTCCAGAACTAGAACCCGACCTTGAAACCGAAGCTGCGCAGGAGGAATCTGAACCTATGAAGGCTGAGCCATTATTCACACGACGATAAAAACGCACACAAGACCAATACAGCCAGCAAAGAGGACATCGAAGAGTTGACAACGAAAATCGGAACCAACTGCAAAAAAACTTGGCAAGAAACTAGGCTATACGGCAGATGAGATATGGTTCTTCGAAACAGAGAATCAGAATCCGAGTGATGCGTGTAAAGCGATGCTGACTATTTGGTTTGCGGATGACGATGATGCAAGTTTGAACAATTAGGCTATACGGCAGATGAGATATGGTTCTTCGAAACAGAGAATCAGAATCCGAGTGATGCGTGTAAAGCGATGCTGACTATTTGGTTTGCGGATGACGATGATGCAAGTTTGAACAATTTGGCGTACGTTTTGGAGGAATTAGGAATGCATGGAGCTGCGGAATCAGTTAAGACCATTATAGATCCAACAAATAAAATGGAAAACATATTTGATTAAAAGAAGATTTTATTTTAAAGTAAAACAAATGTATTTTCATTTGAATATCGAAGTCATAACGCGCCACCCAGCGATATCTTACTGAGATCTGTTGATTTAACAGTTCTGAACCTCTGTATATAGTCCATGTGCTAGAGGCCTTCTTCTTTGTCGAAAAGGATCTTCAACCAGTATCCAATCCGTATATTTGAGTCCTCACACAGTAACTTTGCCATTATTCCGCTTTTAATGCGCCCTTTTCTTGCATCACATTTCAAAACATTCAACCAACACACATTCATTCAGCCACAAACTAAGCAAAATTTTTGAAATTTCATATTTATCGCACGATTCTCGTATACGAAATTCCATCTCGAGTGGGTCTGACCACTCGAGATGAAGCATTCGATAATTTTCGTATACGAGACGTTTGACAGCATTCGAATAGCGTTCAAGAATACTATTTTTGATCTCGTATACGAAAATGTATGCGATATTTTATTTTTTCAATTCAAGAATAGGGTCCCTGGGTGTAAAAATAACTCACAAAACCGCAAATCTGAACAAAAAAATTAAATACAAATTTCAAAATCGTATCAAAATTATTTTTTTGCCCAAAATTTTGATCATTCATTGCTTTTCCTTATTGCTATGGGAACACATTGAATTTGACTGCTCGTTTTATTCGGTTATCAACGGAACAACGGACGAAAAGAGGAGAAAGTTAACCAACTCTATCCGTCGTATCCGTCACATGCGTTGCTTATGGGACCAGTTCCTTAAGAACATGTATATTCTATTGTCTGTCAGTTGAAAACGTCAAAGCTAACGGACTGACGGATTCTATGGGTCGGCCCCTTGAGTCGATGATGTTTGACGTTTCGCACATTGAGGGGTAGCTTACATTAGAACAACAAAAAAATTATAATACAATTGTTTGTTTTTACGTTTAATTGTTCCTTTCCAGGTTATGACAAATTGCGTTCTTGTTTTGTGGGTAAATTATCAGCGGAAAAACATCGACTTCTTAATGATGTTGAAACAAAACAAAAACGGGAGGAAATCAACTTCGATGCTGTGAACTCTATTAAACAATCAATAGAATATCATCAAGCGGCAATAAAAGAAAATAGAACCCTGTTAAAATCTCTATTTGAAAACTTGGAGATGCGGCAACAGTTATTACAGACTCATCAATCGGAATTCGAAAAGTATTTTGTTTTCTTCATCAATCCCCAAAGCCCCAATCAAATTTTTTTTTTTAAATTCTAGGACCAATCATCAAATTTTTGAATGTTTACAAAGATGCGAGAGCGAGTCTGAAAAGAAAATCCAAGACATCTATAACGAATCGGAAGAAGTATTAAAATCATACTCGGATGTTTTGCGTAGCGATCAGTGGCGTACATTTTCTAAGGATATAATTAACTCAGTCAATTCTAGGTTGACTGGATATTTAGACATTTAAGATTTTTTATTAGTTTATTCTTAAAAACGTACCCAATTAAAGTCTTCAGAGGAAACAAAATATCTGGGTCTTATTTTAGACAGAAAACTAAATTGGAAGACATACACGAAAGAATAAGGAAATCTACGGTAGCTTTTTTCACCTGCAAGAAAGCCATTGGCAGTAAATGGGGTCTACAACCCAGAATCACTCACTGGCTATACACATCGGTTATCAAACCGATTCTTCTTTATGGTGTGACAGTATGGTGGACTGCCATGGACGTAAAAATGAACTGCGATAAACTTAGTAAAGTCCAACACTCAGCATGCCTAATTAAAAGCGGATCACTTCGTACGACCCCATCTCCGGCACTAGACACCCAACTCTATCTGACACCTCTGGATATAATCAGCAAACAAACAGCTGCTAGTTCTGCTATTCACCTGAATGCCTCTTCACAGTGGACTAACAATAACATTGGCCACTCTGTTATTCTTAATTATCTAGAATCAATTTCAAAGCACACAGACTACACCATCCACCAACTACAGTTCGTAAGAAACTTCCAAATTTCTATACCTTCCAGATACTTTTGGGAAAATAGAACATTCCTGGAAGACGCGGCAATCTACTACAGATGGATCGAAAAATAGTGATGAGGTTGGTGGAGGTGTGTACTCTGAACGACTAAAACTAAGTCTCTCATTCAGCCTTCCAAATCACTGTAGCGTTTTTCAGGCAGAACTTTTGGCGATTAAGGAGGTTCTGTCCTGGCTCAGAGAAAGCGTGTTATCCACATCTGATATCCGGATTTTCTCAGATCGTCAGACAGCTATAAAATCCCTGGACTCTGTCTCTACAAACTCAATTACGGTCCAAAACTGTCGATCGTATCTAATGGAGATGGCACAACAGTTTAACACTCACCTTCACTGGGTGCCGAAGCCGATGAACTCGCTATATATGGTACAATATTACCCATTAAACCACAAATGGCTAATGTTGGTATACTTAAAACTTTTGCTACAACAAGATGCTACGAAGGTGGAAAACATAACCACCTGTCAGACGACGAAACACATTTGGTCTAAACTGGAGCTAAAGAGATCTAGGTGCCTGATATCTCTAAGCACATTGCATATAAGCTCGTTAATCGGTGTCATAACTGGACACTGTCTAAGAGGACACGCCGCGCGACTGGGCGTATTTGCAAACGATTTCTGCAGACCAAGGCCTCACCCAACAAACATATCCAGTCACCTAGCTAGCTGTCTCCAGTTTCGCACGCCAAGTTCAGGATCTCTACCACCTGTGTGCTTCACCTGAATCGCGGTCTTCCTCTTCTGCGACGTCCTTCCGGGTTGGATTCGAAGACTCTACGAGCCGGAACATTATTTTCCATTCGCTCAACATGACCCAACCATCTAAGTCGTTGGACCTTAATTTTTGTGGCTAGGTCAGTGTCGCTGTACAGCTCGTACACTTCTTGGTTGAATCTTCGTCTCCATTAATGCAGACAGGACCAAAAATCACTAGAAGAATTTTTCTCTCAAAGCACCCCAAAGCGTTTTCATCGGATATTGTCATGGTCCATGTCTCTGCACCATACAGGACCGGGATGATGAGGGTTTTGTAGAGTGTCACTTTAGTTGCTCGGGAGAGGACTTTACTACTCAATTGCCTTCTAAGTCCAAAGAAGCAGCGATTGGCAAGAGTGATTCTTCGTTTGATTTCAGCGCTGGTGTTGTTGTCTGAGTTGATAGCGGATCCCAGGTAGACAAAGTCCTTAACTACCTCGAAGTTAAATCTGTCTATGTTGACGTTTGCTCAAAGAAGTCGATGTTGGTAGTGCTTTCTTGTTGACAGCATTAACTTGGTCTTGCCCTCGTTAACCGCTAGACCCATCTTCCTGGCCTCCGTCTCAAGACTCACAAACGCTCCACCGACATCACGCTGTCTTCCAATTATGTCAATGTCGTCTGCGTATCCTAGTAGCTGGACGGACTTTTGAAAAAGTGTGCCTCTGGTGTTAACGTTGGAGCTTTACACAATCTTTTCAAGAATGATGAATGCATTTTCGCGTGTTGACCTTGATATCCACATTCGTACCTTGGCTACAACAAGGTAGTGGTCCGAGTCGATTTTGGCACCTCTGAATATGCGGACATCTTGCATGCTAGAGAAGTGTCGTGCGTCGATCGCAATGTGATCAATCTGGTTGACGGTTGATTGGTCAGGAGATTTCCATGTTCCCTTGTGGATATCGAGATGTGGGAAACGCGTACTTGCTACCATTACGTCTCGCCCCGCAGCGAAGTCGATTAGCCTAAATCCGTTATCGGAGGAGGTGTCGTGTAGGCTATGTCGTCCGATTATTCCACCAAAGATTTCTTTACCCAGCTTAATCTCCAAGGACGATTTTAATGTCATAGCTAGGGCATTGTTCATAGGTCTTGTCGAGCTCGTAGAACCTATCTTTGGTATCTTCATCCTTTTCCTCAGTGGGGGGTGAGCGCAGATGAGAATGATGTTGGTGAATTTAGCATTGATGCGGATTGTCGTGATGCGCTCATTCACTGAGTTGAAACTCAAGACCTTCCTCCTGAGTCGAGTCCCAACTACAAATCCACATCCAAATAGACGCTGATTTTGTTCCCGGTAGCAGTCGTCGTAGTAAATATCGCAGTTGTTCATTTTATGTAGGCCCGGACCATCCCATCGCTTGACGTTACTCTGAAAATTACTATGTCGGGACGATATATGTAGTTCTGACAAATATTAAGGCGTTTTTTTTGTCAAAACGTGAAAGGGCCTATTATATTTTGTAAGAAAAACTTTCTCTTAAATTTCAACAGTTAAAAGATTTTGCTTTAACAGAAATGAGAGTTAAGAGGTTAGATTATTGTCCGTAGTATTAACCATACGTTAATCTCACAACGTAGAAAACTCAAATTTGTGTTTAAAGTAGTGCCCATTTGTGTGTCATTAAAAAAAAGGTCATCAGAAAAATATTGGTTCCGTTCCTTTATTTTTTCAAGTAACTTCAAGCGGCCGACTAAAAACTGCTTAATCTTGTTGCTTGTTCCCTAAGGCTGCTACCGATTTGAATTTGGAAAATCGGCCGACATTTTCCCCGGTATCAAGGTGCTAGCACACTCACCGGATTTTTACCGGTCATTGGAGCGTCAAATCTACAAACAGCAAAGAAGCTAATAGAAGACACAATGCATCCGCTTCTGACTCGAAGAAACTTGGTTGCCTTGCTTAACAAAAATGCCAGAAACATCCAGGGTGGTATTCATCGAGGAGCTATTAAAGTTAAGAGGCAAAATCTCGATGAAGCGGAAAGAAAGACCTGAAAATATGAGTGTGAAGCGGTGGAGAGAAGGAGGACTGGCTTCAAATATCAAATGCAATATCTTATTTCCAACGTAGTCAATTTCACACACTGAATGAAGCGAGAGCAGTCGAATGGTCGGCAAAAAATCGGTGTGTGTGTGCAAGCTTGTATTTAAACGCTACTACTTCCCGATACTGCCGGAGTGCCGGCAATATGCCGGCCATACAGTGGCAGTGACCGGCATTTTGCCGGCACCGATCAGCGGTCGGTGTGTGGTGTGTGTGCCAGATCCCGTTCCCAGATGTGGTTCACTATTGGAATTTGGACGACCGGTAAAAAATCGGTAATTTGCCGGGAAGAGAAATGTTAAGCGAGTTGCATCAATGAATTATTTGAAATTTTAGTTGAACGCCATGTTCCGCAATTTGAATTGAAATCATTTTTCAATTTCACATAAAATGCAATCCAAATTAGGCAACAAGTGGATTAAACTAACTGCAACTGTGTGTTATTTGTGATTTGAATCCGTTCAGAAAATGGAATGAACAGAACATCCATTTTCATATTCGAAATTTCAATTCACTTTCACTATGCGGAATACTCCATATGCCCCATCTACAAAAAAGGCGATCCGGCAAAAACTACCGTTGCATATCCCTGCTTAATATTGCATAAAAAATCCTATCCAACGTACTGTGTGAGCGTCTTAAACCTTTCTGCAACACAATAATCGGCACGTACCAGTGTGGCTTTAGGCCAGGCAGAACAACGATAGACCAAATATTCACACTGAGGCAGATCCTGGAAAAGACCAACGAATTTCAAGTCCAAACCCACCACCTTTTCATCGACTTTAAAGCTGCTTATGATAGCATGCACCGCCAAGAGCTTATGATGGCGATTTCTGAATTCGGGATCCCGAACAAACTGATAAAGCTGTGCCGCATGACGCTAAACAATACGCAGTGCAGTGTGCAAATGGGTAACAGCTCGTCCGAGTTTTGCGCAGGGTTTAGACAAGGAGATGTGCTGTCATGTGATTTCTTCAACATAGTCCTGGAGCAGATAGTGCGCAACGCAGGTGTGAGCACGGAAAACACTATCTTCAACATATCCACCCAGCTCCTAGGCTGGTTGATCCAAGAGAGCTGTGCTTGAGGCCTTCACAGCGACTGAAGAACAGGCAAAACTCGTTGGTCTTGAAGTGAATGAGGACAAAACAAAGTGCTATCAACAAACAAAGCAACATCTGTCCACCACCTAGGACAAAACGTTCCTGTTGGTAGCAGCAATTTCGAGGTAGTTAAGGAGTTTACCTACCTTGGAATAAACATCAATCCAACAAACGACACCTTATTGGATATCCGAAGAAGAATTACCCTAGCGAACGGTTGCTGCTTCGGTTTGGCCAAACAACTGGGTTCAAAACTCCTCACTCGAAAGACAAAGTGTCTGCTATACAAAACTTTGATTTTACCAGTCCTACTCTACGACGCCGCAGGCCGAGTGCTGGACGATAAGTAAAAAAGGGGAATTGATACTGGACACATTCGAAAGAAAAATTCTTCGACGGATTTTTGGTCCCGTATGCGACGATGGCGAATGGAGAAGAAGGTACAACCGAGAACTGTATGAGCTGTACCAAGATGTGGACGTAGTCCAGAAGGCCAAGAAAAGACGACTACATTGGCTCGGCCACATCGAGCGAATGGACGACAACGCTCCAGCCAAGAAAGTCTTCTCATCCCAGCCCCCAGGTTCGAGACGACAAGGAAGACCGAACCTACGGTACAAGGAGCAAGCGACTGCGGATGCCAGAGCGCTTGGTTTCGGTGACTGGAGAGTGCATGCGAGGGATCGTTCACGATGGAAGGCTGCAGTATCTCAGGCTGAGATCCTTCATGGATTGTGTGCCGGATAAGTAACTAATTTACGGCCATACTTAAAGTCCTTTGTTCGATTTAAAAACTAAAAAGAACGCGTTGTTCGTCGCCTGGCGTCGAAAATGGCAGCTGGTTTTCGTTCGCACTTGGTTAAATCTTGCATGAATTATTGAAGCAAAGGTGCATCCATATGATCTTAATGAATTTATTGGATCCATGAATTATCTGTCCTTATCGTTAAGTAATTTGTACCCTTCATTTAATTTTCATGCCATTTGGAGAAGAATTACAATTAAAAAACACCGATAACAATCAAACCATGAAAAATGCACTCTTTTTGGTAAAGAAATTGTTTGATTCGAAGCACTAAATAAAAAACAAACTTCAAAATCTGTAACAAAAATACTTGCAAACAAAAACAAACGTCAATTTACCTATTTATAGTTTTATCCTTTTTTTATTCCTCAGTTAAAACAATTTGTTTCTTGTAAAAAATTATTTTTAAATTACTTAGAAGAAGAATCCAAGAATCTTTCCTCCCAAGTGTTTCCGCCTGGCCTCTTCGTGATCCATGATACCACCAGAGGTGGTAAGCACAACATAGCCGAACTGACGTGAAGGTAACAGATTATTTGTCCATTTTTCAATGGCATTGATTGGGACATCAAAACGTGGTGAGATGACTCCGCATTTGTTTAATCTGCCGGTCAAGTTGACAACGATCTTTCCTGATCTATGGTCATCGACAATTTCGAATTCTCCAATGTATCCGTGCTTCATCATCACAGTCAAGAACTTGACAATAACTTTAGAGCAGGGACGCAGGAGAACCTGACGCTTACCGCGCTTTTCAGCATTGTTAATGCATTTGAGGGCATCGGCCAATACGTTCATACGCACCATGGCTGAAAGAAGAAAAATTTGATGAGTATTGAGAGTTCACTATTAAGTACAGTAGTAGAGTTGGGATAAAACAATTTCACTTGGTTCGTCGGCAGGTATAAACCATATTTAACTTAAATGTTTAAAAACTCTAACTGCAATATTTGTTCAACTTATAAGTCAATCAATAGATTGTAAAATTTGTGATTACTGAAAAACACCGAATCAAACACCGTTTGTCAGTCTTCCGCAGACGCATCGAAAATGCACTTATTTTATCAATTAAGGCAGATTTTTGTAAGAAATGATTGCAAATTTCATACAAATAGTTAAAAGGGAATCTATTTTAAAGGTTTTATTTCAAAAATAAATTGATTTTCACATAGATTACCTAGGATTTATTTTGTGAAAATTTTTGACAAATAGTCACCGACAAGAACGTATCGAAAAAGAGGAAGTTCATTTTTATCAAGTTACCACTACTTCTTTTCAGATTTGACGTTTCGGCGTTTTTTGGGTGCCACCTGTACGTGAGCGAGAGTAACATAAGTAAAACGGAAATCAAGGGTGTACTCACATTAAGTGTGCGATGTTTTTCAATAATATTCATGTTATTAATTATATTGAATAGTGGTGGATTTACAAATATCTGCATCTTCTTTTCTGCAAAAAAGTGTGAACAACTTAAAATCATACTCGTTCGATAAAGAGGGAAAATCAACTTCAACATTAGTTGATAGATCAAGATTATAGGAAATAAGAGAAATGAAGATCAAGATTATAGTAAAGACAAACATGTTCATCTTGATTATAGCATATTCTTTTGTATTTTACTTTACTTACTTAAGGTGGCGCTACAGTCCGGTGTGGGCTTGGGGCTCAATCAGCAGTCTCCGCCAGCCAACTCGGTCCCTAGCTAGCTGTCTCCAGTTTTGCACTCCAAGTTGATTGAGGTCCTCTTCCACTTGTGTGCGCCACCTGAGTCGCGGTCTTCCTCTCCTTCTGCGTCCCTCGGGAATAGTGTCGAAGGCCTTCCGGGCCAGAGCATTGGTGTCCATGCGCTCTAAATCTCCGAGCCATCTGAGTCTCTGGACCTTGACCCTTCTGGCTAGGTCCACTTCGTTGTACGACCCGTAAAGTTCGCTGTTGTATCTTCTTCTCCATTCCCCATCAATGCACACGGGGCCAAAGATGAAATGAAGAACTTTCCTCTCGAAAATGCCTTAGGCACATTCATCAGATTTTGTCAAGGTCCATGCTTCAGCACCATACAGCAGTACAGGGATGATGATGATGAGGGTGTTGTACAGTCTTACCTTAGTTGCTCGAGAGAGGGCTTTTCCACTCAGTTGCTTTCTTAGCCCAAAGAACCCAAGTGGCACATTTAGTCGCAGTTAAGTCATCGCGACTCTTATGTGACTGACTGATTATAACACAATTATAGCAAATGGGTCGTGATGACTGCTTTGCTACCCAAACAGCGAAAAAACATCCAGTTCAGATACTAAATTCTTGTTACAAGGAAGTGCAATCAACTACTAAAACCATCAAAGGTTTTAATATTTCTTGTAACAAATTAATACAAATTAAAAGTTGCGAAAAACTAATGTCAGTTTCTCTCCTCAAATGTTTAAAGATTTATCTCGTTAGATAAAATGAATATTTTTTGATGGTAGTTTGGGATGAAAATTATTTTTATTTACAATTGAGTATGATTGGGAAAGTATTTTTCAAAACGCTCGCAGGTGAATCATGAAATGTTACCTTCTACCCCCTTTAAAATTAACGCGCCTTCAAAATAAGTGAAAATTATAAATCTTTATATCTTATTCAAAGAATAAAAAATGAAATTTCGCCCTAAAACTAACTTAATATCTGTAGTTTTAACCATTAAATAGCTTTTAAATTCGATATAACTACTTTATAAATGCATAGTGTGACCTTATTCTTTTCATTAAATGTTGAATTATTAATATAATCTAAAAATTTTATAAAAAACATGGCCGAAGAATTAGTATTATAAATCCTTTTTCTCTTTCTGTTTTTGTAACCTTCTTTCTTCTTCTAGCACTAGCACTTCTACTCTCTTGTAAAGAAAACATGTGCAAATTGAATTGGTACTGATTTGAAACTATTTGCAACTGAGTTTGTTTTCAGAAACTTATGTGTTATCTTTTTGCTACACACATATTTTACTGGTTTTTCAAAACTTGTTAGTTATCTATTTGTAACTAAGTTGGTTTTCAAAAATGTATATGCTACTCTATTGCTATTCACATAATTTACTTGTTTTTCAAAACCTGTAAGTAATCTGCATGCTACTTAGATGGTTTTGACAAACTTATGGGTTACCCCTTTGTTATTGACATAATTTCCTGGTTTTTCAAAACCTGTTAGTTATCTATATGCAACTAAGTTGGTTTTGAAAAACTTATGTGTTACCTTTTTGTTACACACTTTTTTTCCTGATATTTTTCAAAACCTCTTAGTTACTTTCATGCAACCGAATTGGTTTTGAAAAACTTGTTTGTCACCTTAATGTTACTATTTTAGTTACATTATTATAACAAAACGCAAATCTGTGCCACTTGGGAAACAGCGACTAGCAAGAGTAATTCTTCGTCTTATCTCAGCGCTGGTGTTATTGTCCGTGTTGATAGCGGAGCCTAGGTAGACAAACTCCTCTACTACCTCGAAGTTGTATGCGTCTATTGTGACGTTCTGTCCGAGCCGTCAGCGTCGGTGTTGGGTGTCCTTTCTCGAAGACAGCATATATATACTTCGTTTTTCCCTCATTTACCGCTAAACATATTTTTGCCGCTTCTGTCTCAATTCTCACAAAGGCGACATTGACATCATACTGTGTTTTTCCCATTATATCAATATCGTCGGCGTACGCGAGAAGTTGAACAGATTTTTGGAAGATAGTGCCTCTGGTGTTGACGGTGGAGTTTTGCACTATCTTCTCAAGAACGATGTACGATGTTAAAGAAGTCGCACGACAGTGCATCGCCTTGTCTGAATCCTTTTTTGACGTCGAAAGATTCCGTAAGCTCATTGCCAACCTTGATGGAGCAGCGTGAGTAGTGGGTATCAATTTGGAGTTCATAGGTTTTTTCCAGGATCTGACGCAACGTGAAAATTTGGTCGATGGTTGACTTTCCTGGTCTGAAGCCACATTGATAAGGACCAATCAGATTGTTGACGAAAGGCTTCAGACGTTCACATATTACGGCAGAGAGGATCTTGTAGGCGATGTTAAGTAGGCTGATTCCTCTGTAGTTGGCGCAGTTTAGAGGATCGCGCTTTTTCAGGATCGGGCAAACAATGCTGAGGTTCCATTCATCGGGCATGCATTCTTCCGACCATATCTTACAGATGATTTTGTGCATTCTCCTATCTAGATCATCGCCTGCTGCTTTGAACAGCTCCGGCAGCTAGACCATCTGCTCCAGCGGCTTTGTTGGATTTCAGCCGTGATATTGCCGTTTTCACTTCTTCTAGGTCGGGTTCACGGAATTTCTGGCTATCATCGTGTTCGATGAAAGGCTCCTGCCTGACGGCAGGAATTTGTTCGTCGTCGTAGTTATACAGTCTACAGAAGTGATCTTTCCAAATCCCCAGCATTGACTGCGATTCTACAATGATGTTCCCTTGTTTATCTCTGCAGGCATCGGTTCTTTCTCGATGACCTTGAGCCGCAGCTGTTTTGCCTTCCGATAAAAACTCCGAACTTCATTCCTGCTGTTGGCTCTCTCAACATCCTCGATCTGAAGCCTCTCATGATCATGATCCCTCTTTTTTTTCTCCTGAGAAGCCGGCGTTCCTCTCTTCTTTTTTACTCGTAGAGCTCACGAGCAGCTCTTGTCCTTCTATGCAGCGCCGTTTTGTATGCCTTCTGCTTGGCCGGATGGGCCTGCCTGTATTCTTCGTTAAACCAGGCGTTTCGTTTTGGTGGCTGTGGAAGCCTAGCACATTAGTGGCGGCATCTCTAACTGCTTTCTGGATTTGTTGCCACTGGTCTTCGATACTTGATGTTGGCGGCATAGGACATCTCAAGAGGTTACTTGACACTATCAGAGAAGGATCTGGCGATCTCTTGCGATTGTAGCCGTCCGACGCGACGTCGAATTTTCTTGCAGCAATTCCTTGTTTTGGCCGTTGTCTTGATATTCGTAGCACTATCTTGGCTACGACGAGGTAGTGGTGCGAGTCGATGTTAGCTTCTCGGAAATTTCGAACATCTAGAATGCTGGACAAGTGCCTTCCGTTGATCGCAATGTGATCAATCTGGTTGCTAATATGTTTTGTCGAGGAGCTCGTAGAACTCGTCTTTGGTGTCGTCCTTTTTCTCTTCTGTGGAGGCATACGCGCATATTAGGCTAATGTTGCCGAATTAAGCCTTGATTCGGATCGTCGTGATGCGTTCGCTTACACATTTGAAGCTAAAGACTTTTTGCCTGAGTCTGCTTCCCACGACGAATCCGCATCCAAAGAGTCGCTGTTGTTGCTCCTGGTAATAGTTACCAAAGTAGATGTCGCCGTTTTTCATCCTCCTTTTGCCCGCTCCATCCCATCGCATTTCCTAGATAGCGGTTATATCTGCTTTGTAGCAGTTGAGGGTCTCCGCTAGTTGTTCGGCAGCACGCGGTCTATTAAGGGACCTAACATTCCACGTGCATATTGTTAAATACTTTGTATGAGAAAATACTTGAATAATTTAATGAAACTTAGATGTATATGAGTCAGGAAATAATTATGTTTTGAAAAATCAAAATTATATTTTTCAGTTGTTTGTTAAGCTTTCAATCAATAAGTTCTTTAATAAATTCTTAAATTGAAAATACAAAAACTTATTTATTCTGAGGTTATGGGCCCAGGATACAGCTATTAAGAAGAAGAAGAATTTCAAGAATTTTCGAGGACTTTGAATATTTTCAAGAATTGTCAATGTTGGATTTTGATTTAATCTTTTCAGAAAATAAAATATACACAAAGTTAAACGTTACAATATGACACGTCCAGCCAGTTGCTTTATTTAAAACAGAATGAAAATGAACAAAAGAAAATTAACAAAAGAGAATTTGTATTGAACGAGAGAGATAGAAATATAGATAATATGATCTAACCCGTGTTGCCATTGCTTATTTAAATGTTAGTACCAACACCCCCTCTCAACGCGGGTTATTCTTCTTCAAATAGGATTCCAAATCCTTTGATGCATTTACGATGACTTGGTCCAAAAGGGCTCTTAGTTAAGACATCGGCAATCATCTCGGTTGTAGGGATATATTTTACGTCTATTTCACCTCGCTGGAAAACTTCTCTGATGAAATGATGTCGGATGTCAACATGCTTCGTCCTTGAATGGAATGCAGGGTTTTTCATTAGCTTTTGGGCTCCTTGATTGTCGCAGTAAACAGTAGTCGGTGGTGCATCATTGTTGAGAAAACCAAGTTCCTTTAAGATGTTGCGTAAATAAATGGTTTCTTTAGCTGCTTCAGTCAACGCCATGTACTCTGCTTCCGTACTTGACAGTGCGACAGATTTCTGCTTCCTGGACTCCCAAGTCACTGCTGCGTTTGCCAATTTGAATACGAATCCAGTGTATGATTTTCAGTCGTCCAAATTGCCTCCCCAATCTGAATCTACATATCCGATCAATTCCGGTTTATTGGTTTTCTGGTATACAAGACCGAGATGTTGAGTGCCTTGCAGATACCTTAGAACTCGTTTCGCAGCCTTCCAGTGTTCTTTTCCAGGATCAGTGTTGTATTGGCTTAGAACACTAACAGTGTGTGCGATGTCAGGTCGTGTTGATACCGCAAGATACATTAAAGATCCTATTAATGATGTGTACGGTGTATTCGCCATATCAGACTTTTCTTCTTCCGTCTTCGGTCCCATTTGTTTGCTGAGTTTCACATTTCCATCTAATGGAGTGGACATTGTTTTCGATTCACTCATTCCATATTCGATTAAAATGTTTTGGATGTATTTGGATTGACTCATTTTGACGGTATGTTGAGAAATATCTTGCTCGAATTCAATTCCAAGGCAAAAATGCAACTTACCAAGATCTTTCATTTTAAATTTTTGCGACATGTGTGCTTTGAGCTTTTGGAAAGAATTCAAGTTGTTTGTTCCGATTATAAGATCATCAACATATATGACGACAACCATGTATGTGTCTTCGGTTTCCATTAAGTAAATACATTTTTCGGTATTTAATGGCGTAAGTCCAAGATTTGAAAGTTCTTGCTCCAGTTTGGTGAACCAACTCCTTCCAGATTGTTTCAGCCCATATAGAGCCTTTTTAAGCGAACAAACAAGATTTTCTTCACCAGGTTCGACAAAACCTTCAGCCTGCTCCATAAATATTTCTTCTTGCAGGTCTCCGTTTATGTACGCCATTTCAACATCCAACTGGAATAGTTGTAAGTCAAACTCAGCTGCCAGTGCCATGAGGATTCGAATCGAGCTTTGCCTTGCAACGGGTGCGAACGTTCCGTGATAGTCAACACCTGGTTGTTGTGAACATCCTTTGGCCACTAACCTGGCTTTCCGTCTCTCAACTGTTCCATCAGCGTTGAATTTGGTTCTTAGCACCCATCTGCATCCGATGACTTTCTTTTCCTTTGGACGTTCAACAAGTTCCCAAGCATTCGTATCTCGTAGTGCATTGAACTCTGATTGCATTGCAGCTTTCCACTCACAGGCACTCGAACTCTCCATTGCTTCTCTGACTGTTGGATTAATGGAACAGCTCACTAAATTTGCTTCTTCTGCCAGTTTGACTTCATTTTTGACTTTTTCTTGTATCATGCTGAATAACTTTCTTGGTCTGCCTCTTCTTCCAATTCTTTCAAAGGTTGGTCTTCCAGTGGTGCGTTTCTGTAACTTGGTTGAGAAGTTCTCTACTGAGTGTGACGTATCATCGACTCTACTGGCTAAACTCTATCGTTGAGAAAAAAGTGTTGAGAAGTTTGTGTTGAGTTGACAATTTGACATAAGAGATTGAGAAAATTTGTTTGTTTACATTAAGATTTGTGCTTATTGTTGTGAAAATTGTTAAATTAGAACTTAAAATAACTTCATATTACAAATAAATAAAACAAATAACTTATAAATATAATTATATTAGCATTAAGCTCAACGGCTACCTCCTCCCAAATTCTTTTATTATTTTTGGCGCTGTCAACGCCGGAGAACTGCCTGCACGCCAATTCACGGTGCTCCTTCATTTTTTCCAGTAAATTGGCTTTTTGTGCTTTGGACACCCGTCCGCCAAGTTTTTTCTGAAATTAATTAATAAGATAATTCAATAAATTAATGAAAGTTAATAAAATAATAAGATAATAATGTATAATAATATGATAACAACATAATACTTACTTGCTCGGTTGCCATCTCAACTGCTTGTGATAGTTCTCACATGCTAAAATGCAATCGAGAAACTTCTCTACTAGTAGGCGTTTTTCTTTTTTAGTTCAGAGCTCCGAACTCTGAGTGTTCAGAGCTCCGAACTCTGAGTGTTCAGAGCTTGCTGAACACGCTCTGAACAAATGAAGCTCTGAACATTTTCTGAACGCTCGGATTTCATTTTGAAATGCAATTGAGCATTTTTAGTTCAGACATCGACCCTTCGTATTTTTGAAAGCTGAAATTAACATTTTTTCATTAATAAATAAAATAAGTAAATAATTATTCAAAATAAAACTAATCATCTTTGCCTGAGCGACTTGTTTCCACCACCATTTCAATTGTTTTGAGAAAAACACGCTTGCGCTCAGCATTTCGTTCATTACGCTCGGTCTCTTTTTTCTGAGCGCGCCGTCGAACTCTGAACACTCAGAATCAGTGCTCTGAACGAAAAAAGTAACACAACTTTGATGCTCTGAACACTCTGAACTAAAAAAGAAACACAACTTTTCGTTTGACAGTTCAAGCTCTGTTCAGATGTAAAAAAGAAAAACGCCTAGTAGAGAATTGAATTCTCAACTCACCACACTTACAGAAACACTTCAATTGAGAATGACGTCATAGTGACGTCACATTCTCTACCAGTTGAGAAAAAACCAGTTGAGAAGAGTTACAGAAACGCACCACAGGCCCCCTCTTAAGCGGAGTTTCATCGTTATTTGATTTTTCACTTTGAACTTCTTCGTTGATTTCTCTTTCAAAATTCATTTCTAATAATCGTCGTTCATTGCTTTTGCTGTCATCATAATTCTTTTCATCAAACTGTGTATCGTTTTTGGGAACTTCGATTTTGGTGTCAACGGGATTCGAATCAATTAAATTGAAATCAAAAAACTGTTCAGAATTGTCAACAGATTGAACACAGTTCGACTGCTCAATGAATTTTACGTCTCTGCTTAAAATCACTTTCTTCGAAATTGGATCCCATAATCGGTAAGCTTTTGTAGTCGTTGAGTATCCCACGAAAATGCATTCTGTTGACCTTGACTCAAATTTTCCTTTTCCTGGTTTTTATTTAGAGCGTATGCCTTACAGCCAAATATTTTCAAATGTGAAACATTGGGCTTGTATCCGTTTATGACTTCAAAAGGTGTCATATTATCGAGTTTCTTTGTCGGGCATCGGTTTCTAATGTACGCAGGTGTAGCAATGGCTTCGCCCCAGAAGCATGGTGGAAGTTTTGATTGGAGCATCATACATCTCGCCATTTCGACGAGCGTTCTATTCATCCTCTCCGCAACGCCGTTCTGCTGAGGTGTATAGGCTACTGTACGCTCCCTTTTGATGCCAGCTTGTTCAATGAAATCCGTGAACTCTTTTCCGTAATACTCTAGGCCGTTGTCTGTTCGTAAGATTTTTATTTTCTTCTCTGTTTGGTTCTCTATCAAATTCTTGTATTTCAGGAATGATTCTTTAACGCCATCTTTTGATTTCAAGAAGAAGACTTCAACAAATCGTGATTTATCGTCTATGAATGTTGCGAAGGACACAGCTCCACCAATCGTTTTGGTTCTCATGGGCCCACAAACGTCGGAATGGACCAGCTCAATCAGTGATGTTGTTTTCATTGACTCTTTGGGGAAGGATACAGCACTCGCTTTCCTAGTATACATACTTCGCACACTGTAAGTTGACTCGATGGCAAGCGTGGTATGCCTGTTGCCAGTTGATCTGAGATGATCCTCTTCAAATCCCTTTCGTTGAGGTGTCCATAACGCTGATGCTATTCATCAAGTTGATTCGGATTTTCACTTGCAGCAGATGTTGACTCTGTTTCGCATTCGATGAAGTAAAGATTTTTTTTATTTATTTTTTATTTATTTATTTATTTAAATGCCTTTGAGAACAATCTCATGAAAAGGCTGTTTAGATGTTTACAATTTTAGATTTTGAAAATATGTATGTCAATTGAAAGTTGACAAAAAAAAAGATGTAACAAGTGCAAGTAAAAGTAAAATGACGTTGAAACAATAGTTAAACATGACTAATGAACACAAACAATTTGAAAAGTAAGAACAAAAAAAAAAAACGATTAAAGAGAAATTTGAGAAATATTTGCTTGCAAGATTGCAATATTTGGCAAAGTATATAAAATAACATTACATGTATCTACTTAGAAGCATTTTTTTAACATTGAGTTTAAAAATATTGACTTTGAAATCTTTAACTTGACTCGGAAGTTTATTGTAGAGTTCGATTGATTTGAAGAGTGTTGAATTCGTTCCATAACGGGTTGTTGTTGGTTTAAGTTGATGTAACTGACGTCCACTTCTTATGTTGTACGGAATGTGGTTGTTTCTTTCTGTGAGTGTAGTATTTGTATGAACGGATGATTTCGTGATTTTGTGAACATGGGTAACCATATTCATTTCAGCTTCGTCTTGTACCATCAGGATCTGCATTTCATTGTATATCGTCGTTGTATTTGTCCGCCTTTCAAGACCGTACAAGTTTTTTAGCGCCTTGTTTTGAATAACTTGTAGGTTTTGTTTGAGGTATTGAAAGGTTGAACCCCAGACATTAATGTCATAAGTAAGATGGGTGTGAAAAAGTGCAAAGTATACCTGCTTCTTTAAGCTGTTTGGAATAATTGGATCTCTTTTCTTTGTTCCTCTCACAACAATTTCTTTCATATTGTTTCTGAATAGTGCTTCTTCTTCGTTGAATTCAATTGTATAGCCATTGGAGACTGCCTTGGAGATGGATAGAAGATTCGTCTTCAGCTCAGGAACATATAGGACGTTGTTTAAAAGAATAGTTTAAGTGCTGTTTTTGTAATTAATATTTAAACGAACTGTACCTTTTCCAAATATATCTGTAGTTTTATCAACAGCAAGTCGGACGCTTTGATTTTCAACTCCGACAAATTCAACGAATTTTGTTTTGTCTCGGCACATATGAGATGTTGCCCCACTATCAATGCACCAGCTTTTCAATGGGTCGACACCAGCTAGGAGGGCATTTCCGATTGATACGACTTCCTTCGCACCGAAAGCAACAAATGCATCTTCTGTAGCGTTTGATACGCTCTGTTTCGTTCTGTTCTTGTTTTTGTTCCAACAATCAGCAGCTTTATGGCCAACTTTCTTGCAAAAATTGCATTTGTAAGATTTTCTGTTACTAACCGTGCCACTGTTTTGAATCGAGTTGCTGCTTGTCTGTGATTCGTTACGACGCTGGAAGTGTGTGGGTGTTTTCATAAACGTCGGAAATCTGCGTTAGTACAATCGTCTTTCTGCTTTGTTGCATAAATGAACGCATCAATTCTGGGGCCAGATTCTGTAAGGCGAAAGCGAACGAACGTTTTCGTTTGTGCGAAAGATTTGCTTCATATAACTCGAAAAACGAAAACTTTTTTCGTCTGTGCGAAAAAAAATAAACGAAAGCAAATTGTTTGTCGTTTTTTTCGTTTTTGCGAAAGATTTGCTTCATATAACTTGAAAAACGAAAATTTTTTTCGTGCGTGCGAAATAAAATAAACGAAAGCAAATTGTTTGTCGTTTTTCTTCTTTTGTGTTGTTTGCTATCAAAATTTTAATAAAAAACATCACCATTGACTATTTTTAAAATGTTGCAAGAATATTTGACGTTGTTTTAGAGTGATACCGATAATGGTTCTGAAACTCTCAACTTAAGAAACTTGAGAAGGAATTTTAGGAACTATTCCGATCCGTTTATATTGCCGGATAAAAATATTTACAATAATTACAAGTATAAAGTACATATGTATCGTTGATTAATACATATACTCCTCCATTTCTGAGGCTCTGCATTTTATTGCAGCTGCATTGGATTTCAAATGGAAAACTGGAAAATTTTAAAATGGGTTTTCGAATGGAAAACAGAAAGTTGTTGATGAAAAACTCAGAAAACTCATTGGTTTTATAAGGGAAAATTGGTAGTGGTGATGCTCTGAAGGGACCATGCCTATTCAAAAAAATATATGGGGATAAAATGTCTAATAAAGGGGAATGGTGACTACAATAAGGCCGAGGGTCCAGATGTTCCCTCGGAGGGTCCATGTATCCTGATGATACCTAGCCCCTCGTTGTACCCATTCCGTAATGGTTATGTGCGTTGAGAATTATAATGGAAGGTGTAGGTTTGAATCCTAACAAAACCTTAATTGTTAAAATTCAATTCAATGGGTATCTACTGCCTCTTTCAACGAATTGACAAAGCTCTTTATTGAACTCAGCCATTTGGAATAGACATCGAATTGTAGCTCCCCTCAATTCCTTACAGACACTCAAGGAAATGTTGAAGAGTGTAAGCAGAAGCCAATTAGGTCTTGGTTATTCATTTCAGCAGATTTCTGGAATTTAAGACAACTGGTTTCTGTCGTATTTTGAATTCGTGCTTCTCTACGTTAAAAGTTGCAGCTTCATTTTTTACGTCACCTGCTCGATCTGAATTTCAGCCATTTATTTATCTCTTTGATTCTGCGGATGTGGATGCACACACGGCCACATTTAATTTAAAAAAAATTAACAGTCACATAATCTGCCACAATAATAATGATGAGTCTTTTCAATTTCTTTTTGTTTATTTAAATTTTACTTCTATCGATATTTTTTCATTTGTTGTTTTCTCATTGTTAAATGTGTTTTTCACTTAATAACGGTCAAAAATTTAACTTGAAAACTTTAAAAAAGAAAATACATATGCTTTCTTCTTTGTTTTGTCTCATTTAATATCCAAAATCATGTATATATTATCGATTTTCTTAAGTTTTAAGTATCGATTAAAATTTCTTTCTCATCTCTCACAATATTTTACAACTGTCAACATCCTAAAAGTAGGCAACAGACTTTTTTCTGATTTGAAGCAAAAACGAATACAAAGTCAAAAACGAAATGCGATACGGAATTCAAATTATCGTTTTCGCACAATTTCTTTCGTTTTTGAAAAACGAACGTTCGCTTTCGCTTCGTTTATTACAGAATCTGGCCCCTGCAGAACGCGTGCAGGCCTGCTTTAGTACAATTTTAAGCAAGTCACTGAATGTTCATAAACATCAGACAAAAATCCAAAAAAATCCTTCAAAAAAAGATAAATTTCACTTAAAACAGAAATTTATTAAGAAAATATGAATAATAAATTACATTTTTTGCAATTCAAATTATTTGCTTTTGTTTCCCACGTTCTCTTCATCTGTCTCCTGTCTGCAGTCAGTGTAAAATGGCTGCACAATCTGCCCGACGCTGATGATATTTATGACGTTTATGAACACGCCTGCCTACTGCAATTCATCTGTGTTTGTACGACGCAGTTTCTGAGTTTATGAACAGATCTAAGTTAGGCCTAAGTTAGGCTGACGTTTATGAAAACACCCTGTGTGTGTGTTCTTCGCACTGATCTCTATAATACACTGGATAGTGTATTCATACAGAAAAAGTGACTCCATTTGAACATTGTTATAAAGTCGAAAAGGGAAAAATTCGTATAACAGTATAACAAAAATATACGTCAAAGAACCACTGATCTCTATATTACTTATCTCTGAATTTCATTTTTTCTATCTTCTCTGAGAAACAACTTTAATCTCTGGAAGCCTATCTAACATAGGGATGTCGAAATGCAAAAAAGTATCGTATCGATATTTTGAAAAAATATCAATATCGGTTTTGATATTTTATTAAAAAAAATATCGATATATCGGTAATTATGACAAGAAAATAATTTTGCCTATTTTATTTATTACTTTTATCATTTCTTTTCATTTCCCCCAACCTAAATCTTTACATTTGTTTGTTTAGGCATGTTGCTCACAATGCTCGGTGTCTTTTTCCGAGCGCGTCGGTTTGACTCTGAACATTCAGAATCAGTGCAAAGATTAATTATGTAATAAGATGGGAAACTGACTTACGTTTCACTCCCTAGATCCCGCAATTTTCATATTCTTTCATTTTATTTTCTTTCCTTGTACATGAATAATACAAAAACAAAGAGATGAGGTGGGATTCTTATATTTTTGCAGTTCTCTTTTGTTTGTTTTCGGATTTTCAAATTTAACGTAGATAACTAGATTGAATTTTCAAATTGTCAAACACGTTTTTCTTAAACCCACCACGAAAATACTTGAAGGATGCGTTCCGAAGCTTTAGGCTGAAAACTTACTTGTGCCTTACATTAAGATATGTTTAAAGGCAGAAGCACACTCAAATATTTAAATACATAATATACTGAATTTAGGAAATATCAGGCAATTTTCATGGTCAATTTGATTCTTGTTCTCGAAAAATAGGAAAAAGGGGCATAATGGCGAACAGGGTTGCTGTTTTTGTTTCAACTTCAACAAAAAATTAAAATATGTATTTGTCATTTTTTATTGCATTCAATAAACAAATTCTTGTCTCACTCAAAAAGTGAAAAAACTTTACATTTGTAATTTGCAGCCAAAACAAACAAAAATGAACCGAAAAATTATTCCGTGTTTTCATACTTCATTTTCTATCGTTTAATCTTTAGAACGTGTCATAAGTGGCCGAGAGACCGTTTCCAAAAACGCATACCTACAACAAAATTATTTCTTGTTATTAGTTTTTTTTTTGCAAGCATCTCTGTGTTAATAAAATATGTACTTAGCTTCATACAAAAAGTAAAAACAGAATATTTTAAAAGCCCTTCATCTTGATACCTCAGTGTTGGAAAATAAAAATACTAAAACATTTTGATTGTTTGTATGAATGAAAACAAGAAAAATATTTCTCTTACCTTACCAAAAAATACAGATTTTTTTTTGTTCTGTTCACAATTTCTATTACCGTCACTCTTTGAAAACGAAATTTCACGAACAATTTCTACGCCTGTTTATTTAATAGCTTTTACTTACCTAATAATTTTACTCTATTTGTGAACATATCCATTAACTCACCTCTTTTTTCAAAAAAATTCAAATTTAACTGCCGAAATTATTCCCCTTTGGTGAATAGACGGATTGAAAGAATGTGTTAGTGAAAACACGCACACATCTTAGCAATCCGTAAATTTTAGCTTGTAGGCAACTGTCATTTTGACAGCTTTGTTTCCCATCTCCTTACCTTATATAATCTCTGAATCAGTGCTTTGAACGAAAAAAGTAACAAAACTTTGTTGCTCTGAACACTCTGAATGAAAAAGAAACACAATTTTGAGTTTGGCAGTTCATGCTCTGTTCAGTTGTTAAAAACAAAAACGTCTTAAGATAGGAAACCAAGCTGTCAAAATGGATTCGTGCTTTGCGTACGAGCTGAAAAACTTGTGAACTACAAACGTATGGTGTGAATGATGCGAGAGAGCAAATTGTTGAGAATGTTTTGTGTGCAAATGGTGCGACAAACCACTTGTGTTTTCAAATAATTGATGTTTCATGATCTCAGATTTATTTACGTACACTAATTGAGTGTAGTGTGTGGTATTTCTTTTGAAGGTTTTTCTTAGGCCGTGTGCGAATTCAATTAAAAAGTGGTTAAAATTTGACGTTTATTTAAATTTTGACATTTCGCATTGAATAAATTGTGTTAAAATTAGAATAGCTGATGAGCAGGTTAAAATATGACAGTAGGCGTTAAAAATTCATCTATTTTCGATATAAAAATCCGAGTATCGAAAAGGTATAAAAAATCGATATTTTTATGATTAAGGCCGTGTGCGAATTCAGTTAAAAATGGGTTAAAAATTGACGTTTGGTTAAATTTTGACACTTCGCATAATTTGACTAGCTGCTGAGCAGGTTAAAAAATGACAGTAGTGGTTAAAAATTCATCCATTTTTATTTTTTAACCACAATTCATCCAATTCGCACACGGCCTAAGGCCGTGTGCGAATTGAGTTAAAAAATGGTTAAAACTTGACGTTTGGTTAAATTTTGACACTTCGCATTATTTGACTAGCTGCTGAGCAGGTTAAAATATGATAGTAGTGGTTAAAAATTCATCCATTTTTATTTTTTAACCACAATTCATCCAATTCGCACACAGCCTAAGACCATGTGCGGATTGGATGAATTGATTATTGAATTGGATGAATGATTAAGGCCGTGTGCGAATTGGATGAATTGCGGTTAAAAAATAAAAATGGATGAATTTTTAACCACTACGGTCATATTTTAACCTGCTCAGTAGCTAGTCAAATAATGCGAAGTGTCAAAGTATAACCAAACGTCAAGTTTTAACCACTTTTTAACTCAATTCGCACACGGCCTTAATCATAAATATATCGATTTTTTATAGCTTTTCGATACTCGGATTTTTATATCGATATATCGAAAAATTAAATATCGATAAAAAATATGAACACATCGACATCATTAGTTAGACCTGTTAGACGTCAAAAAGTCGAAAAGGGGCACTGACTGTCATCTTCAAATGGAGTCAAAAAAACTGTTATACTTTGTAGGTAATACACTATCCAGTGTAATATAGAGATCAGTGGTTCTTCGCATATCCATGTTTCACGTAAAATGCGTCTGCGTCTTGTTGTTGTTGTCTCAAGTGTGATTCTTTTTCTTTTCTTGCGTTGTACTCTTCGAGCAATTTTACTTTTAATGTTTCTGGTGTAGGCAAATCGTCTCTTGCCTCAATTGCACACCGAAAATTTTCAAAACTTTCCGGAATGCTATAAAGCAACAGAATAGTAAGAAAATCTTCTGTGATGCCTATATCCATCTCAGCTAGTTTGTCAATTGTGCCGAAGAAATTATTGAGATGCGACATCATACTTTCTCCTTCTCTCATTTTTGAAAACAGTAGTTGCTTCAGCAGCGTTGCTTTTCTTGCCGGTCCTTTCGAGTGGTAAACCTGTTCGATTTTCTCTCATACATCCCTTGATGTGCAGCAAATGGCGTTTTTCTTTTTTACCTCCGAGCAGATTAGATCAGATTACGGTTGTTGTCTTCGCTTAGCTATCTGCTCTATTTGCTCGGTCGATTTATCCTGAGCAAATAGATTTAGCTCAGAGCATGAAAATTTTTAGCTCCGATTTAATCTGAGCTAAAAAAGAAACACAGATTTTTTTTTGACACATCCGTGATCTGATCTAATCTGCTCGGAGGTAAAAAAGAAAAACGCCAAAAGTTTTATGTGACACAATTCGGAGGGTGAAATAGATAAAATGATGTCTGCTCTGGCCTTTTTGATCAGCTACTACCCAGCTGTTGATTTCTTGATCATTACTTACTTCATCTTCAACATTTAATGGCTCTGGTTTTTCAATTGCACCATTAACGTAATCCCAATGATCATTTTTAATCAGGATAGCGCACATTTGCAGCCTCCATGTATCGAAATTGTCTTTTTGTAATTTTTCAATCTGGACCATATGTCCAGCCATCTTTGTTTCTAGAATACGTATACGCGATTACAAATATACTGTTCTTAAAAAATACTTTTTATTTGTTTTTTTTTTAATTCACTTTTATAATTTTATTTTGTTGTTCAGTTAGGGTCTGGGCCCATAACCTGTTGGATTTTGATTTAAACTTTTCAGAAAATAAAATATACACAAAGTTAAACGTTACAATATGACACGTCCAGCCAGTTGCTTTATTTAAAACAGAATGAAAATGAACAAAAGAAAATTAACAAAAGAGAATTTGTATTGTACGAGAGAGATAGAAATATAGATAATATGATCTAACCCGTGTTGCCATTGCTTATTTAAATGTTAGTACCAACAGTCAAGGACTTGAAATATAATTTTTTTTTCACTGCTGGGTATTTTTCAATTTGAAGAGAAGGAAAAGATATAAGATGGATAATTCTTGCACATTCAAAATTCCACTTTTTGATGGCACGAATTTCAATAATTGGAAATTTCGTGTGGGTATTTTATTGGATGAAAGACTCCTACGTAAATACATCGAGCAAGATTTGGAATCTATTCTTAGGCCGTGTGCGAATTGGATGAATTTTGGTAAAAAAATAAAAATGGATGAATTTTTAACCACTACTGTCATATTTTAACCTGCTCAGCAGCTAGTCAAATAATGCGAAGTGTCAAAATTTAACCAGACGTCAAGTTTTAACCCATTTTTAATTGAATTCGCACACGGCCTTAGAGACATAACCGATGACGCTGTTCGCAGGAAGATAGTTTCTGAACAAAAGAAATGCATCTCAATCTTAGTCCAAACCATTCATGATGGCCAGTTAGAAATTATTAAAGATAAAACAACTGCAAAGGAGATGTTTAATGCATTGACAAGCATTTTCGAAAGAAAAAGCATTGCAAGCCAATTGCTTTTAAGGAAGCAAATTCTTTTAATGAAGTATGGTGAGAGTGAGGATATAATCGATCACTTTCTTCGTTTCGATAAGAAAGTTCGACAACTTAAGTCAACTGGAGCACAGATGGAAGAACTAGATGTCATAGTTCATTTGTTGCTCACCCTACCTGCAAGCTATGAAAATTTAGTGACTGCGCTGGAAACGATGAAACAAGACGATCTTACTCTGGAATTTGTAAAAACTCGTTTGATGGATGAATTCAATAAAAGAAAAGGTGGAGCATCTTCAAATTGTACTGAACCTGGTGCAATGGCTGTTAAAAGCAAAAACAAGCCACTTATTTGCTATAACTGTGGTAAGCCTGGACACATAAGAAGCAAATGTTTATCCAAACGAAAAAAGGATGAAATGAGAATTTATTCAAAGAAAAGCTCGTCAATGTGTGCTATGGAAGATGAAGAGCATAAACATGAAGCACAGGTAGTTAAATCCTTGGACAATCAAGTTAAGTTTGTCTTGGATTCGGGAGCTACTCAACATATGGTGAACAATAAGGAATATTTTGACTATTTTAAGAATATTGAGAGTATTCAAATATCAGTCGCGAAGAAGAATTAAACCATAACTGCAAATCAAATTGGCGATATATCCCTTAAAACTTCTGATGATGGTTCTGCGAAAAAGATGTCGAATGTTTTATTTGTCGAAGACTTGAAGTGTAACCTGATGTCGATTCGAAGTTTAACAAGGAAAGGATACAGCATTCGTTTTGAGGGAGATCATGCTTATGCATCGCTCAATGGTGAACTTGTATTTGAAGCACATGCAAGAGGAAAATTGTACGAAGTGGTTTTTATTCTTGCTAAACACTTTGCTGGTATCTCAGGTGAGCAAAATTCATCGCAACTTTTATGGCACTATAGGTTGGCGCATTTGAACGAGTCTGACCTAAAGGAGTTAGTTGACGACACACTAAATGGGTAAAGGCTTAGAACAGGTAAATTTTAATCTTGAATCCAAATTCTGTGAGTCGTGTGTGGTTGGAAAATAAACACGAGGTTCATTTCCAAAGAACAAAAACATAAGGTCCACCCGAATACTGGAGTTGATTCATAGTGATGTATGTGGTCCTATGACAGTTCCTGCCTATGATGGGTCTCGATATTTTGTTTCCTTCACCGATGACTACTCAAGAGCATCAATGATTTATTGTATTGAACGGAAATGTGAAGTATTGGACAAGTTCAAGGAGTTTGTAGCTATGTCCGAGCATTACATTCTCTCAAAGTTGTCAAGTTGAAAACAGACAATGGTGGAGAGTATAGTTCATTTGAGTTTAAGAATTTCTGCTAATCTAAAGGTATTCAGTTAATGTACACTGTTCCATATAATCCAGAAATGAACTCTGTTGCTGAACGACTAAGCCGTACACTTCAAAGAAAGCTCGAACAATGCTTTTGGCAAGTGGGTTAGATCAGAAGTTCTGGAATGAAGCTATACTTACCGCCAACTATATGAAGAATCGTTCACCTACAAGTGCTTTTGGAAAGCAGTTTGAAAGTCATACTCCTGCTGAGATATGGTTTGGAAGAAAACCAGAGTTGTCTCACCTACGGATATTTGGTTCAGAATGTTATAATTTTGTACCAAAGGAAAAACGGTCGAAGTTCGCTGCAAAATCAAGAAAATGCTTAATGCTTGGGACATGGAAGAAGCCAAATTTGTTATTGGAAGGAATGTTACTTTCAACGAAGATTCTGTCCTTAAAAGAACAAGATTAGCGGAAATAACAAATTCAGAGGCGGAGAATCAAACTCAAGAAAAAGAAGTAGATGTTCAAATACAAGTACAAGACAGTGAAGTCCACAGTCAAGATTCAGAGGGGGCTAGTGAAGAATTTTCTGATTGTCACGGTGACGTTTTTCAAAGCAATGATTTTGATCTTGAACAAAATTATCCAAAAAGAAGTGGCCGTATTCGACGACAACCGGACAGATTTGGTGATTGCATTCTAGATAAGGAAGTGGGTCATGAAGACGCAGCTGAACAGTATGTTGATGAAGATCCAAGAACAATTGCTGAAGCAAGAGCTAGAGATGATTGGCCAGAATGGGAAAAAGCTATTCAAAGTGAGTACAAATCTTTAATGAAAAATAATACTTGGTCTATATGTAACTTGCCAAAGAATAGAAAACCTGTAACTAGTAAGTGGGTATTTCACTTAAAACATAAGTCTGATGGAGCAATTGACAAATACAAAGCTCGTTTAGTTGCTCGTGGTTTTACTCAAAAAGAAGGCTTTGAATATACTGAAACCTATTCTCCAGTCGCGCAGCTAGTGACCTTAAAAATACTTCTTTCAATCGCAAATCAAGGGGGAATGCATATTCATCAAATGGATGTCAAGAGTGCGTTCTTGAATGGGGTGTTATCAGAAGATATTTATATGCGACTTCCAGAAGGTATAGAAACAGGAAATCAAATTTGTAAATTGAATAAGGCAATTTATGGCTTGAAGCAAGCCCAGCGTGCATGGAATGAAAAATTCAATAGTTTTATGCTTAAGATTAGTTTTAAACGATGTTTGTCAGATCAATGCGTTTACGTGAAGAAACAAATTGATGTCATATGTTATGTTCTTTTATATGTAGACTAAAACATTGCTCTTTTGTAAAAATATTGAAATAATTAACATTATTAAGCGTATGCTGTCGACTGAATTTGAAATGACAGACATGGGACGAGCAAGCTCTTTTCTGGGAATAGAAATAAGACAAGACATCGAACAAGGAACCATCGAACTAAGCCAACGTCATTATTTAACGAAGCTCTTACGAAAATTTGGCATGGAAGCCTGCAAGCCAAGAACAACTCCATTGGAGAAGAGTTTACATATTGACGAAGGTGACAAAACGAATTGTTCAAATCATCCTTATCGTATCTTATTAATAGGGTGTTTAATTTATGCTACTATAACAACAAGGCCAGATTTATGTGCTACCACCGGATATATGAGCCGTTTCCCAAGTTGTTTTAATGAAACTCATTTCAATTATGCAAAACAAATTTTGAGATACATTCGTGCAACATTAAACTTAAAAATAGTTTATAAAAGACAAGATTCATCGGAAACTCTGGTTTGTTATTGTGATGTTGACTGGGGAGGTAACAAGAACGACCGAAAATCTACTTCGGGATACGTTTTCAATCTTTTCGGTAACACTGTATGTCAAAGAAGCAGTCAACAGTTAGCTTGTCCTCAACAGAATCTGAGTTGATTGCATTGACTGAAACCATTTGTCAACTAAAGTGGATTCGAAAGCTGCTTGATGAACTTGAAGTACAGTGTCCAGCTCCAACAGTTATATACGAAGACAACAATTCTTGTATAAAAATTGCTGAAGATGCAAAAGAGAGTAAAAGAATGAAGCACTTAGATATCAAATATTTCTTTATACGCGATGAAATTTTAAATGGTGTTGTCCGGCTCGAACAAAAATCAACTAACGATCAGTTGGCCGACATCATGACGAAAACGCTAGGAAGAAATCTATTTTTGAGACATCGTCAAAATTTGAATTTGTTAAATAATTGTTCATAAATTAATTTTATCCTAGTTAAGAATTTGTTTAATATGTTATTGTTTTAAGTTTTTTTAAAATTTTGTTTTTAGTTTCTATTAAATTAAGAGGCGGTGTTAAATACTTTGTATGAGAAAATACTTGAATAATTTAATGAAACTTAGATGTACATATATGAGTCAGGAAATAATTATGTTTTGAAAAATCAAAATTATATTTTTCAGTTGTTTGTTAAGCTTTCAATCAATAAGTTCTTTAATAAATACTTAAATTGAAAATACAAAAACTTATTTATTATGACATATCCGAAATTCGTTATCCTTTATACATTTGCTTGGGTCGTCATCAGTGTATCCGTCCGTTTCCGAGACCTGTTGTCGCTTCGCAACTAACTTTTTTCTACATAGTCGGGAAGTCACCCCGACGTACAACCCCCAACCTGGAGTACCAGGTACTTGATGTGACTCCTAGTACAAAAGCCAGAAAACCGCTCCTTTTACGGCCTGGGCTACAAATATGTCGAAGTAGCCCGTAAAGGTGTTCACCAAGTAGTTCGGCCTAACTGGAACTGAGGACGCCACCGTTGATTCCAAAAAGAAATTCATCCGCTGCCGTCCCTCGTGGGAAGTGCCTTGGTGGGAACACTCCTTCGTTGTGGGGTTATTAGTAGTAACAGCCTACTCCGCTTCGACCGGTCGACCATGGGAGGCCCTGCTGCGAAAACAAGTTTCGCGAACGCATAGCTCTAAGCATCGCAGTAGTAGTATGTATAAAGTATTGAAAATCCTTATGGTCCTCAGTAATAAGTCCGTAGTCTTTAGAAAACAATTTATAAAGTTCTTTATTGTTCTACTGCTTTGAATCGAATGAAAATTCTAAAAACTTATTTCTAAAACAGAACAATTTCAGAAAACTTAATATACAAAAACAAAAACAAAGTATAAAAACATTCAAGTTAATATAGAATGTTTCTTCAACACAAGTCCAATGTTCATTCGAAATTTTGTAAATTTGTTTGCAAGCAAAGGTTTCGTTAATAAATCTGCAAGCATATTATCTGTTGAACAATATTCACACTTGATAATATTCTTTTCAACGTAGTCTCTTATAAAATGAAATTTAATGTCAATGTGCTTAGATCTGTTGTTGAATTTATAACCTTCGACCATCTTAATACAACTTTGATTGTCTTTGTAAATGAGAATTGGTTGATTTAATGACTCTTGAAATTCCGATAGTAACTGTTTTAACCATAAAGCTTCTTTTGCGGCTTCAGCAAGTGCAATGAGTTCAGCTTCGGTAGATGACAAAGCTACACAAGTCTGCTTTCTACAACTCCAAGACACAAGTCCACCGAAAACTTTGAACAGATATCCACTATTCGACTTTCGATTGTTTCTATCTTCACACCAATTTGCGTTTGAGAAACCGACAAGTTGTTGATTGTTGACTTCACTGTATGAAAGTTGAAATTTTGATGTATACCTTTTAAATAACGAACAACTCTTTTCAATTCAATCCAATCTTCTTCTGTTGGTTCACATGTCTTTTGACTTAGAATGCAAATTGCTGCGGATATGTCAGGTCTTGTATTAAGTGCAATATATAATAAGCTGCCAATCAATTTTTGGTATTCTTTATTGTTTTTAAGTCCCTTCTGTGATTTGTTTGATTTTTCATAGGATGGATTAATTGGTATAGTTGATGGTTTTGCTTCTGAAATTCCGGTTTCTACTACAATTTTATCAATGTAACTCGACTGCGAAATTGAAATTGCACCTCTTCCTTCTCTTTCAACTTCCAATCCTAAATAATTTTGAATTGATGATTGATCCCAAATCTCTGATACCAAAATTTTTTAAAGATCTTCTTTGAATTTAATTATATCTTCTTCATCATTTGCTGCTATAAGAACATCATCAAAATAAATGAGAATAAATGCATTCTTCTTTTCTTGAATATAAAAGCACGGGTCTGCTTGACTTTGTGTAAAACCCATTTCGACAAGTGCATTATGAATGTTCTTGTTCCATGAACGAGCTGATTGTTTTAATCCATATATCGCTTTATTGAGCAATAAAAACTTTCTTATCTTGATTTGAAACTTTAAAACCTTTTGGTTGTTCCATGTATACTACCTCCTTCAAATCACTATTAAGAAATACTATCTTGCAATCAATATGATGAATCAAAAGTTTCCGTTGTCCCGCTATTGCAAATAATATTCTTAAAGTTGTATGAGAAACAACTGGTGCAAATACCTCTTCGTAATCGATACCATAACGTTGAGTGAATCCTTGCGCTACTAAACGTGCCTTAAATCTTATGCCATTCGTTTCTTGTTTGCGCTTAAAAACCCACTTACAACCTACAGGTTTTCGATCCATTGGCATATCTACCAAGCTCCAGGTATTGTTATCTTCCAGTGATTTCATTTCAGTTTCCATAGCTTTCAACCAGGATTCTCGATCTGGTCTACAAAAAGCTTCTTCATATGTTACTGGATCTGCATCTTGAATTTGATTTAAGTACAGTACCTATCTCATGTGGATTGAAAGTAGTAGAAGGTCATCGAACTTTATTTTTATCTAAACTTGACCCTTCAACAAACGCCCTCGTTATTAAAAACTTTATTTCGAACAAGACTGGTACGTCGCTATCAAAAGTTGAGAAAATGATTCATCGAAACCACTCGAAATATGCATCTTTTAAGATAAGAGTTCCAGACTTAATCTTCCACCTTCTAAACTCAACATCGCTTTGGCCAAAAGGGATTATAATACACGAATTCGAGAATAAACAAAATAATCATATAAAGTCGTCATCCCTTAACCCTTTTCAAGAGACCCGGACAATCCACTATTATCGAAGAGGCAGCTCCAACAAGTTTTGATTTATTACCAAAACGTCAATGGTCTAAGGACAAAGATAAATACGGTCTATGTAAACATTAACAATCTACAACAAGACATAATTATTCTTACAGAAACATGGCTAAACAATTCCTTCTTAGATACTGAACTCTTTGACTCAACTTACCAAGTTTTTAGACGAGATAGGCACCAATCGAACGCCTCGGAGACAGTTGGTGGTGGTGGTGGAATACTATTCGCGGTAAAAAAAAACTACCTTATATGCACTTTGGTTGATACTTTTGATCTTTCTGACGTCGAAATGCTATGTATCAAAATCAAATTGGAAACAGGTTATCTGTTTATCATCTCAGTATACATACCTCCAAGATCTACCAGTTTTGTCTATGAAAATTGCATACATTTAACTGAGAAGATTCACGACCAAATGGAACCAAATAATGAACTACTGATCCTAGGTGATTTCAATCTTCCGAACCTGAACTGGACAAAATCATCAGATCTCAACTATTTTTCGCCTATCAACCCAACGAGTACTAATGAATTCTTAATCATTGATGGTTTAGCTTCTTGTGGACTTGTTCAATTTAATGGGGTTGCTAATCAATACAACAAATATTTGGACCTAATATTTTTCTCCGACACGATAAATACTGACGTAGCTGTATCTCCAGCCGATGTTAAACTATTAGAAGAAGACCGTCACCATCCAGCTTTAAATATATCACTAAATATAAACGAGTGCAATATCCCTAATACATCAAATGAAAAACTTGAATTCAATTTTAAAAAATGTAACTTTAAAATTAACTTATTGTGTAATGTTGACTGGAATCATTTGCTCCTAAATCGTAATATTGATGATATGTGTCTTAACTTTTATAGTATTCTATTTAACTGTTTTTATGAAACAACGCCATTACGCAAATTTCGCTATAAATCTAAAACTCCACCATGGTTTGATAACCACTTAAAAAACTTAAAAAATAAAAGAAATAAAGCATGGCTTAAATTTAGCAAAACCAGAGCAGAAGAGGACTTCAGGATTTACTCCGAACTTAAAAATATTTTCATTGACTACTTCAATATACTATATTCTGACAACATTATAAAAATTGAAAATGAACTGAAACAGACCCCAAAAAACTTCTGGGACTTCGTGAAAAGTAAAAGAAAAACTGACGGTTACCCAAACTCTATGTCATATAATAATACAACAAGTCATGACTCCCAAATAATTTCAAATATGTTTGCCAACTTCTTCAAAGATGCTTTCGACGTGCCTCCTTCTTTTCAAATTACCGATTCGTTCTTTCCGGCCCAAAATTATCCACATCTTAACTCACTTGACTTGACAACATGTGAAGATTCAATTGTTCGTTGTGTCTCAGAACTTGATGACTGTTTTAACCCTGGCCTGATGGAGTACCATCATATTGTGTTTAAAAAAAATGTGTGTCTCATTTATCTTACCCTCTGTTTGTTTTGTTCAATGAATCTCTTAGAAGCTCAATTTTCCCACTATTATGGAAAAGTGCATATATAACTCCGATTCATAAAAAAGGGTCTAAGAATGAAATAACGAACTACCGGCCGATTGCCAAACTTTCCGTTATTCCCAAACTATTTGAGTCCATTATCTGTAAGATGTTATCGTTTAATTGTAAATCAATTGTATGTGAAAGTCAACATGGTTTCGTCCAAAATAAATCAACTATTACAAACCTGCTTCATTTCACTTCTTTCTGCCTTGACTCCTTTGAAAATCGTAAACAAGTAGATTGCGTATTCACAGATTTCAGTAAAGCCTTTGATAAATTGTGTCACACGACTTTAGTCCATAAACTTAAGGCCTTAGGGTTTAACGACAAATTCTTGACGTGGATCTCGTCTTATCTAAAGAACAGAAGTTATAGTGTTATCTTCAGAAATGAACTCTCAGACCAATTTTTCGTCCACTCAGGTGTTCCACAGGGTAGCAATTTAGGTCCCCTATTATTTATCCTATATATAAATGACATAACATCCGTTATAGAAAACTCCTCCGTTTTAATATACGCTGATGACATTAACGCCCAATTTCTTCACAAAGTTCTAAAGTTCCCTTAAAACTCGATCTAGTAAATCTCGGTTTAACGTTAGAACTTAGTTTTTAGAAAATTTGGAACTCGGGCATTTTTTCACTTCTCTAGAACTCGATCTAAAATCATAACTGAGTTCTAAGCGCCTAGAACTTGTCATTTTTGGAACCTAGTTCTAGCATTTTTTTAAAACTTTTGAGTCACCCGGCAATATTTTTTGACAGACATTTCCGTCAATTTGAAACAAAATAAATATATTTTTTGACTTTTCCCCTATTTTTTTTTTTATTTATTGACTATGTGTGTTCCTGTGTATGTACGTATGTTTGTTTTTATGATGCCTGTGTAGTGGTGGTTAAGTGTGTTGGCTGTCCCGCAGAACGTGGGGTTCGAATCCTACTGGTCCGTATAAACTGTCAAGAAAAAAAGTGCTTCTCAACTCTCTAGTTTGATATCGCCGGTAAATGCCCTGCGAAGAGTGGGTCGAGTTATTTATGTAGAAAGTGTTGCTTTGCAATATCGAGTAAATATTTTTCTAAGCTCAAGTGCGGAAAAACCAACCTCCACGCCGCCGGTGCAGGGTGGAAACTAGATGACGATCTAGGCGAATGGTTTTACGCTATAGTCATGCAGTCTTCCAGAATTGTTCTACCGCTCTGATAACTGGTAAAATGGACTGCATGACAAGGACGCCAGCGGATCCTTGTTAATCCATGATAAGAACGAAAGTTGGGAAAACTCCTATTGAAAAAGTGTAACGTAAGAGTACATATAATCAATAGAAAGACTACCAGGTCTATTGAATAAACTGGTACTCTGGGGTAGTTGGAGCCCCGTTCATTGTGTCTTAGGACCTTTGAACGCCAACTACAGAAGCGGTAGGCCCCCTTGTGGGAGTTTCAGAGGGGCTGTTGGTTAACGAGAAATTCGTTCTCGGTAACTGAGTTACATGTCTCAAGCTCAGTTACATAGATATAAAAACATTTACCATTATGGTTTCTTCATGGAAGAAATAAACTGTTACTTGAAAACACAATTGAAATTAATTATATTAAATGCGATGAAGGGATAACATCGCAAAAGTTTGATAACGATGAGTTTCAAACTGTGTGTTTAAGGGAGAGTATCAACTCTAACAAACAGATACCAATGTGAATGGTCACACGTCGGATAAGACTTTATTGCTAGGTGCCGACGTAAAACTGCTCATTCCATCGCCGATAAATTGTAGGTCAACTCAATCCTTCACACGCCCCCAGAGAATTTATGATGAGTTGCTTACACTAAGGTTTGGACTTTTATTTACCTATTGCCACCGGCGGCGAAGTATACTTCACCTAAAAAAATATAATAGCCATTTGCTACACATAATTAGATTAGAATCATTTGATTCGGATGAAATACCACCAGATTCCGACGTCCGCAAAACGCCTCCAATTGTTGCTGAGAGCACAATTTTGCTTTCTCAGCCTATATAATAAAGATAAGCCTTCAGACGTTTCCAATACTCTCTGGTTGAAAAAGCCAAAATAACCAAAACTCTAATGACCCCGTCTCAAACCGTCAATTTTCCACCGACAGCGGCATGTGTACAGCTTTATCAACGAAACAACGATGCCGCGGTCTTTCGCCAACACCAACAATAATTCGTTAATCATTACCAACAAATACTAAAATGCAAGGGCAAGTAAAATATGAATTTTTCCCAACGAAAGGACGCTGTCGTCCGATATGAAATCATAGTTTCGCTCGCTGAAAAAATAAAATTATAAATAAACCGAGTTTTAAGGCACTAGACCCCCGAATTTGAGGGTCTAATTTTATCGAAGTTCTAACTATAACAAAGTTTTAAATCGAAGTTCTAACGCGTTAGAACTTGGTGAAGAAATGAGTTCTAAAATTTCACTAAACCGAGTTTTAAGGGCTAGAACTTTGTCAAGAAATCGGGCGTATAACGCCCAATTTCTTTTTACTTACTTACTTAAGGTGGCGCTACAGTCCGTTGTGGACTTGGGCCTCAATCAACAGTCTCCGCCAGTCAGCTCGGTCCCTAGCTAGCTGTCTCCAGTTTTGCACTCCAAGTTGATTGAGGTCCTCTTTCACTTGTGTGCGCCACCTGAGTCGCGGTCTTCCTCTCCTTCTGCGTCCCTCGGGAATAGTGTCGAAGACTTTCCGGGCCGGAGCATTGGTGTCCATGCGCTCTAAATGACCGAGCCATCTGAGTCTCTGGACCTTGACCCTTCTGGCTAAGTTCACGTCGTTGTACAACCCGTAAAGTTCGCTGTTGTATCTCCTTCTCCATTCCCCATCAATGCACACGGGGCCAAAGGTGACCCGAAGAATTTTCCTCTCGAAACAGCCTAAGGCACATTCATCCGATTTTGTTAGGGTCCATGCTTCTGCACCATACAGCAGGACAGGGATGATGAGGGTGTTGTACAGTTTAACCTTAGTTGCTCGAGAGAGGGCTTTTCCACTCAGTTGCTTTCTTAGCCCAAAGAAACAGCGATTAGCAAGAGTAATTCTTCGTCTTATCTCAGCGCTGGTGTTATTGTCCGTGTTGATAGCGGAGCCTAGGTAGACAAACTCCTTAACTACCTCGAAGTTGCATGCGTCTATTGTGACGTTCTGTCCGAGCCGTCGATGTTGGGTGTCCTTACTCGAAGACAGCATGTACTTCGTTTTTCCCTCATTTACCGCTAAACCCATTTTTGCCGCTTCTGTCTCAATCCTCACAAAGGCGCCATTGACATCACGCTGTGTTCTTCCCATTATATCAATATCGTCGGCGTACGCGAGAAGTTGAACAGATTTATAGAAGATAGTGCCTCTGGTGTTGACGGTGGAGTTTTGGACTATCTTCTCAAGAACGATGTTAAAGAAATCGCACGACAGTGCATCGCCTTGTCTGAATCCTTTTTTGACGTCGAATGATTCCGTAAGCTCATTGCCAACCTTGATAGAGCAGCGTGAGTTCTCCATCGTCATTTTGCACAAGCGAACGAGCTTGGCAGGGATGTCAAAGCTAGACATAGCTTTATACAGTTCGTCTCTGTAGATGCTGTCATACGCGGCCTTAAAATCAATGAAGAGGTGGTGGGTATCGATTTGCATTTCATAGGTTTTTTCCAGGATCTGCCACAACGTGAAAATTTGGTCGATGGTAGACTTTCCTGGCCTGAAGCCACATTGATAAGGACCAATCAGATTGTTGACGAAAGGCTTCAGACGTTCACATAATACGGCAGAGAGGATCTTGAAGGCGATGTTAAGCAGACTGATTCCTCTGTAGTTGGCGCAGTTTAGAGGATCTCCCTTTTTCAGGATCGGGCAAACAATGCTGAGGTTCCATTCATCGGGCATGCATTCCTCCGACCATATCTTACAGATGATTTGGTGCATGCTCCTATCTAGCTCGTCGCCTGCGGCTTTGAACAGCTCGGCAGCTAGACCATCTTCTCCAGCGGCTTTGTTGGATTTCAGCCGTGATATTGCTGTTTTCACTTCTTCTAGGTCGGGTTCACGGAATTGTTGGCTGTCATCGCGTATGATAAAAGGCTCCTGTCTGACGGCGGGATTTTGTTCGTCGTCGCCGTTATACAGTCTACAGAAGTGGTCTTTCCAAATCCCCAGCACTGACTGCGGCTCTACTATGATGTTCCCTTGATGATCTCTGCAGGCTTCGGTTCTTGCTCGATGACCTTGAGCCAGGTGTTTTACCTTCCGATAAAACCTGCGAACTTCATTCCTGCTGTTAGCTCTCTCAACATCTTCGATCTGACGCTTCTCATGCTCTCTCTTTTTTCTCCTGAGAAGCCGGCGTTCTTCTCTCCTCTTTTGCCCGTAGAGCTCACGAGCAGCTCTTGTCTTTCTTTGCAGCGCCGCTTTGTATGCCTCCTGCTTGGCTGCATGGGCCTGCCTGCATTCTTCGTCAAACCAGGGGTTTCGTTTTGGTGGCTGTGTGAAACCCAGCACATTAGAGGCGGCATCTCTAACTGCATTCTGGCAATGTTGCCACTGGTCTTCGATACTTGATGTTGGCGGCATAGGACTCCTTAAGAGGTTACTTGTCACTCGATCAGAGAAGGATCTGGCGATCTCTTGCGATTGTAGCCGTCCGACGTCGAATTTTCTTGCAGCATTTCTTTGTTTTGGCCGCTGTCGGGATATTCGTAGCACTGCCTTGGCTACGACGAGGTAGTGGTCCGAGTCGATGTTGGCTCCTCGGAAAGTTCGAACATCTTGAATGCTGGAAAAGTGCCTCCCGTCGATCGCAATGTGATCAATCTGGTTGACGGTTGATTGATCAGGAGATCTCCATGTACCTTTATGGATGTTGAGATGTGGGAACCAGGTGCTTGCTACCACAACGTTTCGCCCCGCAGCAAAATCGATCAGCCTGAATCCGTTGTCGGAAGTGGTGTCGTGCAGGCTGTGCTTTCCGACTGTTCTTCCAAAGATGCCTTCTTTTCCCAGCTTTGCGTTAAAATCGCCGAGGACAATTTTCGTGTCATAGCTAGGACATTGCTCATATGTTTTGTCGAGGAGCTCGTAGAATTCGTCTTTGGTGTCGTCTTTTTTCTCTTCTGTGGGGGCATGCGCGCATATTAAGCTAATGTTGCCGAATTTAGCCTTGATTCGGATGGTCGTGATGCGTTCGCTTACGAATTTGAAGCTCAAGACTTTTTGCCTGAGTCTGCTTCCCACGACGAATCCGCATCCAAAGAGTCGCTGCTCCCGGTAGCAATCCCCATAGTAGATGTCGCAGTTTTCCATCTTCTTTTCGCCCGGTCCATCCAATCGCATTTCCTGGATAGCGGTAATATCTGCTTTGTAGCAGTTGAGGGTCTCCGCTAGTTGTTCGGCAGCACGCAGTCCATTAAGGGACCTAACATTCCACGTGCATATCCGAAATTCGTTGTCCTTTATACGTTTGCTTGGGTCGTCATCAGTGTATCCGTCCGTTTCCGAGGCCTGTTGTCGCTTCGCAACTAACTTTTTTCTACATAGTCGGGAAGTTACCCCGACGTACAACCCCCAACCTGGAGTACCAGGTACTTGATGTGACTCCAAGTACAAAAGCCGGAAAACCGCTCCTTTTACGACCTGAGCTTCAAATATGTCGAAGTAGCCCGTAAAGGTGTTCACCAAGTAGTTCGACCTAACTGGAACTGAGGACGCCACCGTTCATTCCAAAAAGAAATTCATCCGCTGCCGTCCCTCGTGGGAAGTGCCTTGGTGGGAACACTCCTTCGTTGTGGGGTAATTAGTAGTAACAGCCTACTCCGCTTCGACCTGTCGACCATGGGAGGCCCTGCTGCGAAAACAAGTTTCGCGATCGCATAGCTCTAAGCATCGCAGTAGTAGTTACCGTAAGCCGCTCCGCCACGTCAAGGCTTACCCCATGGAGGCCCAATTTCTTCACAAAGTTCTAAAGTTCCCTTAAAACTCGATCTAGTAAATCTCGGTTTAACGTTAGAACTTAGTTTTTAGAAAATTTGGAACTCGGGCATTTCTTCACTTCTCTAGAACTCGATCTAAAATCATAACTGAGTTCTAAGCGCCTAGAACTTGTCATTTTAGGAACCTAGTTCTAGCATTTTTTTTTAACTTTTGAGTCACCCGGCAATATTTTTTGACAGACATTTCCGTCAATTTGAAACAAAATAAATATATTTTTTGACTTTTCCCCTATTTTTTTTTTTATTTATTGACTATGTGTGTTCCTGTGTATGTACGTATGTTTGTTTTTATGATGCCTGTGTAGTGGTGGTTAAGTGTGTTGGCTGTCCCGCAGAACGTGGGGTTCGAATCCTACTGGTCCGTATAAACTGTCAAGAAAAAAAGTGCTTCTCAACTCTCTAGTTTGATATCGCCGGTAAATGCCCTGCGAAGAGTGGGTCGAGTTATTTATGTAGAAAGTGTTGCTTTGCAATATCGAGTAAATATTTTTCTAAGCTCAAGTGCGGAAAAACCAACCTCCACGCCGCCGGTGCAGGGTGGAAACTAGATGACGATCTAGGCGAATGTTTTTACGCTATAGTCATGCAGTCTTCCAGAATTGTTCTACCGCTCTGATAACTGGTAAAATGGACTGCATGACAAGGACGCCAGCGGATCCTTGTTAATCCATGATAAGAACGAAAGTTGGGAAAACTCCTATTGAAAAAGTGTAACGTAAGAGTACATATAATCAATAGAAAGACTACCAGGTCTATTGAATAAACTGGTACTCTGGGGTAGTTGGAGCCCCTTTCATTGTGTCTTAGGACCTTTGAACGCCAACTACAGAAGCGGTAGGCCCCCTTGTGGGAGTTTCAGAGGGGCTGTTGGTTAACGAGAAATTCGTTCTCGGTAACTGAGTTACATGTCTCAAGCTCAGTTACATAGATATAAAAACATTTACCATTATGGTTTCTTCATGGAAGAAATAATCTGGTACTTGAAAACACAATTGAAATTAATTATATTAAATGCGATGAAGGGATAACATCGCAAAAGTTTGATAACGATGAGTTTCAAACTGTGTGTTTAAGGGAGAGTATCAACTCTAACAAACAGATACCAATGTGAATGGTCACACGTCGGATAAGGCTTTATTGCTAGGTGCCGACGTAAAACTGCTCACTCCATCGCCGGTAAATTGTAGGTCAACTCAATCCTTCACACGCCCCCAGAGAATTTATGATGAGTTGCTTACACTAAGGTTTGGACTTTTATTTACCTATTGCCACCGGCGGCGAAGTATACTTCACCTAAAAAAATATAATAGCCATTTGCTATACATAATTAGATTAGAATCATTTGATTCGGATGAAATACCACCAGATTCCGACGTCCGCAAAACGCCTCCAATTGTTGCTGAGAGCACAATTTTGCTTTCTCAGCCTATATAATGAAGATAAGCCTTCAGACGTTTCCAATACTCTCTGGTTGAAAAAGCCAAAATAACCAAAACTCTAATGACCCCGTCTCAAACCGTCAATTTTCCACCGACAGCGGCATGTGTACAGCTTTATCAACGAAACAACGATGCCGCGGTCTTTCGCCAACACCAACAATAATTCATTAATCATTACCAACAAATACTAAAATGCAAGGGCAAGTAAAATATGAATTTTTCCCAACGAAAGGGATTTCATATCGTCCGATATGAAATCATAATTTCGCTCGCTGAAAAAATAAAATTATAAATAAACCGGGTCTAATTTTATAGAAGTTCTAACTATAACAAAGTTCTAAATCGAAGTTCTAACGCGTTAGAACTTGGTGAAGAAATGACTTAGAACTCAAATGAGTTCTAAAATTTCACTAAACCGAGTTTTAAGGGCTAGAACTTTGTCAAGAAATCGGGCGTAAGATTTTCAAATCTATAAGTTCAATTAAAGACTGCTCACAGCTTCAAGAAGATCTTCATAGTTTTAGGGAATGGTGCAATACAAACCGACTTTTATTGAATATTGACAAATGTAAAACTGTGTTTTACACGCAAAAAAACAATTATAGATTATAACTATTTATTAGATTTTTCCCCCCTTTGTAAGCTCTCCGTTTTCTCTGATTTAGGTGTTATTCTTGACAGTAAATTAACATTCTGTGACCATTATAACTTTATAGTTAAAAAAGCTAAAAAGATTCTAGGTTTTATTAAACGTTTTTCTCGTGACTTTCGTGACCCCTACGTCTTAAAACTCCTTTATGTATCATTTGTCAGGCCTATACTTGAATACGGCTGTGTTATATGGGCACCATATAGATAGACTTGAAAGCATCCAAAAAAGATTTATGCGTTTTTGTCTTCGTTTTCTTCCGTTTTCCCAAATATCCACACCACCTCCATATTCTCACAGACTCTTGCTTATAAACCTCCCTACACTTTCACAACATAGACAATATCTCCAATTTTGTTTTATTTTCAAATTAATTAATGGTTCGATTACGTCCCCAACAGCTCTGAATCGTCTAAATTTTAGCTATAGTCTAACTAGCATAAGAAGACAAATACCTTTATGTCCTATTTTCAGCAGAACTAACTATGGTACGAAATGAAGAATTAAATCAAATGATTTCAGTCTTCAATGAGTATTACAATTAAATAATTTAAGGAAAGCTTCTTGAATATGTAATAGTATTTATTTATTCCTAGGTTAATTAAAATTTTTAAATTAAAATTGTGAAAATAGTTATAAGTTTCTATTAACGTAAGACAATTAACGGATTAAATAAATAAATAAATAAGTAGTTTCTTTACAAAATTCATTTAAAAGTTTGAGACGAATTTCTCCCTGTCCTTCAGACTGAATTTGTGTTCCATTAGCTAGTATGACATTGCTTCTGATGTTGCAAAACAGATCTCTATCTTTACAAATATGACATGAAGCTCTGGAATCCACGAACCACTTCCCACAAGTACTGTCAGAAACAACTTAACAAAAATCGTCACTCACCTGTTCTGAAACTATATTGACTTTTTGTTTTGGCTGCTTTTTCTTCCATTCAATATACCTTACACAATCTCGTTTCAGATGTCCTTTGGAATGACAGAAATAGCACTCTACCTCAAAATTGTTGTTCTTGAAATGTGTTCTCTTCTTCATGGATAACAAGGCATTCTGGGATTCTTTTTCTTCAATTGGATGACGCCTCCTATATTCTTCAATTAATTTTGATTCCACAAAACTAATCATCAGATCCGCTTCCGGTCTTGATTCCAATGCAGTTATCAATGTATCAAAACTGCGAGGTAAACTGCTCAGAAGCATAGCGACATTCCAGCTTTCGGTGAAAGATGATTCTCCTACATTTTGTAACTTCGTGAACAGGTCCCGCATCGTACCGATGTGACTTTCCACATTCCCAGTTTCTTCCAGATGAAGATTACAAATATCACGCATTATGCTCACTTTATTGCTTAGTGTGCATTTTTCGTGATAAGATTGTAATGTTGTCCAAACTTCCTTAGCTGTTATACATCTTCGGACATGATGTAATTGATCATCTTCCAAAGATAAACATATTGTTGCTCTTGCAATGTTATCTTTAGTCTTCCAGGCATCTTGTTCGTTGTCCGGCCTTTCTTCAGATATCGTTGCCCATAGTCCTTCCCTCATCAGTAACATTTCAATTTTATATTTCCATATAAAATAATTTTTATTATTTAGTTTTGCGATTGAAAATTTCGTGTCAGCCATATCTTGAATTTTTCTTTATCTTGATCTTTAAATCTTCCGTATCTTGAATTATTTTCTTTATTTTTTCTTTAAATTTGCCGTATTTTCCTTATTTTCCAATGGTTTGGGTGCCTGGGCCCATAACCTATTGAAAATCCTTATGGTCCTCAGTAATAAGTCCGTAGTCTTTAGAAAACAATTTATAAAGTTCTTTATTGTTCTACTGCTTTGAATCGAATGAAAATTCTAAAAACTTATTTCTAAAACAGAACAATTTCAGAAAACTTAATTATAAAAAAACAAAGTATAAGAACATTCAAGTTAATATAGAATGTTTCTTCAACACAAAGCCATGTCTAGTTTTGGCATCCCTGCCAAGCTCGTTCGCTTGTGCAAAATGACGATGGAGAACTCACGCTGCTCTATCAAAGTTGGCAATGAGCTTATGGAATCTTTTGACGTCAAAAAAGGATTCAGACAAGGCGATGCACTGTCGTGCGATTTCTTTAACATCGCTCTTGAGAAGATAGTTGTTACCAACGTTGGTATGGCGGTTGAGATGATCGAAATTCAAATCCGTTTCCCAGTTAAAAAAAAAGTAACGATCGAAATTTGAAACACAGCCTTAAAGTATGCAACTAAGTTGCGAGCTACTTGCATGATAGTTGCTATTGCAGAGGCAAAAGTTGTTAGATGTTGGGAAAATCCTTTAAAATACGCGTAACAGAGACCGAAATAGTTACGTAATATTTGAATGTCAACGTAACAGGGATTCATCGGTACTGGATTGAGAGGCCTGAGAATAGGTTTTTGGGGATTAGTGTAGTGGTGCAACTAGAGAAAATACCGCCGAGAGTAAAGATTCTTTTCCTTGGCATTCTCCACCGCTAGAGATTTCTAACATTTTGGGTAGCTGGCAAGGTATAGGCGAGCGAAACTTTTAATGTGAATCCGACCAGAACAAGGAAGTGTTACGGTTCCGAGTCTTATTGGCAAAATTAAACTTCATTTAAAGTCATCAATCAATCAATTTTGATAGAAGTGAAATATAAATAAATAATTTGATTTTACGACTAATTAAGTCGAATTACTTAATTTCTCATCAAGGAAAAATTACCAAGAATAAATAATAATACAAAGGAAATCAAGCGATCGCCGATTTCCATTCCGGACTTAAAAACGTCCATCTGCATGAAAACTCAATCATCGGACAGTGGCCCAGTTGATCTTTAAAAAACCACCCACATTCAATACGAGTCCCGGTAGCCTGATCAGTTCTGGCGCCGACAAGAAAAACCAACGGATTTTCCGCCACGGGATCGAATCCCACCCAGGACACACTTCTTATAAAGTTTTTTTATTCTTTTTTTTGAAATTTAATATTATTCTGTTATTTTATAGTTAATTTTTTTGTTATCCAAATAGTTGCATTTAAGCTTTGTTTCACCAAATATTTCATTAATTAGTTTCTATTGAACTTACATATATTGGCAAGAATTTTAAATATACATTTATACAAGTTTTTGTTTCGGGTGATATACTTTGCGAAACGTATATTTTAAAGTATCGCCAAGTTACTCATATTAAGTCAATTCAATCGTACGTAAATTTTGTTTGCATTATAATACCTTTAACCAAAAGCGAAACTCCATCATCCAGCAGCAGTGGCCACAGCAGCGGAAAGCAGTTGAGAAAAACGGTGAGTCATTTTATTATTCAATATAGCTTAAATTTACGTGAATGTATTGAACAGTACTTATGTTCAAATTGAGTGACATCGCGAATGAGTTTTTTTTTGTTTTATTGAGTTTTAATGAATTTTAACGATCAAGATAAGAAGAAGCCAAAAGAGATGTTTTGATCCAATTAGCAATAAAATCGAAGACAATTTATATTATACAGAAACAGAGATTTTTGAATATGGTTCTGAATGATTGCCAACTATGTTGATTTGAACTATTTTTCTTTTTTTTTATTATCATTATTTTTTATTAAATTGGATTGTTTTGAATAGTTTTTGAATTACTACAATCACTCAATTGAATAAAATATGACTTTTATAATTACTATCAATGGATTTTGAAGCGTTTTTAATCAATATGAATATGGAATAAGGAAATGAAAGGAAAGGAGGATGGGGATAGTAGCACTGGGAAGATGAACTAGAAGGACGACGAAGAAGCAAATTAAGGGATTGCCTTGGCGGGAAAGGCGATCATGGCAGGGGGGGTAGAGGTGATTATTCTCGAAAGTCTCTTTCCATCTTGGAGACATTCAACGGCTGGATTTTTTGTAGTCACCCAATGGTTCAAGAACCCGCGACTGGAGCTAGTCATTTCGGGATCATATCCGGCCTAATCTGAACCAAGTGGCAAAAGGGGTGGTTACAAATGGCGCCCACAACGTGGAGCCCTCTATCTTGTTAGATAGAGTGGCTTATTTTTTTTAAGAGTCAATTTATTTATATTTCTTTTCATTTCTTTTTTTTCCAAGTAGGTACTTTAACAATCAACTTCTGTTTTTGCACTTTCATTTAGATTTTTTTTTCTTTTGCAATTTCATTTCAATTTAAATTTCAATTTCGGTTGCATTATGTGTGTGAGTCCCGATGACTGGGAAGTATAACCTCGGTATCGCGTTGCCATAGATATAGTGCAATCATGCAACCAAATATGATGTTGTATGAAAGATGGCTCGAGTCTTTGGATATTTTCTTTAAAGGTATTCAATGTCCGAATAGTCTTTGTACACCTAATGCTGAAAGAGACCCGTCGACTTAAGGCGTCTTCGGAGGTCCTTTCAGCAACAGTCACAACGAATCCTCCGAAGGTTTGAAGGATGAAGGATTCGTCTTTCAAAGTCCAGTAATCTGAGGAGAATATATTTTTTTTTTCAAAGTCCTTAGTAGTATATTTTAAATTTTGTTTTCTTTTTTTTTTGACTCTTAGAACTTCGGCTTCTTCGTCTTCTTCAGTTCTTCTTCTTTCCTATTGTGAAATACTCATTCTCCTTTTTGTTCATTATATGAATTTTTGATTTTTAATACATCATACACTTTTATATTGAATTGTTTTGTTTCATTTATTTTAAACAAAAGGTTTTATTGACATACATATTTTTATCGAGATACGTATTGATAAACATACCTACCTATTTACAATAAAAAAAAAAGGTTTGAAATTTCGAAGTTTGAAGTTTTCGTGAATTTTTAAAATTGGAATTGGACATCGGCGATTTTTGTATTTCATCGTGTAGTTCAAGTTTTCGATTTTTATTTTACAAAGTTTTAAGACATTTTTTTTTGAATTTTTAAGAATTTTGAAATATCGTTTCATTTAAACTTTGATGACAAGAATTATATATACTTTTTTGAAATTGCTATTGAATTTAAGCATTTTTGATAAAATTTAGAAATTCTCAATTTCAAAATTTAGTCTTAATTAGTTTTTTTACTTTTATTTTGCATTTTTATTTTTGAAAACTGAATTTAATTTCAAAAACGAATTTCATTTGAATTGCGTTTTTTTTGTTATAATTTTCTTTTTGTAACTTTTTGGTTTTCCTTTTCTGCTGGGTTTTTCCCTACATGCAGTTAGGATTTTTGTTTTGAATTTTCGAATTTGAATTATTTTTTTTGAACTTTTGAATTTGAATTGAATTTTACTAAAGAATTTTTGGTCTGGAAAGATAGTTTTGTTCGATCTTTTTGATTATTTTCATTAGGGTGTACTTCGAGGTATGAGCTCCAATCGACGGAGATCTATTCACGACAGCCTAAGCACCATATACGCTCGTTCTGAAGCTCAATTTGAAGCTTTCTTCCAAAGGTTTCATAATAGAATTGATCGTTTCGATCTAAATAATTCCTTCAGCTACTCAGAGAATTTGAATTCCTTTGCTTCCGAGTCAACTGACACAATGCCAAACGACAACAATATGTCGAACAATTCCGAACTACAAAATCATTCGTCCGAAGAGGGTCATCCACCTGGGGGTGAAGAAAGGGCAGCCCATAACGATCAAACGGCCGAATTAGCAGCACGTATTGAAAGAACAATGATGACCAATCAAATCAAATTGTTCGAAACTTTTGAAGTGTTTATGGGAAACGTGATTCAGAAACTAGAGGCTTTAGGAGTACAACAGCAAACCCATTCGGCACATGCCATTAACAACCCATTCAGCAATGGAAATCAGGAGCGACCAATTGAGGATCACCACTCAAATTCTGAGGTGAGACTTTCCGCGGCTCCTTTTATGACTTCCAGTGGTTCCATTCATTGTAGGTTAGATAGATGGAACATCAGTTATGATGGGAAGGAAAATGTGAGCGATTTTCTGTTCAAGGTCGATCGGATGAGGGCATCGTCTCAGTATACGGACAAACAAATCGTCGACAATTTCCATGTTTTACTGAAAGACAGACCATATAAATGGTATTGGGCCTACTTACATAGGAACCTTAACGTTTCATTCCCAGAATTGAAAACAGCCATGAAAAAAGAATTTGGAAGGCTTGAAAGTGATGTGGAAATCTATATGAGAGTACTCACTAGAAAGCAAGGCAGCAAGGAATCTTTCGATGATTTCTACTATGCCATAGCAAGCATGAACGATCGCTAGAAAGAGCCTTTCGACGATCGAAAATTGATAGATATCATTCGCAATAATGCGAAAGATAAAATCGGGGAGATTCTGCTAGCAGCAGACATAAAGAATTTGGAGCAGGTTAGAAATAAGGCTCGAGAAGCCGAAGGATTTCTGGCTAAGCGAACTTCGGCTCCAAAAACTGTCCACGAGGTCGCAGCCGGTGAAGACCAAAGTGCGGTTTTCCCGGACGGAGAAGAAGTCGCCGCCATGAACTTTAATCGAAAACCAATGTCCACTGCTAATTATGTCTGCTGGAATTGCGACCAAAAGGGTCACGCGTACCATTTTTGTCCTTCAAATGTTAGGACGTTATTCTGTTTCCTTTGCGGGAACAAAAATGTTAACACCCTCGACTGCGGTAAACATTCGGGAAACCGACCGGGGAACGAGAAGAAGAGTGGGGAGTTTCGTTCCACAAGAGAAAGTCAGGACCACTCACAAAAGTAGAATCTGATAAGCAGTCCAATGACACAATTAAAATTTCTGACGCAGAGGTTCCATCCAAGATTTTGGAACGAAATTTAAATGTTAATTCGTGTTTTGAGTCACATCCAGTGAAAACCTTTGATCTTAAATCTATACATGAGCGAAAAATGAACTATTTGAAAACTCGGCAAAGAATTTTTGGAAACACACCAAACATAGCTAGTCTGCATATAAGAAAATGTCGCCTCCGGTTTCGAAACCGAAGAAAAATCAAAAAGAAGATAATCGAAACGATTATCTGTTCAAATACAGATGGCAGAATGTATGCGAATGTTCAATTAAATCAAGAGTCTGTGTTTGGTTTGTTAGACAGTGGCGCGTCGATATCAGCTTTAGGAAATGGTTGTTGGGAACTAGTAAAAAGGATTGGTCCTACGGTAAGGCCATACAAAAACATTGTACGTACGGCGGATGGCAATTCGCATGATATAGTGGGCCACTGCGAGATCGAATTGACGTACAATGGCATCACCAAGCACCTTACTTTTTACTTGATTCCCAACTTAACTCAAAAGCTATATTTGGGAATGGATTTCTGGAGAGAATTCCAGCTAATGCCTCAAATTTCCGATATTCAAAACGAAGTCGATTTAATAGCCTATTCCCACCAACGTGATTTAGCTCAATTTACTTGATTTAGCTAAATCACATAATTAATTTCATGATTTGCCATACATTTTCAATCATTTCTAATTACGTGATTTATCTTGTTTTATTTTTAATTAGGTATAAATCACCTCGATGATTCCAGGCTGAATGATTTCATGCTCAAGTAATGAATAAAATTCATTTCAAATTCATTTCTTTTTTCTTTTTGACAGTCAAAATTCAATTTTTGTGTCATATATTGATATATTTTATTGAAAAATTCAAAAAAATGTCAAGATTGTGATAAATGTCAAGCTAAATTAAGTAAAAAGTTCAGTGGGAACGCTTTCTTGATTTATAAATCAAATAAGCTTAATCAAGTCGGTGGGAAAAGGCTATAAGTGAAGACGAAAAAAATTTCAAGGACTAAGCCGAGTTGGTTAAACTTACACCAAAACAAAATTTGGAATTGGAAAGGGTGAAAAGCCAATTTCCAAATTTTGTGTTGTTAGGATTGGGAAAGACAAACCTGGGGTGTCATGTCATCGACACGGGAAACGCTGTCCCTATAAAGTCCCGACATTATCCTTTGTCCCCGGTTCGTCAGGACGAGGTCTATAAAGAATTAGACCGAATGTTAGAACTTGACGTGATCGAGGTTAGTAACTCACCTTGGAGTTGTCCGGTGGTCTTAGTGAGAAAACCGGGCAAGGTTCGTCTCTGCCTTGACTTCCGCAAAGTCAACGCAGTCACAGTTAAGGATGCGTATCCACTGCCGCATGTAGAAGGTCTACTCAGCCTGTTGCGGGCACCTGTAAAGAAAATTTTCATGTCAGGAACAATAATCGCAAAAACAAATAAAATGTCTTTACTTAACCCAGACTTCAATGACTTACTTCATTTCTCGAACAGGATTTCCAAGACCTCTTCTTCTTCAAAAACCAACCTGCAAAATTTGAACTAATTTTGAATAAAAGAATTTAGAAAATATCCACAAAAATTTATACTTACAAATTTCAAAACACAAGTCTTCCTTCTCTTGCCTAAAGCAAAATAATAATGTAGTATGTAGAGCAGACGCAGAACAGAGATTCAGAAAAAGAATTCTTTCCATGTTTTTGTTTCTTTGAATACTCTATGGATTGATTCGGATCACTGATCTCTATTATAACTGGATAGTGGATAGGAGCAAAAAGTTTGACTCCCATAGAAGACTGTTATAAGTGTAAAGGTACCATCCAGGTATAACAGTTATACCAAAATATAACACTTCCCCAACACTGATATCTATAATAGAGATAGAGATAATATAGATCAGAGATATAGACAAAGGAGATCAGTCACTTTTTTTGTTGAACATCACTTCACTCTGTCTCACTTTTTCGGTTTATATAGAAAGAGATGCACAAGTGTAAGAGTACCATGTCAAAATCAATAGGAGTCAAGAAAAGTGTTATAATTTGTATGGAATCCACTATCCAGTGTATTATAGAGATCAGTGATTCGGATTCAGATCAGCTGATTCAATCTTAGCTGCGCTGACAAATAATCGGAAGCGTGAACGTGGCGTATGTAATTGTAAAAGTATGCATAACTTGATAGTAGTCATCTGACTGTTTGTCTAGATGACGCTATAGTATGAAAACTTACAACTACTCTTACTAGATATTTTCTTCAATGTTACCAAAGCATTGCATACTTGATGGCAAATTCGTTAATTTAAAAATGCAAAGTTAAATGTACCGAGTCAAACCGATTAAACAGGTTTTAGTATTTAGCTAAGGTTCTAAGCTAGGCTAGGGTTAGCATTAGCATTATGTTTATGTAGCAGCCTTCGAGGAGCCAATTCGATAGCCGCGATGCAATTCAAAGGTGACGTCACCCAATGCAATTGCATTATTTTTTGTTGCATTTTTGTTTTGTACGCACAATATGATATCGATATGCATTGTAGAGGTGCAGGTATAGGTGTTGAATTGTACCTTTGAAAATTTGCATTCGCAATATTGTGCGTGTAAGAGGAAAAAAAAATGCGAGACCTTGAACATTTTAGTGTAGGTAGATGATGGTCTGATCTCGGATGATTTATTTACTTAACAGTAAGTAAAATCGAGTTCGGTTCCATCAAAAAATCAAATGCAATGAGAAATCAATTGCAAGTTAAACACCGGCCATACGAAGTCCCAGTGCGGCAAGATAGTCGATAGCTTAAGTGTTATGTGTACTTTGAAAAAGCTAAAAGTTAGTAAAGCCAAGACAATAAGTTAAGTGCTACATATAATTGATAGACCAACGATAAGTCTTCTGATAAACTGTCCGGAAATACATATCACTGGAAAAAAAAGTCCGGATAGGTTGAACTACAAAACCTAATCTAAATCTTAAATACTTGCATAGAAAATCTGGCGGTCACCAGCGAGAGCGTGGCCGCCACATCAATTCGTTCCATACTTCGTCTCCTACTTCGTCTTATACGTTGCCCAATGCCTCAAAGGCTACAGTGCCGATTTTTGGGCTAACTGGGAACAGAAGCAAGTAATACCTAAACCGAGAAATCTGAAGCTGAGGTTCAGATCTGAGCCAAGGGGCACAAATATCCCAAAAGTAACAAAAAGGAAAAGGGAAAGTCCGTTGAATCTGGAGGGAATGATTAAGGTCGGAGATATGTGTGTTTGTGATGTCCCAATTATTGTTATACATAGATCTGCATTTTTTTTTGGCGTGATAAGTTTTTTTTTGTCTATATTTATTTTAATTGTATTATATCGTATTAAATATCAATCATTTTGAGTGACAAAACGAAAATATTTGTGCAAGAGCACCATATTAGTGATTTTAATAGCTTAAAAACTAAGAGTTGATCAGGGTTTTCTATGACCTATTTCTTTTTCCCCTCGTCGGTACGACATTAGTCCCTATGGGAATGACCTTAAAAACAAAATCCCCTAAAGCGAGCTCCTTTTAGGTAGGAAGTAAAAGCCGCGGCCGTTTTGCAAGGCTCCCGAAAAACGGGCCCATCCTTCTAACGAAGCGGAAATAGAATCGGTACTAGAACCGTCGCCCATGATGAAATTTTAATTCAAACTAGCTATTTATTTTTGTTTCTAGCATATCGTTTCTTTTGATTTGTAAATTTGTTATTTTTTTGATATCTTGGTTAGTTTATTTATTCTTTAAAGACTCATTCATTTGTTTAAATTATTGATTAATAATTATTCGTTTATTGAGGAATCTTACTTCATTAGCATTAATGATTCATTGGAATTTCGCTTATTGTTAAACCATTTATCTAGTATAAAATTAAGGAATCCTGCAACGTCATGCAACGTATCAATAGAACTTTAGGATATCAATAAAAATGATTTGTAAATCACGTCAAATCTCGGACTTTCATTCCGTCAATGAGTAATATAGTCATGTTTTGGTGAGAATATTCAGGGGGGTGGAAAGAGGGGGAGTAAACTTTCAAACTAGCAAGGAGTGATTCCGCGAGCTTAACCAAGCTCAAGCTGTGGGGAGTTTCCATCCACACATAAGGGACTCCAGGATGGGTGGGGGTGCAGCTACACAACATCTGTAGCGCCCGAAGTGAGTTACGTCATCGAGGTAAGCAGTGGTATTCCCTATCGGTATATGTGTTATGTGTTTCGTTAACCTCAGTATTGGAGTTCTCAAATTGGCACGATTTATGTTTGTTTGTTGTTTAGTGTCTTTGTCTTTTATCGGGACAAGATCCCTCCCCATCCGGCGAGTTAAGCCGTGCTACGCCAGCGTGCCAGTCCCGGTGAAAGAAGTCCGCGTTTTGTTTTCGTTGTCTGTGGCTGTTGTCGATTCCGGTCGGCACTACACCGTTGTAGACCGTCTTAGTACGCCCAGATGATTCTTGATAATTTCCGCTTCCGATAAGATCTTCAGAGCCATAACCGGACTACACTTAAATCCAAAAATAGCAACAAATAATGGCGCCCAACGTTTTGTGCATGTCCTTGTCCGTTATTCAAAGTTGTGTTCCTATTTTGGTCTCGAATTAACGTAAGTCATGAACAGAATCGCTCCTTAGAAGGTCTGTTCATTTGCGACGTGTCATTCGCGACTAGACTGAGAGCCATGAGTTCAAATAATTTTTTTTTTCTGGCTGAACAGTTTTCTGCAAGTCTTTGATGGAAAGTCTTAACAAACCATTAAATTGCGGCAGGTTATTCGTTTACGTCCTTGTCAGTACTTGTTGTCTTTCTGATACCGGAACGGGTTGTATGTCCTGATCGGATAGCTACTAAGAAGGCCGGCTCAGCTGCGACATCTCGCTTCGATATCGCTCGACTAAATGTTGTGTCGTTAAACCGATTTGGATTACTGCCATTGTCTTGAAAAGCGTAACTCACTTGCATGAGCGAGGTTAGGTGAGCATGTCACCCGCGAGAGAAAACCATCAAAACTCGTATGACTCCGAAAGTTTTCCTCTCCTACACCCCCAAATCTTATGAGTGAGGAATTAATTTTTTTGGTTAAAGATTCTAATAGTTAGAAACATCTTGGTTTATATTAATAGCGATCATTTAAATCAGAGTTCCTAGTATAGTAAGGAAACCCTTATTAGTATCCTGACACTAGTTCGAAACTAGTGGATGCTTCGAACCATCAGGTTTTAGGAAATAAATCCGTTTGGATTCGAATTGTCCATCGATTTTGTGAATTTTTCTAGGCAAGTATTTCTTTTGTACTAGATAAATATAGGCTTAGGTAAGAAACCCAGATTAATTTTAGGCAATAGGTTAGTTTCTTATATAGCGAGGATAGTTTTGAGTAGTGGTAGGAGACTAGGAGATATAATAGTCTAATTGTTTAGTAAGTTGTTTGTTTTCTTGATAATTGTAAGAAGTAGTCGTTAGATTATTGTTAAGTGTCGAGATTAGGAGATCTTAATTTTTTTTCGTCCTTGTCAGTACTTGTTGTCTTTCTGATACCGGAACGGGTTGTATGTCCTGATCGGATAGCTACTAAGAAGGCCGGCTCAGCTGCGACATCTCGCTTCGATATCGCTCGACTAAATGTTGTGTCGTTAAACCGATTTGGATTACTGCCATTGTCTTGAAAAGCGTAACTCACTTGCATGAGCGAGGTTAGGTGAGCATGTCACCCGCGAGAGAAAACCATCAAAACTCGTATGACTCCGAAAGTTTTCCTCTCCTACACCCCCAAATCTTATGAGTGAGGAATTAATTTTTTTGGTTAAAGATTCTAATAGTTAGAAACATCTTGGTTTATATTAATAGCGATCATTTAAATCAGAGTTCCTAGTATAGTAAGGAAACCCTTATTAGTATCCTGACACTAGTTCGAAACTAGTGGATGCTTCGAACCATCAGGTTTTAGGAAATAAATCCGTTTGGATTCGAATTGTCCATCGATTTTGTGAATTTTTCTAGGCAAGTATTTCTTTTGTACTAGATAAATATAGGCTTAGGTAAGAAACCCAGATTAATTTTAGGCAATAGGTTAGTTTCTTATATAGCGAGGATAGTTTTGAGTAGTGGTAGGAGACTAGGAGATATAATAGTCTAATTGTTTAGTAAGTTGTTTGTTTTCTTGATAATTGTAAGAAGTAGTCGTTAGATTATTGTTAAGTGTCGAGATTAGGAGATCTTAATTTTTTTTCTGTTTTTGTTTAAAGCTAAGTATACAGTTCTTCAAAAAAAAATAAACTAATGTATTTCTTATGTGAGACATTTTTGCCGAAAAAAAATATTTTTTATTTCACCACTGTGTCATCCGAGCTGTAAACCAAAATCGAAAAAAAAATTATACTCACCTCGATTTTTTTCAAACAAAACAATGTGAAGCTCATTGTTTTGGCAGAAAAAAATTAAAATATTCGACACAAGTTTCACAGTGACAGCTAATTTATTTTTTCAGAAATTTTTTCATGAAATTTTTTTTTGTTTCTCCTCTAATTTTTTTTTTCATACAGAACTGTATACTAGGCTTAAAAAAAAATACAAAATTTCATTGTTTGATTAAATTTCGTCAGTTTTTTTTGGTTTTGGGATTTAAGCTTAGATAGGGTTATAATATAATATAGTCTTGTTCCTTTTATTTCATTGTAAAGTACTATTTATTTTTAGAGGTAAGATTCAAATTCTGTTCTGGACTTAAACTAAACTTAAATACTAATTTCTTACATAATATATAACCTTAAAAATAAGCTCACCGATCCTTGAATCGTATCAACGCTGTCGATTGGTTTTCTTGAAGGTTGAAAGCGGTTGAATCGCCTGCTGAGTCAGGAGATGAGATCTAAGGAAAAAGGAAAAAACTTTAGAAGAACTCTCGTTATTAGGGACAGAATAGTTACACGATCTATGACCACGACAAATTTTAATTTTAATTCAGAAATGAATCCAACGGAGAAATCGTCGGAAAACCGTGTTCCATCGCCGATACCTTTGGTTAGTAGATTCAGTTTTCCTCCTCCTCCCTTGCCAAGCGCTCCTACTGAAAGCAGGAACACCGACTCCTTATCAGCGCCGTCTTATAGTAGTTTGACGGGTATGGCCGCTTCGGTAGCTGGTTTTCCTAGCGGGTCGAACACTTTAAGACCAACGCAAGATGAGACGCCTGGAAATAGAAGGATGGGGTTGAGTGATGTAACATTAGGCTTTGGAAATAATTTAGAGAAAGATCCCTTTAGAGATTCAGGTTCCATATACCGAGGTTCGTTTGGAAGTGGAGTGTTTGGTACCGCTAACTGGGTGACGGATGCAAGGAAGGCGAGAGAAGAAATTGAAGAGAGGTGTGGCGAAAGGTCCGGGTCCGGTCCGGTGAGAAACGAGGGTAACCTATTTGGTTTTGAGAGCCCAGGTTTCCGTCCAGTGCATGAGCCGGTGAATAATGCATCATTGGAGGTGAATGGCGGCTTGGAGTTCGCTGAAAACCGAAGCACAGGTATCAATGCGGTTGCACCGAGTAACGGAACGGGAACCAACCCAAACACTGTGAGGCCTGTTACCCTTCGACCAATAGTTGAACCGACTTCTTACTCAAGAAATCCAGCTGAGGCTGTACAGAGATCCAACGAACAATTGGCGATCCCCATCTCTGGAGCCGAAAGACAGAATAATAGTCCCGTATTATCCGCGGGTTTAAAAACGGCAATAAATTTAGCCGTAGTACAAGCTTACGATTCGTATACGAGTACGATTATCAGCGAGATATCGGAAAGTCTGAAAGAGGAAGTTAAAAGACAATTTGTGGAGTTTATGGGAGATATAAACAGGACGATAAGACCAACACCTGCAGAAAAAGAGAGAGTTCCGAACCCAAGATCGGATCGCGGTCAGACCAGGTCCAACAACAACAACAACAACAACAACAACAACAACACCAATAACTTCAATAACAACAATCAAAACAACAACCGCGAGTTGCCACAGGGGCTACGGCCAGTGCAACCGAGAAATAGACCAGCTGCCAGCGCGTATGGTTTACGAAATGAACCGACTCGGGCGGAGAATAGGAACTACAATCAACACCGAGCGCCGCAGACCAGGCAAAACCCAGAAACGAGCTACCCAAACTACCCATTTACCGGCGATGATCCGCGGATGGTTCGAGAATCATTCCGATACCCCACTTATCCTCCTTATAGAGAAATCGCTAAGTTGGATAAATGGGGGATAAAATTTGATGGAAAACCCGAAACGCTGCCCGTGGAAGAGTTTATTTCCAGAGTAGAGATACTGCAGCACCTGTATAATTACCCATGGACCGATATAGTAAGAGATTTCCATAATCTGCTGGTGCCCAAAAGCAATGCTGAGGAGTGGTACTGGCGCTTCCAAAAATCGAATTTTATGCCCAACTGGCTCATCCTACGTGACGCGTTGTTGCGACAATTTCAGAATCCCAAATCAGATCTCGAGTTGATGAGGGATATCATGGACCGTCGACAAGGTGCTTGGGAGAAAAGTGAAGACTTTCTCAACGCGATAGACAAGCTATGCGCGCAGTTACGAACGCCAATCCCAGAAGCAGAGTTAGTAAGGGTCCTGAAGAGAAATCTCAATGAGAGACTGGGGCGACTAGTCTATCCGCAGGCCGTAAACACGATGGATCAGCTCCGATTCACATGTAAGGATGCTGAAGGTCTCTTTAGTAGCACCGGCAGGGACAAACCCATGCAACCTCGCCATCCCTCTCGTTACCAAGTCAACGAACTACAATACGGGGACGACGACGTTCCTGAGCGAGAAGAATGCCTAGCAGCCTATCACCAGACCAGCTATAAACCAAAGGGAAAAGATTTAGGAGAAGCAAAAACATTTACCTGTTGGAATTGTAGGAAGTTAGGTCATTCATTTAGAGACTGCCCCTCGCCAACCCGAAACATCCATTGCTTCAGATGCGGTCAAGAGGGAGTGATAACTCCGAAGTGCCGCGCATGTCACCCGGAAAACTGGAGGAAGAGCGTGACTTTTCTGGGGGAGTCACGTTCCACCCAGACACCTCACGAAGAGCTGGAGAAGTAGAAGAGAGTGAGCAGGTTCATATATTAAGACGAAAGGAAAACGATAGATCAAGAGATACTGTTAAACTTACCCAATTAAAACCATACCATGTTAGAGTTAAGGAGTACGAAGAAGCTAAAAAACGAATTTTTAAGGAAAATTATAAAGCAAAAATAAGTAGGAAAATTATGAAAACAAGAGAGCGTTATAAACTAAGAAAAGAAATTAGGAGCAACATTTTATCGACCATTATAGATACGAGTAATGACCCCAGGCCTTACGCTAAAGTTTCTATAGAAGGAAATGAACTGTTGGGACTGCTAGACAGCGGGGCTAGTGTGAGTGTTTTTGGTAAAAACTGTTTAAGCTTTGTTGAGCAAAATAAAATAAAGATAATTCCCTATAAGTCGGAAGTGAAGACGGCTGAAGGCAAAGGTCAGAGCATAGTAGGGAAGGTTAGAGTTCAAGTTAAATACAAGAATGAAACTAATGATATCACCTTCTTTTTGGTTCCTTCTCTGGACCAGGAACTCTATTTAGGGGTAGATTTCTGGAAAGCATTCCAAATAGCGCCGTCAGTTGTTAGTTCCATTTCCCAAGCAATAGAATCCATTGATGCCGATAACGCTCATCTGCTAACCTCAAGTCAAGAGGCTGAATTGAGGGCCGTCAAGGAGAAGTTTTTGGATTTTGATCGTCACGGTCTCGGTAAGACGTCACTGATGAAGCATGTGATCGATACCGGAGATGCGGTCCCGGTGAAACAGCGTCATTACCCTGTTTCTCCGGCGGTACAGGCCATTTTGTACCAGGAGATAGATAGAATGTTGGAGCTCGGCGTTATAGAGGAAAGTGAGAGCCCTTGGTGCTCGCCAGTTGTCCTTATCAAGAAAACAGGGGAAGACGGCGTTGTAAAACACCGTTTTTGCCTGGATTCTCGTAGGGTCAACGCGGTTAGCAAAAAGGATGCCAACCCACTTCCTCATATCGAGGGGCTCCTCAGTCGTTTATCTGATACATACTACATAAGTAGTGTGGATCTTAAGGAGGCTTTCTGGCAGATACCGCTGGAGAAGCAGAGTAGGGAGAAAACGGCGTTTGCTGTGCCGGGAAGACCCTTGTACCAGTTTACGGTCATGCCCTTTGGACTGTGCAATGCAGCTCAAAGGCTATGTCGTCTAATGGACAAGGTGATTCCTGCACGCTTCCGGGAGCGCGTCTTTGTGTATTTGGATGACTTGCTTATCGTGAGTGCGGATTTCGAGACTCATATTGCCCTGTTGAACGAAGTAGCTGAGTGTCTTAAGAAAGCCAATCTCACCATCAACGTTAAAAAGTCAAAGTTTTGCTTTAAAGAATTAAAGTATTTGGGTTTTATCGTTGGTGGTGGGATGGTCAAAACAGACCCTTCTAAGGTAGAAGCGGTGGTCGAATTTCCCCTACCGAAGAACCCTAGACAAGTTCGCCAGTTGCTTGGTTTAGCGGGGTGGTATAGGCGATTGATTCCAAATTTTTCTACCTTGACCGCTCCTCTTTCAGATACTCTTAAGAAAAAGCATGAAAAATTCAAAATGACAGAGGAAGCGATAGAAGCATTTAATGGTTTAAAGAAAGCTTTAGTTAGTACACCCGTTCTAGTCAGACCCGATTTCTCTAGGAAATTTTTCATCCAGTGCGATGCCTCGGAGTCTGGCATAGGAGCCGTTCTGTTCCAAAAGACCGACGACGGAGAAGAATATCCGATCTCCTACTTCTCGCAAAAACTGAATTCGAGCCAACGAAACTACAGTGTGACCGAGAAGGAGTGCATGGCGGCGGTAATGGCCATAAAAAGGTTCCGGCCCTATGTCGAGGGCATGTATTTTACCGTCATCACGGACCACTCCAGTTTGAAATGGCTAATGTCCATGAAAGACCTTAACGGACGACTGGCTAGGTGGTCGTTAGCGTTACAATCTTACGCCTTCGACATAGAGCACCGGAAGGGAGCCTTAAATGTCGTCCCTGATACTCTTTCTCGGGCACATCTGGATAGTTTACAGTTTGACGAGATAGCCCCTATGTTAGATTTAGAATCCCAAGAATTTAAAGAAGGGGAATACTTAGAAATCTTGAAAACAATTGAAAACAACCAAGAACAACTACCGGACTTAAGAATTGAAGAAGGCTATATTTATAAACGTTCGCTACCTTTGGGTCATGAAGATGTTTCTCGTGAGCATAGCTGGAAATTATGGGTTCCTACGGAACTAACCGAAGAGCTAATTTCAAAGGCCCATGTGCCACCCACAGCCGCTCATGGCGGAGTGATGAAAACTCTTCATAGGTTAAGACAGTATTTTTAGTGGCCTAACATGACCACCCACATCAAGAACTTCGTGTCCAGTCGCGAGAAAACTAGATATGGTAGAGGATAGCGAATTATATGTCCTGCCGCGGAGATTACGTTTGCAATGCATCCGTGACAAAATTAAAGAAAATTTGTACAAGGCAAACGAAAAAAGTGCGAAAATGTACAATATTCGCTCACGCCAAGTAAGATTCTTTCCGGGACAAGAGGTTTATAAAAGAAACTTTGTCCTCAGCGACGACGCCTCTAAAAATCTAAACTCGAAACTTTGTCCGAAATTTATTCGCTGTAGAATAGTAAAATCTGTAGGTAATGCTATGTACGAGATAGAAACTTTGGCCGGAAAAAGATTGGGAATCTTTCACGCCAAAGATCTTAAGCAATAGGGAAAGCTACTCGAAATTCAATGCAATATTCAGTCTCCAAGACTTAAAATGTTTGTGATAGCCAAAAACTCAGTACCTGATTGTTAAATATATAAAACAAAAAACCCGCTTTGAAAATCTGTGATATTTTATGTTCCTTATATCCTTTTCCTTACCACCTGTGATATTTACCTTCTATTTATTTATTTATTTAACTGTTTTGTCCGTCCTATTTATTCCGACAATAAACAATATAAATCTGTGATAGTCCGGCTCGGGAATTCGTTTGATCATGCCGAAGAACAACCCGGCCTTAACATTTGTCGTCTTCGGGGAAAACGGCTTCTCCAACCTCTCAACGAGCGACAAACTGTTCCCGGAATCATCTTCATAATATGAAGCCGAATAGGATTCAACATTTGTACAAAACAGAATCGAGACGAATAAAATAATACGATCACCGGTTAAGGGTTAACCATAGCTTTTCCCGACAAATCTCTTGACAACTTAATCTATTCCCAAACTATATAACCAACCAGCCGAGAGCTCAGAGATAAATTCGTTGTAATGTCATCCATGCACCAAAACAGCATATGAATTCTCCGTAATTTCACAAAACCAAACCGACGAAAAATATGCACCCAACCATACAAACGTAGGCAACCAAACAAAATTAGTAATTCGGAAAAAACTCACCTGTGTATACAGTATGTTCATAGGACAATTGCCCGGCTTATTGAGGGGTGGGTTGACTTCCCCACGTCTAAAATATAATACATCTGCCCTAGCCAACGTCCTCGTTGCGTGCAGGTCTGACGATCCCGTTGGTTTGTTGCGGGCACCTGTAAAGAAAATTTTCATGTCAGGAACAATAATCGCAAAAACAAATAAAATGTCTTTACTTAACCCCAGACTTCAATGACTTACTTCATTTCTCGAACAGGATTTCCAAGACCTCTTCTTCTTCAAAAACCAACCTGCAAAATTTGAACTAATTTTGAATAAAAGAATTTAGAAAATATCCACAAAAATTTATACTTACAAATTTCAAAACAGAGGTCTTCCTTCTCTTGCCTAAAGCAAAATAATAATGTAGTATGTAGAGCAGACGCAGAACAGAGATTCAGAAAAAGAATTCTTTCCATGTTTTTGTTTCTTTGAATACTCTATGGATTGATTCGGATTCAGATCAACTGATTCAATCTTAGCTGCGCTGACAAATAATCGGAAGCGTGAACGTGGTGTATGTAATTGTAAAAGTATGCATAACTTGATAGTAGTCATCTGACTGTTTGTCTAGATGACGCTATAGTATGAAAACTTACAACTACTCTTACTAGATATTTTCTTCAATGTTACCAAAGCATTGCATACTTGATGGCAAATTCGTTATAGAGGAAAGTGAGAGCCCTTGGTGCTCGCCAGTTGTCCTTATCAAGAAAACAGGGGAAGACGGCGTTGTAAAACACCGTTTTTGCCTGGATTCTCGTAGGGTCAACGCGGTTAGCAAAAAGGATGCCAACCCACTTCCTCATATCGAGGGGCTCCTCAGTCGTTTATCTGATACATACTACATAAGTAGTGTGGATCTTAAGGAGGCTTTCTGGCAGATACCGCTGGAGAAGCAGAGTAGGGAGAAAACGGCGTTTGCTGTGCCGGGAAGACCCTTGTACCAGTTTACGGTCATGCCCTTTGGACTGTGCAATGCAGCTCAAAGGCTATGTCGTCTAATGGACAAGGTGATTCCTGCACGCCTCCGGGAGCGCGTCTTTGTGTATTTGGATGGCTTATCGTGAGTGCGGATTTTGAGACTCATATTGCCCTGTTGAACGAAGTAGCTGAGTGTCTTAAGAAAGCCAATCTCACCATCAACGTTAAAAAGTCAAAGTTTTGCTTTAAAGAATTAAAGTATTTGGGTTTTATCGTTGGTGGTGGGATGGTCAAAACAGACCCTTCTAAGGTAGAAGCGGTGGTCGAATTTCCCCTACCGAAGAACCCTAGACAAGTCCGCCAGCTGCTTGGTTTAGCGGGGTGATATAGGCGATTGATTCCAAATTTTTCTACCTTGACCGCTCCTCTTTCAGATACTCTTAAGAAAAAGCATGAAAAATTCAAAATGACAGAGGAAGCGATAGAAGCATTTAATGGTTTAAAGAAAGCTTTAGTTAGTACACCCGTTCTAGTCAGACCTGATTTCTCTAGGAAATTTTTCATCCAGTGCGATGCCTCGGAGTCTGGCATAGGAGCCGTTCTGTTCCAAAAGACCGACGACGGAGAAGAATACCCGATCTCCTACTTCTCGCAAAAACTGAATTCGAGCCAACGAAACTACAGTGTGACCGAGAAGGAGTGCATGGCGGCGGTAATGGCCATAAAAAGGTTCCGGCCCTATGTCGAGGGCATGGATTTTACCGTCATCACGGACCACTCCAGTTTGAAATGGCTAATGTCCATGAAAGACCTTAACGGACGACTGGCTAGGTGGTCGTTAGCGTTACAATCTTACGCCTTCGACATAGAGCACCGGAAGGGAGCCTTAAATGTCGTCCCTGATACTCTTTCTCGGGCACATCTGGATAGTTTACAGTTTGACGAGATAGCCCCTATGTTAGATTTAGAATCCCAAGAATTTAAAGAAGGGGAATACTTAGAAATCTTGAAAACAATTGAAAACAACCAAGAACAACTACCGGACTTAAGAATTGAAGAAGGCTATATTTATAAACGTTCGCTACCTTTGGGTCATGAAGATGTTTCTCGTGAGCATAGCTGGAAATTATGGGTTCCTACGGAACTAACCGAAGAGCTAATTTCAAAGGCCCATGTGCCACCGACAGCCGCTCATGGCGGAGTGATGAAAACTCTTCATAGGTTAAGACAGTATTTTTACTGGCCTAACATGACCACCCACATCAAGAACTTCGTGTCCAATTGCTCAGTTTGTAAAGAAAACAAAGCTAATAACCAAACATTACGTCCCCCAATAAAGACAAGCTACGTACCTGACAGACCATTTCAAAAGCTTTATATAGATTTCTTAGGTCCGTACCCTAGAACGAAAACCGGTTTTGTGTTTATTTTTGTTGTCTTAGACCATTACTCGAAATATGTATTTTTAAAACCTTTAAGGTCAGCAACCACTGCGAGTGTGGTTAAATTTATGCGGGATGACATATTCAATGCGTTCGGTGTACCCCAAGTGATTCATTCCGACAACGGAAAGCAATTTGTCTCAAAAGAATTTCAAAGCTTTTTAGGAAAATATGGGGTTAGACATTTCAGGACTGCAAATTATTCGCCGCAATCAAACGCGTCCGAAAGAGCTAACCGAACCATCCTAGCAGCCATACGTTCCTACTTAAAGGACGACCAGCGAGACTGGGACGTGCACTTAAGTGACATCGCCGCTGCGCTGAGAAGCTCCATCCATTCGTCAATCGGAGTGACACCTTATTTTGCACTGTTTGGTACTAACATGATGACTCATGGAGATAGTTACAAGGTCGCGAGAAAACTAGATATGGTAGAGGATAGCGAATTATACCTATGTCCTGCCGCGGAGATTACGTTTGCAATGCATCCGTGACAAAATTAAAGAAAATTTGTACAAGGCAAACGAAAAAAGTGCGAAAATGTACAATATTCGCTCACGCCAAGTAAGATTCTTTCCGGGACAAGAGGTTTATAAAAGAAACTTTGTCCTCAGCGACGACGCCTCTAAAAATCTAAACTCGAAACTTTGTCCGAAATTTATTCGCTGTAGAATAGTAAAACCTGTAGGTAATGCTATGTACGAGATAGAAACTTTGGCCGGAAAAAGATTGGGAATCTTTCACGCCAAAGATCTTAAGCAATATGGAAAGCTACTCGAAATTCAGTGCAATATTCAGTCTCCAAGACTTAAAATGTTTGTGATAGCCAAAAACTCAGTACCTGATTGTTAAATATATAAAACAAAAAACCCGCTTTGAAAATCTGTGATATTTTATGTTCCTTATATCCTTTTCCTTACCACCTGTGATATTTACCTTCTATTTATTTATTTATTTAACTGTTTTGTCCGTCCTATTTATTCCGACAATAAACAATATAAATCTGTGATAGTCCGGCTCGGGAATTCGTTTGATCATGCCGAAGAACAACCCGGCCTTAACATTTGTCGTCTTCGGGGAAAACGGCTTCTCCAACCTCTCAACGAGCGACAAACTGTTCCCGGAATCATCTTCATAATATGAAGCCGAATAGGATTCAACATTTATACAAAACAGAATCGAGACGAATAAAATAATACGATCACCGGTTAAGGGTTAACCATAGCTTTTCCCGACAAATCTCTTGACAACTTAATCTATTCCCAAACTATATAACCAACCAGCCGAGAGCTCAGAGATAAATTCGTTGTAATGTCATCCATGCACCAAAACAGCATATGAATTCTCCGTAATTTCACAAAACCAAACCGACGAAAAATATGCACCCAACCATACAAACGTAGGCAACCAAACAAAATTAGTAATTCGGAAAAAACTCACCTGTGTATACAGTATGTTCATAGGACAATTGCCCGGCTTATTGAGGGGTGGGTTGACTTCCCCACGTCTAAAATATAATACATCTGCCCTAGCCAACGTCCTCGTTGCGTGCAGGTCTGACGATCCCGTTGGTTTGTTGCGGGCACCTGTAAAGAAAATTTTCATGTCAGGAACAATAATCGCAAAAACAAATAAAATGTCTTTACTTAACCCCAGACTTCAATGACTTACTTCATTTCTCGAACAGGATTTCCAAGACCTCTTCTTCTTCAAAAACCAACCTGCAAAATTTGAACTAATTTTGAATAAAAGAATTTAGAAAATATCCACAAAAATTTATACTTACAAATTTCAAAACAGAGGTCTTCCTTCTCTTGCCTAAAGCAAAATAATAATGTAGTATGTAGAGCAGACGCAGAACAGAGATTCAGAAAAAGAATTCTTTCCATGTTTTTGTTTCTTTGAATACTCTATGGATTGATTCGGATTCAGATCAACTGATTCAATCTTAGCTGCGCTGACAAATAATCGGAAGCGTGAACGTGGTGTATGTAATTGTAAAAGTATGCATAACTTGATAGTAGTCATCTGACTGTTTGTCTAGATGACGCTATAGTATGAAAACTTACAACTACTCTTACTAGATATTTTCTTCAATGTTACCAAAGCATTGCATACTTGATGGCAAATTCGTTATAGAGGAAAGTGAGAGCCCTTGGTGCTCGCCAGTTGTCCTTATCAAGAAAACAGGGGAAGACGGCGTTGTAAAACACCGTTTTTGCCTGGATTCTCGTAGGGTCAACGCGGTTAGCAAAAAGGATGCCAACCCACTTCCTCATATCGAGGGGCTCCTCAGTCGTTTATCTGATACATACTACATAAGTAGTGTGGATCTTAAGGAGGCTTTCTGGCAGATACCGCTGGAGAAGCAGAGTAGGGAGAAAACGGCGTTTGCTGTGCCGGGAAGACCCTTGTACCAGTTTACGGTCATGCCCTTTGGACTGTGCAATGCAGCTCAAAGGCTATGTCGTCTAATGGACAAGGTGATTCCTGCACGCCTCCGGGAGCGCGTCTTTGTGTATTTGGATGGCTTATCGTGAGTGCGGATTTTGAGACTCATATTGCCCTGTTGAACGAAGTAGCTGAGTGTCTTAAGAAAGCCAATCTCACCATCAACGTTAAAAAGTCAAAGTTTTGCTTTAAAGAATTAAAGTATTTGGGTTTTATCGTTGGTGGTGGGATGGTCAAAACAGACCCTTCTAAGGTAGAAGCGGTGGTCGAATTTCCCCTACCGAAGAACCCTAGACAAGTCCGCCAGCTGCTTGGTTTAGCGGGGTGATATAGGCGATTGATTCCAAATTTTTCTACCTTGACCGCTCCTCTTTCAGATACTCTTAAGAAAAAGCATGAAAAATTCAAAATGACAGAGGAAGCGATAGAAGCATTTAATGGTTTAAAGAAAGCTTTAGTTAGTACACCCGTTCTAGTCAGACCTGATTTCTCTAGGAAATTTTTCATCCAGTGCGATGCCTCGGAGTCTGGCATAGGAGCCGTTCTGTTCCAAAAGACCGACGACGGAGAAGAATACCCGATCTCCTACTTCTCGCAAAAACTGAATTCGAGCCAACGAAACTACAGTGTGACCGAGAAGGAGTGCATGGCGGCGGTAATGGCCATAAAAAGGTTCCGGCCCTATGTCGAGGGCATGGATTTTACCGTCATCACGGACCACTCCAGTTTGAAATGGCTAATGTCCATGAAAGACCTTAACGGACGACTGGCTAGGTGGTCGTTAGCGTTACAATCTTACGCCTTCGACATAGAGCACCGGAAGGGAGCCTTAAATGTCGTCCCTGATACTCTTTCTCGGGCACATCTGGATAGTTTACAGTTTGACGAGATAGCCCCTATGTTAGATTTAGAATCCCAAGAATTTAAAGAAGGGGAATACTTAGAAATCTTGAAAACAATTGAAAACAACCAAGAACAACTACCGGACTTAAGAATTGAAGAAGGCTATATTTATAAACGTTCGCTACCTTTGGGTCATGAAGATGTTTCTCGTGAGCATAGCTGGAAATTATGGGTTCCTACGGAACTAACCGAAGAGCTAATTTCAAAGGCCCATGTGCCACCGACAGCCGCTCATGGCGGAGTGATGAAAACTCTTCATAGGTTAAGACAGTATTTTTACTGGCCTAACATGACCACCCACATCAAGAACTTCGTGTCCAATTGCTCAGTTTGTAAAGAAAACAAAGCTAATAACCAAACATTACGTCCCCCAATAAAGACAAGCTACGTACCTGACAGACCATTTCAAAAGCTTTATATAGATTTCTTAGGTCCGTACCCTAGAACGAAAACCGGTTTTGTGTTTATTTTTGTTGTCTTAGATCATTACTCGAAATATGTATTTTTAAAACCTTTAAGGTCAGCAACCACTGCGAGTGTGGTTAAATTTATGCGGGATGACATATTCAATGCGTTCGGTGTACCCCAAGTGATTCATTCCGACAACGGAAAGCAATTTGTCTCAAAAGAATTTCAAAGCTTTTTAGGAAAATATGGGGTTAGACATTTCAGGACTGCAAATTATTCGCCGCAATCAAACGCGTCCGAAAGAGCTAACCGAACCATCCTAGCAGCCATACGTTCCTACTTAAAGGACGACCAGCGAGACTGGGACGTGCACTTAAGTGACATCGCCGCTGCGCTGAGAAGCTCCATCCATTCGTCAATCGGAGTGACACCTTATTTTGCACTGTTTGGTACTAACATGATGACTCATGGAGATAGTTACAAGGTCGCGAGAAAACTAGATATGGTAGAGGATAGCGAATTATACCTATGTCCTGCCGCGGAGATTACGTTTGCAATGCATCCGTGACAAAATTAAAGAAAATTTGTACAAGGCAAACGAAAAAAGTGCGAAAATGTACAATATTCGCTCACGCCAAGTAAGATTCTTTCCGGGACAAGAGGTTTATAAAAGAAACTTTGTCCTCAGCGACGACGCCTCTAAAAATCTAAACTCGAAACTTTGTCCGAAATTTATTCGCTGTAGAATAGTAAAATCTGTAGGTAATGCTATGTACGAGATAGAAACTTTGGCCGGAAAAAGATTGGGAATCTTTCACGCCAAAGATCTTAAGCAATAGGGAAAGCTACTCGAAATTCAATGCAATATTCAGTCTCCAAGACTTAAAATGTTTGTGATAGCCAAAAACTCAGTACCTGATTGTTAAATATATAAAACAAAAAACCCGCTTTGAAAATCTGTGATATTTTATGTTCCTTATATCCTTTTCCTTACCACCTGTGATATTTACCTTCTATTTATTTATTTATTTAACTGTTTTGTCCGTCCTATTTATTTCGACAATAAACAATATAAATCTGTGATAGTCCGGCTCGGGAATTCGTTTGATCATGCCGAAGAACAACCCGGCCTTAACATTTGTCGTCTTCGGGGAAAACGGCTTCTCCAACCTCTCAACGAGCGACAAACTGTTCCCGGAATCATCTTCATAATATGAAGCCGAATAGGATTCAACATTTGTACAAAACAGAATCGAGACGAATAAAATAATACGATCACCGGTTAAGGGTTAACCATAGCTTTTCCCGACAAATCTCTTGACAACTTAATCTATTCCCAAACTATATAACCAACCAGCCGAGAGCTCAGAGATAAATTCGTTGTAATGTCATCCATGCACCAAAACAGCATATGAATTCTCCGTAATTTCACAAAACCAAACCGACGAAAAATATGCACCCAACCATACAAACGTAGGCAACCAAACAAAATTAGTAATTCGGAAAAAACTCACCTGTGTATACAGTATGTTCATAGGACAATTGCCCGGCTTATTGAGGGGTGGGTTGACTTCCCCACGTCTAAAATATAATACATCTGCCCTAGCCAACGTCCTCGTTGCGTGCAGGTCTGACGATCCCGTTGGTTTGTTGCGGGCACCTGTAAAGAAAATTTTCATGTCAGGAACAATAATCGCAAAAACAAATAAAATGTCTTTACTTAACCCCAGACTTCAATGACTTACTTCATTTCTCGAACAGGATTTCCAAGACCTCTTCTTCTTCAAAAACCAACCTGCAAAATTTGAACTAATTTTGAATAAAAGAATTTAGAAAATATCCACAAAAATTTATACTTACAAATTTCAAAACAGAGGTCTTCCTTCTCTTGCCTAAAGCAAAATAATAATGTAGTATGTAGAGCAGACGCAGAACAGAGATTCAGAAAAAGAATTCTTTCCATGTTTTTGTTTCTTTGAATACTCTATGGATTGATTCGGATTCAGATCAGCTGATTCAATCTTAGCTGCGCTGACAAATAATCGGAAGCGTGAACGTGGTGTATGTAATTGTAAAAGTATGCATAACTTGATAGTAGTCATCTGACTGTTTGTCTAGATGACGCTATAGTATGAAAACTTACAACTACTCTTACTAGATATTTTCTTCAATGTTACCAAAGCATTGCATACTTGATGGCAAATTCGTTAATTTAAAAATGCAAAGTTAAATGTACCGAGTCAAACCGATTAAACAGGTTTTAGTATTTAGCTAAGGTTCTAAGCTAGGCTAGGGTTAGCATTAGCATTATGTTTATGTAGCAGCCTTCGAGGAGCCAATTCGACAGCCGCGACCCGCGATGCAATTCAAAGGTGACGTCACCCAATGCAATTGCATTATTTTTTGTTGCATTTTTGTTTTGTACGCACAATATGATATCGATATGCATTGTAGAGGTGCAGGTATAGGTGTTGAATTGTACCTTTGAAAATTTGCATTCGCAATATTGTGCGTGTAAGAGGAAAAAAAAAATGCGAGACCTTGAACATTTTAGTGTAGGTAGATGATGGTCTGATCTCGGATGATTTATTTACTTAACAGTAAGTAAAATCGAGTTCGGTTCCATCCAAAAATCAAATGCAATGAGAAATCAATTGCAAGTTAAACACCGGCCATACGAAGTCCCAGTGCGGCAAGATAGTCGATAGCTTAAGTGTTATGTGTACTTTGAAAAAGCTAAAAGTTAGTAAAGCCAAGACAATAAGTTAAGTGCTACATATAATTGATAGACCAACGATAAGTCTTCTGATAAACTGTCCGGAAATACATATCACTGGAAAAAAAGTCCGGATAGGTTGAACTACAAAACCTAATCTAAATCTTAAATACTTGCATTGAAAATCTGGCGGTCACCGGCGAGAGCGTGGCCGCCACATAAATTCGTTCCGTACTTCGTCTCCTACTTCGTCTTATACGTTGACCAATACCTCCAAGGCTACAGTGCCGATTTTTGGGCTAACTGGGAACAGAAGCAAGTAATACCTAAACCGAGAAATCTGAAGCTGAGGTTCAGATCTGAGCCAAGGGGCACAAATATCCCAAAAGTAACAAAAAGGAAAAGGGAAAGTCCGTTGAATCTGGAGGGAATGATTAAGGTCGGAGATATGTGTGTTTGTGATGTCCCAATTATTGTTATACATAGATTTACATTTTTTTTGGCGTGATAAGTTTTTTTTTGTCTATATTGTAATATTCGGCTTGGTCCGACAATTAAAACTTATTCACTTTTTAAATAAAACACAAATTCACTTTATTCAAATCACTCACAAACTTATTTATTCAACACTTTCAATTATAACTTTGCAAACACAGTATCGTTACTTTATCGCAGTTCACAATCAATTGATTTGCATCGCCATCCAACGGCTATTTATATACAAAATGATGGGTTCTAGAAACTACTATTGGTTCCTATTGGTTCTTGGAGAAGCTGAAAGTTCGAGAAGCTTTTGAAAGTTCGAGAAGCTTTCTATTTACAAATAAAATACTTAGATTACTTTTTTGTAGGGGCTAACGTTCTTAATGCTAAACAAAAAGTTTCTCTTAATTATTAGATATTGCCCCTCACAAGTGTTTACTACTACAATTAAACGATATTAAGTAAAGAGAGTATGTACATTAAATAAACAAGAGATACAGAGTAAGTAAAGAGAGTAAGAAAAGTGTGTACATTAAATATAGAAAGAGGTACAGAGCGTACGAGATAATAAAGTATACACATTAGACATTACAATAGAAGGAGAAACAGAGCGTACGAGATAATAAAGTGTATACACACTACATTGCCCCCTCCTTAGGATTGATCGTCCCGAACAAATCCATAATTCTCATCACCACTGTAGCGATGTAGTCGGTCGCGATGTACGACTTTAAGTTTACCTCTGACTCCTTTTTGTATGCGGTATACGACATCGTTGATTTTGTTAATCACTGTATATGGACCTTCCCAGTCCCGTTGAAGTTTCGGTGACAACCCTTTTTGTCGATGGGGATTGTAAAGCCACACTCGATCTCCTGCTTGGAACTCTGTTGTTGTCGCTCGTATATCGTAGCGTGTCTTCATTCGGTCACTGAACATCTTCATTTTTGACCTGGTATCGTCGTGGATCTGAAGGAGTCTTTCTCTCAGGTCATCCAAGTAGACATCCTCGGCTTGCGGTTCCGACGTGGGACATCCAAATTTGATTTCGCTCGGCAGTCTGATGTTCCTTCCCATTAAAATCTCAGACGGTGTATGGCCAGTTGAGCTATGTCTTGCACTTCGATACGCCATCAAAAACAGTGGAATGTGTCGATCCCAATCTCGCTGGTTGTCGTCCACAACTTTGCAAAGATGTTCCTTAAGGGTTCGGTTGAACCGTTCGACCATGCCATCAGATTGTGGGTGGAGTGCTGTTGTTCTTGTCTTCTTAATGTGAAGAAGCCCACAAACTTCCTGGAATATGTTTGATTCAAAGTTCCTTCCCTGGTCGGAATGCAGTTCTAATGGAACACCGAATCTGCTCACCCAGTTGAACACAATTTGGTCTGCGACTGTTTTGGCTTCTTGATTCGGTATGGCGTATGCTTCAGGCCACTTGCTGAAGTAATCCATGACGACCAGAATATAACGATTTCCATTATTTGTTTCCGGAAATGGACCCGCCACGTCTATTGCAATCCTTTCAAAGGGTGATCCGACATTATACTGCTGCATTTGGCTGTGATTCTTTTTGTTCGGGCCTTTGGTGGCAGCACAGGTATCACATTTTCGGCACCACTTCTCGACATCTTCCCTTGCATGTAGCCAATAGAATCGTTGTCGAACCTTTTCTAGCGTCTTGTTTACTCCTAGATGGCCTCCCGAAACTCCATCATGCATCTCTCGCAGAACGTCCACAATCTTTGATCTCGGTAAGACTAGCTGCATTACATAGGACTTTCCATCTGCTGATTCCCATTTACGTCGAAGGACACCCTCTTGGACATGCAATGAGTCCCACTGTGCCCAATAGGCCTTTAGAGCCGGACTTCTGTCGGAGATATCAGCCCATTCTGGTTTTTCCTGGTGTTCCTTGCATGAGTATGGGTCCTCTTGTTGAGCCTTCCTCAACTCGTCGTTGCTCCAGCCATAAATGGGATCGGTTCTGGTTCGTAGGACAGTTACCACTTCCTTTTCTTCTTGGCGTCTGCAATGTTTACAGTCTTGCTTACATGGTCTCCGAGACAGTGCATCAGCATTTGAGTGAAGCTTCCCCTTCCGATGTTGAATTTCATAATCGTACGTCTGCAGCCTCTCAATCCATCTCGCCACTTGACCCTCTGGATTCTTGAAATTCAAAAGCCAGTTTAGTGCTCCATGGTCGGTTCGGAGAAGAAACTTCTGTCCATAGAGATACTTATGGAAGTGCTTTGTTGCCAAAATCAGTGCAAGAAGTTCTCTTCTGGTCACACAATAGTTTCTTTCCGACTTTGAGAGTACCTTGCTGTAATAGGCAACCACCTTTTCTTCGCCATCATGTACCTGTGACAATACAGCACCAATCCCGACATTGCTGGCATCAGCATCAATGATGAACGGTTTTCCGGGAGTCGGGTAGGTCAGCACTGGTGCATTACACAAGCGTTGCTTGAGCTCTTGAAAGCTGCGCTCGCACTCACCTGACCACTTAAACTGCTTTCCCTTTTCCGTTAACTGATGTAGACTCTTGGCGATCTCAGCAAAGTTCTTTACAAAGCGCCTATAGTAGGTGGCTAGACCCAGAAAGCTTCGGAGTTGATGTTTGTCCTGTGGTGTTGGCCAATTCTTCACGGTGTCAACCTTATCAGGATCCGTCTTAACTCCTTGGGATGAGATGATATGTCCCAGGTATTTCACTTCGGTTTTGAAGAGTGAACACTTTTCTGGATTGAGCTTGAGGTGGGCTTCTCGAAGTCTTTGAAACACGGCTCTCAGATTTGTACAATGTTCGTCAAATGTTTTCCCGTATACGATGACGTCATCCAAATAGACCAGGCAAGATTTCCAAGTGAGTCCTTGCAGGACGCATTCCATAAGGCGCTCAAAAGTCGCTGGAGCATTGCACAGTCCAAAAGGCATCACTTTGAACTGCCACAATCCGTTTCCTGTCGAGAAAGCTGTCTTCTCTTTGTCTTCAGGATGGATTTCTACTTGCCAGTATCCACTTTTCAGGTCCAAAGTTGAGAACCATTGTGCTCCTTCCATTGCGTCCAGAGTATCGCTGATCCTAGGCAGAGGGTAGCTATCTTTCTTGGTCACATCGTTCAACCTTCGATAGTCCACGCAAAAGCGGGTTGATCCGTCTTTCTTCTTTACCAGGACCACTGGAGACGCCCAAGGGCTTTTTGAGTTTTCGATAAGACCCTCTTCTTTCATGGTGGTTATTAGCTCTTCAACCTCACCTTGTTTGGCTAGTGGAAGGCGTCTTGCAGGTTGACGAATCGGCTTTGCATCCCCGGTGTTGATTCGATGTTGAACCAGTTGTGTTCTGCCATATTTCCCTTGCGATGACGAAAAGATGTCTGCAAATTCTTCGAGGAGACCTTCTGCAGTTCTTCGTTGTTGGTGGCCAAGATTAGAGGACTTGAGAATGTTCGTCTTTATGGAGTTCAGCTCTTTGGACTTCAATGTTTGCCTTGGGTCTTCTTCGCTGATCCTTGTTATCGCTGATACAGATTCGCATTGTCCGACAATCTCACCTTTTCTAAGCTTAACTTCGTACGGCTTGATGTTGAGTATTCGTACGGGAACCATGTTATTTACAGGTCTAACAAGAGTCTTCCCAATGGTGACGTTTTGGGAGGACTTTACAGATGCTGGTTCGACCATGAGGTATCGATGGCTGCCAGGCTTACCTTTCAATTTCGTCCACACGACGATGACGGTTTTCACAGATAACGAGGTCTCATACGAGTGGATCCCATAGATCATCGGAATCTCGACGTTTCGATATTTCAGGACTTGGTTCCCGATGTCCAATATCACTCCGTGATCTTTCATGAAATCGACGCCGACAATGCACTCGTCGCATATATCTGCTACCAGGAACAGGTGAGAGAATTCCAGCTCTGCCATCCGGATCTTAAGACGTACCTCACCATAGACTTTTGCGGCTTCTCCAGTTGCAGTTGTTAGACGATAGCTATTGGTGTTGTGGAGCCATGTCTTCTTAACGAGGTCCTGCCGTACAATGGACGCCGTGGCACCGGTGTCGATGGTAGCTACACATTTGTTGCCGTTTATACTTGCTTCCACGGTCAGGCTCTTGTTGTCACGTTTCGTTTGAGAAACCTGGATGGTGTTTCTGTAGCTATCGGTACTAGAAGCCAGCTTCTGTCCCTCGAAGTTGGTGGGGTGGGTAACAACTTGGGAAGCAACATTGTTGTAGGTGTTACTTTGACCAGTTGACATATTTCTGTGTTCACAGTGTTGGCATGCGGTTCCTCTTCGCGGTAATCTGCACTGTCGTTGAAGATGCCCGGTCTTGTTGCAGTTCCAGCATCGTGCTTGTCCGTCTCGCTGTCTCCTTTCCAGAGTAGTCTTCTGACAAGAGCATTCTTGGACTTCCAATTCTCTCACGCGATGCACGTTTTGTGAAGCTTGTTCTGCGGCTTCCATTGTTAGAGCGAAAGCCAATGCTTCTGGTAGTGTTTGCTTTCCGGCAGTGCGAATAGCCCTTTGGAGATTTATATCGCCCACAGCTCTCACAAAGGCTTCAACAGCAAGTTGATTTATTATCTCGTTGCCAGCTGTTGGGTATGCCAGGTGGACTAATCGCTCGATATCTGCCTGAAGCTGCTGCAGAGTTTCACCTCTTTTCTGTGCCCTGTTGTTTAGTTGTACTCGGAAGACTTCTGTCATGTGGCTATCCCCAAACCGCTGTTCGATTGCGTTTACCAGAACTTTGAAGTCACCGTTCTTCTCTGCTGGGATGGTTTGTAGCAGTTCAGCAGCTGCTCCTCTCAAGGCAAGCGTAAGAGCAATGTATTTTTCGTCATCGTCCCAGCCATTTGTTAACGCTGCTGCTTCAAACTGTTTCTTGTAGATTGACCACGGTATCTGACCATCAAAGCTTGGAGGATTCACTTCTCTCTTCCTTGAGCACTCACCAGAAGGTTCTCGAGCTTTCATCTTTCGCACTTTTTCTAGTTCGCTTGCAATGGTTTCGATCTGGTCGTCTATTTTCTTGAAACGTGCATTAGTCGTTGAATTTTGTTTTTCGACACGCTCATCGAGAGTATTGATTTTGTCTTCGAAGTCCGCAAACCTGCCTTCTAGCAGATTTTTCTGTTCATCAAACCGATCTCGAACGTCATCCCTTTGAGCTTGTAGTTGCTTGAGGACATTTCCTTCTAGTTGTTTGAGAACATTCTCTTGTCCGTTCTTCTGCTCGTTTCTTTGAGCTTCTAGTTGCTCCAGAACATTCTTGTTTTGAGTTTCTAGTTGCTCGACAACATCATTCTTTTGTGTTTGTAGTTGCTCCAGAACATTCTTCTCGAATTTGGCTAGAAGAAGTGACATCATGTTAGATAAGTCGGCAGTTGCATTTACCTCTTCCGATTTTGCTTCCACTTCGAAAGCAAACGTATCTGGGTCTTCATTTTGTTCTTCCAGATGTTCCTGTAGCCGTTTTACGAGTTCGATTTTATATTCTGCCGCACTTAAGCCACGTTTGCTTAATTCGGCCTTTAGCTCAGCGACAGTTAAGTCTTTCAAAACTTTACTTATCATTTTTAACTTCACTATTTCACACAAAATAGTTTAATCACTGTTCACTGTTTTATTCTCAATAAGTTTTAATCCCTTATTCTGACACCAATGTAATATTCGGCTTGGTCCGACAATTAAAACTTATTCACTTTTTAAATAAAACACAAATTCACTTTATTCAAATCACTCACAAACTTATTTATTCAACACTTTCAATTATAACTTTGCAAACACAGTATCGTTACTTTATCGCAGTTCACAATCAATTGATTTGCATCGCCATCCAACGGCTATTTATATACAAAATGATGGGTTCTAGAAACTACTATTGGTTCCTATTGGTTCTTGGAGAAGCTGAAAGTTCGAGAAGCTTTTGAAAGTTCGAGAAGCTTTCTATTTACAAATAAAATACTTAGATTACTTTTTTGTAGGGGCTAACGTTCTTAATGCTAAACAAAAAGTTTCTCTTAATTATTAGATATTGCCCCTCACAAGTGTTTACTACTACAATTAAACGATATTAAGTAAAGAGAGTATGTACATTAAATAAACAAGAGATACAGAGTAAGTAAAGAGAGTAAGAAAAGTGTGTACATTAAATATAGAAAGAGGTACAGAGCGTACGAGATAATAAAGAATACACATTAGACATTACAATAGAAGGAGAAACAGAGCGTACGAGATAATAAAGTGTATACACATTACAATATTTATTTTAATTGTATTATATCGTATTAAATATCAATCATTTTGAGTGACAAAACGAAAATATTTGTGCAAGAGCACCATATTAGTGATTTTAATAGCTTAAAAACTAAGAGTTGATCAGGGTTTTCTATGACCTATTTCTTTTTGACCTTAAAAACAAAATCCCCTAAAGCGAGCTCCTTTTAGGTAGGAAGTAAAAGCCGCGGCCGTTTTGCAAGGCTCCCGAAAAACGGGGCCCATCCTTCTAACGAAGCGGAAATAGAATCGGTACTAGAACCGTCGCCCATGATGAAATTTTAATTCAAACTAGCTATTTATTTTTGTTTCTAGCATATCGTTTCTTTTGATTTGTAAATTTGTTATTTTTTTGATATCTTGGTTAGTTTATTTATTCTTTAAAGACTCATTCATTTGTTTAAATTATTGATTAATAATTATTCGTTTATTGAGGAATCTTACTTCATTAGCATTAATGATTCATTGGAATTTCGCTTATTGTTAAACCATTTATCTAGTATAAAATTAAGGAATCCTGCAACGTCATGCAACGTATCAATAGAACTTAAGGATATCAATACAAATGATTTGTAAATCATGTCAAATCTCGGACTTTCATTCCGTCAATGAGTAATATAGTCATGTTTTGGTGAGAATATTCAGGGGGGTGGAAAGAGGGGGAGTAAACTTTCAAACTAGCAAGGAGTGATTCCGCGAGCTTAACCAAGCTCAAGCTGTGGGGAGTTTCCATCCACACATAAGGGACTCCAGGATGGGTGGGGGCGCAGCTACACAACATCTGTAGCGCCCGAAGTGAGTTACGTCATCGAGGTAAGCAGTGGTATTCCCTATCGGTATATGTGTTATGTGTTTCGTTAACTTCAGTATTGGAGTTCTCAAATTGGCACGATTTATGTTTGTTTGTTGTTTAGTGTCTTTGTCTTTTATCGGGACAAGATCCCTCCCCATCCGGCGAGCTAAGCCGTGCTACGCCAGCGTGCCAGTCCCGGTGAAAGAAGTCCGCGTTTTGTTTTCGTTGTCTGTGGCTGTTGTCGATTCCGGTCGGCACTACAACGTTGTAGACCGTCTTAGTACGCCCAGATAATTCTTGATAATTTCCGCTTCCGATAAGATCTTCAGAGCCATAACCGGACTACACTTAAATCCAAAAATAGCAACAAGCCGTATCAAAGACACGAGGTTCATAACTGGTATCGACCTTAAGGATGCCTATTGGCAAATTCCTCTAGACATAAAGTCACGAGAAAAGACCGCATTTGCTGTTCCAGGTAGACCACTCTACCATTTCAAGGTGATGCCTTTTGGTTTAAGCAATGCGGGTCAAACGATGTGTAGAGTGATTGACCAAGTGATACCCGGTTCACTTCGAGAAAACGTATTCGTCTATCTAGACGACCTTCTTATCTGTACACCTGATTTTGAATCACACATGCGCATCCTTAGCGAAGTGGCTGCCTGTCTCAGGCGAGCGAACCTTACTATAAACCTCGACAAGAGCAAATTTTGTATGCAAGAAATTAAGTTTTTAGGGTTTATTGTCGGCCAAGGTACCTTGCAAACAAACCCTGACAAAATTGAAGCGATGGTCAACTTTCCTGTACCTAACACCATCCGACAAGTTAGGAGGTTTTTGGGAATGACGGGCTGGTACAGGCGATTTATAAGAAATTATGCTGACTTGGCAGCTCCGCTTACGGATTGTCTGAAGAAAAAGGTGAAATTTGAACTGACACCTGAAGCTTTGGAAGGATTTCACAAGCTAAAAGCAGCACTTTCTTCGGCGCCTGTATTAGCACAGCCCGACTTCTCAAAACCTTTCACTATTCAATGTGATGCTTCTTCAGAAGGGGTAGGTGGTGTTCTCTTTCAGTTGGATGAGAACAACCAAGAGAAACCGATCGCATACATGTCGAAGAAACTGAATAAATCTCAGAAAAATTATACGGTTACTGAGCAGGAATGTCTTGCAGCCGTCCTGAGCATACGCAAGTTTAGGCCCTATGTTGATGGGTTACCTTTCACCGTGATAACTGACCATTCAAGCTTAAAATGGTTGATGTCGATGAAAGAGTTGAATGGCAGATTAGCTCGATGGAGCCTGGAGCTTCAAGGCTATGATTTTAAAATCGAACATCGAAAGGGATCCCTCAACGTAGTGCCTGATTCGTTGTCCAGGATGGACATGGAAGAGATTGCTGCAAAAGTAACCGTAGTAAAAAATGAGATTGAGGAGGTTGATTCGACTATGATGTGTGGTGAGATCGACCTTAATTCGGTTGAGTTTGATTCGAAGCAATATTCCCAACTGAGAGAGAACATCAACTCCAACCAGTCCGCACTCCCAGACTTAGTAGTGTCGGGAAAATATGTCTATAAGAGGGTTAGGTTCAGGACAGAAGAGGTAGACGAGGAAGACTCGTTGTGGCGACTCTGGATACCCGAGGCGCTTACTCGTCGATGCATCGAATTGTCTCACGACACTAAATTGAGCTGTCATAGTGGCTTTGCAAAAACGTATGCTCGAATCAAAGTAAAATTTTACTGGCCTAAAATGGTCAAGGACATTAAGGCTTATGTCAAAGATTGTGATTTGTGTAAAATGGTAAAAGCACCAAACACAGTCCTTCGTCCACCAATCACTAGCCAAACAGTGACGGAACGGCCTATCCAACGGCTGTATATAGATTTTTTGGGGCCTTATCCGCGGACGAAACGAGGTAACGCCTACATTTTTATTGTCGTGGATCATTTCACGAAATACACTTTTTTGAAAGTCAAAAGCAACGTCCTCAAAGGTTATTCAGTTTTTAGAAACTGAAATTTTTCATGCTTTCGGCACCCCTGAAAAGATCCACTCAGATAACGGACGTCAGTTCGTTTCTAACGATTTCAAGAAGTTTCTGTCAGACTATGGCATTCAACATGTGCGAACGGCAATGTATTCGCCACAGGCTAACATTTCCGAACGGGTTAACCGAAGTGTTCTCAGTAAGCTTAGAGTCCTTATATCTAAAGAGCAAACCGATTGGGACGTACATCTATCAAGCATAGCTTGTGCTCTTCGATCGGATGTACATGATTCGTTGGGATGTCAGCCTTACTTCGCTCTATTTGGGCAGAACATGGTGACACACGGATCCTCTTACAAAATTCTGCGAGCACTGGAAGCTTTAGGTGACCTGGAAATGTTAGTCCTGCCACCCGCATTGAAAACTAATCTTGCCAGACAGACGTTATCTGAGAATCTTTTCAGGGCACACGTTAAGTCCCAAAATACTTACAACGCACGAGCGAGACCTGTAAAGTACCGTGAAGGTCAAGAAGTATTCCATAGGAATTTTGCTCAGAGTAATTTTGCGCCTGGGATCAACGCCAAACTTCTCCCAAAATTCGTTAAATGCCGAATCCGAAAAGCCATCGGAAACTGCATGTACGAATTAGAATCACGCTCGGGAAAAACTATCGGCATCTTCCATGCAAAGGATATACGCCAATAACATCCTTGCTAAAATTCCGAACAAAGCTTCTTGTACGTGTATCGTAAGGAATACTACACGTATTCGACAAGTTGTAGACATTATGCCCAGCTAGCCAAGCTTTAAGTGGGTTCGCGTCCCACGTTTGTTCTATTTTTGACAAGGATCATAAGTCCGCATATCAAGACTCTATTTTAATTTCAAAAAACTTTACATATTTTAAACCTTGACGTAGTACCTACTGAAATTATTTATTTATTCCACTTGACGATTTACTTAATTAAAACTTAATTATTTACTACTTTTACTAATTGACGATCGATCTTTTAGGAAACGGATTTTGAATTAGTTTCATTCATTTTACTGACCTTTTCATATACATATTGTGCAATAAAATTTTTAGACATTTAGCTTAAATTACTTATTTATTATTTATTTATTTATTTATTGTTCATTTTTACCTTATGACGATATTAATTAAATAGATAAAAAGCATTAAACGTGCAAAACATAGAGTAGCCAATTCCCGTCGGCAAAACATTGTTTGCAAAACAGCAATTTCCCGACGGCAAAACGCCTTATGCCATAAACAAACAAAACTAAAAGAAGCACTTAATCTTCTCTTGCACGATCCAATTTCAATCACTTTGATGATACGCACAATTATTCATATTCATGTTGTTCGTTGGATGGTTTGTGTTTGTTTTTTTTTTTTACCTGCGTGCAGCTTAATCTGTTTTTGTTTTTGCAAATTTCTTCTAATCTGACCTTGAAGGTAGTTTTTGTTTTTATGTGTTATTGCATACCATACGGCAATTACAGCCAATTATATTTATAAGTTTCAGGTTTATGTGTTCACAAGTTGACATGCCGTGGGTTCCTTTGCATATTCCTGGATTTATACAGGGTGCGCCAGAGAAACTTACTTATTTGAAAAAATTCCCGCGCGGTGAGTTTGGCGGGTAGAGGGGCAAGAGGGGGCGCATCTGGAGGAGGAAGTTCCCAAGTTTGTTTCTCCCTCCAGTTAGTTGCCATCATGCTCTGGTCTAGAGAGCAGCGGGCCTTCGCAGTTGAGAGCTTCTTTTCTAACGGTCGCTCACTTGTTGCTACGCAACGTTCCTTCCGGAGCTCGTTACAGGAACATGATCGAGGAATTTTTTCTTCCAAGACTCGAAGAAATGAACGTTAGGAACGTGTGGTTTCAGAAAGATGGAGCCACAGCACACACAGCACGAGACTCAATGAATTTGTTGCGACAACATTTCCCCGACCGCCTCATCTCTCTCAGAGGCGATCTCCAATGGCCGGCACGCTCTCCAGATTTGACTCCATGCGATTTCTTTTTATGGGGTTATTTGAAATCCCTGGTTTATGTCGATCGACCACGGATCATAGCACACCTCAAGAACAACATTCGCGACGCCATTGCCAACATACCGATTGATATGCTGCGAAGAGTGGATACGAATTTCAAAAATCGACTTCATCAGTGTATGCGCAATGGGGGTCGCCATTTATCCGATGTCATTTTTTAAGACTGCATAAAAAAAAAAATGGGATATTGTATTCTCAAATAAAAAAAAAATTTAAAACAATAACTAAAGTACTTTTTTTTTATTGACCTTTCAAATAAGTAAGTTTCTCTGGCGCACCCTGTATACATAAACCCGGAAAACGCAAAGCCCTGTTACCAACGTTGGTATGGCGGTTGAGATGATCGAAATTCAAATCCGTTTCCCAGTTCAAAAAAAAGTAACGATCGAAATTTGAAACACAGCCTTAAAGTATGCAACTAAGTTGCAAGCTACTTGCATGATAGTTGCTATTGCAGAGGCAAAAGTTGTTAGATGTTGGGAAAAATCCTTTAAAATACGCGTAACAGAGACCGAAATAGTTACGTAATATTTGAATGTCAACGTAACAGGGATTCATCGGTGTTGGATTGAGAGGCCTGAGAATAGGTTTTTGGGGATTAGTGAAGTGGTGCAACTAGAGAAAATACCGCCGAGAGTAAAGCTTCTTTTCCTTGGCATTCTCCACCGCTAGAGATTTCTAACATTTTGGGTAGCTGGCAAGGTATAGGCGAGCGAAACTTTTAATGTAAATCCGACCAGAACAAGGAAGTGTTACGGTTGCGAGTCTTATTGGCAAAATTAAACTTCATTTCAAGTCATCAATCAATCAATTTTGATAGAAGTGAAATATAAATAAATAATTTGATTTGACGACTAATTAAGTCGAATTACTTAATTTCTCATCAAGGAAAAATTACCAAGAATAAATAATAATACAAAGGAAATCAAGCGATCGCCGATTTCCATTCCGGACTTAAAAACGTCCTTCTGCATGAAAACTCAATCATCGGACAGTGGCCCAGTTGATCTTTAAAAAACCACCCACATTCAATACGAGTCCCGGTAGCCTGATCAGTTCTGGCGCCGACAAGAAAAACCAACGGATTTTCCGCCACGGGATCGAATCCCACCCAGGACACACTTCTTATAAAGTTTTTTTATTCTTTTTTTTGAAATTTAATATTATTCTGTTATTTTATAGTTATTTTTTTTGTTATCCAAATCGTTGCATTTAAGCTTTGTTGAACCAAATATTTCATTAATTAGTTTCTATTGAACTTACATATATTGGCAAGAATTTTAAATATACATTTATACAAGTTTTTGTTTCGGGTGATATACTTTGCGTGCGGATTCGTCGTAGGAAATCGGCTTAGATCGAAAGTCATGGATTTCAAGCCAATAAGTGATCGCCTGGCTGTGATCCGCATCAAGGCCACATTACAGAACATCAGTATAATATGTGCACACGCCCCTACCGATGATGCTGAGGAGTCTAGCAAGGAGGATTTCTACGACCTCCTGGATAGAGCCTACGGAGCCTGTCCAGAGTACGACGTCAAAATCGTACTCGGAGACTTCAATGCAAAAATCGGGAAGGAAGACATCTTTGGCGGATTAGTTGGAAAGCACAGCCTCCACGAAGAAACAACAGATAACGGCTTCCGACTAATCGACTTTGCTGCAGCTTGTAATACGGTGATAAGTAGCACTAGGTTTCCAAGAAAGAAGATCTACACAGCAACCTGGCAATCTCCTGATGGTCGAACCACCAACCAAATCGACCATGTGCTAATCGGCGCAAGGCACGCATCCAACATCCTGAACGTGCGCACTTTCCGAGGAGCAAATGTCGACTCCGACCACTTTCTGGTAGTGGCTAAGTTTAGAGCTCGAATATCAAACGACAAAAAAACACGTGCAGCCCAAAGAAAGAAGTTCAACATCGGTTGCCTTAGCACATCAGAGAATGCCAGAGACTACAGCGAGCGCCTGAGCGAGCGACTCTCCGCCGTCCTCCCAAATACTACAGACGTCAACACACTGTGGAACCAATATCGAGAAGTAATAAAAAATGTAGCCGAGACCACCATAGGTTACCAGCCACCCCCGAAAAAGAACCCGTGGTATGATGATGAGTGCGTGACATTGAAAAGAGAGACGGAAAATGCACGCCTGCAGATGCTGCAACGGAAAACAAGAGCAGCAAGGGAAGAGTACCGCACGAAAAGGAGAAATGAGAAAAAGACCCTGCGAAGAAAGAAAAGAGCATCCGCAGTTTCTCAGCTCAAAGATCTAGAAGAGTCTCGGGCCAAGAACAACACCCGGCGTTTCTTTAAAAGGTCGAAGCAATTAGCTTCTGGTTTCAGAACCGGGACACAAGCTCTTCGAAACAGTGAAGGAAACCTAGTCACCGAAGCACAGGGAATTGTAGATGTTTTCAAGCAGCATTTCCAGCAGCTGCTGAATGCGCAAAATGTCGAGCAAGATAATGACGAAAGAGAAGCAAGACCAGTCAATGAAGACCCAGTCCCAGCCCCCAGCAGAGAAGAGGTAGAAAGAGCCATCCAAAAGCTAAAAAATAACAAGGCCGCAGGGTCGGATGGCATACCCGCGGAACTCTTTAAACATGGAGGAGATGTTTTGATGAACCGCATGCACCAGGTCATCACCAAAGTGTGGGAGGAAGAATGCATGCCCACTGACTGGTCGATAAGCTCCATATGCCCCATCTACAAAAAAGGCGATCCGATGTTATGCAAAAACTACCGTGGCATATCCCTGCTTAATGTTGCATACAAAATCCTATCCAACGTACTGTGTGAGCGTCTTAAACCTTTCTGCAACACAATAATCGGCACGTACCAGTGTGGCTTTAGGCCAGGTAGAACAACGATAGACCAAATATTCACACTGAGGCAGATCCTGGAAAAGACCAACGAATTTCAAGTCGAAACCCACCATCTTTTCATCGACTTTAAAGCTGCTTATGATAGCATCCACCGCCAAGAGCTTATGATTGCGATGTCTGAATTCGGGATCCCGAACAAACTGATCCAGCTGTGCCGCATGACGCTAAACAATACGCAGTGCAGTGTGCAAATGGGTAACAGCTCATCCGAGTTATTCCAAACTTGCGCAGGGTTTAGACAAGGAGATGCGTTGTCATGTGATTTCTTCAACATAGTCCTGGAGCAGATAGTGCGCAAGGCAGGTGTGAGCACGGAGGGCACTATCTTCAACAAATCCACCCAGCTCCTAGGCTATGCGGACGACATAGACATCATCGGTCGATCCAAGAGAGCTGTGCTTGAGGCCTTCACAGCGATTGAAGAACAGGCGAAACTAGTTGGTCTTGAAGTGAATGAGGACAAAACAAAGTACATGTTATCAACAAACAAAGCAACATCTGTCCACCGCCTAGGACAAAACGTCACTGTTGGTAGCAGCAATTTCGAGGTAGTTAAGGAGTTCACCTACCTTGGAACAAACATCAATCCCACGAACGACACCTTAGTGGAGATCCGAAGAAGAATTACCCTAGCGAACCGCTGCTGCTTCGGTTTGGCCAAACAACTGGGTTCAAAACTCCTCACTCAAAAGACAAAGTGTCTGCTATACAAAACTTTGATTTTACCAGTCCTACTCTACGGCGCCGAGTGCTGGACGATAAGTAAAAAAGGGGAATTGATACTGGGCACGTTCGAAAGAAAAATTCTTCGACGGATTTTTGGTCCCGTATGCGACGATGGCGAATGGAGAAGAAGATACAACCGAGAACTGTATGAGCTGTACCAAGATGTGGATGTAGTCCAGAAGGCCAAGAAAAGACGACTACATTGGCTCGGCCACATCGAGCGAATGGACGACAACGCTCCAGCCAAGAAAGTCTTCTCATCCCAGCCCCCAGGTTCAAGACGACAAGGAAGACCGAACCTACGGTACAAGGACCAAGTGACTGCGGATGCCAGAGCGCTTGGTCTCGGTGACTGGAGAGTGCATGCGAGGGATCGTTCACGATGGAAGACTGCAGTATCTAGGCTGTGACCCTTCATGGATCGTGAGCCGGTAAAGTAAGTAAGTAAGATATACTTTGCGAAACGTATATTTTAAAGTATCGCCAAGTTACTCATATTAAGTCAATTCAATCGTACGTAAATTTTGTTTGCATTATAATACCTTTAACCAAAAGCGAAACTCCATCATCCAGCAGCAGTGGCCACAGCAGCGGAAAGCAGTTGAGAAAAACGGTGAGTCATTTTATTATTCAATATAGCTTAAATTTACGTGAATGTATTGAACAGTACTTATGTTCAAATTGAGTGACATCGCGAATGAGTTTTTTTTTTGTTTTATTGAGTTTTAATGAATTTTAACGATCAAGATAAGAAGAAGCCAAAAGAGATGTTTTGATCCAATTAGCAATAAAATCGAAGACAATTTATATTATACAGAAACAGAGATTTTTGGATATGGTTCTGAATGATTGCCAACTATGCTGATTTGAACTATTTTTCTTTTTTTTATTATCATTATTTTTTATTAAATTGGATTGTTTTGAATAGTTTTTGAATTACTACAATCACTCAATTGAATAAAATATGACTTTTATAATTACTATCAATGGATTTTGAAGCGTTTTTAATCAATATGAATATGGAATAAGGAAGTGAAAGGAAAGGAGGATGGGGATAGTAGCACTGGGAAGATGAACTAGAAGGACGACGAAGAAGCAAATTAAGGGATTGCCTTGGCGGGAAAGGCGATCATGGCAAGGGGGGTAGAGGCGATTATTCTCGCAAGTCTCTTTCCATCTTGGAGACATTCAACGGCTGGATTTTTTGTAGTCACCCAATGGTTCAAGAACCCGCGACTGGAGCTAGTCATTTCGGGATCATATCCGGCCTAATCTGAACCAAGTGGCAAAAGAGGTGGTTACATAGTCCAAAACTCCACCGTCAACACCAGAGGCACTATCTTCTATAAATCTGTTCAACTTCTCGCGTACGCCGACGATATTGATATAATGGAAAGAACACAGCGTGATGTCAATGGCGCCTTTGTGAAAATTGAAACAGAAGCGGCAAAAATGGGTTTAGCGGTAAATGAGGGAAAAACGAAGTACATGCTGTCTTCGAGTAAGGACACCAAACACCGACGGCTCGGACAGAACGTCACAATAGACGCATACAACGTAAAGGAGTTTGTCTACCTAGGCTCCGCTATTAACACGGGCAATAACACCAGCGCCGAGATAAGACGAAGAATTACTCTTGCTAATCGCTGTTTCTTTGGGCTACTGCAACTGAGTGGGAAAGCCCTCTCTCGAGCAACTTAGGTAAAGCTGTACAACACCCACATCATCCCTGTCCTGCTATATGGTGCAGAAGCATGGACCCTGACAAAATCGGATGAATTTGCCATAGGCTGTTTCGAGAGGAAAGTTCTTCGGGTCATCTTTGGCCCCGTGTGCATTGATGGGGAATGGAGAAGGAGATACAACAGCGAACTTTACGGGTTGTACAACGACGTGAACCTAGCCAGAAGGGTCAAGGTCCAGAGACTTAGATGGCTCGGTCATTTAGAGCGCATGGACACCAATGCTCCGGCCCGGAAAGTCTTCGACACTATTCCCGAGGGACGCAGAAGGAGAGGAAGACCGCGACTCAGGTGGCGCACACAAGTGGAAGAGGACCTCAATCAACTTGGAGTGCAAAACTGGAGACAGCTAGCTAGGGACCGAGTTGACGGGCGGAGACTGTTGATTGAGGCCCAAGTCCACACCGGACTGTAGCGCCACCTTAAGTAAGTAAGTAAGTAAGATTTTTACTAATTGAAATCAAGATTTTAGCGCACCATACACAGTTCAACTCAATCGTCAACTTAATCAAATCAAATGTAAATCAACCTTTGTGTGGCCTTGTCATTTCATCGATTTGACAGTTGAATGGTTGGTTGAAGAAAAATCAAAAGATTTTGATTTTTTTTAAGTTGAAGTTGAATCCTTCAACTGAATTGAACTGCATGTGGACAAGTTGGTTGATTTGCTGTCAAAACCACAGATGATTAAAAGGGAGATGGGAAACCGATCTGTCAAAATTACAATGCCTACAAGCTATGGACCATAGTTACTCCGATAGTATGCGTGTTTTTACCAATACTATCACAGTAAATATGGTCCTACCACCTCATTTTTGTTGCTGTGGTTTCTCATTTATTCACAGACAGGAAGTAATAGTAAATAAAATTTGCGGTATCCTCTCTCTGGTCAAAACAGTATCAGTCGAATTTTTGAATTTAAAGCAAGTTGATCTATTGCTAAAAATGACAAGAATTGCTTTTTTGACAGTTAGAAGCAATGCGTTCCAACTCAGTCTATGCAGTGTGTGCTCGAACACAAACCTAGTTGACAACTCAGCAGTTTACAATCGAGTTGAAATGTGTATGGGGCACTTAAACAGCTAGTTGAATCCGTTAATCTTTAATTGAAAACAAAACACATTCGCAGAGCAGTCATGTAATTTACAATAAAGAAAAGCGTTATTTATTATTGTTATTTTCTTAACTTTGACTTTCTTGTCACCAATAAACATTTCAAGTGGTTCTTCGGGTTTCTTCGCAGTCACCTTAGTTACTTCAGGAATTGGCTTTTGTGGTGGAGATTTCTTAATCGGCGACACTGAGACGGGACTAGCTTTTGGTGTGACTTTGGTTTCGGGAGTGGTGTCGGTACGTTGTCGTAACGTTCGTGTCAAATTCGGCGATTGCTTAGGAGTTGCTTTGTTCGACGGCTGCGATGAACCTGCTGATGCAGGAGCTGCTGCTCTTGGCGATGATTTTATTTGAGTCGGTTTCTCCATTTCGACGATGACTGGTTTCGGTTTATTTTGTGATTCTATCTTCTTGATCGACACAGAATGTGGAATCGCTCTGAGTGCATCCTGAATTGTAGGCTGACGAGTTTTATACGTAGTCGGCGTGATTGGCTTAACACTGACTTGCTTAAGCCCCGAAACCATCTTAACCGGCAGATTAGGCGTTTTTTGTGCTGGTTTCTTGTTTTCCTTTGGCGAAGTTGACGAACTGTCTGCTTCAACTGTCTGTGCAGGTTTTGTTGGTTGCTTTCGGCGAGCTGGAACTTGCTGGATTGAAACAATTTTTGTCGGTTGTTGTGACTTTTCACCTGTTTTCTTGACCTTAGCCGGCGGCAGCTGCTCGTCGGGGGATTCATTCATTTCTTCGATTATATTCATCAGTTCCAATGTCTCTTCGTCAATTATTGATTCAATTGATTTTGACGAAGTATTGGCTTCCTCTTCGTTGTGGTTGTCTAAAAACAAAACATTTAAAAAAAAATTCAAAAGTGCTTGAAGCAGATTAAACCTACCCGATTCGTGTTTCACCATTACATCCTCATCTTGTTCCTTTTTGAGTGGCTCATCGGGAAATTCCTCATAGAGGAACTCCTCGATCTCCTCATCCATTTCCTTTTCCTTGGCCGACGTCGACTGGGATGTTTTAACAGACATTTGGTTTTTCTTATCATCCTCGTCATAAGCGACCATCTTATCTACGTGCGCCTCATTGATGTGAGTATCCAATCGATCGCTGGTCATGTAAATCAAATCGCAGAACTCGCAGGCATAGGCCTCACCTTCGGCATGCTAGCGCACGTGATCGGTCACCGTTTCAATGTCATCGAATGCATCCTTGCACAATGGACAGATTTTTGTCTGCGCAGCATGCACTGCCAAATGGTAAATCAGATCATCCCGATTGTTGAATGACTTGAGGCAATCGTTGCACTTGTACAAACCAGTAGTGTTCTTGTGCGAACGCATGTGGCGCGTCAAATGATGACTCAGCAGATAGGACTTGGAGCACAGTTTGCATGGATATGGCCAGTTGCCAGCATGAGCTGTTAAATGTCGCGACAGCTTGCTGGGAGTCGAAAAGCTCTGGTCACAGTACTGACATTGAAACGGTTGCTGGCGGCAATGGATGACTTCGTGCCGCTCCAAACCCTGTTTGAAAGCGAACGCTTTGTTGCAAATCCTACATGCGTAGGGTCGCTTCTTGCGATGACGTTCGGTGTGCTTTTCCATTTCCTCTTGCGATATTAATGCCTTCTCACAGAAAACGCAAATAAATTTGGGAATGTCAATATGGGTCTTCTCGTGGCGATGCAACAAAGTTGAACGGGTGAATCCTTTGTCGCAAACAACACACTTATACGGCTTCTCGCCAGTGTGTGTTAGATTGTGCTTTTGCAGATCATACTTACTGAAGAAACTCTTCTCGCAATAGCTGCAATTGAAGCCCCGCTCGCGATTGTGATTCACCAAATGTATATCGAGAAGCTGTTGCATACAAGGAGCCATGGGGAGCTTTTTTGTTTCGGATTTCCCAATTTCGACATAAGTTATATGGCAGACACAATTTTTTGGTATCAAGATCTCGTGGGAGGAAAAGTCTCGGTTCCATAGGTAGCACATAGAGATGATATCTAAACATTTAAAACAACAGTTATGAATGGACGAGCTTGAAGTACAATAACTTAATTTACCTATTGGCATTGCTATGGTTAGGGAATTTGGGAAACAATGCACAAACCAAAGCTGCTTCTGCTTCAAGACTTTTGGAAATTGTATAGCGACCGGCAAAAAACAGCTGATTGTTTTGACAGGCCAACAACCAAAAATTATGGTGCAGATGAAAAAATTATGGTGCAGATGAAAACGCTATAAAAAAGATGAACATGTTCGTCTTCACCATAATTTTCTTCTGCATGAGTTGAACTTCCTATAATCTTCATCCGTGCAGACGTCTGCATTTTGGTCTTATCTCTCTACTACACTAGTATGAGTTTTGTATCTTGCATCCTCTATTTTTGCAGATGATGGCATGCAGATCAATGTAAATCCACCATTAAGGTCATGGAATTAAGCTCTAACCAATGAGTTGTTTCCAAATTTGTATGAATTTAAGTATTGTCCCGCTGAAAAATCACAGTGATGTGCCAGAACAGGTATCAAACTGCTGCGTAGCACTTAAAGATAATCTCGACTGTTGATTTTTGATGACGTAAGTCGAAATTCCAAGCATAATGAAGAGAAAGCTCCCCATCTGATCAGTGAACCTTCACCAAAATTAGGCCGTTCGAAATAGTTCGGTTCTTTTCGTAAATAACTCCAGTATCCATGTAACGCTTCGAGATCATCTAGGAATCTAGGTTCAATTTCTTCTCATTATAAAAAACATTGGCGCAAAATTATAGTCCGCTAATGAACAACTTTAGTGTGATACTAGCTTAAAATGACGTTACAGTCATGGCTCAAACGTCATTTTAAGCTAGTATCACACTAAAGTTGTTCATTAGCGGACTATAATTTTGCGCCATTACCTTTAATCGAATTTGAAGACACATGTTGAAAAAACTTCCTATTGAAACTTACAGATTCCAATCCCGATCTCGAACATGAAAGAAAAGGGTGTTCGAAAATAGTATTTTGTGTTTTTTCACTGTTCACTATTTTCGAACACACATGTTCGAGTAAGGGAACTCGGTAAAATTTGGTTTCCTTTCCTCGAACAGTTAAAAATCATAATATAATTTAACTTTTTTTCATTAAAACATTTAATATCTCACTAATCTGACATCTTAATTATTTAAAACGCTGGGAAAAGTACTTACTCAAATACTTTTTCTTCAAAACAACTATTCAGAGAGTCCTAATCCAGTTTTGTTTTTCTTGAAAAACGTTTTAAAACCCTATCGAATAAAACCTACCATTGAACTGAATTTTTTACTCTTTTAAGATACATTTTTACTTGCGACAATATTATATTCTACAATATATGGCAAGTATTGAATTCGTAAAAAAAAAAGTTGAGGTGTTGATGAGATATGACATTACGATGATAGAGAAGTCGAAAAAACGGCGATTCCGCCCATCTGTCTGTTAATGCACATACAGCACCTTAACCACTTGTCCGATTGACTTCAAATTTGAAAATTAGAGGTTTGAGCAAAAACGCATAGCTCATCTTTTTGATTTTATTTTTAAGATCAAAATTTAGGGTAGCCACCATACAATTTTTTTTGTCAAAAAACAAAATGTTTAAATTTTCTCAAAAACGGCTCTTACGATTTTTTTAAACTTCTTCGAAAATTTTTGTTTACGACACTGATGTATTTTATGTAAAAAAATATTTTTGTATTGCTCCAAAACGGTACCTTCCATAGAACCGTTTTTTTGTTATAAGATTTTCTCAAAAAATAAAATCCTGATCAGCATGTTTTTTTTTCTGAGAGTACGTATATATTGCCCAATATTTTGTTTTTTAATTTGAAAAATCAACAATTTGTTAAGAAACCATATGACATCAATTTTTTTCAGATTAAATATATTTTTGAGGTACATATTCCAATTTAAATTTTATTTTTTATTTAATGTTTTGTATGAGTTATAATTTGGAATAAAGGAGCAAGTTCGTACGACCCAGTCGTGCACATTTTTTTAATGAGATATTTTACCTATTCGTAAAGAAAGAATGCCCACTCATGCCTGTGAAGTTTTCATTGGAAAAAATGTAAAATATGGAAATTATATCAATATTCCTCAAAATGTTCGGTAACTGGGGATGTTCGGTAACAGGTGTACCACACTGCCACTACCCTAACAAAAAAAAAAAAAAAAAAACTATTCCATGAGTGGTATCTACCGTTTTGAAGGAAGTTTAAAAAAAATCGTTTCTGAGAAAGTTGAATTTTTTTGGTTTTTGGCCAAAAAAATTGTATGATGGCTGTCCTAAATTTTGATCTTAAAAAAAAAAAAACGACCAACGCGAATTCGCTCAAACCTCTAATTTCAAGTTTTAAGTCAATCGGTCCAGTGGTTAAGGCTGCAGGTGCTTTTACAGAAAGACAAACAGACATCCAAAACTTGCCATATATTCTATATGTCGCAAGTAAAAATGAGCGAACTAGATCCATCCCCCCCCCATAGCGAAAAGCTATCTACGCCACTGCAGTAACCTAAAGGTTTTGGTAAGTTAAAAGATACATATATATTTGTATCTTGACTGAACGAAATATTTATTTATTAATAATGGGAAAAGAAAAATATAATTTTTACACACAGATATCAACGTAAGAATGATTAAACATAAAATTACAAAGTATGTTTTTAAATTACAGTAGCTACATATTTCTACAGTATCAGAGCTCTTACTTGAATTGAAACAGATCTACTATGCCATTGCGAAAAGACAGAGAAGTAAATGTGTTATTTTCCCTTTTATGATTTTTTTATTCAACGGGAGATGAAATATTCTAGGTAAAAATGTAAATTATTGTTTCAACCAATTATGATCGAACCCTATGATTGATTTGATACCAAAAAACCACTCAATAACCAAACGCATTTTATCTTTTTATCTTTTCATTCTTGCCCACTCAACCGGCACTCACGCACTATCTTTGAGTTAACATCAGATTTCAGAATCAACTGGTGGATGTTTATTTTTTGAGCAGGTTATTCAGTTGGAAAAGAGAGTTCATTCGTTGAACACAAAATTCCGGAGATCGTGTCGCGTACGAGATCGCGTTATATCCTACTTGTGATATTAAGTTTTAGTTCTAATTTTTTTTATTTGTTTTGTTATTTTGTTGTTGTTAGTTGAAATTAAGATGACAGAAACCGTTATCACTGTCAACAGTCACCAACAGACAAATTCGGCGCCATCAACGGCCGGTCCATTTGGTTGGATTGTCATAAATATTGATTATTTTAAAAGTGTTCCTGGCATAATTAAAATCGTTCAATTTGTAAGTTCCTACTGCATTAATTGTTAGGTACTTGTCATTTGTTTCCCAAACATTTTATTGAAAAAGCTATTTTTACAGTGCGCCGATATCTTATCTATTCATTCATATGGTCTGTTTTAACGATTAGTTTTAGAAGCATCTTTAGTGTGCAACATTATTATGCAGTTTTTTTAACCTTTCCTCTGTTATCGCTGTTTAAATGTCAAAAGTTTGCAACCTATTTTACATAATCTATACCTATACACACATGTATATTGGGACAACTTTTAACGGTGTAGATACACAACGTTAAAATGATTAAGAAGAAGGCGTGGTTAAGGTAATGCATAATACTTCTGTAAGACCGCATAACTTCAGTTAAATAAAAGTGTGTGTTTTTTGGCAAATCTATCTTTAGCGAAGTAGGATTTCCGTATTTCCATTTTTGCGACTTTTCAACTTTAAGTTGGTAGTACTGACTAGTTGTCAAATATTAAATTGAAAAAAAAACGACCAAAAACATTTTGCTAGGCTGAAAATAAGTAGCCATCCATAAGTTATATTTCAGAAGTTTGTTTATTTGTGATTTTCTTTTTTTTTCACAAACACCAATTAACAAAAGTCTAGGGATCTGTTTGCTGCGTTCTTAACTTTGCGGCTTTGTTTCTCGTTAGTTAAAAAAAAAAATAGAGTGGCGCGACAGCTCTTGAAGAGCCAAGGTCTAAGTGGCTTACTCTCATCAACAATTCTCTGAGTGCGTGTGAAGATTTGAGGGGACCTACAATTTAACGCCGACTCCAAACGGCAAAGTTGAGAACCACTTTTTCATGACAGATTGATACTCTTGGAAGATTTGTCAGGTCTTCGTAAGAGGCAGTACCCGTGAAAGATGAAATAAAAACTTGGCCTGAGTAGGACTCGAACCAACGACGTTCTGCTTAGCAGCCAACGCACTTACCAACTAAGCTACAGGCGACTGATTGCAGAGAAAACATTAAATAACAAAAAGCGCAGTAAATGGTAAAAAGCGTAAACTGTCAGTGAAAAAAAATTACTTACTTCATTACGGATTGGTTCGCCAAAGAACACGACAATCACAGGACTGTGAAATCATTTCAATTGTCAATAGCTGTTTTATTCGCGACAAATGAAAAAAAAAAGTATAAAAGTGATATTTTTGTATAGTAACTAATAGCAAAACGATCCTATCTCTCAGATCATACACATCATTTATTAGAAACAGACTAAATAATTATCAACGTTCAAGAAAATTGTGTTTCAGCTTTTTATTGCTTTAAAGCTTAAACTCTTTTTTTCTAAATTGTGTTTCCGCCCTCCGTCCGCACGAGAGAAACGTAATAATGTACATAGATGTCGCTGTTCTCTTTTCTATGCGGCAACACCAGTCGCACAACAGAGTATCAAGCGGTCAGAGTAGGAAACACAAGACGAAAACGATTGAATAAGAAGTACAGGAAGAGGTCTTATGAAAAAGAAGTCAAGCATTTTTCTAAGTAGTATGAGTTTCACAAACACAAACGCATTACATACAACAGGGCTGGTCTGCAGTTGAATGGTTAATCTCAGGGGTACCAAGCGAAATATGATTGAATCAAGATTATATCGATTGTGCATCAATTTTATATTTCAATTTCAATCCTTTTTTTGAACTGCATGGTGTTTTAACGTTCAAGGTGTACATGCACGATTTTAATTATTTTTATTTTTTTTTTATTTTTCGTTACATTTTCTTCATTTTTCATCCTTAATTCATCATATTTACTATCCCTTTTCGGGTCTTATTCCAAAGCGCATTCTTTGAACAACTTAATCATGTGTTAAAGAGCACAAGAAATTGTGTAGCGCCTAACGATCACCAACGAAAATAAATGCGCCCCTGAACTCGAATTTTTGTTTTTTTGACAGATGAAACTACAAAACAATATTTGACCAATTAAAGCTCAGCAAAATGACAGCACAGGCCCAGTTAGATAGCTGAGGTCCCAAAATTTGACAGCTAAGGTCCCAAAATTTGACATCATCAGAAATTTTTGTTGCTTCACTCACGTACACTGTACGTGTAGCTTACACCGCTTCCTGTACTTCTTATTCAATGGGGACACACGTGGGTACGCCACTATAGCTGTTAGGTCTAACTGAGCAAGGTGTGCAACTTGTGAGTGTGACTAGCATAGAGATAATTATAATAGAGCACGGGTGCAGTAGCACCTTTGTATATGGAATTTATAGTAGTTGCAGCCTCGTGAATCGACGAAAGCGACGTCCGGAACGCGATACAGAACTAAAATCTTGTATATAGAAAAACTGACAGCGCCAAGACGGGACGACTCTCCAACCAAAAATTCTCGAGGCTGAAAATACTATAAATTCCATTCCAAAGGAAAGGTAGCACCTCGTACAAGTGGAGTCGTCACGTCAAATTTTGAGAAAGAAGATCCTTAAAGTTCTTCCTTTATCTCTCTGAGCTTTTCGCTGATTGGCTGTAAGGTGGAATGGACAGAGTAAAAAAAAAATAAAGGAAACGTCAAAATCAAAATTGTTGTTGTCTTACAATGGAGCTTAGAGAGAGAAAGGGAGAACTTTAAGGATCTTCTTACTCAATATTTGATGTAACACTATTTAGGCTAGCTTCAGTGCTCTTTTACATTATCTCTATGGTAACAAGACACCAGAGACCAGACAGCAAGGATCAAATTGAAAGACATAAACATAACCTTTTAATGACATGACTACTCACTACTCACATCCTAGGTGACCCTCATGTGATCACGTTGCATCAGATTGCACCATGTGCTTCACACAGTACTTCGCACATGAATGTATAACGAAATACCATTGAATAAGAAGTACAGGAAGCGGTGTAAGCTACACGTACAGTGTACGTGAGTGAAGCAACAAATATTTCTGATGATGTAAAATACTGGGGCATCATCTGTCAAAATACTGGGACACCATCTGTCAAACTGGGCATGTGCTGTCATTTTGCTGAGCTGTGATTGGTCAAATGTTGTTTTGTAGTTTCATCTGTAAAAAAAACAAAAACTCGAGTTCAGGGGCGCATTTATTGTTGTTGGTGATCGTTAGGCGCTACACAATTTCTTGTGCTTTTTAACACAAGATCAAGTTGTTCATACTTCATAGAATGCGCTTTCTAAAACGACCCGAAAAAGGACAATAAATATGATGAAAAATGAAGAAAATGTAAATGTAAATGTAAAAAAAAAAAATACAAATCGTGCATGTACACCTGAACGTTAAAACACCACGTAGTCTAAAAAAAAGAATTGAAATTGAAAAATAAAATTGATGCACAATCGATTTAATCTTGATTCAATCATATTTCGCTTGGCGCCCCTGAGATTAACCATTCAACTGCAGACCAGCCCTGTTGTAATGCGTTTGGGTTTGTGAAACTCACACTACTTAGAAAAATGCTTCACTTCTTTTTCATAAGACCCCTTCCTGTACTTCTTATTCAATGCGAAATACAGACACATAGCAGCACTGGCGACTGAGATCATCGGCTGGGACAGAACAAGACAATAATACAAGAGAGAGAAAGACAAGTAGGCACATAGAAAGAAAGCACACAACAAAAACCTACGTGGCACATAGGAGGAAACGGAACATACACAGTACACTTGTGTGCACATCGCATCGGTGTATGTGTGCGAAAATGTTGCCGTCTGTGGGCTGGTGTCTGTGTGCGCAATATTTTTTGGTGTGAGAAACCGTGTGAGTAAAAATCAAAACTTTTCGATTTTTTGTGTGTGTGTCACGATGGATGTGGTGTATATGGGGATGTTGTACACACATTTCATATTCATCTGAGTGCACACAAGTGTGCTGTGGATGGGATTTAGATTTATATTGTTTTAGGTTTATATTGTCTCATGTTATCGAACATTAGGTGACATCAGATAAGCTGGCGGTTTTTGTAATAAAAGAATGCTGCCAAAGCTGCGTTTGGCTTAACTGCTCTATCCATCCTCGGAGCCATGGCCACCTGCTGTATTGTTAAAACATACAATCACTCTTCGAGCTCGATCCGCAACAGCTAATGTCTAGTTCTGATGAGGAAGGCTCTTAACTCACGATCAAAATCAGCGAAAAATCCAAAAAAACACGAAGTTAAAATCTAATAAGAACTCGAGCTGCACATTCGTCTAAAAGCGTTACTACGTGAAGCACGATGCCATGGATGGCCCAACAACAGAGGCGATCACTGACATCATGGATGACCCTCCTACTCAAGATAGATACAATGCCTTTAAAGAAAAAATTCTAGAACTACTCGGTGTGTCGAAAAAAGACAAATTGCGACAAGTAATCAAAGGCATCCCTCTGGGTGAAAAGAAGCCATCGCACCTCCTGCAAGAAAAGAAAACCCTGTTGTTCAACTTCCTGGGCTTCTCCATCAACGTCACCCGTTTCGCTCCAACCGTTGACCGTTTACACAAGTTTGCTGAGCAGTGAGTACCCCAAGCTAAAACAGTTCATGAGCTGATTTTCTTTTCTGAGCTGATTTTCTCGGAATGAACAACTACTATAGACAATGCGTTCTGAGACTTGCCAAACTTCAAGTAACACTACACTGCTCCATCAAACGCTCATTTAAAAATGACAAAACAAAAATCAACTGGACTCCAAGAATAGAATCTTGCTTTTCTCTCTCTGCGACGCAACGCAGTCATAATTTCTATCACCAACTTCTGTCTCAAGTTATAGACGCTTATATAACAGGCCAGTAGGATTCTTTTTCAGAAAACTTAATGAAACCAAGAAGAGATTCAACACATATGACTGTGTGCTGCTGACCTCACAAAAGTTTAGAGAGAAATACGTTGGGCTCGTCAATGTCTTGCATGCCATGAAATCAAAAGTGCAATAACACAACAGACCCAGGCACATCACTGTACCCGAAATAAGATTCAGTCACATCCATATTGACTTAATTGTATTGGCTGGCAATTGTAGACAGATTGTGAAGATGACCCGTAGCAACCGCTCTCAAGAACATGACTGCCAAAACCGTCATCACGGCTCTGGTTGACCACACTATTACGGTAGTCACCATCACAAATGATCAAGCATCAAGGTGCTCACTTCGAGTCTCAACTTTTCCAAGCCTTCGCCAAATTAGTGGAAGCTGAGAGAAACAGAACAACAGCATACCATCCACAGTCGAACTTAGTTGAGCGTTTTCATCGAACTCTCAAAGTCAAAGCTGCTCTCCGAAACATTAGGACAGTTCCACAAAGAAAAATCTCACTGAGCGCTCAACGTCACATTGACTGAGGCAAAATCATTTGGTGGAACATAATTCTCAGTTTTCATTGAGATAAAATGGTTACCTTACAAATTGTTGTTGCACATCTGTCAGTCACGTCAAAATAGCTGAGTGAGAAATCGAATCCTAAATTTTTTCGTCTCAGAAATCTCTGACAGAAAAGTGAGCGCTCAGCTGAGATTTTATATTCCATAAAAAAAATCTCAGAGGGCTCAGAGATCTCTGTTTGTGGAACTGGCCTATTGCACAGAAATCGTCTCCACAGTAGGCATGGAAAATGGGATACAATTGTATCGAATTCGATACAATTGAGTTTGTCGGAGTACGAAAATACAATTGGCCTCTATTTGATACAATTTGAAAATCTGCAAAAAAAGAAAAAAAAAGTTGTTAATTTCCAAACCAAGTGGATACAACACTATTCTTGGCTTGCAGAAGAGCCTTAAGAAAAATTTAAGAGATGTAAATATTGCAAAACAAATCTTGCTGGAGGAAAAACTCATCTGGATATGCATAAATCAACACCAACTCATCAAAAAGCGTATATCGCAGCTAAAGAAGCCTTTAAATTGATACAATTGCAACAAAAAAGACTTGCAAGTTTATTTTGTGTTACATTTTGTATAATAAACGAAAACAAAAAAATGTTAATTCTTATATTCTTTCCTGTGAAATTGATCACACCAAAAACATAAATGTAAAAAAAGAGCCAAGTTCTCCCGTACAAAAATTCTGCAACAAGTCAGCCAAGAAAAGTAATGAGATCCTTTGTCTATATAAATTATAGTCATGGAATGGAGAAATAAAACCCTAGCGCCGTCTGGATTGTACCTCAAGAACTTATTTGTCCACGATTTGGTGATTTTTGGGGGGTAAGGGTTTGGTTGGAGAGATGACAGATGAGAATAGGTGGAAAATAAACAGAAAGCAGAAAAATAAAAAAGAGATCGCAATATACGAAATTTGTGGTTGTTAGAAAGAGTATTTCTTTGTGAATTCTTTTATAGATTTTTGTTTTTGTTTTTTTTTTCCTCTCTTCATCCCCTATTTTGCCTTCTCATTTGAACTCTTTGATTTGGAAAGAAAAAAAAACAAAACTCTTCAAAAACAATTTTTTCTGTCGTTTTACGTTAATACATTCTTAAAATGTTTCAATGTATTTGTGCTTTATTTCGTAATGATACGATTTTGGATATGTATGCGATGAAGTTATTGATGCGTTTCTATTTGTTTTTATTTAGTTTTTGCTTTTATACACTTGAAGATCTGTGATTGTATTACCGATTGGTAGTAAAAAGTATTAAAAGTATCGATGGTCGTTAAAGCGTTAACGAATGAAATTGAAAATTTTGATCAATCATGAATCTTTAAAATGTTGATCGGCTGTCTGGTATTTCATAATCAAGTCATATAGAGGACAGTGGTTTTTGAAATTATTCTTAAGGAAAAATATAAAATTCGATGTACTTTTTTTGGGAAAAAACTAAAAGGGTTGATGTTGGTTGACAATTTTTTAAGCTTTCTTTTTGGAAAAAAAAAATTGTAAGTTGCCATTATTATAAAGATACAGAGTACTTTATGGATCTTCTTTTCTTAGCAATTTTGTTGAGAAACTGTGAAATTGTATGAAATATTTCTTAAAATGATTTTTTGGTATCTATAGGTACAATAAAAACATGACTATTTGATGCTCAAAATTCAGAAAAAAAAATTTGAAACTTTATACCAACATATTTAATATGTCATATGATTTCTTAAGAAATTGTTGATTTTTCAATTTTTGTTTTTTTTTTTTTTTAAATCGTAGGAGCGTTTGTCTTTTATGTATAAAATTTTTCGAAAATGTCTTAAAATTAATTTGGGTATGCAGTATTCAATAATGTGTAACTATGCATTTTATAAGTAAATTTTGATTTTTAATATTGATCCGTTTTTGAGATACAGAATTTTGAAAATTTTGAATTTTTTTTTGAATACAAAATATTATTTGGGCAATATACAGGGTGATTCACGAGCGTTGTGCCAAAAAGCTAGAGCGTGTAGGTTGAGTTCAGACAAGAAAAAAATCGTATGGGAGGGGGGGTCTATTCCCCGCCGTTTAGCCTGGAGGGGCAATTTTCTGAAAAATTGACTTATTTTGTAAAAAAAAAAATATTAAAAATCAACGGCTTGGTTTACAATACCGTGATATACCTTTCTGAAAAGCCAAAAACTTCTTCCTTCACTTTAATTTTGAATTAAATTGTTTTAACGAATAGTTTAAAAAAAAATTTCAAACTCAAAATTTTCAAAAAAAAAGCAAAAAAAAACATTTTTGAACTAATTTTTTTCAAAATTTTATGTAATTAAGTACTGATTTTGTTTTGAAAATTCAATGTGTTTGTTAATTTTTAGTCGAAAACAGAAAACCGGATGCAAAAATGTCTTTTCGTTTTTGAGAAATTAAAAAAAAAAAACCAAAACCACTTTTTTCTAAAAAAAATCTTTGTTTTTATTTTTACCTATCTGGACTTTTAGTTTAATTTATTGGTTTATTTTATAAATTTAATTTTTTATAATTGGAGTTTTATGAGGACTGAATAAAGTATAAAAGTATTAAATTATCCCTGGATTAACCATTTTGTTCATTGATATTAACTCATCAACACATAACAATAACAAACTCATACGCTCGAGAATAGTTAGCGGACAGGACCTTCTGCTACGGTTTAACTTGTTGTCGAGATCGGGAAGCCGAAAGACTCTTCGCTGAAAGATATCCACATAGATGACGCCCAAGTCGTAGCATGTTTTCAAGAATCCGCCGACGAGAGCACGGAGAGCTAGAAGGGAAAGGTCAATGGCACACATTATCAATGAACAAAATGATTAATTCAGGGAAAATCCAATGCTTTTCTACTTTATTGAGTCCTCATAAAATTCCAATTACAAAAAATTAAATTTATAAAATAAACCAATAAATTAAACTAAAAGTCCAGATAGGTAAAAAATAAAAACAAAGATTTTTTTTAGAAAAAAGTGGTTTTGGTTTTTTTTTTTAATTTCTCAAAAACGAAAAGACATTGGGTGCTTTCATAAATTCATGGTTGCTTTGTTTACATGCGATCAATTGCAATCATATTAACGTCATACAAAATACTTGCGCATGTGTTTTACCCTGCATTTATGAACACTTTTTTATGATTTGCGTCATGTGTCATAAGACACCCTGGGAAATCCTTTTTACTATATACCTTTCTCTTTCATTGAGAAAGAAATTTAGATTGCATGTGAGTTCTTATATTTGCACATTTGCGCTGCAAATATTTGCGTTTTGCTTTTATGAACATCTGACATTTGTCATTTGCATTTATGAAAAGTATACATTCGTCAGACTTTCGCAACCATGCATTTATGAAAGCATCCATTTTTGCATCCGGTTTTCTGTTTTCGACTAAAAATTAACAAACACATTGAATTTTCAAAATAAAATCAGTACTTAATTACATAAAATTTTGAAAAAAATTAGTTCAAAAATGTTTTTTTTTTGCTTTTTTTTTGAAAATTTTGAGTTTGAATATTTTTTTTTTCAACTATTCGTTAAAACAATTTAATTCAAAATTAAAGTGAAGGAAGAAGTTTTTGGCTTTTCAGAAAGGTATATCACGGTGTTGTAAACCAAGCCGTTGATTTTTAATATTTTTTTTTTACAAAATAAGTCAATTTTTCAGAAAATTGCCTCTCCTGGCTAAACGGGCGGGAATAGACCCCCCCCTCTCATACGATTTTTTTCTTGTCTTAACTCAACCTACACGCTCTAGCTTTTTGGCACAACGCTCGTGAATCACCCTGTATAAACGTATTTTCAAAAAAAAAATTACAATGATGGGACTTTTATTTTTCGAGAAAATCTAATAACAAAAAATCGGTTCTATACGAGGTACTGTTTTTGGGCAGTACAATTTTTTTTTTTTTAGATATAATACATGAATGTTTAAAAAAAATAAAGTTTAAAAAATCGTTGTAGCCGTTTTGGAGAAAAAAATCGTATGGTGGCTACCCTAAATTTTGATCTTTAAAAAAAAATCAAAAAACTGGGATATGAGCTTTTGCTCAAACCTCTCATTTTCAAGTTTGAAGTCAATCGGACCAGTGGTTAAGGCTGTATGTGCCTGTAAACTCACAGACAGATAGACGGACGGAATCGCCGGACCTACTTCTTCCGACTTCTCTATCATCGTAATGTCATATCTCATCAAAACCTCAACTTTTTTTTACGAATTCAATACTTGCCATAGGTATGTTCTATATGTCGCAAGTAAATTATGAAAAATATGTCAAATTTAATGACAGGTCTCTCTGTCCAGATGTTGGATGAGACATGGATTATTTGAGACTCCACTTGGCATTTCATGTCTTGTCTAAGATAAGTATGGTTTAAGATAAGTATGGTTTTAGTAAAGATATGTAGAGCAATAAAAAGGTAAGTGCATATTTTTATATTGTGCGATGTGCGTTTTAAGAGAAAAAAAAAATCATTACATACATAGACTAATAGGTAGCTTCATTGCACAAATAGATATGAAACTAGAAAGGAATAAAAATAGCATTACATAGTACCTAGTACGAAAAAAATTGTCGAAACTCAATTCAATATTCGTTCTTGAAAAGTGAAAAATAAATTATCTCATTAGCTTCAAACTAGCAATTCTTTGCAAATAAAAAATACAAAACAACCAATTCCAGGAAATAATGTGACCCATATATTGAAAACCTATAATTTGGTAGTAGGGTCAACGAACTTTATTTTTGCTTGCAAAAATCTGTTTGAGGCAGAAACCGAAAAAAAAATTCCCAGAAAAATATTCCCTTTACCATTCCAAATAACAACAAGAAGGCCAGCAATATTTGACGTTTTATTATTATTTTTCTTGTTCAATTTGTCTTCTCTCCTTACTCGTTCAGAAACAAAACTCAATAAAATCTTCTCTTTCTTGCTTCTTGTTTTCATTCTTTCATTCTACTTTCCAATTTATGCCCCTTGCTTCTTGCTTTTCTTGCTTGCTTACAGCGCCACCGTTTTGCGGATATAAATGGTACTTCAGAATCTCCAACCATTCCACGACTATAATTTTTATATAGACAAAGATGAGATCTAAAAGAACGCCAAGTTCTAAGATTCAGCAAGTACTCGTAGGTGCATTGCAAATGTTTTAAGTGGACTTACATCGAATCAACTTTTAGTTTTGAAAGAAACTTGTAAACTAATGTAAATTAGTTAATTTTTTTTACGTGGCAAGTTTTCCAAACTTTTTTAATAGTAGGTTAGGGCTCAGTTATAGCTATCAGTAAAATCCATCAGTAAAAATTTTGTTTTGCTATTTTGAAAACTTTCGTTATAAACGCTTAGGGGCCAGTTATAGCGATCATTGAAATCCATCAGGAAAAATGTTTGAATGGATATTTAACTAAGTTTGCTTTTGATTACTAATGCAATTTATATACCAATCTACCGGAAAATACTTACAGAATTTTTTTTTAGAAAAAAATATAAGATCGCAAACTTATTTTTCGTTTAAAATGTATTTTTCTATTTTCCGTACGGAAATTCGTTTTCCTGAACAGCTGATGGATTTTTGTCAAAAAATGAAACAAATCGTTCCAATGATTTGCGTTTCAATTTTGTACAATTCCAATGATCTGTGTTTCAACTTCTCACAGTTCCAATGATAGAATTACGGCAGGAAAAAAATTCCTGACAGAAATTTCCAATGATTGCTATAAACGCTCATCAGGAAAAAATTTCAGATTCCTCCTGTTCCATTTTTTCCTGATGAAAACCAATGATCGCTATAACTGGCCCCTTACAGTAAAAAATTTCAGATTTCAGATGTTTCAATTTTTACTGATGGATTTTACTGATAGCTATAACTGAGGCCTTACTAAGGGCTCAGTTATAGCTATCAGTAAAATTCATCAGTAAAAATTTTGTTTTGCTATTTTGAATACTTTAATCTTATATTTTGAGGAAAATTTTGATGAAAAAAGTTGAAAATACATTTCGACTTTTTTTTTCAAAACAAAACAATGCATTTAGTGTTTAATGTTATTAACAAATCCATTTTATAAATTTTACTGATGAAATTTCATTTTACTGAACAACTGACTGCCAAATGTCAAAAAAATTCCATTTCGTTTTACTGATGGCGTTTCATTTTTTTACTGTTCCGATGCCATCATTAAAAAAATTACTGATGAGATGAACAGTAAAAACGAAATTGTTTGCGGTGCGAAGGTGTAAATTTACTGATAGTTATAAACGCTTATCAGTAAAAAATTTCAGATTTCAGATGTTTCAATTTTTACTGATGGATTTTACTGATAGCTATAACTGAGGCCTAAGAGAAAACCTGCCAAGTAAAAAAAAATTAACTACTTTACATTAGTTTACAAGTTTCTTTCAAAACTAAAAGTTGATTCGATGTAAGTCCACTTAAAACATTTGCAATGCACCTAGGAGTACTTGCTGAATCTTAGAACTCGGCGTTCTTTTAGATCTCATTACTTTTCGTGGCTGATTTGTTAGGCAGACTTTTTGTACGGGAGAACTTGGCTCTTTTTTTACATTTATGTTTTTGGTGTGATATCATTACTTTTTGCAAAGATTTTTTTTTAAATATATTAATTCATAAAACATGGGCGGGTACCATGCCTCCTTAGCAGAAAAAATCTAAAAATTAATTTTATTGCTTTATATTGACTGGCAGAATTGCTAGTTTGCCAAATTACAATATTCTACGATGATCAGAGGTGCCTCATATACCTATTTTATAAAATTTATTTATAAATGGGTGGGTACCACACCCCCTCAGTTGAAAATCATAAATTTCATACTTTATTTGTTCTATTGCACGTTGTACTTGTATACCAAATTTCATGATTCTACTGTACTCCAAAGTGCTCCATATAATTTCAACTAATAATGTAAAAGTAGGCGGCTACCACACCCCCTGACAGAAAAATTTCAAATTTTCGATTTTTTCCTTTGTATGTACTTCATGACCTATCACTGTGCCAAATTTCTTGATTCTGCTGCACTCCAAAGTACTCCATATAATTTAAATTAATAATGTAAAAGTAGGCGGTTACCACGCCCCCTGACTGAAAAATTTCAAAATTTCGATTTTTTCCTCTGTATGTACTTCATGACCTATCACTGTGCCAAATTTCTTGATTCTACTGCACTCCAAAGTACTCCAAATAATTTAAACTAATAATGTAAGAGTAGGCGGCTACCACACCCCCTGATTGAAAAATTTCAAATTTTCGATTTTTTCCTTTGTATGGACCACATAACCTATCACTGTGCCAAATTTCAAGTTTCTAGGGCAACGGGAAGTGCTTCATAATTTTGATGGCCTGTCAGTGAGTGAGTCAGTGAGTCAGTCAGTTACGATTTTCGTGATTTTTGGAACATTGTATCTTAGAAACTACTATTGCTAAATATAAATATTTAAAATTTAAAATAAATAAAATTTACTGAGGTGCTTCTTCTGGACTAGCTTAACAAATAATGTGAGTTTGAAACTTTTGGCTTCCTTGGTATAGAAGTAAGAGGGGTGTGGAAAATGCCCTGAGTTGTTTCCTGTAAATAAGGGTGTAGTGCCAAAGTTGCTAGAGAACTTGGCTGGGCACTGCCCCTTGATTCTCGATACAATTGGTACCGAATAAATAATATTATTTAAATTTTTTTTTGAGTACAATTGGAAAATGTCAATTTCCATCCCGTCCACAGTCATTGATTGAGAACCAGTTTAAAAGAAGACTTATAGACATCACCGGCAAAAATCCTAAAGCTAGCGCTAAACGACAAACATATTTGCCGAACATGCTTGTGCGCGCTATAAATTCGTCGTGTAGGGGATGGTTTGTGAACTGTTCGCTGTTGGCAAAAATTTTCGATTTTCTTGTGTTCGTCCGTTTCGTTGTTTGCCATGTAGGGAGATGTTCGCGAACAATTCTCATTTTTTCTATGAGATAACCATAAGCGCAATGACTTGCTTCTCCTTTTGACACATCTTCACACTTTCAAGAATCAACACGAAATGATGTTCGGCAATTATGTGTTTGCCGTGTAGGGAATAACGCAAACGAGCATGTTCGGCAAACGTGTTTGTCGTTTAAGGCTACCTTAAACGGAAGCAACTTTTGAATTCCGGAGAAGTAATAAGAAAGTATAATTTACTATAAATTGAAATCATTTGGTTTAAAGGACTATCTGCACCATAGTTTGACCTGCTAAAAATAAGGCATAATAGGGTTGCCTTAGTCAAGTATCCGTGTCGTAAGGGTTATGTGATTTGAACAGCATTGGTTCGAATTCGAACCCTAATAATTTCATCTCAAACTATCTATAAACTTTGATAAACAAACCATCTATCAAACTTTACTATAAAATAAAAATTTGATAAAAATGTTTTCACTTACGGGGCCAAACAATTTGTATTTGCCTTACGTTTTTTTCCATGATTGCTTTAAAATTATAAACAATAGCTATGTTTTACTTGAATTATTTCAGTAGAGATAATCTTTTAATGGTTGGTTTACTATCGTTGTACGTTTTCTACGAGTGAAACATTTGTTCAAAAAATTTTGGTTTGGTTTGGTATTGATCATTTTAGTTCCTACATGACCTTATTTCTTTTTTGACCTTGAAATCTGACGTGGTTCGATTACTTAAGGGGCCGACGCGACGCATAGAATACGTCCGGCAGCGTCGACGTATACGTTGTTGCCAACGTATTTGCCGGAGGGAATCGTCCCATATAGAATACGTTGTACTTATACTTCGGCAGTTTCATTTGCTTGGTGTAAAACTTATTCACAAAACCTCAAATCCGAACAAAACAAATTAAATTGAAACATTAAAATTGTGCCAACATGATACTTTTGTACAAGTTTTGATCGTTCATTGCTTTTCCTTATTGCTGTGGAATGGAAACACATTGAGTTGACTGTTCGTCAAATTTGTTTGTCAACGGATCAACGGACGCAAAAAGTAGAAAGTTAACCCACTCTATCCGTCGTATCCGTCACATTCTTTGCTTATGGGACGAGTTCCATAAGAACATGTATATTCTATTGTGCTGTCAGTTGAAAACGTCAACGCTAACGGACTCTATGGGTCGGCCCCTTTATTCGATTAAGCAAGTCAAGACGTTTAAATCAACTGATTACAATAGTAATTTTTATATTTTTGTCCGCAATATATTCAATTTTGAACTTCAATTCAAAAAAAAAATTTAAATCTTTTTTGAAAATTTGTTTGTTAAAATTTTACCATTTCAAACATAAAGTAATAGGGGTTGGGAAACCCAAATCTCATAATGTTGAAATGGTAGAGAGGAATTTATCAGATACATTATGCTTATGTGTGTATACTGTCAAGCCCCTTACACTAACTTATCTTAGCTACATTTACATTTTTAGTAGGTCATACTCATTTGTAATTATTGTAATATAGCGCACATCAACAAACATCCTATTTCTATATCCGTATCTACTATAACTACAATCGTACATTATGATCTGCATAATGTAGGCTTTTTGCCTACTTAAGCTCTCTGTTGTGGTGATTGAGACTTGGGAAATATATGCATATTGTGCACTGTCTGTAATTGTGCACCTCACTAGCTTCTTTATTTTGCCTTGTTTTTCCGTTTAATTTTAATGAAGGCGTTTGAAAGGAGCACAAGATAGAAACTCCGGCATCAATCTAGTTAGAATAGAACACAAACTAATGGACCCTATCAGGAATGAGATTTCCCTAGAAATATTTACCACGTTCGGAAAATTCTTATCGTAAATATGTTCGAAATTCCCCTAGAAATTTATTGCGATTATGAGCACTTTTCTCATGAGAAATTTCTCGTGATTTCTCTGGGGTTTTTTCCGGTGCAGGGAAATTACTCCACGGGAATCTGCTCCACATGGGAATTTACTCCACTCAAAGTGGGAATTTGCTCCACTTTTTAAAGTGAAATAAATACCCCTTGCAAGTGGGAAATAACTGCACAATTTTTTTGGTGGAATTAATTCCCATCATGAAACTGAGCTCCACAGGTTCTTACGAGGAATGTTAGTAATTATAATGCAATCAATTTATGTGATAAATTCAACCAATTAATTGAATATGAACATAATTTTACAAATTAAACAATTATTTATTTTTCCGCACAGTCTAACTATGGTGGAACACAAGTGCCGAATTCTATTTTGGGACTACAAACCCACTATGGTGGGTCATTAGTCCTGAAATTAAATTCGGGGTTTCTTCGTGATAAGTTTTAAACATTTTGTAAACCAATAAATTGAGTGGACAGTTTGAACATATTTTCAAGGTTTACATACCACATGCTCTAAGTCTATGTAACGTTAAGGAAACTCTTCCCCATGAAAACGTTCTTCTGAACTTTGGTGTTCGGTGAGTGTAGGGCATTCTACAAGCACACGGTACTTGAACCGAGCTTCATCTTATTGCATCTTTTTGTTACCTAAAATAACTGAGCTGTTTCTATTACATCAACAGCTTCATTAGAAAGACATTTTTGTATTGATATGATTTTCACTGTTCAGTTTTCTTGCATCATGTGGATGCAGACGTAAGTAGGTACTATTTTTGCAATACTAAACCTTAACTCAGTCTCACATGTTTTAAAATATTATTTCAATAACGGATTTGGAGCTTGAAACAAAAAATGAAGTAGGTACAATAATTGCAAGCGAGCGAAGCGAGCGGAAAAAATTTTGCCCAAAAGAGAATGAATTTGGTGTGTGAAAATAAAAAAATTCGCGCGAATTTTTTTATTTTCACACCCCAAATTCATTCTCTTTTGGGCAAAATTTTTTCCGCTCGTTTCGCTCCCAACCAAACCAAAACGATTTTAAATGTTCCAGATCGTCATAATCTCTAGGATTTGGAGCTTGAAACAAAAAATGAAGCAGGTACAATAATTGCAATCGAGCGAAGCGAGCGGAAAAAATTTTGCCCAAAAGAGAATGAATTTGGGGTGTGAAAATAAAAAAATTCGCGCGAATTTTTTTATTTTCACACCCCAAATTCATTCTCTTTTGGGCAAAATTTTTTCCGCTCGTTTCGCTCCCAACCAAACCAAAACGATTTTGAATGTTCCAGATCGTCATAATCTCTAGAGTCTAGACGAAAGTGAAAAAAAATGTTCAAAATGAATCATTTCAATGCAGCACCTGCTTTCCAGACACAAGCGTGCATTACAAAGGTGCGTGGTGGTTTCTTTTAAAAAGTAAAGAAAACGGCAGCAGTTAGTTTTGAAAAATGAATTGCTTTGTCAATTTTGTCCACAAATAGTAAAAAAAATGGTCCTATCTATTGTTAAGACTTTTTTATAATTCAAAGAAAAAAATCACATTCTGAAATTTTTTTAATAAGAAGTGCAATAATATTGTTTCTCACACTTTTTACTTTTAGTGGACTACTTTCTCACACAATTATGCAGTTATTTCCCACTCGCAGTGGGAATTTATTCCACTTTAAAAAGTGGAGCAAATTCCCACTTTGAGTGGAGTAAATTCCCATGTGGAGCAGATTCCCGTGGAGTAATTTCCCTGCACCGTTTTTTCCCATTTATTTTGATGGAGAAATCGACAGTGAAAAGAAGACATTTACGGACTGAAAAAAGAGTTTGGCTTCAGTTTCGGGAGTAGAACGTCTTTATTATTACTTTGCAGGAATAGAATTCGAACAAGGAACGGTTCACAAATCCTTGGAAGCAATCTTTAAGCCTAATTCAAAACCATCTATTAGAATCGAAAGGTGGGTTCTTCGGCTTCAGTTCTTTAAATTTGAAATTGTCTATCAGCCATGAATATTTAAGAAGCAGATTCATTGTCAAGATTAAGCAATATTCAAGATGCGGACTCCTTCGACAGAAATTGTGAATAGGTACAACGTTTGTGCAATAATAGTGAATGTGGTTCTCCGTGCTCTTACGATAATTGAGGTGATGAAAGAAAACGCCAATGACTAAGTGATTATTGAATTTGTAGAAATGTCAAAAGACTAGTACTAAAAATAAGTTATTTTCATTTCATTTCATTTTGCGAATGAAAGTATTGGAGTTAGAACCGGACGGTTCAAGATAACTAGAAATATTTCTAGGGAATGAAATTTTCCGTGAGAAAACAAAATTTCTTGGGAGATTCCCGAAAGGGCCCAATATGTTTGAATTTCCCCTAGAAATTTATTGCGATCATGAACACTTTTCCCATGAGAAATTTCTCGTGATTTCTCTGGAGTTTTTTTCCCATTTATTTTGATGGTGAAATTGCCAGATTAGATTAACTTTGTGAAAATGGGGAAATCACCTTTAGAGCTTCTCTTTAATAGATCAATTATTAGAAATATAATCCCTTCTTTACAAGACATTAGTGGGTGGAAGAGACTTGTGCAAGATTAACAAACCAAAAAATGTGCATGACTCGGTCGTACAAACTTGCTCCTGTATTCCAAAATATTAAATTAATCATAAAAAACATTTAAAAAAAAAATGAAAAAAATAAAATTCATAAATAAAAATTTAAATTGAAATATGTACCTCAAAAATAGATTCAATCTGAAAAAAAATTGATGTCATATGATTTCTTAAGAAATTGTTGATTTCTTAATTTTTTTTTTAACGTAGGAGCGGTTTTTTTTAATTAATTTTTTATATATAAAATTTTTCGAAAATGTCTTTAAATTAATTTGGGTATGTAGTATTCAAGAATATGTAAATACACATTTTATAAGTAAATTTCGATTTTTAATATTGATCCATTTTTGAGACATATATTTTTTTGAATACAAAATATTATTTGGGCAATATATACGTACTTGAAAACGAAAATTTAAGCTGATCGGACTTTTATTTTTCGAGAAAATCTAATAACAAAAAAACGGTTCTATGGGAGGTACCGTTTTGGAGAAATACCAAAATTTTTTCACATAAAATACATGAATGCTTAAAAAAATAAAATTCGAGGAAGTTTAAGATAAATCGTAGGAGCCGTTTTGGGTAAAATTGAAAGTTTTAATTTTTGACCAAAAAAATCGTATGGTTGCTACCCTAAATTTTGATATACTGGGATATATTATATATATTATTATATCAAGCAAAAAGAAATATTCCTGTCAAAACGGTTCGAAATTAACACACATTTTTTGCTGAGGGAAATTTTTGAAATCATGAGGGAAATTTGTGAAATCTCCGTAGAAAGGTTGGTTAAAAAGTCCTTTGTGCAGTCTAAGAAATATCCTGAGTACATTATATCTTTTTCACACTAACCGCAACTCTGTTCAAACCGCAGATTTCAGCTTACTGTTTGACTTTTAACATTTTTGGGTTTAACTAAGGGTTGTCATATGTCCACTTTTAAGTAAATTGTCGCTCTTTTAATAGCCAAACGTTTTTTGCTTCCCAATATAATCACCTGTTGTACTACTCGTTATTGGTTCAATAATGCATGTCTATTCATAGCAATAAATTGATAAACAATAACAAGTCTGCAATGGGAAACCAAAAATCAGTAGAGTTGTAAGCGCAATGCGTAGGCATTTTGTAGGTATAATTTGTTCGTCTACGGCGAGAAACTCTTCTTTGGGAATCAACAGCAAACGCTCTCTTATTTTCTCCAAAAGCGACCGTACCTAGAACAATTTATCATGTCCTTCTACTCCAAGTGGGATGAAATTATTGTTGTCATTGAAACTCTTAATTTTTTCGAATGTGGTACACCTTACACGTCATTGTCTTGTAAACAACCGCTTGTCCTACAGTCTTGTTCCAGTAATGCGTCAAAAGGAGAAAGCCTTGAAGGATTAAAAACACAATCTAAAAAAAGTTGCAGAAATTCGTATGACTCATATTCATCATGTTTTGTTAGTTTTGCAAGAGTTTAGAATATTAAAAATAAAAAACAAGAGCAATATAATATTCAGAGTCATACTAAAGTTCCTATATCGCTTTTTTTATATGACCAATATTTTCTATAGCTATTTTAATCTAAAAATGTGTTGTTGTGTAAACAACAGAAATAACTCATTCAACCAAATAATCAGGTGGCTTTTAGATCACTTGATACAAATACTTACTTCAACTTTATTTTTAGTTGAAGCATTTTTAACGTATTAGTGTATGTATAGGTAAATATTTGTTTTATATTTCAATACAGAAAATCTATAATTTAAACTGTTCAATACTTTTGGTTTAGTTATTTTAAGTTAACGGGAACAATCTACATATATGTATGTACAATGTACCTAATGTACATGTTAGTCAAAACTTTATTCTTTTCCATGTATTAAATGAATATTTAATGAATTCAAACCAAAGTGCTTCACTATTATATTAATAATAGAGACATGCATACGTACATACAGATGTTATGTATACTAGTTGTATCTAAAAAAACTAGATTGTTAACTACTATGCAAATAATGCAAGTTATTATACAATATTCACTTCTCAAATATCCAACCTAAGCCCACAATATTGGCGCATTGAAAAATACATTTTTCTTATTTATCAAGTTACACTCCGAGCCACTAAAAATAGAATAGTAAAACTATACTTATGCATCGGAAAGAATTGGTGGTGGTGGAAGGTGCAGATTCAACCAATATTGCATTGAAAGTCAAGGTCCATAGTTCCCCCAAAAATCTTCGAAGAGGAAGAGAACTTATTCTAAATGGGGGTCTGTACCTATCTCCTTTACTTAATTTGTTGCATTTTTGTAGAATTTATTTTTATGTAGGGTAAGGTCGGGATGAATTGACATGCAGTGGCGTATTATCCTAAAAGCAAACTAGGCACGTGCCTAGGGGCACGCGGCAACAAAGGGGTGCGCGAGTGTAGTGATTTTTACAAGTGGAAAATAATGCGAGTTCATACATGGTTGTTAAAGTAGCAAAATTATGAACTCGAATCACACTTGCCACTTTTGTTAAAATAAAAATCGGTCCTGAGCACTTCCACTTACAGTACAGAGTCAACTCGGTTTGCTTACTCGGCAATCCACTTAGGTTCCTTTTTCCTTCTAATTTTGTAAGTGTTCTTGAATATTGATTTTACTTATTGCAGGGGCAAATAACCTAATGGTCGATTTTTTTCTGGTTTTGAAGTATTTTCTAGATTGATTTTCGGAGCAATCCGAGTTGCAACTCGGTTTGCATAAGAACCAACTTGAGTTAACTTGGTTTACAAAATTTACGGTTCGGCACATCATTAGTTAAAATATTTCAAACCGAACTCGTACGATCTTTCGGACAATACTAATCGGTCTCATCTTAACTAGGTCTCTTTTTCCTTGGCCCCTATTTCAACGCCTTTTCTTTAGGCTCTGTTCAGCGGTTTCGGTCAACATATACCTGCAAAATTTTTGTAATATAGGGGCGCCGATGAGATGCTTGCCTATGACGCCCACAACGTTGAGTCCGCCTCTGTTGACATGGAGGAGGAATTGACATTAGCCCTTTCCTTGAAAATTATTCATTTTGCAGCATTTTAAGTGATGAACAAATGAAGTAAGTAATGATGGGTGTGAGTAGTAAATAACTGATCAGTGTGCCTTTGAAGCTGGAGAAGTGGAGGTGTTTTTATTTTTTTCAGTCGGTCGATCTATTTTTATTACTGTTAGTAGGATTTGCAATTTGGTAAATTCTAAGCTTTCGATACTTCAGTTGCAATATTTGGGTGCATCTGCTTTTGAGGTAAACGTATAGGTAGAAAAACTGTTTTTCTATGCGTTTTTATAAGTGTCTTTTAGAATTTTGTCCAAAAGTAGAATGAAAAGAGGTTTTGACAATATTTTTGTAGGAACAATTGACATATCCAAAATCAGATCAAACTTGCTGGAAAAACTTGGCTTGCGGGTTTTATGAGACGAAACAGTTTCCTAAGCTTAAGCTTGCCAGAAAATACGAATTTGTCACATTTTATTGCTTAAAAAGCAATAGTGTAACTTTTTTTTCAAACCCTCAGAAGATTGAACGAGATACAAACTTTACATGGGCCAATCATGCGACCGACCGCATTTAAAAAAAAAATCTGTTAATTTCTTTAATGCTTTTCTCAACTCAGCATCAAAGTTTGTCTGACCAGTAGATTCTTAATGTAGACGTTCTAAGCTTTCATTTGATACCCCATTTGCCCTTTTACTCGATGAGGTAGGACGACACCAAAAATACCGTTTTTAAGATGGTCGGACAAAGTGAAAGGCCCGGGTTATTTCTGTCCGACCATATGATTTGTTATCTTCGACGAAATGTCTATTGACGTCTATACTTACTTTTTCCAATTTCCCCATGGTATAAGTTGCACCAAAAAACGCAACCGGAAGTGCAATTTAGCCACCAAAAGTCCCAGGAAAAGTCTGTCCGACCACTGGTTTTGAAAATTGCATGTCATTTAGCAATAGATGGTGGCTCTCTGCTGATGAGGTAGGTAATCTTACGGCCGCCTCCCGGACTATTTGTTTGACTTGTTCACTTCTGTGTGTGATACTTCATAAGACAGTGTGTAGTTTTAGGCGTTGACATTTTGTCGCGGACTTTTTATCTTCTTTGGTTTGTTTTGCTCCTATACAACCCCATGTATTTACTGCAACCCACGCGACGAGCGGACTAGACTTTTTATCGTGTCGTGCCTTTTTCGGTGTGTGTTGCCTCGTAAGAGCTTTTTTGTCGAAAGACAAAATATTTTGTCGAAAGACAAAAAGAAGTCTTGTCTGATTTCGTGTGTTTTTAGCCTTAAGCGGGATGCTCCGACCCCGTACAGACTTTTTTTCATAACAAATGCCGATTTTGCAATACCTGTTTTACAACGCTTTGGAATATTGAAGTATTACATAAAGCAAATTAAAAAAAAAGGAAGAAAAAAATTATATTTTGTTATCCCCTGCGAATAACGGGGAAATAAGAAAAAAAATTACTTCATCTGCGACTAAATGAAACAAATTATCACTATGATTATGAACTATGGACCATTGGTAGTATGCCTTTTTTTTGCCTTCGTTCCCGTCGAAACGCAATGCTTAATTTAATACAGCAAGAAATTCTTAGATGATGTTATTCCTTCGACTTTTCATATTATGGCATTTTTTGAATTATTGTACCTATTCATTATCTAGTTTAAATTCACAGAACAGCTGTTCGTTACGTTTTCAGTTATCTACACCTACATTATTTATGTATGTATGTATCTACCTATACATCTCAGTATTTTTATAATACACTACAGATATCAAATGATATTTGTGATTTGGTGTCATCAACTCATAAGAACGCACCAAATTCAGCAATACAATAAAAAATAGAAGATAATTTCGCAAACACGCGTATGTGTAGGTATCTAGGTATTGTTTTTACAAGCAAAGCTGTGAATGCATCATAAGTGGCTTTGGTTGGATTGTTATATTTTGCGGTTGATGTATGAAGGTATAGATGTGGAAATTACCTTATGTGTATACATAGGAACCTAACCTACCTTACATACCCGCGATTTAGCACATTCAGATTGTCTCTGAATAAGTAAGGTTCTGTTTTCTTACCTTCCAAATGCTGGTAGTATTGACGAGACCTTATTACTTTGTAAATTATATTCTTGGCTATTCAATATACTAAGCCTTATTAAGACAGCGATTTACCACGTTTACAAGCAGAATCGCGAGCTCGAGTTCGATTAGGGTTGAATTCTTGACCCAGGGTTTTCGTCATTTGAACTGAGTTCTCCAGATGAAGTTTAGTTGAAAAAATGTTGAGATGATAACTGCTGGCGTATCTCAAATCATCGTTGTATTGAATTTCTGTTCACTTGTGTTTTTGGTTTTTAGTTAGAAAATGCCCGTCTTGTGCATACACACGAGTGAAAAAAAAATATCTAGCTTGTGTTCAAATGAGTTGCACTCACACAAACGTCAGACAGTTCGCCAACTCATCGACTTAGATTTTTAAGCTCTTGAAGCCGAGTCGAGTAGGTTGAAGGTCATTTCAACTCAACACAGGTATACAAAGGGGCGAATCGAGTTTGAAGCTCGCTTCAATACCTCTTGTAAACATTGGAATTGACTTGTTAAGGAAATGGGTCGCTTCCTTTGAGTTTTGATTAGGTAGTTATGTGTGCATGTATATGAAGATGAACGTATTACATAATGTATAGTTTCAGATTTGAAACAAAATCCATCCGTATCATGTTCCACGTTCCACCCGAAACAAGTATTTAAATGACATTTCATTGCCACGGTATTTCTTATTCATAAAACTTAAACTAAGGCAAAGAAACACATGATTATTTACATACGACCACCTGTTTATTAAAAAAGAGCAATTTTCAAAGAATTGTTTTAATTTCTTAAACAATATAAGAACCAGAATTCTTTTCATTTCGTCGTCGTCGATCTTATAAACTGAAATTTTGTATTCATTATTATGACTCATTTATGGATATACTGTTTTAAGCGTGAGCGTGACCTCAACCCACATGCTAATTAATGATGACACCTCTATACAGTCATTAGAAGGCGATAGATTACTTAATATAGGCCACTCAAGATGAATCAAGGCTAAATTACTTTCAACGATAATAATAACATACCAGTACACAATACACCTGTGCATACAAAATACAAATAAGAATAGTGTTGTGATTTGTTTAAGTTTACAGTGCAGATTAGTTAGTTCTACTTGTGGATCAACCAAGTAAGAGATGGCCATCAGCAAGATCAAAATGTTTAAAAGAGCCTAGAACGGGTAGACGCTATATGGATGTCAACTTTTGTATTCGAGTTCGTATTGAACTCTGCATTTTGAACAAATAGGATATTACGATAATAGAGAAATGAAACATTTTAGATCTGGCGTTTTCATCCGTTTGTCTGTCTGTCTGCCTGTTATCACACTTACAGCCTCAACTCAATGACGCCAAAACAGTAAATAAGCTTTTTTTTATTTTGGTTTTTAAATCGAAACAGAGTGTAGCCCCCATACAATCTGTTTCAAATGAAAATCAAAAATAAAAACGATGTTTTCATCCGCTTGTTATAGTCGAGACGGCTGCTCGATCCCCACTCTACATGTCGTCCCGAAACGAAATGTTGCAAAACCATTTGTTGGTGCCTGGGGTAGCTCCAAGCCACCGACTTGCCAGATCTTAAGTGTGGCGAAATCATAGTATTTAACTAATAAAAATACACAAATCGACAAAAACATGTCGCATATCGTCCCGAAATAAAATTGACAGTTTTGGAAAGCTTTTTAACTGCCCGTTCCAAAAGTATGGTCTTGCCATCCCCTTTTTCTGGCCAAAGCCTGTGGCAAGTTGCTCTGAAAGTGGAGAAATTCATGGAAAATATGTCACATCGTGTCCCGTCGTGAAAATTTGATGCCCCTTGGCTATAACATATCTACGCCTTTAGAAATTTATTTTTAAAATCATAGAAATCGTCTATTTAGATTTACAAACAAGAATAAATTCCAGTGGTGTTTCAAAAGTATGTTACGAATTATATTGGTGAGTTAAAATATGAATGTAACTCGTTGTTGAAAAAATTGCTTGTATGTTATATTTTTCTTGTTTTATTTGAGATGCAATAAAAATAAAATGTACACTGGGGCGTATACGTGTTTTTTTATGGATTTTTTATTTGAATGCGCTTTTTCTTTACTTTTTGCTTGTGAACCTTACGTTTTTTGTATGGATTGTAAACTTGTTATTTTTAAAAACCTCATGTTTGATAAATTTTGGAGCTAGCTTTTTTCTTCGACCATCTGTCTCGAAATAAGACTTCACCACGGAAAAAGTGAGAACGATCGTCTCGAGATTTTTTTATTAATTAAACATCTATTCTTTACTGAATCCGTCTGCGTTGTATGGAATTCTTGAATTAAAAAATTAACTACTTGTTACTTACTTATTATTATTTAATTATTATTCATGCTTTAGGTATTCACTCTTAAAAGTATACAATTGTTTTTTTCTTTTTTTAAACATTGTTATTCAACAAGTTTGGTGAGTACAAGCCTCCCCCTCCGTCTTCCACAATTGTCGGTCTAAAGATTCTCTTCAATAGTTTGGACAAAAATATTTCGTCTTTCCACCTTTTGAGTTGTGTTTCTACGTTTCTTTTCTTGTCTCACAGAGCCCACTCTGTTGTTATTTTGGTCCATCGCTCATCTGAGGTTCAGAATATGTGTCCAGCCCAATCCCATTTAAGCCTTCTTGTTCTTTGAAGAACATTTTCAAATTTCGTTTGTTTTCTTATGTTTTCGTGGTTAATCCGTTGAGATAACCTCATTTTAAGAAACCGAGCTTTCCATCGCTCTTTGACAGGATTGGAGGTGGAGCCATTCTTTAACTAGTTTACTGCCCTTCAGTGATGCACTTTTCGTTGAACCAGGGTTCGAACTTTGTTGTTCAAGTAAATTGAATTTTTTTTGCAAATATTCCTCATCAAGTTGCTTTTGCCGTTCTTCGCGTTCTTTTTCCAATGCTCTTGCTTTTTCCAGCTTCTGAAGATCTATAGCTCGATTCTACGTTGGCGTGTAGTCGATGAAGTCATCTTTGAGCAAACAGATTTGGTTTTTCTGCTTGCACTCGTTTCTTGACAAGTAACACTTTCCCAATCCATGTGCTCGATGTCTGCAGTTACATCTACACATTTAAAATGATACCAGCAGCTTCACTTATCGCATTGCACCATCTCTTCGTCGTCCGGATTCTTACAGAGCTTGCAGTTGCAATTATCGTTGTTGATGATTCATACTTTCAATTCGACGACTCCTGCGAAGATTTGATGTTTTTGCATTGCTGAGGGACATCTCGGTTTCTTTTACAATGCGTAAAAGAATTTTGTAGAAAAATTGCTGCCCTTATGTACCAATAAGTAAAAGAAATCGAAATTTGTCAGTATCTTAAAACTTTATTTATTAAATGAAAATGAAATGAAAAATAGATTTTTTTCAATTTGTAAAGTAACTTTTTCTGCGCAACCGACTTCGCTTTTTGCTCGAAAAATCACAGTGGTTTTCACAGCTTGTTTTTCTTTTTGTACGGCTGACAAAGAGCTATATTCTTATGCGACGTATCGCATAGAATATCGACGTATATTTATAGTTGGGTCTTATGTGAGTGGTACCTAAGTCATCATAAAAATGAACGACAACACATTTTGTTGTTGATTCTCCGTGGTCGAAAACTGCAACATTCTTAGGAAGCATATTTTAAGAATGGTTGAATATTTAATTTTCTCCTGTAAAATTCAAATAAACTCAGTCACACTTCACCGACTTTGATTTTTTTGTTAAGAAATTTAATTTAAGCATACGATATGTTATTGCTCGAACTCATCATATGAATCAATAACCAGTTGAACTGGAAACTAGGTATTATGGCTTTAAAAGACATTTCTCAATCGGCGAACGTTTACGGCTGGCAGCACACCATATGGCCAGAAAAGTGCATTACATCGATCGTTGATAATGACAGTGACTCGTGACTGTGTTTGTTGTTTTCTTTTCGATACCAAATTGGGACTGGTTTTAAATGTCTGGTTGTGAAGATAGGAAGACGTGTCGAGATCAAGACGTTTAGGTTAGTTGAAAAAGAACTTCCTGCATTGCGAAGTTTGAAATGTAAATATGTATGGGAGAACTGCGATCAGTGAGGCATTTTTTTTTTATTGATATACATATGTAACTCTGAATTTTTTCAAGCCACCTAAAAAATGTTGGGTATATTTTAAGGCATATTCCACCTTAATGTTATTAAGGAATTTTCAGTGAAAAATCTCATGAGAACATCGCAATAAACTAAAATGTAGAAAAAGTCAAATCGTCTACCATTTCGCCAGCAGTGCGGTCAGTGAGACAGTTAAAGCGTAACAGTGAAACGGAAAAAATAAACCAGATTTTTTTTTCTAACATGTTTAAGAAGTAAATAAGTGAGACGTGTGTCACTGTTTGCTTTTTGTATTTTCATACAAAAGAACAAAAACATATAAAAATAACTGACATGACGGTGCATTCTTCTAGAAACGAGAAAAATGAATTGTCTCACTATTAGCACCTTTCCCCTATGCACATTGCATTTAAAATTGTAGGTTGAATAATTATTAGAGTTAGCGGGTCAATAGGTAAATTTTTGACTTGATAGGAACTATTATTAGGATATGTAGGGTAGCATGTAGGTTTTAAATTTCCGGCTATTGATCTTGAAATTCAACAGTTCCAGTATCTTTCATTAATCTCTGTGTTTTTTAAAGCTTGATTTGAGTGGGATAGAGAAATATCTACAAAAACTATTTAGTTCTCTATTGTTATTTATTTTTATTTTTTTGTTTCTACCTACAAAGTAGAAATCGGAATTCAATTCATGATTGAATTATTTTTGGTTTTTGCTTTTTTTAAAAGATTTTAACTTGGTATTTTAAAATGCCAGATCCATGTACACCAGTAAATGTAGTTCTTAATGTACTTCTTCATTTTGGGCCCTGGATCGTCCAAAACGCGTCGCTTAATATAAAATAAATATAAAAAACTTGTGAAATTTATAAAACAGTAAATGATAAATAATTTTGTTCTTAAATTAAATTAAAGGAATAGTTTTTGAAATTTTTTTTTTAAATTTTAAGAAAAAAAATCGAACTAATTTTTTTCAACATTTTATGTAATTAAGTACAAATTTGTTTTCAAAATTCAATGTTATTAATTTATAGTCGAACATAGAAAACCGGATGCGTTTAAGTTAACTGATTTATTATGTACTCAAAACTCAGATTTAAAAAACCAATAAAAATTTTAATGTCTCATAAATTAGTTAACTTATTTTTTTCCAATTTCTCGAAAACTACAAGACATTTTTGCATCCGGTTTTTTGGTTTTGACTAAGAACTAATAACAACATTTTTCATCTTTTTTCAAAATAATGAGTTTGAAAATTAGGGTTTCAAAAATAAATCCTTAATAGTCGATTTTTCATTCATCGAAAAACTCTACAAATAACAAACTGGCAAATAAATATATCTGAGTATTCATCGGTCGAATAAATAAGAGTGTTATTCGTCAGATAAAGTCTATCTGACGAATGAAAAATCCATTATTTTGTTATCTGTCGAATAAACACTATCTGCTTGTTTATCTGACGATTGAAAATCGGGTCTAAAAACAAAAAATCGGGTCTTTCTTAACATAAAGAAAGAAACATTTAATCGAAACTTGGATATTTTTTTTCCAAGAGTTTGTTTGAATCAGCTATGTCCCAGACTTTAAGAAAAAGTAGCTTCCTATATTGATGCCCTTGAAAATAGTTTATTTAAAAAATTATCCCTGCTGCAATAAATATAGATAACTTTATTTGTTTTGCTGAGTTATATGTACCTTTGCATTTTATATACATATTAAGGCTGTGTGCGAATTGGATAAATTGTGGTTAAAAATGGATGAATTTTAAACCACTACTCTCATATTTTAACCTGCTCCGCAGCTAGACTAATTTTAACACATTTTATTCAATGCGAAATCCAAACGTCAAGTTTTAACCACTTTTTAACTGAATTCGCACACAGCCTTATATTCGTTTTTTGTAAAAATTAATAAATAAAAAATATTTTGCTATATAAATTTAATTTTTATTTGATTTGCGGTTTTCGCGATATTTTTATTTTTCATTTTGCATACAAAAAATTTGCGATATTGGTTTATAAAAAATCGGTCAGGTACAGTGTTTTTAAAAATGTTTGTTGATTTTTTAATAAGATAAATTAGATATTAATTTTCTTAAATGTTGCCTAAGAAATTAAAAATTGTTAAAGTAAAGTTCGAATAACAGGGTACTATTGGATAAAGTAATTATTCCAAATACGCATACATTTTGGACCATGCGTAGGTCTGGAATGGAACCTACAGTTAAGCTTAGCATATACAGAGTGATTCACGAGCGTTGTGCCAAAAAGGTAGAGCGTGTAGGTTGAGTTGAGACAAGCAAAAAATCGTATGGGAGGGGGGGTCTATCCCCCCCCCCCCGTTTAGCCGGGAGGGGCAATTTTCTGAAAAATTGACTTATTTTGTAAAAAAAATATTAAAAATCAACGGCTTAGTTTACAACACCGTGCTATACCTTTCTGAAAAGCCAAAAACTTCTTCTTTCACTTTGTCTTTAAATTAAATTGTTTTAACTAATAGATAGTTTAAAAAAAATAGATTTTCAAACTCAAAATTTTCAAAAAAAAAAAAGTAAAAAAAAACATTTTTGAACTAATTTTTTTCCAAATTTTATGTAATTAAGTACTAATTTTGTTTTCAAAATTCAATGTCCTTGTTAATTCTTAGTCGAAAACAGAAAATCGGATGTAAAAATGTCTTTTCGTTTTTGAGAAATAAAAAAAAAAAAAAAACCATTTTTTTCTAAGAAAATCTTTGTTTTTATTTTTACCTATCTGGACTTTTAGTTTAATTTATTAGTTTATTTTATAAATTTAATTTTTTGTAATTGGAGTTTTATGAGGACTCAATAAAGTAGAAAAGTATTACATTATCCCTGGATTAACCATTTTGTTCATTGATAACGTCTGAAAACTGACCTGACATTTTTTCTTACTATACCTGGTCCCGCGGCCACTTGCCGGCGAAGGGTTCTACCAACTAGGGGCTTAAGATAAATAAACCGCAATTTTTTTTGAATGAAAAAACAATTAACAACCTGAAGGTAAATAAAAGGCATCGCATATTTACTAAACAACCATTTTCAATTAAAATATTAAGTCATCAACACATAACAATAACAAACTCATACGCTCGAGAAGAGTTAGCGGACAGGAACTTCTGCTACGGTTTAACTTGTTGTCGAGATTGGGAAGCCGAAAGACTCTACGCTGAAAGATATCTCAATAAATGGCGCCCAAGTCGTAGCATGTTTTCAAGAATCCGCCGAAGAGAGCACGGGGAGCTAGGAGTGAAAGGTCAATGGCAGACGTTATCAATGAACAAAATGATTAATCCAGGGAAAATCCAATACTTTTCTTCTTTATTGAGTCCTCATAAGACTCCAATTACAAAAAATTAAATTTATAAAATAAACTAATAAATTAAACTAAAAGTCCAGATAGGTAAAAATAAAAACAAAGATTTTCTTAGAAAAAAGTGGTTTTGGTTTTTTTTTTTAATTTCTCAAAAACGAAAAGACATTTTTGCATCCGGTTTTCTGTTTTCGACTAAAAATTAACAAGGGCATTGAATTTTGAAAACAAAATTAGTACTTAAGCCAAGTATACAGTTCCTAAAGAAAAAAAAAAACTAATGTATTTCTTATGGGAGAGAATTGCCGAAAAAAAATATTTTTTCATTTCACCACTGTAATCCGAGCTGTAAACCAAAATCGAAAAAAAAATTTATACTCACCTCGATTTTTTTTCAAACAAAACAATGTGAAGCTCATTGTTTTGGCAGAAAAAAATTAAAATATTCGACATAAGTTTCACAGTGACAGCTAATTTATTTTTCAGAAATTTTTTCATGAAAAATTTTTTTTGTTTCTCCTCTTATTTTTTTTGTTCACAAAAAACTGTATACTAGGCTTTAATAACATAAAATTTTGAAAAAAATTAGTTCAAAAATGTGTTTTTTACTTTTTTTTGAAAATTTTGAGTTTGAAAATTTATTTTTTTTAAACTATTAGTTAAAACAATTTAAGTTGAAGACAAAGTGAAAGAAGAAGTTTTTGGCTTTTCAGAAAGGTATAGCACGGTGTTGTAAACTAAGCCGTTGATTTTTAATATTTTTTTTTACAAAATAAGTCAATTTTTCAGAAAATTGCCCCCCCCCCCCCCTCCTATACGATTTTTTTCTTGTCTCAACTCAACCTACACGCTCTAGCTTTTTGGCACAACGCTCGTGAATCACCCTGTATCTTTTATTTACAAACATGTCCCAAATATGAAACCAACATTGTATAGGACGGGTGTGTAATAAATTTAAATATATGAACTTGTCATAAAAAAAATGTTTATCATGAATACACCATACAAAATATAATAGCTGTGTTCACCCAGCTACACTGGACTGTTTGGTGTAGTCCAGTGTAACTTTTTTGGTGTTCATTAAGAAAATTTCTGCACTAACTTACACTAACTTACACTGGTTTCGTGTTCATTATGCTGCACTGGTGTACACTAGTGTACACTAGTGCAGAAAATTCTACACTACCTTTTGAGCCAGTGTAGCTTTGTGAAAACTGTTTTGATAGATTTCTTTAACATCTGATTTTGACGTTTTTGCTTGAACTTACACTGACAGTTTTCATGAAATTACACTACACTACACTACACTACACTGAATATTTTGTGGATGAACACGGCTAATATAAACACAGCGTTCCCAAACACATTTGACAAAGACAAATATTAAACAAGCCGCTTTGATATACATACTTACATTGTTCATAATTATTTCGTTAGAAAAATATGTACCTACATATTTAAGACCGATATGTCAAATAATGAAGCTATCTAATCTTTTTCTTCAAACGCTCATTTATAGATACGTCTGCGACCAGCGTACCCAATACATTTTGTTTTCAACAACCTAACACTTTGTTTTGTTTTTTAATATAATTAATTTTGTCTTTGGAATTTTAATGAATTTGCAAAGACAGGCACACGACCACGTGTAGGTGCATAAGCATAGTAACATTCCACCCGGTTGGGAATTAAAAAAAAAAACAATGTGGTTCTAAAATTAATTTTAGATGTTTTCGTTTCTCATTGGGTGAAGGCCACAATCACAAGTTTCTTGTTTATCTTACTTCGTTACTCATTTTATTTGTTTTTGTTTTTTTTTTTAATATAATAATATTCTTTATTTATATTTCTTCCTATGCCTTACTCAGTGGTGGATTAAGCGTTGAGGGCGCCATAGCCAAGCATCTCATCGGCGCACCTATATTAGACTTACCCTTATTATAGGTTGACCGAAACCGGTGCACTGCGCTTTATAGAAAAACGCGTTGAAATGGTGTGTCGAATCGTTAATTTTGTAAACCAAGTTAACTCGAGTTGGTTTTTATGCAAACCAAGTTGGAACTCGGTTCACCAAATCGGATTCCCCGGGTGTTCGCCGGAAACGTATACTACTTTGTTTTGCCGCCATTTTGGTAAAAATAAGTCATGACAGTTCATATTTGGCAGTCGTGAATATACGCTTGCCAAATTTACCTATTGTGGAAAAATATTCGATGAACCAAAGTGTTTTAATCGGTAAAACATTTTATCAAAATCAATCATCGATTACTGTGAAAAATGAGTCACAAGCACAAGGCACATTTTCATTTGAATGGATATGTGAATAAACAGAATAGTCGGTTCTGGGCAATGGAAAGCCTTCAAATTATTCATCAGTCACCTTTGCATCCATTAAAAGTTACCGTCTGGTGTGCAATTTGGTCAGAAAATGAAAACGGTGTAACGGTTACTGTGGATGGGGAGCGATATTTAGATATGATTGAAAACTTTTTAACGCCACAACTGCATGCTTTGGGCTTGATAAACATGTGGTATCAACAAGACGGCGCCACATCGCATACAGCCAGGATTACAATGGAATTACTGCGAGACCTCTATACACAACAAGTTATTTCAAGAAATAATGATGTTGATTGGCCTCCACGGTCGCCTGATTTTACTGCTCCGGTCTTCTTTGTCTGGGGATATCTGAAAAGCAAGGTCTATGCAAACAAACCAGAAACGTTTGAGCAACTCAAACAAAATGTTAGTGGTGAAATTAATGAAATAAAGCGTGAATTGTGTGAGAATGTAATGAAACGGTGCATTTATGAGACTAACAGAGGCGGGCATTTACCTGATATTGTATTCCATATATAATTGCCAAAATTGAAAATTTATCAATATAAGATCTATTCTCTTTCACTTAATCAAAAGTTATAAACAAACCTCCCCGGCGGACACCCTGTACTTGAAGAGCAGAAATGAGGTTTTTAATCCGTCAAAATGTTTGCCATCCGCTCTTTGTATATACACCTTAGTAATTGCAGCCTCGAGAATCGACGACAACAACGCGTGTATTACCAACCAGAACTATTTATGTCGGTACTATAGTTCCCATGAATAATTGCCAGCGCCAACGACGGGTAAAGTTTCCAACTTAAAATTCTCGACGCTGCAAATACTATAAGGTCTCTGTATATACAAAGGGCGCGTTCACTTTGACTTGGATAGGCTATCCGGATAGCTTTTTGTTTTTGTTTTCCATGTAAAACAAAATAGCAGAGGCTCAAACCAAACTAACCCAAAGCTATCCAACAATTTCTGGTATAGGTGGCTATCTGACAGAACAGTCATTGAAATTCGTAAACAGCTGATTTTTTTACACGTGTTTTCACAGCTATCCAAATTTAGCTATCGAACTCGTTCATGAAAAACGAGTTGGATAGGCTATCTAAGATAGGCTATCCAAAACCAAACTGAACGTGCCCAAAGATCCGCTGATGAAATTCGACCATTACGTTAAGCCTTACAATAAGTAAAATCAAATTCAAATCAAATCGAATATTCAAACCGAGTTGACACTGTATCAGTGGAATTGCTCAGGATGAATTTTATTTTAACATAAGTGGCTATACTGAGATTCGAGTTCATAAGGTCGCTTCTTTAACAACCAAATTTGGCCACTTGTAAGAATCACTGCACCCGTGCGCCCCTTTGTTACCTCGCACCCCTAGGCACATGCCTAGTTTGCCTTTAGGTTAATACGCCACTGGCCTTACTCCTTTTTTATCATAAGAAAAAATCAATATGTACCTATTAAATAATTAATTAATGGCTTTCTCGGCTTCTAACTAGATGGCGACACTTCTTGACATATACAAAGCTTTAGATATCGCCTTGGTTCTGATAGCGTAATATTACCCTGAGCAACAATATCAATTCTTCTTCAACATAATTTCTGCCTCCTCAATATAATTTCTTCACTCCGGAGACAATTAAATGGGACAATTTTGAAAAATCATTCTTTTACAAAAAAAATAAACAAAGAAGTACTACCCGAACAGACAAATAAAAATATTCAATTATGGGATGATGAGGGTTTTGTATAGTGTCACTTTAGTTGCTCGGGAGAGAACTTTACTACTCAATTGCCTTCTAAGTCCAAAGAAGCAGCGATTGGCAAAAGTGATTCTTCGTTTGGTTTCAGCGCTGGTGTTGTTATCCGAGTTTATAGCGGATCCTAGGTAGATGAAGTCCTTAACTACCTCGAAGTTAAATCTGTCTATGTTGTCGTTTGCTCCTAGACGTCGATGTTGGTTGTTCTTTCTTGTTGAAAGCATTAACTTGGTCTTGCCCTCGTTAACCGCTAGACCCATCTTCCTGGCCTCCATCTCTAGACTCACGAACGCTTCACTGACATCACGCTGTGTTCTTCCAATTATGTCAATATCATCTGCACATTCTATTAGCTGGACGGACTTTTGAAAGATTGTGCCTCTGGTGTTGACGTTGGAGTTTTGCACAATCTTTTCATGAATGATGTTGAAGAATTTTTTTTTTTTTTTTAAATCCCACGCCTCTTTCCCCCCCAGATACCGCACACAAATCGCATTTCTTTTCACAGCTATATTATTTTGTGAAAAGAAATTTATCAAATGAAAAGTTTTGAAGTTTGTTTTGATATTTTTTCATAGTGCCTGGCTACACAGGGATTTTTCAAGCTACTGAAAAATCACGTGCGGTGGCTACACACTATTGTGCTTACTCACGTTCTTCTTTTCCATTTCGTTGCGGGGAACGTGAAATGTCTCATTTTTGTTTGACATTTTTATAAATTATGACAAACACAAAAAAACAACGACATTTCTCAAAGGTAGCAATAACTATTCTTATTTCTTAATCTCGTTTTGAAAATGAATTTTCTATGATTTAAGTAGGTTTTTATATCGTTTTATTTTGATTATCGAATCTTAAATTGACTTTCTCTAATACGTGTCGTGCTCCATTACGGTGTCGTTACAAATTGACGGAGTTATACTATCCACAAGTGCATGTTTTAATATAGTTACCGGAGTAATAAATTTTTTATTTAAATTTAACTGCATTTTTTATTTGATCGAAAACAGAACATCAATGGCCATTTTACTTTTTCCGTGCCTCAGAGTTTCAAGTGGATCAAATTCTGTGGCAGCGACTTCTTTTTTGACAATGGGGATATTCTTCTTGGCAAAATTTGGATACATTCTCAAATTCGACTCGATATCAACCTTCTGTGGGATTCGAATAGGGCAGTCATTAAAATTATGTTTTCCTTCCTTGATTTTCGGTTCCGAATTCCGTGGGACAGGAATTGTTGGATGAAAGGCCATTTGTGAACGTGACTGCGATTTCACGCATCCTGAATGTGTTGCTGCGGTATACTCGGGGTAAACGATGGACAAGTAGGTAGGTACCCTTCTTGCGGGTATCTGGATTGAAGTCGCGTACTAGAGAAGTGAGCTCATGGAGAGTGGCGTCCTACCAGGTGTAGATTTGGAGTTCATTTTATGGAACATGGTTTGCCTACAAAATATTAAGGGTTGTTTATTCGTCCATATATGATATGTACCTAGACTCACCACCGAACTGCATATAATGAATAACAAATAACTTGAATTTCTCAAATCAAATGAACAAAAATGATGGAAGTTAAAATATTTTCAAATTCACACAATTTGAAAAATGATTAATTTCAAATGAAGGGTTTGTCAACGCCAACGCCAAAAAAAAAAAACTTCAAAAAGAGGAACAATTTAGGAATGAAACTGTATTGCTCACACAGAAAATTCAGTTCCCTTCGTGAGCATCTTCCCCCTGTACGTTTCGTTTCTCTTGCCTACAAACTCGCTCGTTAGGGCACTGAAAAATCCCTGTGTAGCCAGGCACATACAGAATTTATCATTTAGTACTTTTTAGTACAAACAAGTTAGAGAATCGCACAAAGCGAGTTTATGAAAACAAAAAATGAAAAGTCTCTATGAAAACTAAAATGATAAATTTTTTATCATTTCACATTAACACAGATCGGGAATTGACCCCCAGTTTCCTTTTCTCGCTGGTCCCTACAACTACGACGGAGAGTATTGTGGTGAATGCCCAGCTTAGATACGTGTTCCCCAACATTCCAGTGTCCGGTGCATGTTGCAACGACCCTGGCTAAATTCTACTTTTTGTTAGTTTTCTGTCGGTACCATCTCATCTGTGAACGCACTGCGCTGGGCTCAGACTTATATGTGGTCCATTCTCTTTTGATATTTTGGAATTTAAACAAAACATTTCTACATGTATAGATGCCAGCTAAAAAAAAAAAATATTTGATTTCAGGTTTTGGCGATAATATGTATGATTCTTGCCTCACCCGCATACAAAGGAGCCACATCTTTTTTCCTCTTTGTCGTCGTTATGGCGTTTATTGCAACAATTTTATGGTCAGCCGCGTATTTCCTAGGAATTCGAGAAGCCCTTACCTTACCTATAAACTGGATCTTGACAGTAAGTAAGCACACAATGCTGTTGAAATAAATAACGGATTTGTAAGAGCCAGAAAAAGTGTGCGTTATTTCGCCAAACGTTGTTTAGTCTTTAGTCAAGTCTTCAATAAAGAATTGTTTTTTTTTTCAGGAACTTATCAATACCGGAATTTTAGGAATCCTCTACATATTGGCCTCTATCATTCAGTTGTCTGCTTGGTCTAAGGCTGGCAAGAGTCAGGTAGCAAACATTGCAGCAGGTATATTTGGTATCTTAAACTTCTTGGCCTATGCAGCTGGATCCTACTTTTTATATCTAGAAGTAAGACTTGGCTCCACACATTAATTGTAGGATAAGTTTAATAAAAGTATTGTAAATGCTTAATTTAACAAGAAATTGGATTTTACTACAAACAACTTAAATTATTCAAACTTCAGTCAAATATTAAAACTATACAGTAATAACAACTAAATGAGTTCAAGAGAAGTAATTTATTAATTTAAATCTATTAACTCTTAAAATAATTAAGTAATTGTTTAATTTATTTGAGATGTACATTTATATAAGCTGATTGTATTTATAACTTGATACGTTTTGGTGTCAGGAACAGTTAAGATTAAAAATATTAAAGTGAATTATTTTTTCTTTGATCATATAAACAGCATTTTTTAAAGGCTTACCACGCAATATCAAATGGATAGTATGATGTACTAACAGCAGGCAGGGGCGAACGCAGAAACAAATTTCGGAGGGGGTTTCAAAAAATATATATTATAGAGTGATGGCACTGGTAGTCGGCCCTTTAACTTAATTTGTCTTTAAAAATCCGTTATTCAATTGTTGGATGTGAAACTTAGTTATTCCGATTTGTTAATATTTGCAGACTAGGAACAAATATTGCTATTTGCTATCTAAAACAAATTTATTAACTATAATTCAAATAGAAGTCGGATTCTTTTAAAGTTAGCCCCTTAAATTGCAGAAGTCGGCCACGGGAGTTGTCAGTAGTCAGCTCCCCTTAGTAAATTAATTATTTGTAATTTATAAGCTGTCGTTAAATCTTAAATGTATTAACAAACCTTTTTTCAAAAACTGTTTATTTCTAAATAAAAGACAACATACAACAAATAGTTAATTTAAAACAATCCTATATTTCAGTCAAATATGTATATTATTCCAAATAATCCAAGATCATTTCCAACACTTTAAAAAAGTACGTCAATTCGTAACTTTGTTTGAAATTTTGTGAATTTTTTTTTCTAATCGATTTTCCAGTTCTTTAAAGGCGCCCATGGGCTATTATTACACAGTCCGTGGGCGTGTTGTATTGGGTAAAAGAGCGTACAAGATGATTCCGTTGATGATTTGTGGCCATCGACTTAAGCAGTCCTGAGCTTTTTGTATTAATTTCCATAATCCGTTCGTTGAAGCTATATTGGCCACACCAACCAACCTCTTGGCGACTCCTGTTTTTAGAGATAGGCTGAATGATGTTTCATCTCCATTAAGAAGACCCCCTTCTTCTAAAATACCGGCTGCGTCAATCTCTTCTAAATACTCATACTTCCCAATCGCTCGTCCTCTGCTGTTCTGAGTCCCTCAGTTCATAATGTAATGTGACATCTTGAGAAGGCCTAGTAATACGTTTTCCCTTGTAGGCTATCTTTGAAAGCAGACCTACGTTTGTCCTCACGATAGAAGTTTGTCACCAAGAGGTGTGTGGGCTCCTGAGGAAAGCCACACTTGGCAAGGTATATGAATCACTTAACAAGCTTGTGTTCTTCGGATAAACTAAAGACAGTTTCCGGTACCATTTTCTTATAGTCTACCTCGAGGGACCCCGTATGCTTCTCTGATCGGCCAATTGTGCTGTTATTTTTACTAATACGTTCGAGGTACTTGTGGAATTTGCGTTTTGCTTTCTGTTCGGAACTACCCATTTTCAGAGTGCTGGAAGTTAAGATAGGTATTTTTTGAAACTAAGTTTTCTTATTATTTGCCTACACTACCTATTTATGTTTTTAAAGAAACAAACCATTTGCTAATCTACTTATTATAAAAGGCTGACATAAGAGTACTTGTCTTCTAAAGTCGGCCCTTACGTTTATATAAGCGGCTGACTACTGAAAATACATTTTAAAAAAAAACTTTTTTCTTGCGCCAATCAAGAGAGAATACAATCTCCATTTAAACTGCATTTTCAGGTTAAACAAAATTAAGAAATAGAAGGTTTCAGCCTTGTAGGGCAACGACGCGACACGCGACGCAACATGCTCGTTTGCATTATTCCCTACACGTCGAATACAAAATTGGCGAACATCATTTCGTAATTCGTACGTGTTGATTCTTTAAGGTGTGTGTGAGGATGTGTCAAAAAGAGAAGCTAAGTCACTGCGCCAATGGTTATTTCATAGAAAAAATTAGGTTTGCTTTCGACTATCTCCCTACATGTGAACAACGAAACCTTTAAGGCGAGCACGAGCATGTTCGTCGTTTAGGGATTCCTTTAAGTATGTATGATTTGGTGTGGCTATGATGAAGGTTTTTTTTTCGTAGATTTTGTTCCCAACCCCCGTTAGATTCGAAACGACCGATGCAATGTATTTGCAAGCAGATAAGTGAATTTTTGTATATTTTCATCGCAGCTCCCGTTATTTGGGACCCACCAATCGTAACAGATTCACTAAAATTTCTCGTTTTACATAGTTTGAGAATTTGAGTTGGAAATTTATTTTGTAACATTTCTGTATTTTTGTTTTCTTTTGAAGAACAATGGATATTTGTTTACTGTACATATTTTCATATTTCGGAAAACCCCAAAACCCCTACCTGCGTTCGCCCCTGACAGCAGGTAATGTAGTGAATAATGGTAAGAAGTCGCTATAACAAAGCATTATAATTTTCATAGCGGACCCTGTTCACAAGAACATTAGCTTTGCGTTACCATTTACTTATATTGATTTTTTTTTTTTTATAATCAACGCGCACTCAAGGGATTTTTGCATTACCCTTTATATGCCAACAGCACAGTGCGAGTATTAGGGAAAGGATAGAGGATGTAAAAGGAGATGCCGGTGAACATTGGTTTTGAATTTTTGAACATCACAATGACTGGGGAAGACAGAGTGTGGAAGAGAGTTCCACATTCGCGTAGTACGGCTAAAAAACGATTCTCTGTACTTCACAGTACGTCCGAAGTTGGGCTCAAGGGTGAACTGATGGGCATTCCTGGAGGCGCGGGTATTACGGTTGAATGTCTTAAGGGGAGGAATGCAACTGGCTATTTCACTAGAGCATTTACCGTTGAAGTATCGGTAAAACAGGGTGAGACATGAGACATTACGACGATGTTCTAGAGATGTAAATGACTCAACGATGGTATTGTCACCAATCATTTTGAATGCTCTTTTTTGGATACTGTCCAGAAGACTTAAGTACGTCACTGGAGCACCAGCCCAGACGTGAGAATTGTACTCAAGCTTAGGACGTATGTAGGTTTTGTAGATAGTAGCCAGATCAGAAGGGGAAAAAAAATTCTTGCATCGCCTTAAGAAACCTAAACATTTTGCGGCATTTTTGGCGACATCGCATATGTGCTCGTTCCACAAAAGGTGGTCAGTGATGCACATACCGAGAATCTCGAGATGTTCGGTCTCATTGATGCAAGTGCCACTCATGGATAGTGGCAAGGGGGGTATGTCACGCTTCGACGATACAAGACAGCATTGAGTTTTCGAAGCATTAAACTCTACGCGATTTTGTATTCCCCATTGTACAATGCTGTTTAAGTCAGAGTTTAATGAGCTTATCATATTTTGCCGTTGCAGTTCCACATCCGAAGAGGAAGGATGTGAGTCTGGAAACGAAGAAGAATTCTTCATATTTTTTACAAATGACCAAAAATTTTTACTGCCTTTGGGACAATGCAGAATTTTTTGCCTTAATTTTTGGTCATGCAAAAACTTCGTCCGTCGAATATGGGCATTGCAGGCCTTCCTGGCTTGTTTAAACTTATTCCGGTTTTCCTCAGTTGGGTTGGCTCTAAAATACCGGAACTTTACTTCTTTTTCCCTGATAACCTCTTTACAGCTTGAATCAAACCATGACTTTTCTTTGGGTTTGACGCTTTTAACCCTGTTCGGAATAAAAGTTTTCATTCCCAGAATAATCATATTAGTAATCATATCTGCGCTGGAGTCTACGTCACTATCGAGGAAGCATAGTGACCAGTTAAAGATCCGGAAAAAGTTATTGAGACCGTCCCAGTTGGCTTTCTCGTATTGCCATACGGTTCTCTTCGGAGCTCTTTCTCTAACTGGATTAGGTTGACACGAGAAATTTGCAGATATAATACTATGGTCTGATCTGCCTAGAGGCGTTAATACACTGATAGTGTATTTATCAGGGTCGGACGTAAGGAACAAGTCAAGAGTATTTTCCGCTTGGCCATCAATGTCCGATATTCGAGTGGGCTCAGTGACAAGCTGAGTAAGGTGGTTAAACTCAGCGAAGATCTCGGCACACATTCCTTCGGGTGTTGTCGGGCCCGAATGGAGAAGCCACGAAGAATTGTGTACATTGAAATCGCCCGTAATAACGATTTCAGTGTGAGGATACAAGGATACAATTCTTTGTATGGAGTCAGACAGAGCGTCAAATTCAAGAGAAGTTGAAGCTCTGTCCAGGTTTGGGCTTCGATAGAGGAAACAATAGTGAATGATGTGCTTATTGACGGAGAATTTAAACCATATAAAATTAAAAAAAGAGTTGGAGCAACGTCCATATTGAGGCAAGAACTGATAAGCTACATCATCCCTAATGTAAACGGCGAGACCATGGTGGGGAAAGAATAATGGCACTAAGCTATACCCATGAATGAGAAATTCAGTGGGATCGGAATTCCCACCTACTTGGGTCTCGCTTAGCGCCAAAACAGCTGGCCTGTTAGATGCAGTGTGGATGTATGCAGACAGAAAATTAATTCGAAGCCCGCGAATATTACAATAATCGACTCTGAAGTCTTCAGTCATTGCAATATGAAAAAAATCAAAACCAAAACAGACGAAACTCTAAGAAAAACTACACAATGAACAAGGTATCTTTTCGAAACAGCGCCCCCGTTAGTGTTATGCCTTAACGGTGACGTGAATCGATCCGACCGATGAGTAAGACTCCCAGTTTTCAATGTTAGAACTTCTAGTTGCGTTGAAAAAAATTAAGGATAATAAGGCTAGGGGTTTAGAGAAAGCATGAGAAGCGTCAGATCGAAGATGTTGAGAGAGCCAACAGCAGGAATGAAGTTCGGAGGTTTTATCGGAAGGTAAAATAGCTGGCTCAAGGTTATCGAGCAAGGACCGATGCCTGCAGAGATAAACAAGGGAACATCATAGTAGAATCGCAGTCAATGCTGGGGATTTGGAAAGACCACTTCTGTAGACTGTATAACGGCGACGACGAACAGAACCCTGCCGTCAGACAGGAGCCTTTTATCGTACACGATGATAGCCAACAACTCCGTGAACCCGACCTAGAAGAAGTAAAAACGGCAATATCACGGCTGAAATCCAACAAAGCCGCTGGAGCAGATGGTCTAGCTGCCGGAGCTTTTCAAAGCAGCAGGCCACGATCTAGATAGGAGCATGCACCAAATCATCTGTAAGATGAGGTTGGCACGCCCGATGAATGGAACCTCAGCATTGTTTGTCCGATCCTGAAAAGGCGAGATCCTCTAAACTGCGACAACTAAAGAGCAGGGGCGATTCCTCATAGTAACCAAGTATATCGGCGGTAAACCAAGAATTTCAAAAAATAAATGTATTTTCAGATATTTAATATTCTTCCGCAAATCAACAGTTCAAAAATGTATAGTTTCAAACACTTTAATAAATGCCTGAACACAAAAAAAAAAAGTTTAGCGCAAAAAAAAGCGATTCCCTTTGAACCAGAACGTGGCATACACAAGAAATAACTTGTGCAGAAAATCTATTTGATACACCGCTTTGCTACCGTAAACAATTGCGGTTACTATTTTCATACAATCTTCAAAAACAGTAGACACAAACATTCCAATAAACGCATGTAAAAATAAAGAGAAGGTTAAGCGCAAAAAAAAGCGATTCCCTTCCCTTTGATGAGAATTTGGCATACACAAAAAATCTCTGATACCGTAAAAATTTGCGGTCACTATTTGCATACAATCTTCAGAGAGAGATAGACGCATACATTCCACTAAACGCCTGTAAAAATAAAGAGAAGGTTGAGCGCAAAAAAAAAGCGATTCCCTTCGACTGAGAAGGCACACAGATACACATTTTTAACTCTTAAGCAACTTTCGTGGTCGTAGTTGTAGTGTTTCTAATGTTTCTATATCAATTAGCACGACGACGTACGATGACGCACGTGTTCGCCAACACGAAACGATTATGCTCATAGTCGCTGTTTTGATTTAGGTAAATCAATTTCTTCATTTTGAGTATTTAGTACATAATTCCTCTTATTTATGTACCTACCTATACTCAAATCTTAAATAATATATTAAAGCCGATTGTTTACGGCTTTATTTAGATGACAAATTTTCAGTTTTTGACGTTTTTTATGTTTAAGATTTTTAAGACCTTGAAATATGTATTTTAAGTATACTTAAGAATAGTCATAAAATGAAAACTTACCGTCAAAACAAAGCGGTAAACAAACCAAATATTAAAGATACCTTTAAGATTTGATAATAAATAAGGCGGATTATGTACATTCTAATTAGATATTCTTATTAGGGTCGCACGTACTTGCCCATGGCTTCAACAGCGGGGTATTAATATAAAATATTAAGAAACTCAAAAAAGGTTTTGTTCTTAAACTGAAAATTTCAATTGAAAAAGAGTTTTCTAGTATAAAATTTAAATTTATGAAAAATTTTTGTTTTGAAAATCGTTAGAGCGATTTTTTTTTTTTTTTAATAATTTTGTTTTAATCAAATTTTTTGAAAATTCTTGAAAAATAAATTTGGCATGTCAGTTTTTAGGTTTTATAAAGATACATCGCTGGTTCTACGGAAGGACCTCGTTAGAACTTTTGGGGTGTTTTCCACAATCACTAAAAAACTGTTTTTACAGTACCTCGTATGTTTCAAAAATTTTCTGAAACTAAAAAACCGAAAGGACCTCGTATGTATTTGCCTCAACTTATATTCCTTGTAGCTAATTTATTATAAAATATTTTCAAAAAATTTATATCTCATTGTTTGCCTGAGAATAAATACAAACCAAAAAACACTCATTTGAATAATTAAGTTTAAAATTTTTCGATTAAATCTTCACAGAAAAAAACGACTCAAAATCTCCATTTTGAGACTAACGAGGTACTGTATTTTCATTTCACAAAAAAAAATTTTCGAGGTTTTGTATTTTCGTGTTTTCTAAAATTTTTTAGAACAAACACATTTAACCAAAAATGCCAAAAGGTGGCTCTGATTTTTGTGCATTTTTTGAGCCTAATTTCCAAAAACTGATTTTTTCTACTTACGAGGTCCTTCCGTAGAACCAGCGACATGTGAAATCTGGAATTTTGAAAAAAAGCAAACAAAAATTTTTAATATTGTGAAATAAAAAAAAATATTTTTTTTCGTTGATCAATCAAGAAGAACATAGAGAACAAAAACAAACATTGTCGATTTTTGCTCAACAAAATTGAATGGCTACTAAGGTTTATTTTGACTTAAAAAAAAAATAATAAAAAAAAACATCCGTCATGAATTCGCTAAAAACACTAACTTCTTCTTTTAAGAATTTTTTAAACATTTTATTTAGAAGAAGAAAAAAATTCTTTACGAAAAAATAGCTCTAAGGATTTTACAAATCTTTTTCTTTTTATAACTTCAATTTAATATTTAAAACTGAATATAAATTGTAATTTCAATAATTGTGAAAGCAGTTTTTACTTTACCTATATTTAAATTTTCACTAAAAATATTTTTCGAGTTTCTTAATTATTTTGATTTTTGTATTTTAATATTTGTTTTAAATCATAACTGTCGGACATTATGTTTTGTTAATTTATTTTATTTTTTTTGAAATATATAAAATTAACATTTTTCCTTACTAAAAATTTTATCATAAATTAAAAAAAAAACTTTTGAACAACAACAGTTTTGAGTTTTTTTTTTTTTTATTATTGTCTTAACTTTTCCGAGGGTCGTAGGTAAACCAAGGATGAGGACCAGGAATCGCCACTGCTAAAGAGGAGTCAGTCTACTTAACATCGCCTACAAGATCCTCTCTGCCGTAAAATGTGAACATCTGAAGCCTTTCGTCAACAATTTGGTTGGTATTTATCAATGTGGCTTCAGGCCAGGAAAGTCAACCATCGACCAAATTTTCACGTTGCAGCAGATCCTGGAACTCCAAATCGATACCCACCACCTCTTCATCGATTTTAAGGCCGCATATGACAGCATCTACAGAGACGAACTGTATAAAGCTATGTCTAGTTTTGGCATCCTTGCCAAGCTCGTTCGCTTGTGCAAAATGACGATGGAGAACTCACGCTGCTCCATCAAGGTTGGCAATGAACTTCCGGAATCTTTCGACGTCAAAAAAGGATTCAGACAAGGCGATGCGCTGTCGTGCGATTTCTTTAACATCGTTCTTGAAAAGATAGTGCAAAACTCCACCGTCAACACCAGAGGCACTATCTTCCAAAAATCTTTTTAGCTTCTCGCGTACGCCGATGATCTTGATATAATGGGAAGAACACAGCGTGATGTCAATGGCGCCTTTGTGAGAATTGAGACAGAAGCGGCAAAAATGGGTTAAGCGTTAAATGAGGGAAAAACGAAGTATATGCTGTCTTCGAGAAAGGACACTCAACACCGACGGCTCGGACAGAACGTCACAATAGACGCAATACGACTTCTAGGTAGTAGAGGAGTTTGTATACCTAGGCTCCGCTATTAACAAGGGCCATAACACCCGCGCCGAGATAAGACGAAGAATTACTCTTGCTAATCGCTGTTTCTTTGGGCTAAGAAAGCAATTGAGTGGAAAAGCCCTCTCTCGAGCAACTAAGGTAAAACTGTACAACACCCTCATCATCCCTGTCCTGCTGTATGGTGCAGAAGCATGGACCTTGACAAGATCGGATGAATGTGCCTTAGGCTGTTTCGAGAGGAAAGTTCTTGGGTTCATCTTTGGCCCCGTGTGCATTGATGGGGAATGGAGAAGAAGATACAACAGCGAACTTTACGGGTTGTACAACGACGTGGACCTAGCCAGAAGGGTTAAGGTCCAGAGACTCAGATGGCTCGGTCATTTAGAGCGCATGGACACCAATGCTCCCGCCCGGAAAGCCTTCGAAACTATTCCCGAGGGACGCAGAAGGAGAGGAAGACCGCGACTCAGGTGGCGCACACAAGTGGAAGAGGACCTCAATCAACTTGGAGTGCAAAACTGGAGACAGCTGAAAATGTTCAATAATTATATTTAAAAATTAGAGGTACTTAAGTAAAATAAAGTTATTTTGAAATAAAAGTATTGGGGCCCAGGGCGGCTACTGCTTACTAGCTTAAATCCGTCACTGATTTGAGGCAACTATCAAAAGCTCTCTTTTATATGCTAATGAAGTTTATGGATACTAGGAATTAGAAGCAATCGAATTGGTCCAACGGAACTTTTTTAAACGTGTTTTCAGACTCCCCTCTAATACACCAAATTACGCTATTTACATTGAATCTGGCCTACCTCAAATTTACTAAAAAAAAAAAAACCATAACCGGCGGCGGCTGGAGCGACGAACTATGCACCGAGTATTGCTGCGTGGAAGAAGGCTGATGCCAAGGCACGTCGTGCGATTTCTGGTGCATGTAATAAGCAGCCCCTTTTACGAATCATGAACTGTGAAACAGCTAAGGACATGTGGGCAACATTGAAGAGTACCTACGAACAGGCTTCAAAGTCAAACATTCTCTTTTTACAACAAAAGTACTACAGTTTTACAAAAGATTCGGCTGGTGATATTGCTTCGTTTCTGTCGAAACTAATGGAAATCGTACAACAGATGAAAGACCAAAAAGAAGTCATTTCCGATTCTATAGTAATGACGCAAATACTGATGATATCCACAGTGCCTGGAAATCAACGAGTTCGTCTGAACAGACGATGCTGAACTTGCGAGCAAGGTTGATGGCAGAGGAACTTCGATTGAAAGCCCAGGGTGAAGTTGAAAGTACAGAAGCATTGGTTGTCAACGTCAAGCGTAGTTCTTCGAAAAAGGGCAATTCATTCAATCGTACCAAAAACAATACAAAGAAATTTGTTAAACAGAAAGGAGTTTGTTTTTCTTGTGGTGAAAAGGGTCACGTCAAGAGAGATTGTCCCAGTAAGCAAAGCCAACACAAAACTCAATCGACTGGTGCTTTTTTTAGTCGAATTTGTATTGGGTGCGATTAGTTCTGGTGGAGTTAGCAGTTGAATTCGGGTTAAATGGAGTTAGCAGTTTTGCTCATCACTCGTTTTGATCAACTTAAAAGACGAATTAAACGTAAATAATTATATCAGTCGACGCGTATTGGCATTACGTATCGAACTGTATACTTATCTTAAATTTGACAAAAAGTGGAGTTAGCAGGTTTGCACTCTAAGCCGACGATATATAGACATAAGTTTAAGTCATAAATAATATGTATATTAATAAAAACATATGCACATAGCCTAATTATATAAAAGGTAATCTTTTAATTGGTCTCGCAATTTAAATGCGTCTTTCGATGCATTATTTGAAAAAAATTTCTTCGGTTTCTTTAAATTGGTGTTTGGTTCTTTCCGCCATCCATAACCCTTCTATAACTTTGTCGTCGTCTTGGTAGCGAACAACGTACTCTGTTGGTATATATGACGAATCGTGTATTTTTACAAAGTTGTGCAGAAAAACCGCCGCGGGCTCAAAGGAACCCTCCACCGGGATACCAAAACACCGAAAGCATTTTCAATCACGCGTCTTGCTCGTGAAAGACGCTTATTAAAGTTTTCTCGGTCCGCTGGAAGATGTTGGCCTAAATAAAATCAAGGTTTGTAAAAGAAAAAATAATAATAATAATAATAATTAAAGGTTGATATGTTGATACCACATTGGATATGGCCGCATTAAAAAGGTTTTTAACGGGAATGCAGCATCACCAACGACGTCGGACGGCTACAATCGCAAGAGATCGCCAGATCCTTCTCTGATCGAGTGTCAAGGAACCTCTTAAGGAGTCCTATGCCGCCAACATCAAGTATCGAAGACCAGTGGCAACATTGCCAGAATGCAGTTACAGATGCCGCCTCTAATGTGCTGGGTTTCACACAGCCACCAAAACGAAACCCCTGGTTTGACGAGGAATGAAGGAAGGCCCAGTCATCCAAGCAGGAGGCATACAAAGCGGAGCTGCAAAGAAGGACAAGAGCTGTTCGTGAGCTCTACGAGCAAAAGAGGAGAGAAGAAAGCCGGCTTCTCAGGAGAAAAAAGAGAGAGCATGAGAAGCGTCAGATCGAAGATGTTGAGAGAGCCAACAGCAGGAATGAAGTTCAGAGGTTTTATCGGAAGGTAAAACAGCTGGCTCAAGGTCATCGAGCAAGAACCGATGCCTGCAGAGATCAACAAGGGAACATCATAGTAGAACCGCAGTCAGTGCTGGGGATTCGGAAAGACCACTTCTGTAGACTGTATAACGGCAACGACGAACAGAACCCCGCCGTCAGACAGGAGCCTTTTATCATACACGATGACAGCCAACAATTCCGTGAACCCGACCTAGAAGAAGTGAAAACAGCAATATCACGGCTGAAATCCAACAAAGCCGCTGGAGCAGATGGTCTAGCTGCCGAGCTGTTAAAAGCCGCAGGCGACGAGCTAGATAGGAGCATGCACCAAATCATCTGTAAGATATGGTCGGAGGAATGCATGCCCGATGAATGGAACCTCAGCATTGTTTGCCCGATCCTGAAAAAGGGAGATCCTCTAAACTGCGCCAACTACAGAGGAATCAGTCTGCTTAACATCGCCTACAAGATCCTCTCTGCCGTAATATGTGAACGTCTGAAGCCTTTCGTCAACAATCTGATTGGTCCTTATCAATGTGGCTTCAGGCCAGGAAAGTCTACCATCGACCAAATTCTCACGTTGCGGCAGATCCTGGAAAAAACCTATGAACTCCAAATCGATACCCACCACTTCTTCATTGATTTTAAGGCCGCGTATGACAGCATCTACAGAGACGAACTGTATAAAGCTATGTCTAGTTTTGGCATCACTGCCAAGCTCGTTCGCTTGTGCAAAATGACGATGGAGAACTCACGCTGCTCTATCAAGGTTGGCAATGAGCTTACGAAATCATTCGACGTCAAAAAAGGATTCAGACAAGGCGATGCACTGTCGTGCGATTTCTTCAACATCGTTCTTGAGAAGATAGTGTAAAACCTCAACGTCAACACCAGAGGCACTATCTTCTATAAATCTGTTCAACTTCTCGCGTACGCCGACGATATTGATATAATGGGAAGAACACAGCGTGATGTCAATGGCGCCTTTGTGAGAATTGAGACAGAAGCGGCAAAAATGGGTTTAGCGGTAAATGAGGGAAAAACGAAGTACATGCTGTCTTCGAGTAAGGACACCCAACATCGACGGCTCGGACAGAACGTCACAATAGACGCATACAACTTCGAGGTAATTAAAGAGTTTGTCTACCTAGGCTCTGCTATCAACACGGACAATGACACCAGCGCTGAGATAAGACGAAGAATTACTCTTGCTAATCGCTGTTTCTTTGGGCTAAGAAAGCAACTGAGTGGAAAAGCCCTATCTCGAGCAACTAAGGTAAAACTGTACAACACCCTCATCATCCCTGTCCTGCTATATGGTGCAGAAGCATGGACCCTAACAAAATCGGATGAATGTGCCTTAGGCTGTTTCGAGAAGAAAATTCTTCGGGTCATCTTTGGCCCCGTGTGCATTGATGGGAAATGGAGAAGGAGATACAACAGCGAACTTTACGGGTTGTACAACGACGTGAACCTAGCCAGAAGGGTCAAGGTCCAGAGACTCAGATGGCTCGGTCATTTAGAGCGCATGGACACCAATGCTCCCGCCCGGAAAGCCTTCGACACTATTCCCGAGGGACGCAGAAGGAGAGGAAGACCGCGACTCAGGTGGAGCACACAAGTGGAAGAGGACCTCAATCAACTTGGAGTGCAAAACTGGAGACAGCTAGCGAGGGACCGAGCTGACTGGCGGAGACTGTTGATTGAGGCCCAAGTCCACAACGGACTGTAGCGCCACCTTAAGTAAGTAAGCATCACCAACAAAATAGTGCGGAAAGGTGACGTTCGAATTTGGCAAAGAAACTTCTTCTGGTAAATCCAGGGGCCGAATCACCGCTTCATTGAACGAGTGAGTGAGTCTCATCAGTGATCGAACGAACTCGATAACGTGAGAGGTAGTGCCAAATGCACACAATTCAGGCACGTATTATTCGATCACTGATGCCGTGATTCGACCCCAGATTATTTTGGAAGGGTTTCTGGCTAAATTCTGAGTGTCATAAGACTCCACCGTCACCATATGCGCCAATATCAATCCCAGTGAATGTATAATTTGCGTCGCATATCCCCATAAGGACAATCGAATATGGCTCCACTCATATTTATTTGGAACTTCCATGTAAATATGACCCAATGTATTCCAAAGAACACTATTCAAGTTTCGGGAATAATCCGCTATACACTTGTGCGCCCCATTTTAAATGAAATTGTGTAAGAATATGAAATAATCTAAATAATGTAGTTACAGACCTTAAGAATTGTTGTCATTGTGAGCGGGTCCTAAGACGAAATATAAGAACCGCATCTAACTTAAAGTAGAATAATAAGTAAAAAAGAAAGAAGAACCATTTTTTGTAAAAATAACGGATTCATTCTAGAATTTTCGTCGAAGAGAAAACGTGTTCAATCAAGAAGAATTATTAAAATTATATTATATTATATTACTAGATATACTCAAATAAAATTTTCAAAAATACATTGCATTTATTGAATACATTTCACCTCAGAAGTGGGATAGAAATTAAAATGGAAAAAACGACACGATCCATAACACGAGGGGAGATAGCACGTGTGCTAACGGATGCGGGAATCGAGTTCCCAGAAACTGCAACCATCGCACAGCTTCGCCCTCTCTACGATGAATTGGGATTGTGCTCTATGAAATTTATGTTCAACAGTGAAAAGACGGGAACCGTCGATGATGTGTCCGACAAAAAATCGGAGCCCCGAGTCAAGAAACAGTTGAAGTTCCTATCACAGCCGTATTGACCGGTACAACTAATACTGGTGGCCAAACTTCTGTTCCAAAAACTTCAGTCTCTGCTGCTAAAACTTATGCCCCCGCTGTTGCTGTAACCGAAGATCTAAACAAAACAGACGCTACTCATAATTTTGAAGAAGACTTACGTGCGATCCGAACGGATAGTGGACTATCCCCTTCAGTCCCTTCCTCAGTGCCTATGAACAGTGCTGTAGTTACCATTGAACAGGAGATATATTTACTCAACAAACAGAAGGAGTTGTTGATGTTGCGAAAAGAGATTGGCCTTCTTCATGACCAGGTTCAACACGAGATGCCAATGGATCCTTCCATCATTGAATCAGTCCATCGGTTTTCTGGAGATGACTCTTATGACGTTAAGAAATGGTTCCGCGACTTGGAAGATGCTTTTGAACTGATGCAGTGCAATGACCGCACCAAGTTTGTATGTGCGCGTCGCTTATTGGATGGTACCGCCAAGTTATTTGTCCGAACCGTTGGTGCTTATGCGTACAGCGACCTGAAACGTAATTTGTTGGAAGAGTTTGGAAGAACGCATTCACTCATCGATGTTTATGAAGAACTCAGAGCTCGGAAACTGAAACCTAACGAGTCAATACAAAGGTATGTTATCGAAATGAGAAACATTGCCGGAAAAGCAGAGATACCAGAATTTGACTTAGTTGATATCATTATTGGCGGCCTCAATGACAAATCGTCCCTGACAACGATGTTGTACCAGGCCACAAATCTTCGTGAACTTCGGGTGCAGCTGGATCGGTATGCAAAATTACGACCAAAATTAACTGCACATACTTCGCAACAGGCTGGTGTTACTGTTGCCCAGAGACAGAAGAGTGTGACATTGGCTGCCAGTGCAAATAAGTCTCCGGCCACACTTAATGAAAACCCGCGATGCTACAACTGTTCCCAGTACGGGCATTATCAGTCCCAATGCCCAAAACCGAAGCGTGTACCGGGTTCTTGCTTTAAATGTGGCGAAGTAGGCCACTTTCATCAAGGATGTCCAAAGAAGAAAAACATGATTGCAGCTATCGAAGACGCAACTGAAGCTGAAGCTCAAATGTCCAGGGAGGAGTCAAGAGTAGTTAAAGCCATAAGCGCTTTACAGATGGTAAGTGTCACTTTTTTGAATAAATCGGGCAAACACACTAGTAGTAAAAATGTTCTGGCTCTTTTTGATTCCGGTAGCCCGAAGAGTTTCCTTAATGCATCTGCTGTACCATTTAAAATCAGTTCAACATTGAAGCCATCGAAGTATCGTGCCATCGGCAATGTAAACCTTAATATTCTTGATGAAGTTTTTTGCCAAATTACAATTGAAAACCAAACAATATTACATTTGTTTTCTGTTTTGCCGACTTCTGATTTATCTGTTCCGATGCTTATTGGTAGAGATATACAAAAAATGAACTTCTTTGTTTCAAAGAAAAATGTAATAATAATAAAAAATTTAATTCAGAGCTTTTGAATCATGGTGTATTTGATCGATTTAATTTAAGGAAAATTGATAAGAGTGGTGCTCGGTGTTTTACGGGGTCACTTCCGGCGTGCGGTGGTGGGTCGACGCAGTCTCCCGATAGTTTAGTTTTAAATACAGAAGAGGTGGTTAGTAGTGTTCCTAGCCTTAGGTCTTCGGTTTTGCCTGCTGTTAAAGAATATAGGGTACAAGTTTATGCAGTTGAGTTGGTTGATCCAAAAAGAATAGAATTTGAAGATTGTTACCTCGAGCTAGAGCAAATTTCTGCCATTGTGGAATCCGAGGCAGAAGTGATTGTAGACATTGATGTTCAATTAGATGACAGTCAGAAAGAGATTTTGCGTTCTACAATTTATGACAATTACTGTAACCCAGGACGAGACTTTGAAATAAAACCTTACGAAAGTAAGATGAAAATAAATTTAACTGACGACATCCCTTTCTACAGCACGCCGCGAAGACTTTCATACCATGAAAAAACAGAAGTACAATCAATCATAGATTGACGATTTGTTAAGTAAAGGAATAATAAGATATAGTAATTCTCCTTATGCCTCGGCGATAGTTTTGGTTAGAAAAAAAGCGGTGAAGGTAGGCTTTGTATAGACTATAGACTTTTAAATCAGAAGACTATTAGAGATAATTTCCCAATGCCTATAATTGAAGAGTGCATAGAACATCTGGAGGGAAAAAACTATTTTTCGGCACTAGACCTGAAGAACGGATTTCACCAAGTGGAAATGCACGATGACTCGATTAAATACACATCATTTGTGACTCCTTCAGATCAGTATGAGTATGTTAAGATGCCATTTGGGTTAAAGAATGCTCCAGCATTCTTTCAAAGATTTATTAACGAAATATTAAGAGATCTAGTTAAGTCGAGAAAAATTGTTGTATTTATGGATGACATAGTGATTGCTACTGAAAATTTTAAAGACCATATTACGATTTTAGCTGAAGTTTTAGGAAGATTATACAAAAGAGGGTTGCAAAATTAGCTAATGTAGAATTTGCTATAAATAACACAGTTCATTCCTCAACGAGGACATCTCCCTGTAAATTGCTATTTGGTATAGAACAAAGAGGTAGGATTATAGACGAATTAACTGAATATATTGAGGAAAAAACAGAAAACCACAGTCGCGACTTAGAAAAGAAACGATCGGAAGCAATGTGTTTCATAGAGAAATCACAGCAATACAACCTTAACTATTTTTTAAAGCACAGTGTACCAGCAAAGACATTTGAAAAGGGGGAAATTGTAGTTATGAAAAATGTAGACACCACAGTTGGTACAAATAAAAAGTTTATTCCTAAGTACAAAGGTCCTTATGTTATAGAAAAGAAATTACCCAACGACAGATATGTTCTTAAGGATATTGAGAGTTTTCAAGTAAGCCAAATACCTTATGACGGAGTGGTTGAGTCGAATCGTTTACGCCGGTGGTTGGCCCCAGCACTGAGCCCTACAGATCAAAAGAGTGACACTGATCCATAAATTGATCGGGTCGATCAAATGGTCAGGGGGGCCGAGTTGTAAGAATATGAAATAATCTAAATAATGTAGTTACAGACCTTAAGAATTGTTGTCATTGTGAGCGGGTCCTAAGACGAAATATAAGAACCGCATCTAACTTAAAGTACAATAATAAGTAAAAAAGAAAGAAGAACCATTTTTTGTAAAAATAACGGATTTATTCTAGAATTTTCGTCGAAGAGAAAACGTGTTCAATCAAGAAGAATTATTAAAATTATATTATATTATATTACTAGATATACTCAAATAAAATTTTCAAAAATACATTGCATTTATTGAATACATTTCAATTGAATACATTTGCTTGCTGCCTCCATGTGCCAAATACCTATTGTTAATACCATTCAAATAATAAACGAATATTGTAAAGAATAGTAGCAATATGTATACAAATTAATATATACCTACTCTACATATACGCAAGAGTAAGAAAAAGCCTGCACTTTGCTGGTATAACAGGCCTGAGCCGCGTTTTTGCGCTGACGATAGTTGACAATTGTTTTATGTCAAAAAAACATGGTTGATATGTCATGGTTGAAATAGTTAGAAATAGTTGAAATAATCCAAAAACGCTTTTTAGTTAGGTTTGGTTGATCTGTCAAACAAGAAAAAAAAACAAATCTTTTGAGGCATTGACATAATATATATGGATTGCTAGTCACTTGTCATTTCCATACATTTCATTTAGTCCCGAAAAATATGTTTGAATTCACAGTGACAGTGTTACCACATGGACTCTATAGATTGAAAATGGACTCGTTGTTTCTTCCTTGGCTCGGGGACTCGTTTTTTGTTTGCAGAACACAAATAAGTATGTTAAAAATTTAAAACAAAATGATTTCTGAAAGTATTTAATATTTTTTTTACGTGGACTCGTTTTTCAAGCATCTTGGACTCGAAAATATTTTTACCTGCGGTAACACTGCACAGCGACCTCGTTGTTTATGTTTTTGTTTTTGTTCATTTTTGACAGCTGGAATCGTTCTTTTTTTCGCCACCCTGAACCAATGGCGCTCTTTACGCTGAACACGCGTGAAATTGGCAACTAGCAGTCCATATTATAATATGTCAATGTTTTGAGGTTACATTTTTCTTTTCTTTTGATCATAATAATTGAAATGGATAGGTAAGGAGACAACAATTTTCGTTAGTCTAAATTTATTGCAAAAACTCAATAATGATCTTGATATGGTAAGTTCTTAAAGACAATTGAAATAAGATCATATTTAATTATTTTTGAACAACCCACAGCTAGGGATTGCAATCCCGGAATGATTTTTCAATCCCGGGATTTCGGGATTCAAAAATTTGGATCCTGGGATCCCGGGATAATCCCGGGATTTAAAGAAAAAATAAAAGATATTTGTGGAATTTTTTATTTTGTTTGTTTGACAACTTAAAAAAGAAATGACTCAATAAAAACTCTTAAAAGCAATAACTCCATGATTATTTAACAAAAAATATTAACTTCTTAAAATAACTAATTCATAAAAACTCTTAAAAAAAAAACAAACAAAAAATATTAATTCAGACAAAGTTTTTCTTTATTTCCATTTTTGATGTCGGAAATTCTACTGCTTGATACATTTGATGCCATTTGCTGCTTTTACGCAATTTTATGGGATTTTACATTCAACCACCACGAATCGCTACTAAAATTCGATACTTTTTGGGTTCAATGTAATTTGTAAAGTCAAAAGTAGCAATCTCTTTTTTGAATGTGTGTGTGAAAGCTATTTAAACAAATTTATGATTAATTGTTCTTCAATTTAAAATGTGTACTACCTTGAATTTAAACACAATTCGTAAATTTACGGTCGCCAAAATAATTTTTTCAACAAATCTTGCAACAAACACCAAACGTTTTGAATTTTAACAAATATCAAACTGTCCGAAATGTCAAACTCGTAGGTCGTAGTATGTGTGAAAATTCGTGTGAGAATATGTGTAAGTCTGTCTCCAAAAAGAGATTTCAGAGAAATAAATTCGTCCGGTAAAAAATTCAATACTTTTCCCAATGTAATTCAGTTAAGGAAAAAAAAATTGCCACACATCCGTGAAGAATCAATTTCTTGGCTCAATGTAAAATCCCATTAGTTTTTTGCTATCATTTTGAACATATCCCTCTTCTGCTCACTTTTACTCACCTTTCGTACGTTAAAACTTAAAACTACAAATTTTCAAATTTAATTTAAATTAATTTACTCCCCAGATGGGGTGCCTAAGTTTACTGAGATAGTATTGGTAAAAACACGCATACTCTTGCAGTAAACTTGGACCGCAGCTTGTAGACATTGTCTACATATCCCTTTTAACTCATCGGTGATCATGTGCACAGATTAGTTTAAAAGCGAGATGGGAAACTGAGCTGTCAAAATGACAATGCCTACAAGCTGCGGTCAACATTTACTGCAAGAGTATGCGTGTTTTTACCAATACAATCTCAGCAAAGTGTGACACCCCACATGGGGAGTAAATTACCCGGAAAATTTGAAAATTTGTAGTTTTAACGTACGAAAGGTGAGTACAAGTGAGCAGAAGAGGGATATGTTCAAAAAGATAGCAAACAAGTAAAATTGCATAAAAGCAGGAAATGGCTTCAAATGTATCAAGCAGTAGGATTTCCGACATCAAAAATGAATAAAAAAGAAAATAAAAACAAATGTTCAGTCTAATTAAGAATGCTGAACATGTGAAAAGCTTTTGTTTGAAATCTTATTTTTCTATATAAATACCTGGCTTTATCAGTAACGAAATGCAAGCAAATCGGGTTTCAATTTATACTTAATCCATGTTCTATGAAATCGGCAGTAAGACTTATAAAGGTATAAACGTGTTATTTGACCTCTACCTGATATAAAATTTAAAGAGTTAGTTTAACTATGTATTTGTGTGTGTTTTTGCTTCAAACAAATCTTAATGGCCTTATACCCTTATTCACACGTGAAGGAAATCGAAATTTTTTTTTTGATTAGTGATGGCAAACGGGGTTGCTTGCAGAAAACGTAAGGGGAAGGAAAAAATTAAAAGTATTGAGTGTAGAAATTTGAGGCTTTAACTTGTGTTCTTCTCTTCGGCCCGCATATCCAAAATATTTGTTTGTCGAACACAAGTAAACTGTTTATATCAACGGCTTTAAAGCGTGCTTTACACGATATGGATTTTTCATATGGACTGTCACTTTTTCCATATGGAAAATTATACAAATCGTGTAAACGTATTAAGAATCCATATCGAAATACAGATGAAAATTCCATATGGAATTTTTTCATTTAGAACTGTTTCTAAATTTCATCTGTATACAGACGAAATCGGATTTTTTAAACGACAAAAAATGTTTACATTTAAACATGGAGAGCGCGAAAAAGGTGATTTGTTATGTTATTTTGTGTTTTTCATACAAAATAATAATAATATAACACATTTTAGGTGTTTTGGACAAAAAAATGTTTTGAAACTACAAACGAAAAATCCAAATCGTCTAAATGCTTTTCTGATTACACAAACAAAATCCAATTTGACATACATATGAAAATACATTTGGAAATGAAAAGTGACAGTCCATATGGAAAATCCATATCGTGTAAAGCACGCTTAATTCATTTTTCTTTTCTTCTTTTCTTTTTTTTCTGTTTCTGCGTCATCTTAAAGAAACTAAAAAAAAAATTAAGGAGTAAGCAAAATCTACAAAAAATCTAACACAATCGTTCTTCACATGGGAACAGGGCCAATGTAAGGCACGAGTAGGTTTTCGGCCAAAAGTTTCGGAACTCATCCCCAATCATGGATTCTAGTATTTTCGTGGTGAGTTTAAGAAAAACGTGTTTGCCAATTTGAAAATTCAATCTAGCAATCTACGCTAAATTTGAAATTGCGAAAACAAACAAAAGAGAACTGTAAAAATATAAAAATCCCACCTCATCTCTTTGTTTTTGTATTTTTCATGTACAAGGAAGAAAATAAAATGAAAGAAAATGAAAATTGCGGGATCTAGGGAGTGAAACGTAAGTCAGTTTCCGATCTCCTTTTGTCTCTGATCATGTGGTTTCTCTTCTCTTGCCTATGTCCACAAGACTGTCTTCTTTATAATAATTTCTCTATGATTGCTGTTAGAAGGTATTTAAAATGAAATAAGGAAAAAAGTTGTATGTAAATATTTAATCCATTGTATTTCTATTTAGCTAGTACCCGCGACCTGGCAATCGATTGTAGTGAAATCTTGAGACCTGACACAGTGCTGTTTTTTTACATAAGTTTGGTATTGGGATTTTTTTTTTTTTTGGTTATGATATAGCACAAAAAGTCGAAAAACCCATGCTTGATTATACTAGGTGTCTTTATATACAATGATTTAATCTACCAATCCCGAATCCCGATAATCCCGGGATTAGATAATACAATCCCGGGATATAAAAGATTGAAAAATGTACCGGGATCCCGGGATCCTGGGATTCGGGATCCCGGGATTTCAATCCCTACCCACAGCAAGAAAGGCAAATGCAATATTCGAACTGAAGACCACCCTCCATGATGAAATCCTCAAGCTGTTCCAAGTAAGCCAGCTCCTGATATTCTCCTGATTGCAGCTTCCAGATTCGCTGGAAAACTATCAATGGCGCAAATTTTAAGTCAGCCCTCGTTTAAGCAATAAAGTCTACTCTACTTAAAGCACTCTAACTTTTTCTAATTTTTAAACACTTTAAACGACTCTTCTAATTAGATTGGACTTTAAACAAAACGTTGTGTGAACTCGCCTAAATGTGACAAATTGATAAATTGAATTAATGAACTGTCATTTTACGCTTGCAGTTTTTAACAGTTTTTAGTGCATTTATCTCCCCAAAACAGGAAAAAATGTGATTATTTAGTGTTTGTATATTTAGTTCTAATAAATGTAATGATTTTTTTTTTTTGTGAAAATGTGTTTAAATAAATATCCAAATGATGTTCCAATTTGTTTTGTTTGTGATAGTGAAGGTGGAATAGTGTGCTCTGAAATGGGTTAAAAATATTCCTTAAAAACAGGAACAAATTTCCCCACAAGTGTTATTTGCTTATAAGGACTCTCAAAAAAGGCACATAGGTAATAAAATTAAAAGCAAACAACTTAAGCGTGCCTTACACGATATGGATTTTCCATATGGACTGTCACTTTTTATTTCCAAATGTATTTTCATATGTATGTCAAATTGGATTTTATTTGTAAAATAAGGAAAGCATTTAGACGATTTGGATTTTTCGTTTGTATTTTCATAACATTTTTTTTCGTCCAAAACACCTAAAATGTGTTACATTATTATTATTTTTTATGAAAAAACAAAAATAACACAACAACTCACCTTTTTCGCGCTCTCCATATTTAAACATAAACTTTTTTTGACGTTTAAAAATTCCGATTTCGTCTGTATACAGATGAAATTTAGAAACAGTTCTAAATGAAAAAAATTCCATATAGAATTTCCATCTGTAGGGGGAAGTGGGGCACCTTGATACGATTTTCACTTAAACGACAAAAAGTCGCAAAATATTAAAGTTAATAGGAAGGTCCAATTTTTATATTGATCAGTATCATTTTTGTAAACTTATTCAAAACAATATTTCCCACAACTTCATTTACAAAAAAAGTTTAAAGCTTTTTTATAAAAGTCAAAATCTGTATCAAACTGCCCCAGACGTGGGGCACATTGATACATACCATGGGGCACTTTGATTCATTGCAAAGAAAAATGTATTAATGGCACCAGAAACAGTCACTTCATTAATATTGTATATTTCTATTTTTGGCTTGTATGTTCACACCATTTTAATATACCTACAAGAAAAAACAACCTAAGAGGGGCACATTGATACGCATCAAACTACCCCATAGGGGCACATTGCTACGGATCAAACTACCTTGTGGTTTTGTGTATCAATGTGCCCCAAGTGTCCTCACTGAATTAAAAAAATAAAAATCATGAAAACTGTAGTTGAACAATGTATTTTAAGGTACAAAACACATTAACAATAACATTATCTTACAATCTAAGTTGAAATGAAATGTGTGACACGAAATATTCAAGGCGAAAAATCACTCAAAAAAAATTTAAACATATTTACTAAGGCACTTAAAAAACACGTTTGCTTTTGCTGAGATATAACGGATGACCGAAGAGGAAGGAAAGTTAAGGGTGTATATGGTTGCATAGAAATGGTGTGTTGTGCACCTGTTTGAGTGGCCTACTGTGATTAGTTTTCAAACAATATCGAATGTATCTATGTGCCCCGCGTATCAATGTACCCCACTTCCCCCTATTTCTATATGGATTCTTAATACGTTTACACGATTTGTATAATATTCCATATGGAAAAAGTGACAGTCCATATGAAAAATCCATATCGTGTAAAGCACGCTTTACACACATAACTACAAGAAGTGTCAAAATACAAGCAACAAATCCGCTTGGTAGTCTCCGTGGTTCATATTTTTTTTTTATTTTACAAAAATGATAAATGTATTCGAACGAAAAACTGTTCAAAATAAAATGAATATTTGAATTTAAATAAGAGCATGCACGAATTTGATAAACTCTTTTCTTTCATATAATTTCAAAATTTTCGAAAATCCCAAAGTCTGCTTCCTCAAAACTATACTTTAAGGAGTTAAACGAACGATTTCTCCCTTTTAAAGTTAGACGACCACTTTAACGATAAAGTATACTTTAAGTCGTTCAAAAATGAGATAAAGTCGACCCCGAATCTAAAATTTGTTTTTAGAGTCGACTCCTACTCTAAAGTGGATTTAGAGTAGGGTTTAAATGTTTTAAAATTTGCGCCAATGGTTTGGTATTGGGATTTTTTTTTTTTTTTTGGTTATGATATAGCACAAAAAGTCGAAAAACCCATGCTTGATTATACTAGGTGTCTTTATATACAATGATTTAATCTACCAATCCCGAATCCCGATAATCCCGGAATTAGATAATACAATCACGGGATATAAAAGATTGAAAAATGTACCGGGATCCCGGGATCCTGGGATTCGGGATCCCGGGATTTCAATCCCTACCCACAGCAAGAAAGGCAAATGCAATATTCGAACTGAAGACCACCCTCCATGATGAAATCCTCAAGCTGTTCCAAGTAAGCCAGCTCCTGATATTCTCCTGATTGCAGCTTCCAGATTCGCTGGAAAACTATCAATGGCGCAAATTTTAAGTCAGCCCTCGTTTAAGCAATAAAGTCTACTCTACTTAAAGCACTCTAACTTTTTCTAATTTTTAAACACTTTAAACGACTCTTCTAATTAGATTGGACTTTAAACAAAACGTTGTGTGAACTCGCCTAAATGTGACAAATTGATAAATTGAATTAATGAACTGTCATTTTACGCTTGCAGTTTTTAACAGTTTTTAGTGCATTTATCTCCCCAAAACAGGAAAAAATGTGATTATTTAGTGTTTGTATATTTAGTTCTAATAAATGTAATGATTTTTTTTTTTGTGAAAATGTGTTTAAATAAATATCCAAATGATGTTCCAATTTGTTTTGTTTGTGATAGTGAAGGTGGAATAGTGTGCTCTGAAATGGGTTAAAAATATTCCTTAAAAACAGGAACAAATTTCCCCACAAGTGTTATTTGCTTATAAGGACTCTCAAAAAAGGCACATAGGTAATAAAATTAAAAGCAAACAACTTAAGCGTGCCTTACACGATATGGATTTTCCATATGGACTGTCACTTTTTATTTCCAAATGTATTTTCATATGTATGTCAAATTGGATTTTATTTGTAAAATAAGGAAAGCATTTAGACGATTTGGATTTTTCGTTTGTATTTTCATAACATTTTTTTTCGTCCAAAACACCTAAAATGTGTTACATTATTATTATTTTTTATGAAAAAACAAAAATAACACAACAACTCACCTTTTTCGCGCTCTCCATATTTAAACATAAACTTTTTTTGACGTTTAAAAATTCCGATTTCGTCTGTATACAGATGAAATTTAGAAACAGTTCTAAATGAAAAAAATTCCATATAGAATTTCCATCTGTATTTCTATATGGATTCTTAATACGTTTACACGATTTGTATAATATTCCATATGGAAAAAGTGACAGTCCATATGAAAAATCCATATCGTGTAAAGCACGCTTTACACACATAACTACAAGAAGTGTCAAAAAACAAGCAACAAATCCGCTTGGTAGTCTCCGTGGTTCATATTTTTTTTTTTTTTTTTACAAAAATGATAAATGTATTCGAACGAAAAACTGTTCAAAATAAAATGAATATTTGAATTTAAATAAGAGCATGCACGAATTTGATAAACTCTTTTCTTTCATATAATTTCAAAATTTTCGAAAATCCCAAAGTCTGCTTCCTCAAAACTATACTTTAAGGAGTTAAACGAACGATTTCTCCCTTTTAAAGTTAGACGACCACTTTAACGATAAAGTATACTTTAAGTCGTTCAAAAATGAGATAAAGTCGACTCCGAATCTAAAATTTGTTTTTAGAGTCGACTCCTACTCTAAAGTGGATTTAGAGTAGGGTTTAAATGTTTTAAAATTTGCGCCAATGGCGCAAATTTTGAAACATTTATGTCGTTTTCCATTGGTCGTCCAGAAGCATTCGGAAGAGTCCAGAAGTCTTCTGAAACCATTCCATTGGACTGCTTTTGACAGACGGAATGCTTCTGAGAAGAGCAGAACTCTTCTGTTTTGAAAACAGAATCGTCCGAAGAATGACACATACGTCATAACCCGTTCCATTGGAGGTAGAAGAAGAAACGTCAAAAAAGACCAATGGAAAACGACATTAAAGTCTACTTTAAATCCACTTTAAAATAGGAGTCGACTCTAAAAACACATTTTAGATTCAGGGTCGACTTTATCTCATTTTTGAACGACTTAAAGTATACTTTATCGTTAAAGTGGTCGTCTAACTTTAAAAGGGAGCAATCATTCGTTTAACTCTTTAAAGTGTAGTTTTGAGGAAGCAGATTTTGAGATTTTCGAAGATTTTGAATATATAAGAAAGCAAAGACTTTATCAAATTCGTGCATGCTCTTATTTAAATTCAAATATTCATTTATAGTTTTTGAAAAAAAAAAAAATATGAACCACGGAACCACCAAGCTGGATTTGCTGCTTGTTTTTTTGACACTTCTTGCAGTTGTGTGTGTACGTTGTTTGCTTTTAATTTTATTACCTATGTGCCTTTTTTGAGAGTTCTTATAAACAAATTACACTTGTAGGGAAATTTATTCCTGTTTTAAAGGAATATTTTATACCCATTTCAGAGCACACTAGTCGTGTTTTTTTCACTACTCGGTAGCCAGTAAAGTAATCAAGTGCGAAAAAAACGCTCCAACTCACTCTATCTGTCAAATTCAATTTAAATTTCAATGTTGGCACTCAATTCAAAAAACTTCAAAATTCTTCACCAGTTAATTAATAATTTTCAACAAAAAAGTGTGCCCGGTTAAATTTAGTTTTATTATTTTTCGTTTGCCAACAGCCAACCCGAGAGTTTATAATGCAGTGGTGAATGATAGAAAGAACCCATCAAGGGAGCAAAAAGGAAGAAAAAAAAAACAATTTTCGGCTTCAAAACGAAGTCGCAAAAATTATTCGTCCACATCTCCTATTTAAGTGAAATATTGCAAGAATAAAAAAAATAAAAAAGATTTTTGAAAACTATACGAGGGCTGACTAAAAATTTGCGCCAATTGAAATAAGATCATATTTAATTATTTTTGAACAACCCACAGCAAGAAAGGCAAATGCAATATTCGAACTGAAGACCACCCTCCATGAGGAAATCCTCAAGCTGTTCCAAGTAAGCCAGCTCCTGATATTCTCCTGATTGCAGCTTCAAGATTCGCTGGAAAACTATCAATGGCGCAAATTTTAAGTCAGCCCTCGTTTAAGCAATAAAGTCTACTCTACTAAAAGCACTTCTAACTTTTTCTTATTTTTAAACACTTTAAACGAGTCTTCTAATTAGATTGGACTTTAAACATAACGTTGTGTGAACTCGCCTAAATGTGACACATCTATAAATTGAATTAGTGAACTGTCATTTTACGCTTGCAGTTTTTAACAGTTTTTACTACATTTATCTCCTCAAAACAGGAAAAAATGTGATTATTTAGTGTTTGTATATTTAGTTCTAGTAAATGTTATGTTTTTCTTTGTGAAAATGTGTTTCAATAAATATCCAAATGATGTACCAATTTGTTTTGTTTTTATTTGTCATAGTGAAGGTGGAATAGTGTGCTCTGAAATGGGTATAAAATATACCTTTAAAACAGGAATAAATTTCCTTACAAGTGTAATTTGTTTATAAGAACTCTCAAAAAAGGCACAAAGGTAATAAAATTAAAAGCAAACAACGTACACACACAACTGAAAGAAGTGTCAAAAAAACAAGCAGCAGATCCAGCTTGGTAGTCCCGTGGTTCATATTTTTTTTTTCTTTTACAAAAATTATAAATGAATATTTGAATTTAAATAAGAGCATGCACGAATTTGATAAACTCTTTGCTTTCTTATATATTCAAAATCTTCGAAAATCTCAAAATCTGCTTCCTCAAAACTACACTTTAAAGAGTTAAACGAACGATTTCTCCCTTTTAAAGTTAGACGACCACTTTAACGATAAATTATACTTTAAGTCGTTCAAAAATGAGATAAAGTCGACCCTGAATATAAAATTTGTTTTTAGAGTCGACTCCTATTTTAAAGTGGATTTAAAGTATACTTAAATGTTTTAAAATTTGCGTATATCTATTTCGTGCTTTATTTTCTGATACTAATGAAAAATTTATTGCCGACAGAATATATACATGCATAAAAGCAATAAAAACAATAAGGACTTCGACTTTTTCTTGTGTCTCGGATTATTTTATCAAATTTTTGATACGTCCCTCGGCGCCAAATTTGTTCGCATGTTTCTTGCTGATTGTCTTCCTCAGCTGATGGCTTCGTCCTTCTCCTTCGCCCTTCTTCGGCTTCCAATATTGCCTCGACTTCGGTCAGCTGGTTGTCGGTGATGGTGCATGCATACTTGAGTCGTTCGTAATTGTCTTCGAGGTTTTTGAGCCTGATTTCGATAGCTGAAGCTGCATCGATGACGTTTGAGGACTTTTCCCGCTCTTCGTTGAGTTCACGAAGGAGTTTCTTGTTCTCCAAACGATGAGCATGTGAAATTTGTTCGACAACCTAAAGAAAACAATGAACGTTAAATGAGATCTGTTTGGAGATGAAAAACCTTACCTCAGATTTCTCCTTCATCCTCTCCTGCTCGGCGTTTTCCCCCATTTTGTGCTCCAGTTGCTTCTCCAATTTTCACAGGTTTAAGTTTGCCGTTCGTGGCGTGGCGACTAACGTTCGACAATCATCTGCTCACGGGCAGCGGCCAACTTATCCTCCAATTTTTCGTACTGCTTCTCGAGTATATCGCCGACACTCTTCGGTTGTTCACTTAACTTCTCGACCATGTCCTCTCGAAATAGGGATGTTTGCAATATAGTCAATTCGATTGAAAAGGTTTGTGACCAGGGAGAAATTGAGATTCTTAAAATTGGCGCTGACTTTTAAGTCATTTGGAAATGGAAAGGCGATCGTTATCTTGATGTGACTCTCCTCGCAGTGGCTGAGGATTTTCAAGTATGTCTCGCGGACACTGTCGCATTGTCCTCGGGGAATGGTGTAACTTCGCAAATGAGTTCATAATATCAATGGACCAGAAGTCACAGCTAACCTGTAAGTAGTTTTTAGCTTCAATGTTTAAAACTCGAGGTTTGAAAGAACTTACGCTATGCTGGAATTTGGTCAATCTGCAGTTGGAAATTGTCTCAAGCACTTCTGGAGCAATGTAATCAGTGCCCCGGTTCTGTAACTTACGAATCGTTAAAATCAGTCGTTAAACGGCGCGAATTGAAACATATTGAAAATTAACGATGTGTTCTGTCTCTGTAACTTTGAGAATCGTTAATTTTAACTACCGGAACAGATCTGAAAGAAACACTGGAAAGATATCGTTAAATTGCGTTCTGTAACTGTTCAAATCGTTAATTTGACTAGTTTAAGCTGTCAAATTATCTCACGGGACTTTATGTGGCGAGATAAAATAAAAGTAAGTTGCAAATGATTTTTTTGTTAGAAAAATTGATCATAAATTTTCCGTTTTTAGGTTTCCGTTACCATTGAATTAAATAACAGCACATCAATGGAATGAAATACTGCTGATAATTCTTCGCAAAGGCTTGATGACCGATTTGGCTTTTGGCCAAAATGATTCTTCATCTTGATTTTTCAAATACGAATGCATCTTAATGATGTTCTCCATCCAATGGAAATATTGTTGCGATTGACCATTTCTCCGGAATTGACACCAAAGAAGAAGACATTACAACGCGAACGCCGCAGCGCTTGGCTATCGATCCAGTGTATTTTTAATCTAACGCGGAAACGTATCCGAGGATTCGATGAAAGAAGATCCATACTGCGGTGGTAAGGAAAATGCTATTCGAATTTTCATCCTCAACTGAAGCTGCCCAGATGGTGTGTCGCAACTCGCTTGATCTATTGATAACTTTGGCTCGTCATTTCCCTAGGGATTTTGTTCCCTTTAAGGAAATTGAAATCGATATTGCAGAACAAAGCGAAACCTGGATTGATGTGAAATTAAGACGCGATAAGGAAGTGCAAGCAACCCAAGTATACGAGTACTGGTACCAGCACTTCGGCTGCCGCCGGAGTCTGGTGCACCAATATAGCAAAGAAACCTAAAATCTCTCATACACCATCGCTCGCTACCGCCAGCAAGGAAGAAGAACAGTCAAAAGAAAGTAGGCATCAAATACTTCGAAATCATCCAAATCAGCTGCGTAGAAGAAGACACCATCAATTTTTGATGTTCTCCTCAAACGACTGTACAATTCTTCCCTTTGAATCGAGTTCCATCATCATCATCATCAAGCGGAAGGTTGATAAAATTGAAGATTTCACATTTGAGGACTTTGAAATTGTCGATTACAAGTATGGAAATGGCTGTTTAAGAGGAGCCACTTATTTTTAGTTGTATTTTAAGTTTAAGGTGTCTTGTACTTTCGTTATGATAAACGTTGATTAATATTTCCAAATAAACTGATATAACCAAAAGTGTTGAAAAACAGTACTATATTAAAACTATTTTTCGAGCATAGTGATTCATCTTACAAAAGGATTGATTTGATTAGCAGACTTGATGTTTGTTTTGATTGCCGATGGTGCTATACCAAGTTGATTAACATCCGGCGGACTGACGGAGCTCATGGGTGCAGGTTGACGAATGGCAGGTGGAACCATCATGCCACCAGCAGCTGAACCTGGGCTGGAGAGTTGCATTGTCGTCTTGAGTCCTTTTCCCATGCCAATAGCTTGGAGCAGTAAATGAGTGTCGGCGTTACTACTTGTCTGTGTGATTCCTGCTCGGGATGACGATTCCATTTCCCATTCTTCTCTGGCTTTGCTAACCATTTCAAGGACATGGGTAACAACTTTGTTGTATTGTATTGTTGCATTAATAGAGAGATTCGCAGCCTGAAATAAGGACAAAATTAATGACAAATTGGTATGCACATAATTATGCTTACGAATTTTGATTCTGGTTTTGCGATGAAGTCTTGCATTATCGACAATGTTTTGTCTTGTAACCTCAACTTCTTGGCTATTACCAAAAACAGAAACAGGCGCCGGAATAGGGTGTGGTCTTACCGGAATCTGTTCCATGGGCAACAATGACAATCGAGTTCTCATTTATCACTTCCATAATCAACTGTTCCTCTGCGAGGATGGGCAGTCGAAGGCGGGCTGCTTGAATGGTGGCACTTCGATGAACCGGGATGTACACTGCAAGCTTCGAAGAGATATTTGGTTTTGCGGCTGCGGGTTTCTCTTCCTTAAAGACGGGTTTCTCTTTTACTTCGGCGACAGTTCGCTCTTCCTGTTTGACTTCCTTTTCAAGTTCTTCTTCCTTTTCATCTTCAGACGATGACGATGAAGATTCATCATCGTCCTCCAATCCAATAACATTCGGATTTTTCTTCTTCGCTTAAGTCTCTCCCTATGCTATGCTACTCACTCTTCCAGCGCCTTCCGCTTGCTGTTTTTGTTCCTTTTTGCGTTTCTGTTTCTCTTGAATGGCTTCAAAATTGCCAAGTTTTTGACTTTTTTCAGACCTTCGATAATGGAGGCTCTCTAAAATTCTAGAATTTTAACTACTGTGTGGAATTCACGCCGAATGAATTACCTCTTCCTTTTTGCGTTTTTTCAACGATTGTTTGCAAACGTTTCCTTTGCTTTCTGGACAAGATTTTAGTGTGCTGGACAGCTTCAATTTTTGTCTTGGTTTTTCGCTTTTTCAATATGAGCACCAGAGGATTTTCATCGTCGTAGCCAGCATCAGTTTGAATTGCTTTTGGAGGATATGATTAGCCACAGGTGTTGCACACAATTTGCGTGGAGTACGAAGAATGGCTGCATCTTATGCTTTTTTTTGTACATTGCCCAGACGAATGACTCTAAAAATAAAAGAAAAAATAAGTAAGGATGTGATAAATGACAGAGCACACTTAAATCAGACTTGCAAACCATTATAAGGCCGGCCATCCAATCGCTTTTGTGTTGAGAATTGTTTGAATTATGAAATTTGTTAAATATTTGATAAATATTTTTATTTGAAAGAAATGTCAAAAATTTTAACGATTTCCACTGGAAACTCCAGTTCAATTAACGACGCAAATTTGAGTTAACGATTGTAGTTATAAGGCCTTTTTCTTTTTTAGCTCTGAGCAGTGCCCCGGTTCTGTATCTCAGTCGTTAATTTAGCGAATCGTTAAAAAATGGAACAGATTGTTCCCTCGTTAACGATCCTGGAAAAGTTTGTGTTCTGTAACTACAATCGTTAACTCAAATTTGCGTCGTTAATTGAACTGGAATTTCCAGTGGAAATCGTTAAAATTTTTGGCATTTCTTTCAAATAAAAATATTAATATAAAAAAAACACAAAAGCGATTGGATTTTTTTTCGTTCTCATATTTTTTTAACAAATTTCAAACAAATGCAGCTTTTTCTATTTAATTCTGTGAATTTGCATTCTAAAACGATGTCGAGAAGACCAGCATGCAGCATCTCCTGAGATATATTACAATGAAGATGAAGCAAAGAAATATTCAAGCAATTCTCGTATTATAGAGATTCAAGTTGAAATGGCAGAACGCGCTGTTGAATTGTTAATGCTGCCCGAAGATGAACCATGTCTGGTCCTGGACATTGTGCTTGAAGGTGCCCAACTAGAGTCTTTAAAGGTAAGTCAATAATAAATGTATGCGATGAACGCGATGCCTTATTTCCTTTTCTTCAGATAGGAAATGTATTTGAGCTCCTAACTGCGCAAAAACAATCGCGATCCGGGCTCCTGTCGACCAGATATCGTTCATCAATGTTTGCTCATGCTATTCGATTCACCCCTCGTGCTGGTTTGCTGCAAGTGTACGTAAGAACTGCACACAACGTCCTCATTGAAATAAATCCTCAAACTAGAATACCTAGAACGTTTAAACGCTGTGGTGGTTTGATGGTTCAATTGCTTCACAAGTTCTCGGTTGGTGCAGCTGATACGTCTCTAAAATTAATGAAAGTCATTAAAATCCTATCACATACCATCTAGTGGGATGTAAGAAATTAGCAATGTCATTTTCAGGGACATTGGTCAAGTCATGCAAGGAGTAAGTGCCCACAGCTGAAGACGAACCAATTGTTTTGGTGGTCGGAGCATTTGCCCATGGAAAGCTAGACTGTACCTAATTATTATAAGGAGGGATTGTTTTCAATAAGCAATTATTCCCTATCGGCTGCTATTGCTTGCTCCAAGTTGTGTAGCGCTTTTGAAGAAGCCTGGGGTGTTTTATAAATAAAGCTTGATTTTTCAAAATATCTACTTGTTTTTCTGTTTACATTGAAAGTTACTTCTATTTATTCTCAAGCTGGAGGAAATTGCTGAATTCAATTGTTTTAATCCGGCTTGGTAGTAGTCGTCGTCAAATTCGTTGCAACTATTGGAATTAAATATGAAGATGAACTCCTTCAGCTTATTTGTCTATCGACGGCTACACTATTTTTTATCTGATTTACTAGATGTGCCCGGCAGACTTTGGTCTTCGCCCTTTTTAGGTGGAGTACCCCTTTTGGCAGCGGCATCGGCACGCTGCTGGTGGATTATTGCTAAGCGTGCTAAGTCGGCACGCGCCTGGGCAGTTTTACCTTCTTCATGCATATTTTGGTAGTGGGTGCAGGCTTTTTGTTTTTGAATCTCTTCACGTCTTCCATGTCCGTAAGAATCTGTAATACAAAGTTATCATTATTTTTGGATGGCTTTGACTTTTTAAGATACTCACAGCTTGCCTAAGTGATGGTTGAAGGTTTTGCAAAAACGCAGCAGCATAAACTGGATCGTTTGGATTGGCCGATTGTGCTGCTTGGCACTGTTGTTCAAAGCGCTGTTGCGATAGTCCTTCAGCTTGAATGCTTGGCGGTAGAGAACGGAGTTTTCGTCGTCGCTTGGCCATTTCCTGAAAAGAAAATGTTTATTTGAGTTTATCATTTTTTTGTTTTTAAGGCCGTGTGCGAATTGGATGAATTGTGGTTAAAAAATAAAAATGGATGAATTTTTAACCACTACTGTAATTTTTTAACCTGCTCAGCAGCTAGTCAAATAATGGGAAGTGTCAAAATTTAACCAAACGTCAAGTTTTAACCCATTTTTAACTGAATTCGCACACGGCCTAAATAAAAAATAATTTGATTTCCTTTGTCACGTCACAAACCTAAAAACGAAATTATTAAGATCAATTTATTTGAGAAAAAAATCATTTGCAACTTACTTTTAGCTCCATACAAATTTATCTCGCCACATAAAGTCCGGTGAGATAATTTGACAGCTGAAATCAGTCAAATTAACGATTTGAACAGTTACAGAACGCAATTTAACGACATCTTTCCAGTGTTTCTTTTAGATCTGTTCCGGTAGTTAAAATTAACGATTGTCAAAGTTACAGAAACACAACACATCGTTAATTTTCAAAATGTTTCAATTCGCAGCGTTTAACGACTGATTTTAACGATTCGTAAGTTACAGAACCGGGGCACAGGGTACGGAGTAGAGCCTGAGCTCATCGAGCTCGGTCTGAGCAGAGTTAGCTCAGACCTTTCCGAGTTAATAAAGAAACAAACCTGAGCACGGAACTGTCACACATACAAAAAAAAATTTAAAAAAAATTTATTTTCCTTCATTCGGAGAACAACTTACTCCGCCCGCCATTTCTACCGTTTTAATTTTTTTTTTTCGCATCATCTCAGTCATGATAAATGAACAAAATACATGAAGTTGGCCGCGCTCAACTTTTTACTCCATCTACTCCATCAATTTTAACCGAGCTCGTAGATCGCGCTCCGACCACGGTCTGATCTAAAAAATAAACAAAAGTCGAGCGCTCCGATATGTCTGAGCTAAAAAAGAAATACGGGTTTTTTTTTGACAGCTCCGTACCCTGCTCGGAGCTAAAAAAGAAAAACGCCTATAGAACACGAACTTTTCCAGGATCGTTAACGAGGGAACAATCTGTTCCATTTTTTAACGATTCGCTAAATTAACGACTGAGATACAGAACCGGGGCACAGGAGTTCCGACCGGCAAGGAACTGTACACATGCCCGTCACAATTCTAGGCAGCCGCATTTCCAAAATTTTCCAGTTTGATATGGCCAAAGCGAAATCTCCGGGGAAATAAAGTTCTTTTTTCCGACAATTTCTTTTGAATTCCTTTTCTTTCTTTCTTTTTTTTAGATTCCAGATTGACAATTATTAAAAACGCCATTATACCCTTGAAAAATCGCTAACAAATTACAGTGTGACGCTTGCTCTTATTTAAGAATAACAATAAATTATACACCCTGTGCTTTTAACAACATTGTTAAACTACCACTCACTTCAGGCACAATTGCTGCCAACATCAAGAAAATAAATTCAACTTTCTGGAACTTTTGCTTTGGATTTGCTTAAATAAAATTAATTTGACAGAAAAGTTCAAATTCTTTGATTTGGTAGTTTCTTGAAAAACCGATGACCGGCTTTTTGTCGAACTAAAAAGAATAATTCATAAATTATATCAAAATATTTGCATTGCAATCATTAAGTATCTGTTTCTTTTTTAATAAAAGAAACTTTAATTTCCAACGCATACCTAAATAAGAAGAAAAAAACAAAATGGGTCTTCCTCTATCGCCCGATGATCTCAAGAAATTAAAAGTCTTTGTTGACCTGTGTTCTGGAAATCCGCAAATCCTTAATATGCCTCAGCTAAGTTTCGTTAAAGAATTTGTAGAAAAGCTTGGAGGAAAAGTGCCTGAAGGAGAATTTAAGTTTCCTGGGTAAGGTTCCACTCATTTTTTTTATTTTACATTACTATGGGTTGGTCAATCGATAGTGGTATTAAAATGGTTTCAAATATTAAATTTTGATAAATTTTCCAGAGCGTGTCCATTTGGTGCCGGAACCTCGAAACCAGATACACCAAAAGAAAATCAGACAAAAACTGAGCCTGCCGACGAAGAAATGGAGTCAGAGCCAGAATCAGAACTAGAACTCGACATGGAAGGCAAGTAAAAGAAATTTTATACCACATAATAAGATTCTTCAGAATCTAAATAAGGATTCTAAGCTTTCGAGTCGTAGACCATTTCTGTGTTGCCAATTAAAAGACCAGCTTGGCTATGCATTTCCATTATTATTTATTACATCACGAAAACATAATTTTTCTTCTAGGAGTCATTACACCTGACAATGAACCATCGCAACCAATGGGTGATGAGGCAAAGGAACCTACTGAAGAAGAAATCAATCAAGCTAACGAATTCCGTGGTCAAGCGGCTGCTGCCTTTTCGGAAAGAGAATTCCAACAATCAATTGATTTATACACGAAGGCCATAGAATTAAATCCGGGAAATGCTTTGTTTCATGCCAAACGTGGACAGGCTTTCCTTAAACTTAATAAACCAAATGCGTGTATCCGTGACTGCGATCGTGCCTTGGAATTAAATTGTGATTCAGCTGCAGCTTATAAATTCCGTGGTCGTGCCCATCGTCTCCTTGGAAACTGGGAAGAAGCTGCAAAAGACTTACGTCAAGCTTGCAAATTAGATTTCGATGAAGATGCTGACGAGTGGTTAAAAGAGGTCACTCCTAACGCTAAAAAGATTGAACAACATCGCATAAAACAAGAACGCAAACGCGCCGAAAAAGAACTCAAGAAAAGGCAAGAGCGAGTGCGTCGAACCCAGCAGGCGAACGAAAAGGCTAGAGAGCAAAATAAAAATAAGGGCGGCGGCGGCTTTGGCGACTCGTCATCAGGAGGTTCTGGTGGATTGAATTTCCAAGACGTTTTGTCATACTTAAATGATCCCGAAATAGCTGCGGCCTTAGCTGATCTTGGAAGCAACCCAGGAAATGCTGAAAAATACAAAAACAATCCGAAAATTGCTAAACTGGTTGAAATGATGAAAGGATCGGGTCTAGGTGGTGGAATGCCAGGTTTTCCAGGAGGTTTCCCTGGTGGTTTCCCAGGGGCCGGCTCTGGAGCACCTGGCGCAAGTGACACTCCTCAACCAGAAACTGCTACTCCTAAAGCTTCACAAAAACCAGATTTCGTCGATGATGGGCTTGATTGAATTGATTTTGTTACAAACAAAACTCATCGATTTGGCGACCATTCTCGATTATAGCATTTTTTTAAGTTGGTAAAGCCCAAGTCGCATAACATTTCCTTAACGGTTATAAACAAAAATAATTGATTCCCATTTTTTAGTTTGATAAAGAAAATATTCATTAAATATAAAACGAAATATGTAGCTCTTCATTTTAAGTTTTTATTTTAAAAAATATATTTGAATTTAAGAGTAAATACCTCAGTGTGTTTTTTGTCAACTATTCTATAAGAAAGAAAAGGGAAGTTCCTGTTGACAAAAAAAAACCCAACGTAAGGTATTTAATGCAATGAAATGAAGTAAATATTACATACTAGTTTTTTAGCCTTATCGAGGCATCCAGGTTTTATACCATGGCTTAAGGTAGCTCTAAACGACAAACATGTGTTCCGAACATGTTCGTTTGCGTTATTCCCTACACGGCGAACATCATTTCGTGTTGATTCTTGAAAGTGTTATGATGTGTCATAGAAAAAATGAGATTTGTTCGCGAACATCTCCCTACACGACGAATTTATAGCGCACACGAGCATGTTCGGCGAACATGTTTGTCGTTTAGGGCTACCTTAAGCTATTCCAATATTTGCTTAAAACTAGTGTCGACAAGATGATGTGAAATATACAGCCCTATTCTGCTATCCACACGTATCGTAGATTCGATTCACCCATTCGATTCCATTTTACGCTGCCTTTACATTCTGCTATCCATCGGGTGGTTTCTACATTATACAAACCAATTTGACACTTACAAGCTAATAGCTGATCATTTTAAAAATCACAAACAAATCTTCCACACAGTCACATCTTTCAATGGTAGACCCAGAAGGTTTACGCTGTCGGTAAGATTATTCCAAATCAGGGCTATCGTGAATCGCATTTCTCGAGAAATTTTTCCCTTTTTCGAAAAATAGGCATCGTGAACTATTTTCGAAATTAGGGAAAAATTCCGCGAGAAATATCTACCTATCGTGAACTATTTTTTTATGGGAAATTTTCTTCTCTTTCTCGTGGAATATTCCGTTACAATTTTGCAAAGGAATCTCAATCTCAAAAGTTATCAATCAACAATGTAAGTTATCTCTAGAAAAAAATAAATAAATAAATAAACGAAGCTATTAAAACAAACTTAAATGATTGATTTTTTAAGGTCTAATTCTTCAAATTCGAAGCAAATAGAAAATTTGATTTCCATCATGGAAAAAATAAGGACATTGCAAATGGTTTTGTGACAAATAAAAGCAAGGATGATGTCCAAAAATTTTGGAAACAGTTAGAGCAAAAACTCAACTCTATTGGGCCCCCTATGAAATCAATTGTCGAGTGGAAAAAAGTAAGCGGTTAATGATTTCAATGATGTAATTGATTAAAAAAAAGTTATTTTTTAAGGTTTGGCAAGACAAAAAAAAATATGTGAGAAAGAAACTCTCCGAGAATTTGAAAAACAAAAAAGCGACTGGTGGAGGCCCATACAAAGAATACAAATTCAGCTCCTTAGAAGAGACGATTATAAAAATTTGTGATATGGGAGAGTCGGTGGAAGGAATTCCGAATTCTTCCACTTTTGGTTTGCCTTCGAGCTCAAGGAAAAGAAACTTCGAGGAAGAAAACAAATTACCTTCATCAATATGCAATCGCCCAGTTGAAGGTGAAGGAAATAATATTTTGGATGAGGATACTTTGTTAGAAATGCTAAATAATTCGCCAGACCTGGAACTGCAACAGAAAACTATTGTTGAACAAGAAGCGGACGAAAGCGTCAATATGCCCTACAAGAAGTCAAGAATTTCGCGACCAACCAAAGAAAGACAGAGTGTCATACCAACAGGTACAATTTTAGAAAAAGAATTGGAAATTCAAAGGGAGCTCTGTAATAAGATTGATGATGCCGTCTTGTCAATGAAGCATCACCACGAGGAAATGCAATCGAGCTTTAAAAAAATATACAGATCGATCGACCGACTTTTCGACCAGCGAAAAAAAACATTGGAAGAAACAAAACGCCACAACCTTGAAATGGAAAAAATTAGGATGCAGGAAATTCAAGCAAAACATGACTTCAAAAAACGACTGCTTGAAATTGAAGAGGCAAAACTGCAAAAAATGCAATGAATCCATTTTATTTTGAAAGTTCCTTTTTTTGTGATGAACAGGTATTTTTTATTTATTCGTGAAGTATTTTGTTTTTTTTTTATAATAAACTAGACATACATGTGTATATAAGATCTCAGTACAAATTCTAATGAAATTCAGAGTAATAAAAAACATAAAAATTCGATAACTCAAAGACTGTTTCCTATTGCTGTTCTTATTCGATTCGCTTCGCGATTGAGTTCTGAATCTGTTGTAGCAGAGTCATCAACTCTTTCTATCCTGTTGCTAGAATCCTCATCTATAATTTCTGTGTTTCCAATTTCAATTGTAAAAGCACTTTTAAAATGGATGCACATGTTATGTAATGCGCAGCAAGCGTTGACGATTTGGGTTGCCTTTTTTGGGAGATAGTGAAGCTCTCTGGCCCCAAGCAAGCATCTCCATCTTCCCTTGAGCACCCCGTTTGTCCTTTCAATTATATTTCTGCACCGGGTGTGGGCTTCGTTGAATTTACTTTCCGAAGATCCTTCTTCTGTTGTTCTATGTGGTGTCAACAACCACGGCTCCAGAGGATATCCAGCATCACCTGTTGAAAAAATTGACTAATTTAGTGATTTGTTTTTTGAATGTGAATTAATTTAATACCCAAGAACCAAGAATTTTTGTCACCATTAAAAAATTGCTCTTCCATCCACGATCGCAATTCACTTACTTTCCAAATAAGTGCATCATGACATGCTCCAGGGTGAGTGGAATCAACAAAACGTACTCTTAACTCGTCGTCGCAGACCTTGTTATAAACAGGTAGGTTAGCATAGAACATAAAAAAAGCAAGAAACAAGAACACTTACAAGTAAGACGTTTAAGCTATAATATCCCTTTCGGTTGAAATACGAATGTTTGTTTGTTGGTGGAGCAATTATTTTGACATGAGTACCGTCTATACAGCCTATAACTCCAGGTATTTTATGTTTCAAGTCAAAAGTCGAACTTATTTTTCTCTTTTCTTCTTCGGTCGTTGGCATATAAATCCATGTCGGGCACATTTCGCTCTCAAAGAAGCACAAGACATTCGAAAGGACTTCTGAAAATGAAGATTGAGCCAACCCAACTTCATGATCCTTCCCCACTCCGGTCTGATAGCCTCCTTCGGCAAAGAAGCGCAAGCATGCACTTATTTTTATAAAAGAAGGAACAGCGCTAGGTTTCTTTGCAAGAGGTAAGAAATTAGAAAGTCCTTCAACCAAATATTTAAACAACGGCTTGCTAACTCTGTAATAATTGTGAAATCTGTGGATCAAAGCATATACTCATAAAAATGTGATGGTTCAAACGAATAGCTATTTCAACATGTCATACAGTGCTTGTGGTAACTCCAAAGGATTTGAATGATCTCTTAAACCACGTCGTATGGCTCTGGTCTCATTTCGCCTTCTTTGTTCTTCTTCTTGCAATAACAATAACACTGATAATCTTTGCATTTTTATTAATTAAAACTTTTAACACAAACTAACTTCTTTGTTTTTTTCTTGAAAGTGAAATGTCAAAATATTCGAATGCTATGTTCGAATTTTTTTTTCTCATTTTTATGTTGGTAAAACTTGTTCCCAGGGAAAATCATTCCGCGAGGAATTCCCGATAGGAGGAATGTGTTCTCGAGAAGAGAAAAATTCCGTGGGAGAAATATTTCCCAAGGAATTGCCCATAGAGCTGATATCTCGAAGGTCCTCGGGCTGCTCGTGAGCTCTATGAGCAAAATAGGAGAGAGGAACGCCGCTGTCTTCTCAGAAGAAAAAAGAGGGAGCATGAGAAGCGTCAGATCGAGGATGTTGAGAGAGCAAGAACCGATGCCTGCAGAGAACATCATAGTAGAATCGCAGTCAATGCTGGGAATTTGAAAAGACCACTTTTGTAGACTGTATCACGGCGACGACGAACAAAATTCCGCCGTCAGGCAGGAGCCTTACATCGGACACGATGATAGTCAACAATTCCGTGAACAAGACCTAGAAGAAGTGAAAACAGCAATATGACGGCTGAAATCCAACAAAGCCGCTGGAGCAAATGGTCTAGCTGCCGAGCTGTTCAAAGCAGCAGGCGACAATCTAGATAGGAGCATGCACAAAATCATCTGTAAGATATGGTCGGAGGAATGCATGCCCGAATGGAACCTCAGCATATTGCCCGATCCTGAAAAAGGGAGATCCTCTAAACTGCGCCAACTACAGATGAATCAGTCTACTTAACATCGCCTACAAGATCCTCTCTGCCGTAATATGCGAACGTCTGAAGCCTTTCGTCAACAATCTGATTGGTCCTTATCAATGTGGCTTCAGACCAAGAAAGTCAACCATCGACTAAATTTTCATTTTGCGGCAGATCCTGGAAAAAACCTATGAACTCCAAATCGATACTCACCACCTTTTCATCGATTTTAAGGCCGCGTATGACAGCATCTACAGAGACGAACAGTATAAAGCTATGTCTAGTTTTGGCATCCCTGCCAAGCTCGTTTGCTTGTGCTAAATGACGATGGAGAATTCACGCTGCTCCATCAAGGTTGGCAACGAGCTTACGGAATCTTTCGATGTCAAAAAAGGATTCAGACAAGGCGATGCACTGTCGTGCGATTTCTTTAAGCGTTAGTTCTCCATCGTCATTTTGCACATCGTTCTTGAGAAGATATTGCAAAACTCCACCGTCAACACCAGATGAGGCACTATCTTCCAAAAATCTGTTGAACTTCTCGCGTACGCCGATGATATTGATATAATAGGAAGAACACAGCGTGATGTCAATGGCGCCTTTGTGAGAATTGAGACAGAAGCGGCAAAAATGGGTTTAGCGGTAAATGAGGGAAAAACGAAGTATATGCTGTCTTCGAGAAAGGACACACACCGACGCACGGCTGGGGCAGAACGTCACAATAGACGCATACAACTTCGAGGTAGTAGAAGAGTTTGTCTACCTGGGCTCCGCTATTAACACGGGCAATAACACCAGAGCCAACGCCGAGATTAGACGAAGAATTACTCTTGCTAATCGCTGTTTCTTTGGGCTAAGAAAGCAATTGAGTGGAAAAGCCCTCTCTCGAGGAACTAAGGTAAAACTATACAACACCCTCATCATCCCTGTCCTGCTGTATGGTCCAGAAGCATGGAGTTTGAAAAAATCGGGTGAATGTGCCTTAGGCTGTTTCGAGAGGAAAGTTCTTCGGGTCATCTTTGGCCCCGCGTACTTTGATGGGGAATGAAGAAGAAGATACAACAGCGAACTTTACGGGTTTTACGACGTGGATCTAGCCAGAAGGGTCATGGTCGAGAGCCTCAGATAAAAATAAATAAATAGAGTGGCGCGACAGCTCTTGAAGAGCCAAGGCCTAAGTGGCTTACTCTTATCCACAATTCTCTGAGTGCGTGAGTTCATGACATGTGTGCTTGGAAGCATTGTCAGTTCTTCGCAAGAGGCAGTGCCCGTGAAAGATGAAATAAAAACTTTATGGGCACGAGTAAGACTCGAACCCACGACATTCTGCTAAGCAACCAACGCACCTAACTACTAAGCCACGGGCGACTACGATGGCTCGGTTATTTAGAGCGGATGTACACCAATGCTCCGGCCCGGAAAGCCTTCGACACTATTCCCGAGGGACGTAGAAGGAGAGAAGACCGCGACTCAGGTGGCGCACACAGGAAGAGCACCTCAATAAACTTGGAGTGCAAAACTGGAGACAGCTAGCTAGGGACCGAGCTGGCTGGCGGAGACTGTTGATAGAGGCCCAAGTCCACAACGGACTGTATAGCCACTAGCCACCTTAAGTAAGTAAATTTTATTATTACTATAATTTATTTAAAGCAATTTTAAAATTGCAATATATTAAGCAATTAAGGCACTAACAAAAAAGCTCTTATTGATGAGGTGAAAGATTACAAATTTTTTTTTTTTGGTTAACTTATATTTTACTGAACAGATTGTACTTTTCTAAGAATTCTAAAACTTGTAAGCAATTTTCTAGGTAAGGGTTTTTAGATATTTTGATGTGGTCGATCCTTAAGGCGTCTGTTTAGAGTTTAGGAAAGGTGTTCAGGATATGTTCAATCGACATTTTTTGCGGATGGTTGCAAAAGATACATGAGCTGTTGGTTACTTGCTTGTCGATGAGATGAAGGTGTGCAAGAAGTGTGTGACCGAGTCTTAGTCTAGTTATTCGGCCCTAGCGAGGTAACCGTCGGAGCGGAATTTTCTTCGATTCCTCCGAAATTTGCTTCGAGGTAGTTCTCCGACAAGCAAAATGTCTCCGATTCGTCCGATTCGGAGAAAATTCCGCTCCGACGGTTACCTCGCTAGGGCCGATTGGTCTTTGTTCTATTCTCTGTAGTTTGTTTGGAAGAAGAACTCTAGAACGAGAAGGGTTGATTAGGCTGGTATAGTAGTTATTTATATTTTTGAAATTTTGAAGGGATTTTGCAGCTTGTGAGTTTGTTATTGATTTTAAAAGATCATGTGGGAAGTGTTGATGGGAGAGTTGGTGTTCAACTTAGCTGCAGCATCAGCTGCTTCGTTTCCCGGAATGTTTACGTGTTCTGCGATCCAAAAATTTTGATTTTTTGTTTCGTGTTGGCAAAGTTTGTTGCGGATTTTGTTTATGGGTATAAGTCCGCAGTTTAAATTCTGAATGGCGTTTAAGACTGAAAGGCTGTCGGAGAAGATGCAATATTTGCCTTTTCTTTTTTCGGCGTATTCTGTAGCAACAATAATGACTGCTGCTTCCGCTGTAAATATGCTGCTGTGGCAGTGGAGACTCTGGGTTTTGACGATATTGAAATTTTAATCAACTATTGCGTAGGCGGTGTTATAGTTAATAACCGAACCATCTGTGTACAGAAAATTTAAATTTTGTTGGGATAAATTGTCAAACTTTTCAGTAAACAATTGCCTGAAGTGGCTTGGATGCAGATTAGCTTTTTTTAAATACAGAGATTTGGGTGTCAACGCTGCTGTAATTGAAAAACTATGGTGGGAATGATCCTGGCTTTGTGTTGATAGTTATGAGCGGAATGTTGAATTCTTTTGCTGATTTTGTAGCTCTGAGAATAGTGTATTCTATTTTGGGGTTGGTTTTTCGCCTGATAGTTGCCATGAAGTCCTTATGTAAAGGGGAACCATGGGATGTTAGTAACTTTGGAGTGAGTTTGGCGGTAAGTAGGTCTCTTCGTTCCTCGAGGGGAAGGAAACCGGCTTCAGCGAGAAAATTCTGTATGGCAGTTGTGCGGAAGTCACCCAGTGCAATCCTTAGTGAGGAGTTAATATAAGTTTTTATTTTGTTTAGTTCACTCTTTGCACAGTATCCGTAAATTGGAAGTCCGTAATCAATTTTCGATTGGATTATTGCACGTATGTCGTTTAGAATTGCGTTAGTATTGACATTGCTCTTTTTGCTAAGTAAATTTTGTTACGTGTTCCACAGTGCAAGTCTTTAAAGTTTGAAAAAATGAAAATACAAACTTGTTGTTTTCTGTATGTCATTGTTTAAAGTTTAAATTCATTTGTTTAATTCACTCAAATAATTTAAATGTGTTAATATTTCTAGAGTTAACATTTTGTATATAATAGTTCAATAGATTAGGTTTAAAATGTTATTACGTTTTTTATATAATTTAATTTTAAATACATTTGTATATATTTTAAATACAATTTTAACAATAAATTGACATTTTTATTATTATTATATGCATAACTTCGGAAATAAATGTATGATATATTTTTTTTTATTTATTATTGATAAAAGGGAAAAATAAATTTCATATCGTAATAATGTATGAAATTTAGTTAAGCAACATTTTATATTGAAGAAATATTAATAGGAGCAAGTTCTTAATTTTCTTCTCAAATCGGTATTCTTAGGCGCAGTAGAAATTACTGTACGAACTGGCAACTTCGATGTTGAGAGAAATAACAAGATAAAAAAAACAACATGCGATATTATACTGACATTGCAGTTTTGGTTACACTCTTACATTTTATATACGGTTGTCCATTTAAAAAATAACGAGAGAGTAACAAGAGTTCACAAGTGATTGAGATTATTCTTCAGACTGAGCTGTTATTGGCACTTGCATTTTGGACTAATTGAACAATCAATGGAAATCATCTTTGGGCTGAAGAATGGCTTCGTTCAAAGTGGCCAGCGATTCGTGAAATTTTACCGATCTTAGTGCAGCTGCAGGCTGTTTGGGTGTTTATACCGTAATACACTGATACACACCGAATACTTTCAAAAATTAAATTTAATCCATCAGTTATACACCCCTATTACCGCTGGCGAGTCGAACGTTCGATGTAAGATGTTCTCATTAGCGAACTAATACATTCGACGTATTACGGTTGCCGAACTAAACAATTCGAGTTCGAACTGAGTTCGAAAGTAAAAAAATTAAAATAAAACGTCAACTCATAAATGTTCAGATCAAAACTATTTAAAAGAAAGTGATCGGTGAGATCTTTTATAAAAAATAGAGTGGCGCGACAGCTCTTGAAGAGCCAAGGCCTAAGTGGCTTACTCTCATCAACAATTCTCTGAGTGCGTTGAGGGGACCTACAATTTAACACCGATTCCGAACGGCAAAGTTGAGAAGCACTTTTTCATGACAGATTGATACTCTTGGAAGATTTTTCAGGTCTTCGCAAGAGGCAGTACCCGTGAAAGATGAAATAAAACTTAGCCTGAGTGGGACTCGAACCAACGACGTTCTGCTCAGCAGTCAACGAACTTACCAACTAAGCTACAGGCAACTGCTTTTATACTGTTATGAATTCCCATACAAAAGTTTGAGCTGTCAAAAAATCTTTTATGAATAACAGATTTGGTATTCGGCAAGCCAATACTGTTATTAAATCTGTTATGAACTGTAAATAGGGGTATTCACGTAAACGCGGAAAACCCATAGAAACCGTAGAAACCGTAGAATTTTCTATCGGTAGAAATGAGCTGTCAAAATTTGTATGGGAAAAATTTTCTGCAAATCGTAGTATTTTATCTCACAAATTTGAAGCAGAAACTGCAGAAAAAAAAACTGATAAAATTTATGACGTTTATTTTGACGTTTAATTTGGCGCTCAATCATCATTTAAAGTGATTTGTTCATACAATTGAATGAATTCTGTTTTGAAACTACTTCTTGGCATCTTGAAGAGCAAAAATTAAAATGTAATTAGAATAAAAAAAAAGAATCACTTTAACATAAATTATCGAATGACGTGAATTGAACAATTTCACTTTGACGTTTAACAAACAGATGTTTGTTTCCCTTGTTTACGCAACTATTTTCTGCTGGGGTGTTCATTTAAATCTTTTGCGGAATTTTCTATTTTTCCGCAAAGTAGAAAATTATCTCGTTACGTGAATACCTTTAATAATTCGAACATACTGAAAATCTTTTATAAATCGCCTATTTGGTAATCAGCAAGCCAAAATCTTTTATGAAATCTGTCAAAAATCATAAAAGAATAAGACAACTTTTCAGGATTTTTATGATAAAAGATTTCAGTTAGTACTACGCTTTCAGTTAAAAATAAATTTTTCAAATATTTAAATTTGAAGCGTGAAAGACACAGCTCGTTCATATGTGCATAAAATTGTTTTATTTTATGTTCAATCCCATAGGTCTATGTTTTAAGTGGTTTTAAGTATTTTCAGTGAAGTGAAAGTGGTACCTACAGCGAATTTAAAGGATTTGATAACAAATTTTTACCTTATCCGACAGTTGAGAAGGTTCGAGGAATTCTGCAAGATCTGTTGGTGTTTATTCAGACAGAATGGTCGTTTAACATTGGCTCCACGAAGTGGCTATCAAAATGTTTCAATAGCCAGTGATGATGGACATTCACATTTGTATCAAAGAGGAGAACGCCCGACGTTCCGTGTTAATTTTTGTTTGTTGTATGCTCACTCCTTTCAGAAACGTAAGTTCTGGTTCAAAACAGTCTTTTCAATAAACAACACGCTAAAAAGGAAAATGCATTACTCTTCTTCAAGACAAAACAAATTGTATACGCGTCCTGTACTTTGAACAACTTTTGCATCAAATAACGAATTGCAGATCCAGAGATTGCAAAGGAGGTAATAACTTTGCTAACAGCTGGAAAACCTACTACTGGAAACTCCAAGCATTAAAACTAACATTGGAGTGCAATTCAAGCCAAATTAATTCAATTGGTTAATTATAGAATCAAAAAATCTTATTTGACTTTTCAAATTTTAGGATTTTTTTGTTACATTTCTAGATATTCAATTATTCGACGGTTTTTTGTCAAGATTTTCATTATCTTTTCTTTTTTCTGCTGCTTTTTTAACAGTAAGAAGTTTCTCTTTCATAACTTTTTCATAACTTCTCGAAAATCTGGCGATATAATTACTTTTATTCAAGGTTCGAGTTTTTCTCACACAGGGTGTTTTCATAAACGTCGGAGATCTGCGTAAGTACAATCGCCTTTCTGCTTTGTTGCATAAATGAACGCACCAATTCTGCAGAACGCGTTCAGGCCTGCTTTAGTACAATTTTAAGTAAGTCACCGAATGTTCATAAACATCAGACAAAAATCCAAAAAAAAAAATCCTTAAAAAAAGATGAATTTTATTTAAAACAGAAACTTATCAAGAAAAGATGAATAATAAATTTTCGAACTTCAAATTATTTGCTTTTATTTCCCGCGTTCTCTTCTTCTGTCTCCTGTCTGCAGTCAGTGTAAAATGGCTACACAATCTGCCCGACGCTGATGATATTAATGACGTTTATGAACATGCCTACTGCAATTTGTACGACGCAGTTTCTACGTTAGGCTGACGTTTATGAAAACACCCACAGGCCACAATGTTTAACGTTCGACAAATTAAAACACGAACGTCGTTCAAATTAACGAACATTCGATTCTCACAATACAGTGAGATCCAACTTCGAAAAACGTGTGACATGAAGTCGAATTTAGGTTCTCGATTCGCCAACCGTAATACGAAAATCTCACACTCACATGTTTTTACGTTCGACTCGCCAGCGGTAATAGGGGTGATAAATGTCTGTTTTGTTCGATTTTTTGATAACAATAATTGTTTAATAGCGTTACAAAATAAATAATAAATAGAGAATAGACTGATAACACTTATAAGGTAAACAAAAATTAATTATTCTTTAAGCACCGTAAACATAAAATACAAGATATATGTATTCCACATACATTTAACATAAACAGCTTTCTTATACATTTTTATATCATTTATCACGATTCAATAATAATTAAAAACAAAACAAAGCCAATTAATAAGTTAAGATGTTGTGTAGTTATTAAACAAAGAATAATAATAACCCAACATGCATAGATTTTGATTATAACTTTTTTTTTAAACATTAATCTTAGTTTCTGGTTATTGAGTTGAAGAAGGAAGAAACTAAATTTACTGAGAGTCTTAAATGTTAACTCTCTTTGTTTTAATACATATACTGGAATTTTTTTTTTTAGCTAAAATCGGTTATGGTCTAATCTTCTTTGGAGAGACTTCCCAAGTCAGAGAGGAATGTTTCCGGCGTAAGAATGTGTGATGAGCCAACTATGACCTCCCAATTCTTGACTGCATTTGTTACTTCATATGCACATCGCATTTCGGACATACTGACACCGCCAACGACAAATACAATTAGCCTTGGTACATTCTTTACGGCTGTTTGAGCCTTGTCCTTATGCCAATGACCGTAACGAGCGCTAAAAAAAAAAAATAAACATTATGTACTTAAAATTATAATTGCATTTTTTTTTTCATTTTGCTTATACATACTATGGGCATACTAAGAAACCGCCAAAAACAAATCGATTTGGGATTTAAGTAAAGCTTATTAATGTGAAAAAGTTCAACTTCTAGAAATTAAAGGACGCCCGCCGTCCTTGTTTGGGGACAGATTTTGAAATCCCGTTATTTTCTTATACAGTTTACTTTTCATTTGTTCAAACGTGGTTTCGCATTGTCAAGAAGTGTGCTTTTGTGAACCGAAGTGCGATTTCGTAATTTATTTATTTAAAAAAAGTTATTTGATGTACTTCGTTCAGTTTTCAGATTATTGATTAAAGGTAAATAATTGTTTATGTACTTAGTTAGATTTTACTCGAGCCCGACAACCAGAATCAAGGTAATCCTAGAACTTGTATTTTAGCTAAAAAACACTTAAAAGTTTTTCTGTGTCCAAATTTTAGCACCTCTAGTGGTTAGGTTGGAGGGTAGACAAGCGGAGGGCTTGATTCTAGCCTCTTCGTACATGGCGCATGATAGGGAGTCACCGCCTGAGGAAGTGCGATTGCTAGCGGCTGAGGCAAAAGCAAGGAAGACAAGTTTGCTCATAGGAAGCGATGCCAATGCCAGGCACTCAATCTGGAGCAGCTCAGAAATAAACGACCGAGGTGAGTCTCTTTTTACTACTACTTTTGTCTTTCCGAGTACGGGTAACACAGAAGGGTGGGAAGATGTCTTAGACGTTACTTTTGTCAATAATCACGGTAAACTCTTCATCGATAATTGGAGAGTATCTCTTCTTAATTTCTTTTCTGATCTTTTCTGAATCCCCTTCCCCTTATAGAAATCCCAGAAGAATTGACTGGAAGAAATTCAGTCAAACCTTTAGCTCAAAGGGGTACCTATTGTTTCGGCATTTTTGTTTCGCATTTTGTTATTTCGCTTTTCTCTCTCCGATTTTCTTTTATTTCGCAAAACTTGTTTTGTTTTTTGTTTATTTTGTTTTTTCCTGTTTCGCGCCAGAATTGTTTCGCTCTTTTTGTTTTGCCATTAACTCTCTCGCAAAATTGTTAATTTGCAATACGATTGTTTCGCCACAGGTTATATCGCTAACGGTTATTTCGCATTTTTTTCTGAATTCTCTTGGGAATGTAATAATTGTTATCTAATTAGTCTTCATTAGATGGCTTTTAGTCTTTGAAACCGCCCGCGTAAGGTTAGAATACAGTGAAGTATTTTAATATTGTCTTTAAATTAAAAAAAAAATGGAAAGTAAAATCATATGCGATACTTTTAAATCAATTTGAGGAAAGGATAAACTAAGTCGTGAAGGATTTTCCTATTATTTTGAAAAAATCGTCAATTCAAGTTCATAATGTACTTCGTCTGTTTTTTTTTAAAAGTCTTCAGGATCCTTACGTACACAAAAATTAAAATTAAAAAAAAAAAAAAAAAAAAAACAGATGAAGGCGAAACAATTAAAATCAAAATAATAAAAGAGCGAAATAATCGAAAAGCGAAATAAACGAATGCAAAATAAACGAATGCAAAATAAACGAAAAACGAAAAGACTGAAAGGCGAAAAAAAATCAGCGAAACAATCGAAAGCGAAGCAACTAAAATACCAAACGAATGAAATGCGAAATAACAAAATGCAAAACGACCGTGGCGAAACGACCAAAAGCGAGATAAAAAAGCGAAATAAACCATACCCAGCTCAAAGTTACGTAATATAACGAACTCGAGTTGCGAGTCGGCTACAGATCTTGAGTTAGAGATTTCAAACTTCGAGGACTCTATAAACACCGCCTTCAAGGTCTCTTGTCCGATAAGATATACATAGTAAGAAAACCTTTCCACCTTGGTGGAATGATGACTTATCTAATCTGAGGAAAATTACAAGAACCATTTTTAACATCTGCTATAAGCATAAATATTATCAGCCTTATAAGGACTGCTTAAGAATATACAAGCGCTCCATAGCTCAGGCCAAAAAACAAGGATGGCAAGAGTACTCAGTCCATCGAAAATATCAATGATTCGGCCAGGCTTAGTAGGGTTTTATCGAAAGAACATTCGAATCTCTCATTTCTTTAAAAAACAGATGGAAGCTGGACAGCATCTCCAATGGAGACATTAGAGTTACTAATGAATGTACACTTTCCAGGTTGTGTAGAAGAACCACCCGAATCTAATCTGACTTTAAACATGCCAACCTCCATAGAGCATGTTAACGCCCTTATAACTAGAGAAAATATAGTCTGGGCTATTAAAACTTTTTCGCCATACAAATCTCCAGGCCCTGATGGAATACTGCCTATAATGCTGCAAAATCAGCTTGAATTAGAAGTACCACGGCTTGAGAGTATCTTTAAAGGTTGCCTCTTACTAAACCATGTCCCTATGTCGTGGAGACAGGTAAAAGTGGTTTTCTTACCTAAAATTGGTAAAAGAGGGCATGAATTTGCTAAAGATTACAGACCTATAAACCTTACATCCTTCCTACTCAAGACCCTGGAGAGAATCGTAGAATCTCACATAAGGAGCAGTCTTAGTAGTTGTCCCCTATCTAAGTCACAGCATGCCTACATGAGGGGTAGATCTACAGAGACTGCCCTTCATGAGGTTGTGAGAACGATAGAAAACACGATCCATTTCAAGGAATACACCTTAGCTACCTTCTTAGATGTGGAAGGAGCTTTCAATAACGTCTTAACTGAATCCATCGAAAAATCACTTGCGGACTTTGGTGTTGAGGATTACATCAAAAGGTGGATAATATCCATGCTAAGTTATAGGAGGATTCAATCAAAGTTAGGATATTCAATGTGTACCAAATATGCCAACAGAGGAACACCCCAAGGAGGTGTACTGTCTCCTCTTTTATGGCTTCTGGTCATGAAGAACATTCTTGTGAAACTCGAGAGTAGTGGAGTGAAAGCGGTTGCGTACGCCGATGATTTGGTTATTCTAGTTTCAGGAAAATTTCCAAGCGTGATTAGCGAAATCACTAATACGGCTTTGAAGAAAGTAAGCACCTAGGCCGCGAGCTGTGGACTAGGCGTTAACAACAACAAAACCGAGCTGATGCTTTTCACCACCAAAATCAAAGTACCACCATTCACTCTACCTCGGTTAAACGGTCAACCATTAACACTGTCTTCCAGTGCCAAATATCTGGGCGTAATACTAGACACCAAATTAACCTGGAAGCTCAACATCGAAGAACGGGTGAAAAAGGCGTGCGTGGCCTTTTACGCCTGTACCAAAACCTTCGGTAAAAAGTGGGGCCTCCAGTCAAAAATTATCAAGTGGACGTACACAGCGGTTGTTAGACCGATACTTGTTTACGGATCCATTGTAAGGTGGCCCGCTATCAGCAAAGCTTACATAGTAAACAAGCTTACAAAGGTGCAGAGAAATGCTTGCGTGGGGATATCAGGGGCAATCAGGTCCTGCCCAACAGATGCACTTAACGTCATCCTGGACCTCCTTCCGATTTACCTCTTTATTAAATATCAGGTATCCTGCAGTATCTTGAGGCTCAAAGAAATAGGCTGCTGGAAAACCAGATCCTACGGGCACTGCAACCAAACCAGCCTTATACCATCAGACATCCTATCTACAAGCACCGATTACTGCATCCCTACCCTAGACACCTCAAAGAAGTTTAGAGTCTTGTTCCCGTCAAGAACTATCAATCAATCAACTATCTTCACGGATGGTTCAAAGATGGAATGCGGTGTAGGTGCAGGTGTCTTCTGTGAATCTCTTAAGATTTCAAAATCCTATAGACTTCCAGATTTTGCTAGTGTATTCCAGGCAGAATTGTTAGCGATAAGGGAAGCCTGTATAGCCCTTAAAAATATCCGACAGAACCAAAATGTAGCTATACTAACAGACAGTCAGGCAGCTATTATAGCCATTGATTCAGCTTTATCATCCTCTAAACTGGTCCAGCAATGCAAAGAGGCCCTCAAGGAACTTGATTTGAGCGTTACTCTAATCTGGATACCGGGCCATAGGGGCTATGAGGGAAATGAGAAGGCAGATGAGCTAGCTAGGCAAGGATCAGCCCTTCACAACTCACTGGCAGTGAGAGTATATGCTCCTCTTGGAGTTTTGAAGGGCTATATCCTGACCAAATATACATCAGAAGCAAATCATAGGTGGAATAGTTTAACGAGTTGCGTTATATCCAGGAAAATCTGGCCAGCCTATAACAAACCAAAATCAATCAATTTAATTTCCAAACCAAGGCATGACATAGCCAGGATTGTTGCTACCTGCACTGGGCATTGGCCCATAGGGGAGCATGCGGCTGAATTGGGTATACCATATAACTCCTTCTGCCGTAGCTGTGAGGACCAGGATGAAAAGGAATCGGTCCCACACTTTCTCTGCCATTGCCCGGCCTTGGCTAGGAAAAGAGCACTCCACTTAGGTAAAGAATTCTTCAACGGTATTGAAGAACTCGAAGAATTCAAGATCAAAGATATGATCTCATACCTTAATAGCACAAACTGGTTTTAACGGCCCCCTCCTAAACTAAACCGTAGTGTAGGTAGATCAATACTTCTTTATATATAGGATTGTACGTGCGAAATATACATCCTTCCTAACCCATCCTTAAATCTTTTTTTTAGAATCTCATGAGGTATGGTATCAAAACGGCGCACTCAGCGCTAATTGTGTCCTACATGGAAGTGGGACAGCCATTTCTACCTACCTACCTACCTACTCGATATGTTTTTTTTTATTCGGGCAAGCGTATAATTGTGTATGCTTTCGCTATCGTAGTTCTATTGCAAAAATTGACCGCAATAGCAAGTATTTTGTTGTGGTGTCCCCAAAGGGGTCCAGTCGGCTAATTGCTTATACAACGTATATTTCCAGATTTGGTAAAGAGGTTAGTACAATGACTAAGCGAGGATATAACCTTGTTAGTGAGTATCGGTGGCTCCAAGATGCAATAGAGAATATTTTCAATGAGGAAGAAAATCCCGATGCAACCTACGAAATAGTAGCCATCCCCTCTGATCCAAGTGTTCTGACCGATAATGAAGAAGGCGATGAAGACAATGTTCAGGAAATTATTCTTTCATCAGATATCCCTGGAAACGTGGAGGTATTCGAAGTCAGAAATAATGATGTTTTTGATGAAGAAGAAGGGGTCGAGCCTTTGGAACCGCGTTGGGTCAAATGCGACGGTTCGTAAGATGCTATGCCTTCTCCTTCAATTTCAAACAATGTTCAGACCCGAACAGATACAATTTTAAAAAATGAGCTGAAGAAACAAACACCGGCAATTATTTTTGAAAATTTGCTTGATGCTGTAGTCTTCGACATGATAATTTTGAACACGAAGCTCAAAAAAATAACCACGAGTTCCAGGTAACTGTTGATGACCTAAAATCTTTCTTTGGGATTCTGCTGTTGACTGGTTACCATTCACTTCCACGAGAAAGATTATATTGGCCTTTAGATGAAGACTTACATGTTCCCAGTGTATCTAAGATAATGTCAAAGAACAAATTCATGAAGATAAAAAAATTCTTGAATTTTTGTTACAATGAAGCTGCTTCGGGATCCACCGATAAGATGTTCAAAGTATGGCCAATTGCTGATTTGCTCATAAAGACATTTCTTCAGTGGGGTGTAGTTCATACAAAGGACCCCGCACAATTTGTATGGGAAGTGGCCCTCGGCGAAATTGTCTGAAATTTTAGTATGTTGTTCTCCTGAAGCTCCTGATCAAAAGTCAATATGGGCAAAAAGTTAAAAAATGGACAGTTTTTGAGATATCGGGGTTTTTCTGATGACTATCTCAAACCCTTTATTACGGGAAAGTTACTCTCTGTATTGTGTTTTAAGCTGTTTTTAAGTGGAATCTATAGGTTTTTGGGGTCGCTGATTCCGAATCTGATGTCAAAAATGACCATTGACAGACGCCCCGGCAGCGTTTTCGGAAAACTAAACGACCAAAATACATTTTTTGTTTAAACATTTGCGTCAGGTGCATTACTGAATACTACTTTTAGCTTTACCCGGGAACAACGACGTGGACGTAGTAGTTTTCTGTACGCTTTGGGGTGCTTGATTAACGTGAGTCCCCTTGCCTCTCACAATATTCCGTCCTTCTCAACCAATGGGCCGACGAGACGCATCCATTGTTGTATTTAGCAGATTCTGCTGTGGCCATTTTACCCTTGCTTGGTGACGTGCGTATCCTAAGTACCAAAGAATACTGGCAACGTGGGCACAAGTTCCAAGAGTTCTGGCTCCCGATTGACAAGTACAATAGTAACCCGTTATTGCGTCTTCATAATCTTGGATTTCATCGTGAATTATGTATGAGATGAATATTTGATGGATAGTTGCTCGTCTCAGCCTAGAATAAATTCGAATCCTTATCAGGTTGTGTTCATTGAGAAGGCCATCATATTCTAGTTCTTCTTCTCCCTCTCGACTCGTTTTGTCTTGAATGTATCCTGAGGCCAAATTCACCTGATAGACACCAAATGTCAGGGCCTGTAAATCTTCCAAATCAACCCTAGGAAAATCTGGAACTTGGTGGCGTAATCTCTCCCATTGCCCGTATCTTCTTAGCAGGTTGTCAACATCTAGACGAGCTTGTACAATGTTTGCACTCATCGCTCGTTCCAACATTGCTCTCGCTATCTCTACAGTCGCATTTTCCATTTCTAGGAGAGGTCTATATTTGTTAATAATAGCTCCTGCAATCCTATAGTATTCACCAATATGGGACGCATTTTGAATGTTGAAGTTTTTGGCGAAGAATTTGAAAATGGTTCTAATGTGTCCATTCCTTGCTTCAACCATCCACCTTGTTTTTGTAATGAGCCTAGTACTGTTAGCATCTTCTGTCGAGCGTTGCCGTTGTCCTTGTTGCAATAGGGCTGGCATTTTACAAGTGATTCCTAAATTCTCCAATATAGGAACTACGTCCCTATAACCCCTGTCCACCATAAAAATATCGCCAGGTTGAACCCAATTTGCTAATGCATTCCCATTATAGAGTACATCATCAAGAATAGCAGCGTCATTATTATAATAATCTGAAAAATGGGGACCAAAAATATCCAGTATATAACCATCACTTGCTACCAGTAACGTTGGTTTCAATAAATCTCTGCTTTTGTGCATCGAGAAAGATTGTCTCAAGGTGCGAAAATGGCTTGCTTTATCTATGAATGCATAAGTTGCATCACATATTAATATTGCTCGTGGTACATCAGGGTTGGGGTTATAGAGTGCATTTGCAAAAGGGGTAACATGCTGTTCAATAAAAACATCCCGTGCAATGGCTTGTAAACCAATATTTTCTGGTACAAATTTTGAGCTCAAGGACTTCCGTACGACGTTGATTGCCATACTAACTGCCTGTCTACTTGGGTAGCTAAAAAGCACTTTCAAAAACTCATCTGAAAGCCCTTGACGCAAATTGCATAAAAATGCCATGAGATCTTTCCTACTTACGCGACGTAGAATATCCCCCTCATAGATAGGGTTATAATAGGCATATAGATCCTGGAATTGATTTTTGTTGATCGGGAACAAACATTCGAATTCCTCATCATCAAAGTCATCTACTGCTCTATCCAGTCTCGGTTGAGGTTCAGCTACCTGTTGCAAACCCCGTAAAAAAGATTGCAAAGCTGGCCCCTGGAATTGATGGGGTCTATTAACATACCGAATTCCCCGCATGAGTATACGGATGATATGGCCATTGTTGTCTAAATGGCGTTGACAAATTCTCACATTCTCGGGAATGAATAAGTCAAAATGAATAAAAGTATGAGCACGACATTGAGGAGATACTCGGTTAACATTGTCGTTCGAATTGCAAATAAAACACGCTCTATTCATTCTTTGGAAAATTATATTGAGTCTTGCATGATTCTCTCCACTTGCGGCAAGCTCTGTCATGAGATCTCTGTTACAATTGAGACAAACTCGGGTATTATTGTCGACCAAAAGATTTGGTAAATCAAGGGCAGCGCGTCTAACTATCGCAAGTTGTTGTTTTGCTTCATCCTCTCCTATCCGGGCCATCTGTTGGGGTTGGCCTTGAACATCACACGTATAACAACGTGGCCTTCGTCGAAAAGACATTTCAGAATATTAAATGATGATTTCAATAGAATTAAAGATTTTGGTGAAAAAAAAATAAATAATGCGAGCAGTGAGCAAAAATGAAAAACAGTACCCGGACTTTGGCACTAGTTTAGTATTTAAGATATAAAGCCTTGTTCTGAATTAAAAAATCGGGGGGAAATGTTTTTGGAAAAAGGATTCCCAATCGAAAAATTGTTGGGAGTTGTTCAAAATACAGTCAACATCATTTTCACATGACGGAAATGTGCTGACACGATGGGAAGTGATTTCCTTATCGCTTCCCACAAATAATAACAATTTAAATAAAATATTTAGCTATATCAAATATCATTAATCGTGAGGCCAGACGAAATATGAAACAAATAAAAGTTCAATATCTGGCCTCGCGCACCTTTAATTTTAGATACACATTCATATTATAAGCTAATAATGCTGACTGGGCAACCTTTGGGTTTTGCCTTCTGCAAGCCTTCTGTCCAGCCAGTCTAGTCACTCAGTGTTCAAACTTCAATTTCTTCAGTTCAACTTGTCAATAAATATTTTATTAAGTTAAAGTTTGTTTTATTGTTTCTTTTTTCTCGATTAACATATTAAAGAGTACCTGTGATATTAAACAGAACATTTGGCGACCGTGACAGGACAATCTAAAAAAGTTTAGTGACCTGTGTATTGTGCGAAGTGAAATTAAAATTAATAATAAAACAAACAAAAAAAACTCTAAAAAATTTTATTTGAAAAAAAGGTGAAAGTAATTAATCATGAACACATTGGAACAACTCACGAGTCAACAGGAGGAGGTAGGCAAGGAAATCTGCACCCTCGCGCGCAACTACGGAAAGGACGGTGCTGACCGAAAGAATGTCCATTATCTAAGGACACGGTGGACCAAACTCCAGTCCTTATGGGAGTCCTTCGATAGCGTGGACAGCGATATACGGAACAATCATCCGTCGGCAGTCGACCACGACTACTTCACGAAGGCGTATTACGATGAAGTGAAAAAGGTCTACGAGTCAATAAAAAACGGCATGACCAAACGTTATGCTGAGCTGGAGGACAAGGATACAGCCAAATCCAATGGACAAGGGGAAAAGACCTCAGCAACCATTCCTCTGCTAGAGCATCCAGGGTTAGGAGCAGTCCAGTCCCAAGAAGAGCACAAAAAAGATCGGGACGACACCCAACTAAAATCATTCCAGGTTCCTGCAGGGCTGAATAAGCCACATTCTGAGGGTAATACTGGCAACGCTAGGATAACGAAGGAGCACAAGTTCCGATTGCTAAGTAAAATCTTCCTGGCATCGTTGAACAAATGCCAAGTTGTTTTACATGAAACACGCCCAAAAGAATTCGAGCAAAAGATGAAAACACTAGCAAGCAATTGGGAAGACGTAACAACTGCATACAGACGCCTTGGAGACGATGCATCTGTAGGCGATATTGAGCTTTATTTCGAGCTTCAGGACCTATTGGACTCAAGAATCAGTTACTTGCCAGGCAACACATTGACTAATACATCATCCCCATCCGACCAAGTAAGGACTACGTCAATAAAATTGCCAAAAATTGAGATACCAAAGTTTGATGGTAGCTACCTCAATTGGCCCCAATTCTTTGATTTGTACACGCAAATGGTGCACAATCAACCAATCCCGCCGGCACAGAAGCTATACTTCCTCAAGACAAATGTCACTGGCGATGCCCAAAATTTAATTCAGCATTTTCATGCAACGGATACCAATTATAATCTGGCATGGAACACACTAGTAGACCGATTTGACAACAAGCGGCTATTGCTGACGGCGCAGTTGAGCAGATTATTCCAACATAAAATCGTTAGTGACAACGCCAACAGTTTAAAACGGCTTCATGAAACTACGAAGGAAGTCATGCAAGCCACCAACAACCTCGGCTACGACACTTCTGGATGGGATCCGATAATCGTTTATCTCCTGCTGGAAAAATTGGACAAGGACACCCGGATGCTGTTTGAAGAATCACTGGAAGCACCGAAGAGCAGTCCAACTTTAACGCAGCTGTTGGAGTACATTGAATGCCGGTTCCAGGCGCTTGAAGCAGTTAAGCCAGGTGATAAGAAGAAAGTGGTAACCGCCGCTTCTCAAAGCTCTAGGGAAGTCTCAAAATGCAATTTTTGTAAAGCTAATAACCATAAGATCTTTAATTGCAAAAAGTTTTTATCTCTTTCAGTGGAACAGCGAAACCAGAACGTTCGAAAGCTCCAATTGTGCACGAACTGTCTACAAGGACATCATTTTTCATCGTGTCAGCAGCAACGGAGGTGCAAAACTTGCAACGGGAGACACAACACCATACTACACTATCCTGGAAAGAAGGAAGCAAATGTTAGCCCGATATCCGGTAAGTCATGTGAAAACGATGTTGACCAAAAAAGTGATTCTTCTGAAGATAGAGCCAGCTCATTAGGAGTTGCGTTAAGGGGCCGTGAGGTCTACCTTGCCACAGCAATAGTTAACATTGTCTGTTCAAATGGCGTGCGTGTTCCCTGTAGAGCCATGTTAGATTCAGGTTCGCAACTCAATTTCATAACAACCTAGCTCAACAGTTAGGATACAAAAGACAAAAAAGGAATGTCATCATAAGTGAATAAGAGGAAAGGAAAATGAGTCTAATTTCGTTATAAAAATTCCTATAGAATCAAGAACCTCTTCCTACCGAGCGAAGATAGAAGCCTGTATACTGCCTACAATAAGCGATTACATGGCAGCAACCCCTTTCGATTATAAGATTTTAAAATTACCATCAAATATCCAGCTCGCTGACCCGGATACCTTTAATTCACGACATATTGATTTATTAATAGGGGCTGAGTTATTTTTCGACTTGATTTTACCAGGTAAACATAAAATTTCCGATAATCTTCCATTTTTGAGAAACACAAAGCTAGGTTGGCTCCTAGCAGGAAGTACATTAGATTCTGAAGGCAATTCATTTTGTCATTCAGTAACAAAACCTACTTTGACCTCATTAGATAAATTGGTTAGATCATTTTGGGAAAGTGATTCATTTGAAATCGAATCGAACGTCTACACCGAAGAAGAATTTCAATGTGAAAAACATTTCAAAGACCATGTGGAAAACACTCCTCAAGGTCAATACATAGTACGTCTACCCTTTAAGGGTATGTGTCCCAGAATAGCGAACTCAGATTTCATGTAAATGAATTTATATGTGTTAGTGGCCTCTACTCTTCACCGATTCCTTTTTTTTTTTTTATCTCAGACGAGAATTTTCAAGAACCAGTTTCCACGATCACGATCAGGCACATGAAGGAGAAAAAAAAAGGCAATATACGCAGACGCAGACGACGTACGTCTAGAAAAGGAAGCAAATTCATATACATACATGCAATGCAATAAAAAAAAACCAAAAAAATATGTGTAAAGTGACGAAATGTGCACATTTTTTCCTTTTTTTCTTTGAGCTAGGAATATTGTGAAAACTGCATGTAATTGTTGTTGCAGCACGAGACATCGCGATGTGATAAACGGTTAGGTTTTTGTTTCTTTTTGTGTTTGTCCAGTTGAAAAATATAAAAAGATGAACATTTATGAGAAGATTATTTATGTATCCTCTTGCTCTAAGCGAGGTGCAAAACTGGATATAAATAATTTTTGAAGAGGCAGGATAACTATTTTATATGAAATGGAAATTCTTTTATTGGGTTTTGGGTGATGTGATGATTGCGTTTGTAACAGGCAGGTACCTTTCATCTTTTAAAAAGATGAACACGAACAGTGTATTCAAAAGAGTCATGAACCTATTATATATCTATTATTGAAATTTTTGACCTTACGCAATAAAACGATGCAAGTAGAGGGTGTCTCAGTAAGAGTGCTCTTTTTAAAATTGGAATATATTTTTTCATGCAAGGGAACTCTGAATTTTGTCGGCTGTCACCTCTGTTTATTCTGATTTCTGATTATTAAAAATAGAGTGCTTTTTTTTTGCCAGTGAACGTGATTTTATTGAAATGAAAAGCTTCCTATAAGACGTCTGGTGCATTCTTTAATCAACATTTTATTTAGAAAGGAGGAAAAATTAATCTAGCCGAAGTGGAGATTGATTGAATTCCACTTACTATTCATCTTACGACTCGGAGAGGAATTAATTTCGCTAGGGCAAACGAAAGAACAACGCGTTTAAATTGTGAATACCTACTCTCGCAAACTTCGCAAAATTTGCTGTCGAGAAATTAAAAAAAAACGGGATCAATATTACGGATAGTAAGAATTCTTTGCGTCAACGTACCGGTCGGTGTCTTGAAAACGTTGCTGCTGTAAACGAGAGTATTGGAGAAAACCCGAAAACAAATGGCATTCGTTACAGGTATACCATAATGGACTTCTTGTAGGCTCAACTGGACGGCATGAATCTGGACAAATTGTGGTTTCAGCAAGACAGCGCAACCTTCCACACCCCGCACGAAACAATCAACTTATTGCAGCAAATATTTCCAGAACACATTTTCTCACGAAATTCTGATATTAACTGGCCACCAATATCGCCCGACTTAACGCCGCCGTGCGGGTTTTTTCTTTGGGGGGTTTTGTGAAATCTCGGATTTATACAAATTAACCGGAAACGATTCCTGAGCTCAAATAGGAAATCCAAAGTGTCATTGGTGAGATACAGCCACAACTATATGCTAAAGTTATGGACAATTTCATGAAAAGAGAAATGAGCTGTCATTGGAGCCGGGGGGTCATATGCAGATAATTTTATTCCATACTTAATCGGAATATATCTTCTTTAGAGGCCAGTTACAGCTTTAATTGGTTTTCATCATTGAAGCATATCATTGGCATTTTTCTGATAGGTTGGTTATAGCAATCATTGCAAATTTCTGTCAAGAATATTTTTCCTGACGTAATTCTATCATTGAAACTGTGAGAAGTTGAACAATGAACATATGTACATTGTACAAAATTGAAACGAAAATCATTGGAATGATTTGTTTAATTTTTTACATTATGTAATACAATCAGCTGTTCAAGAAAATGAATTTACAAACGGAAAATAGAAAAACACATTTTAATGGAAAAATAAGTGAGTAATTGAACTTTTGTATGTCAATAAAAATTTTTGGAGTGATTTCCGATCGATTGGTATATGATTTCTTTTCAAAAGAAAACATAGTTAAATATCCATTCAAAGGTTTTCCGGATCCATTTCAATGATATGTAGCTATAACTGGCCTCTTACACTACAATAAAAACATCACAACTCTGTCATAAGATAAAAAAATAGAGCAGCGCGACAGCTCTTGAAGAGCCAAGGCCTAAGTGGCTTACTCTCATAAACAATTCTTTGAGTGCGTGTGAAGAATTGAGGGGACGTAAAATTCCACGCCGATTCCGAATGACAAAGTTGAGAAGCACTTTTTTCATGACAGATTGATACTCTTGGAAGTTTTGTCAATTCTTCGCAAGAGGCAGTGCCCGTGAAAGATGAAATAAAAACTTGGCCTGAGTAGAACCAGAACCAACTACGTTCTGCTTAGCAGCCAACGCACTTACCAACTAAGCTACGGGCAACTGCTTGTCATAAGATACTTGTCCTTATTTTTAAATGAAAAAGTGCACTCTTACTGAGACACCCTATACTTATTTTATTTGTTTCAAACGAATAAAAAAATACATTGGGTTCTCCCATTTATTTGGATTACCTAATACATACCTTACTACCTACCTACCTACACAACATTTTTGAGCTATTCAAGGTGTCGCAAAAAAATTATATTCCACTTACACTACTTGTCAAATTTATTCTAATAAATCGCAAATCTCCCTAGCAACAACCAAAACAAAAAGATATGATAAGAAATTATCGCACATGTGCGGTATTCTTTGTAGCTACACTACAAACAAATATCCAACTTTCAATCATTTTCTTATTTTGTCATGGCCAACATCAAAAACCAAAAAGAAGCGACTTACTATTTACTAACCGCATTCTTTTTATGCGCTTTCTCTATCTCCCGCTCTAACCCTTCTTCTATATGTCATCTGCACCTACCGAAAATAAAAAGTGATCCATTTTCTCATCGTGCATCTTTCTTCTACTTTTATGTAAAGAAATATCATTTCTTCTTCTATTGAAGAACAAAAAGGACATTTTCTGTTGAGGAAAAAGAACAACATCCTTTGTAAGAAAGGGAAGAGAAAGCAAAACAAATTGCAGCACCACCTAGTGACATTCCCTTGAACCCAGCTTCTTTGTGTGTGTGATCGACCATTATTTTTTGACAAAAAACGCAAAATAGACGATTTTTCAAAAATTAAAATTAAAAAGACCATTAGCAAACAAATTATTTTGTTATTTGAATTGAATAAAAAAAATAACAGAAAAAAATAAAAAAAATATTTGCTAGTTTTATTGCCCATATTTCACTTACAATGACCTTACAAATATTGACATATTGAAGTTTATTTTTAAATATGTTACAGGTGAAAAATTAAAAAAAAAAACATCGACGTTAACTGAAACATATATTAATCTTTCATACAAAAAATATTTCAAAAAATTCGAAAATGTATAAATCAATTTCCCGGCCAAACGCGCAAAATGTTAGGCAAAAAATAAGTATTTTTTATGTTTGTCGACAAAAAAATTTGATAAAAAATTTTAAAAAAAATTATAAAATTGCTCCGTTGAAAACACATATTCAAAGCTTTGAAAAAAGTTTATTTGACTTCATTATCTCTAATATTTTAGAAGTTATACTAAAAAATGCATTCATACTTTTTACGTAATTCGCTGTATTTTTCATTGTTTTTGGAATTTTGTTTGGAAAAAATTATAACGATAATCGAAAAAAAAGCAACGACGTTAAGTGACAGGATATATTGTCAATATGAAAAAAATATAAAATAAATAAAAATATAATATTTAATCCATTTCCCATTAGTTAGCGCAAACGTCTTTCAAAATTTTATAGTTTTTCCGTTTGCTTGTCGGTTTTGAGGTACATCGTATTTTTATTTATTTTTTTTAATTGCACAAACATTTGACCCTATTTAATATCAATCGAAAACCGTTTGTTTTATTAAAATATTCGAAAAATTGCGAACGCTACACAGTTTCGCGCAAAAATCCAACCTATTTTTACATGGGAAACCCCCCCTTAAAGAAGACCCATATAAAATGTTAGGGAATTCTATGGAGACGGCTAAAAAACGTTTTCATTACTTAGAAAAAAAACTTGAGCGCAATGCAGAGTTAAAAAAGGGCTATATCAATTTTATAAATGAATATGAAAGTCTTGGCCACATGACTCAGATTACCCAAGATAAAATATCAAATTCGCATTATTTTCTCCCACATCACTGCGTATTCAAACCTGATAGTTCATCTACAAAGTTAAGAGTTGTTTTTGATGCATCTGCAAAAACAACATCAGGTCATTCACTCAATGATATACTTATGGTTGGCCCAACGGTACAACCAGATCTATTTTCAGTCATTGCAAATTTTAGATTACATAAATACGTATTTACTGGCGATATAAGTAAAATGTACAGACAAGTGTTAGTTCATCCAAATGATAGAGCATATCAGCTCATTCTTTGGAGGGAGAGTAATAATGATCCTTTAAAAATATTTCAACTTAATACAGTTACGTATGGAATGGCTTCTGCCTCCTTTTTATCAACCAGATGCCTTGTAAAATTATCATCTGATTTTCAACATGCATATCCAAATGCATCTAAAATTATTACCCAAAATATTTATGTGGATGACTGCCTTACAGGAGCAGACACCATCCATGATGCTAAGATGCTACTAGACGAAACTAGGTCATTACTTAGACAAGGGAATTTTGACTTGACGAAATTTTGCTCAAATGATCAGCGAATCCTTGAAAACATACCCAAAGAAAATCGTGAGAAAATGTTAACGATTTATCAATCTGAGGTAATTAAAACACTCGGATTGGTTTGGGATCCAATTCAAGACGCATTCAAATTCTGCTATACGTACAATATGCCCTCTGATCAAGGAGTCACAAAACGTACAGTTCTTGCCGACTTGGCTAAATTCTTTGATCCCTTAGGACTTATTGGACCAGTTATTTTACTAGGTAAAATATTTCTTCAAGAAATTTGGAAAACCAAAATCTCTTGGGATGAAAGACTACCTACATATCAGGCATACAAGTGGAAAAACTATTTGTCCCAATTTTCATTACTGCAAGAAATTCCTATACCTCGGTTCGTGTTGATAGATTCTTCAGTGAAATTAGAGTTACATGCATTTTCTGACAGTAGTGAAAGTGCCTTTGGCGCATGTATTTATTTGAAATCTTTTGACAAAGATGAAAATATATTTATCCAATTATTATGTTCCAAATCACGAGTTGTTCCTTTAAAGGCAACAACTATAGCACGGCTAGAACTTCAAGCAGCAGTACTGTTAGTAGACTTAATATAAAAGGTACTACCAATAATATGCAAGCCAATTGCATCTGTAAGCTATTACACAGATTCAACAACAGTTTTATCATGGATAAAGGCACCTTCCTACACTTGGCAGACCTACATTGCAAATCGTGTTGCTAAAATTCAATCTAAATCAGACTTCAATCAATGGAATTATGTAAAGGGTGAAATAAACCCTGCAGATCTAATATCGCGTGGTTTAGGAATGCGCGATATCCTTAAATCAAATGTTTGGTTCAATGGCCCAGAATTCTTAAAGCAAAATAAGAATTCAAAAACTCAAATAGATTATATTACTCCCGAAGAAATACCAGGGCGTCGCAAGCAAAAAACGGTGTTGATTATGTCATGTCAAAATAATTTAATCAGTTCTATTGACCATAAAAACTCGTTTTATACCTTGCAAAAAATATTTGCATTTTCCTTTAGATTTTTAATGCGTGTTAAACTTCAATGTAATAGGAATAAGATTGATGATTCCCTAACGGTAGAAGAGATACAACAGGGTACTCTTCTATTATTCAGAAATGTGCAAATAACAGCATTCCCAGAGGAATATAAAGCTTTGTAGATTGGGAAACCTTTAAGCAATAACTCTAAAATATTGGGACTAAGTCCGTACTACGATAAGACTACAAGGCTCATACGTGTGGGAGGAAGACTTAAAAACGCTGATATTCCCTTCGAAGCAAAAAATCAGATACTTCTCCCGAAACATAATGTAGTCACAACACTTCTCTTGGACTATTTGCATAGAAAACATTTACATGCCTCTCATAGAACCTTAATTTCTATCTCCAGGCAACAGTATTGGATCGTAAGCGTAGGACGTGAAGCACGTAATGTTCTTTTCAAATGCATTACATGCTTCCGTACTAGGCCAAGATCAATAAATCAATTAATGGGAAATTTACCCCAAGAAAGAGTGGTACCTTCACGACCATTCTATTATTCGGAGGTCGACTTTTGTGGACCATTTCGAACACATTATAAGGTTCGAGGAAAAACCCCAACAAAATCCTATCTAGCAGTCTTTGTATGTTTTTCTACTAAGGCTGTTCACATTGAAGCAGTAAGCAATCTCTCAACCGAAGCGTTTATCAATTGCCTTAAACGATTTGTTGGAAGAAGAGGAATGTGTCACACCATTTTTTGCGATAATGCTACAAATTTTATTGGGGCAAAAAATCTGTTAAACGATTTTAAAACCTTTCTGAATTCCTCGGATACTGAAACATCAATAAATCAAAATTGCCTGAAGATGGGAATTAATTGGAAACACATTCCACCTCGATCTCCTCATTTTGGTGGGCTTTGGGAGGCTGCTGTTAAATCAGCAAAAACATTACTCCTCAAATATTTAGGTGAAGCTTCCTTGACTTATGAGGAACTGTCAACTGTTGTCGTTCAGATCGAATCTATATTGAATTCGCGCCCTCTTACACCTATCTCTTCAGATGTTAATGACCTAAATCCATTAACACCAGGCCACTTCCTCATCGGAGCTCCTTTGACCTCTTTACCAGAACCACACGTAGATGATTGTAAAATTTCGAAAATAGACAAATTTCGTCAAATACAACTCATCCAACAACACTTCTGGAAAAGATGGTCAAACGAATACCTCCATCTTCTGCAACAGAAGCTAAAATGGAAGGAACAGTATCAAAATCTATTACCCGGAACGATGGTTGTTCTAAAGGATTCACACCAGCCTCCAATGAAATAGAAGTTGGGACGTGTAACTGAAGTAGTTAAAGGGAGTGATGGATTAGTGAGAGTGGCAAATATCAAAACAGACACGGGAACGTATCAAAGAGCCATCCAAAATGTATGCCCTTTACCTATTGACAGCGGTAAACAAGAAGAAGATCTTTCAAGATCCGAATTTAGAGATCAACCAATGAAATTAAGGAGTGGAAAATCCCTCGGAGTGTCCATTCTGTCACTTATTTGCCTAGTATTCCTTTTATTCCCCTTAGTCTCAACATTAGAAAACGAGCCATTATTTATTTCCAAATTTGAAAACTCTACAGGTATATACTTTGAAGACCTAGGCAGCGCTAGCACAGTAAACAGTTTTTGGAGCATATATATATTCTATAACTTATCATCGTATTGGCTAGAATTAGGGGATGTTAAAATTTATCTTAACAGAATAGATAAAATTTGTTTCAATGAATTAAAAACAAATTCTTACTGTTCACCTACGATTGACTCATTTAAACATAGAATATTTGCAATCGAATCCAACAATGACTTAATTCATAATTATCACACTTCTTATACCAAACGAGTAAGAGTTTCCAGATCCCCCTTTGACTTCATTGGAAATGTTGCCCATAGTTTATTTGGCATTTTAGATCAAAATGATGCAAAGGAAATAGAACATCAAATTTCAATGGTCGATCAAAACGAGCAACATCTTCTGCATCTCTTCAAAAAACAAAGCTCAATTGCAGATTCCACAGTCAATTTAATGAAACGTAACAATGAACAATATCAGGGTCTGAAAAATATTTTTCAGACATCCTTAAATAATCTCGAGAAGCATCAAGAAATAATTGATGCAAGTCAAACCTTTTCAGCCTTAAGTTCGTTTATGATATTATCGCTTACAAATTTAGAGAGAATGCAAGACATATTGCTTGATGTTCTGCTTAGCCTCAATGGAGCCAAAATGAATCCTCATTTCATATCCACGTCCCAATTTATGAAGCAACTTCAAATAATAAGGAATAACCTTCCATCTAATATTAACATTCCAAGAGCATCAGTCCTTGATATTTTTAAATTGTCATCAATCAAGGGACGAAGTCTAAATGACTCATTAGTATTTGAAATGGTGATTCCGTTAGTAGACAATCAGGAATTCCAACTTTTTAATCTGGTGCCATTCCCGATTTTTCAAAATAATGCGAGCTTTGTTTTGGAATTATCATCCCGTTATTTGGCAGTCACTCCTACCAGGGACAGATACTTCGAACTGTCGGATAACCAACTAATGTTATGTAATCTTCTCTCAACAAGAAATTATATATGCAATCAACAACTGCCAACAATGATCCATCAGGCAAATAGTAATACATGTGAAATTTCATTGCTTAATCATCAAACAAGTGCTCTAAATCACTGTTCTTTAAGAAAAACTATCTTTCAAGACCAATGGATCAGTTTGAGAGCTTCGAATAGTTGGATATTTGCCCTTAAAGACGCTACCACTGGTCTTCTTATATGTGATGGTATTACAAAAAGTTTAACCTTAAATGGAAGTGGTCTGATAGAATTTTCAAAACCATGCACTCTGAAACTGCCACACATAATTATAAGTGGACGAGTGAAACCCAATAGTAGTATGCAAAACTCATTCGTTCCCTCTCTGAAGTTCTCAGAAGCAATTAGACCAACAACTTCATTTAAAGATAGAGATTTTATCGCATTCTCAAAAAATAATACCGATTTTGCTGGAGTTGAAGAGTTAAGGAATAAAATAAAAGAAGTAGTTAATGAATTAGATCAGGATTCGAATCAATCAAACGTTATGAATTTTCATGACTACCATCATTATGGAATGAATTTTATCTTCTCTTTATTGATACTTGGGGTCATTATCTTCTATTGTCTTAAGAAAAGGAATTCGCAACCCCCTCCCAGGGCACACGCATCTCGTTTTGAAGTGGATACATCTTTTTAATAAAATATTTTTTTTGTTGTTTTTTCTCTCTCTTCACTTTCTTCCTTTAACTTTTGAGGGATTGAGTCCCTCAAAGGAGGGGAGTATGTTCAAAATACAGTCAACATCATTTTCACATGACGGAAATGTGCTGACACGATGGGAAGTGATTTCCTTATCGCTTCCCACAAATAATAACAATTTAAATAAAATATTTAGCTATATCAAATATCATTAATCGTGAGGCCAGACGAAATATGAAACAAATAAAAGTTCAATATATGGCCTCGCGCACCTTTAATTTTAGATACACATTCATATTATAAGCTAATAATGCTGACTGGGCAACCTTTGGGTTTTGCCTTCTGCAAGCCTTCTGCCCAGCCAGTCTAGTCACTCAGTGTTCAAACTTCAATTTCTTCAGTTCAACTTGTCAATAAATATTTTATTAAGTTAAAGTTTGTTTTATTGTTTCTTTTTTCTCGATTAACATATTAAAGAGTACCTGTGATATTAAACAGAACAGGAGTTTTCTTCCCTCTTCCTTTTATTTTTATAGTTATTCGCAGTAGAAGATAAACGAAATATGGCGAAATAAACGAAATAACAAAATAAGCGAAAAAGGAAAAAATTCGGGAAAAAAATTCGATTGCTAGTCCTACTTCTAAAAAAAAATTCTCTGGATTTTGTATTAAGATTAGACGGACTATCAAACATTAACTAGAAGTGGGATTTAAGATTGTGTACGGAGCCAACAAACCATCTAATAGACTTGAAACCCGTCCAGGGCAGGGTTTTTTTCAGTATTTTGGTAACTGTCAGTTTTCCGAAAACGCTGCTGGGGCGATAATTGACAGTTTTCGTCTGTCAATGGTCATTTTTGACATCAGATTCGGAATCAGCGACCCCAAAAACCTATAGATTCCACTTAAAAACAGCTTAAAACACAATACAGAGAGTAACTTTCCCGTAATAAAGGGTTTGAGATAGTCATCAGAAAAACCCCGATATCTCAAAAACTGTTCATTTTTTAACTTTTTGCCCATATTGACTTTTGATCAGGAGCTTCAGGAGAACAACATACTAAAATTTCAGACAATTTCGCCGAGGGCCACTTCCCATACAAATTGTGCGGGGTCCTTTATCAATAGATGAATCTATGATAAAGTATTTTGGACGTCAGGCAGTTCATAAGAGGCAAGCCAGTGCGATTTGGGTACAAAAACTGGATGATTGCAAGTGCTGACGGTTATTGTTACACTTTCGATGTTTATTGCGGTAAATCAGTACAAAGTAGTTGTGAGCCATTGGGGACACGTGTGGTGAAAGGCCTCTTGAGCAAAGTGAACACCATTCCGCAAGAACATATTGTTTTTTTCGATAGCTTCTTCACCAGTCACGCCTTATTGCGGGATCTGAGTGATGCTGGCTATCGTGCAACAGGCACTGTGAGGGACAACAGGACAAAAAATGTCCATTGCTTTCCATCAAAGATATGAAAAAAAACCGTGCAGAATTCGACTTCCGGTTTGACACAGCTAGTAAAATTTTGCTTGACAACAGTGTTTGTACCATGGGTACAAATTACGACTCTGTTCATTCACTTGGCAAAGGTGAAAAGATGGAGCTCTACAGAAGGAAGAAAGACAGACGTTGATATCCCTTTTGTTTTCCAAAACTACAATAAAGGAATGGCGTTGATCAAGCCGATCAGTCTGTTGCAGTTTATAGAACAGTTGTATGTGGTAAAAAATGGTGGTGGGTTATATTTACTTATATGCTCGATTTGGCTGTAGCTAATGCTTGGCGTCTTCATTTACTGGCCGCTGAGGAAAAATTAGATCAACTGCAATTTCGTCGCAGTATCACCCGCTTATTTTTGAAGAAAACAGCGTCTGAAATGGGCGGAAGGCGCTGTAAGACTTTTCCAGTGGTTTCTAACCTGGTCCACGATGGAGTCGAACACTTCCCCCAAAAGCTTAGTAACCAGCTACGATGCATAGTTTGTCACAAGAAAGCTCGTTGGGAATGCAAAAGATGTTTGAAAAGACTATGCATTGAAAAGAGATGTTTCGAAAAATATCATACTTAACCCATTGGCCCCATTTGAGGACGGTGTTTTTTTGCACATATATAGGTAAATATTAAATACCCATTTTTTTCATGAAATATTTATTTAGCCTCCAACAGGCAAGTTAGTAAATTATTTTTTTTTTTTAAATATCTGTTATTTTGTATTTGGGTCCAAATGGAACTTTTTGGTCCATTTTTGGACCTTTTTACTCTCGTAGTAGAAATATCATTGAGGTTAAGTCTCTGTAATCCTAGAGTTTTAAGAATATTCCTTAATTTTAAAGGCCAGTTGGTGAAAGCAGTTTTTAGCTTCTTCTTTTGATAAAAAGTGGCGACAACCCAGTTTCCAACATTACGATATATAATGTACAAATGTACATTGATGAGGTTGACGGAAGATGGAAAGTTCTTTTGATGAATAACCCCCATTTTTTTTTCAACTGGCTCATACACCTTCTCTCCCCATACCTTCGCAGTATAAAAAAGAACAAATTCCGTAACGGTTTCAAAAACGCTTGCTACTCTGGCTTGTTTGACAGTTGTTGAAGCCTCTCTGAGAGTCAGTGGAAGTGGGAGCACGTAAAAATACCCCGCCTGAAATACCCAATATACTCTAAGGCCGTAGTTCACTTTCCCATTCTTTAGCTTTAGCTGACAAAATTCAAACATGTGACTGAACTGATTTATGTTAACTTAAAACATACAACACAAATTAAAAAAGAGTAATATCTTACCTTGTTGGTGCATGGTACGTGTTATTCTGTGCCCGACCTGACAAATATGTGAAGTGCCTCTGGTCAAGCTTATCTTCGATACAATCTTCCATAACATCTTTGATGACTGGTGTCCAACGGGACATTTGATAAGTTTGTTCTGTAATACGTTCCTTTCTAGGAACTGTATATGGTTTTTTGCGACTCTGTGTGCAATTAATTAATTAGTTTCGCTTACACTGATCAGTAGGAGAAAAAACTTACATCTGCAATCACGTTTACCCCCAGAAAGCTTAAATTTCTAACCATGTCTTGTTCTTTGGGGCCCAACTGGGCGTGTGTGAAAAGTTTTGTTAAATTTTCTTCTGATATACCATTTTTAATCATAACATAAAGGGCGATTATGCGAACTTTGTCGGTATTTGGAACGGTCTGAAGAATTCAAACAAACATTTAAGTCATCTATTATCACTGAAATATTATATGTATCTTACCTGGTCAAGGAGTATGGGCACAATATTTCGCATGTGATCCTTGATTTTTTCTCCTTCAGCATCAGTTCCCATAGCCAAATCTTGTTCGACACGGCACAGTTTATCAACGTAATTCTGAAATTACGTTGTCAAAAACACATGAGAAAACGAATTATGTATAATGGATACTCCATCTTCTTATATCGATTTGTGAACATTGAATAACTTTCAACATTTTCATTCAACAACTTAAATCATGAAATGTTTACAGTGCGCCGATAGCAGACGAAAAGGTGAGAGTACTCACATCCAGGGGCACCCCACATGGGGGAGTCATCTCACCGCTACTCTAGGTTCGTGTCATGAATGGCATACTCTCTAAGCTGAAATCAACTGAAGTAAAAATTGTAGCCTAAGCTGAGGATCTTGCATTGCTTGCGACTGGCAAGTTCTTATCCACTATCACCGAACAGACCGATTATGCACTCTCTTTGGTAAGTAAATGGACTAGGAACTGTGGGCTGACAGTTAATCCAGCTAAGACAGAACTAGTGCTGTTTACTAACAAACGTAAAATACCCGATCTTATAGTACTTTCAATTGAAGGCTGTCGTCTTAAAATCTCTGATCATGCAAAGTATCTCGGTGTGATCTTAGATAAAAAAAAAAAACTAAACTGGGATCTAAACACCAAAGAAAGGCGTCGATCGCCTTTTACTCCTGCTATAGAATTTTCGGGAAAACCTGGGGACCAAACCTTAAAATTATCAGATCGATGTATTCGGCAATAATTAGACCAATACAAACCTACGGTAATTTGGTATGGTGGAAAGCTTTAGAAAAGAGCACGAACCTCAAAACTTTGACAAAAGTACAAAGACTTGCGTGCACAGGCATTACAGAGGCAATGAGATTCACCCCAACTGCGGGTCTGGAAGTTATCCTCAATTAAAAACCCCTTGATCTCTTTGTTCAAGAATCTGCAGCTAAAAGTGCCTTGCGACTTAGTCAGACTAAAGTCTGGAAAAACAATTCTATAGGACATTCTCAGATCCTTCATAAAGTTATGGGTCATAGTACGACGACAGACTATAAAACACCGGAACTAGATTTTCACAAACCATTCCATGCTGGATAGATAACATACCATACTCCAGTGATTCATCAATAGCTATCTATAGGGATGGATCTATTAGGATACTGGTGTAGATGCAGGCTTCTATTCTGAATCTCTCAAGTTAACCGACTCGCTTAGGCTTCCAGACTCCAGTAGTGTCTTCCAAGCGGAGGTCCTGGCAGTGACAACAGCTGCTAAACAGGTATTAATGATGGCGATACCACGGGCTGATATCACCTTTTACATTGATAGCCAAGCGGCAATAAAAGTAATTATTGCAACTGAGGTAAGATCAAAGCTTGTTTCATGCTGCCGCGAAGAGCTTAAGGTTCTTGGCGCACAGCATAACATTAGACTCTGCAGGCCACAGAGGTACACCAGGCAACGGGAAAGGCGATGAAATAGCAAGATTAGGATCAATGCTTGACGTAAGCCAAGCTCAGCAAGTCAGTATACCACCCTGTCACTTAAAGCAGGCAATTTCAAATAGAATAACTGTTACGGCCGATGAAAGGTGGAATCTTCTTGACACCTGCGGCACTACAAGAACGATCTGGCCCTGTTTTAACAAACAAAGAACGGGAATAATTATGCAATTAAACAAGAGATCACTTCGATCTATTGTAAGTATAATCACCGGATATAATCTGTTGGGATATCATAGGAAAAATATGAGAATCAGTTCAGATGATCTATGCAGAGGATGCGGTAACGAGGAGGTGCATGAAGACACTTCACACTTTCTATATCACTGCCCCGTACTTTCCCACCAAAGGAAGACATTTCTCGGCAATTATTTCTTCGGGGACTTAAAAGAACTCTCTAGTACTCCAGTTACTAACATTTTGAACTTCATCAATGCCTCCAAATGGCTTGGTTTATTGAATACATAGGTTTTTAACGGGTGTTTTTTTCGAGGCATAGATCTTTAAGCTGGCATGACTTTTCAAGACGGCGACCGATTTAACAGCTGTCAAGTGATTTGTTCTCAGTTTGGTTTGGCAATTCATCATGAATAGACTCACGCCTGAACAACGCTTGCAAATTTTATTTCGAAAATAATGGTTCTGTGCGGAATACGTATCGCGCACTACGTCCATTTTATCGTCGACAAAATCGTCCATCAGAGCAGTTAATTCGATTAACCATGGAAAATTTTCGCACAACGTTTACTCTAATTGATAACTCGCATCCCCAGAGACGCCGTACGGTGCGTACAGAAGAAGCTATTTCTACTGTAGAGCGTAGCATTCAGGAAGACCCGAATGAGTCCATCCGCCATCAAGCACAGGAATTGGATCTGTGTCCATCCATTGTATGGAAGATTTTGCGGAAGGATCTTGATTTGCGTGCTTACAAAGTCCAACTCGTGCAAGAAATGAAGCAAGAAAGGCGTAGATTCGTCGAATGGGGACAAGATGGCCGTTTTTTCCAATTTTCATAAGCGAAATTTGTTTAGCGATGAAGCGCACTTCTGGTTGAATGGCTACGTCAACAAACAAAACTGCCGCATTAGGAGTGAAGCTAATCCTCAAGTGTGTCGAAACACCGTTACATCCAGAAAAACTGACTGTTTGGTGCGCTTTATGGGCTGGTGGAATCATTGGTCCGTACGTCTTCAAAAACGATGATGGCCACAACGTTACAGTCAATGGTGATCGGTATAGAGAGCCATGATTACTAACTTTTTCATTCCTGAATTGAACAATCATGATGTCCAGGAGCTGTGGTTCCAACAAGACGGCGCAACATGTCACACAGCTCGTGCCACAATCGATTTATTGAAAGATACGTTTGGTGACCGCCTAATTCCATGTTTTGGACTTGTGAATTGGCCTCTAAGATCTTGTGATTTAATACCACTAGACTATTTTCTGTGGGGTTATGTAAAGTCATTGGTCTATGCGGATAAGCCACAAACGCTTGACCATTTGGAAGACAACATTCGCCGTGTTATTGTCGATATACGGCCACAAATGTTGGAAAAATTCATCGAAAATTGGAAGTCCAGATTGGACTACATCCGACCCAGCCGTGGCAGTCATATGCCAGAAATCATATTTAAAATGCAATGCCACAAGATTATCTTTCGAATAAATAAAAAAAATCATGTCAATCGAATATTCCATCGTTGTTTTCTTGCAATTTAAAGTTCTATACCTCTAACACCCTTTATTATCTTGAGTAGCAATACTCACGGGTATCACAATGGATCTGTATTGATCTAAGTGTGACGGTAACGATATCAACTGTCAGCCCCTCAACCTAACCTAACCTACAATGCGGCGATGTATTGCAATTTTACTTTAAAAATAGTTTCATTCCCTGAACACATCTGTTTTGAAAATAGATACCATTTTGTTGTTCAATATTCATTTTACGATGTTAAAGATTAATTATATTTCAAAAGTGCCTACCTGATATGACTTCATGCAGTCTTCAGCCAAATGTAAATGAGTTGCATACTTTGACAATTCCTTTTGATACTGTGGCATCTTTTTGATCATTTGGGAGAGATCACGCATAGAGGACTTATCAGCTGTGAATTGTTTTATCAAAATGTGTTAATTTATTATATTAAAACAATAGAGAAGAGAAAACCCAACCCGAATAATTGTAAGAGAAATATTGAAAGACAAGAAACAAAAACCAATTGTCTTGACTCTTTTTTAATAAAAGGCTCCAACTTACTTGAAGTCATTCGTTTTGAATCTGTAAATTTCTTCAAATTTTGTGTTACTTGCGTTGAAACAAGAGCGATATGCTGATGACGAAGTTCAATCCATAATTCATCATTTTCGTCCAAAAGTACCTCCTTGTCCGGAGCATTCGGTGCTGGCGTGTACTTATAAACATCATTTACGATTTCCAATAAATCGTAAGCCATTGCTTGGAGTGTAAGCTCATGCAGCAAGGGTGATACACAATCGAAACCGCGATCCAAAATAAGCAATTGGGAACGCGATTTCTCCGGACCCTCGCCCATGGTTGGTTCATCTGCTTTGTAGGCATCTAATTTTTGCTGAACCGATGCAGCCAGATCGACATTTTTGTCCCAATCGGAACGATAACGCAACATTGGATATTCGCCTAAAGTGGCACATAGAGTGGCAATTTGTTCGGCAATACGTTCAATGTGCTTGGCACGAATCGATGAAAATGCCGGCGAATAAAGGCATTGGAATGTATCCGGAGAATCAAGAGAGAATACCTGTTATTAGAGAACTTATAGTATTATTGAATATTGTTTTAAGTCCAGTTAACAGTTAATAGTGTTAATTTTTTGATAAAACCACGTTATGGACACAACAAAAGAAAAGCAAACCAAAATACATACGGCCTTATTACCGTACCCGATCGGAGAAATTCATTCCGATTCGTAGAATTTCTCCGAATTTTCTACCATCGTATACCTTCGGACAGGTCAATCGTAGACATCTACGAAAAAAATTTGAAATCTGCGTCGGAATTTCCAATTGAGAGCGACGTTTCGCGATTTCATGCGATGCATAGCGATTTGTTACTTACTGTTTTCGTCCGATTGTCTCCGAAACAAAAAAGTGTCGGAACTAAAAATATTTTTTAACTCACAAAACAACAAAGAAGTGCGTCGGTACGCATCACTAATTTATGTACGAATCGGGTACGGTGAAGGAAATAAAACTTCCGATCGGACATTTTCTCCGATCGGAGAATTCTCCGATCGGTTACGGTAATAAGGCTGATATTAGGCATTAACAGGACACAATTTGGTATTCTATTTGGCTCAAACTTGACAACTTGGCCAGGGATAGCTGAAAATGTTTAGTTTGAATGTAATGACAAGAATTTATAGCTTACTCGATCAAATATTAGGCCAGTTCCACAAACAATATCTCACTGAGATCTCAATGTCACTTTGACTGAGGCAAAATCATTTGGTGGAACATAATTCTCAGTTTTAATTGAGATGAAATGGTTACCTTACAAATTGTTGTTGCACATCTGTCAGTCACGTCAAAATAACTGAGAGAAATCGAATCCAAAATAATTTCATCTCAGAAATCTCAGAAAAAAATCTCAGTTCTCAGCTGAGATTTTTTGTTCCACTTAAAAAATCTCTGATATCTCTGAGATCTCAGTGAGATGTTGTTAGGTGGAACTGGCCTATTGATCCAAGTGTCAAGTTTGATTTTGAAAATTAATAAAAACAAAAGTTGTACCGGCAAACGAAGAGTAGGAAAAGGAAGCAAATAAAAATAAAATTTGTCTGACTACAACAGAAAGATGTGACATCGATTTTTAAAATGTAATAAAGTGTGAAATTGGTGTTGCTTCCCCTTGTACACTAACTTTAATTACACAAGCAACCATACGGCTTGAGTTCAAGATTTTTCGAATAATTGAAAAAAATAGCTTATTTCAAAATTCTTTAAAAAATTGCTAGGAAGCACTAAAAAGGCCTCGTGTTTGCTTGTTTTGTTGTATATCCTGTGGGGTTTGTGCTTGTTGTTGTTGCTGGACGATTTGCTTTTCTGTACACAGAAGTGTACAGTGTCCCAACAAAAACGCAAGATTTAAATTTTGCGCCATTCGAAGTGTCATTGTTTGACATTTGAACAATTATTATTGTTTGTTAGTAGAAGGTATAAGGTTAATAAAAATGGAGCGCTACACGAATGAACAACGCATTCTCATTGTGAAATTGTTTTACCAAAATGGTGAATGTTTTGCTGCTACAGTTCGCAAATTGCGATCAATTTGGGGTTACAATAATGCTCCAAAAGAGTCAACTGTAAAGCGATTAATGCAAAAATTTGCTGAAACAGGGTCTGTCACTGATGTAAAGACAACAACGCGCCTTCGACCAGGTCGATCGACCGAAAATATCGCAGCAGTACATGATGATGTCGCTCAAACTCCATCCACCTCAATTCGACACCGAGCTCAACAAATTGGTATTTCCAAATCCACTATGCAGCGAATTTTGACGAAAGATTTGCATCTTCATGCATACAAAGTTCAACTGACTCAGGAACTGAAGTGGAGGGGGTGTGGTTTCAACAAGACGGCTCCACATCTCATACAGCCAGAGAAACAATTCAATTGCTGCATCAGGCATTTCCCGGTCGTGTTATTTCGCGTTTTGGAGACCAGAATTGGCCGCCTAGATCGTGCGATTTAACACCATTGTACTTTTTTCTTTGGGGTTTTTTGAAGTCGATGGAATAAGCCGACGACGACTCAAGCCTTAAAAGAGGAAATTGGACGCTGCATTAATAAAATACCGGTCATTGAAAATTTCATTAAAAGATCGCGTATGTGCCAGCAAAACCGTGGCGGCCATCTGGCCGATGTCGATGTGTTGTTCCATACATAACCTCATCCTGTCTACTTTACGATAATAATTATAATAAAGTATTCGCTATTTTTTTTTAATATCTGCGTTAGAATTTAAATCTTGCGTTCTTGTTGGGACACTAGGGTGGTCGTAAAAATTCAATGTCGGAATTTCGTCGATGGGAACCCCAGAAATTGTGCATTTCATACAAATTTTAAGATAGACGAAGTTTTAGCACGATTGGAGCATGTTAACACGTGCCGACGGACGCTCGACGATTTTTCGCTGTCGAACGAGGTTTCGGAGACATAACTCCGAAACCACTCGACACTTTCTCATGAAACTGGTCTTAAATGAAAGCTTATGCTATGCTTAATATTTTATATCTTATGCATTTTTATCGTAAGTTTAAGTCTGAGCGAGAAAATATATACTTTTTGATGTAAGTGTAGATAGTACCTCCAGGAGATAAAATGTTCAAATAAAGGAAGCACGCACTAGCATTTTGTCATATACAAAATATCAATGCATTCCGTTATTATCAAATATTTATTTTATTTTTATTAAGCATAAGCTTTCATTAAAGACCAGTTTCATGAGAAAGTGTTGAGTGGTTTCGGAGTTATGTCTCCGAAACCTCGTTCGCCAGCGAAAAATCGTCCGAGCGTCCGTCGGCACGTGTTAACGTGCTCCAATAGTGCTAAAACTTCGTGTATCTTAAAATCTGGGGTTCCCATCAACAAAATTCCGACATAATTTTTTTCATGTGGTATGTGGAAATATAGTTTCCCGTCGGCTTTTTTGGTCGCTGTAATTTTTGCAATGAAACAATTAAGTTACATTCACTTTCCCAACGTTTCGGCAGGGATTGCTGCCTTCTTCAGGGGAACTTTATTAACACAAAAATACAAATAATCTTAGTTAGATCAGTGGAATACAAAAACAATAAAGTTTACTCACTTAAGCAAAATAGGAAAAATGGATTGTCAAAACATTTATATAAATTGAAAATAAATAATAAATATATGGTTAGCACTTCATGGAATGAAGTTTAGTCTGTTTTTTGAATAGAGCACAAATTACATTTAAGAAGAAAGAAGAGAGCAATAGACAGCAGAGATGTTTTGAGTGTCTTGTTTTCGATTCATGTTGTTTTTGTTGTTGAGAATATGTAATGTTTCTAACGTGTATCGTTTCGAAACATGTTTCTCCGTCTGTAGAACTTCCACGCCTTCAAAGTTTGGAGAATGACCGCTTTCAATGCTGTGACTGGCCAGGGCTGTCTTTTCGGAGTTTTTAAGTTTAATGTCGGATTTATGATTAGAGATGCGTTGTCTAAGAAGTTGTTTTGTGGTCCCAATATAACACAGGTTGCACGGTTCATTTGGTTTGCCATTGCAGTTAATTTTGTAGATCACATCTGTTTGTTTGTCCTTATCAGGTTTCGTCTTAAGTTTAGTAAAACAATGGTCAAGTGTTTTGTTTGATTTGAAGGCAAGGCGGACATCTGTCAAATTTTTGGAAATAGATTTTTTGAAGTTGTCGGATAAAGTTGGGACGTAAACTATGCTTTTGTGGTACGTTCTAATCGGTTCGTCATTATTTTCACGTGGAGTTTGCATTTTATGCTTTAAAAGAAGACTGCGAAATTACAGCGACCAAAAAAGCCGACGGAAAACTATATTTCCACATACCACATTAATTACAAAAATTGGTCAAAAAAATCAACTCAATCATAATTTTTTTCCCTACGACCACCTTATGGGACACCCTTTATATGCATTAAATTGAACACTATAAAAATTTCAACCAAAAGTTAAGGAGATTCGATTCTTCTTGTTTCTTTTCATTAATGAATTCCGAGTGCTTTAGTTATTTTTATTGCTTGTATTTTTTTTAACCATCCAATCATATTTTACGTGACATTTTCTGTTTGCTTTCTTTTAATTTTGGTGTTTAGAGTTTACATATTATAGTAGGAGAGCTGGCACCAAGTTTTGAGTAGGTATTTAAGGCAAGTTGAAAACTTGAAAAGATACATCCCCCATTATACCCCAACACGGAGGTGAAGGCCTGGTTTATGAGTAGCAATTTTGTAAAATAGTTTTTTTTTCAAAAAAGGTAATTTCGGAAACATGAATATTTTCGGATGGTTTACCAACACGTGATAATGGTAAGCGTTGCAGTAGGAACTGTTGATTGATATAAATGATGAAATAACTACGCTAAATAAGCCTAATATACGCGCTGGCCCCCACAGAAGAGAAAAAGGACGACACCAAAGACGAATTCTACGAGCTCCTCGACAAAACATATGAGCAATGTCCTCGCTATGACATTAAAACTGTCCTCGGCGATTTTAACGCCTCCTTGCTCTTAACTACAAAATCATATATGTATTCCCTCATACCAACTCAATACCTCTAATTTTGTATTTAGTTTTAAAACTACTTTGTTGTTTGTATATAGTGTACATATTTTGACATTTCGTCATAAAACTGTATCTGAACACTCTCTCTTGAGCAAGAGTAGTCTAACCATATTCATTGTCAGCCACAAGGCTTTTCTTTTATTAATATGTAAGCAGGCAATACATTATAGCCGCAGTATTTACTTTGTTATAGTTAAGTCACCATTGTAAACGATTTAAAAGACTCAATAAAGAATTCAATTCAATTCAATATGACTAGCAACTATCGACTTGATAGTTGATATACATATAACAACAAATTTAATGAATTCGTATATGACTATCAACTGTCAACATTTTTTATTGACTTGAATTTTATTAGATTTAATAGCTATTGTGAATGATTTTTTTGATAGACACGGTATTACGAATATCAAAAAATTTAACACACATCAATATTTGTATCAACTAAATACCTGATTGAAACGCAAACAAACAGATTGATTTGGTATTTTTAAAGGCGAAAAAGTCAAAAAGAATAAAGATTTCGAGTTCCACTCATAACTGTTTTTATTGTACAATGTACATACTTCAAATCTGCAATACAATTTTTGAAATAGCTTAAATGGTTTCCGTTTTATTTAAGAAAAAAGTTTTCAAGTCCTTATTGGAAAAATCTTTCAGCCTTATTACGGTTGTCAATGTTCAATACGATACTTGACAACAATAAAAAAAAAATTGATGAATCGGTATTATCGTTTTTAATTATCATTTTTCTTTGATACAGGTTCAGATTTAAGAACTACTGTGAATGGGCGTATTCATAAATTCGGTATTATGATAGTAAAAATAAAAAAAAAAAAAAATTTGTCAATTTTTCAGGCAATCACAAAATTCTTATTGATAAAACATTTTTATGAAACGTGAAAGCCAAAAGTATGTCCGTCCAGTGTAGAACTATTTTTCGGTGAAAATGAAATTAATGAATAAAATTCTTTGGAGCATGCAAAGATTCGAAGAAAAATACGTGATGCCACAAATCCACTGTTAATTCATGACGAAATGAAACATCAAAATAAAGACAAGTCAGCTGACCCTTGGGCCCCCTAGGGTTTAAGGATGAGGGCTTTTATATGTACAGAAACAGCTAAATGTGCCTTAAGCCCGCTTCACACGACGCTAGTTAAGAAGCACTTTTTCATGACAGATTGATATTCTTGGATGTTTTGTCAGTTCTTCGCAAGAGGTAGTGCCCGTGAAAGATGAAATAAAAACTATGGGCACGAGTAGGACTCGAACCCACGAAGTTCTGCTTAGCAGCCAACGCACCTAAGCACTTAGCCACGGAGACTACCAAGCTGGATTTGCTGCTTGTTTTTTGACACTTCTTACAGTTGAGTCTGTACGTTGTTGGCTTTTAGTGTTATAACCTATGTGCCTTTTTTGGGAGTTCTTATAAACAAATTACACTTGTAGGGAAATTTATTCCTGTTTTTAAGGAATATTTTTACCCATTTCAGAGCACACTATTCCACCTTCACTATCACGAATACAAACAAAACATATTCGAACAACAATTGGATATTTATTTAAACACATTTTCACAAAGAAAAACATAACATTTATAAGAACTAAATATACAAACACTAAATTATCAAATTTTTTCCTGTTTTGGGAAGATAAATGCAATAAAAACTGATAAAAAGTTCAAGTGTAAAATGACAGTTCATTAAAAAAGTTTTTTTCATTTGACGTCTTTGATGGAAAATGATTGAAATTATATTTTAAAAGTCAAACGTCGTTTGGCAATCGGCACTATTCACAATAAATTTTTGATCATTGTTCACAGAGAATTGACATTGATATTATTGGGAGAACACAGCGTGATGTCAACAGTGCTTTTGCGAGTATACAGACAGAGGCTGAAAAAATGGGTTTAGCGGTCAATGAGGGCAAAACAAAGTATGTATATGCTGTCATCTAGAAAGGACACCCAACACCGACGTTTTGGACAAAACGTCACGATAGACGCATATAATTTCGAGGTAGTTAGGGACTTTGTATACCTTGGCTCCGCTATCAACACGGACAACGACATCAGCGCCGAGATCAGACGAAGAATAACTCTTGCTAATCGCTGTTTCTTCAGGCTAAGAAAGCAATTGAGCAGTAAAGCCCTCTCCCGAAAAACTAAGGTGACGCTCTATAAGACCCTCATCATCCCCGTCCTGCTATATGGTGCAGAAGCATGGACCTTGTCAAAAACGGATGAGAGCGCACTTGGCCGTTTCGAGAGAAAGATTCTACGTAAGATCTATGGTCTGCATAAACGGTGAATGGAGGAGAAGATTTAACGACGAACTGTACGGGCTGTACAGCGACACTGACTTAGCTAAAAGAGTGAAGGTCCAAAGACTCAGATGGCTCGGTCACGTGGAGAGGATGGACACCAATACTCCGGCCCGTAAAGTCTTCGAATCCACCCCAGAGGGAAGACGCAGTAGAGGAAGACCAAGGCTCAGGTGGCGCGCGCAAGTTGAACACGATCTCAACCAACTCGGCGTGCGAAACTGGAGACAGCTAGCTAGGGACCGAGCTGGCTGGAGAGGTTTGTTGGTTGAGGCCCAAGTCCACCCCGGACTGTAGCGCCACCTTAAGTAAAGTAAGTTCACAGAGAATCAAAAAATTGTCAACTCGCATTCATAATACCAATTTATCAAATGATTGACAAATTGTTTCAAAGTTCAATTTATCCATCTGTGACAATCGTAATAAGGCTGATTATTTCAAATTTGAAAATTCAAAAATTAAAATGAACAACTTGTCTTCAAGGAAATTTTTGATAAATATTCACAATCGGTCAAAAATAACAAGTTGATACTCATATTAAGAAACTATCAACTATTTGATAAAAGCTATCGACTATCAAATTGATACTCATAATAGGGCTGATAAACTTGACAAAAATTTCAATCAGCTTAAAGTGTAGTAAAAAAAGTATTATTATAAAAAGTAATATTTATAAATTTTGTTTTTTTTTTCTAAACCTTGTGCTAAACTCTTATTCGTCTTTAGTTTAGTAAAAAAAAGAAAAAAAATTAAGAAAATCGGTCAACCGGTTTGGCCGGTTAGCGAACGAACACAAAAAAAGTTGTTCTTTTACATATATAACACGTAGATAGAAGAAGAAGAACAAATCTCAATCAATGTAATTTTATATATATTTTTTTTTAATCACTACTGTCTTTCATACGTTATCCCATATAGCTTGCCCGGCATATAGAAAGTGCGAATAAAATTACCTGTCATTTTGAGATTCTTATTTTTTAGCTATAAAAAATAACCTATTAAAATTTCAAGTTGCCTGAAATATCTTTTTGTATTTATATTTATTTATTAATATTTATATATGTATATATGAAAGAGCCTATAGAAAGACCTTTATTGTATTCTCTTGCGTAACTGATTTTACAATATCCAAAGGTTTTTAAATTGTCTAGGTCGTACTCGACTCGACGACTTGCTACGATGAGAATACTCACTTTTCACTAGACGAAAAATATTTGTTGTTATTTCGTTTTCAAACATTCCTAAGCATGTTTTTCAAAGCTTAGAGATCTTCAAATAACTAAGTTTCAATTTGTAAACACTTTTATCTATCATATATATATGAAAGAACCAAGTCTTTAAGGGCCTAAGATGTCTAGGGAGGATTTACTACCACACCTTCCTCTAGAAAAGCTACGTTGAGAATGCCCCAATTCTCAACGTTTCACCTTTCTCTAGACGAAAAAAGTATTTTGTTTTTGTTAGATTTCCAAACAATCTCAAAACATGATTTTCAAAGCTCAAGTTTTTGAAAAACAAAGTTGATATTAATCAAGTGTATTTATCTATCACGGCCATCCTGCAATTGCATCGCTCTCGATGCAGCAATCACCTCATCTAAACTGAAACACACTTGATTTTTCCAACAAACACAAAAATTTAATTTTCAGTAACTTAACAGTTTTAGAAATTCAAACAAAATAACAATTTATCGTAAGCAACACGAACTTTTTTATCAGTTAGATACCATAGTAAAACACTAACAGTTAAAGGAAAATGAAGTTTTTGACAATAAAAAAAATCATTCAACAAACGAAGTTTCTTAAGTAAAATCAGCTTGCTTTCGTGTCTCCAAGACCTTGTTTTTTGTGTTTAATCATGCGAGAATCTTAATCAGCACCAGTTTGGTTAGAATCATAGTCTAAAACAAACGAAAATTGTGTTTATCAACAGATTGTAATGAAGAAGCTATTTAAGCGTGTCTTTACAATAAAACAAACATTTTTCAAAACAATAGCTCAGAGTCAATTTTCAGCTTGTCTATTTTATATCAACTTTAAGCATCAAACTTCTAAAATAGTTCAGAGGCTATCTTAAGCTTGACTATTCAATCCAACAAACATTTTTCAATACAATAGTTCAGAGGCAATCTTAAGCATGACTATTCAACCAAACAAACATTTTTCAATACAATAGGTTCAGAGGCAATCTTAAGCATGACTATTCAACCAAACAAACATTTTTCAATACAATAGTTCAGAGGCAATCTTAAGCATGACTATTCAACCAAACAAACATTTTTCAATACAATAGCTCAGAGGCAATCTTAAGCTTGTATATTGTACTAAACAAACATTTTTCAATACAATAGCTCAGAGGCAATCTTAAGCTTGTCTATTGTACTAACAATAAGAAAATAAACAGAAAATCAATGAAACACTACAATAGCTCAGAGGCGATCTTAAGCTTACCTATTGCATGATTCAAACCCAAATTCAAAAACACTCGAAATTACCTTGCTCAACATTATCTTGAACAATTATCGGTTTAAGGAATTCCCGAGATGCTGTAATAATTATTGTGCTTGAATTCCCTCTCTTCAGCTTATAGCGATCATACGGTAAAATCCCTACTACTTCAAATACTCCTTGGTATTGGACATCTAACTTGGACTTTCTAATCTGACTGCTTTTGTACATAACTTTTGTGCCAATTTCCAAGCGTGTCGGTTTAGTTTTATTGCAATCGAATCTTACTTTCATCTTAGTTGCATTTTCTTTTATGTTTTTATCAGCTAATTCTCTTATTGCAGATATATCGTCAAATTCAGGTTCTAAATTTAATTGAGCAAATAAAAGTCCAACTTGGGGTCAACTCCTTCTGTTTTTTCTGCAAATGGACCCATACAATCAATGTGTATTGTATGAAAAGGTATTGGTTTTTTGTCGATAGGATGTAAAGCAATTTGCTTTCTTCCAGATGGTCTCTTGGCCACTAAGCAAATCACACAAGAAACTATGAATTTTCTGACGTTCCTCGACATTGATGGCATCCAAAAATGTTCTCTCATCTTTAAAATTGTTTTTTCCCAACCAATGTGGCAATTATCTTCATGGTATTTTCTAATTAAGGATAATCGACATTTCTGAGGAACGTATAATTTACCATTTTTGTCTTTTCTATATAACAGCCCACTAACTATCTTATATTTTGAAGTAGCTTCTGGATCCTTTTCTTTTACCTGATTCATTATATCGATCGCCAAGGAATCTGTTTGTTGTTCTACATACAGCCAATTGTCAGATAAACTTGAAAGCCTGTAACATATTTGAGTAGGTGGATTTCTGCTTAAATAATCAACATGCTGAACCATCGAGCCCTTGCGATATATGATTTCAAAATCAAAATCCTGCAAATAAATCCACCACCTCGCAATTCTTGGCATTATATCACGCTTATCTTTTGTTGCTTTAATTGCGTTACAGTCAGTTACCAATGTAAATCGAATGCCCAACAAATAATTACGAAAGTGTTTAATTGCGTTTACAACGGCAAGTGTCTCTAACTCATAACTATGATATTTTGTTTCATAAGGCTTAGTAGCTTTACTAAAATATGCTACCACTTGCAACGTATTTTCAATACGATGAAAGAGTACAGCTCCATAACCGAGAGCACTTGCATCCGTATGCAATTCTGTTGGTAAGTCAGGATTAAAGATTGTAAGAACAGGTCTTTGAGTTAATTGGTTAATAATATATGATTTAGCTTCTTCACATTCTTGGCTCCAATTGAAATTGACATTATTTTTAGTTAGGTTTGTTATACAATGGGTTTTGGCACTGAATTCGGGAATAAATTTGCGAAAATAGCTTGCAAGCCCCATGAACTGTCTTACTTGTTTTACATTTGATGGAGTTGGAGCTGAAACAAGTGCATCTATTTTTCTAGGACTAGGGCGTATACCTTCAGCAGATATCTCTCTTCCAAGATATTCTATTTTCGGTTGAAGGAATTTACATTTTTCAACATTTAAGGAAAATCCATTTTCCGTTAATGCTCTAATTACCAGCTCAAGTCGCCTTATGCCTTCATCAATATTTTCTGATGGAATAACTACATCATCCATGTATACTAGGGCAATCTTACTATTTATCTCCTGTCTAAGAGCATGATCAATTGCACGCTGAAAAACCGCTGGAGCATTAGCTAATCCAAATGGCATTCTTAAAAATTCGAAATGACCCTCGGGAGTTATAAATGCAGTTTTTTCTATCGAATCTTCAGCTATGGGAATCTGATAAAATCCAGATGCCATGTCTAAAGATGAAAAATATTTATTTCCTGCTAATTGATCTAAATGGTCGTCAATTCTAGGCAATGGATATCGATCCTTCACCGTTATTTTGTTTAACGCACGAAAATCAACGCACATTCTATGTTTTCCATTCTTTTTTTGTACCAATATTACAGGATTAGCAAAAGGCGAATAACTGTCTCTTATTATACTATGCAATTTTAAATCAGAAACTATATCTGATAATACCTTTTTTTCTGATATTGCCATTTTATATGGACGATAATTTATCACTGCATCTTTTGTCAAACGAATACTAAGGGCACCGGTTTTAACACATTTTTTCGGAAAACCATCAATTATATTGCTTGAATATTTATTCAAAATATTATTCAAGTCTTCACTCTGTTTCAAAGTCAAATCAGTTATTGTTGATGAATCTGTTTTTGCTAAGTAGTTAACAAGTTTTCTTCTTAAAACAGATCCCATTGAATCCGCTACTATTTCCAAGGATGTATCTTTAAGTACATCTCTTCCAATTATTAAATCAACCTCTAAATATTCTTGTTCAATAACATAAAATGTTACTTCAAGTTGAATCTCTTTAAAATTTACAAGCAATGTAATTTTTTTTGAAAGATAGATAGAATGTTTACTAATCCCTTGAACAAATTGACCACATGGTTCGATACTGTTTTTAAATTGGGAAGTTATCTTTTCGTTAATGAGAGAACAATCTGAGCCAGAATCAAACAGACAGCAATAGTTTTCACCATTTATTACAACATTTGAAGAACATAATTTATTACAAGCATTCACTTTCTTTTTGTCCAGACGCTGCTTAACCCAACATAAACTTTCCACATGGCCGGATTTTTTACAAAAATTGCATTTGTTTTCAGATTCATGCGAGTTCGACAAATTTTCCTTGAAATTAGTACTAGTCGGTTTATTGTTTGGACAATTGGTTCGAATATGCCCCATCTTACCACAGCCATAACAATTTTTTTCAACTCGTGAACGTTTGCTCGAAGAAGGATATGAATCTGAACATCGTTTCAAGGACTCCTGTACAACTTGTCTATTTTGTTTTTGATATCCAAATGCAAGTTGATCGTTGTTTTTAGGGGAGTTGCGAATTGAGGACAAATGATCGATTAGACTCTGAACATTGTTTGGCATAACAAAGGTTAGAGAATTTCTCAAACTTGAATCAGTTATGCAACCAATAACAATGCGAACAATCATGTCTTCAGGTATTTCGAAAGGCAACTGGTTAATCTGTGCAATTTTTTCCATAATAAAATCATTGTATGAATTTGATTGAGAACTTTCGAAGTTTGCAACTTTCCTTAAAAGCGTTACAACATTAGTACCATTTGCAAAAGTGTGTATTAATGACGAGCGTAAATCTACCCACTGGTAGTGTTGAAAACCATATTTCTCAAACCAAACCTTTGCTCTACCAAGTAATGCGGACTGTATTCTTGGTATGACATCAAAATCTTCTAAGCTATCTCTTTTTATTCTCAAATCCACATCGTCACACCATTTTTTAATATCAACCCGTGATAAATCAGGGTCAAACACGGGAAAACCTGACGTTATTTTTTGGTGACTACTATTTTGAACTAATCGAATTATATCGCCGACTGCTTTCAAATTGATCAGATTCTCTTGATTATTTTGAGAAGCATTGTCTTCAATATCATTCTCCTTGTCTGGATTATTACTCTTTTCTGAATTCATGTTCACAAAATATTTTCTACCAAAAATATTATAAATAAGAAAAAAAAAAATTACTTATCTTTTATTCCCGTAAGGCTTTTCAGTGTAGGTACCTTTTTTAACTTTTCCAAAATATTTTTGTTCTCGAACTTTCTGTTTTTCTTCTTATGTTTTTTCTTTTCTTTTCTTGAACCCAAAATCCAAAATCCAAAATTATTTACGAAATCTCTTCTGGAGTCTTGATTCTTTTTTATTCTTTATTCACAAAAAAAATTCAAGCAACAACTTTTTTTTCATAAAAAGGCTTATAGGAAGTATCCCACTTCTGATGAAAGGACCAAGTCTTTAAGGGCCTAAGATGTTTAGGGAGGATTTACTACCACACCTTCCTCTAGAAAAGCTACGTTGAGAATGCCCCAATTCTCAACGTTTCACCTTTCTCTAGACGAAAAAAGTATTTTGTTTTTGTTAGATTTCCAAACAATCTCAAAACATGATTTTCAAAGCTCAAGTTTTTGAAAAACAAAGTTGATATTAATCAAGTGTATTTATCTATCATATATATTTTTTTTTTTTTTTGAAATATGTAGTTTGGACGCGCCTGACAACCTGAAATCCCCGACTAAATTTCCTGGCTCATGTGTTTTCTTATTCTTCAAACTACGACGTAAGAAAAGTTTCATATAAAAATATTTTAAAAAATTTAGAGTTTGATTTAGTCCCGCTACTCACCAGCCAGGTCTGCAAATCCGTGTTAGGGTATAATGGGAGAGATGTGTGACAAGTTTTCAGCTTGCCTCAAATACCTACACAAAAAATGGTACCAGCTCTCGGACTAATAGGTTTTAAGGGTATAATGAAATGTTCGCACCTGATATTCGTATGGAAGAAAAGCAATATTAATCTCCTTTACAGTTTTGATTTTTCTTGCAGGAACCTTTGCACAAAAATCATTGAACAGTTCTTCTGCACAAGCTATAAAAAAATAAAATTATCGAAGCATAAAAATATGAGTGCAATCCCATGACGAACTTCCCAGGGAAGAAAAAGAAAAAATAACTTCAATTGTTTATAACAATAATCAAACTATTATCAACGTTACTATACTCTGTCCGATAAAAATTGGCAGTACAGGCCTTATGGGAGAGCTTTTTAAAAATCAGTGGCGCGCTGTTCTCTACACCATACCCAATTGAAGGGAACTCCTTAAAAAAGTTTTATAAAACACCCATGAATTTTTGATGGCATCCGACGTAAACAACGACCTGCCTGGTACACACTTGAGCATGCACTGATCGTTCTCTGCTGCTTTTCAACCCTCATTAAATCACACATATTCAGAGTTGCCTTTTTCTATTTCGTAACTCACTTCGTATTTTTTTCTTACTTTTTCAATGGATTTCTGTTGAGGAGCTTTCGCTTCGAGAGCTTTCTTAACGATGAGTGTTATCGAGTTGTGTTCGACTTTTGCATTTCTTTTAAAGTTTTGCAAATCAGTTAAAATGCAGTTATAAAAATCAAAGCCATTTTATTTGATGAAGAATATTATTTGCGTAGATTCTCGTACAGGGCGATAGCTTTGTTGATTTTGCGAGTTATTTTTGTGCATTATTGTGATAATATTATTGTGCTGTTGTTGTTCTATTGTTGTGTTGTTTGTTTTTTCTTGTTGTGCTTTTGTTGTGTTGTTTGTATATTATCTTTGTGATTTTGTTGTGTTGTTTGTGTTTTATTGCTGTTGCTTTTGTTGTGTTGTGCAAATTTCAACATCAAAATGCTCAAAGGACTTGAGTGCCAAAAAAAAAGAGATAGTTGAGGCGACAAAAGCAATTTTTAAGAACCTGCAAAGTAAAACCGAGGCTGTAAAGCAGGTTGTTGATATATTTTCTGTATCTGAAGGAACAGTGTACAGACTTCTAAAGGAAAATAGCACCAAAAGCCACAACTCACCACCAAAAAAGAAAAACCAATCTGGTCGCAGAATTAAAATTGATGATTTTGATAAATGTACAATCAGACAAATTGTTCACCAGTTTTTTTTCAAATAATGAATGAGAATAATTAATGAGAAAAATGGCAACCCTGCAGTTATTTCATTTAGCTTTTTCGAATTCAAAATGCGCATTACGGCAACCCCGTAAGAGCTTTTTTGAGAAAAGTACTTATGGGTAGGAAAAGAGTGCGAACGAGATGCAGATAACCCTATCTTCCCTGTACTGCTAATTTTTATCGGACAGAGTATAATGAATTCGTATAGGTTTAAAATCATAACATCCTATTCATACTACATATATATACACTGTTTTTCCTTGAAATCAAGAAAATATATCGGCTTACTTCAATTGTTTATAACAAATTAACTACTTGAGTGTATTCGAGTTATAAAACTTTTTAAAATAAGAATACACTACTTTTAAGAAACAAATACTGTACACGATTCGCTCTCTTTCAAGCGATTCGAATACCTACACTGTTTGATTTCTATCTCGAGAGAACGAATGCAATGATTTACGGTAAAAAAGCATCGAATGCAAGGAATGCAATGTTGTTATCTAATGCAACGTTATTGTTTCTCAGGTTTTAAGTGAAGAAGGGTTAAACAAAATTGGAGCTAAAATGGATTTCAATTATCTAAGTTACAATTTATTATTTAAAGACTAAGAAAAATGAGTTCTACAAATTATTATTAGGATTCAACAAACGATACAGATGCTTCCACAATCTATTAATATTATTAAGCAATTAAAATGTAAAAGCAAAATTAGCCAGCAGCGAATATAAAATAAATATCAAAAGAGGCAGGAGTAAAATTTGGGATATATTTGGAGGAATTGTGAACGAAAATGGCGACGAGCTTGAAAACTTGGTAGTATGCCGAAACTTTTTGAAACACATCAAATTTAGTTACATATTCAAAAAAAAAAAAAAAATTAACAATGCCGAGACAATTGAGAAGAAAAAAGTAAATGTCGAAGACAAAAAAATAAGTGTTTTAACAGCTACGAAGTGGGAAGTTCATTTAAAATTGTGGAAGATTCTAGATTTAAAGAGTTTGTTGTACAGTTTCTATTAACTATCGGTTCCAAATATGGAACAAACGTGGATATTGAAGATTTGCTGCCCCATCCAACCACAATAACACGAAATATTACAAATTTGTATAGCAAGTACTTTGATGATATGAAATATGAGCTAAAACTGTGTACAAGCAATGGATATGGGCTAACATCAGATATTTGGACCGATAATTTTTTGAGAACTTCCTATATATCGTTAACAATTCACTTCATTAAAGGAAACATAAATGTAAGACTCTTAGGTTTAAAAGCAATGAGAGGCGGATCTTGTACTGGTAAGTTACCAACAAAAATATTAATTTAAAAATTCTCTTCAAATTTAGATCGTTCTTATTGAATTTACAGCTCAAAATATACGAGGTAAAATAACTCAGCTTTTGCGTGACTTTGACTGCGATATAAACAGTAACAGACCGAAGACCCAATATAACCGCTGCATTTCGTCCATACAACAACATTTTCTGTATTTTTTTTTGTTATAATGAGCACGCACTCAAGGGGTTTCTATTCCCTTTTTATGCCGAAGCGGGCGTTAGGAGAAGTAGGATAGATAGTCGGTTAACATTGGTCTTGAAATCTTGAATATTGCAACGACTGGGGAAGACATAGTGTGGAAGAGAGTTCCACATTCGCGTAATACGGCTAAAGAACGATTCTCTGAACATGACCGTACGACCAAAGATGGGCTCGGGCTAATTGGCATTCCTGTAGGCGCGGGTATTACGGTTGAATATCTTAAGGGGAGGAATGCTATTTCTATAGAACATATACCGTTGAAATAACGGTAGAAGAGGGTGAGGCATGAGACATTACGTCGCTGTTCAAGTGACGTAAATGTCTCAACGATGTTATGGTCACCTATCATTTTATATGCTCTGTTCTGGATACTGTCCAAAACACTTAAGTATGTTACTGGAGCACCAGCCCAAACGTGGGAGCTGTACCTACTCAAGCTTTGGACGTATATATGTTTTGTAGATGGTAACAAGATCAGAAGGGGAAACAAATTCTTGCATCTTCTTAAAAAACCTCAACATCTTGAGGCATTTTTGGCGACATCGCATATGTGATCATTCCACAAGAAGTGGTCGGTGATGCACAAACCGAGAATTTCGAGATGTTCGGTTTCACTGATGCAAGTGACACTCATGGGCAGTGGCAAAGGGGTATATCTCGCTTAAACGATATATGACAGCATTGAGTTTTCGAAGCATTAAACTCTACGCGGTTTTTAATTCCCCATTGTACAATGCTGTTTAAGTCAGAGTTTAATGAGGAGGGATGTGAGTCTGGGAACGAATATGAAAAGCTAAGGGTACTATCTTCAGCGAAACAATGAATTGGATATGAGAAAGAAGGTCGGAGACAAAACGGAGCCCTGGGGCACACCAGAATTTATTTTGTGGGTTTCAGACTTGAATCCGTCCAGTACAACTTGTATTGAACGGTTTGAAAGAAAGTTTCTAATCCAACGAAGGAGAGATTCGTCGATACCGAAAGCACGCATTTTCGATAAAAGAGCAAGATGCCAGACTTTATCAAGTGCTTTTGAAATATCAAGTGCAACAATCTTACTTTCTCCAAAACGATGTAAAGATTTGTTCCACTGTTCGGTGATAAACCATCAGATCACCAGTGGACCAGTTGCTGCGAAAGCCGTCATTAAGAAGTTTTCGGTCTTCGAGATATTTCTTGTGCTGATAGCTTATCAGCGTTTCCATGATCTAAGAAAGAAGGGACGTAAGTGCAATTGGTCGAAGGGAGAAGATTCGCCCTTTTTTGGGATTGGCTGGCCAAATGCTGTTTTCCAACTGCTCGGAACGAGCCCAGAAGAATAGGATAGATGGAAAAACTTACGCAAGGGTTTTGGCAGCGTGGAAGAACACCTCTTCAGAACAATAGCAGGGATACCATCCGGGCCAGCGGATTTGTGTTTGTTGAGATCTTTTAGGACCCTCGCTATAGCACGAGTGCGAAAGAAGATTTGTCCCATGGAATCATTGACGCGCTCGAGAACTGGGGCAGTCATGACAATCTCTGGCAGCGAAGAGTTGGAGGCGAACTGCCTAGCAAAAAGGTTAGCTTTCGCGAGAGAGCTAACGACTGGAGTATCATCATCAACGAGTGTTGGGAACGAGGAAGAAGAAGAATTCTTCATATTTTTCACAAATGATCAAAAAATGTTACTGCCATTGGGACATTGTTGTATTTTTTGCCTTAGTTTTTGGCCATGTAAAAATTTGGTCCGTCAAAGATGAAGGCATTGCAGGCCTTCCTCGCTTGTTTAAACTTATTCCGGTTACCCTCACTTGATCTAATGGCTGATTTTAAACCGAAACAAGATTCGATTCATTCGTTTGATTCGATGCATTTAAAATATTACGTGCATCAAAGCGAATACACTACTTTTTCGAATACCTACACGATTCTATTTGTTTTGATACAAAAAATGATTAATTTGATTCGTTTTGGAAGACATCGATGCCGTGTTTTATTGGGAACTTAGCTTAGCTCAGTAATAGGAATTCCAATAAAACGCTTTTCTCAGTTTTAAACTGAGTTTCTATTTTATATTTAAAAGTTCTTACCCCTGGAATCAAAAACTCAATCAAAACAAATGTCAAATGTGAAACTCTAGTGATGGGCGCATTCGAACGATTTAATCGATTCAAGAAACTATTCGATATTGCACTGTGAAATCATTCGGATGATTTCTCAAACCTACTAGTACCGCTATTACTGCTACTTATATGTATTCGAATGAAAATAATCGATTATTAGCATTCAAATGAAAATCATCGATTATTAGTATTCGAATGAAAAAAGATCGAATTACGATTATTACGAGCAGTATTTGAATGACGACTATTAGTATTCGATTGAAAAGCAACTAGAACATATTATCAAGTTTGGTGTTTACAATTTAAAATGTCAAGTAAACATTTTGTAATTCGAATGATCACTCGATTATTCAAATCAATCGAATACTTTTTTCTCGATTATTGAAATCGTTCCATTATGCTCACCACTAGCTCAAATATCCCATTTGTGTCTGCCAAAATTTAGATAAAAAAAAAAACATATTTTGCTGACTCTAGGGTCGAGTGTCATTCTGACAAGCTGTTTAAGGTTGAGATATATTCCCAAAGCCTGGAGAATGGCAAAAGTAGTCTTCATTCCTAAAGCAGGGAAACCCTTCCACGTTAACCCTAAAGATCTACGACCAATCAGCCTATCATCCTTCCTTCTTAAAACCTTGGAAAGATTGATTGAAATTTACATCAGACATAACTTAAAACCATGTCTCATCTCCACAGCTCAACATGCGTACTCTAAGGGAAAATCAGTAGAAACAGCACTTCATTCGCTGGTACGTAGTATTGAAAATTCCCTCAAATACAAAGAATATAACCAAGTAGCTTTCCGAGAAATTGAAGGAGCTTTCAACAACGTCAGTTACTAGGCGATCACAATAGCAATGGACAAGCTGAAATTAGAGAAATCACTCATAGATCTTATAAGTCTCATGCTCAAAAGCAGGACAATAACTTCCAGCATGAGAAGTTTTACTTCCACCAGATCGGTTAATCGAGGTACCCCCCCAAGGTGGGGTCCTTTCGCCTCTTTTATGGAACATGGTAGTTAACGACCTACTAACATCATTGGAAGCAGAGGGTTTCAGGGTGATTGCCTATGCTGACGACGCGACGTTGCAATATCTGTATCTGGGAAACATCCCCAAGTTCTCGGAACTCCTACAAAATGCCTTAATTAGGTTAACAAATTGGGTTAAGCAATGTGGCTTGGACGTCAATCCACATAATACAGAACTAGTACTCTTTTCGAGAAGGTACAAAATTCCTCAGATTAGCCCGCCCAAGATTAAAGGAATACCATTAAGCTTTTCCGACCAAGCTAAATATTTAGGCCTCATTTTAGAGAATCTCAGTCTATCATTCCCAATCAATGTAGTGTATTCCAGGCAGAAGTAATGGCGATTAAAGAGGCACTATCGTGGCTCAAAGAAAACGTTATATCTTGCAAGGATATACGAATCTTCTCGGACAGCCAAACCGCTCTCAAATCTCTCGCGTCTGTCTCCACAAACTATCAAATAGTCCACGATTGTCGATCATCTCTGAATGAGATGACGGAACAGTTTAATATTCACCTCATTTGGGTGCCGGGCCACAGAGACATTCCGGGAAATTGCAAAGCCGATGAGCTCGCCAAAAACGGAACACTTCTGCCTAATGTTAGACAAAAACATAACATAGGAACACCGTTTGCTACGTATAAAAAATGCTCTAGAATCAACAAATGCTAGATGGTCACAGGGTACCACCTGCCTCCAAGGCCAAGCATAGACCTAAAACGGTCAAAAGGCTTGATATCCCTGAGCAGACAAAATATAAGCTCTACAATTGGAGTTATAACAGGACACTGCCTCTTTGGTAGACATGCTCTGAGGCTAGGGGTCTACACAAATGACTTCTGTAGAAGCTGCATGGACGAGGAGGAAGAGGAAACAGTACAACACCTTCTATGTACATGTCCAGCACTCTCCATTAGAATGAATAACTTTCTCGGTAATCCCTTCTTCGATAATACCAGTGAACTGGCAACGATCGACACAAAATGTCTCTCTAACTTCATTTGTTTAAGTTCATTACTCTTCCTTCTCCCATGAGTATTTTGTGGTATCACAACGGATCCTTGAGGGCTAAGTGAGTCAACAACAACTAGACAGCCACTACAACCTAACCTAGGGTCGAGTAGCCGATACTTTATTACTAACTAAAATTCCTAACTTATTTTTACTTAGTTTTAAGGTGTTGTTGTTTGACATGTAAAATTTTACTAAGCGTAGTATAAAATTCCCAATAAAACACGGCTAGTGTGTTTTGAATGCAATTTTAAACCATTCGTTGCAGACCTTTAATTGACAAATCTTCTAACATTTATAAAAACGTTTTTTTCGAGCTATGGTCGCAATTTTTTGCAGAAATGATCATAATTTTCATGAATAAATGATGAATACTTTCAGATTTTGTTGAGATAAAAAAAAGCACTAACCGATTTAGCTGAAAAATGAATCAGTTCACGATTCACTTAATCTGCCCATTGCAAATATTTCCCCTGGGAAGTTAATAACTGCATTAAATGGCAATAAAAACAAAAGTCGTAGTGGCAAACGAAGAGTACGAAGGGGAAGCAAATAAAAATAAAATTTAATTGTCTAACTACAACAAAAAGATGACATCGATTTTTAATACAATAATGTGTGCAATTGGTGTTTTTTCCCCTTGTAGGTTAGTGTCAAATTACACAAGCAAATATAAGACTTGCGCTTAAGACTTTTCGAATAATAAAAAAATAGCTTATTTCAAAATTCTACAAAATATTGCTAAGAAGCACTAAACGAGCCTCGTGTTTGCTTGTTTTGTTGTAATTTGGCATATCCTGTGGGAATTTTGGTGTTATTGCTGGACGATTTGCTTTTCTGTACACATAAACATACATTAAATTGAACACTACAAAAAATGTAAGCAAAACTTAAGGAGATTCGATTCGTCTTATGAAATTGTTGATGTTTCCGAGTGCTTTCCTTATATTTTTACTTGCTTTTTTCTTATTTTAAAAAAAGCATGCAATTATAATATTTTGCGCGACATTTTCTGTTTGCTTTCTTTTAAGTTTGGTGTTTAGAGTTTCACATAGGTTTTTAGGGTATATGAAATGTTCGCACCTGACATTCGTACGGAAGAAAAGCAATATTGATCTCCTTTAGAGTTTTGATCTTTCTTGCAGCGCACGATTTACACAAATCATTGAACAGTTCTTCTGGACAAACTATAATTAAAAATTAAATGAACAAAATGGGCTGATAAACAAGTTTGTTTTTAATCGTCGAAAAATTACTCAATAGTGAGCTAGTGTGTTTCCTTTTTACATTAAATATTGGGAGAAAAGACTTACTTACTTAATAAATAAAAGGGTATTTGATAAGCACTAGTTTTTTACTTGCAAATTGGTTCAAACTAAGTGTATAAGTTTATTCTAATAAATAATGCAAGAATATGGAAATAAAAAATAATCATATTTCAATACGAACCGACTGTATAAAAATCTTACCATTTTATTTTGTTGAGAATATTTTTCTTACATATGTACTTATGTGTATAAATGTATTAATAAATTCTTTAATAAAATAAACTCCATGGGGTAAGCCTTGAGGTGGCGGAGTGGCTTACGGTAACTACTACTAAGAAGCTTAGAGCTATGCGATCGCGAAAGGGCCTCCCATGGTCGACAGATCGAAGCGGAGTAGGCTGTTACTACTAATTACCCCACAAGGAAGGAGTGTTCCCACCAAGGCATTCCCAACGAGGGACGGCAGCGGATGAAATTTTTTTTTTTTTGGAATCAACGGTGGCGTCTTCAGTTCCAGTTAGGCCGAACTACTTGGTGAACACCTTTACGGGCTACTGACTCATTTGAAACCCAGGCCGTAAAAGGAGCGGTTTCCGGCTCTTGCACTTGAAGTCACATCGAATGCCTGGTACTCCAGGTTGGGGGTTGTACGTCGGGCTGACTTCTCGACTACGTAGAAAAACATTAAGTTGCGAAGCAACAACAGGCTACAGAAACGGACGGATATACTGATGACGGCCCAAGCAAAAGTTTTAAGGATAACGAATTTCGGATATGCACGTGGAATATTAGGTCCCTTAATATACCGCGTGCTGCCGAACAATTAGCGGAGACCCTCAACTGCTACAATGCAGACATTACCGCTATCCAGGAAATGCGATGGGATGGACCGGGCAAAAGGAGGATGAAAAACTACGACATTTACTTTGGTAATTGCTACCGAGAGCAACAGCAGCGGCTTTTTGGATGCGGATTCGTCGTGGGAAGCAGACTCAGGCAAAAAGTCTTGAGCTTCAAATTTGTAAAGGTCGCTACACACACAACAGTATACTTGACAAGTATACTTGTACAATCAACTTGTACAAGCAAACTGTAACGTCTGTAGGGATATTTTGCTCAAGTTTTTTACTTGTGCAAGTCACTTGATGATTGATTGATTTCGAATCCAGCAAACTTGCGCAAGCTATACTTGCACAAGTAAAACGAAACGTGTGTACCTATATTTTTTAGCTTGCACAGATAAATTAGTAGTCCGCGACCGTGAATAAGCTTTACGTCAGTATATCATCATATCGATCGATTTGAGGAAGAGCAATGGTGAATTACTAGAAGATTTTATTCGTGCCTACGAAAATCAGCCGTGTCTTTGGCGAATAAAATCTGCCGAATATCATGAAAGAATGAAGAGGGATGCAGCGTACAAAATCTTACTTGATAAGTATAGATTAATTGACAGCCAAGCCGATAAGCCGTTATTAAAAAGATAAATGGCTTCAGGACAAATTATAGAAAAGAAAAAAAAATGACGCATCTTATCGCTCCGGCAGTGGCACAGAGGACTTATATCTACCTACACTGTGGACTGTGGTACTACCACTTGTTTGGCTTTTTGGTAGATCAAAAGAAATCTTAATGTTGCTGTTAATCTTTTGTGGGGAGTAATAGCCTGTGGTGAAAGTATGTTCGAATATTTAAGATCTTCATAGCTACTTCCGGTTGCAAGAAATCTTAATGTTGCTGTTAATCTCTCGTGGGGAGTAATAGCTTGTCTCATAATCGTATCTTGTTTTTGAAATACAGGTGTTACGAGTGACAAAAGCTTCAGATATGTTTCTTCACTCATTCTGAGATAATTATGCCAATCACGCGGATATATCTTCAATTCACTCAGTAAATTGATATGGGAGTAGCTTCTTCTTTTCAGTAACCACTCTTTACACCACACATCACGTTTCTTTTTTACGAATAAGATAAAAAGCAGCCAATGAAGCAAGAAAGTCGTCGTCCGATTCACACATTTTCGCAACATAAACTGAAAAATGTTCGAGCATGCTGTATCGTGTGGAGGCGAAATGAAAAATAAGTATGCTTGTACAAGTATACTTGTACAAGTATACTTGTACAAGTATACTTGTCAAGTATGCTGTTGTGTGTGTAGCGACCTTAAGCGATCGCATCGCGACGATCCGGGTCAAGGCAAAATTCGACAGCATTAGCCGCAAAGAAGGACAAGAGCTGCTCAAAACAAACAATGTAAGCAAAACTTAAGGAGACTCGATTCGTCTTATGAAATTGTTGGTGTTTTAGAATTTTATTTTCATTAATGAATTCCGAGTGCTTTCCTTATATTTTTACTTGCTTTTTTTTCGTTTTTAAAAAAAGCATGCAATTATATATATATACAAAGAGGAGAGGGGAACGCCGTCTTCTCAGAAGAAAAAAGAGGGATCATGAGAAGCGTCAGATCGAGGATGTTGAGAGAGCCGACATCAGGAATGAAGTTCGGAGGTTCTACCGGAAGGTTAAACAGCTGGCTCAAGGTCATTGAGCAAGAACCGATGCCCGAAGAGATAAACAAGAGAACATCATAGTAGAAACGCAGTCAATGCTGGGAATTTGGAAAGACCACTTCTGTCTGTATAACGGCGACGACGAACAAAACCCCGCCGTCAGACCGGAGCCTTTTATCGTACACGATGATAGCCAACAATACCGTGAACCCGACCTAGTAGAAGTAAAAACGGCAATATCACGTCTGAAATCCAACAAAGCCGCTGGAGTAGATGGTCTAGCTGCCGAGCTGTTCAAAGCAGCAGGCCACGGTCTAGATTGAAGCATGCACCACATCATCTGTTAAATATGGTCGGAAGAATGCATGTCCGATGAATGGAACCTCAGCATTGTTTGCCCGATCCTGAAAAGGCGAGATACTCTAAACTGCGCCAACTACAGAGGAATCAGCCTACTTAACATCGCCTACAAATTCCGCCAGGAAAGTCAACCATCGACTAAATTACGTTGCGGAAATCCTGGAAAAAACCTATGAACTCCAAATCGATATCCACCACCTTTTCATCGATTTTAAGGCCGCGTATGACAGCATCTACAGAGACGAACTGTATAAAGCTATGTCTATTTTTGGCATTCCTGCCAAGCTCGTTCGCTTGTGCAAAATGACGATGGAGAACTCACGCTGCTTCATCAAGGTTGGCAACGAGCTTACGGAATCTTTCGATGTCGAAAACGTATTCAAACAGGGCGACGCACTGTCGTGCGATTCTTTTACATCGTTCTTGAGAAGATAGTGCAAAACTCCACCGTCAACACCAGAGGCACTATCTTCCAAATATCGGTTCAACTTCTCCCGTACGCCGCGCCGATGATATTGAATGTGCCTTAGGCTGTTTCGAGTGGAAAGTTCTTCGGGTCATCTTTGGCCCCGTGTGCATTGAAGGGGAATGGCGAAGAAGATACAACAGCGAACCTTACGGGTTGTACAACGACATGGACCTAGCCAGAAGCGTCAAGGTCCAGAGACTCAGATGGATCGGTCATTTAGAGCTGATGGACACTAATGCTCCGGCCCGGAAAGCCTTCGACACTATTACCGAGCGACGTAAAAGGACTGGAAGACCGCGAATCAGGTGGCGCACACAAGTGGAAGAGGACCTCAATCAACTTGGAGTGCAAAACTGGAGACAGCTAGCTAGGGACCGAGCTGCCTTGCGGAGACTGTTGATTGAGGCCCAAGTCCATACCGGACTGTAGTGCCACCTTAAATAAGTAAGTAAGGTTATATGATTGGTATTTGATGCTTGATTTACAAAAATGAATAGCTGCTAAATTGTCCGACACTTTAGAAGCCACCAATGTTTTTGTACCTTTACAGTAAAACTAAGCAGCGGACTCCTCAACTATTCGTCAGCTATGAATAAACAATTTGGTATGAAAGTTACTAGTTTTAAGACATTTGCAATGGATTAATTTATGAAATTTAATGAGTCCCAAAGCAGCCACACACATTTTAATTCAGACAGAGGACGCAAGCAATATCCGGTATTTTCTTACAAAATATATTAGTAAGAAACTTTGAAGTTAGTCGTTTTTAATGTATTAGACAAATTTAGTTTCGATTTGTTTCGTATTCACCAATACCTTATCTTCGTAAGCTATAAATGCAATATTGATTTCTTTACACGTTCTAATGTACTTCTTGGCTATTAATTTTCCATGTAAATCTCTGCTTGACTCTAATAACTCAAATACATCGTCAGGAATAGCTAAATATTGTTATTATCATATTAAAAATATTGATTCTTTTTATTAAATAATGTTAAACGTTTAGAAATGAGCAAACGTACCTTCAGTGAAAAACACGTGAGCGTAGCGATACATGGGTCGTGCTGGATTCTCAAAATCGCGCATTAGAGCCTTTACAGATTCTTCAGATGGTGTAATTAGATATACGGCTTCCATTGTGGGAAGTGGTTCCCGCTTTTTATTTATGTCTTCCACCACTAAAAGACGTTATTATTTTTTAAACAAAACCAAAGAATATATTTTACAACACAATAATTACAAGTTATGCCCTCAGCACTAATTTCATGCATTTTAGTGCAAGCGGACACCATTCGCATGGCTAGCTTATCAACCACAAGAACTCGCCATTCGACGCCAGCGGCTGCTGGTTTTGCTGCAGCTGCTGCAGTTTTTTTGGGATTGGCAGGAGGTTTGTATTTCACAACCTCATTCATGATTTCTGAGGAAGAGAAAGTAAACAAAAAAAATCAATAAGAAAAGGTTTTTTATAGATTTTGTAATGTTTGCAATTTAAAATCGATTACAAGCCCCTACTCTTTTTAAAAGATATAAATGTACATAAGTAGCAATATTTGTAGTTTTCTTTGCATGACTAGAAAACTTTATATGCCTATATGGTGAAGTATAGATTTGATTTAACACAGAACGCGGTACCAAGAAGAGGAAAAAAGGTTAAGGAAAGAAGAAAAGAAGGCACCCTGTGAAGAATAATAACAAGAACACTTATGAACTCAAAAAGGCTATTCACCAGCATACGAGGGGAGCAGATTAAACATTGCATCAATTACTAATACATGCATGAAGTTATTGTTGGAGAGTATATCTTAAAAGGCTGAAAACACAGGATTTAAAAAAAAATAATGTGTTTCAACACTTTGGAATGTGGTCAGGAAGTCGATTTTATCTATACAGATTTTTCGAAAGCTTTCGACTCTAGTTTGGCAGAGTGCCGGAGAGTAGCATAGGAAGTGAGCTGTGTTTTCGTGCTCTTCTTCATTGCCGCAGCCTCTACATATGTCGTCTATGCTAAGCCCATCTTCTTTTTGTGGTAGGCAAGTAGGTTTGTCCCGTTATCACACTTATGAGGGATCTTAGGGACGGTTTTTTAAGAAGTAAAATCCTATCGGATTTTTTCTTGTCGTAATAAGGCCAGAGTTTCCTGGTGTTACTACAGGTTTCTAGTAGGTTCCATCTATCATTCGCTTTTTGAATGATATTTTTACTGATGTTTCGTTTTAGTTCGCATTGAGGGATTCTGATGATATGGTGTATGAGAGAGGAATCAAGTATTGAGCCTTCTCTTGCAAGCTCATCCGCTTTTTCGTTTCCCGGCACACCACTGTGACCGAAAACCCAGCAGTCTTACGTTATGCTGCATACCAAGAACCCTTAGCTCTTCGCGATAGCAAGAAACAAGCTTTGACTTGATTTGAGTGGCAGAGATCGCTTTTATTGCTGCTTGGCTATCAATGAAAAAGGTGATATCAGTGTGTGATATCGCCATCATGGATATTTGATTAGCAGCGTTTTTCACTGTCAAGATCTCGGCCTGGAAGTCACTGCTATGGTCGGGAAGTTTGAATGAACTGGCAAGGTTAAGATTTTCTGAGTAGAAACTTGCCCCTACTCCAGTAATCATTTTCGAACCATCAGTAAAGATGGTAAAGTTCGATTCATTAGTTTAAGGGACACTGTTTTCCAGAGCTTGCCACCAAACTAAACTGCCATAAGTTAGAATGGGTCTAACAATGGCTGTATACATCCACATGATTATCTTAGGATTTGGTCTCCAATTTCTTCCCAGAATCCTATTACATGGGTAGAGTGCAATCATGGCCTTCTTGTATCTTTCTTGTCTGTTTAGACCCCAGTCGAGTTTCTTATCCAAGATAACTCCAAGGTATCTCGCTTTTTCTGAGAGTTTAAGTTGGGTGTTATCAATTTTTGGTAATTCGAAAGAAGGGATTTTCCTTCTATTAGTGAAAAGTACCAGTTCCGTTTTCAGGGGGTTAACCTTAAGACCGCATTTCTTGGCCCAATTACTGACCGTAGTTAATGCTTTTTCTAATTGTTCGCTTACAGTGGTTAGGTATTTTCCTGTCGCCAGAAGCGCTTAATCGTCGCCATATGCTACAACTCTGACACCACTGTTCTTAGGTTTGATGAGAATTTCATTCATCACCAAAGTCCTGAGGAGAGGTGAGATCATTCCGCCTTGTGGAACTTGACGTTTGGTTAAATTTTGACACTTCGCATTGAATAAAATGTGTAAAAATTAGGCTAGCTGCGGAGCAGGCTAAAATATGACAGCAGTGGTTAATTCATTAAATTCGCACAAGGCCTAAGTTAGATTTTTCTGTGCATATTAACAACATTGCAAATAAAGCTAATTCAATGCTTTGATTTATAAAGCGTCGGTCAAAGGAGTTCTGCGATCCAATTATCAACATTGTACCAACTATATTTTATGAGCCCTTGACACGTATGAAGAGGCTTTCAAACTGCAACTCAGACTTATTCGATTTAAATTTAAGTAAGTTGGGTGTTGTAGGATCTGGTGGCGTATGCCGTAATTTCCTACACACCAAGTGGTTTCTTAACCTCCTCGTGGTAACCACCGGGTACTGGTTATATCTTTAGATATAACTTACGAAACTTGTAAGCGCGGGTGCAAAACGGAGAAACAGAAGCACCTTATCAACGGCCTAACAAATTTGGAGGTTAGTGCGAGGGGCTAACAACCCCTCCACAGTACAAAACTTGAACGTTATGAGAGAGATACAAGCCTCGGATAATGACGCCCCTCTTATGGTAACCAGACCCGGAACGACAACGGACTATGCATTGAGAATTTGTACCTGGAATTTAAGAACACTCGACACTCCAGGTGCAACTCAGAAACTTGAATCTGTCCTCTCGCAGTATAAGGCAGATATTACTGCGATCCAGGAAATACGATGGATAGGATCAGGGACAATGACGAGAAAGAATTGCGACATTTATTATAGCTGTCATCAAAGATTGCATATATTTGGATGCGGATTCGTCGTGGGAAATCGGCTTAGATCGAAAGTCATGGATTTCAAGCCAATAAGTGATCGCCTGGCTGTGATCCGCATCAAGGTCACATTACAAAACATCAGTATAATATGTGCACACGCCCCCACCGATGATTCTGAGGAGTCTAGTAAGGAGGATTTCTACGACCTCCTAGGTAGAGCCTACGGAGCCTGTCCAGAGTACGACGTCAAAATCGTACTCGGAGACTTCAATGCAAAAATCGGGAAGGAAGACATCTTTGGCGGATTATTTGGAAAGCACAGCCTCCACGAAGAAACAACAGATAACGGCTTCCGACTAATCGACTTTGCTGCAGCTCGTAATACGGTGATAAGTAGCACTAGGTTTCCAAGACAGAAGATCTACACAGCAACCTGGCGATCTCCGGATGGTCGAACCACCAACCAAATCGACCATGTGCTAATCGGCGCAAGGCACGCATCCAACATCCTGAACGTACGCACTTTCCGAGGAGCAAATGTCGACTCTGACCACTTTCTGGTAGTGGCTAAGTTTAGAGCTCGAATATCAAACGACAAAAAAACACGTGCGGCCCAAAGAAAGAAGTTCAACATCGGTTGCCTTAGCACTCCGGATAATGCCAGAGGCAACAGTGAGCGACTCTCCAACGTCCTCTCAAATACCACAGATGTTAACACCTTGTGGAACCAATATCGGGAAATAATAAAAAATGTAGCCGAGACCACCATAGGTTACCAGCCACCCCCGATAAAGAACCCGTGGTATGATGGTGAGGGCGCGTTATTGAAAAGAGAGACGGAAAATGCACGTTTGCAGATGCTGGAGAGAAGAGTATCGAACAAAAAGGAGAAATGAGAAAAAGACCCTGCGAAGGAAGAAAAGAGCATCCGCAGTTTCTCAGCTCAAATATCTAGAAGAGTCTCGGGCCAAGAACAACACCCGGCGTTTCTTTAAAAGGTCGAAGCAATTAGCTTCTGGTTTCAGAACTAGGACACAGGCTCTTCGAAACAGTGAAGGAAACCTAGTCACCGAAGCACAGGGAATTGTAGATGTTTTCAAGCTGCATTTCCAACAGCTGCTGAATGCGCAAAACGTCGAGCGTGCTAATGACGAAAGAGAAGCAAGACCAGACAATGAATACCCAGTCCCAGCCCCCAGCACAGAAGAGGTAGAAAGAGCCATTCAAAAGCTAAAATATAAAAAGTCCGCCGGGTCGGATGGCATACCTGCGGAACTCCATAAATATGGAGGAGGTGTTTTGATGAACCGCATGCACCAGGTCATCAACAAAGTGTGGGAGGAAGAATACATGCCCACTGACAGGTCGATGAGCTCCATATACTCCATCTACGAAAAAAGCGATCCTATGCCATGCAAAAACTACCATGGCATATCCCTGCTTAATGTTGCATAAAAAGTCCTATCCAACGTACTGTGTGAGCATCTTAATCCTTTCTGCAACACAACAATCGGTACGAACCAGTGTGGCTTTAGGCCAGGCAGAACAACGATAGACCAAATATTCACACTGAGGCAGATCCTGGAAAAGACCAACGAATTTCAAGTCGAAACCCACCATCTTTTCATCGACTTAAAAGCTGCTTATAATAGCATCCACCGCCAAGAGGATGCCAGAGCGCTTGAGCCAAGAGCTTATGATGGCGATGTCTGAATTCGGGATCTCGAGCAAACTGATCCAGCTGGGCCGTATGACGCTAAACAATACGCAGTGCAGTGTGAAAATGGATAACAGCTCATCCGAGTTGTTTCAAACATGCGCAGGGTTTAGACAAGGAGATGCGTTGTCATGTGATTTCTTCAACATAGTCCTGGAGCAGATAGTGCGCAAGGCAGTTGTGACCACGGTAAACACTATCTTCAACAAATCAACCCAGCTCCTAGGCTGTGCGGACGACATAGACATCATCGGTCGATCCAAGACAGCTGTGCTTGCGGCCTTCACAGCCATTGAGGAACAGGCGAAACTCGTTGGTCGTGAAGTGAATGAGGACAAAACAAAGTGCTATCAACAAACAAAGCAACATCTGTCCACCACCTAGGACAAAACGTTCCTGTTGGTAGCAGCAATTTCGAGGTAGTTAAGGAGTTCCCCTTCCTTGGAAGAAACATCAATCCCACAAACGACACCTTAGTGGAGATCCGAAGAAGAATTACCCTAGCGAACCGCTGCTGCTTCGGTTTGGCAAAACAACTGGGTTCAAAACTCCTCACTCGGAAGACAAAGTGTCTGCTATACAAAACTTTGATTTTACCAGTCCTACTCTACGACGCCGCAGGCCGAGTGCTGGACGATAAGTAAAAAAGGGGAATTGATACTGGACACTTTCGAAAGAAAATTCCTCCAAGGGTTTTCGGTCCCATATGCAACGATGACGAATGGAGTAGAAGGTTCAACCGAGAACTGTACGAGCTCTACCAAGATGTGGATGTAGTCCAGGTTAGGAAAAGACGACTACATTGGCTCGGCCACATCGAGCGAATGGACCAGCCAAGAAAGTCTTCTCATCCCAGCCCCCAGGTTCGAGACGACAAGGAAGACCGAACCTACGGTACAAGGACCAAATGACTGCGGATGCCAGAGCGCTTGGTTTCGGCGACTGGAGAGTGCATGCGAGGGACCGTTCACGATGGAAGGCTGCAGTATTTCAGGCTGAGATCCTTCATGGATTGTGAGCCGAATTAGTAAGTAAGTAATTCGTCAAATATATGAGTGAGATGTAAACAAAAAATTAAACAAGCTATCTATAAGCTATAAGAACAACAATAATAAAAATGTCCTAAGCTATTCTAGACAGCCTCAATGAACACCAAATCAGAACAGTTTATAACAGAAAATGATTCAGTGGACACCAAAAAGCTGTACTCTTCTGTTCCAAATAGTGGATAACAGTGTCACTGAACATTCATATTATGTAAGCTTTCCTCAAATCACTGGAGACAACCGCTATGTATAGGTTCTATAAATACATAATAGATTGATATAACTCGATTGCTCTACTAGAATTCCGATTCCTACTTAAAGCTTTAATAATGTTTGCAAAACCTTTCATCTCAACCTAAACTAAATAAGGTTTCTTTAAGTAGTGAAAATTGAATCGGTTGGATTCCAATTTGAAGTTAACATCAGTAGCAAGTGATGCATCATGTCCAAAAATTGTACAGTTTTATGCCTTCCTTATTCTAACTGCCTGCAAGTTTAATTGTCAACAAAAAATGAATCACCTACCACAACTCTATCGCGAAGTTATACACTCATCCCTGCAAATATCAGAATTCAGAATCCAATCATTTCATATCGTCATCGACCATCGTCATGAACATGAGTCGACAATCGAGATTCGAGACCAAAACAAAAAGCAACAATAAAAAACAAAAACAACACGCTTACAAATAAACAAACTTAACGGAACGGCTGAATGTTGTATTTAGAAAAATTGCAAGACCACAAAAGTGACGTAATCAAATAGCTGAATTTCATCAACTACTTTCAAAATATATGATAGCGCATAGCGCAACCGCAAGTGCCAAACACTCAATTCTCAGAAAAACGTATAGAGGAAAAATCGATTAAAAGTTTTCAATATAGATTTTCTTATTCAATATTAATTTTCCTCACAAAAAATGTTACTCGCGAACAAATAATTGATCTGAATCTGATTATGAACTTGTAGGTCAGTGTGAAATGTAACAATAGTCTCGATGTAGGGCGTTATTCATGGTAAAATGAACAAAAAAAAAGTAAACGGAAACTATATTCAATACAATTTTACTCAATATTAATACTCACTTTGGCCAACAAGCACTTTAAGAGCCATGTTTCTTTATTAATATATTTCTGGAAGTAAAATAATCGTTGAAAAATTTGATGTTTTTAGAAATTGTCTCGGTTTAATGCCTGAATCTCTTACGCGATAACAACTTCAACTTTTCACTATATCAAGCAAGACGAAAATGAGGTGCGAAACTGCGAAAGCCACAGATGAGTTTAAAAGGGAGATGGGAAACCAAGCTGTCAAAATGACAATTCCTACAAGCTATGGTTGAAGTTTACTGCAAGAGTATGCGTGTTTTTACCAATACTATCTCAGTAAACTTGAGCATACCACCCACTGATCTCTATATTACACTCACTGATCTCTATAATACACTGGATAGTGTATTCATTCAGAAAAAGTGACTCCATTTGAACATTGTTATAAAGTCGAAAAGGGAAAAATTCGTATAACAGTATAACAAAAATATACGTCAAAGAACCACTGATCTCCACATTACTTATCTCTGAATTTCATTTTTTCTATCTTCTCTTAGAAACAACTTTAATCTCTGGAAGCCTATCTAACATAGGGATCAGAGATTAAAATGAATCAAGCTTGCTCACGAATACTGAGTATTTATTTGAAAAAAACAAGTTTGAACAAACTGAGTCAACGCACAAGCAAGTAAATCTGAACATTTTTATTTATGAATCAAGTAACTCTGAGCAACCCCTATTTTCAAATGAATACAAATGAGTATTTTTTGTTTTCAAGTCAAAATGAGTTTGAATAACTTTGAACTGAGTTTCTGTGAGCAAAATGTTCATGAACAAGCAAGCTATTCATGAGGAGGCAAGGGTTCTTGCCAAGCGTAAGCATTGTAGGTATCTGTGATTTGTCTATTTGATGGTGCGGTTTGATTTAAAAGGAGAAACAATATTAAAAGTTGGATGATTTTTTGTTTGTTTAGATAAAAAAGTGACAACGATTTAAAGGGGATAAAATAGTTTTTTTATTTAATGATTCAAACTCAAAGAAGGTACAATTCAAATTAAGGAAATAAAATCACAGCAAATGAGAAAAAAATTAAAATGTTGGATATATCTCTTCTCTATATATATAAAAATGGATGTGTGTTTGTTTGTTTGTTTGTTTGTTTGTTTGTTTGTATGTCTCTTATAGACTCCAAAATGGCCCAACAGATATTTGTGAAATTTTCATGGTTCATGCTCTTGCATTCAGTGATGATTTCTGTGAAAAAATAAATTGTAAAAACTTCATGGAAGAGTGGGAAAACTGGAACAACCAAACAAAGGTCGGAAATTTGATTTTTTTTTGCTTGGATTTTTTTTGTTTCAAAATGGGTTTTCGAATGGAAAAACAGAAATTTCTTGATGAAAAACTCGAAAAACTCATTGGGTATATTGCATATTATTGCAGGTGCATTGGTTTTCAAATGGAAAACTGGAAAATTTCAAAATGGGTTTTCCAATGCAAAATAGAAAGTTCTGATGAAAAACTCGGAAAACTCTTTGTGTTCAAAGGGAAAATTGCATATTATTGCAGGTGTATTGGTTTTCAAATGGAAAACTGGAAAATTTCAGAATGGGTTTTCCAATGGCAAATAGAAAGTGCATTGATTCTTAAATAGGAAAATGGAAATTTTTTGATTGGGAACTCGGAAAACTCTGAGAGAGCACGAAGAACTTCAACACCTTATATAATTTTTTTTATTGAATTTAAGGTGCATTGGTTTGTTTGTATGTCCGGTTTGGACTCTTAATCCGCTCAATCCTCAATGCATTTTTATAAAATTTTCATCGTATAAAAATAAATTTCTGAGAAAATCTTAAGGGGTCAGCAAATAAGGTGGATAAGCTGTTTGTCAATTTTTGTGTCAAAACAGAGAAGTTTTTGATTTTTTCAGAGAAATTTGCATTTTATTTCATGCTTTAATAAAAGAAGACTATTAGGTGTAGAGCTTGAAAAAAATCAGATATGAAGATCTCTATTTTATTAGAAGGGTGGCGTGACGAAGTGCGCAGGGTCGGCTAGTGTATTATAAAAATTAAATTTTGTTAATCTTAAGATTTGAATAAGACACGATCGGTTCGTTTTTCGGTGATAATGTTTCCGGCTAGGGATAAAGCTCGTTCTGATGGGGCTGATGTTGCAGGATTTTTTCAAAGATTAACCTTTTTGTGATATACGAGTACCTACCTATAACAGCGAATAACAACAAAATTTTTTTTTCAAATTCGCATCCACAAACAACATAAATGCATTTTTACCTCCTTCTCCTTCATTGACGATCTTTAAATTACCTAACACTTTTATGATACATACTGCAAATTAACAAACAACTTGCCCACGGACATTCAAATTTTCCAGTATTTAATAAAGTGCATCGTCGCTTATTTTATGGTGGGTAAAAAAAACTGTATATGAATGCTTAATGCATCTATAGCAGGTACACATTCACACAGGACACAGTATTTAAGAACTTACCCAATCAATGCTAATCTGTCGCTGAATTTTAACTACCTGCTATTATGAAATACGAAAACGTATTTTCCAAGAGTTACTCATTCATTTACCATTTGGTTACCATTCATTAACCCTCTGATATATTATTTAAAATTTAAAATCTTTCCTTAAAATGCAACAAAAACACATTTTCCTAACTACCTAACATACCTGCATATTATGTCGGTTATACTTTTATAATTGTAATCCATTTAATTTTTGTATGGCCGGAACTATTAAAAAAATAAATAAACAAATTCTCCTTCAAAAGTTCATGTCAATCTAAAACATTCAGTACATAATTACGTTATGTGCATATTTATGTTCATACTCATATTCATACCATTATATTATATACCTAACCAACGCTCATTCATTGATAAATCCTTTATTTCATTAGGTATGCACATCGTAACAAAAAACAAAAAAAAACTTACAATAAACAAGTCCTCATTCATAATCAACCTAATTTTTATTTCTAGAATCAAGTTAGAAAATATTCATCCATCCAAGTTCACAATTATTCAATCTGTTTGAACATTTGAATATACTCAGACGGTTTGAATATACTCAGTCGGTTTGAATATACTCAGTCGTTTGAATATATTTGAGTATTCAAACTATTTGAATATGTTCAAGTAAGTTCAAACAAATATTCAGCTCACAAGTCTTTTTATTTGTGAGTGAAAAAAGCAAAAATGACTTGTGAATATAATATACTCATTCTGCTTGCTCGAAAACATTTGAATGTGTCTGAGCAAAAATGCTTGTGAGCACTTTGCTTGTGAATAGGGGTGGAAAACGATCAAGTCTGAGCGATAATTGAGTAATTTTGTGATGTATTTGAATATATTTGAACGTATTCATTTTAATCTCTGATAGGGATGTCGAAATGCAAAAAAGTATCGTATCGATATTTTTTTAAAATATCAATATCGGTTTTGATATTTTATTAAAAAAATATCGATATATCGGTAAAATATGACAAGAAAATAATTTTGCCTATTTTAATTATTACTTTTATCATTTCTTTTTATTTCCCCTAACCTAAAGCTTTACATTTGTTTGTTTAGACATGTTGCTCACAATGCTCGGTGTCTTTTTTCCGAGCGCGTCGGTTCGACTCTGAACATTCAGAATCAGTGCTTTGAACGAAAAAAGTAACAAAACTTTGTTGCTCTGAACACTCTGAATGAAAAAAAGAAACACAATTTTGAGTTTGGCTGTTCAGGCTCTGTTCAGTTCTAAAAAACAAAAACGCCTAAAGATGAAACCAAGCTATCAAAAAGGATTTGTATTTTGCGTACGAGCTGAAAAACTTGTGAACTATGAAAGTATGCTTGTATGGTGTGAATGATGCGAGAGAGCAAATTGTTGAGAATGTTTTGTGTGCAAATGGTGCGACAAATCACTTGTGTTTTCAAATAATTGATGTTTCATGATCTCAGATTTATTTACGTACACTAATTGAGTGTAGTGTGTGGTATTTCTATTGAAGGTTTTTCTTAGGCCGTGTGCGAATTCAGTTAAATTTTGACATTTCGCATTGAATAAAATGTGTTAAAATTAGAATAGTTGCTGAGCAGGTTAAAATACGACAGTAGGGGTTAAAAATTCATCCATTTTTAACCACAAATCATCCTATTCGCACACGGCCTTAATCATTCATCCAATTCAATAATCAATTCATCCAATCCGCACATGGCCTTAGGCCGTGTGCGAATTGGATGAATTGTGGTTAAAAAATAAAAATGGATGAATTTTTAACCACTACTGTCATTTTTTAACCTGCTCAGCAGCTAGTCAAATAATGCGAAGTGTCAAAATTTAACCAAACGTCAAGTTTTAACCCATTTTTAATTGAATTCGCACACGGCCTTAGTCATAAAAAATATCGATTTTTTATACCTTTTCGATACTCGGATTTTTATATCGATATAACGAAAAATTAAATATCGATAAAAAATATCAACACATCGACATCATTAGTTAGACCTGTTAGACGTCAAAAAGTCGAAAAGGGGCACTGACTGTCATCTTCAAATGGAGTCAAAAAAACTGTTATACTTTGTAGGTAATACACTATCCAGTGTAATATAGAGATCAGTGATTACACTGGATAGTGTATTACCTACAAAGTATAACAGTTTTTTTGACTCCATTTGAAGATGACAGTCAGTGCCCCTTTTCGACTTTTTGACGTCTAACAGGTCTAACTAATGATGTCGATGTGTTGATATTTTTTATCGATATTTAATTTTTCGTTATATCGATATACAAATCCGAGTATCGAAAAGGTATAAAAAATCGATATTTTTTATGACTAAGGCCATGTGCGGATTGGATGAATTGATTATTGAATTGGATGAATGATTAAGGCCGTGTGCGAATAGGATGATTTGTGGTTAAAAATGGATGAATTTTTAACCCCTACTGTCGTATTTTAACCTGCTCAGCAGCTATTCTAATTTTAACACATTTTATTCAATGCGAAATGTCAAAATTTAACTGAATTCGCACACGGCCTAAGAAAAACCTTCAAAAGAAATACCACACACTACACTCAATTAGTGTACGTAAATAAATCTGAGATCATGAAACATCAATTATTTGAAAACACAAGTGATTTGTCGCACCATTTGCACACAAAACATTCTCAACAATTTGCTCTCTCGCATCATTCACACCATACAAGTATACTTTCATAGTTCACAAGTTTTTCAGCTCGTACGCAAAATACAAATCCTTTTTGATAGCTTGGTTTCATCTTTGGGCGTTTTTGTTTTTTAGAACTGAACAGAGCCTGAACAGCCAAACTCAAAATTGTGTTTCTTTTTTCGTTCAGAGTGTTCAGAGCAACAAAGTTTTGTTACTTTTTTCGTTCAAAGCACTGATTCTGAATGTTCAGAGTCGAACCGACGCGCTCGGAAAAAAGACACCGAGCATTGTGAGCAACATGTCTAAACAAACAAATGTAAAGCTTTAGGTTGGGGGAAATAAAAAGAAATGATAAAAGTAATAATTAAAATAGGCAAAATTATTTTCTTGTCATATTTTACCGATATATCGATATTTTTTAAATAAAATATCAAAACCGATATTGATATTTTTAAAAAATATCGATACGATACTTTTTTGCATTTCGACATCCCTATGTTAGATAGGCTTCCAGAGATTAAAGTTGTTTCTAAGAGAAGATAGAAAAAATGAAATTCAGAGATAAGTAATGTGGAGATCAGTGGTTCTTTGACGTATATTTTTGTTATACTGTTATACGAATTTTTCCCTTTTCGACTTTATAACAATGTTCAAATGGAGTCACTTTTTCTGAATGAATACACTATCCAGTGTATTATAGAGATCAGTGATACCACCCCATTTTTCTTTCTGTTTTTTCTCATTTATTCACATGCACGAGGTAACAGTAAAATAAAATTTGCGGTATCCGGAGGGTAAAACGTAAGTCAGTTTCCGATCTCCTTTTGTCTCTGCTTTGTATATGGATATAGAACAACAGAGGTGCGTTTTTGCGCTGACGATAGTTGCCTATAGTTTTTGTTTAAAAAAAATTGTTGATGTGTCATAGTTGAAATAGTTAGAAATAGTTGAAATAATCCAAAAACGCTTTTTAGTTAGGTTTGGTTGATCTGTCAAACGAGAAAAAAAACAAATCTTTTGAGGTTATATTTTTCTTTTCTTTTGATCTTAGGCCGTGTGCGAATTCAGTTAAAAATGGGTTAAAACTTGACGTTTGGTTAAATTTTGACACTTCGCATAATTTGACTAGCTGCTGAGCAGGTTAAAAAATGACAGTAGTGGTTAAAAATTCATCCATTTTTAATTTTTAACCACAATTCATCCAATTCGCACACGGCCTTAATAATTGAAATGGATAAAGAGACAACAATTTTCGTTGCTCTAAATTTATTGCAAAAATTCAAGAACGATCTTGATATGGTAAGTTTTTGAAGAAAATTAAAATAAGAAAATATTTATTTATCTTTGAACAACCCACAGCAAGAAAGGCAAATGCAATATTCGAACTGAAGTCCACCCTCCATGATGAAATCCTCAAGCTGTTCCAAGCAAGCCAGCTTCTGATATTCTCCTAATTGCTGCTTCCAGATTCGCTTGAAAACTATCAATTCCATAATCTAGTTCGTGCTTTTATATAAATAAACGGATAAAGTCTTTTGAAACCAATGAACAAATTTTTTTATTGCCGACAGAATACATGAAAGCAATAATAATAATAAGGACTTCCACTTTTTCTTGTGTCTCGGTTTCACCGTCCTTCGGCGACTAGTTTGTTCGCATGTTTCTCGTTGATTATCTTCCTCAGCTTACTGATGGCTTCGTCCTTCTCCCGGACATCGATTTTCTCCTGCGACGGTTGACTGCGCTTCTGTTCGACTTGCAGCATTGCCTCGACTTCGGTCAGCTGGTTGTCGGTGATGTTGCATGCTTACTTAAGTCGTTCGTAGTTGTCTTCGAGGTTTTTGAGCTTGATTTCGATAGCTGAAGCCGCATCGATGGCGTTTGAGGACTTTTCCCGCTCTTCGTTGAGTTCACGAAGGAGTTTCTTGTTCTAAAGTTTGTTCGACGACCTACAGAATACAATAAACGTTATATGAATTCTATTTGGAGATGAAAAACCTTACCTCAGATTTCTCCTTCATCCTCTCCTGCTCGGTCTTTTCCCACATTTTGTGCTCCAGTGCCTTCTCCACCTTCTACAAGTTTAAGTTTGCCGTTCGTGCCGACAGACGTTCGACAATCATCTGCTCACGGGCAGCGGCCAACTTATCCTCCAATTTTTCGTTCTGCTTCTCGAGTATATCGCCGACGCTCTTCGCTCCTCGAAAAAGGGATGTTTTCGGATCGCAGTATAGTCAATTCGATTGGAAGAGTTTGTGACCAGGGAGATATTTTAAAACCAGAATGTTTTTACGAGTACACTACACATTTTGAAACCAAAAAAAAAGTGGACGAGAGAAATTTCCTTATGATTTGTTGTCTTTTTTCTAATGAAGTTCCTTTTGCAAAATATCCGGTGAAATAAAGTTCTTTTTTTCCGACAATTTAAAATTTGTAAGGGGAACCTTATTTTCTTTATTTTGTAATTAAATAATTGAAAACGAACAGAAATCCTTTGATTGTAATTAAATTCGCGGCTACGCGATTGTAAAATATGCACAACCAGAATGTTTTTTCTTAGATTCCAGATTGACAATTATTAAAGACGCCATTAAAAAAAAAAAAAAAAAAACACTACCACACCAACCACTTTCAACTCACCTCCTGAGATGGATTGGAAATAGTTAGAGATAGTTACGATTTGACACATCAACACAGACCGCAAAAACGACAATTGTTATTACGAATCGTAACTATTGGCGTGCAAAAACGAGAAATAGTCAACCATTGTTGATTATAGTTGATTATAGTCAGCGCAAAAACGCACCTCAGAGGTGCGTTTTTGCGCTGACTATAATCAACTATAATCTAATCAACAATGGTTGACTATTTCTCGTTTTTGGCGTGCAAAAGAGGAGATGGGAAACAAAGCTGTCAAAATGACAGTTGCCTACAAGCTAAAATTTACGGATTGCTAAGATGTGTGCATGTTTTCACTAACACATTCTTTCAATCCGTCTATTCACCAAAGGGGAATAATTTTGGCAGTTAAATTTGAATTTTTTTGAAACAAGAGGTGAGTTAATGGATATGTTCACAAATAGAGTAAAATTATTAGGTAAGTAAAAGCTATTAAATAAACAGGCGTAGAAATTGTTCGTGAAATTTGATTTTCAAAGAGTGACGGTAATAGAAATTGTGAACAAAACAAAAAAATTCTGTATTTTTTGGTAAAGTAAGAGAAATATTTTTCTTGTTTTCATTCATACAAACAATCAAAATGTTTTAGTATTTTTATTTTCCAACACTGAGGCATCAAGATGAAAGGCTTTTAAAATATCCTTTTTACTTTTTGTATGAAGCTAAGTACATATTTTATTAACACAGAGATGCTTGCAAAAAAAAAAAACTAATAACAAGAAATAATTTTGTTGTATTCGTTTTTGGAAACGGTCTCTCGGCCACTTATGACACGTTCCAAAGATTAAACGATGGAAAATGAAGTATGAAAACACGGAATAATTTTTCGGTTCATTTTTGTTTGTTTTGGCTGCAAATTACAAATGTAAAGTTTTTTCACTTTTTGAGTTGTGAGACAAGAATTTGTTTATTGAATGCAATAAAAAAAGACAAATACATATTTTAATTTTTTGTTGAAGTTAAAACAAAAACAGCAACCCTGTTCGCCGTTATGCCCTTTTTTCCTATTTTTCGAGAACAAAAATCAAATTGACCATGGAAATTGCCTGATATTTTCTAGATTCAGAATATTATCAGCCCTATTAATAAAAATACCCTATCCACTGGATAACACACATTATACCTAGCACACGGATAGTGAAATTATAAATAAACATATTTTTTCCTCGTGTTACGTATTCACTGAATAGCTCCAAAATGTACTAAATAATCTAGTATTTTTTCAAATTTGAACATTTGTTGTCATTTTTATTGATTGTTTTCTGTTTATAAATAAATAAAAACAATCGAAGATATATCCAAGGGTGAAGTTTATCGGCTTAATATATTTGATCTGGACCACCAAACGGTACTGAATTGCATTCGCTTTGTGTTTTTGATTTACAAACAGAACTGCACATTAATTATTAAGAAGAGACAATCAGCAAACAGCAGCGATGGACGTCAAGGCTTCAATATACAGAAATTCGCCGAGAAGTGCCATTGCCAGTTGAGCGATCCAATTGCTGACAATTCCATTCCAGTCGAATATGATGATTATATTCCACGCATCTACGCACTATTAGGAGACTAATTTCATAGAGGGGAGGGCGTAAACAATACATGTTGGTGTACCTATATCTGAACGAAGTCTTAACTTTCTTATTAAATAAAATGCCAATGGTATGAAAAACTTCAGTAACTTGTCATTTTTTTGTCCACCAAACTGTATGGGATCATCCTTTAAAAGTCATATGTATGGAATGAGCTTAAGAAAATGTTAAATGTCTGGTTCTGAAGGATTGTTAGTAAAACAACAAGTGCGGTAAAATAAAAAATCGAAAAAATTGCATGACGGTATAGTTGAGCAAAAATAAGTTTTAATTCAACTGAGTCCAATTCAGTCTGGCTTAGGCCACCCATATATCGGCGCTATCATCTTGAATCTATATAACAAACCAAACTTTCTTTTCCTATCTCATTACGCTTGAATTTCTAATTGCAGCTTTACTTATCCTTATAAGTAAGATACCTAAATAAATTTGCTGTCAAATATTTTGAAATAAAAAGATATTCGCTCCTTATACGCAAAAATCGAGCAAATAAGTTATCCGTTTGCTAACAAGTGTCATTTAAGGCTAACACACGTTTATTAATAAGAATTCTGATTTGAGATACGCGTTAGTCTTGTGTTAGGGTTATTTTGTGTTTATTAATAGGGCTGTATGTATTTAAATATTTGAGTGTGCTTCTGCCTTTAAACATATCTTAATGTAAGGCACAAGTAAGTTTTCAGCCTAAAGCTTCGGAACGCATCCTTCAAGTATTTTCGTGGTGGGTTTAAGAAAAACGTGTTTGACAATTTGAAAATTCAATCTATTTATCTACGTTAAATTTGAAAATCCGAAAACAAACAAAAGAGAACTGCAAAAATATAAGAATCCCACCTCATCTCTTTGTTTTTGTATTATTCATGTACAAGGAAAGAAAATAAAATGAAAGAATATGAAAATTGCAGGATCTAGGGTAGACATGAGTCGTTCCGGACATGTATAGTTCCATGAACTATGTCCTCTCCCGGAGACATTTCCTTTCGTTCCGAAGTCTGAACCTAAATAGTTCCGGACATGGACATGAAAGAACTAAACATGTTCATAGTTCCAACTGGATATGGTATGAAAATGGAAAGAGAACGAACTAAACATGTTCGTTCATAGTTCCGATTGGATATGGTATGAAAGTGGAAAGAGAAAGAACAAAACACATGTTTGTTGAGCAGTTCATAGTTCCGACTGGATATGGATATGTATGATATGAAAGTGGAATGAATCGCGCTCTTGTGCTTGTAGGTATACACTAACACCATTCACACACAAATGGAACGAATGAAATGTAAAATACCAAACCAACCACCATTGTATTAGCAAGTGTAGGTAGGTTGAAGATGGATTGAAGCGTGTTTGTATTGTTAATATGATCTAGAACCAAATGAACGTTGATCGGTCTGATGTCTGATATCTCTGTTAATACTCATAGTTCCGAAGGTTCGTAGTTCCTCGCGTATGACATAGTTCCTTTGGATCGGAGTCGGAACTATGAACATTAAAAGACAAAACTGGTTTGGATTCTAGTTTATTTCGTTCATGAAAGATGAAAATGAAAAATGATGTGCATTTTATTCGTATTGGTATTAGCAATTAAGCATGTGTAGTGTATCTTTGATTGTTTGTTATTGTTTTGTTGGTTTTTGTTTGTGGTTTGTGGATTGAAAGAAACCAACCAAGAAAACAACTCTGCCTTTCGCTTATTAGTTCATGTTACCATGTTCAAGTTTTTATGCATTTACAGAACCTTAACAGTTCCGCGGAACTAGTTCCAGGAACTAGTTCCGACTACCAAAAGAACCGTTCCATGTTCGTTCCGGTCATGGAACTGTTTTGCGCAACTCTAATCTAGGGAGTGAAACCTAAGTCAGTTTCCCATCTTGTTACATAATTAATCTTTGCCAATAGTTACGATTCGTAATCACAATTGTCGTTTTTGCGGTCTGTGTTGATGTGTCAAATCGTAACTATCTCTAACTATTTCCAATCCATCTCAGGAGGTGAGTTGAAAGTGGTTGGTGTGTCAAAGTGTTTTTTTTTTTTGTAAAATGGCGTCTTTATAATTGTCAATCTGGAATCTAAGAAAAAACATTCTGGTTATGCATTTTTTACAACCGCGTAGCCGCGAATTTAATTACAATCAAAGGATTTCTGTTCGTTTTCAATTATTTAATTACAAAATAAAGAAAATAAGGTTCCCCTTACAAATTTTAAATTGTCGGAAAAAAAGAACTTTATTTCGCCGGATATTTTGCAAAAGGAACTTCATTAGAAAAAAGACAACAAATCATAAGGAAATTTATCTCGTGCACTTTTTTTTTTTTGGTTTCAAAATGTGTAGTGTACTCGTAAAAACATTCTGGTTTTAAAATCTCTCCCTGGTCACAAACTCTTCCAATCTAATTGACTATACTGCGATCCGCAAACATCCCTATTTCGAGGAGCGAAGAGCGTCGGCGATATACTCTAGGCGATATATACTAGGATAAGTTGGCCGCTGCCCGTGAGCAGATGATTGTCGAACGTCTGTCGGCACGAACGGCAAACTTAAACTTGTAGAAGGTGGAGAAGCAACTGGAGCACAAAATGTGGGAAAAGACCGAGCAGGAGAGGATGAAGGAGAAATCTGAGGTAAGGTTTTTCATCTCCAAATAGAATTCATATAACGTTTATTGTATTCTTTAGGTCGTCGAACAAATTTTAGAACAAGAAACTCCTTCGTGAACTCAACGAAGAGCGGGAAAAGTCCTCAAATGCCATCGATGCGGCTTCAGCTATCGAAATCAAGCTCAAAAACCTCGAAGACAACTACGAACGACTTAAGTAAGCATGTAACATCACCGACAACCAGCTGACCGAAGTCGAGGCAATGCTGCAAACCGAACAGAAGCGCAGTCAATCGTCGCAGGAGAAAATCGATGTCCGGGAGAAGGTCGAAGCCATAAGTAAGCTGAGGAAGATAATCAACGAGAAACATGCGAACAAACTTGTCGCCGAAGGACGGTGAAACCGAGAGACAAGAAAAAATGGAAGTCCTTATTATTATAATTGCGTTCATGTATTCTGTCGGCAATAAAAAAAATTTGTTCATTGGTTTCAAAAAATAAAGACTTTCTCCGTTTATTTATATAAAAGCACGAACTAGATATGGAATTGATAGTTTTTAAGCGAATCTGGAGGCAGCAATTAGGAGAATATCAGGAGCTGGCTTGCTTGGAACAGCTTGAAGATTTCTTTATGGAGGGTGTTCTTCAGTCCTAATATGTCATTTGCCTTCTTGCTGTGGGTTGTTCAAAAATAAATAAATATGATCTTATTTCAATTGTCTTTAAGAACTTACCATATCAAGATCATTGTTTAATTTTTGCAATAAATTTAGACTAACGAAAATTGTTGTCTCTTTATCCATTTCAATTATTATCATCAAAAGAAAAGAAAAATATAACCTCAAAAGATTTGTTTTTTTTTCTCGTTTGACAGATCAACCAAACCTAACTAAAAAGCGTTTTTAGATTATTTCAACTATTTCTAACTATTTCAACTATGACACATCAACAATTTTTTTTACACAAAAACTATAGGCAACTATCGTCAGCGCAAAAACGCACCTCAGTAGGGGAGAAAGGGGTGGATGTGGACAGGGGCGGATGTGGACATCGGCATTTCAAGTCCACTCGTTGAAAATTTGAATATGGCAACGATGCCTTCCATTGCCTTTTTCAATTGTGAATGAACCTGAAAGTTTTCAAATCTGTCAGTCTTGTGTAAAAATTGTTACAGGTTCATTCGTGATTTTCACTCTAAAAGTAAAATTATTCTCCCTCAGAAATTCGCAGATATTTTTTAAAAACAAAGCAGAAATAAATGCAGGTTATCGAAGTGTCTTGATAACATTGGTGATCATTGTTTTTTTTAAATAGAGGGTTTTCTAAGAAATAAATGTATTACTTTACAAAAATTGCTTGCGGGGTGAATGTGGGCACTATATGGGACACACTTTTATTAAATGTTTTTTATACTTTTGTGAATTAAAATAAGAAATTTTTATTTTGGAATATTAAAAAAGTTCTTTCTTAAATATCTTGTGTTAGTTTTTAATTATTTATCGGTTATTTTTGTAGCTGTCCACTTCCGCCCCATTAATTACTTTACAAAAAGTGCTTGCAGGGTGAATGTGGACACACTATATGGACACACTTTTATTAAATGTTTTTTATACTTTTGTGAATTAAAATAAGAAATTATTATTTTTGAATATTAAAAAAGTTCTTTTTTTAATATCTTGTGTTAGTTTTTAATTATTTATCGGTTATTTTTGTAGCTGTCCACTTTCGCCCCATTAATTTTGGTCCGTGTCCTTATCCACCCCTTGGTGGGGGGCATATGGACAGAAAAAGCTTGTTGATTGAATTATGGAAAACCTTAAAACTTGAAGTCTTATCAAGTTTATGTTAAGGGACAATTTAGGGGAAGCCTTAGTTTATCAGCTGGTAAAAAGTGTTGATTTAAAGTCTTTACTGTAGACAAATATTAAAGATTTATCCTAAAGATCCTCCCCTACTATCAAGATAGATATTTTCAATCATTGTAATCATTGACATATAAGGTCCGTTCGCGTATTTTCTGCACTAAATTTCGTAAAAGGATACATTTTAAAGAGTGGGGGTGCTCTCACAGAAAAACAAAACTACAAAAAAGTAAGCGAACGGGAAAACAACAAATTTTACCCACATTTTAATTGTCAAGGTTTTTTGTATGAAAAATTGAAACTTTGAATTTGAATTTATTTATTTATTTGCTATTTTCAATCAAATTTGACACTTATCAAAAATCAGCCCAAAGAAATTTCTTGGGCTAAAATTCGTAGGTTGGGGAAATATTTTACTCTCTCGTGAGCGCTCTCTTTTACGAAAAATTACGAAATTTTTGAGTATGCGAACAGGATTTGGTTAAATTTCGTAATTTTTCCTAAAATTGGACTGTTTTTGGAGGGTACGCGAACGGACCTATTATAATATGGACTGCTAGTTGCCAACTTCACGCGTGTTCAGCGTAAAGAGCGCCATTGGTTCTGGGTGGCCAAAAAAAGAACGATTCCAGCAGTCAAAAATGAACAAAAACAAGAACATAAACAACGAGGTCGCTGTGCAGTGTTACCACTGATCTCTATTATAACTGGATAGTGGATAGGAGCAAAAAGTTTGACTCCCATAGAAGACTGTTATAATTGTAAAAGTACCATCCAGGTATAACAGTTATACCAAAATATAACACTTCCCAAACACTGATATCTATAATAGAGATAGAGATAATAGAAATCAGAGATATAGACAAAGGAGATCAGTGTGCAAACGTCACTTTTTTTGTTGAACATCACTTCACTCTGTCTCACTTTTTCGGTTTATATAGAAAGAGATGAACAAGTGTAAGAGTACCATGTCAAAATCAATAGGAGCCAAGAAAAGTGTTATAATTGATATGGAATCCACTATCCAGTGTATTATAGAGTTCAGTGAGTGTTACCGCAGGGAAAAATATTTTCGAGTCCAAGATGCTTGAAAAACGAGTCCACGTAAAAAAAAAAATTGAATACTTTCAGAAATCATTTTGTTTTAAATTTTTAACATACTTATTTGTGTTCTGCAAACAAAAACCGTTATAAAAACGAGTCCCCGAGCCAAGGAAGAAACAACGACTCCATTTTCAATCTATAGAGTCTATGTGGTAACACTGTCGCTGTGAATTCAAACATATTTTTTGGGACTAATTTGGCCGCTTCGAATCAATGGCGCTGCTGTAGCTTGTACCTTTTTTCTTCTCACGAAATGTATGGAAGTGACAAGTGACTAGCAGTCCATATATATTATGTCAATGATTGTATTTCTATCTAGCTAGTACCCGCAACCTGGCAATCGATTGTAGTGCCATCTTGAGTTCTGGCGCAGTGCTAATTTGTTTTACATAACTTTTGTATTGGGATTTTTTTTTTTTTGGTTTTGATCTGGCACAAAAAATCGAAAAACCCATTCTTGATTGTACTAGGTGGTTTCATATACAATGTTTTCAATATTTCTTACGTCAAAAATTAAAAAAAAAAAAATTCCCAATACCAGCTTATGCAAACAGAACTGCTTCGTTGCAAGGTCTCAAGATGGCATCACTATCGTTTACCATGTTGCCTCTGCTAAGGAATAAATATATCATTCATGAAAGATGAAAATGAAAAATGATGTGCATTTTATTCGTATTGGTATTAGCAATTAAGCATGTGTAGTGTATCTTTGATTGTTTGTTATTGTTTTGTTGGTTTTTGTTTGTGGTTTGTGGATTGAAAGAAACCAACCAAGAAAACAACTCTGCCTTTCGCTTATTAGTTCATGTTACCATGTTCAAGTTTTTATGCATTTACAGAACCTTAACAGTTCCGCGGAACTAGTTCCAGGAACTAGTTCCGACTACCAAAAGAACCGTTCCATGTTCGTTCCGGTCATGGAACTGTTTTGCGCAACTCTAATCTAGGGAGTGAAACCTAAGTCAGTTTCCCATCTTGTTACATAATTAATCTTTGCCAATAGTTACGATTCGTAATCACAATTGTCGTTTTTGCGGTCTGTGTTGATGTGTCAAATCGTAACTATCTCTAACTATTTCCAATCCATCTCAGGAGGTGAGTTGAAAGTGGTTGGTGTGTCAAAGTGTTTTTTTTTTTGTAAAATGGCGTCTTTATAATTGTCAATCTGGAATCTAAGAAAAAACATTCTGGTTATGCATTTTTTACAACCGCGTAGCCGCGAATTTAATTACAATCAAAGGATTTCTGTTCGTTTTCAATTATTTAATTACAAAATAAAGAAAATAAGGTTCCCCTTACAAATTTTAAATTGTCGGAAAAAAAGAACTTTATTTCGCCGGATATTTTGCAAAAGGAACTTCATTAGAAAAAAGACAACAAATCATAAGGAAATTTATCTCGTGCACTTTTTTTTTTTGGTTTCAAAATGTGTAGTGTACTCGTAAAAACATTCTGGTTTTAAAATCTCTCCCTGGTCACAAACTCTTCCAATCTAATTGACTATACTGCGATCCGCAAACATCCCTATTTCGAGGAGCGAAGAGCGTCGGCGATATACTCTAGGCGATATATACTAGGATAAGTTGGCCGCTGCCCGTGAGCAGATGATTGTCGAACGTCTGTCGGCACGAACGGCAAACTTAAACTTGTAGAAGGTGGAGAAGCAACTGGAGCACAAAATGTGGGAAAAGACCGAGCAGGAGAGGATGGAGGAGAAATCTGAGGTAAGGTTTTTCATCTCCAAATAGAATTCATATAACGTTTATTGTATTCTTTAGGTCGTCGAACAAATTTTAGAACAAGAAACTCCTTCGTGAACTCAACGAAGAGCGGGAAAAGTCCTCAAATGCCATCGATGCGGCTTCAGCTATCGAAATCAAGCTCAAAAACCTCGAAGACAACTACGAACGACTTAAGTAAGCATGTAACATCACCGACAACCAGCTGACCGAAGTCGAGGCAATGCTGCAAACCGAACAGAAGCGCAGTCAATCGTCGCAGGAGAAAATCGATGTCCGGGAGAAGGTCGAAGCCATAAGTAAGCTGAGGAAGATAATCAACGAGAAACATGCGAACAAACTTGTCGCCGAAGGACGGTGAAACCGAGAGACAAGAAAAAATGGAAGTCCTTATTATTATAATTGCTTTCATGTATTCTGTCGGCAATAAAAAAAATTTGTTCATTGGTTTCAAAAAATAAAGACTTTCTCCGTTTATTTATATAAAAGCACGAACTAGATATGGAATTGATAGTTTTTAAGCGAATCTGGAGGCAGCAATTAGGAGAATATCAGGAGCTGGCTTGCTTGGAACAGCTTGAAGATTTCTTTATGGAGGGTGTTCTTCAGTCCTAATATGTCATTTGCCTTCTTGCTGTGGGTTGTTCAAAAATAAATAAATATGATCTTATTTCAATTGTCTTTAAGAACTTACCATATCAAGATCATTGTTTAATTTTTGCAATAAATTTAGACTAACGAAAATTGTTGTCTCTTTATCCATTTCAATTATTATCATCAAAAGAAAAGAAAAATATAACCTCAAAAGATTTGTTTTTTTTTCTCGTTTGACAGATCAACCAAACCTAACTAAAAAGCGTTTTTAGATTATTTCAACTATTTCTAACTATTTCAACTATGACACATCAACAATTTTTTTTACACAAAAACTATAGGCAACTATCGTCAGCGCAAAAATGCACCTCAGTAGGGGAGGAAGGGGTGGATGTGGACAGGGGCGGATGTGGACATCGGCATTTCAAGTCCACTCGTTGAAAATTTGAATATGGCAACGATGCCTTCCATTGCCTTTTTCAATTGTGAATGAACCTGAAAGTTTTCAAATCTGTCAGTCTTGTGTAAAAATTGTTACAGGTTCATTCGTGATTTTCACTCTAAAAGTAAAATTATTCTCCCTCAGAAATTCGCAGATATTTTTTAAAAACAAAGCAGAAATAAATGCAGGTTATCGAAGTGTCTTGATAACATTGGTGATCATTGTTTTTTTTAAATAGAGGGTTTTCTAAGAAATAAATGTATTACTTTACAAAAAGTGCTTGCGGGGTGAATGTGGGCACTATATGGGACACACTTTTATTAAATGTTTTTTATACTTTTGTGAATTAAAATAAGAAATTTTTATTTTGGAATATTAAAAAAGTTCTTTCTTAAATATCTTGTGTTAGTTTTTAATTATTTATCGGTTATTTTTGTAGCTGTCCACTTCCGCCCCATTAATTACTTTACAAAAAGTGCTTGCAGGGTGAATGTGGACACACTATATGGACACACTTTTATTAAATGTTTTTTATACTTTTGTGAATTAAAATAAGAAATTATTATTTTTGAATATTAAAAAAGTTCTTTTTTTAATATCTTGTGTTAGTTTTTAATTATTTATCGGTTATTTTTGTAGCTGTCCACTTTCGCCCCATTAATTTTGGTCCGTGTCCTTATCCACCCCTTGGTGGGGGGCATATGGACAGAAAAAGCTTGTTGATTGAATTATGGAAAACCTTAAAACTTGAAGTCTTATCAAGTTTATGTTAAGGGACAATTTAGGGGAAGCCTTAGTTTATCAGCTGGTAAAAAGTGTTGATTTAAAGTCTTTACTGTAGACAAATATTAAAGATTTATCCTAAAGATCCTCCCCTACTATCAAGATAGATATTTTCAATCATTGTAATCATTGACATATAAGGTCCGTTCGCGTATTTTCTGCACTAAATTTCGTAAAAGGATACATTTTAAAGAGTGGGGGTGCTCTCACAGAAAAACAAAACTACAAAAAAGTAAGCGAACGGGAAAACAACAAATTTTACCCACATTTTAATTGTCAAGGTTTTTTGTATGAAAAATTGAAACTTTGAATTTGAATTTATTTATTTATTTGCTATTTTCAATCAAATTTGACACTTATCAAAAATCAGCCCAAAGAAATTTCTTGGGCTAAAATTCGTAGGTTGGGGAAATATTTTACTCTCTCGTGAGCGCTCTCTTTTACGAAAAATTACGAAATTTTTGAGTATGCGAACAGGATTTGGTTAAATTTCGTAATTTTTCCTAAAATTGGACTGTTTTTGGAGGGTACGCGAACGGACCTATTATAATATGGACTGCTAGTTGCCAACTTCACGCGTGTTCAGCGTAAAGAGCGCCATTGGTTCAGGGTGGCCAAAAAAAGAACGATTCCAGCAGTCAAAAATGAACAAAAACAAGAACATAAACAACGAGGTCGCTGTGCAGTGTTACCACTGATCTCTATTATAACTGGATAGTGGATAGGAGCAAAAAGTTTGACTCCCATAGAAGACTGTTATAATTGTAAAAGTACCATCCAGGTATAACAGTTATACCAAAATATAACACTTCCCAAACATTGATATCTATAATAGAGATAGAGATAATAGAAATCAGAGATATAGACAAAGGAGATCAGTGTGCAAACGTCACTTTTTTTGTTGAACATCACTTCACTCTGTCTCACTTTTTCGGTTTATATAGAAAGAGATGAACAAGTGTAAGAGTACCATGTCAAAATCAATAGGAGCCAAGAAAAGTGTTATAATTGATATGGAATCCACTATCCAGTGTATTATAGAGATCAGTGAGTGTTACCGCAGGGAAAAATATTTTCGAGTCCAAGATGCTTGAAAAACGAGTCCACGTAAAAAAAAAATTGAATACTTTCAGAAATCATTTTGTTTTAAATTTTTAACATACTTATTTGCGTTCTGCAAACAAAAACCGTTATAAAAACGAGTCCCCGAGCCAAGGAAGAAACAACGACTCCATTTTCAATCTATAGAGTCCATGTGGTAGCACTGTCGCTGTGAATTCAAACATATTTTTTGGGACTAATTTGGCCGCTTCGAATCAATGGCGCTGCTGTAGCTTGTACCTTTTTTCTTCTCACGAAATGTATGGAAGTGACAAGTGACTAGCAGTCCATATATATTATGTCAATGATTGTATTTCTATCTAGCTAGTACCCGCAACCTGGCAATCGATTGTAGTGCCATCTTGAGTTCTGGCGCAGTGCTAATTTGTTTTACATAACTTTTGTATTGGGATTTTTTTTTTTTTGGTTTTGATCTGGCACAAAAAATCGAAAAACCCATTCTTGATTGTACTAGGTGGTTTCATATACAATGTTTTCAATATTTCTTACGTCAAAAATTAAAAAAAAAAAAATTCCCAATACCAGCTTATGCAAACAGAACTGCTTCGTTGCAAGGTCTCAAGATGGCATCACTATCGTTTACCATGTTGCCTCTGCTAAGGAATAAATATATCATTCATGAAAGATGAAAATGAAAAATGATGTGCATTTTATTCGTATTGGTATTAGCAATTAAGCATGTGTAGTGTATCTTTGATTGTTTGTTATTGTTTTGTTGGTTTTTGTTTGTGGTTTGTGGATTGAAAGAAACCAACCAAGAAAACAACTCTGCCTTTCGCTTATTAGTTCATGTTACCATGTTCAAGTTTTTATGCATTTACAGAACCTTAACAGTTCCGCGGAACTAGTTCCAGGAACTAGTTCCGACTACCAAAAGAACCGTTCCATGTTCGTTCCGGTCATGGAACTGTTTTGCGCAACTCTAATCTAGGGAGTGAAACCTAAGTCAGTTTCCCATCTTGTTACATAATTAATCTTTGCCAATAGTTACGATTCGTAATCACAATTGTCGTTTTTGCGGTCTGTGTTGATGTGTCAAATCGTAACTATCTCTAACTATTTCCAATCCATCTCAGGAGGTGAGTTGAAAGTGGTTGGTGTGTCAAAGTGTTTTTTTTTTTTGTAAAATGGCGTCTTTATAATTGTCAATCTGGAATCTAAGAAAAAACATTCTGGTTATGCATTTTTTACAACCGCGTAGCCGCGAATTTAATTACAATCAAAGGATTTCTGTTCGTTTTCAATTATTTAATTACAAAATAAAGAAAATAAGGTTCCCCTTACAAATTTTAAATTGTCGGAAAAAAAGAACTTTATTTCGCCGGATATTTTGCAAAAGGAACTTCATTAGAAAAAAGACAACAAATCATAAGGAAATTTATCTCGTGCACTTTTTTTTTTTGGTTTCAAAATGTGTAGTGTACTCGTAAAAACATTCTGGTTTTAAAATCTCTCCCTGGTCACAAACTCTTCCAATCTAATTGACTATACTGCGATCCGCAAACATCCCTATTTCGAGGAGCGAAGAGCGTCGGCGATATACTCTAGGCGATATATACTAGGATAAGTTGGCCGCTGCCCGTGAGCAGATGATTGTCGAACGTCTGTCGGCACGAACGGCAAACTTAAACTTGTAGAAGGTGGAGAAGCAACTGGAGCACAAAATGTGGGAAAAGACCGAGCAGGAGAGGATGGAGGAGAAATCTGAGGTAAGGTTTTTCATCTCCAAATAGAATTCATATAACGTTTATTGTATTCTTTAGGTCGTCGAACAAATTTTAGAACAAGAAACTCCTTCGTGAACTCAACGAAGAGCGGGAAAAGTCCTCAAATGCCATCGATGCGGCTTCAGCTATCGAAATCAAGCTCAAAAACCTCGAAGACAACTACGAACGACTTAAGTAAGCATGTAACATCACCGACAACCAGCTGACCGAAGTCGAGGCAATGCTGCAAACCGAACAGAAGCGCAGTCAATCGTCGCAGGAGAAAATCGATGTCCGGGAGAAGGTCGAAGCCATAAGTAAGCTGAGGAAGATAATCAACGAGAAACATGCGAACAAACTTGTCGCCGAAGGACGGTGAAACCGAGAGACAAGAAAAAATGGAAGTCCTTATTATTATAATTGCTTTCATGTATTCTGTCGGCAATAAAAAAAATTTGTTCATTGGTTTCAAAAAATAAAGACTTTCTCCGTTTATTTATATAAAAGCACGAACTAGATATGGAATTGATAGTTTTTAAGCGAATCTGGAGGCAGCAATTAGGAGAATATCAGGAGCTGGCTTGCTTGGAACAGCTTGAAGATTTCTTTATGGAGGGTGTTCTTCAGTCCTAATATGTCATTTGCCTTCTTGCTGTGGGTTGTTCAAAAATAAATAAATATGATCTTATTTCAATTGTCTTTAAGAACTTACCATATCAAGATCATTGTTTAATTTTTGCAATAAATTTAGACTAACGAAAATTGTTGTCTCTTTATCCATTTCAATTATTATCATCAAAAGAAAAGAAAAATATAACCTCAAAAGATTTGTTTTTTTTTTCTCGTTTGACAGATCAACCAAACCTAACTAAAAAGCGTTTTTAGATTATTTCAACTATTTCTAACTATTTCAACTATGACACATCAACAATTTTTTTTACACAAAAACTATAGGCAACTATCGTCAGCGCAAAAATGCACCTCAGTAGGGGAGGAAGGGGTGGATGTGGACAGGGGCGGATGTGGACATCGGCATTTCAAGTCCACTCGTTGAAAATTTGAATATGGCAACGAAGCCTTCCATTGCCTTTTTCAATTGTGAATGAACCTGAAAGTTTTCAAATCTGTCAGTCTTGTGTAAAAATTGTTACAGGTTCATTCGTGATTTTCACTCTAAAAGTAAAATTATTCTCCCTCAGAAATTCGCAGATATTTTTTAAAAACAAAGCAGAAATAAATGCAGGTTATCGAAGTGTCTTGATAACATTGGTGATCATTGTTTTTTTTTAAATAGAGGGTTTTCTAAGAAATAAATGTATTACTTTACAAAAAGTGCTTGCGGGGTGAATGTGGGCACTATATGGGACACACTTTTATTAAATGTTTTTTATACTTTTGTGAATTAAAATAAGAAATTTTTATTTTGGAATATTAAAAAAGTTCTTTCTTAAATATCTTGTGTTAGTTTTTAATTATTTATCGGTTATTTTTGTAGCTGTCCACTTCCGCCCCATTAATTACTTTACAAAAAGTGCTTGCAGGGTGAATGTGGACACACTATATGGACACACTTTTATTAAATGTTTTTTATACTTTTGTGAATTAAAATAAGAAATTATTATTTTTGAATATTAAAAAAGTTCTTTTTTTAATATCTTGTGTTAGTTTTTAATTATTTATCGGTTATTTTTGTAGCTGTCCACTTTCGCCCCATTAATTTTGGTCCGTGTCCTTATCCACCCCTTGGTGGGGGGCATATGGACAGAAAAAGCTTGTTGATTGAATTATGGAAAACCTTAAAACTTGAAGTCTTATCAAGTTTATGTTAAGGGACAATTTAGGGGAAGCCTTAGTTTATCAGCTGGTAAAAAGTGTTGATTTAAAGTCTTTACTGTAGACAAATATTAAAGATTTATCCTAAAGATCCTCCCCTACTATCAAGATAGATATTTTCAATCATTGTAATCATTGACATATAAGGTCCGTTCGCGTATTTTCTGCACTAAATTTCGTAAAAGGATACATTTTAAAGAGTGGGGGTGCTCTCACAGAAAAACAAAACTACAAAAAAGTAAGCGAACGGGAAAACAACAAATTTTACCCACATTTTAATTGTCAAGGTTTTTTGTATGAAAAATTGAAACTTTGAATTTGAATTTATTTATTTATTTGCTATTTTCAATCAAATTTGACACTTATCAAAAATCAGCCCAAAGAAATTTCTTGGGCTAAAATTCGTAGGTTGGGGAAATATTTTACTCTCTCGTGAGCGCTCTCTTTTACGAAAAATTACGAAATTTTTGAGTATGCGAACAGGATTTGGTTAAATTTCGTAATTTTTCCTAAAATTGGACTGTTTTTGGAGGGTACGCGAACGGACCTATTATAATATGGACTGCTAGTTGCCAACTTCACGCGTGTTCAGCGTAAAGAGCGCCATTGGTTCAGGGTGGCCAAAAAAAGAACGATTCCAGCAGTCAAAAATGAACAAAAACAAGAACATAAACAACGAGGTCGCTGTGCAGTGTTACCACTGATCTCTATTATAACTGGATAGTGGATAGGAGCAAAAAGTTTGACTCCCATAGAAGACTGTTATAATTGTAAAAGTACCATCCAGGTATAACAGTTATACCAAAATATAACACTTCCCAAACATTGATATCTATAATAGAGATAGAGATAATAGAAATCAGAGATATAGACAAAGGAGATCAGTGTGCAAACGTCACTTTTTTTGTTGAACATCACTTCACTCTGTCTCACTTTTTCGGTTTATATAGAAAGAGATGAACAAGTGTAAGAGTACCATGTCAAAATCAATAGGAGCCAAGAAAAGTGTTATAATTGATATGGAATCCACTATCCAGTGTATTATAGAGATCAGTGAGTGTTACCGCAGGGAAAAATATTTTCGAGTCCAAGATGCTTGAAAAACGAGTCCACGTAAAAAAAAAATTGAATACTTTCAGAAATCATTTTGTTTTAAATTTTTAACATACTTATTTGTGTTCTGCAAACAAAAACCGTTATAAAAACGAGTCCCCGAGCCAAGGAAGAAACAACGACTCCATTTTCAATCTATAGAGTCCATGTGGTAGCACTGTCGCTGTGAATTCAAACATATTTTTTGGGACTAATTTGGCCGCTTCGAATCAATGGCGCTGCTGTAGCTTGTACCTTTTTTCTTCTCACGAAATGTATGGAAGTGACAAGTGACTAGCAGTCCATATATATTATGTCAATGATTGTATTTCTATCTAGCTAGTACCCGCAACCTGGCAATCGATTGTAGTGCCATCTTGAGTTCTGGCGCAGTGCTAATTTGTTTTACATAACTTTTGTATTGGGATTTTTTTTTTTTTGGTTTTGATCTGGCACAAAAAATCGAAAAACCCATTCTTGATTGTACTAGGTGGTTTCATATACAATGTTTTCAATATTTCTTACGTCAAAAATTAAAAAAAAAAAATTCCCAATACCAGCTTATGCAAACAGAACTGCTTCGTTGCAAGGTCTCAAGATGGCATCACTATCGTTTACCATGTTGCCTCTGCTAAGGAATAAATATATCATTGACTTATTATATATGGACTGCTAGTCGTGCGAAATTCCCATACAAAATTTGAAAATAAATGGTTCCACCGATACTAGCCCTCGATGTTAGCCTAGCGGCCGGTAGACGCCCTAAAATTCCTATTTTGTTGTTGTGTCGCCATTTTTAGCTGTCATTGCCCACATTCCGAAACCTAGTGACTACGTAGTGAACTCATTCTGATTGGTTGAAAACAGCCAATTAGCCAATCAGAACGAGTTGACTACGTAGTCACTAGATTTCGGAATGCGGGCATTGTTACATTTTTTCTGTGAAACGTGTTGTGTGTGTTGACGAGTTTTATTTTCATTTCTGCTTTTTATTGCCAATTTAATTACATTAAATATTGAAATACCGATTTCAATGTGATATGAAGCCCGTAGAAAGGAAATTGAACACAGTTCTGCATTTAAGAAAATTAGAATGAAAAATTTTCCATATTTGTTCAATTGAAACGAATTCAAGTGACGGCCTTGCTGCTGCTCAATTAAAAAGGAGAATAACGAAATAAAAACCAAAGTCTATTGACTCAAACCGAAAAAAAACAAAATAAATAAAAATAAATACACCACAAAAAATACAAAAGGACGTAGCGAAAATTGTGTCAACTGTTAACCACCTCTTAACTTGGACAACAATCCATCATTTGTCGTCACTCCCGATTACATTCAACAAAGTGAGCTTTCCCTTAACATTTCAATAAGCGGCTAATATTAATTTCCTTTTTTTAGCTTTCAAAAATGCACATTAACAAGAAAATCTTTGTCCGGAAATCGAGGAGGAACTAATGAACATGCAACGTTACCAGGAACGTCGAATGAAATCAGAAAATCCAGGAAAAACAACAACTCTAACATCGATTATAACAACTCCAACCAAACAAACAAAAATGCGAATGCCAATAATCTTACTTTGCCTCAACCGGTGGTCTTCTATCATCATGCCCCGAGGAGGCGTACCAGTTCATCAAAAGATGACGACGAAGTTCCTGTTGCCAAATCGAAAAGCTCTAATTAACAAGCGGCGGCGGCGAGTAGATCATAGGCAAACATGATAACTATAAGAAGAAAACAACTGCGCAGCTAAATGTAAGTCGGATTGCCAAGTGCTTATTAAAACAAATGATTAATTAATTCTAAATTCTTAGCTCTTACATCGACACAAGGAATTACCGAGGAGGCATCCAAAAAATTATCTGTGTAAAATATACGTTGTTGAACTTATTCTTTAAGTAGTCTTTAATTTCAAACAGATCAAATCAAAATTGTACTTAAAAGTTTATTCTTTATAATTTAATCTTACAAAATCAGAAAACTAAAAAATTAAGTTGCTTGCTTCTGTTCACCGTTTTTAAATCAAAATCATTCTACGTTTTACAATCAATTTTCGTACAGTAATAATAAAAAATGAACGCATGAAACGTTTGCCTCTTTTCGTACAGTAATAATAAAAAGTGAACGCATGAAACGTTTGCCTCTGGTGGTCGTTTACAAAACAAATAAATGAATGCGTTCACTCACGGTTCGCTCTGCTGGTGATATTTTGTAACACTCCCCCCCCCCCCAGTACTGCAATTTGTTGGAGAAATTAGCTGCTACTCTTTCTTTATCTCCAGCCGAGCAAGTTTGACAGCTGGTCTTTCCATGGTGCCGTTGGAAGTCTTGACTACAACACTTCTGACTTGTCCGTCTGCTGCTCGTCTTACTTCGATGACTCTTCCTTTGGGATAATTGTTTCTTGGTAACTCCTTATCGATTATTAAAACGATGTCACCAACTTGCAATGGTAGCACTGGTTGAAACCACTTAGAGCGGAGTGTTAGGTCGGGTAAATATATCTCAATGAAAATCTTCCAGTAATTGTTCGTAAACTTTTCTTTGCATTTGTAGGTTTAATGCCTCCTGATGTTAGTCCCAAAAAATGATTAGGTGTTAACACATCTTCTTCTTCATTATCCAGCGGAATATATGTCAGCGGTCTGGAATTTATGATGTTCTCTGCTGATACTAAGCAGCTGCGTAGCAATTGGTCTGATGGATTATTCTCCGGCAACGAAGCATATAGGGCTATCTTAAAGCACTTCACCAGCCTTTCCCAAGATCCGCCCATGTGTGGCGATGCAGGAGGATTGAAACTCCATTTCAGTCTTGGACTTACGAATTTTTTTGCCAGAATCTCAGGATCAATTGCCTCAAGCTCTTGTCGTAGAATCCTCTCGGCACCAACGAAGTTTGTTCCTCTATCGCAAAATATTTCTGAGGGATATCCTCGTCTGCTAATAAAATCCGTAAAACAAAGTATGAATGTGTCTGAGTCCATCTTGGTTGCGATTTCGATGTGAACGGCTCTAGTGCTCATACAAGTAAAGAGCACTCCCCATCTCTTTTCGGAACGCCTACCGCATTTCACAGTCATCGGTCCAAAATAATCAACGCCCACGTAAGTAAACGGTGCAACGTATACGGACAGTCTTGCAAGAGGAAGTGGTGCCATCTGAGGTGGTGTCGGCTTCGCTTTTCGTACATTGCATTGTTGACAGTTTAGAATGACTGATTTGAATTCGGATCGAAGTTGTGGTATACGATATCGTTGACGCAATTTATTGATGACGCTTTCATGGTTCTGGTGCAAAAACAATTCATGTTCATATAAAATTATAAGTTTTGTCAATTTATGGCCTCTTGGAAGTATGATCGGACGACGTGTATCGTAATGTAAGTAAATGGCGGCGTCTATTCTTCCATGAACTCTTAACATGCCATCTTCATCGAGGTATGGAGAGAAGTGGTATCCATTACATAAAGTTTTCTTAAGGTCTGTTATCTCTTTAGAGAAAATATCTGCTTGCGCTAATTTTATGAGTTGGATTTCTGCTGATTTTAGTTCTTCTTGTTTCAGGATACCCTTTTGTTTCAAGAAATCCTTTCTTATGTTGTTTGCAAATCGGAAAACGTATGCCATGCAGTTGAGGAGTTTTCGCCATTTGGAGAATCGTTCAAATATAATTAGCGGATTGGAAGTCATATGAGCTCCCAAAAATTCACATGAATCTTCAAAGCTATTCTTAGGCCATGTTTCTTCTGCCTTGTATAAAAAATCGGGGCCCTGAAACCAACGATCATTTGAATTGAAACTTGGTGTTCGTGACCATTTTGTTGCGTCATCTGCGACGTTGGCTTTGGATTGAATATAGCGCCAATTTCTTATGTTAGAGTCGTCTTGGATCTCAGCTACTCTGAAAGCTATAAATTTTTCATGGTCACAGGGCTCACCTTTTATCCAACTGAGAATTGTTTTTGAATCGGTCCATTGAAACACGTCATGGATCTTTACTGTTAGCTGCTCTTGTATGTGCTTGGACAGTCTACATCCCATTACTGCAGCGTCTAACTCCAAACGTGGAACTGAACGGAGTTTGATGGGCGCTACTTTTGTCTTCGCTGCAACAATTGAACATGTAATAGTGTCCTCGTAGTCGATTCGGAGATATGCAACGGATGCGCATGCATGTTCACTCGCATCAGAGAAGATATGTAGTTGAACGTTAACGTCTGTCCAGTTGGGTCGTGACTTCAAGTAACATCGTGGAATCTTCACTTGTTCTACTCCTGGAAGTAGCTTCAGCCATTGCAACCATGTATCGAACTGTGCATCAGTGATCTCGTCATCCCAGTCGATGTGACTCCGCCAAACTTCTTGGAGTAAAATCTTCAGAACTACGAGGAAGTGTGCGATCAGACCCAAGGGATCGTAAATAGACATGAGGATTCTTAAGGCTTCACGTTTAGTTGGCTTCTTTTCGCCGCTCAACACGGCCTGGTTACCTTTGTTAAATCGAAGTGAGTATGTAAATTCATCTGTGGTAAGACACCACCACATCCCCAGAACTTTTTCGGTAGAATGCTCATGGTCCAGACGCATGTTGACATCAACGTCTATGGAGGTTGGATTGAGAACTTCCATCACTTTCTTTGAATTGGATCTCCAATTACGTATCTCGAAACCAGCATGCTCGTGTATTTTGCTAACCTGAGCTGCCAACAACAACGCTTCTTCCTCAGTATCTACAGAGTCGAGTAAATCATCGACGTAGTGATTGCAAATGATACATAATACTGCTCTAGGTAATTCGTCCTTGAATCTTTCGGCATTTGTGTTCTTAATATATTGTGCTGAGCTTGGAGAACAGGTTGGCCCAAACGCCATGACTTGCAGTACATAAGTATCAGGTTCCTTGCCATCATCTAAGTCCCTCCATAGAAACCTAAGAACGTGTTGGTCTTGATCTGACATACGGATTTGGTGGAACATCTCTCGTATGTCCGCGGCAATACATATATTGTGTTGCCTGCAACGCAAAAGAATACCATAAAGAGATGAATTTAAATCAATACCTTTCATTAGCATCGAATTGAGCGAGACATCTTGTACTTGTGCAGCTGCATCCCACACTAGCCGAACCTTTCCAGGTTTATTGGGGTTCTTTACTGGAAACATCGGGAGATACCACTTTCGATTCTGTGGCATCTGTAACTCATCTGAAGTAAGCTTTCGGATATAACCTTTGTCTAAGTAATTCTGAAACTGTTGCTTCACGTTGTCTGCCAAAACTGGGTCCGATTTCAAACGCTTCTCTAATCCCTGTAGTCTTCGCATCGCCATTGGTAAACTGTCTGGTAGCTTTATGTTCTCGTACCGCCAAAGTAGTCCTGTCTTGTATCGATCGCCCATGTACGATGTGGTAGAGTCAAGAAGATTCATCGCTCGTTGTTTTTCTTGTTGATGCTTAGACGCCTTTGGAGCTGTTATTCCAAGACTGTCGACCGATAAGAACTCTTTGACTATCTCATTCAGGTCATCAGTGTCATCTTCATGATGTGCGTAATGAAAATCATTCACCTCATTTACATTGGTGTTCATGTTGCAGAATATCGTCCATCCCAATCGACAGTAGACAGCAATGGGCTCATGGTCACCACCTTGTTTTACATTCAATGGGACTGCTACGCTCCAGTTACGCAACCCGATGAGAATCCCAGGACTAATGTTTTCATATGATTTCACAGGTATGTGTCTGAGGTGAGAGTATTGATCTGCGAGCTGACGATAATTGAGTGATTGAGTTGGCAAATTCAACGAGCTAACAGTTCTCACGTTGTTCAGTGTAAATTGTGGTGCATTACGATAAGCTCCCGAAATGTTCACCTCTACCCTCTTTGAACCTGACTCAGTCCTAGTAACACTTCCTGTTCATTTCAAATAAAGCGGCTCTGACTCACCTGTTAGCCCAAGATGGTTTGCAATCTCTTCTCCAATCAAAGAACTCGTTGATCCTTCATCCAAGAAAGCATTGGTGGCGAACGTATTTCCATTGGATGACAGAATAACTGGGATCATTCTGAAGCTTACTCCTGTTGATGACATCGGTGTTTGATGACTCAAATCACTCTCTTCCCAATCAGGACTAATGCTTTGTTGATTGCTGTGAAGAAGATAGTGATGATTTTGACGACAGTTATCTATATTGCATGGTGTTAAAAAGCGACACACGTTCTGATGATTTTTGAGGCATTGAAGACACAGCTTTGCAGATTCAACAATCTCTAATCAGCAACCTGAACTCATATCGATAAACTTCTGGCAGTTGAATACATGTTTACATCTTCCCTTGCAAACTATGCAAAGACTATTGCTTTTGGAAGTCATGCTTCTTTTCAAAGGAGAAGAATTAGTACTATTCGTTGATGCGTTCTGTCGAGAAGAATCTTTTGTCCCTGATGGTTTTGTTTCTAAAGAGTTTGGTGTGTCAACTTCCATATGTTGGTATAAACTTTGACCCTTGTTTTTCTTCTGGGTTTGCTGATTTGCCGGAACTTCTTTTGCGGTCCAAAGATTTGATGTACTTACACTGCACACATCAGTAGCGATCTCATACAACCATTCAGATAGCGTTTGTAAGCTGTTTGGGTCACTGGAATAGCGCTTACGTTGTGCCCAGTTCACCAGCATTGTTGGCGGCAGTTTATCCTGCAGTTCCTTCATTAACATTGGATTGCTTATATAATCCTCCATTCCAGCCTGGGACAAGTGGAGCAAATGTTTTTTACGCCCATGGCAAACCTGACAAAACTTTCCAATTTTTCCATCTTAGGAGCTGGCATCTTGCGCAGACGTTGGATTTGTTGATCTAAGACAAGTTCTGGTCTCCCAAAAATCATTTCCAAAGTGTCAATAATATCCTCAACGCTGCCTGGGATTCTCATTTGATCCTCTACCATTGTACGGGCTGTACCTTGGATACTCTGTTGAAGTCTTATTAGATTTTCATAGTTGGAAAATCCACAAGCAGCCGTAGTTTGTCTATAACAATTTATAAAAATTGGCCATTCACTTGGGTTGCCAGTAAAAGTTGGAAGATTTTTGGGCAATGCCTGTCTCGCTGCCAGCTGCCGTGATGAGATTTCATGCTCAACAAAATCTTCGAATGGCATTACTCGACGACTTGGCAATTCCATCTTAGTATTGACATGTTCCATCTTTTGTTGCGTATTTGCGATTATTTTGTCTTGATTTATTTGTGTCTTAGACGCATGAATTGAACGTCGTTCATTTACGGAACAATGACTGAGTTGTTCTGCTAGTTCTTGCTGCTTTTGTATGAGAACTTGTTGCCTTCGTAGTATCCCTTGCTCATCTTGCAATAATTTTAATTTCTCACGTAGAGCTACGCTGCTTCTTGTATGCACGGATGAACTCGACGAAGATTCGCGGTCTTGATTTGTAGCTGAAACAGATGTTCTGGTGTTGCGGTTAGTGCTATTTGCTTTTTTGTGGACCATCGTGCTTGTTGTTTTATCTAGAGCGTTATTAGTTCCAACAGGTGATTGGTTAGATGTTTGTTCTGTTAGCGCAGTACAAAGTACACATCTCCAGTTTTTGTCGTTGGCAACTTCATCGGTCACGCCAGCACAAGAATAATGAGTCCATTTTGGACACTTGGTGCATTGTACCATCTCTACATCGGTGTATTGCTGTTTGCAGACCGGACATCTTTCCACGGCAGCTGCCCTAGCCCTAGCCGATGATGTCGTAGACATGTTCTTTCTTGCAAATTTTTGACTCGGTGATTTTATATTAATTTTTTAGAATGTAAAATATACGTTGTTGAACTTATTCTTTAAGTAGTCTTTAATTTCAAACAGATCAAATCAAAATTGTACTTAAAAGTTTATTCTTTATAATTTAATCTTACAAAATCAGAAAACTAAAAAATTAAGTTGCTTGCTTCTGTTCACCGTTTTTAAATCAAAATCATTCTACGTTTTACAATCAATTTTCGTACAGTAATAATAAAAAATGAACGCATGAAACGTTTGCCTCTTTTCGTACAGTAATAATAAAAAGTGAACGCATGAAACGTTTGCCTCTGGTGGTCGTTTACAAAACAAATAAATGAATGCGTTCACTCACGGTTCGCTCTGCTGGTGATATTTTGTAACAATCTGAATACATTTGCGAGAATGTTGCCGTGCCAAAGACACCCAGGAGCTATATTGCTCATGCAAAAAACCTTATGACGAATCTCAGTTTTATATCTTTTGCGACAAATGCCAGAACTGGTTCCATGGCCGCTGTGTTGGTATTGTGCCGAGGGAAGCTGGATTCATCGACGAGTATATATGTCCTGATTGCCAACGAAATAAGGAAACAATACAAGTGAACTGCCCCAACCGAAGCGCATACTATTCCCTCGAGAAAGCATCCAAATTGGCTGGAAGAGTTCCGGCCGCAAATGGTACCTACGTTGGCTATGGCATGTCCAACGTAGGCAACACTTGTTACTTGAATTCAACGCTCCAGGTGCTCTTCCATGTTCCATCAATTGCCAACTGGCTAACATCGGACACAACCCATATGGAGCGCTGCGAAGAAGAACTAGGCATCCAAGGTGGTTGCATCATTTGTTTCATGTAGAAAACGCTTCTATCATCGCAATCGCAACAATCTTGCATTCGACCGTTTTTGATTTATGGCAAATTGAAAACAATTTGTCGACATCAGACAGTCGTCCGACAAGAAGATGCACACGAATTCCTGTGCTATTTGGTTGAAGCAATGGAAAAGGAATATTGATGCGTTTTCGTCACTATAAGGATCTGGATCAATTTAGCAAGGAAACCACACCGCCAAATCAGATTCTGGGTGGTTATTTGAAATCAGCCGTTAGGTGCCTTGCATGCGGTTATGTATCGACAATATTCCAACATTTTGAAGATCTTCTATTGGACATCCGTAAAGCGGACGCAATCGATGAGGCTCTTGAGGGATATTTCTCCAGGGAGCGACTCGAGAACATGGGATACAAGTGTGAATCTTGTAAAAAGAAGGTAATTCTTCTTCGAGATAATTTTTCTCTTACAAAATATTTAAATATATCAATTTCAGGTGTCGGCGTTTCTCGATGCTCGGCCCAAAAATCAACAAGCAAATAACCATTCGACCACGTCTAGATCTTTCGCGATTCGCCTCGATAAAGAACGGAGGTGGTGAACAGCTTACCTACAAACTCGTAGCAATGGTGACTCATTTGGGTGCGTCTCAGAACTGTGGACATTACACTGCCATTGGTCTTACAAAATCTGGAACCTATTATAGCTTTGACGATAGTTTTGTTCGTCCGATTTCCGTACAAAGTGTCGTCAATACAAATGCCTACATAATCTTCTATGAATTGGAAGGCGGTCAGCAAAATGGAAATTCTGGGAGCAATAAGAATTCTGGTTCGTCACAAACTAACAACAACCAGTCGAAAGAGAACAATCAAAAGAATGGAAATTCAAACTACAACAACAACACCAATGATAATCGACAAATTTTTTACGGATCCTCGCCAAACGGTCCCAAATTAATCAGCAAATTAAATGACGAACATAAAGTTATTGGACCGCAGCTTCCCGAATACTACAAGACTGGCAATTCCAATGGTTTCCAAGGCAATGGCAACAAGCTGGTCAATACACCAAGCAAACTAAGCAGTCGACCGAGCTCGCTGCCCACCAGCACTGGCACAACACCAAACAGTTCCAATATTATGATTCACTTCAAAAACTCATCTGCCCTGAATAACGGAATCAGCAATGCTACAGCGGTGAGTTCATCATCGGCAGCTATTGCTAGCCCAGCCACAAGTTCCAAAGACAAATTGAAGATACTGCCAAGCGAGAGCGAGGATGAAGACGAACAGTAGGTACTTACCCAAATTAATCCATTTTATAAAGAATTCCATTCAAGGCAAACCTCCAAAGAACCATACATGAAATTGAGGATGGACGAAGACGCTGCGAAACGAATTTCAATGGAATAATCCGTGCCCAAATGTCTAATTTGCCACCACAGAAATTAAATACCCTCTATAAAACTGGCTTGCAAGACGCCACTCAAGAAGAATTTGTTGTTCGACAGGTCCTTGCTCGAATTCAGGAAATAAGAAACATTCGTAACGAGCGTCGCATTCAAGCAAGAAATGCTGGCAACAAAGAAGCAATACGTTGCGGAGCTCAATTGAAAATGTTGCAGGTATCGGCTCAGACACTGCCACTCTTTGTGAGTAAATCAGGGGAGAAGGTTCCTCCACTTGGTGGTGCTGTACCGGCCGAAAGTAATTATATTGCCAAAGCTGGTGATATTGTTGCTGCTGTGGTCAAAGGTTCCGAAGATGAAGAGTGGATTCTGGCCGAAGTTGTGCAATTTTTGAGTGGACAAAATAAATATGAGGTTGATGACATAGACAGGGCCGGCCTTAGCCATCTTGGCGCCCCAGGCAAGTCAAATATTTGGCGCCCCTTCTTTTAATTACAAATTATTTAACCTCCTTCTCCAGAACTAAAAAGAATGAAACTTGTATCTCACTTATAAAGTTGATGAAAAAGTAGATTTATGCTTTAAAGAATAACTGTGTAATTCTCCTACGCAAATACTGTAAACATTTCAAGTCACTATGTTACACCTTAGCGATACATAATTTACATGCATTTTTCATTAATTTTTAAAAATACGCTTAGGCGTAATTTCTTGACAAAATTCTAGTCCCTAAAACTCGGTTCAGTGAAATTGACTTTGCGCTAATTTTTTTTTTTTTTATGTGGTAATTAAGCTAATTTTTGTGATGCCCGTGGCGTTGGGATTCGAATTCTACTCGTGTCCATAAACTGTGAAGAAAAAAAAGTGCATAATAAATTCATTCCAATTTTTGTCGTGAAATATTAAGAGTGCCATATATTGGCATTCGATAAGTACGCCGTTCTTCCAGGATAACGTTGGCATCGTACTCAAAGTCAACGTCCATAAATAGGAAATCATCAAAAATTTGATCCATTTTTGTATATCTCCACCTATTATTCTCTTTTATTTTACTTTCCGAAAATAATTACAAATTTAATTCATTTTGCTCGTTGAAAAAATCAAATCTATACCTACTAATATATAAATCTGAAGAGTTTGTTTGTTTGTTTGAACGAGCTTATCTCAGGAACAACTTTTTCGAATTGTAAAATTCTTTTTGTGTTAAATAGTCCATTAATCGAAGAAGGCTGTAGACTACATTATATTAAGCTACGCTACGACCAACAAGAGCGAAGAATCTGTGGAAAATGTGTAAAAAACGGCATTTTTTCTTTGTTTCAATGCGCTGATCTAAGGGACTGCTAAATCAAATCGAAAAATTGTTTGTGTTTGTGTATTGCATAGTCCATTTATAGAGAAAGGCCTTAAGCTATTCAACCTTACGCTATATTACGAATAATAAGAGCAAAGCATCAGTGAATAGTGTTGCTAAAAACGGAGAAAATTAAACATATTTGAAAGCTTCGAGTTGAGAAGAATTTCGACTTAGGGAGAGTCGGCTGTAATACAATTTTAAAATAACTTCGACGGACGAGGAAGGTGGACTAATAGGGCCCATACACTACACATGCATGCATGCACAAACAAAAATTAGCACAGTCACGTTTCAACCATACACTACTCATGCAAACTGCACATTCTTTAGTCGTGTGTACATCGCTGAGTAGAGAACATCTTCAAAATGTCAGATTCAAAGTCCACTGCATAAGCTATTTTGATTGCATTGGCAATACAAAAAAAAATAATAATACTAATGTCGATAAAGTTCCAAGAATTAAGTCAAAATTTTTTTATTTCCCGCTGATATTTTCAAAATTAGATTTCTCTTGATGTTTACTTATTGAAATCCACCGCTTGAATGAGCAAATTAGCCCACACACTACACATGCATGCATGTACAAACAAGAAAATATCAAAAAATTTTGAAATCACTCATGCCGCATGCACAACCACACATGCTTCACCATACACTCGCAGTTTGCATGCACAGTCACTGGAATGTGCATGCATGCATGTGTAGTGTATGGGCCCTATAAGTCGCGGGAAACTGCTAGTTATAATAAACCTAGTTTTAAGGCACTAGGCCCCCGAATACGAGGGTATAATTTATCGAAGTTCTAACTATAACAAAGTTCTAAATCAAAGTTCTAACGCGTTAGAACTTGGTGAAGAATTGACTAAGATCTAAATGAGTTCTAAAATTTCACTACCAACTCTTAAGGGCCAGAGCTATGTCAAGAAATTAAGCGTTAGAACTCAAATGAGTTCTAAAATTTCAAAAAACCTAGTTTTATACCCTTGATCAGTGATCACTCTATAACAAGATTGGAAACCTACCTACGTTTCACCCTCCAAATACCGCAAAAGTTATTTTTTTTTATTTTTTTCTTATTTCGTGTACGTGAATAAAATTGAAATACAGCAACGAAAGTAATGAGGTGAGTTTGTCGGATTTGACAGTTCATTCTTTTTGTAAACAAAAAAAGAATGAGAATTTCTATGTGATTATTTTTTCGGCTAATTTGGAATCGAAATCAATTTATTATTAAATTTGAAATCTTTTTAGTGTGGAGTATTTAATTTCCAGAGACGTAACAAATGCTTCAAATGTCGCGCATCCCGTGAGGAAAGCGAAAAAGGTGGCGAAGGCAGCAATGAAATAGCAACATTCTAACTAAAAGTATAAACACGCTACTAACATTTAGCATCCCAATTATCAATTTTCAAACAAATTAGATCCTAATAACATAACCCAACTACTTTCTTTGTACCTGACCACAATTCTTGAAAATATCGAATCAAAACAAAATCAAGAAATAATGCTACGTAATTTGGATGTGATGACAAATGAAGAAGGTGTCCTCACAAAAATGCAAGAAGTTGTCCCCGAACTGGTGTCGAAAATTTCCAAAATACTCGTTTGCCGTGATCCTCTCACACAGACGTCCCATGGCATTTGCTATTTGAATCTGGTGGATTCAATGAACACCCACAATGCAATCAATGGACTTGAACCACCCCTCCAAATTTACAATCGGGAAGGTAATTTTTGTTTTTGTTTTTAATTAACTATCGAAAGCGCTTCTTTTATGGATTTTGTTTTTCAGTGTTGATATCTTATTGTCTGGACTCGGAAAACCGGCAGTTAACTCGTAGTGCCTCCTCATCAAAGACACCGGCTGAAATATCGATTGCGACTGCTGCGAATGTGATTCCGAATACTTATTAGTATACGGTTGCCCACGTACCAAGATTGGCTGAGTACAGTGCCTCATTGTATGCCTCGACACTAGCCGAACACGACCACTATCTCAAATACTACACGCAGTATTACATGGCGGAGATACCGAAGGGGCAATTCGGAAACCTGCCGTGTCGGTTAATCAGTTGGGCGAGTCGGTCAATTCAGGCGCTGCTGTTGCATTATCAGCTATTCAGAGGAAACAGAATAAGATGAAGAGTATAGAGACGACAGCAACCCAAGCTGCAGCGGCAGCGGCCGCCGCAGCTGCTGCAGTAAAGGCAGCCATCACAGCCGCAACTGTGGTCCCGCCTAAAGGTAACGATAACAAACAATATAGTTAGTTTGATAATTTCACTTTTCTATATTCTATTCCAGCTGTACCAGACATTTCACAATACCAATGCGATGAAACATCAGGACACTACTACGACCCAAGCACTGGTCGGTATTAGCAAAAAAGACAAACCCGACAAGGTGAAAGTGGCCAAGAAAATCGTCAAAGATATGGAAAAATGGGCCAAACAACTAAAGAATGACAAGGTCTATGTGGCCACACCGCAGCCCATTTTACCCCAAAAAACCGATGAACCATCAATTAAACCACTTGCCAGTTGGATAGCTTAATCAAGTCTGTTATGATTATAATTATTGGAATAACATTAAATTACAAATCTTCCTGTAAATACGCTTGTTAACATTTAGTTAACCATGTAGTTTTTAATAAATTCTTGAATATCTAAAAATAACTCTTTTTTAATGTCTGTTCGAAATAGAAGAGGCAAAATGTCTCTCAGCCGGGACGAACCGCCATAAAAGAAATATAAGTGCCAACATTTGGCACCAGAAAAGCCTAGCCAACAACCAGTTCCTTATACAAAGCGACTACACTGAAGACGCATCGAATTGACGTCCTTCAAGAGGGAGACCAGGTTTTCTTCAAGCTGTTTTGCATCCATATTGAGCTGGAGGGATGGTAGAGGGTTAAGAGCAAAAAGTCGTGAAAATAAGCAAATATTTACTGTTCCAATGCAAGTTTTGATGATTCCAAAATCTTGTTTGTGTTCGTCTTTAGTGGCAGCATAACTGACACCATCCGGAAACTTTTTAATCATTTCGGCGAGGTTTGTTCCAAATGTCTCACTTCGTGGATTTGGGAACTTTCTCTTGAGTAAACCACGGAGACTCACCAGCTCGGGGAGGATGTTAGGATGGGCAATAAGAAGTCATCTGTAGGGTCGCTCTAGCTTATGCGGAACCATAGGCATTCGATTGAAAATGTCCACAAACCGATTAGCCTTTTCCGCTTTCATTTCGAATTTCGACGTTAAGTGGAGCATTTGGCTCATTGTACATTGACGGATCGTGAGTTTCACGATGACATTTAGGCCGTGTGTGAATTGCGTTAAAATGTGTATTAAAACTTGACGTTTGGTTAAAATTTGACGTTTGATTGAGAATGGGATCAAATTTAGCCATTTGCTGTGTGAATTGCGTTAAAAGGGATATTTTTAACCAACATTTCTGCGTAGAACTAGGAAATTTCCCTCAAATAAAAATGTTTTTATCCACCTAGGTAAAATAATTTTGTGTACAAAACCAAAATTTAAGCAATAAATTTCATGAAAAGTCACTTAAGATAACAACCAAACTTTGTTATATTTATTTTTCACGATTTTGCAGTGGTAATTTGATAATTTGAGTCAACAATAAAATATCTTCAAACGAAAATTTCCCTTTTTGGATGATTGGTGCCTTCCATCTGGTAACACTGCAAAACATGTTTTCACAGCTGACATCTGTTATGATTCTCAAAAGGAAAAACAATAATTTCGTTTTTCGATTTGAAAATATGATGAATTCAAAGGATTTTATTTATTTTATTGAAATACATATCAAAGCAATTTTTAAAAAGTCATAACAAAAAAAAAAACAACATAAACAATAAAACAGAAGCAAACTTCTCGTATCATTCATGAGAAAAAAATACACGTCAAAATTTTAACCCACTTATCCTGCTCCACAGCTGGGTAAATTTTAACCCATTTTATTCACCACGATAGTGTCAAGTTTTAACCAAACGTCAAGTTTTAATACACATTTTAACGCAATTCACACACGGCCTTAGTCGCCTCAGCGACAGTGTACTCGGTCCAGCGATAGTACTTCCCAACAAAGCAATTGTATTTGGGAATTGCCTTCCACACACATTGAGTGATCGCATTAATGAAACAACTGTTATCATTTTATTTAGTGTATTTTAATCCTTTTTATGAATTAATTAACTGTTTTGAAGTTTTAATTTACATTTTAACGCAATTCACACACGGCTGAAGAAGAAAACATAAAATGACAGCGAAATTGTTTTTTTTTCTTTTGTAAGAATCTCACCACGGTTTTGGGTGTGTTAACAAATTTTATTTTATAAGGGTGGAGATGTATTTGTAGTTAAAGAAATGTTTTAGTGCAGACATACATTTATATAAGAATAAGTAAATTTTGAAAATTTTACAGCCCTATTCTGGAGTTGTGATGCTCACTGATCACAACTTTTTGTGAGGTGGTTTTTATGAGGTTTCTTATGAGGTTGTCACAATTTCGTATTCTGTGAAAAACCTCATAAGAAACCTCACAGCAAATCCACCACAGTAAGGTGAGTGTATTTTTGTGACGTCAGCTGATTTGTCAAAACCACGAGTAAAATAACTGGAGACTGAAAAACAAAATAATAAATAATTGCAATGGAATCTATTGGTAAGAAATTCTTTGAAATGTTCAAAATTCGTATTTACCTACATACATATTGGTTTATAATATTATTTAAATAATTTGTTTTCTTTTTAAGGTGATGAAAGAAAAACAAGAGCGTCACAGGAGCAGCTGGAGTATTTCATTACATTTGCCAGGAGAAATCCCGAACTTTTGGCAAACAAAAATGACCCTACAAGCCCGCAGCGGGTCCAGAGTTTGTGGAATCAGCTAGCAGAAAGACTGAATTCAATGGGTGGTCCCGTAAGACCTACAATGAAATGGAAAGAGGTAAAGTTATATTTTGTGTGAATATTGAATAAATTAAACATAACACTATGAAGTCGCAGGACTTTATGTGCCTTGCTACACAGATTTTTCAAGCTACTGAAAAATCACGTGCGGTGGCTGCACACTGGTGTGCTCAATCAGGTTTTTTTCCATTTCTTTTTGTGGAACGTGAAATGTCTCTTTTTTGTTTGATGTTTTTTGTAAATTAAAGCAAATTAATAAATTATTTCACATTTGAGAGAAATGATTGTACTCTATTACTCGGGAATAGGATCTGTCTGCCTTCTACGGTCCCGCTGGACAAGCAGTGATTACTGCAACTCGCTAAAGCACCTGGCCTTCAATGTGGTCGCTTAGTTGTCAAGTTTTACGAGGAAATATGCCGAATTCGTTTACTTAACTTTATTTCTCTTAAAAACACAAATCAGTGTGACTTACATTTTGAATTAACTGCAATTTTTACAATGAACAAACATATAGCCTGCTATACTTTTTTCGTCTCCTGCAGACATACTCTAATTCTAATGATGCAAACTTAATTTACTTGGCATATCCCTGAGCGGCAACGGACTCGATAGCCTTCTTAACTGGCCTTCAAGTCGGGCGTCATCGGCTGCACCGAAAAGAAACTATCGATTATGTCCGAAGACAAGTAAGACTGGCAGATTGTTGTTGCTTCTCGCGTTCTTCTTGGAGTTTCAAATTTCGATTGATCGAGCTTCGAGCTCGCAGTTCTATACATGTTCTTTAACTCCAATTCGAGGGCCGTCTTGTGGTTCTTTTCCTCGCGCTCCTTGACAAGTTTGCCGAGACATTCGGCGCATTCTTTCTCCTTGGCCTTGCGCTGCTGGGCTGGTGTTTTAACTCGCGTTTCTTCTTACGTTCATCAGCCAGTTTCTGTTAATAAATATTTAGAATGCACAAATATAAATAAGTTGATTAAATAAAATCTTACGTGAAATTTATTGAATCCCTTCTTGAGACCGTCTTCCCTGTACTCCCGCGACAACGACTGCGACAAAGCAATCGTACTTGCTTGAACTTCTTCTTACTACTCTTCCAGCCCTGAAAAAGGATCATCTTTTCAAATTGCAATTCTTCTCCAGGCGAAGGATAGCTAAGTTTAACATCAATGGCCATTTTACCTCTTCTGTTCCTCAGAGTTTCAAGTGGATGAAGCGACTTCTTTTTCTGTTTTGCTCAAGGGCCCTGCTTCTTTCAAATTTCCTCGGTTTCGAGTATTATCGAGGATTGCTTTGACTACCGATGTGTTTGAGGCTACTTCGAACAGGCCAGTTGGGACGTCGTTTTCATCCTTGAACACATGTCGTTTTCCATTGGTCTTTTTTTTACGTTTCTTCTTCTACCTCCAATGGAACGAGTTATGATGTATGCGTCATTCTTCGGGTGATTCTGCTTTCAAAACGGAAGAGTTCTGCTCTTCTCAGAAGCATTCCGTCTGTCAAAGTCAGTCGAATGGAATGGTTTCAGAAGACTTCTGGACTCTTCTGAATGCTTCTGGACGACCAAATGGAAAACGACAACAGTAATGGCATTTTGTTTTTGTTGCAATAACGGGTCGCCTTTTACCTTTAGGAACAAAGGCCACAAAATTAGGGTATTGCAGAGAAAACGAATTTAAAACCTACCTGAAGCGTTCCTGGAGTGAATTTCTTAATAGCTGCTCCCGTACGAATGCTCCCTACTTGCTTCTTATGGGTTTAGTTTAGGTACTTTTCCTTAGAATGCTCATTATATAGAATTCGTTATGACATTCTTTAACCAAAATGCTGATGTGCTTCTTGAAGTTCATGCAAAAGTTGTGTCTGGTCTCTGGTGCACAGATTAGTTTAAAAGGGAGATGGGAAACTGAGCTGTCAAAATGACAATGCCTACAAGCTGCGGTCAACATTTACTGCAAGAGTATGCGTGTTTTTACCAATACAATCTCAGCAAAGTGTGACACCCCACATGGGGAGTAAATTACCCGGAAAATTTGAAAATTTGTAGTTTTAACGTACGAAAGGTGAGTAAAAGTGAGCAGAAGAGGGATATGTTCAAAAAGATAGCAAACAAGTAAAATTGCATAAAAGCAGGAAATGGCATCAAATAATGTATCAAGCAGTAGGATTTCCGACATCAAAAATGAATAAAAAAGAAAATAAAAACAAATGTTCAGTCTAATTAAGAATGCTGAACATGTGAAAAGCTTTTGTTTGAAATCTTATTTTTTTATATAAATACCTGGCTTTATCAGTAACGAAATGCAAGCAAATCGGGTTTCAATTTATACTTAATCCATGTTCTATGAAATCGGCAGTAAGACTTGTAAAGGTATAAACGTGTTATTTGACCTCTACCTGATATAAAATTTAAAGAGTTAGTTTAACTATTTGTGTGTGTTTTTGCTTCAAACAAATCTTAATGGCCTTATACCCTTATTCACACGTGAAGGAAATCGAAATTTTTTTTTGATTAGTGATGGCAAACGGGGTTGCTTGCAGAAAACGTAAGGGGAAGGAAAAAATTAAAAATATTGAGTGTAGAAATTTGAGGCTTTTCCTTGTGTTCTTCTCTTCGGCCCGCATATCCAAAATATTTGTTTGTCGAACACAAGTAAACTGTTTATATCAACGGCTTTAATTCATTTTTCTTTTCTTCTTTTCTTTTTTTTTCTGTTTCTGCGTCATCTTAAAGAAACTAAAAAAAAAAATTAAGGAGTAAGCAAAATCTACAAAAAATCTAACACAATCGTTCTTCACATGGGAACAGGGCCAATGTAAGGCACGAGTAGGTTTTCGGCCAAAAGTTTCGGAACTCATCCCCAATCATGGATTCTAGTATTTTCGTGGTGAGTTTAAGAAAAACGTGTTTGCCAATTTGAAAATTCAATCTAGCAATCTACGCTAAATTTGAAATTGCGAAAACAAACAAAAGAGAACTGTAAAAATTTAAAAATCCCACCTCATCTCTTTGTTTTTGTATTTTTCATGTACAAGGAAGAAAATAAAATGAAAGAAAATGAAAATTGCTTGATCTAGGGAGTGAAACGTAAGTCAGTTTCCGATCTCCTTTTGTCTCTGCTCTGGTGTCTGACACTGAATCCCCTTTCTGAAAATTTGATAATTTATTTGTCAAAAATACGATTGCTTTGTTTATTTTTTTTTTTTTTTTTAACAAACGTTACAAATTACTATACTTAGGGGCCAGTTATAGCTATCATTAAAAACTATCATTAAAAGTTGGAACACATGAAAATTGGATTTTTTTATTTACGTGTGTTTATAGCGATCATTAAATTATTTAAATGTCATTCAAATATTTATTTAATAAACTGACATCAAATATTTTTTTAATGATTGAAAATCCTTCATTAATTTTTTTAATGAAAGATGGAACATTAAAAAAGAGGAACACAAACACTGGAACAAAGTGTTTCATTTATTGAAATTTAATTATTCGCTTGTCATTAAAACGAATTTTCATCATTAAAGTAAATAAATGAATTTTCCACCAAAAATATTCTTTTGTAGGATTATTTTTAGCCAGAAAAAAATATTTCAATGGATTTGCCATCGATTGGTATGAGATTGATATATAAAATCAAAGTACAACACACCACATTATCCAAACGAAAATTTTTAATGATAGTTTTTAATGATCGCTATAACTGGCCCCTTACCTAGTATACTTTCATCTTTTCTATTTTCAGACCTTAACACATTGGAAACATTCGTTGAGGTCACGAGCAAGGAAACTAAAAACCCAAAGGCTTGTAACTGGAGGCGGCCCGCAAACGGGAAAAAAGCTGAAAGAATATGAGGAGAGGGCACTTGAGTGTTTTGGGTCGATAGCGGTGGATGGACTTCCAGGTCTGCCAACTCTGGGCATCGAAAATGGGACATTGACCTCCATACAAGTATGTCTAACCTTTTTTTTTGCATATAGAATTAAGACAAATTATTGATTTTAGCATGAAAGTGAATACGATGTGCAGTATGTAGAAGAATTCCTGGTTCCTCTAGACTCCCAAGCTGCAGCTCTCCCTTCGGAAACAATAACTTCTTCCCAGGTACGTAGCTTTTCTTTTTATGAAGAATTGTCAAGTAATTAGTTTTCTTGTATTATCATAGCATGAAAATGAATATGAGGACCACAGATTAGTTTAAAAGGGAGATGGGAAACTGAGCTGTCAAAATGACCATGCCTACAAGCTGCGGTCAACATTTACTGCAAGAGTATGCGTGTTTTTACCAATACAATCTCAGCAAAGTGTGACACCCCACATGGGGAGTAAATTACCCGGAAAATTTGAAAATTTGTAGTTTTAACGTACGAAAGGTGAGTAAAAGTGAGCAGAAGAGGGATATGTTCAAAGAGATAGCAAACAAGTAAAATTGCATAAAAGCAGGAAATGGCATCAAATGTATCAAGCAGTAGGATTTCCGACATCAAAAATGAATAAAAAAGAAAATAAAAACAAATGTTCAGTCTAATTAAGAATGCTGAACATGTGAAAAGCTTTTGTTTGAAATCTTATTTTTTTATATAAATACCTGGCTTTATCAGTAACGAAATGCAAGCAAATCGGGTTTCAATTTATACTTAATCCATGTTCTATGAAATCGGCAGTAAGACTTATAAAGGTATAAACGTGTTATTTTACCTCTACCTGATATAAAATTAAAGAGTTAGTTTAACTATTTGTGTGTGTTTTTGCTTCAAACAAATCTTAATGGCCTTATACCCTTATTCACACGTGAAGGAAATCGAAATTTTTTTTGATTAGTGATGGCAAACGGGGTTGCTTGCAGAAAACGTAAGGGGAAGGAAAAAATTAAAAATATTGAGTGTAGAAATTTGAGGCTTTTCCTTGTGTTCTTCTCTTCGGCCCGCATATCCAAAATATTTGTTTGTCGAAAACAAGTAAACTGTTTATATCAACGGCTTTAATTCATTTTTCTTTTCTTCTTTTCTTTTTTTCTGTTTCTGCGTCATCTTAAAGAAACTAAAAAAAAAATTAAGAAGTAAGCAAAATCTACAAACAATCTAACACAATCGTTCTTCACATGGGAACAGGGCCAATGTAAGGCACGAGTAGGTTTTCGGCCAAAAGTTTCGGAACTCATCCCCAATCATGGATTCTAGTATTTTCGTGGTGAGTTTAAGAAAAACGTGTTTGCCAATTTGAAAATTCAATCTAGCAATCTACGCTAAATTTGAAATTGCGAAAACAAACAAAAGAGAACTGTAAAAATATAAAAATCCCACCTCATCTCTTTGTTTTTGTATTTTTCATGTACAAGGAAGAAAATAAAATGAAAGAAAATGAAAATTGCGGGATCTAGGGAGTGAAACGTAAGTCAGTTTCCGATCTCCTTTTGTCTCTGATGAGGACATTGAAGAATTCCTCCTTCCATCGTATTCTCAAACCTTTTTAAAAACAACGACAGCAAAACCACCACCTGCACCATTAAAAATAAAGAGAGACTGCACACAAAGCTTAATCGAGTCGTTAATCAAAAAAATGGACGATAAAGAAAAAAAGGACGCAGCAATGTTTGCAGAGTTTTTAAAAGTCCAGAATTCTTTGGGGGAGGTATTGAAAGCTCTCGGAGATAGCGTCCGTTACCTTGCTCATTCGATATCGCAACACAATTCGGCACCGAAACCGGAAGATGAAAATAATCGTTCATTTTCATCTCAAAGCTCTAGTTAGATGTCAGGATCTATCTACTAATATTTTTGCAATGACAAAGACTGAATTTATATATTTTGATTTTATTTAATTTTTATTTTTGATTATTCATTTAATTTTTTTTAAGTATTTTGAAAAGTTTTTAGTTTTTATTGAATTAATATTTATGTTGAATAAAAGTACACATATATAGGTACATATGCAAGTGAATATCGCTGTTTTAATTATACTTGTAAGGACTGTATATAGCTTCGACGCACTCTTCTGCCCTCTGTTAAGAAATCACTTGAAGGTCCATTTTCAGTAACGAGTTCAGTTTCACCATTTTCTTCATTTTGCTGTGACAGTGTTGATTCATCAAACAATATTCTATTTTCTTGTAATAAATTGTGCAAAATAGTACAAGCGTATGTAATGTAAGCAACTTTTTCATGTGAATAATGAAGTTTTCGGTCATTTAGTAAACAACGGAATCGTGATTTTAACACCCCAAAACTTCTTTCGATTACATTGCGAGCCTTTATGTGCATTTTATTAAATTCTTTTTCCTTATTTGTTGATGGTTCGCTGACAGGAGTTAATAACCATGGCTCTAAAGGGTAGCCAGAATCACCCAATAGCCACTTTGCAACCGAAGGATTATAGTTTTCAATTAGATGGATTCGTATGTTGGATGTCGACCATACTCCTGAATCATGGCAGGATCCAGGGAACTTCGCGTTCACATGAATAAATTTTAAGTCGGAGTCACATACCTGATTTCAAAACAAAACAACAAATATATTCACAATCAAAAACAATTCAAATAAAAAGACATACTGCTTCAACGTTAACACTGTAGTATCCTTTTCGGTTCATGTACAGCTGAGCTGGAGTTGTCGAGTTTAATAACCTTGGAGTTACCAGTGAAATGTGTGTACAATCAATAGCTCCGATGGTTCCTTTTATATTGAATCTATTAAAGAACCTGTGCAATATTTTTCTCCTTATTAGTGAACTTTTAAGAATTGTCTAATTAACTATACTCGTAGGCGTACATACCCAATTTTTTTATCCAAAATCTCATCATCTGTGGTTGGAAAATGAATCGAATGGCCTTTGATCTTTAGCAAAAGTTGGCAGATATAATTCACATTTCTGGAGACTGTTGGTTGGCTTACAGGAATGATGTAATTGTTCCCTACACACTTTTGGTAAGATCCATGGGCGAGAAAATAAAGCACTGAAAGAAACTATTTTCTACATAATTGATTTTGAACTAAACAAAAAAACAAAAGATGACCGTACTCGAATGGTGAATGGCAGTGAACTGCATTGATCATCATGTGTCTTGAGTTCCTGAATAATGTCCCAACACAAAGTTTTTGGAAAACGAAAAAATTTTATAAATGTTCTGTCTTGAAGGGCAAACGGATCGTTCACATCCCTTAAATTTCTTAAAATTATCCTTCGCTGTAATCTTATTAATTTTTGAAAAACACAGGTAGATCATTATTAACTTTTATCAGTATTTTAATTCTTACCTTTGACTTCTAGATATATTTTCTTCAAGCATATTTATCAAAATAATATTCAATTCCATGTTTATGCACTTCTCTTTAAAGTTTTCAGTGTCAGAATATCGAGTTCCTGAATTATGATCTGCCAACGAGCACATCTCAATTTTGAGATTTTTATGAGGGTCATTAGTTGTGAGGATTTTGTCAGAATACGAAAAAGTCACAAAATGGAGTTCACCTCAAGTTATGAGGTTCTTGTGAGGGTCACAAGTTGTGAGGTTTTTGTCAGAATACGAAAAAGTCACAAAATCATGTTCACCACCAGTTATGAGGTTATTGTGACTTATGAGGTATCAGTGAGGTTGCCAGAATAGGGCTGTTAGTGTACATACCTTTTTATCCCTTTTTATTATGTGTTGAAAAAGAAAATAGAAGAGAGTGCGTTTTTGTTGTGTTATAATAACGATAAATAATAGAATAGTTAATATTATAAATAATAATAATGAAAATAAATAAGGTTTATCGTTGCGTTCTCAAGAATAGGTGCATATAACATCGACATCATTACAGGCATTCCTCATCCAAGGACGAAGATATGCTGAAAATTTTCATTGGATGAATTCGACGATTGTTGACGCAAATAATGCATTGCTATGCTATCCAAGAACGAAAGGCGTCCAATTAAAAATTTCGAAAATGTTATACAAAATTATAGGACGAAGAATGAATAATTGTTTCTCTTGTTTGTTTATGCTAACAGCTGGAACACTAACACACTTACAAAAGGATATACATTTTTCCTGGGTTGGTGACGTTTTCCCCAAGCCAAAATCCCCAAACGAAAATCCCCAAACCCAAAATCCCCAAACTGAAATCTCCAGCAGCGAAATCTCCAAAGAGAGAATCCCCATGGACAAAATCTCCATGCCAAAATCTCCAAAACAAATATGTTCAAGTAGTGAATCATGCGATTAAATCGCGCGATTTAATCGCATGATTCACTACTTGAACATATTTGTTTTGGAGATATTATTGTATTCAGTTAAGGTTGTTTAAGAAATAAACGTGTAATTCATTTTAAATGACAAACTGAAAGTGCATTCATAATTTGTTATCATGTCATAACAGTGTCATGCACATGTCGTGAGAGGAACGGTGTAAGTAGACGTACCTGAATATTGGAGATTTGGAGATTTTGGCAAAAAGTATTTTTTCTTTGGGGATTTTTTCCGTGGGGATTTTGTCGTGGAGATTTTGGCAAGTTGGATTTTTTTTTTGGAGATTTTGTCCCCATGGTGATTTTGTCTTTTGGGGATTTTGTACCACTCCCATTTTTCCTTAAATTTTTGTTTTCATTTTCATTTCTGATCATTTTTCACGTCGGAAATTCTATTGCTTGATACATTTGCCATTAAATGCTTTTCACGCAATTTTACTCTTCCTCAATATCTTTTTGAACATATCCCTCTTCTACTTTCTTTAACTCACCTTTTGTTCGTTAAAACAACAAATTTTCAAATTTACCGGTCAATTTAGTCCCCAGATGGTAGGTCCAGGTTAGCTGTGATAGTATTGGTAAACGCACGCATACTCTTACAGCTAACCTGGACCCCTAGCTTGTAGGCAAATGTCACTTTGACAGCAAGGTTTCCAATCTTGGTATAAGTGATCACTGCCCTTGATAGACAGGATGTCAAGGATTTTGGTCTACGTTGAGAAGGTTGTCCTTGGGGTGAGCTGCCGGCAGGCACGCAAGCATGGCCAATTGGGCCTGCTCGTTGGAGGGGTGGGATCTTGCGGATCCCTTTGGACTACCGTGGATAAAACGTGCCTTGAGTCGAAAATCGTCTTACCACAAAAAAATATTCTTAATATCATTCCATAACTCCTAATTTACATCATTTTAAGGGCAACATGAGCTTTTTCATCTGAGCCCTGCAGTGTTCCCTTAAGTCGCTATCATATTATATACGTCTCCTAGTATGAATTTCTAAAGATATTATGATATTGAATGAATGTATTCCACAAATTTCCAAAAAAAAAATTGTCAAAATGCCAAGAACAGAGGAAAATAACAACAAAATTTGCTGGATGAGAACAAAAACAATAATAAAAAATAGTTGACAGTAATTGTAAAATACCTTATTCGCAATCTCTTCTCTAATGATAATATTTTGTTAATTGTATCATGTGATATAATGCATATAAATTTTCTATAAAAGTCCAACGGTTGATTTTGACTGCCGGCGCTAAAAGCGGAAAGATACATCACTAAAACAAATAATACAAAATACAATAAGAAATTAACACTCAAAAAATCTCATAGGAGCGATTAAAAATACCAAACACTACCTCAAGTCTCTCTTGCATTTTCTATGGTAAAAATAAAAACAAAATGAAACTTGTGAAAATTTTTTGAGTTTCCTATGAATTTTTGAGCTCGAGCTTGACAAATTCACAATTTGTTGAATTGTTTCTTGTCTATGTTAAAGTTATGCTGGCTGACGTGGCGCCCCTGGATCGCGGTGCCCCAGGCGACCGCCTGGGTCGCCATACCCTAAAGCCGGCACTGGACATAGACGATGAGCAAAAGGATCGTCATGTTCTCAGTTAGCGTAAAATCATTCCACTCCCTCTAATGCGAGCCAATCCGGAGACTGATGGACATGCATTGTTTCCAAAGGACACAATGGGTAAGACCGTTCGTTAATGACTCATCAAGTACTGCAGAAGTATGAATTTGTTGATTTCTCTAGTAATGGCCTTGTATCCACAAACGACATGCTTCTACAAGGCTATCGTCTCGAAACTGCGACAGACATCAACCGAAGAGTATGAGCTTCTTTTCGAGGATAGCAACTTTTCGTCAGGATATTCACCGCCACTTCCAGTAGCTCAACGGTATGTCATTACCTACAAGCCAACTAAGAAAAATGCTGAAGACGCATCATCTGCCTGACAGCAGGCTTTATCGGATAATTCATGCGAAAGCTTGTAGCCCACAAATCAAAAACCACACGACTCCATTTTTTAAGTCTTTAAAATATTGTATTTAATTTATATTTTTAACTCATATAAAAATAAATCTACTTAATTCTATTCATCGTCCTCGTCCTCCTTTTCTTCCATCTCAACATCGTCGTCGTCCTCGCCTTCGTCTTCGTCTTCTCCTTCACTGTTGGCGTCTTTTTTGCAACTCGAATGCATTTTGAATCCATCTTCCTTGTTCCACGAACACTTAATTGTCAGACGAAACTTGGCCATTGGCTTGTTCAGGAGTTTAAGTATCCTGGCTTGTTCGGGCGTGAGGACATTTGACTTCGTGCAGACCGTGTAATCACTGTAAAGTGTGATGACTCCCTTCTCCAGTTTCGTTGGCATACCGAGGGAGCGCAAATGGCCAGGGGGCCAGCAGGCAACACGACTGTCTCCGTAACAACAAATCCACTGCGAGAAAATTCATCCGCCGAGTAATTCTTGGCCCATTCTAAAACTTTCTCTTTGGATTTCTCGGTAAATAGAAGACCACTGGCCAAGCAGCTTGCGAGAGACCTAATAGTTGTTGTAAAATTTTAGTCATTCGAAAAACGAAAGAGATAAGAACGCCCTACCTTGTGCAATTCTTGATGGACTTCTTCGGCTTCTGTTCGTCCCAATCCAATTTGCCAAATATAAATCGGGAATTCTGTTTCCATTCGTTGCGAAGTTCTTTGAAAATGTTATTTCTCATATTTTTAACGTAGAAAACGAATATATTTGGATATTTCTCAACGCTTCTTCGAATGCCTTCAATAATTTGTTGCCTTCGAGCGAGACCTTTTTTATCGGTTTTTGTGAGGGAAACTGGAAAATAATCAAATTAGTTGCATGTTTTTTTTTAGCTGGGTAAAAAGTGGAACTTACTTTTCTTATCTCTTTTTGACTTTTTTCTTCTTTTCGCGAGAGTTATTGGAGTGATTGTATTTTTCACATCCAAATCAGAAGTTATTAAATTCAATTAAAAAAAAAAGCCGCCATCATCAAACTTCAAACAAATTAGTTCATCTAGTCGACAATAGGCCTAATCTCGAGCGCTACTGTTTCGACCGTTACAAGTGGAATCATCGTGAAGTTGGTTACTGGCAGTCCATGTATAGTATGTCAATGAAATATATAATGTTCGAAGGCTAATGTGCATCACAAGTGTCAGCGACACCTACAACAGCAACAGTGCAGCAGTAGTGCACAAAGCCAAACACAAACACAAATCCATTGTATTTCTATCTAGCTAATACCCGCGAGATGACAATCGATTGTAGTGCCATCTTGAGATCTGGCGCAGTGCTATTTTTTTTTACATAAGTTTGGTATCTTCTTTTATACTTTATTGAGTCCTCATAAGACTCCAATTACAAAAAATTAAATTTATAAAATAAACCAATAAATTAAACTAAAAGTCCAGATAGGTAAAAATAAAAACAAAAATTTTTTTAGAAAAAAGTGGTTTTGGTTTTTTTTTAATTTCTCAAAAACGAAAAGACATTTTTGCATCCGGTTTTCTGTTTTCGACTAAAAATTAACAAACACATTGAATTTTCAAAACAAAATTAATACTTAGGCCGTGTGTGAATTGCGTTAAAATGTGTATTAAAACTTGACGTTTGGTTAAAATTTGACGTTTGGTTAAAAATGGGATGAAATTTATCCATTTGCTGTGTGAATTGCGTTAAAAGGGATTTTTTTAACCAACATTTCTGCGTAGAACTAAGAAATTTCCCTCATGATTTTAGAATTGTCCCTTAACAAAAAATGTTTTTCTTTTTCCAAGTAAAATAATTTCGCGTACGAAACCAAAATTTAGAACAACAAAGTAAATAAAAAGTCACCAGAAGCAATGAATAAACTAGGGGTATTCATGCAACGTCGTATATCCCTCGCAAACCTCGTAAAAGGCGTAAGTTTACAACCTCGTATTTCAAATGTCAAAATTTGTATAGAATTTTTTTTACACAGGGCTGATAAATTTGCGCGACTATTTTGTCGCGTAAACGGGGTCGTAAACTTACACAAATTTCAGATTTCAAAATTCAAATCTAGTTGTCATTTTATTTTATATTATTTTGCTGTGTCAGAACAAAATTCAAATTTAAAATCAAGTTCTCATTTTATTTTATGTTATTTTACTGACATTTTGAAGTTTCGTTTTAAGATTTAAGTAGTTTACACAGCTTGCTTTATGAGTGCGTTCATGCAAAGCGGAGCGTAAATTTACGCAAATACGTAATCGACAATTTTATCTTGTTGCATGAATACCCCTACTATGTTTTATTTATTTTGCTCGCTTTCGCAGTAGTAATTCGATATTTTAAAGCAACAATAACAAATATTCAAACAAAAATTCCCATTTTGGATGATTGGGTTTTTCCCTGTAGTAGCACTGCAAAGCTTGTTTTCGCAGCTGATATCTGTTATCACACTCAAAAGAAAAACAATGCATTAAAACAAGGAACTAAAATGGAGAAGTACAGAACAAAACAACAAAACAAAAGCAAACTTCTCTATCATTCATGAGGAAAATAGGGAACGTCAAAATTTTAACCCACAGATTAGTTTAAAAGGGAGATGGGAAACCGAGCTGTCAAAATGACAATGCCTACAAGCTGCGGTCAACATTTACTGCAAGAGTATGCGTGTTTTTACCAATACAATCTCAGCAAAGTGTGACACCCCACATGGGGAGTAAATTACCCGGAAAATTTGAAAATTTGTAGTTTTAACGTACGAAAGGTGAGTAAAAGTGAGCAGAAGAGGGATATGTTCAAAAAGATAGCAAACAAGTAAAATTGCATAAAAGCAGGAAATGGCATCAAATGTATCAAGCAGTAGAATTTCCGACATCAAAAATGAATAAATAAGAAAATAAAAACAAATGTTCAGTCTAATTAAGAATGCTGAACATGTGAAAAGCTTTTGTTTGAAATCTTATTTTTGTATATAAATACCTGGCTTTATCAGTAACGAAATGCAAGCAAATCGGGTTTCAATTTATACTTAATCCATGTTCTATGAAATCGGCAGTAAGACTTATAAAGGTATAAACGTGTTATTTGACCTCTACCTGATATAAAATTTAAAGAGTTAGTTTAACTATTTGTGTGTGTTTTTGCTTCAAACAAATCTTAATGGCCTTATACTAGCGTTGCCGCGAAGAAAGAAGCAAAGCGGGCCACTTCGAAATATTTTGAGGGCCATTTGACTAAACAGCGGGCCAAATGTTTAAAATTAAAATCGATCCTTAAAAAATTAAAACACATTTTTTTAAATATGGGTATTTATTTTTTAAATTAAATAATGAGTTATCACATCTTATCTAAGTTCTATTAATAAGATCAGTGTCCGAATTACCGCTCACGTGAACGAGTGAGTAAGTCTCATCAGTGAACGAACGAACGAGTAGCCACATTGAAATAATGACATTCGTTAGCTCACGTATCGTTTGAGAATTCAAAATCGTAGTAGTTTTTGTCGAGTTTCGATTATTTTGAAAGAATGAGAGGTTTGACAAATAAAAAACAAAAAAAATAAAAAAAGACAGTTTGACTGTTAACAGAAGACGAGAGTGTGAAGCCTTGGAGAGGAAAATCTTAACCTTAATAAATTATTGGCTAAGAATTTCATGGTAAAATAACCCAAAGAAAAAATTTAAATTTGTTTTTTGGAAAGTTCCTCCCATCAGTGAGCTGTTTATGTGTCGAATGAAAATGTTTGTACTAGAAGCTCGTACAGGGGCCTGATTATGGGATTCGCGGCGGATCGTTTTTCTAGCGAGTTTGACATTTTTTCAATTATTGCTTTCGCTTTCGCCTTCTTCGATTTGAATTCGACCAATTAACGAATTCGAAGGCGAATTTGAAATGTCATAATGTTAACTGGCGAGTTGAAATCCGACAGCTTTTTTTTGGCGGATTCACAGGCGAAAGAGTGGAATAATGGAAGAAATATTCAAACCAAAAGTGTGAAATCACAGGAATATTGGAAGAAATATTTTCGTTCCGCCGCGTATTCGTTAATAAGGAAATACGAAGCGAGTCGAATTTGAAAGGTCGAATTGAAAACGATCCGCCGCAAAGCCCATAATCAGGCCCCAGAACTCGATAACGTGCCAAATGCACACAATTCAGGTCTTGTATTATTCGACCACTGATACCGTGATTCGACCCCAGTAACGTATTATTTGATAACGGATGCCGTAATTCGGACTCTGCTTTAGAAATAAAATTTCCACAGTTACTCAAGTTGAATAACTTCATACGATAGCCTACTTCGAAATGAATGAATTCAGTAATATTTTAATTATGGTTATTTGTTACCGCCATATACTTAGCAGCACTTTGTGAGGAATTTCAATTTTTTTGATGCAAATAATTAGGTGAGAATTTGGTGAAATTTAGTGAATCAATTTTAGAATTTAGTGAATCATAGTTTAAAAGTTATTAACAAAATAACGTAAGGCGTATACCTAGCAGCACTTGCTCTGAATTTCAAAAATTTTGGTACCAAAAGATGCGCCTGAATTTGGTGAATCGATCGTAACTATTTTCCGAATTTAGTGAATCTTAATTTGTTAGTTATTAACAAATTAAAAATTATAAACAATTACGTAACGTAAATTCAAAATGACGTAAAGTCATCAAAACGATAACAACCCTGAACAAAAAGAGCTTAATTCGGAAATTTCGGAATGTCATTATGAAAGTTGTTCGTTGCTGTAACTTCAAAAGTTTTCAACGAAACAGTTGAAAAGGCAAAAATTATCCAACGCAAAATAATAATAAAAATAATTTTTCAATGGAGTTTGTCCGTCTTATTTGTATGTTGATAATCTATTGTTCATCCCAAAATAGTGTTACCCCGATCAATATGGCAAAACTGATGGCTCGGAGACAAAACAAAAACTAAAACTAAGTTTTTTTTTTCAGTTCATTTTCATTGCAAACTGCCACTCTGGTACGAAGGCCTACTTAAGGAATAAAAATGCACCAAATTACCATGCTATAGGTAATAGATTTGACAAATGCAGCAGAAGGAAGCGAATAGAACCACATTGATTCCAGTTATTTCAATTCAAGCAATAAATTTGGCTGAAACTCAAATGGATTTTTAAGGACCACGAAAAAGACGACTTGGACCGCGGCAGGTGTGTCGATTGCAAGACAGGTACATCCGCGATGTCAAGAGTGTCGGCACATTTTTAACATCGCAAATTATCGTATCGGGACAATTAGCATATCTGGCTAAAAGAACTATTCGAAAATCTACCACTAAAAGCTTGAATGGTGTTTTAATCAATGCGTGGTCGTCGCAAAATTGTTGTTAACATTATAAAAATAAATAGTGTGCTTCTGCGTTCTATCAATTGCTTTTTTTCAAATACTTAACAATAATAATGAAATAGCAAAGTAAGAAGACTTCCAAATGATGTTTGGAGAAACCCTTTTATCATTAATGAAACATGACTTGGAAGATTCAGTGCCGCCCGCAATTGCTTCCTATTTGGGCAATTTGGTGCAGCTAGTGGCTTCCCACCCATTGCATAACACGAATCATGTTTTGCAGAATTACGAAAAAGAAAACACCATCACCAGTTGCCCGTTTTTACTCATAAAGTACAAACAACAATCGGTTAATGACTAAAAACAATTATTCCAGGACGACTCAAACATAAAAACGTAATAATAAGGACTTATTCAAAACATTTATTGCACATATCTTACAGTTGTAAAGCATTCACGAATAAATAAAATAAATACATATAAGAATACAAATTTAAAGTCTCACTGGGAAAAAAACAGTAAATTTAAAGAAAAGGTCTTCACTTCTCAAATTATTCACTTGCAACAAACTAGTGTGTACAAGGTTTAGGAATTTGTATGCTAAGAAACCAAAAGCTTAAATTCGGAGTTTTCTAATTTTAGTACAGTTTGAGTGGAAAACACAAAATCTGTTTGCGTTGTTTTGTTTCACATCTTTGATCTGTTAAAAATATTTATAATTTATAAACAATTAAAATGGGATATATTTTTTCATACTAGCTGCTGTAAGCAAACTCTCAAACATCAAATTGTGAATCAGGACAAATCTTATTATTTGTTACGAATTTCGACATTTGAAAAAAGTTCCAAGTAGAAACCAGTGAAAAAGGACATGATTCACCAAATTCTGAGGTATGTTCCAAATTGTTACTTAAGACGGATTTATTCATTGGTCCAAGTTTGGAAATTTGGTGAATCATATTTTGCGAGCTATCGGCTTATGAACTTTGAAAAATACTGCAAAGCACAAACTTAGGAAAAAGGATTACAACTCTTAAACCATGATTCACCAAATTCTGAGGTATGTACCAAATTGTTACTTAAGACGGATTTATTCATTGGTCAAAGTTTGGAAATTTGGTGAATCATATTTTGCGAGCTATCGGCTTATGAACTTTGAAAAATACTGCAAAGCACAAACTTAGGAAAAAGGATTACAACTCTTAAACCATGATTCACCAAATTCTGAGGTATGTACCAAATTGTTACTTCAGACAGATTTATTCATTGGTCCAAGTTTGGAAATTTGGTGAATCATAGTTTGCGAGCTATCGGCTTATGAACTTTGAAAAATACTGCAAAGCACAAACTTAGGAAAAAGGATTACAACTCTTAAACCATGATTCACCAAATTCTGAGGTATGTACCAAATTGTTACTTAAGACGGATTTATTCATTGGTCCAAGTTTGGAAATTTGGTGAATCATAGTTTGCGGGCTATCGGCTTATGAACTTTGAAAAATACTGCAAAGCACAAACTTAGGAAAAAGGATTACAACTCTTAAACCATGATTCACCAAATTCTGAGGTATGTACCAAATTGTTACTTAAGACGGATTTATTCATTGATCCAAGTTTGGAAATTCGGTGAATCATAGTTTGTGAGCTACCAGCTTCTGAACTTTCAAAAATACTGCAAACCAGAAACAAAGGAAAAATGATTTCAACTTTTAAACCAGGATTCACCAAATTCTGAGCCATGCATCAAATTGTTACTTTAGACAGAATTAATCATTGGAATAAATCCGTCTTAAGTAACAATTTGGTACATACCTCAGAATTTGGTGAATCATGGTTTAAGAGTTGTAATCCTTTTTCCTAAGTTTGTGCTTTGCAGTATTTTTCAAAGTTCATAAGCCGATAGCTCGCAAAATATGATTCACCAAATTTCCAAACTTGGACCAATGAATAAGTCTGTCTTAAGTAACAATTTGATGCATGGCTCAGAATTTGGTGGATCATGGTTTAAGAGTTGTAATCCTTTTTCCTAAGTTTGTGCTTTGCAGTATTTTTCAAAGTTCATAAGCCGATAGCCCGCAAACTATGATTCACCAAATTTCCAAACTTGGACCAATGAATAAATCCGTCTTAAGTAACAATTTGGTACATACCTCAGAATTTGGTGAATCATGGTTTAAGAGTTGTAATCCTTTTTTCTAAGTTTGTGCTTTGCAGTATTTTTCAAAGTTCATAAGCCGATAGCTCGCAAACTATGATTCACTAAATTTCCAAACTTGGACCAATGAATAAATCCGTCTTAAGTAACAATTTGGTACATACCTCAGAATTTGGTGAATCATGGTTTAAGAGTTGTAATCCTTTTTCCTAAGTTTGTGCTTTGCAGTATTTTTCAAAGTTCATAAGCCGATAGCTCGCAAACTATGATTCACCAAATTTCCAAACTTGGACCAATGAATAAATCTGTCTGAAGTAACAATTTGGTACATACCTCAGAATTTGGTGAATCATGGTTTAAGAGTTGTAATCCTTTTTCCTAAGTTTGTGCTTTGCAGTATTTTTCAAAGTTCATAAGCCGATAGCCCGCAAACTATGATTCACCAAATTTCCAAACTTGGACCAATGAATAAATCCGTCTTAAGTAACAATTTGGTACATACCTCAGAATTTGGTGAATCATGGTTTAAGAGTTGTTATCCTTTTTTCTAAGTTTGTGCTTTGCAGTATTTTTCAAAGTTCATAAGCCGATAGCTCGCAAACTATGATTCACTAAATTTCCAAACTTGGACCAATGAATAAATCCGTCTTAAGTAACAATTTGGTACATACCTCAGAATTTGGTGAATCATGGTTTAAGAGTTGTTATCCTTTTTTCTAAGTTTGTGCTTTGCAGTATTTTTCAAAGTTCGTAAGCCGATAGCTCGCAAACTATGATTCACTAAATTTCCAAACTTGGACCAATGAATAAATCCGTCTTAAGTAACAATTTGGTACATACCTCAGAATTTGGTGAATCATGGTTTAAGAGTTGTAATCCTTTTTCCTAAGTTTGTGCTTTGCAGTATTTTTCAAAGTTCATAAGCCGATAGCTCGCAAACTATGATTCACCAAATTTCCAAACTTGGACCAATGAATAAATCTGTCTGAAGTAACAATTTGGTACATACCTCAGAATTTGGTGAATCATGGTTTAAGAGTTGTAATCCTTTTTCCTAAGTTTGTGCTTTGCAGTATTTTCAAAGTTCATAAGCCGATAGCTCGCAAACTATGATTCACCAAATTTCCAAACTTGGACCAATGAATAAATCCGTCTTAAGTAACAATTTGGTACATACTTCAGAATTTGGTGAATCATGGTTTAAGAGTTGTAATCCTTTTTCCTAAGTTTGTGCTTTGCAGTATTTTTCAAAGTTCATAAGCCGATAGCTCGCAAAATATGATTCACCAAATTTCCAAACTTTGACCAATGAATAAGTCTGTCTTAAGTAACAATTTGATGCATGGCTCAGAATTTGGTGGATCATGGTTTAAGAGTTGTAATCCTTTTTCCTAAGTTTGTGCTTTGCAGTATTTTTCAAAGTTCATAAGCCGATAGCCCGCAAACTATGATTCACCAAATTTCCAAACTTGGACCAATGAATAAATCCGTCTTAAGTAACAATTTGGAACATACCTCAGAATTTGGTGAATCATGTCCTTTTTCACTGGTTTCTACTTGGAACTTTTTTCAAATGTCGAAATTCGTAACAAATAATAAGATTTGTCCTGATTCACAATTTGATGTTTGAGAGTTTGCTTACAGCAGCTAGTATGAAAAAATATATCCCATTTTAATTGTTTATAAATTATAAATATTTTTAACAGATCAAAGATGTGAAACAAAACAACGCAAACAGATTTTGTGTTTTCCACTCAAACTGTACTAAAATTAGAAAACTCCGAATTTAAGCTTTTGGTTTCTTAGCATACAAATTCCTAAACCTTGTACACACTAGTTTGTTGCAAGTGAATAATTTGAGAAGTGAAGACCTTTTCTTTAAATTTACTGTTTTTTTCCCAGTGAGACTTTAAATTTGTATTCTTATATGTATTTATTTTATTTATTCGTGAATGCTTTACAACTGTAAGATATGTGCAATAAATGTTTTGAATAAGTCCTTATTATTACGTTTTTATGTTTGAGTCGTCCTGGAATAATTGTTTTTAGTCATTAACCGATTGTTGTTTGTACTTTATGAGTAAAAACGGGCAACTGGTGATGGTGTTTTCTTTTTCGTAATTCTGCAAAACATGATTCGTGTTATGCAATGGGTGGGAAGCCACTAGCTGCACCAAGTTGCCCAAATAGGAAGCAATTGCGGGCGGCACTGAATCTTCCAAGTCATGTTTCATTAATGATAAAAGGGTTTCTCCAAACATCATTTGGAAGTCTTCTTACTTTGCTATTTCATTATTATTGTTAAGTATTTGAAAAAAAGCAATTGATAGAACGCAGAAGCACACTATTTATTTTTATAATGTTAACAACAATTTTGCGACGACCACGCATTGATTAAAACACCATTCAAGCTTTTAGTGGTAGATTTTCGAATAGTTCTTTTAGCCAGATATGCTAATTGTCCCGATACGATAATTTGCGATGTTAAAAATGTGCCGCCACTCTTGATATCGCGAATGTACCTGTCTTGCAATCGACACACCTGCCGCGGTCCAAGTCGTCTTTTTCGTGGTCCTTAAAAATCCATTTGAGTTTCAGCCAAATTTATTGCTTGAATTGCAATAACTGGAATCAATGTGGTTCTATTCGCTTCCTTCTGCTGCATTTGTCAAATCTATTACCTATAGCATGGTAATTTGGTGCATTTTTATTCCTTAAGTAGGCCTTCGTACCAGAGTGGCAGTTTGCAATGAACTGAAAAAAAAACTTAGTTTTAGATTTTCATTTTGTTTTGTCTCCGAGCCATCAGTTTTGCCATATTGATCGGGGTAACACTATTTTGGGATGAACAATAGATTATCAACATACAAATAAGACGGACAAACTCCATTGAAAAATTATTTTTATTATTATTTTGCGTTGGATAATTTTGCCTTTTCAACTGTTTCGTTGAAAACTTTTGAAGTTACAGCAACGAACAACTTTCATAATGACATTCCGAAATTTCCGAATTAAGCTCTTTTTGTTCAGGGTTGTTATCGTTTTGATGACTTTACGTCATTTTGAATTTACGTTACGTAATTGTTTATAATTTTTAATTTGTTAATAACTAACAAATTAAGATTCACTAAATTCGGAAAATAGTTACGATCGATTCACCAAATTCAGGCGCATCTTTTGGCACCAAAATTTTTGAAATTCAGAACAAGTGCTGCTAGGTATACGCCTTACGTTATTTTGTTAATAACTTTTAAACTATGATTCACTAAATTCTAAAATTGATTCACTAAATTTCACCAAATTCTCACCTAATTATTTGCATCAAAAAAATTGAAATTCCTCACAAAGTGCTGCTAAGTATATGGCGGTTTATTTGTTTGGGGTGGAAACACATCGGTAGAATAATGATATACTTATATGTATATAATGTTCTAAAACGTTTCAGCTATTATTTAGCACTTCTTATGAATGTAAAAACTTCAAAAACAAAGATTTAAGGGCCATTTCAAACTGGCCCGGGCAAAGGGCCAAAATGTTAAACAGAGGGCCAAATGGCCCGATCGGGCACTTCGTGGCAACGCTGCCTTATACCCTTATTCACACGTGAAGGAAATCGAAATTTTTTTTTTGATTAGTGATGGCAAACGGGGTTGCTTGCAGAAAACGTAAGGGGAAGGAAAAAATTAAAAATATTGAGTGTAGAAATTTGAGGCTTTTCCTTGTGTTCTTCTCTTCGGCCCGCATATCCAAAATATTTGTTTGTCGAACACAAGTAAACTGTTTATATCAACGGCTATAATTCATTTTTCTTTTCTTCTTTTCTTTTGTTTTCTGTTTCTGCGTCATCTTAAAGAAACTAAAAAAAAAATTAAGGAGTAAGCAAAATCTACAAAAAAATCTAACACAATCGTTCTTCACATGGGAACAGGGCCAATGTAAGGCACGAGTAGGTTTTCGGCCAAAAGTTTCGGAACTCATCCCCAATCATGGATTCTAGTATTTTCGTGGTGAGTTTAAGAAAAACGTGTTTGCCAATTTGAAAATTCAATCTTTGTATATACACCTTATAGTATTTTCAGCATCGAGAATTTTAAGTTGGAAACTTTACTCGTCGATGGCGCTGGCAGTTATTCATGGGAACTATAGTACCGACATAAATAGTTCTGGTTGGTAAAACACGCGTCGCTGTCGTCGTTTCTCTAGGCTGAAACTACTATAATATAGATATACAAAGATTCAATCTAGCAGTCTACGCTAAATTTGAAATTGCGAAAACAAACAAAAGAGAACTGTAAAAATATAAAAATCCCACCTCATATCTTTGTTTTTGTATTTTTCATGTACAAGGAAGAAAATAAAATGAAAGAAAATGAAAATTGCGGGATCTAGGGAGTGAAACGTAAGTCAGTTTCCGATCTCCTTTTGTCTCTGTTTTAACCCATTTATCCTGCTCCACAGCTGGGTAAATTTTAACCCATTTTATTCACCACGATAGTGTCAAGTTTTAACCAAACGTCAAGTTTTAATACACATTTTAACGCAATTCACACACGGCCTTAATTACATAAAATTTTGAAAAAAATTAGTTCAAAAATGTTTTTTTTGCTTTTTTTTGAAAATTTTGAGTTTGAAAATTTTTTTCTTGAACTTTTTGCTCTCGAATCCTTGTGTTTTCAGAGCAACATCAAGGAATCATTCAATATTTTGGGAGGAGTTTTGGATTGAGTGGAGATTTGGTTAAATCGAATAGAAACGGTGCAATTAAATTTTGCAGTGGAAGCGGATTTTGAAGGTGCGGTACATATTTGACAAAGTGAGTCTTTTGTTTTCCCTTTTCTTTTCTTCATTTTAAATTGTAATTCTTTTGTTCGAAAAATTTAATATTATTGTTTCAATACCTGATACATATATTATCGAAATCGATTTCTATACATATATATACAGTGGAAAATTTTCAATTTTAAGGTGGCCATTTTCTTAAGGTGACCATAATTTCAAGGTGACCTTTTTCGCTAAACATTTTACATATACATATATATATAATTTTTCTTTGGCCTTAAGAAAAGGTTTGAGGTTATTTATTGCAATTTTTTGCTAGTTAATAACATTTTAGTGCTATTTTCCGTTTATTTTGTTCTCATTTAATTGGATTTTGGGTCAGTGTGACCATATTGATAAGGTGACCATAGTGCGTTTTTTTTCGTTTTGTTTTGAGTTTTTTTTTATCTTGTGAAGTAAATTCTACTTTTTATTCAGTTTTGAGGGTTAATTTTGAAGGTGACCTTTCGTTCACCTCTCGATGTATATAGACAATATTTTGGCGCGCTTATAATTTCAATTCCTTTCGTTGTTTCGTATGATAATTTATTTTTTTTGAAAACTCAATTTCGTTTTGAAGTGACCATACCTTTGTTTTCTCAATTTAACTTTTATTGGTGTGACCATATTGCGAACATTTTTTTTTATTTTGGAAAGTTATACTATTTTTATTTGAGTTTTGCTGTCAAATAGAATTTGCTTTTATTTGGTGAAATATTTTTAATTTCAAGGAACCGGTTTTCAATTTCATTCTTTTTTTTTGTACATTTTATCGTGTGTTGGTTTTTAATTGGAACAATTAGAAAATGGATGTTAATAGGTTATCGAAAGAGGAACTCCTTTACGAATTACAGGCTCGCGGTCTCAAGGAAGGCACTGTCGACAATATGAGGATGACGTTGAGGGCGTCGCGAACGCTGGAGCGTTCAGGTTCGATTTCATCCGACAGTCCACATTATCCTTTCTCTTTTGAAGAAGATGCTAAGGCGGTTAGGGCAAAAATTTTAGAAATTAGGGAACTTTTGAAAACGCCTCCGAAAAATCCGAAATCTTCGGAATATTTGAAAACGTTGACAAAAATAGAGTGGGCTTTGGGAAGAATCACTAGGGCGAAGGCAGAATCTTCCGATGAGGTGAATGAAGCAGCGGACTTAAAGGGGGAACTTTTATTACTTATGGCAAAATTATGTGAAGGGGAAGTGACTCAAATTGAAAATCTTGAAAATACGGAAAGGGGCAAAAATCAAACAACCATGTCGACAGCAGGTTCGGGTGCGTCACCAACTGCACAGGTCGGCCAACGTGCGAGCTCTAGTGGGTCCCAACTACAGGGTGATGAACCCTGTCACCGGGACCCCGAGCGACTTGATAAGTGGAACCTGATGTTGCCTATGTTGCCTCCGTGCAGGAAGCAACAGTTGCGGTTAACGCAAATCCCCCACCTCGTAGGCCCCTTCGTTGCTTTAACTGCAACAGAGAGGGACATTTCTCTAGTTCTTGTTCCGCTCCTAGGCGTTGTTTTGGTTGTGGGGCTACGAGCACCACTAGACAAAATTGTAGGCGTTGTTCCGGGTCGGGAAATGGACAACGGACTCTTGGGCCAGCAGGACAAGAGCGCCGCCGTCGTCAATAGATAGGTCGCCTACTGACGACCAGCTGGCAGTAAAATTAAGTTTCACTTTAGAGACAAGTGGGGGCGACAGTCGTCCTTACTTGGGGGTAAATATTTACGGGTTTAGGTTTTTAGGGCTACTAGACTCAGGAGCTTCAAGAACAATAGTTTGTAGGGATGTTTGGGACGTTTTAAAGGATTTAGGTTTACAGCTAGGAGACACAAATGTTAGGCAGGTTCAATTAGCAGATGGTGCAGGTGTAGGAGTGTTAGGAGTTTTGAATCTACCCATTGTTGTCGAGGGCAAAACAGTTTTGGTGGAATGTCTTATCATTCCGAGTTTACCACATGCGATGATTCTTGGTGCAGATTTTTGGGCACTGTCGGGAATCGTCCCGGATCTTCGGTCTCGCATGTGGAGTTTTTCGAGCCAAGATATGGTGGCTTCGGTTAGTACTTCAGCCATCACAGAGGAGTCTGAGTTGGATGAAGTTCAGAAACAGAACTTAGGAGGTTTAGTTGAACAATTGTTCAAAGATATGCCAGAAGGGTTAGGTCAGACAACAATGGTAGAACATGTGATTAGGACATCGGCCGAACCAATCAAACAAAGATATTATCCTGTTTCACCCGCTATGCAGGTACACATCGACAAGTCATTGCAGGAAATGATTGAGGAAGGAGTGATTGAAAAATCAAACAGCCCTTGGGCATCTCCGATAGTACTTATTAAGAAGAAGGATGGGACATTTAGGTTTTGCGTCGACTATAGAAACTTAATCAGGTGACTGAAAGGGATGCTTATCCTTTACCTATTATATCCGCCATTTTAGACAAACTTCGTAATGCTAGGTTTTTAACATCCCTTGACATTAAGTCAGCTTACTGGCAAATTCCAATGGCGGAAGAATCTCGCAAATTTACAGCCTTTACGGTACCGGGACGGGGACTTTACCATTTTAAAAGAATGCCATTTGGGCTTCACAATGCGCCTGCCACTTGGCAGAGATTTATCGATAGCGTACTAGGGCCAGAACTCGAGCCATTTGTATTTGTTTATCTTGATGATATTATTATCGTCACAGATAAATTTGAAAAACATCTTGAAATTTTGAAAGAAGTTTTTCGTAGGTTAAAAGAAGCGGGGTTAAAAGTAGGAAGGGAGAAATGCCACTTTTGTAGACCATCGTTAAAGTTTCTAGGTTACGTTGTGGACCGCAACGGATTACACGTCGATCCTGAAAAGGTCGAAAGTATGGTGAAGATACCTGCGCCGAAAAATGTGAAAGAGGTTAGGAGCTTTGTAGGAACAGTGTCGTGGTACAGGCGTTTCGTACCAAACTTCTCAACAGTTGTTAGGCCATTAACAGATTTGCTGAAAAAGAGCAAAAAGTTTGTTTGGACCCAAGAATGCGAAGACGCGTTTAGGAAATCAATAGAATTTTTGATAACGGCTCCCATCTTGACATGTCCCGACTTTTCACTTCCATTTGTTGTCCAGACAGACGCTTCTGATTACGGTATCGGGGCCGTACTTACACAGACTTTTGAGGACGGGGAGAAGGTAATTTGTTATTTGAGTAGGTCGTTAAATCGAAGCGAAAGAAATTATTCCACTACCGAAAAGGAGTGTTAAGGTGTTCTGTGGGCGATTGAAAAGTGAAGACCGTATCTCGAAGGTGTTCGGTTTACGGTAATAACTGATCATTACTCACTCATCTGGTTGAGTAACCTGAAGGATCCGCAAGGGAGGCTTGCGCGCTGGGCAGTTAGGCTTCAGCAATTTGATTTTCAGATAATCCATCGCAAGGGGATAGATCATGTCGTTCCGGACATGTTATCTCGGGGGGTTCCAGTAGTGGCTGGGATTTCAGATGAGGATTTAGACCCTTGGGTAGGAAAGATGATTTCGGCAGTTCGGTCGAACCCATTAGGTTATCCAGCTTGGAGAGTGGAAGACGGAAGATTGTATAAGTTTGTAAAATCAAACCATATAATCGTTCATGAGAACAATGAGGAGTGGAAACTAGTTGTAGGGAAAAAGAATAGGTTAAACATTTTGAAACAGTGTCATGATAATCCTTTAGCAGGGCATATGGGAGTAAGGAAGACATTTGCTAGGATAGGGGCTAAATATTATTGGCCAAAGATGAGGCAAGATATAGTAAAATATGTTAGGAGTTGTGGGGTATGTCAACAAGTGAAACCAGTAAATGACAAGCCAGCGGGTCTTATGACAGAAAGGATAGGGGTTTCCTCTCCGTGGGAGATGATAAGCGTAGATTTAGTAGGGCCTTTACCGAAGTCAAATAGGGGTTACATGTATATATTGACTGTTGTGGACTATCTGACAAAATTTCCATTATTGTTCGCTCTTAGGTCTGCCACGGCAAAAGCAGTATTTAGGGAGTTGGAGGACAATGTGTTTCTTTTATTTGGAGTACCGAAATTTTTGATTTGTGATAATGGTCCACAGTTTAGGAGTAGGGAATTGCAAAAACTTTGTGACGATTATTCGTCAACGATTAGGTACACTCCACATTATCATCCTCAGGCTAACCCAGCGGAGAGGATAAACCAAATTATAAAAACTACTTTGAGGGCTTACGTGTCGGAGAATCACCGTGTTTGGGATTCACAATTAGCGAAGGTTGCATGTGCCATCCGCACATCACAGCATGAAGTTTTAGGAGTCTCTCCGTATTATGCCAATTTTGGAAAAGAGATGTTGACGAGTGGCAGAGATGAATCACTGATTAAGGATACAGATGGGATAGTGGAACAGTCAGTAGAAGATGTAGGAGAAAGGTTTAGGAGATTGAGGGCCGATATCGCGGACAAACTTAAGGCAGCAAGCAAGAAAACTGCTGAGTCATACAATCTCAGGAGGAGAGATATTCAATATCTTCCAAATGATGTTGTATGGCGACGCAACTATAGTCTATCCAATGCTGCAGATTATTATGCAGCAAAACTGGCACCGAAGTTTGTTGGGTTGTTCAAAATTAAAAAGCGATTGTCGCCGTGGACTTATGTCCTCGTAGATAATAACGGCAAAGATCGTGGCACTTGGCACACGAAAGATCTCAAACCTTTCAACTCTCATTCGGAAAATGATTGAGTCCCAAACATTACAATTAAATATAATATTCATTCATTAACCTTTTTTCTTTTTCAGTAATTCACATCTTCATTACATTTTTTTTCTTTTTTTTAAATCGCCGGATTGGGCCTGATTTTTGAGACTAATTTCTTAGTTCTACTTGTTTGTATTATGAACAAACCCTTTTTAAGGAGGAAAGGGTGGGATTTGTTGCGTTAAAATTTAACGCAACCACTCCTTCGTAAATGAAAATCACTTTTTTTATCAAATGAATTAATTGCACTTTGATGCATTTCGCATCGACTTTTCTCACTTGAATTATAAAATATCCAAATAGAATTTGACAACTGTCACCACCTTCACACACGAGAATGAGAGAGAGCGGGACGGCCATAGTCCTTCTGACAATGGTTCTCTCTTTCATTGTCGTGAGGATAAGGGTGCTTTCATAAATGCATGGTTGCTTTGCTTACATGCGATCATTTGCAATCATATTAACGTCAGACAAAAATACTTGCGCATGTGTTTTACACTGCATTTATGATACTATATACCTGTCTCTTTTATTCAGAAAGAAATTCAGTGTGCATGTGATTTTTTGTAGTTGCACATTTGCGCTGCAAATATTTGCGTTTTGCTTTTATGAACATCTGACTTTTATCATTTGCATTTATGAACAACATGCATGCGTCAGACTTTCGCAACCATGCATTTATGAAAGCACCCTAAGTTTCTTTCACAGAGGTGCGTTTTTGCGCTGACGATAGTTGACTATAGTTTTTGTGTCACACTTTGACACACCAACCACTTTCAACTCACCTCCTGAGATGGATTGGAAATAGTTAGAGATAGTTACGATTTGACACATCAACACAGACCGCAAAAACGACAATTGTGATTACGAATCGTAACTATTGGCGTGCAAAAACGAGAAATAGTCAACCATTGTCGATTATAGTTGATTATAGTCAGCGCAAAAACGCACCTCAGGTATTGATAATTGTGAACCACTCGATTGAAACTCAATGGGATTGAGTGATTTTTTTTACACACTATCAGAATTGGTCGTATGGGCTTATAGCAAGCACCATTTTACGACCAATGGTTTGCCAACACAGAAACTGTGTTATACCACCGGCTCATCACTTAGTGTGGTGTTAGTTGTTAGTAAGCAAATAACGAAACTATAACAAATAACACAGCACACATAAATAATAACATAAAATAAACAAAGAATATGACATAATTAACATAAAACATTTAACAAAGTGGAACACTGGTTCTCAAAATTATTTTTAGTTGAATTTTACTTAAATTAAAATCGAATAGTTTTGAGTTCGAGTTTATAAGTTTACCCATACGTGTCAAAGGCTCATGCATTCCATAATTAGTTCGATGAATATCGATCTTAATCAGATCCTGACTACGGAGATTATAACCTCCTCCTCGATAGCAAAACAAAATTTTACAGAGAAGATCAGGAGCATCAGTGACTCCAGTTATAATTTGATGGAAAAATACAATATCGTTATTATTTCTTCTCTGTTGTAGTGTTTGCATATTAAGGATTGACATTGAGTGATGCCAAACAGACGGACGATCTGAAAATGGATTTACACGGGACGAGATTTTCTGAGAACGGCTGTGTGCCCAACGATTTTTGTATCACAAACTTAATTTTTGTTTTGGAATATGTTTCAATTCTTTTTTTTTAAACATAATGTCAATAATTTTGTAAAGAATTTTGTATTTTTAACTGAATGTAAATTTTAATTAAGTTTGCTTAAAGACCAGATGGACTCTTAAGAGTTATTTTCCAAAGTTATTTTGGACCCCTTTTCGATTCTATAATGCGATTGTTTTTTTTTTAAACGTTTTGAATTTAACCCCATTCGGGTTAATCAAGTTATCGTCTACAGTCTTCTCGAATATTATTAGTCAAATTCATTTAAATTCACTTTGTTGTAACCTTAAGGTTCATTCAACAGAATATCGTAACAATTGTGAATCATCCTCAAACTGATGGTCCAATGTCGGCGAGTTTCAGGATGACTCTCGATAACTTGAGAGAAACTACGGCGAGTAAGCAGGACCGCGAGTATCTTCTCACAAGTGGCTCTCAACTAAGCCAAATATGACTGGCCGTTGATGACGTGATGAAGATCCGCCACTCCAGATAGGCTGAAAGCACGGCGAATTCAAAAATAAGGGTAGGCGATTTAGGACCTAGGTGAGCCTAAATCGTCACTCTGATCTGAGACCTAGAAGCGAAAAGAATAGAATCAAAAAGATTACAAAAAATTAGAAGTTTTTTTTTTGGAAAAAATCTTTTGGACAGCCATTTTGGAAAATTCGAGAAGGCAATAGAAACTTGGAGAATTTTTGGAAAATTCTGGGAGTTTAAGAGGATCGGTAACTATTGAAAAAGGTTGTATCTCTCTTGAAATACTATTTTTTTTATAAATTTATTGGTTATTATTTTTTTTGGTGATCGCGTTTTTCATTTTTTTCGTATTTTCTGAAACCAGACCTTAACGGTCCATCTTGGTCGAATTAATTAATTTTCGAAAATTATATTCAGATTTGTTTCGATTAAATTGAAAAGATCCGTGGTTTTTATCCTACTTTTGCAAGGTTTCCCCGGCCTTAGAATAAAAAATTTAAATATCAAAAATATCCGCCATCTTTTTATTTTCACTTCAAACTCGTGTTGGTTTATTCATTTCTTCAAATTCCATCGTTGTTCAATTTGGAAAGGTTTGCAATTTCCTTATTTTTGTTTTCAGGTAAAAAAAAATTGCTGGCGCCCTTATTAGCCACACTGTGGCAGCACTATCAAGATTTTATATCAACTTGATATAAAATCATCTTCATTTCAATCAAACTTTCGATTAATCGATTCCTCGATTAATCAATTACCGAACTCACCCCTCACTGAGCTCGTCGTGGTGGCAGCACTTTAATTGCTGTCGGTTGCACTTATTGTGAACTAAACCCTTTCGAATAATCTCATCTGTCAACGCAATACATCGTGCAGCGTGGTTGATCTCATTTTCATTTTCTTTTTCTTGCGGTGGAAAATTTTCGTTTTTGCGTTTTGATAAGTTTTAATCAATCGTGGTTTATTATTCATTTCGGTTCGTTTCTTTTGGCCAATAAAAAGTGCAACACAGTGCACAATGTTTTGCATCTTTTTGAATAAAATTTAACTATATATAACATAAAAATGTGTTGACGGAGTTTGTATACAGCATTAAAAGTGCGGACATGTCCTAAATGTAATTCATAATTTTCCCACGATGAGGTGAGTATTTTGACAGTAAAATCGAAAAAAACGTCAAAAGTGACAATTGCAAAAATATACATTTTGGTGCATTTTGTTTTGATGTGGTTTTGATTTTGAAATTCAATTAAGTTGTAAGTTAATTTTTTCGTAGGTTCTGCTTTTATTTCACTACGAAATTATTTTCAGAACGACGCGACGTGCTGAGAACTACGTATACAAAATACCTAGTTTCTCGGCAAGTTGCCTCGGCCGACGCCACTAAAAGAAGAATTTGCGTCCTCCAGGAGTGAGTTTGACTTTTTGACTCCATGGAAGTTCTCCTAGCTCTACTTTCCTGATAGGGCTTTGGGTTTGGGGCACAAAACTAGTCTCACTCGATAGGTAATCTTTTAAAACACTCTACACAATTAGTTTTATTGGTCGGAAATTGTTAAAAGTATTTTTTAATTTAATTAATAAAATTTCATTTTCTCATACAAAAGTCTGTATTTTTTATTTGATAGGCCTTGTTCACATGTGAAGAACGATTGTGTTCATACGTGAGTATTTTTCTTCTGTAGATTTTGCTTATTCCTTTATGTTCTTTATTTTCTTTAAGCGCAGAAAACAGAAAAAACAGAAGAATAAGACGATCAGAGAAGAACACAAAGAAAAACGTCAAATTTCTACACTCAATCTTTTTAAATTTTTTGTTTTTTTCCTACCCCTTACGTCTTCTGCAAGCAACCCCGCTTGCCTTCACTAATCAAAGAAAAATTTCGATTTTCTTCACGTGTGAACAAGGCCATAAACACATAACTGGGTTCAGAATGTCAAAATCTTGACAGCAGTTTCTTGCATCTGCTGATTTCTTTCGTTAAGTGTGGGTAGACTGTAAGTTTGTTTGGGTTTTTTATTGGGATATTCTGGGATTTTTTTTTTTTTTGGTAATTCGTAAGAAACCGATGGGAAGTTTTTCCTTGTGTTGGAGCTTACAGTTTTATTGTGCAGTAACGGGAAAAATGTGTCTTGTGAAAATAATTCTGAAAATCAGATAAGATAATAGTTCAAAATTTCGCGCGAAATTTTTAACTATTAAAATCCGCAATCCAGTGCTTTTTTTGACTGGGCATATTATGTCTTGCCATCAGCAACCTCAAATTGTCACATTTCACATTTGTCACAAATATGTAGGTACATATGACCGCACTGGATGACAAATTAAACGAAATGAAATTCAAATGTCAAAAAGTCTGTGGAAAATGGACGCTCAACACTGCATACAACACAAATGTCAAATTTGATGACAGGATTTTGATCCACTCGAAAAATCCAGACTGCGATGACCGGATCATGGACTGGATGTTGGATTGTTGGTCTTTATCTATGGGATTATTTGATGACAGGCCGATAGTCCTGTCATCGGAAATGTTCAATGGAGACCCCAAGTAAGTAGATAGTGTGAGTTTCAAAAACACAACAGGGCTGGTCTGCAGTTGAATGGTTAATCTCAGGGGCGCTAAGCAAAATTTGATTGAATCAAGATTACATTGACTGTGCTTCAACTTTTTTTCAATGGCCTTGTTCACACGTGAAGAAAATCGAAATTTTTCTTTGATTAGTGAAGGCGAGCGGGGTTGCTTGCAAAAGACGTAGGGGGAAGGAAAAAATCAAAAAATTTAAAAAGAATGAGTGTAGAAATTTGATGTTTTTCCTTATGTTCTCCTCTTATAGTCCCGCATATGCCAAAATATTTTCATTTTATGTTTGTTGAACAGAAGTAAGCTGTTTAAATTTAACCTCATTATTCTTTTTGTTTCTGTTTTCTGCGCTTAAGAAAAAAAAAAAAAACGTAAAGGAGTAAGCAAAATGAACACAATCGTTCTTCACATGTGAACAAGGCCAATCTCAAATCTTTTATTAGGATGCATGGTGTTTTATCACTAAAGGTGCACAAGCACATGCTCGGTTTTTAATGTTCAATATTTTTATTTTTCAGTACATTTTCTTAATTTTTCATTAATTTTCATTAATTATGTTTGCCGCCTTCTTGGGTTGTATTTGAAAGCGCATTCTTTGAACAACTTAATCAAGTGTTAAAAAGCACAAGAAATTGTGTAGCGCCTAACGATCACCAACAAAAATAAATGCACCCCTGTACTCGAGTTTTTGTTTTTTCGACAGATGAAGCTTACACCGCTTCCTGTATGTACTTCTTATTCAATGGCTCTACCAAAGATTAAATAAGTAACAAGATGGGAAACTGACTTACGTGTCACTCCCTAGATCCCGCAATTTGCATTTTCCTTCATTTTATTTTCTTTCCTTGTACATGAATAATATAAAAACAAAAACAATATGGTAGGACCATATTTATTTGTGTAAAAACACGCATACTTTTACAGAAACTATGGTCCAAACTGTGATAGTATTGGTAAAAACGCTTGTAGGCATCTGTCATTTTGACAGCTTTGTTTCCCATCTCCTTACCTTATATCATCTCTGGGCTCTACACGATATGGATTTTCCATAATCAGTCAGTCACATATTATTTTCAAATGTATTTTCATATATGTCAAATTGAATGTTAATTGTGAGGCTGAGCGTACGGTAGTGCGAGGAAGCGATGTAATGCGAGAAGCGATGCCAGAAGCGAAGCGAGAAGCGTTACGATGCGAGATAGTGCGCACCTTTGTATATGGATTTACCAGGTAATATCAAGAATGGTTTTCTGCTTGGTTTGACAGTTTTTTGACAGTTTTTTACATAAGTTTGTAATGTGTGTTCTCTGCTTGCTTGCTTGCTTGAAAACCATTCTTGATAGTACTTGGTAATTCCATATACAAAGGTGCGCACAGTAAAAGCTAGTTTGTGCGGCTAGAAGTGTCAAACAAAAAAAATGGATTCATCATCAGAAGAAGAATTTTTAAATGAAAATTTATATTTTAAGATGTTTAAGGGAAGAAAAACCAAATCTATCTAAATAGACAAGAATTTGGAGAATTTCATCATCTTTACTTCCAATTAAGAAATGATGAAACCAAATTTTGTTGAATATACAAGAATGTCAATCAAAACGTTTGATTACATTTTGGGAAAAATTGAACCTCTTATCACTTCAAATTGGAGTAATTTCGTCAAAAATCCTATAACAGCTCCTGAAAAGCTGGTAGTTACATTGAGGTAAGTTAAACAACACATTTTTTTCAAAACAATTTTATTTTTTTAATGGGAATTTAGAATACGTTAATAAAAGTTTATGTATTTTTTAAATTTAAGCACTATTCACATGAGTACGACCAACGAACGACGAATGAATGAAGAAAAGTGATTTTAAATACGTTTGGAGCCGCATTTCTTTACAAATTCTCAATAAAACGATAGAAGTATTGTTAATGTTTGATTTATGGTGCATTAATCTACTTTTTAATCTCAAATGTTAATAAATTTGAGAAAACAAATTTATTCGTCGCGAAAAGAAATCTAGTTGGTACGAACTGCCAAACTCTATTCGCGTTCCACATCATCCACACTCCCAACGAACAAAATATTCGCGCGCGTCTAACCTCAAAAATCATTGTTGCCTTGTGTTTTGGTTGTTCATTCGCGACGAATTAAAAACTATCATGTGAAAGAAATGTCAAAATCGACGAATTTTCGTTCATTCGTTGGTCGTTGTTCGTGCTCATGTGAATAGTGCTTTAACCCTAGAAAGATAAACTGCGCCTGCTTTATTTTCTTAACCGACGCTCTAAAAAATTCGTTCTTTTGAGTCAACTCACTCGTCGATTAACACTTGCGATATACGGTTGTTCCGGTTATGTAAGTACTTCTGATTCAGACAGAGACTGATAATAATTGTAATTCTCATCAAAAAATATACCGAAGATCATCGATTTTGTGTTCGTTTTTCGTTATGGATTTGAAATATCCTATTTTAATTAGAAGAATTAATAAATATAGATTTATGTTTTACTGTCTTTTATGTTTTAAACGATTTTGTTATATTCTTTCAATAAAATGAAGAAATAAAATAAAGATTTATTTAATTTAAACAATAAAACAGCTATGTTTTTTAATCGTGCGCCTCGCAGGCGCATGTTTATCTTTTCAGTACTAAAAAATAAGTTTATCTTTCTAGGGTTAATCTTCATCATAATTTTCGTCTGAATAAATAATTGAAGATTGTGCATCTTCTGTTACAATGTCCAGGCTGTTGTCATTAGCATAGCTTGATTCTGTGGATGTGGAGTGGCTAGTATCATGTGACGACAATAATTTGCTGAGAGCACTTTGAACTTGCATTCTAATATTTAGTTTCTGGTAAGGGTGCAACATTCTCATATGAGGCATCAGGCTGTCAAAGAAGGATTCGTCTTCATCCTTCTCTTTTGCAGACATTAACAGCCCTATTCTGGGCAACCTCACTAATATGTACCTCATAAGTCACAATAACCTCATAACTGGAGGTGAACTTGATTTTGTGACTTTTTCGTATTCTGACAAAAACCTCACAACTTGTGACCCTCACAATAACCTCATAATTTGAGGTGAACTCGATTTTGTGACTTTTTCGTATTCTAGCAAAATCCTCACAACTTATGACCCTCATAAAAATCTCAAAATTGTGATGTGCTCGTTGGCAGATCATAATTCAGGAACTCGATAGTCTGACACTGAAAACTTTAAAAAGAAGTACATAAACATGGAATTGAATCTCATTTCGATTATTCTGTTTGAAGAAAATATATTTATAAATCAAAGGTAAGAATTAAAATACTGATAAAAGTAAATAATCATCTATCTGTAGATTACAGCGAAGGAGAATATTAAAAAAAAAACTAAGAGATGTGAACGATCCGTTTGCCCTTCAAGACAGAACGTTTATACAATCTTTTCGTTTCCAAAAACTCTGTGTTGCGACATTATTCAGGAACTCAAGTCACATGATGATCAACGCAGTTCACTGCCATTCACCATTCGAATAGAAGTTTCTTTCAGTGCTTTATATTCCATGGATCTTACCAAAAGTGTGTAGGAAACAACTACACCATTCCTGTAGACAGGTAGCAGGTAGGAAAGTCAAAGAAGCTTTCTTTTAAATGTTAACACTTTGCCAATCAATTTTAATAAGAGTGTACCAAGTTCATGAAGGCCATGCAGAACGATACACCCTATTCGCTGATTGCCAATTCTTGGAATACCGAGTGGGATGATAATGGAACCTTCAAGATCTTTCGTGGCAGCGATCATTGCGGAAATGAGCGGCCAATTTGAGCTGGATTGCCTGCTGTTGAAAGCTTAAAGATTCCATTGGCATTGAAAATTTGATTTTTGTATATGAGAGTTTTCGAAAAAGTAAGGTAGGTATAAATCAAGTTTGTGGATTGTTGCCCGAACCAAAATCAACTGTTATTGAAGGAATAACAATGGTAGAATTCAATGCAAAAGTTCCAGTTTTTGAAATGTAACATTTTAACTTGCCATTTTTTCAAAAAATTAAATTTATCTTTCATTTTTGTAAATGTATTTTGAAATAAAACACTGAATTAAATACGTTTAGCTAAAATTTCTTCCTGTGTGAATATTTTTTGGGGGTAAATGTGAACATCCTTCTTTTGATTTCTTTTTTTCTCCATATGGTTAAGATTTCAGTTTGTTCACTTTTGTAGCAAAAATGTTTGTTCTATATGCTTATGATGCCGAGTTCTTTGTTTTCATTTACCCCCTTTTTCCCATTTACCTAAAAAACGAAGGGGGTAAATGTAAATATCAAATTTAATGAAAACTAGTGAACAAAAACCATTAAAATTAATACTCTTTAGTAGATTATACAATCCAAACTTAAGTAGCATCAACAAAAAATTTCGACATTGCATAGTTAAGCTGTTACAATCACAAGTTACCAAAAAACAAAAAAAATGCAAAATCGTTTACAATTACCCCCTTTGACCCTATATAAATTCTTTTTATATCAAATTTGTATTTCCTCGACTTCAAGATAAGATTTTTTATTTTCTAATAATTTTTTATCACATTCTTATCAATTTATAACTAAATCGCCTCCTTTGCCTTTCCCTACACATACGTATTCTATTTGGTGCCAAGGCCAACAACCACCCATCGTCAAGAATGTCCATCAGCGGTTCCCGACTGCCCCAAACAAAACCGATCCATCCCCAAAAATCCTAGCTGTAGATGAGATCACAAAGTAGTGTTCTGTGTATTTAGCTCAGGGACACCGTCGCGTTGAAAATTTCTTGATCCATAGCACTCGATATTTGGGAAGACAACACAATTCACTTTTGTATGTTCGACATTTTCATACCAAATGCCACCGAATTTAACACATCCGATTATCGACGGGCTTCTTTCACTCAAGGAATTCCTTAAATAGAAGACTGCAATTGTTGACAAGTGGTCCGAAAGGACAGAACTTTGGTGACTGTTGAATTGACACATTTCTTTGTCGTTGCTGGCGTGAGTCGAATGGACTAGACAAATTAATTCCAAGATAGAAGTTATTTTGACGCTCCATCACCTTTAATACAAAATAATAATAAAAATAAGATATACATATACATATTTTAAAACCAATTTTAAAAAATTCAAAGAATTTCTTACTAATAGATTTCATTCTTATGACTGTGTTTATTATTTTTTTTTTCATAAAACTCTTCGTTTTTTCTATTAGATATATGATTTGTTTTGACAAATCAGCTGGCAGTCATAAAAATAAACTCACCTTCCTGTGGTGGATCTGTTGTGAGGTTTCTTATGAAGTTTTTCAGAGAATACAAAATTTTGACAACCTCATAAAAAACCTCACAAAAACAACCTCACAAAAAATTATGACCTGTGAGCATCACAACTCCAGAATAGGGCTGTAAGCGATGCTGCTTTTGCTCAAAAACCTCTAGTTTCCTTTTTTCAATTTTTATTATTTCGGCTTCAGCAGATTGTGAGTGAATTTAATTACTCGAAAAATAATTAACATTCAGTGAATGATTAAACTTCCCAATTCACTAATGCGACAACTTAGCAAATTTAGGAAAAAGCAGCAGAAAGAACAATATTTTACAAAATAATACCATACATAATTATGTAATATGTGTATATAAGTTATTTATTAAAGATGCTTACGGTCGGACGGTCGAAATCAAAAAATACCCAAATAAAGTTTTGATATTATGAACAGCAAAATTATAGAAGAAGAATTAGAAAAAAGTACCACTAGAGAGCAACTTTCCAGTGAGTACAAAAGTTAACTTTACATTTACAGCCCTATTCTGGGCAACCTCACTGATACCTCATAAACCACAATAACCTCATACATAACTGGAGGTGAACTTGATTTTGTGACTTTTTCGTATTCTGACATAAACCTCACAACTTGTGACCCTCACAAAAACTTAAAAATTGCGATGTACTCGTTAGCAGATCATAACTAACGAATTTGACATTTCTGTTGCACTTAAAAAAACAAGAAACCGAAAATGGAAATGTATTGTTCATGGAAAAGCTCTTGGGGAGAACGATACACCCTACTGGCTGATTGCCAAATCTTGGAATACCTATACCGTGGGGGATGATAATGGAACCTTCAAGTAGCTTGAATCAAAATCATTCGTGGCAGCGATCAATTCGGAATTGAAGGGCAAATTTCAGCTGAATTCCTGTTAAGAATTTGCTATGAAAAAATTAAATAAATTCTTTTTATGTCAAATTTATATTCCATCGACTTCTGGATAACATTTTTTATTTTCTAATATGAAATTTTCATCAATTTATAATAAATCACCCTCCGGCAATAAGTTGTTCTTAATCAACAGAATAACCCACCAAACGCCAACTTCACCCACCGTCAAGAGTTTGCCAACAGCAATTCCCGTCTGTCCCAAATAAAACCGATCCATATTCCATTCCCAAATATTATGCATATAAATATCCTATACATAGTATACATAATGTTGAAAATTCTGGGACGACAACGCAATCCAATTTTAAACACATCCGTAGTCGGCCTCATCGCGGGCTGATTGATTGCTACGATGATTGACAGACGGGCTAATTGCACTCGAGGAATTCCTAAGATTGGAAACTGCAATTGACAAGTCCAAGACAAGGTCCGAGAAGATTGAAATTTGATGCTCCTTTTATTTTGATCACCTTGAATACAAAATAATAATTACAAGATATGTGTAAATACCAATGTAGAACATTTCAAAGAATTTCTTACCAATCAATTTCATTCTTATGATTTTGTTTATTTCCATTTTTTTGCTTGATTTGTTTTGAGAAATCAGCTGGCAGTCACAACAATAAACCCACCTTCCTGTGGTGGATTTGCTGTGAGGTTTCTTATGAGGTTTTTCGCAGAATACAAAATTGTGACAACCTCATAAGAAACCTCACAAAAAATTATGACCTGTGACCATCACAACTCCAGGGTCCAGAATAGGGCTGTTAGTTTTTAAGAGACAAGAAAATAACAGCTAGGTAGAAGTTAAGGTAGGGTAAAGTGTACAGTGTTTGACTATTAACAAAAATAACAATTATTTAATTAACAAATAAACTGACTCTATGATAATTCTTTAACAGTGAGTTTTTGAACACTTTTTTCTATTTAGGTTCATACTTATAAGAGCATTCAGGCCACAGATTAGTTTAAAAGGGAGATGGGAAACTGAGCTGTCAAAATGACAATGCCTACAAGCTGCGGTCAACATTTACTGCAAGAGTATGCGTGTTTTTACCAATACAATCTCAGCAAAGTGTGACACCCCACATGGGGAGTAAATTACCCGGAAAATTTGAAAATTTGTAGTTTTAACGTACGAAAGGTGAGTAAAAGTGAGCAGAAGAGGGATATGTTCAAAAAGATAGCAAACAAGTAAAATTGCATAAAAGCAGGAAATGGCATCAAATGTATCAAGCAGTAGGATTTCCGACATCAAAAATGAATAAATAAGAAAATAAAAACAAATGTTCAGTCTAATTAAGAATGCTGAACATGTGAAAAGCTTTTGTTTGAAATCTTATTTTTGTATATAAATACCTGGCTTTATCAGTAACGAAATGCAAGCAAATCGGGTTTCAATTTATACTTAATCCATGTTCCATGAAATCGGCAGTAAGACTTATAAAGGTATAAACGTGTTATTTGACCTCTACCTGATATAAAATTAAAGAGTTAGTTTAACTATTTGTGTGTGTTTTTGCTTCAAACAAATCTTAATGGCCTTATACCCTTATTCACACGTGAAGGAAATCGAAATTTTTTTTTGATTAGTGATGGCAAACGGGGTTGCTTGCAGAAAACGTAAGGGGAAGGAAAAAATTAAAAATATTGAGTGTAGAAATTTGAGGCTTTTCCTTGTGTTCTTCTCTTCGGCCCGCATATCTAAAATATTTGTTTGTCGAACACAAATAAACTGTTTATATCAACGGCTTTAATTCATTTTTCTTTTCTTCGTTTCTATTTTTTTTTCTGTTTCTGCGTCATCTTAAAGAAACTAAAAAAAAATTAAGGAGTAAGCAAAATCTACAAAAAATCTAACACAATCGTTCTTCACATGGGAACAGGGCCAATATAAGGCACGAGTAGGTTTTCGGCCAAAAGTTTCGGAACTCATCCCCAATCATGGATTCTAGTATTTTCGTGGTGAGTTTAAGAAAAACGTGTTTGCCAATTTGAAAATTCAATCTAGCAGTCTACGCTAAATTTGAAATTGCGAAAACAAACAAAAGAGAACTGTAAAAATATAAAAATCCCACCTCATCTGTTTGTTTTTGTATTTTTCATGTACAAGGAAGAAAATAAAATGAAAGAAAATGAAAATTGCGGGATCTAGGGAGTGAAACGTAAGTCAGTTTCCGATCTCCTTTTGTCTCTGATTCAGGCTCTTCAAGATTTAAATTATCTTCTGAATGTGCTCTCTGCTCTTCTACTTGTACTTGTTTTGGCACAATTTCTTCTTCTTCTAAATACTGTTCTGAGTTACTGGAAGTATTCAAAACTTCAACAGTACTCCTCTTCAAGTTTCCAGATGATGGACGACATTTCATTTGATCTTTTAAGAAAAACATCAATTTGAAATAAGGCCAAGTACATGCCTTGTCTTCGCCTGCATCTCCAGATCGTTCAGTCGGAATTTTTTTTACTTCGACCTGAAATTGGTCTCAAGTTTTTCCATTTTTTTTAAATGTCTCCTGTATATAATATCACACCAAAAACATAAATGTAAAAAAAGAGCCAAGTTCTCCCGTACAAAAATTCTGCCAAATCAGCCACGAAAAGTAATGAGATCTAAAAGAACGCCAAGTTCTAAGATTCAGCAAGTACTCGTAGGTGCATTGCAAATGTTTTAAGTGGACTTACATCGAATCAACTATTAGTTTTGAAAGAAACTTGTAAACTAATGTAAATTGGTTAATTCTTTTTTACTTAGCAAGTTTTCCAAACTTTTTTTATAGTAGGTTACTAAGAGAAAACCTGCCAAGTAAAAAAAATTAACTTATTTACATTAGTTTACAAGTTTCACAATCAAATGTAGTGTTGCACACTTGCGATATCGCAGCGACGAAAAATCGCGTGTGTGCACCGGGCCTTAGAAGAAGCAAAACAAAAAAACCGCAGGAAATTTTCATACTAATTTCAAGACACTCCACATTATGTCTGAGGCTCGACGGAGTCCAAGACATGGGCTTCGTATGTAAACAACAATTAGGTACATATAAAAAATGGACATAGACAATGTGATAAAAAGGATTTTTCTTCTATTCACTCATGTAGATATCTGCCAGATAATTTCTTGTTTTATTTTTTGGAAGTAGCTTTCAAACATCGGCGATGAACGGTGGTGTTGCTTAATGTTATTGCGAATGATTTTGACGTCTACTTGACCAATGTTTCGATTCCTCACCAAACCAACCAAGCTTCATAGCCAAATATGTGGATGACATTTTCGCAGTAATTGACAAAAACTATATTGATGACGTACTTCAAACACTCAACAAATTTCATTCCAAATTACAATTCACCGTAGAACATGAAAATAATTGTGCAATATCCTTTCTTGACGTCAAAATCATTCGCAACAACAATAAATTAAAGTTTGACTGGTTCCAAAAAGATACCTGTTCAGGTAGACTGATTAATTTTCGACCTAACCATGCTAAACACATCAAAATAAATACAGCTTACAATATGATTCACAAAGTACTCACAATCAGCGATGAAGAATTCCACCAGACCAATGAAAGACGAATAACCAACATACTAAGAGACAATGGATACCCTAACACGATAATCCGGGAATTATTCTTAAAACACAAGCATAGAAGACCGAAAGAACTTGATGATTTACCGAACAACAATGGATTTTTCAACAGCGTAACCTATATCCCAAAGCTCACAGACAACTTCAAACAGACTATTAAAAATAATATACAAGACATTCGTTTAGCTTACAAATCGAACCGGACACTTGGAAACCTCTTCTCAAATTTAAAAGTAAAAACTGAAAAAGACCAACAATCAGACGTCATCTATAAAATTAACTGCAAAGGAAAACCTCAAGAACAATGCAACTTATGCTACATTGGAACTACGAAACAACTTATACGACAACGCCTTTCAAATCACAAATCGGACATAAAAAGCAATAACCCTGCCAAGACAGCTCTTGAATTACACGCGATTGAAAATGGACATCATCCAGACTTTGAAGGTGCCGAGGTTCTTCAAACCGAAAAACACATCTCCAAGAGATACACGCTCGAAACTTTACACATCCTTAACAACAAAAATAACATGAATAGAAAACAAGACACACAAGATATTTCATCCATATATTGCTATCTCATTTCCACTAAACCTTAACGAACAAATCTTCTTTTTTTTTCAAATTAAGACAAATCTTCATACGAAGAAGTTGCTTACGTTTTTATAATAATTGTATTCATATCAGAGTCTTGTTTAATGTCATAACTTCAAACTTAAATGTAAGTTCAAATTACTGTTTGTTATAATTGTTTTGCATACTTATATGTTTATTTATTTCTGTTTTCATAAAATAAAGTTCCCCTGAACAAGGCAACAATCCTTGCCGAAACGTCGGGACAAGTTAAAGAATTTGTTTTCTTTACTAAAAATAAAGCGACCAAATAGCCGACGGAGAACTAAATTTTCCACCCTCAATATAAACTTATTTATTCAACACTTTCAATTACTTTTCAAACACATCTTTACTTTATCGCAGTTCACAATCAATTAATTGCTTCGCCGCCAAACGGGGTATTTATATAACACAAATACTTGGTTCTAGAAACTACTATATTGGTTCTTGGAGAAGCTTGAATGTTCGAGAAGTTTTCCCCTTAACCACTATGCTAAAAATATTGGGATTTTTGTAAGAGCTGAATCTGAATGCTAAACAAAAGTTTTCTCTTAATCACTATGTGTTGCCCCTCATTTTAACTGTCCTACACAAGTGTTTACTACTACAATTAAACTTATTGCTACATACTATAAAACGATTTTTGAGTAATAGAGATAAAGAGTAATTAAAGAGAGTAAGATTGGTATGTACATTAAATATAAAAAGATATACAGAGCGATAGATAAATAAAGTGTATACACATTACATTGCCCCCTCCTTAGGATTGATCGTCCCGAACAAATCCATCATCTTCATCACCACTGTAGCGATGTAGTCGGTCGCGATGTACGACTTTAAGTTTACCTCTGACTCCTTTTTGTATCCGGTACACGACGTCGTTGATTTTGCTAATCACTGTATATGGACCTTCCCAGTCCCGTTGAAGTTTCGGTGATAACCCTTTTTGTCGATGGGGATTGTAAAGCCACGCTCGATCTCCTGCTTGGAACTCTGTTGTTGTCGCTCGTATATCGTAGCGTGTCTTTATTCGGTCACTGAACATCTTTATTTTTAACCTGGTATCGTCGTGGATCTGAAGGAGTCTTTCTCTGAGGTCATCCATGTAGTCATCCTCGGCTTGCGGTTCCGACGTGGGACATCCAAATTTTATTTCGCTCGGCAGTCTGATGTTCCTTCCCATCAAAATCTCAGACGGTGTATGGCCAGTTGAGCTATGTCTTGCACTTCGATACGCCATCAAAAACAGTGGAATGTGTCGATCCCAATCTCGCTAGTTGTTGTCCACAACTTTGCAAAGATGTTCCTTAAGGGTTCGGTTGAATCGTTCGACCATGCCATCAGATTGTGGGTGGAGTGGTGTTGTTCTTGTCTTCTTGATGTGAAGAAGCCCACAAACTTCCTGGAATATGTTTGACTCAAAGTTCCTTCCCTGGTCGGAATGCAGTTCTAATGGAACACCGAATCTGCTCACCCAGTTGAACACAATTTGGTCTGCGACTGTTTTGGCTTCTTGATTTGGAATGGCGTATGCTTCAGGCCACTTGCTGAAGTAATCCATGACGACCAGAATATAACGATTTCCATTATTTGTTTCCGGAAATGGACCCGCCACGTCTACTGCAATCCTTTCAAAGGGTGATCCGACATTATACTGTTGCATTTGGCTGTGGTTCTTTTTGTTCGGGCCTTTGGTGGCAGCACAGGTATAACATTTTCGGCACCACTTCTCGACATCTTCCCTTGCATGTAGCCAATAGAATGGTTGTCGAACCTTTTCTAGCGTCTTGTTTACTCCTAGATGGCCTCCCGAAACTCCATCATGCATCTCTCGCAGAACGTCCATAATCTTCGATCTCGGTAAGACTAGCTGCATTACATAGGACTTTCCATCTGCTGATTCCCACTTACGTCGAAGGACACCTTCTTGGACATGCAACGAGTCCCACTGTGCCCAATAGGCCTTCAGAGCCGGACTTCTGTCGGAGATATCAACCCATTCTGGTTTTTCCTGGTGTTCCTTGCATGCGAGGATGGGTTCAATATCTGGGTCCTCTTGTTGAGCCTTCCTCAATTCGTCGTTGCTCCAGCCATAAATGGGATCGGTTCTGGTTCGTTGGACAGTAACCACTTCTTTTTCTTCTTGGCGTTTGCAATGCTTACAGTCTTGCTTACATGGTCTCCGAGACAATGCATCAGCATTTGAGTGAAGCTTCCCCTTCCGATGTTGAATTTCATAATCGTACGTCTGCAGCCTCTCAATCCATCTCGCCACTTGACCCTCTGGGTTCTTGAAATTCAAAAGCCAGTTTAGTGTTCCGTGGTCGGTTCGGAGAAGAAACTTCTGTCCATAGAGATACTTTTGGAAGTGCTTTGTTGCCAAGATCAGTGCAAGAAGTTCTCTTCTGGTCACACAATAGTTTCTTTCTGACTTCGAGAGTACCTTGCTGTAATAGGCAATTACCTTTTCTTCACCATTATGTACTTGTGATAGTACGGCACCAATTCCGACATTGCTGGCATCAGCGTCAATGATGAACGGATTTCCGGGAGTCGGATAGGTCAGCACTGGTATATTACACAAGCGCTGCTTGAGCTCTTGAAAGTTGCGCTCGCACTCACCTGACCATTTAAACTGCTTTCCCTTTTCCGTTAGCTGATGTAGACTCTTGGCGATCTCAGCAAAGTTCTTGACAAAGCGCCTAATAGGTCGCTAGACCCAGAAAGCTTCGGAGTTGATGTTTGTCCTGTGGTGTTGGCCAATTCTTCACGGTGTCAATCTTATCAGGATCTGTCTTTACTCCTTGGGATGAGATGATATGTCCCAGGTATTTCACTTCTGTTTTGAAGAGTGAACACTTTTCTGGATTGAGCTTGAGGTGGGCTTCTCGAAGTCTTTGAAACACGGCTCTCAGATTTGTACAATGTTCGTCAAATGTTTTCCCGTATACGATGACGTCATCCAAATAGACCAGGCAAGATGTCCATGTGAGTCCTTGCAGGACGCATTCCATAAGGCGCTCAAAAGTCGCTGGAGCATTGTACAGTCCAAAAGGCATCACTTTGAACTGCCACAATCCGTTTCCTGTCGAGAACGCTGTCTTCTCTTTGTCTTCAGGGTGGATTTCTACTTGCCAGTATCCACTTTTCAGGTCCAAAGTTGAGAACCATTGTGCTCCTTCCATTGCGTCCAGAGTATCACTGATCCTAGGCAGAGGGTAGCTATCCTTCTTGGTCACATCGTTCAACCGTCCGTCGATAGTCCACACAAAAGCGGGTTGATCCGTCTTTCTTCTTTACCAGGACCATTGGAGACGCCCAAGGGCTTTTAGAGTTTTTGATCAGACCCTCTTCTTTCATGGTGGTAATCAGTTCTTCAACCTCACCTTGTTTGGCTAGTGGAAGGCGTCTTGCAGGTTGACGGATCGGCTTTGCATCCCCGGTGTTGATTCGATGTTGAACCAGTTGTGTTCTGCCATATTTCCCTTGCGATGACGAAAAGATGTCCACAAATTCTTCGAGGAGACCTTCTGCAGTTCTTCGTTGTTGGTGGCCAAGATTAGATGACTTGAGAATGTCCGTCTTTATGGAGTTCTTGTTCGTTCTTCTGCTCATCGAACCGCTTTAGGACATTCTTTTGATTCTCTTCAAATTTGGCTAGAAGAAGTGTCATCATGTTAGATATGGCAGTTGCATTTACCTCTTCCACTTTTGCTTCCACTTCAAAAGCAAACGTATCTGGGTCTTCATTTTGCTGTTCCAGATATTCCTGTAGCCGTTTAACGAGTTCGTTTTTAAATCCTGCTCCACTTAAGCCACGTTTGCTTAATTCGGCCTTTAGCTTAGGGACAGTTAAGTCTTTCAAAACTTTACTCATTTTTTTTAAATTTTTTTTTTTAATTTTTAACTTCACTATTTCACACAAAATAGTTTAATCACTGTTCACTGTTTTATTCTCAATAAGTTTTAATCCCTTATTCTGACACCAATGTAATATTCGGCTTGGTCCGACAATTAAAACTTATTCACTTTTCAAATAAAACACAAATTCACTTTATTCAAACCACTCACAAACTTATTTATTCAACACTTTCAATTACTTTTCAAACACAATGGCGCAAAATTATAGTCCGCTAATGAATAACTTTAAGGGAATTTAGTGTGATACTAGCTTAAAATGACGTTTGAGTCATGTCTGAAACGTCATTTTAAGCTAGTTTCACACTAAACTTGTTCATTAGCATACTATAATTTTGCGCCAGTATCTTTACTTTATCGCAGTTCACAATCAATTAATTGCTTCGCCGCCAAACGGGGTATTTATATAACACAAATACTTGGTTCTAGAAACTACTATATTGGTTCTTGGAGAAGCTTGAATGTTCGAGAAGTTTTCCCCTTAACCACTATGCTAAAAATATTGTTATTTTTGTAAGAGCTGAATCTGAATGCTACACAAAAGTTTTCTCTTAATCACTATGTGTTGCCCCTCATTTTAACTGTCCTACACAAGTGTTTACTACTACAATTAAACTTATTGCTACATACTATAAAACGATATCAGAGTAATAGAGATAAAGAGTAATTAAAGAGAGTAAGATTGGTATGTACATTAAATATAAAAAGAGATACAGAGCGATAGATAAATAAAGTGTATACACATTACATTTACAATATAGATAAAGATTTGTGAGCAAAAGATCGATCGCTAATCGCTGTTTCTTTGGGTTCAGCTTAAGAGGCTTAGAAAGCATTTGAGTGGTATAGGTATAACCCTCTCTCGGTCAACTAGGAAAAATTACACAACACCCTCATCATCCCAGTCCTACTGTATGGTGCAGAAGCATAGACACAATCGAATAAATGAACTGTTTCGAGAAAAAAGTTCTTGGGGTTAACTATGGCCCATGTGCATTGCTGGATAATGGAGAAGATTCAACAGCGAACAGCGAAGATACTTGATGGATGGTTGGATCTCATCCTGGCCAGTTTGTCAGCGATTTTGAGCCAAAAGCTTACCCTTCTTCAGTTGGAAATAATGTTATTCTGATTGATTACGCAAATAGGACCGAAGACACTCGAACTAGCGAAGTTTTCTCAGAAAGTTTGGCATTCTCAGTAGCAGCAGTAGTGAAATTGCCAAGTTTCTGACAACTATTTTCCTGAAAAAATAAAGGTGCCGATCGGAATAAAAGACATTGTATTTTTTGCATATGGGAAAAATCTTTCGATAAAAAAACCCATCTTTATTGGCCCACTAAACGGAACAGGTGGTTTATTCCATTAGGAAGTTGTGGGCTAATCCTCTGAGGTTCTCCCCATCGTCCTCCCCTCTCCCTCCTGCAGATCCGTTACAATTCGGAGGATTCGTTCGTCCGCCCGAACGTACTTGGTCCTTTTAACAGATGGCTCTTCCCCGCGGACAATTTGTTCGTAGAGCTTGTCCCGTCCACTTTGGATTCTCTTGAGAGCTTGGATAAATTTCCATATTTCGGGATGGTCGTCCCCAAACTCTACCTGTAGTAATGTAATATAACAATGTTGTTAAGGCATAATGTCATAATGTAGAGTAAAAATGTAAAAGCAACAAGCTTGACAAAGCCTATAATGTGCTAATAACCTAAATAAAATATTAACCAACCTGCATCCTTCGGTGCGCTGCCTCCACGTGGTTGTTCGTTCTTCCAACACCAGTTATTGTTTGCACATAGACGTTCCACAAACTATGTGCAAATAAAGGCATCCTTCTACCTCCTGTTAAGGAAGGTCGACCCAGGTAGTTGTCTTCGAACCAGTTTAAAACTGGTTCGAGTTCTTGGGGACTTTGAAGAACCAAGTCGCCGAAAGCTTCCTCCAAGCGCTCCTATGGCGCGAACGCCATCGCCGCGACTTTCCGTGCCGATAGCGCGAATTCGGCGTCGTGATTGTACCTCGGCAACAAATGCTCGGCGGCCAGTCTTTTTTTCAAATTCTTCACAAAATGGAAGAAACACCCTTCCACTGCGGCATTGGGAAATGCGGCCCTTACCACATTTATTTCGGCCAGCTCAAAATCAAAGCTTATGGCGTCAGGTTGGAGTGCTGGCCAAACCTGCTTCAATGCCCCGAAAAATTGCGTGTAGGTTTGCTGTGTTTTGTTCGGAAGCAAACCGTACGCCACCGGAAACACGAAGCCGCCACTTCTCTCCCCCATCACCACAAACACTTGGTAGAATAGCCTTGGGGCAATTCTTAATGAACCGTCGCCATCGATGAAGAGTTTCTTCATACGATCGGTCCAATTTGCGTTACTTGTCCTTCCGAAGATTATAATTCGGTTCTGACAGTGAGGACCCGAATCAAACAAGAGAAAATTCTCTGCTTGATCGGGCCCAGTCGAGTACCGGCATATATCCTCCGGAAGAACAAGCTCTGCCAGTGATGTGGGGATCGGTGGGACACTGCAGGCTACGGTGCGCTGTCTTTGAACCATCTTTTTGAGTGCATCATGGTTTGGCAACTTTCCACGCACAGCCTCTGACTGTCCCTCGTATGCACCATTTAGGATGGTGGATGTTGACTCCAGTGTTGTTGTTGCCCTCTCCCTTATATTGGAAACAATATGTAAACAAAAATTTAAAATCGATCGAATAAGCACTTAAAAATTATTAGTATTGTAAAGTGTATACACTTTATATATCTCTATCACTATCTTTATCTCTCTGTATCTCTGTCTATATGTAATGTACATACATACACCCTTTATCTCTATCACGGGCCAGGGTTCCGGGTAGTGGGGAAGCGGGGTAGTCGGTAGCAGGTAGGGGGTAGCAATTACTGGTGTGGGAAGTGGGGTAGCGGGTAACAAGGTGGCTGGGTATAACGGGGTAGTGCGTAGACGGTAGTGGAGACGCGAATAGAGGGTAGCGGGTGGTATGGTTGCGGGTTACAAAAGTCTAGGTCTTTTTTATATCGATTGAGACAGTACAAAGTCTGTCGGGTCAGCTAGTATGTATATAAAATGATTGAAATTCAAAAAATCTAAAGATCAACAGTAATTTACTTTGGTTTTGATCTTTGCTACTTTCGTTAGGAAGAAAAGATTTCGTTGCATACTTCAAAGCTGATTATAGAGGATACCATTCTTATCAGAAACAAATTTTTAAATAACGGTACTACCTTGAAGTATATCTTATGTGGCTTTTCTTACAACCAAGAAGAATTGCTACTAAAATCAATGGCGCAAAATTATAGTCCGCTAATGAACATTTTTAGTGTGATACTAGCTTAAAATGACGTTTCAGATATGACTCAAACGTCATTTTAAGCTTAGTATCACACTAAAGTTGTTCATTAGCGCCTATAATTTTGCGCCAATGTTTTTTGGCGTGTAAGAAATGTGCAAAAACGAATCAATCCCTTTTTTGAATGTCTGTGTTGTCTGGTCAGCTGTTAAATCGTTTTGTACATGATAATTACAATAATAGAAAACTCAGAACTAGTATATGTGTAAAATCCGTGTACAAGTATGTGTAAATCCGTCTCCAAAAAGCGATTTGAGAGAAATCAATCCTTCGAGCAAAAAATTCAATTTCTTTGTGAAAGAAATGCGTTTAAGGGAAAAAAAATTTGCCACTTTTACGTCACGGATCAATTCTTGGGTTGTAAGAAAAGCCACATTAAATAGCTAGTATGTGAATAACAAACGACATACCTTCGACACGGCTACTTCGGCGGCATCGCTTCCGTGGTTGTGCCCCCGGACTTCCTGGATGACGATGCCAGACTCTACTAGAGTGTGAATTCTGGCACGCAGACAGCACCCAAAAGCGGCCGTCTTGTCACACCTCCAAAACGATTTCATGCCGTCCACACTTTTTTTTCGAAATTGAAGGTACGGCCTTCATATGCCATTTTCTGGCCATTCCTTTTTGATTTAAAGGCATCCATATTATTCTACAAATACATTTAGACAGGTAAATTAAAGACAAATGGGTTATTCGTTTAAAATTACTTACCGGTTTATTAGACGAAACAAGTTTTTAAAAATCGCAAATACTGATGTATCAAATCCAGGCAGTTTATCTAATAATTATAAATACATAAAGCAAATGAAAAATAAAACACAAAACTTTACTTACCGGTAACTGCTGTTTATATTATTTTCCAAAATAATAAATATCAAAACGCAAGAACGCACAAATCCGTGATAAGCTGGGCTTATTTAAAAAAACGCAAGTTGTTGCAAAGAAATATTCAATTGCAATGAATTTATAACCACGAGGAACCAAAATTCAAATTCAATCGCGTTTAAGCCTACTTGATCAAAATTATTTTTCGATTAAGTTTAAATTTTTCTTAGAGAAATTAAAGAGTAAATGACATTAGATAAAAAAAACAAAGGGGGGTACAGTATATCCGAAGGGTGGGTAGGGGAAATTGCTCTTTTCCTAAATTTTCCGAGTGTTGCACCAATGATTTTCTATTTTTCCATTTTGAAAGCAAACTATGGAACAATTTCACCTTCAATTACATGCAGAATTTGCCGAGTTTTCCATCAAGAATTATCCATTTTTTATTTGAAAACCAATGCACCTACAATTGTTCCATTGTTGTGCAGTTGCACTGGTGACGATCGTCTCGCACAAAAATCCGACGAGAATTTCATGTCCAAGGTAGAAAATCATGTCATGATATTCACTTGCATGTTTTAAACAGGAAGAGTGTCCACCTTAATGAAAAACTGACTCGACAAATCAGTCCATCAAATCCCGCTCTCACCGTACCTACATAAGAACCCGGATGATCACTGTCTTATAAAATGACCTTTTAGCCGTTCTTTGATTGGTTTTGAAGTCTATTTCTCAATTTTAAGCAATGTCAAAGCTCTGAGTACCTCAAGCTTTAAGCTGTCTATAGTGACGCAATGTCTGGTGCTAGATGTTCTTTCTTGTTGACGCCAAAGTTGGTCTTATTTTTATGACCAGTTGTAGCCATCGTCTTCGCTTTTGTCTCAATGCTCATAAACGCTGTCGGAGGCGCGTTTATCGATTTGATGAATCTTTTTCACAAGGGAGTGGTACAAAATCCCCAAAAGACAAAATCACCATGGGGACAAAATCTCCAAAAAAAAAAATCCAACTTGCCAAAATCTCCACGACAAAATCCCCACGGAAAAAATCCCCAAAGAAAAAATACTTTTTGCCAAAATCTCCAAATCTCCAATATTCAGGTACGTCTACTTACACCGTTCCTCTCACGACATGTGCATGACACTGTTATGACATGATAACAAATTATGAATGCACTTTCAGTTTGTCATTTAAAATGAATTACACGTTTATTTCTTAAACAACCTTAACTGAATACAATAATATCTCCAAAACAAATATGTTCAAGTAGTGAATCATGCGATTAAATCGCGCGATTTAATCGCATGATTCACTACTTGAACATATTTGTTTTGGAGATTTTGGCATGGAGATTTTGTCCATGGGGATTCTCTCTTTGGAGATTTCGCTGCTGGAGATTTCAGTTTGCAACTCACCCACAAAAGCAATTCAAGTTTCTAGCAAAACAAGTGACGGTCTTTTAAAATACTCAAACTGGTACAGTTAAGAGATTGCTTTATTATTTACGTATTTTTTGTTTTCCAAATTTAATTTCAAGAGAACGTCTAATATTTAAATTTAATTCAGTAGATAGTTGTTTTTAAATATGCAATTAATGTATTTTGTTAATAAATCTTAAAACTACTACAGCTCTAAAAGGATTTGTTATAACTTAACATCTACGTCATGTCAGTCGACATTACGGCGTTTTAATTAAGTCTATGATAACGTAATGTTGAACTGTAGAGAATAGACGCAAAATTTTTGTCGTCCGTGGTCGTATCACTTAAATTATTTACGCTAACATTTAACTCGCCTGAAAACTTGAATCTGACTTCTTTGTGCATTTGCATCTTCGCGACGTTTTTTAAAGCCCGAACGAACTTAAAGTACATTAAATAAATTGGTTTTAAATTTCGTTATAAATCGCAAATTGCAAAGCAAGTAAAATTCATTGTCTTAAATTTGTCACAAATACAATACAACGATGAGTACCCGTTCCAAAAAACCACTATCACAAACACCATCCAGAGGGGAAACGCCGAGGCAAAACACGTACGAGAATGACGGTTCTTTTCTCACAACTTCCGTCCACATGAATAAACACACTGAAATGATCATAAACCGCATCACGAGTGAGTTTAGCAAAGTTCGAACCGAATTGTTTGAGAAATTGGAGAAAACTGAGCAAGCATGGTCAGAGAAATTCAGCAAAATTAATACTACCATAGACAACATCATGCACCGAGTTGATCTAATCGAAGCAAACGCAATCAATACACCCACTCTAACTTCTAAGCTATCGTCGATAAAGTGTGAAATTGGAAATAATATTACGCAAAATTCTAACCAAATTGAGAAACATACAGCTGAATTAAGAGAGTTCAACTCAAAGCTCTTAACCTTGCAGCAGCAGGTCGATGATACTGAGAAGAAGGAGATTGCGGCCGATGCTGTTCTTTTTGGAGTGCCTTCATTACCCGAGGAGAATCTCACTAAGCTTTTTAATAGCCTGTGTACATCTGCAAACTGTAATGTTCCTACACTGAAGAGTATTTTTCGGTCACGCTAACGTACAACGACTTCTTCTATTTTTCTGAAATTTAACAGCTGTAAGGAAAGAAATGATCTGCTTAAGCGAGTTTCTGAATATAGGAAGCAAAAAGTAAGCCATCAACTCTCTCTTCTGGATCTAGGAATAGAATCCGACAAACCCTGCTTTATTAATGAGAGCTTATCAAAAAATAATCGCACTCTTCTTAATACTGCATTGCGATTAAGAAAAAATCGTGTTCTGTTTACCGCTTACTCTTTTCATGGAAATGTTTACATCAAATTAACAGCTGATGCAGAGAGTATTGTTGTAAAGGCCCCGACCCATAGAATCCATTTCATCCGTTGCGTCGACGTATTGCACTGACAGCTGGATTAAACACACACGTTGTTATGGGATGCTGCCCATAAGCAACGCATGCGGTGAACGCAACGGACAAAGTAGCCGAACTTTTACTTTTCCCCTCCGGCAGATGCGATGAAAGTGACAGATTGAAAACAAAATATAAAAAAAAATATAATAAACGTCAACGCATTCATTGGGTCACCTCAAATTCATCGCATCCGGCAACGGATGCGTTGCCGGAACGGATGAAACGGATTCTATGGGTCGGGGCCTTAAGAAACTCTGAGGATCTATTTGCTGCTATGACTACGACGACGTCCAACGAAATTTTGCAGTAAGCAATGATGAAACGCCCAAATTTTGTAAATGTTTTTGATGTGTTAAGTTTTTTGTTATGCAAGCTTTTTTGTAGTTTTATTTTTATTTTTTTCTATTTGAACTATTTTTTACTTTCTTTAGTATTTTTGTTTTCATTTGTAACGATGATTTGCCAAGTATTTATGTTTAATATTATTATTGTTTTGTTTGCAAACGACTTTTTTTCCTTTTGCTTTCTGCTTTACCTTGCGCTACTGCCACACCTGTAGCATAAAAATCTTTGAGCGCAGCTGATAGTAGCAGAGGGTTAACTGGTAGTGAGATGAACAGTACTCTACATAGCATGATTCGAGTTTTACGGGCTCAAAGTAATGGATTGCGAATATGCCATCTGAACGCGCAAAGTTTGACTAATAAATTAGGAGAATTCAGATATCTGTTTGTTAATCCTGAAATTGACATTGTCTCTGTCTCAGAAACATGGTTCAGACTAGATGTCAGTGATAGTTTTTATAACGTTCAAGGTTATAAGCTTTTTCGAGCTGATCGCTTTTCTAGAACCGGTGGAGGCTCCGCTTTGTATGTACGGGATAGGTTGTGTTGTAAATTTATTTGTAGATCAAGCGATGACTGTCCCTTGCAATTATATTTGTTTGTATAAAATGTTACTCTGAAAATGTCCTCATTGGTTCGGTGTACAGACCATACAATTACATAAGTTTGGAACCGTTAGTGACAGCTGTGGTGTCTTTTTCTGCTAATTTCTCTTTCACCATATTATGTGGAGACTTCAATTGCAATCTTTTAGACAAACGTGTTTCTGAGTCTTTCCTGAGTGCATTTGGAGCTTCACCGAGTCATCGAGTTCACTTTTAGATCTTTTTATTACGAGTGACAATGAAAGAATCATATTTTACGACCAACTTCAAGCACCAGGATTCTCAAAACATGATCTGATTTTTAGCTGCCTCAAATTATCTTGCCATTTTCAATAGCCAAGTTATACTTATCGCGATTTTAAAAATATAAACATCTCTCAGTTATTGCATGATTTTAATCGCTTAGACTGGAATTTAATCTACTCTATGCAAAATGTAAATGAGCAGATAGATTTTCTCAACCACAATATCAATTTACTTTTTGAAACTCACGTTCCAGTCAAAACCTTTACGGTGAGGCATAGAACTTCTTCTTGGCTGAATGGCGACATCGTTGCAGTCATGGCACAGCGCGATGCCGCCTACCGTCAATGGAGAAGGTTCAGGGTAGAGGTTTTGCATCAGAACTACTGCAGCCTGCGAAACAAAGTCGTAAAAATTATAGGATCGGCCAAAATGAACTTCTACCAGCAAAAGTTCGGAACTTCGAGCTCTAGCAAAGAAATTTGGAAAAACTTGAGAGAGATAGGTATTGCAAGGAAAACTGACGACATCTCAACTGACATTGATTGCGATGTCTTAAACAATAAATTCACGTCTTTGCCTTCTTTATCGAATGAAGAAGTTCCCTTGATGAGTAGCTCTTTCTGTTTTGACAGGTTAACCGATGAAGATGTTGTAAAGGCTATTATCTCAATCAAATCGAATGCTATTGGACTTGATTCAATAAATCCAAAATTTATAAAACTGTTGCTCCCTTACATCTTGCGTTTTATTACACACATACTAAACAGCATTATAACAACATCGGAATTTCCAATGGAATGGAAGAAGGCCAAAATAATCCCTATTCCTAAGAACAGTACTGGTATGGTGAAAGAGTTTCGGCCTATAGCTATTTTATCATTTCTGTCGAAAGTTTTCGAAAAAGCAATTCCCAAACAGATTAAAAATTATCTCTCTTCTAACAACCTACTTAGCGCTCACCAGTCCGGTTTTCGACCTCAACGTAGCTGTAAGTCAGCATTGCTTTTCGTCACCGACGAAATAAGAGTTGCTTTGGATAAAGATAATTTTGCATTACTCACCCTCCTTGATTTTTCGAAGGCTTTCGACACTGTGAACCACTCTATACTCTGTGGTAGGCTACAACATAGCTTTGGTTTTACTTCGGAGGCTTGCAAGCTGATTAAGTCTTACCTTGATTGCAGACAACAATGTGTAGTGGCAAAAGGAAAATCTTCAAACTTTGTAAATGTGGCGTCCCCCAAGGATCAATACTTGGTCCTATTTTCTTTTCAATCTACATAAACAGCCTACCGCTTAAAGTTAAACATTGCTCTATTCATTTGTATTCATATCTCATATGATGTGCAACTTTTGATCAGTTGACCTCTACTTGCGAAAGATGAGGCTGTCTCCAAGATGAATAAGGACCTGCTAAGTATTTCACGTTGGTCTAGAATCAATAATTTTCATCTTAATCCTATTAAGTCAAAAACGTTACCCATCTATCGGAAGATATTTGACTCATCGATTTTACGCCCCCTATGTATCGGAAATGAAACGATTGGTTACGTTGATACAGCGCGAAACCTAGGTATGGTATTCAATCGTACTCTTACTTGGAACGACCATCTTAACAGTTCAATAGGTAAAGTTTACGGTATCCTTAGATCTCTTCGCATCACTCAGCACTTCATTCCACAGAAAACTAAACTACTGTTGGCTAAAACGCTTTTACTTCCTTTACTATTCTATTGCTGCGAAGTATTTAGTGACTTAGACTCAGTGACATCGCACAGACTTAATGTTGCATTCAACAACATTGCACGTTTCGTTCTTTTGATCACGTCTCTTTTTATTCTAAACAACTGTGTGGTTGCAGTTTAGATAATTTTCTAAAATTTCGATCACTTTGCTAACTGCATCTTATTATACAACCAAAACAACCGAACTATCTGCATAGTAAGCTGAATTTTCCTAATGCTACGAGGTCATTCATTCTTATAATTCCACGATTTAAATACCTTAACTCTCAACGTCAATTCTTTGTTCATGTCATTGGCCTTTGGAACTCTCTGCAAATTACCATAAGGGGAGTGGTAAGCATAAGGAGATTTAAATCTTTACTTTTTACATATTTGGCAAATCGTTGATATTGTTTAAAATACTTCAATTGTATTTTCTTTGTTCTTTTTCATTTGGTTTTAATTTTAATTTTTTTTTTGTTTCTTTGTTTTTTTTTTACTTCTAACATTAAACGTAAAATATTATTCAAGGCTTGCAATAATTTACAAGATTTATTATCTCACTTTGTAAGCGATTTTAATAAACAAATAATAATAATAATAATAATAATAATAATAATAATAATAATAATAATAATAATAATAATAATAATAATAATAATAATAATAATAATAATAATAATAATAATAATAATAATAATAATAATAATAATAATAATAATAATAATAATAATAATAATAATAATAATAATAATAATAATAATAATAATAATAATAATAATAATAATAATAATAATAATAATAATAATAATAATAATAATAATAATAATAATAATAATAATAATAATAATAATAATAATAATAATAATAATAATAATAATAATAATAATAATAATAATAATAATAATAATAATAATAATAATAATAATAATAATAATAATAATAATAATAATAATAATAATAATAATAATAATAATAATAATAATAATAATAATAATAATAATAATAATAATAATAATAATAATAATAATAATAATAATAATAATAATAATAATAATAATAATAATAATAATAATAATAATAATAATAATAATAATAATAATAATAATAATAATAATAATAATAATAATAATAATAATAATAATAATAATAATAATAATAATAATAATAATAATAATAATAATAATAATAATAATAATAATAATAATAATAATAATAATAATAATAATAATAATAATAATAATAATAATAATAATAATAATAATAATAATAATAATAATAATAATAATAATAATAATAATAATAATAATAATAATAATAATAATAATAATAATAATAATAATAATAATAATAATAATAATAATAATAATAATAATAATAATAATAATAATAATAATAATAATAATAATAATAATAATAATAATAATAATAATAATAATAATAATAATAATAATAATAATAATAATAATAATAATAATAATAATAATAATAATAATAATAATAATAATAATAATAATAATAATAATAATAATAATAATAATAATAATAATAATAATAATAATAATAATAATAATAATAATAATAATAATAATAATAATAATAATAATAATAATAATAATAATAATAATAATAATAATAATAATAATAATAATAATAATAATAATAATAATAATAATAATAATAATAATAATAATAATAATAATAATAATAATAATAATAATAATAATAATAATAATAATAATAATAATAATAATAATAATAATAATAATAATAATAATAATAATAATAATAATAATAATAATAATAATAATAATAATAATAATAATAATAATAATAATAATAATAATAATAATAATAATAATAATAATAATAATAATAATAATAATAATAATAATAATAATAATAATAATAATAATAATAATAATAATAATAATAATAATAATAATAATAATAATAATAATAATAATAATAATAATAATAATAATAATAATAATAATAATAATAATAATAATAATAATAATAATAATAATAATAATAATAATAATAATAATAATAATAATAATAATAATAATAATAATAATAATAATAATAATAATAATAATAATAATAATAATAATAATAATAATATGTTTGAATTTACTTCAACTTCTTCAATGTCATCAGACTCAGAATCTGCCACTGCTGACTAGGCTGTGTTTTCTTTGACTGCTTTTTGGGATTTCTTGTTTTCTTGGTTGTTGTTGTTGTTGCAGTGGAAATTGATGATCGCCCATGGCTAACAGAAACAGTGAGGAGACATCATCGATTTTGGCATCTTGGCCTTGCAGAAGGCTTCGGTCTTTGTTATTTTTATATTGGCCATTTGCATTTTCCATATTTCTGGCGTAGCCAAGATCGACTGGTTTGAAACACTTGCAGCAGTGTTTGTAATGGTTATGTCTTTGCTGGACTCTGTTTCATCATCATCGTCATCGTCGTCATTCTCTTCTGACATTTTCATGCCAGCATTACAATCGAATTGAGGTGCTGCTCGTTTTTCATTCGATCTTGATTGCTTGACATCGAAGAAACTAGACTTGAGGTCAATTTTATCGGGTTGGACGCCACTGCTTTCTGAATCACTTAGGGCAGCCCGTTTATTTGTAGCGGTGCGTCGTGCCTTCTTTTCACCTTCCGCAGTGTTTTGTTTTTGTTGCTCGCCCTGATTTGATTGATTGGCACGTTGGCGGAGGTTTGTATTTGTTGAAAAGTTTTGTCCTCAGAGATGTGCCAGTGGATTTGCGTTTCTTCGTAGATTGTTTTGTAAAAGCACCATTCTTGGAAGATGATGATTTTGCATCCCTATGAGAACATGAAAAACATAACGTTAATGTTCGCTTGAAGGTGGAGTTTTCAAAATCGATTACACTTACCTTCTCTTCGAACTTGGAGTATCTTCACCGAAATCGCTATCATCGTCGTCAGATTCATCGGATGCTTGGCGACGACGATTTGAGGATGATTTTTCTGGTTTCCATTCGTCCTCGCTGGCCGACAAATCTTCTTTTTTAGATAGCGATTGCTATTCTGTAATGGTTAAGTGTTGAGTATACTTTTGGTTGAAATTGAAAATAATTTCCTGTTAATATCTTTGAGTTTTTTGATTTCCCGGCTCAGTGCGTCTATTTCTTCTGCACTTGTTCCTGCAATGGTAGTTAATGAATTGGTATTTGATTTCGTCGCTCGTTTTGTCAAAAATTGATACCCTCGCTCGTCATCATTTGCTTCGACCACCACATAGACTGTGTGCGCCTCATCAGCTTCCACAGAATCCATCATCCGTTTGAGGTTGTTGGTGAAAATTTGCGTCAAATTATTTTCAGGTCCGAAAATAGCGAGTTTCCTCAAGCTGAGAGTTACATTCGATATAGGAGCTCTGTGGGCGAGGGTTCTTATCAGTTGTTTACTCGGAATGTGCCACAAATGAACTTGGGCATCTTCTCCACCACAAACAAGAGTTTCACCATCGACTGACAGTGCAATACAAGACACCGTACCTTTGTGTCCCAAGTATTTATTCATGTTCTCCTCCGTCATGTGGTACTCCTGCAAAGAACAGATTTTCACAAAAATTAATAAAGCTGTTAATAAAGAAACTTTAAAACTTACTTTGGTCCGCGGGACTGAGTTAATGTGAAATTCGTATATTTGACCTTCTGTTGTTCCAACATGAACCGAAGTCTCCAGAACATACGCAGCCACATAGCTAAGGCTCTCCGTTAAAACAACATTTTGAAGTAAAATTCTCGAGCTCAAATCATAGATTTTGCATGTTCTGTCCAAAGACACCGAGTACAGATAAGAACGAATGCCCGCTTCCAATAAACACAACTGTTACAGATAGCCCATGATTGTTGAGGGCATACAAGGGCTTTTGATTATGGTCCGCTTTACTCACAACTTGTGCCAAATTCCAAACAATTACACCTCCATCCAAACCGGCCGACACGAAATGTGACCCAACGTCTGTAAATTTTATACAAGTGATGGGTTCTTCTTCTTAAGATAGCGATTGGTATTCTTCATCGGACATTCTGCTTTTTGTTTAAAAACGTCATTGACTTGATTATGGACCTTTACGACGAATAGAAGAATTTTGAATATTAAACTATCTATTTTTGTAAATTGCAAAGGGCCAATTCTGTGTTCTAATATTTGGAAACGTGGCGCAAAGTTTTCACATTATCACTCAAATAAATTAAAAATAAAACTGATATTTCTTAATTTTCACTGACGAAAATTCGCCTTTTTTGTAAATAAACAATTTTCCGATAACACAACAGTTTGACAGTTCTTTAAAAATTGATTTTCGATTTGTACTGTCGGTAAATTACTTTTGATAAGGCACTACCTTATCTGCTCTGGCGTCAAACTGTCCGGTGGTGAACCGGCGGTGGCAAACTGTCCCGTGGCAAACTGGCGGTGACAAACTGTCCGATGGTGAACTGGCGGTGGCGAATCGGCGGTGGCAAATAGTCCTGATTCGACTCTGTGATAACGATAAGGGTGAATTAGAAAATTTATTTCTTATTAACTTTGCTTCGTTGCTAGCATTTCGTCCTTGAGTAGGTTGAATGTCGTCTAAAAGATGGGGTTCGGCATGCCAATCAGGATTAATTATATTAAAATTATTAGTGTCTTCAACATATAATGCATTTTGATCATATAATTTTGATTTATTTTGGCGGAGATAGTTGTGCAAATGGCAACAAGCTAAAAATACTGTTGTTACTTTATCAGGATCCAGGTTTATTGTTTTTTGTAAAATTCTGAAGCGCGATGCTAGTAATGCTAGTATGCCAAATACATTTTCCACAATACGTCTAGCTCGCGATAGACGGTAATTAAAAATTATTTCTTCTTTATTTAATGTGTTGTGAGGTTGTGACTATATGGCTTCATAATATTTTCCTGCAACGGGAATGCATCATCTGCCACAAAAACATATTATGGCAATTCACCACCTGATTCTGAAACAGGTTCTGGGTTTGGCAAGCCCAGTGTCCTATTGTGAAGTTTTTCATTGAACTTCGAATCTCTAAATATACCCGCATTTGACGCTCTTCCGTTGATTCCTACGTTGACCATTCGAAATTCATAATTTGGGTTTCTGAGCGCCATGAGTATAATTGAAAAATTGCGTTTATAGTTAAAATAAAACGATCCAGAACCAGGTGGTTTAGTTATATTGACGTGCTTCCCGTCACCTACACAGTGAGGAAAATTCCACATATCATTAAAAAGTTTAGCTTCTTTTTTCCATTCATGTTCATTTTCAGGTAGCTGAAAATGTAGATATATGTATAACTTCGTTAAATTATTATTGTATTTTGTTAATTATAAATATAAAAATTATAGGTTCACATATATGTTATGTATGTACATTTGCTTCTCTCTTTTTTTTATTTTCAGGATATTGAAAATCCGATGAGGACAAGTTAATAAAATTAGCTTGTGAGCACTTAAAAGAGAGCTGCAATGACACAATATCACTAGCAAAAGGATGGGTATCAACATTTTCTGAAATTGAGAACAAACAGCTACGAATGTATGCCAAAAAACTTGTTTCGGATATTTTATTTGCTGGGTCTTTTGGACAACTCAATGAAAGTGTAATCCGAGGGGTTCAAAATCTCTTAGACCCTTCAGTGAGATCTTCGACACCTATTTGGAGTGATTCTTCCATATCTTCTCCATCGCCAATGCCGCAACAAGTATTTTTTGTTCAACAACCACGGCCCTCGACCTCTAGCATGCGGAAGTACCCAAATACGCAAGAATTTTTTGACGAGTTCTCACAAAATATTGATATGTGAAATGCATCCCTTTGTACGTACATACATATATTAATTTTAATAAAATGAAAATAAAAATATACGCACTTTTATATTTCCTTTCAAAAGTGTAATAATGGTCTCACAGGTTTCCATCACAATTCTACCTATTGTTTGCGGCGCATTAGTACAAGGAAATTTAAGGTCTTCAAAAGATTCTCCACTTGCTAGGAACCGTAGTGGTAAAGATAGTCGATCTTTTGGTGAAATAGGATCTCTCATCAAAGTTGTTTTTTTTTTTAATAATAACTTTCGTAACTTTTTGTAACAAATCTGTTAAATTGGCCTTGTCCATGCTTAAAAAATTGTTAAAGTCAACGCTGGATGAGTTTTCCAATTCATTTAAAAAATTGGAATGTCCAAAAATAGATCTTTTTTTGTACCACTCTTTACACCAAATTCTTTTTTTTTGTTTTTTCTGTTTTTGTTTTTAATAGCCAAGGCAATAAACAAAGCTGCACATGCTAAATCACTCATTGCTCTGTGTCCGTAGTCCGTAGGTAGGTCTGATTTAGATGAAAAATGTCACGCAACTAATATCTCTCAAACATGTTTGTGTAGTGTGTGGCGAAACTATGTTTGTTCAAACACAAGTTTGAACAAACGTATTTGCGTAGTGTATGGGCCCTATTAACCTTAAGCAGTGCTGATCTTGAAAGACGTAAGGTACATCGTGTAGGCTTCCATGAAATTCCCGTCATCTCAAATTCTAGTTTAACACCGAAAGATGAATTATGTGTCGGATACATAAGTAAGCTTCTAACAAATGCTGATTCATTAATTGACTACCCATGTAAGTGGATTTTACCGTTATTTACAGTCAAGAACCAAAATAAACCAAACAAATTAAGAATAGTATAGTCCGGATCTTATGACTTCCTAGACGGAAAGAGTAACTGACGCCTTGGGAGAAGCTGGAAACGCAAAAAACTTTTGCCAAGCAAGAAAAACTGTGGAACAAGTTGTTTAAGCCGAAATAGTTCTCGGAGTGTGGTGGCGGACTGGCATTGATTCCTTTACATTGAACTTAAGGTACACAAAACCATGCGGTGACGTTCAAAGCGAAGAGAAACTGCCAACTGTTAAGGCTGCTTATATTAATCTTCCATTAGGCTTTCTGAACTTTTTTACAATTTATATGAAACGTCGGAATATACGGAACAAACAACTGGAACAATTGGCGGACGACACTTAACGAAGTTGAACGGGTTCAACTGCCTAAATTTTATTTTGGTTTGGCTTGTAGTGACTCAAGCAAGGTGGAACTACGTGTGTTCGTTGACGTAAGCTAGAAGGCCTATGCTGTAGTGGCATACTTTAAGATTGAATCTATGAGTGGAACAGACAGACGTAGTGCTGGTCTGCCCCAAGACTAAGGTAGCCCCTCTTCGTCATATTCCAATACCTCGAATGGAACTGGCGGCTGCTCTGGGATCTAGTCTTGGAAATGCTATAATTAAAGCCCATGACCTTAAAATTGAAGCAACACATTTTTGGTCTGATTCCAAGACGGTTCTACTGTGGATTCATGGATTCATAAGTTCCTCAATTGCAAAACCCGAAGACGATGCAATCCAAAACTACACAGCCAGTCCAAACAATAAATTTACTGAACAATGAAAGATGCAACCTTGTCCAAACATCATTGCGCGCTCCCAAAATGTGGATCCGGAAAAGAAGATATTTAAAAAAGCTATTCCTTCAACAACACCAAAACAACAATCTTCACCAACTACCACAATCGTCAATGTCAATCCGTCAACACCGCAACTGCAGTCTATGGTCCCGATGTTGAAACAATATTTCAGGAAGAAAATGCACAACCACTAGACAAGCCTCTCATTGAACCAGTCAAGAAATTGAGATCACACCAAAAACATAAATGTAAAAAAAGAGCCAAGTTCTCCCGTACAAAAATTCTGCCTAACAAATCAGCCACGAAAAGTAATGAGATCTAAAAGAACGCCAAGTTCTAAGATTCAGCAAGTACTCGTAGGTGCATTGCAAATGTTTTAAGTGGACTTACATCGAATCAACTATTAGTTTTGAAAGTAACTTGTAAACTAATGTAAATTAGTTAATTTTTTTTACTTAGCAAGTTTTCCAAACTTTTTTAATAGTAGGTTACTAAGAGAAAACCCGCCAAGTAAAAATAATTAACTAATTTACATTAGTTTACAAGTTACTTTCAAAACTAATAGTTGATTCGATGTAAGTCCACTTAAAACATTTGCAATGCACCTACAAGTACTTGCTGAATCTTAGAACTTGGCGTTCTTTTAGATCTCATTACTTTTCGTGGCTGATTTGTTAGGCAGAATTTTTGTACGGGAGAACTTGGCTCTTTTTTTACATTTATGTTTTTGGTGTGATATCATTACTTTTTGCAAAGATTTTTTTTTTTGATAAGCAGAAAAATCTAAAAATTAATTTTATTTCTTTATATTGACTGGCAGAATTGCTAGTTTGCCAAATTACAATATTCTACGATGATCAGAGGTGCCCCATATATTTTATAAATTTTTTTTTTAAATGGGTGGGTACCACGCCCCCTCAGTTGAAAATCATAAATTTCATATTTTATTTGTTCTATTGCACGATGTACTTGTATGTCAAATTTCTTGATTCTACTGCACTCCAAAGTGCGCCATATAATTTAAATTAATAATTTAAAAGTAGGCGGCTACCACGCCCCCTGACTGAAAAATTTCAAATTTTCGATTTTTTCCTTTGTATGTACTTCATGACCTATCACTGTGCAAAATTTCTTGATTCTACTGCACTCCAAAGTGCTCCATATAATTTAAATTAATAATGTAAAAGTAGGCGGCTACCACGCCCCCTGACTTAAAAATTTAAAATTTTCGATTCTTTCCTTTGTATGTACTTCATTACCTATCACTGTGCTAAATATCTTGATTCTACTGCACTCCAAAGTGCTCCATATAATTTAAATTAATAATGTAAAAGTAGGCGACTACCACGCCCCCTGACTGAAAAATTTCAAATTTTCGATTTTTTCCTTTGTATGTACCACATGACCTACCACTGTGCCAAATTTCAAGTTTCTAGGGCAACGGAAGTGCTTCATAATTTTGATGATCTGTCAGTGAGTGAGTCAGTGAGTCAGTGAGTCAGTGAGTCAGTCAGTTACGGTTTTCGTGATTTTTGGAACATTGTATCTTAGAAACTACTTATGCTAAATATCTGAAATTTACTGAGGTTCTTCTTCTTGACTCGCTTAACAAATGATATGAGTTTGAAACTTTTGGCTTCTTTGGTATAGAAGTTAGAGGGGTGTGGAAAATCCCCTGAGTTGTTTCCTGTAAATAAGGGTGTAGTGCCAAAGTTGCTAGAGAACTTGGCTGGGCACTACCGTGCCCCTTGATTTCGACTCAAGGAACAAGAATTACCCGAAACAACCTACGAAATGGAGTAAGTTTGTGGCTTTCACCTAAAAAAAAACATTTTCATTGCATTCTTGCATAGATTTATGGCTGATTTAATGAATACTCCTCCGTTCATAAGAAACGTTGCTCCAATCGGTCATTTGCACAATGATGATTCGATCGGAGTGTTTCATAATCACTTGTTGACTTGGCAACATCAACGTTGCTTGCCTATAATTTGACAGATTGTGAAAATGCAATAAACAGTAATTTGTGTTTTAAATAACCGTTTGTCTTTAAAAATAGAATAAATCGTTTTTTTTCTGGAAAACCTTTTGCATTGCACTGAAAATTTTGTAGAGCAGATGGAGACAGATAGCAGCAATGACGAAGAAATTGCACGAGAGTTATTACTTATTACCTTAGTATAGCTGTTTGCAAAGAGCTGGAAAAAGGAAAGGATGTTGACTAAGACATGGAGGAAAGAAAGACTACAACAAGGTTCTTTTAGTTTAAATTATGTTTATTTGACCAATTATTTGAAATGTGATTGCTTATCAAGGGGCACGGTAGTGCCCAGCCAAGTTCTCTAGCAACTTTGGCACTACACCCTTATTTACAGGAAACAACTCAGGGCATTTTCCACACCCCTCTAACTTCTATACCAAAGAAGCCAAAAGTTTCAAACTCACATAATTTGTTAAGCTAGTCAAGAAGAAGCACCTCAGTAAATTTCAGATATTTAGCATAAGTAGTTTCTAAAATACAATGTTCCAAAAATCACGAAAACCGTAACTGACTGACTCACTGACTCACTGACTCACTCACTCACTGACAGATCATCAAAATTATGAAGCACTTCCCGTTGCCCTAGAAACTTGAAATTTGGCACAGTGGTAGGTCATGTGGTACATACAAAGGAAAAAAACGAAAATTTGAAAATTTTCAATCAGGGGGCGTGGTAGCCGCCTACTTTTACATTATTAGTTTAAATTATATGGAGCACTTTGGAGTACAGTAGAATCAAGAAATTTGGCACAGTGATATGTCATGAAGTATATACAAAGGAAAAAATCGAAAATTTTAAATTTTTAAGTCAGGGGGCGTGGTAGCCGCCTACTTTTACAAAATTAATTTAAATTATATGGAGCACTTTGGAGTGCAGTAGAATCAAGAAATTTAGCACAGTGATAGGTCATGAAGTACATACAAAGGAAAAAATCGAAAATTTGAAATTTTTTAGTCAGGGGGCGTGGTAGCCGCCTACTTTTACATTATTAATTTAAATTATATGGAGCACTTTTGAGTGCAGTAGAATCAAGAAATTTAGCACAGTGATAGGTCATGAAGTACATACAAAGGAAAAAATTGAAAATTTGAAATTTTTTAGTCAGGGGGCTTGGTAGCCGCCTACTTTTACATTATTAATTTAAATTATATGGAGCACTTTGGAGTGCAGTAGAATCAAGAAATTTAGCACAGTGATAGGTCATGAAGTACATACAAAGGAAAAAATTGAAAATTTGAAATTTTTTAGTCAGGGGGCGTGGTAGCCGCCTACTTTTACATTATTAATTTAAATTATATGGAGCACTTTGGAGTGCAGTAGAATCAAGAAATTTAGCACAATGATAGGTAATGAAGTACATACAAAGGAAAAAATCGAAAATTTGAAATTTTTTAGTCAGGGGGCGTGGTAGCCGCCTACTTTTACATTATTTATTTAAATTATATGGAGCACTTTGGAGTGCAGTAGAATCAAGAAATTTAGCACAGTGATAGATAATGAAGTACATACAAAGGGAAAAATCGAAAATTTGAAATTTTTAAGTCAGGGGGCGTGGTAGCCGCCTACTTTTACATTATTAATTTAAACTATATGGAGCACTTTGGAGTGCAGTAGAATCAAGAAATTTGGCATACAAGTACAACGTTACAACGTGCAATAGAACAAATAAAATATGAAATTTATGATTTTCAACTGAGGGGGCGTGGTACCCACCCATTTAAAAATAAATTTTATAAAATATATAGGGCACCTCTGATCATCGTGGAATATTGTAATTTGGGAAACTAACAATTCTGCTAGTCAATATAAAGAAATAAAATTAATTTTTAGGTTTTTCTGTTTATCAAAAAAAAATCTTTGCAAAAAGTAATGATATCACACCAAAAACATAAATGTAAAAAAAGAGCCAAGTTCTCCCGTACAAAAATTCTGCCTAACAAATCAGCCACGAAAAGTAATCAGATCTAAAAGAACGCCAAGTTCTAAGATTCAGCAAGTACTCGTAGGTGCATTGCAAATGTTTTAAGTGGACTTACATCGAATCAACTATTAGTTTTGAAAGTTACTTGTAAACTAATGTAAATTAGTTAATTTTTTTTACTTGGCGGGTTTTCTCTTAGTAACCTACTATTAAAAAAGTTTGGAAAACTTGCTAAGTAAAAAAAAAATTAACTAATTTACATTAGTTTACAAGTTACTTTCAAAAATAATAGTTGATTCGATGTAAGTCCACTTAAAACATTTGCAATGCACCTACGAGTACTTGCAGAATCTTAGAACTTGGCGTTCTTTTAGATCTGATTACTTTTCGTGGCTGATTTGTTAGGCAGAATTTTTGTACGGGAGAACTTGGCTCTTTTTTTTACATTTATGTTTTTGGTGTGATGTTCAATTAAACATAAACAAGGTTTCTTAGCTTTCTCCAAAGAGAGCTCAGGCAAAATGATAAGCCATCGTTCTGCAAATATTTAAGAATGAAAGTTCGTTCGAGCTGTTGTTGTATCTTATACAAAGAGGTTATGAAAAAACATACTGTTCTGAGGGATGCAATTCCACCCGCAGAAAAGTTTGCTGCTACTTTAAGATACCTAGCGACAGGTGAATCTTTAAAGAGCACGGACAAACAAACTTACCTCTCACAGCCATTTTTATCAAGTGCCGTGCCTGAAGTTTACCAAGCCATTTGGAACAATTTAAAATGTTCATACTTGAAGTTATTTGAATTTTTAATTTAAGGAAAAATACATTATATTATTTAAATTGTGTATATGAGTTGATCGTTGATGTTGTAATAATTTATTCATACAAAACACATTCATCTATGACATCCTCCATGGATTGCCCTAGCATCACTACAGCAAATGAAATTGAATATGCATCAGAATTTGCAGATGCTGGCCTTAAAATTGCCACGCTTGATAGCAACAACTTTGAGCTTTGCTCACTTTCTCGAGATGTTTCTTCCCTGCGGCGATGTGATATCGATGGAAGTTCCTCATATTGGGAGCATTTTGCCAAATCTTCTTCACCGAACACCCTCAAAATTTTTTGAATCCCCACGCGGCTTCTCTTTTTAATTGGTCGTCTTTCATTTGGTCTATTTCAAAGACACCTTGTTTTCCGTGCCAAGCGTAGGGTGATTCACAAGCATTTTTTGCTTTATGAGGCCAGAAATTGTCTTCAACCGTTTGTTAAAATCTAATGCAGATGACTTTATCTGAAATAATATAAAAAAAAGTATACCATATAACCATCATTACAAATAGATTCGGTTTTGATTAGCATATTAATAGTACACTGGTGCTCGGAGCTCAAAAGCAAAAGCAGAATGGGTGAAAATAGCGGATGAATTTGCTATTCGTTAGCAATTTCCATATTACCTGGGTGCTCTTGATGGCAAGGATGGTGCATTCCACCATAATTATGAGAGAACAGATAGCATAGTTTTGCTGGCATTAGCTGACGGAAATTGTGCCTTTATATACGGACAGGATACATCGGGATCGGACGCACAAATGATACAGGCGTTTTGCTTCAAAGCTCGCTGAAAAGAGTGATTGATGATGCATCGAATCATTTCCCAGATGACGAAGTGATTGGAAGTGAAAGAAAGCTTCCCTATGCGATAGTAGGCGATGATGCATTTCCATTGCAAGAACACTTGTATCCGTACGCAACACAATGCCTGAAAAAAAACGTAATTTTAACATTCTTCTTTAGAGCAAGACATGTAATTGAACATGCATTCGGCATCCTGACAGGATATTTCAAACAATCATGGATCTTCGTGTAGAAAATGTGGTAATTTAGATCAGCCAAGTGCCAACACAAAAACAACATCATCAAACAGGGAACATGGAGGTCATAACCCTAATAAAGGCGTATTCGCTGACGCCAGGCATTTACAGAATATTTTTGTAATGAAGGAAAAGTAGACTGGCAATAATAAACATATGTACATACAATAATAAACATAGCATACCTTTCTTTTGGGAGCAAAATTGTCATCTTCTTGAACTGGAGAACTCTGCATTCCTGGTATTCCAATCGTTCTTATGTTTGAACCTGAAGTAGTAGGTTGCACGCCTATAATTAAAAAAATATGGTATATACTTACATATGAAAATACAGAAAAATTACTAGCCTCGTTTTCGTACCTGGAATTCGATTCCCTTGTTTGGCGATGGTTTAAAAACAAAAAAAAAAAACAATTCTGTGAAACACTACAACTTGGGCTCGAAAACATCATCGGCACCAGCTCCACTTTTTTTGACTTGTTCAGCTGACGTAAATTACGAAGAAATTGCGATCTCAGCGAGTGAATTTTTCTTTTTATGAGCTCTATGGTAAGGTTCGGAGTTGAAGGTTTGAACTGATCCATTACCTACCACTTGCAATGAATGAGCCCTCTTAACCCTATTGATATAATCGGGATGTTTGATTACATAAAGGTTTTGATGCATTTCCTAATTGCATATTAACTCCAAAATTAATTCTCTTGTCCAAATGAAATTCGGTGCCATTTGACACTTGTTTAAAAATAATTTGACGGTTTCCTCAAAACAAATCACAAAAAAAAAAAAAAACAAAGTAAAGTCAATGTGCCTGGCTACACAGGGATTTTTCAATGCCCTAACGAGTGAGTTTGTAGGCAAAAGGAATGAGGAGTGAAGGGGGAAGATGCTCACGAAGACGAAGGGAACTGAATTTTCTGTGTGAGCAATACAAAGTCTGTTCAATGAGTCTGTGCTGGACTGTATTGGACAGAAAAGTACAAGGTTTTCCTGTTCAATGACAATTTTTCTGTGCTAGACTGTTCTAGTTTGCTGTTCAATGACTTTTTCTAGAACAGGTTAGCGTAAAAAAGAACAGGATTTTCTGTACTTGCTTTTGAGGAAGTGTAACCTAGAACAGAATCATGACAACTGTCAAAAAGTTGTAGTTTTTTTTGTCTTTGTTATTTTTTGTGTTTTGAGGTTAAGTGAATTAATTCACTTAAGGCAATCATGAAAGATTTTTTGATTTTGCTTATAAAATAGTAAATATTTATTTGTTTGATTCTTTAAACATGTGTTGAAGAAAACAATGCAGGCAGTTTTTTTTCTGATTTTATTTTTCATAGATGACGTTTCGATGACTGTTCTAACTTGTCTGACATTTCTGTACTGATCTGTTCTGTTCTACACTTTTCTGTACTGTTCTAACCTACACTTTTTCTTACTGAACAAACTTACAGTTTCATTCATAAAGCGGAAAACACAAAGCTGCTTTGCTGTTAGCGTTGACTCCGTTACGCTTTTATACTTCGGCTTGAACTTTGACTGACATCCGTCATTTTACTAATTTAATTTTTTATGTTCGTCAAACATATTTTCTCCAAATTTTTTTTTTTTTTTTTGAAAACAAAACCGACAGCTGAAGCGAAAAGGAAGTAAAAATCAAATAAAATTTTCACACAAACAAACAAGAAAACATGTCGGTGAGCAAATACATATGAAAAAGTAGAAAATATTTCTACTTTTGCTACAGCTTTCGAGACGTTACGTTTGTGTTACGGAGTTCTTCAGTATGTCAAATTAAAGTTTGAGCAACAAAGCTGCTTTGTGATAGCTTGTTAGGAATTCCTATGCTTGAACTTTATACGTCACTCAACGCTAACAGCAAAGCAGCTTTGTGTTTTCCGCTTAAGTCGTTCCTCTTTTTTATGTTTGTTTATTTTTTTTCTGGCTTGACAACGACAGTTATTAAATACAAATTAATTTTGTGATTTTTTTTTGTGTGAGCATCCATAGTTTTCAAGAAATTAAGAAATTAATTTGTAGGTATAAAAAAAAACAAATAACCAAGTAACCGTTTTTGCAACAAATAAATAAAAAATATAAAACGCGAAAGCAAAACTTAAAAAAACGTTTCGATTTGTTGAAAAAATGCCAAAATTACAAAATCTTTAGGTAAGTTCTCTTTTTTCCCTTTTGAATACATATTTTGTTAGGATGTTTTCATTGGAGGTTTCATTCCTGGGAGATTTCAAGTCTTTTGCTACGGCTACGAAGCACAATCGAGAGCGGTATGAAAAGTTTTTAGACAAAAATTTGCTTGGTGAAGACGAAATAAAGGAAAACATTCAACCACTTGTGGCCGGCCGAACTGCAAGCATACTCTTGGGTAAGTTAACTTTTTCGGCATAGAATGTACATACCAGCTCTTTTGTTTGTTGGTTGGTTATTTTGCCATTCTTCAGTCAACGATTGTGGTGAGTGGAAGTACAGGTGCAGGGTTAGGCCTTCTCCACACAGTTATGCGGCCATCGGATCGAAAAATGTTGAATTTGCTTTCCTCGTATAACAGAACGTCATTCCAGAAAGCAGTTGGTTTTGCTTTAATATTGAATAGCTGCTCGAGAGTTGAAAGCGGTTTCGTTAAGCATTTTTCTTACAGTCTTAGCCATGTTCTTCCCTTACTTCAGCAGCAATTGGATTGAAGTTATTTTTGGATCTATCTTAAATTTTCGGGCAATCCTTTTGCATTCTCGAACATCCAAAAAGTTGTGCCTACTTAGGGTCAAACGGGTAAAGTTTAAAAATTCGAAATTTTAAATGGAGGAACTATCAGACATGATAAGGATCTAAACTAAGGTTTCTTGACTAGGGTTAGCCTATTGAGCAACCTTTAAGAAGAACAAGTCGACAGCCGCGATGCAATTTCTGTGACCTCAATCACCATGGTATGCCTGCGAATTTGAACAGTTACATTTTTTTTATATGAAAATACATAGAGACACTTTAACAATTATTGTACTTTGATGCATAATTTAATAAATGACTTATTTAATACATACATGCGAATTTGTATATTTTTCATTTAATTTGATTTTCAATAAGTTGCAATACATTAACAAACATTTGAAAAAAAAAGAGTTTTGATTATTTAAACGATTAACGCGTTGAGCTTGTTTACTATTTGGTTTCATGTTTTCGGGAAAAGCTACTACCACGGATAATAAACTTATGTCTCATCCCTGCAGAAAAAAATGAATCATTTTTTGCTCTTAACGGACAAAGCCTTAACAGACAAGGAGCTTTCGGAAGCTTTTTTCTTTTCCTAAGTATTCATTTCATTTATAGGAAATGATATGACCGAAAATAGATTTTGTATGCTCTTAGCACAGATAATAAATTTATACAGATGTCTCACCCTTATGGTGAGAAATGATATATGAAACTGAAAGCTACCAAAAAAAAAAGCTTTTTCCAACAGCTTTAACGCATTCACTTAATGCATTAAAAATCTATTTTCGCTCGCCTCATTGCCCATAAATGAATATTTAGGCAAGGAAAAAAGCTTCAAAAAGCTCCTTGTCAGCTAAGGCGTTGTCAGTTAAGAGCAAAATATGTTTAATTTTTTCTGCAGGGATGAGACATCTTTATAAATTTATTATCTGTGCTCTTAGTGAATGTGTTAAAGCTTTTGGAAAAAGCTTTTTTTGTAGCTTTCCGTTTTATATATCATTTCTCGCCATAAAGGTAAGACATCTGTATAAATTTATTATCTGTGCTACTACCTCATACCAAGATTTTGAAACCTGCAAGTTTTCTTTTAGTATAATATCTGCCATTTGGAAGTGTTTTTATAACTAGATATTAATGACTTTTGTCAAAGCAGACTTACTTTCTGGCTTCGAATAGTCTTCTCATCTGCTAGCCTATCCAAAACCAAACTGAACGAGCCCATTTAAATATTGCCCATGTTAACTATGCTGAATTCATGGTCAACAGTTCAAAGCTTTATTTCATACGAAACAATAGTTGTCGCATACATCAAGGGGATTTTTGAATTATGACGGTTGATGTGAAACGGAATAGTTTACATTTTAGAAATAGTGTTACAGTAGTAACACAGTCGATGGATTGCTGTATCTATGGAAACATAAACATATTTTATGTTCTTGAAATAAGCTTACAAAACACATCTTTTTTTATCTTCTTTTTATTTAAAAAGTATTATTGATACTTACATTTTGGATTGTTAGTCTTATTAAAGAAACAATGGCCACATGGATAAAAGACCAAACAGCTAAATTAATTGAAATTTTGGAGAATTATCCCAATGTTTATAATATTAAACACCAGGAATATACAAATAGGAATAAACGGCAAAAAAGCTTGGAAGAAATTTTGGACAAAATAAATTTTCAAAACCAAACGCCAATATAAGAGACATAAGACTCAAATTAAAGAACGCTACACAGTCAGTACTCTAAGGAAAAAAGTCAGGTGCTGAGATCAAAGAAAAGCGGTGCGGGGACCCATGAAATATACGTCCCCAAACTTTGGTGCTTTGACCTTCTCCATTTCCTACACGATGCTAGCGATGACTTGTCTGAGGAATCGAATATTTCTTTTATTGGTAACGTAATACGTAAGTTCAATAAATAATATAAAATAAAAATAATATATTAATTTTTTTTTGACTGTAGGAAAATTCAGTGCCTCAACTTGAAGATGAACTAATCTTGTAGTAGTAAATTAGAGAGTCCTTTAATTCCGAAAAATAAATAAATAAATAAATAGAGTGGCGCGACAGCTCTTGAAGAGCCAAGGCCTAAGTGACTTACTCTCATCTAGGGTGACCAGATATAGAACCAAGGAAAAGAGGACACCTACCAAAACCTAAAAAAAAACGAAGTTCAAATTTTTTAATAATTTATTTGAATTAAACAAAATAAATATTTAATTCGGCAGGTGGCCATGGTTCAGAGGATAGTGTAGTTGACTGCTAAGCCAAACGTTGCGGGTTCAAGCCCCAGCTTCGGCAGCAGTCTTTTTCTGCAATAATCGCCAGCTTATCTGAGGCCACCTGTGCGATAATATGAGACAATATAAAAATCTATATCTCCTCCTCTGTGCAACGTAGGTTTTTGTTATGTGTTCTTTCCTTCTATGTGTCTATCTGCCTCTCTCTGTCCTATGTCTTGTTTCAGTCCCAGCGGATGGCCTCAGTCGCCAGTGCTGCTATGTGTCTGTAGTTTGTATCATTCTTGTGCGAAATATTGTAATGTCAATGTCAATGTCAATATTTAATTCTTACAAAAAAAGTAACTTTTTTTCCATTTCTGGCGGCGCTACAGTCCAGGTTGGACCAGGGACTTATCAAACAAACGTCTCCAGCCAGCTCGGTTCCTAGCTAGCTGTCTCCAGTTTCGCACGGCAAGTTGGTTCAGGTCCTCTACCACCTGTGTGTTCCACCTGAGCCGCGGTCTTCCTCTCCTGCGACGTCCTTCGGGTTTCGATTCGAAGACTCTACGAGCCGGAACATTATTTCCCATTCGCTCAACATGCCCATACCATCTAAGTCGTTGCACCTTAACATTTCTGTTAACAGCTCGCTGAACAGCTCGTACAGTTCTTGATTGAATCTTCGTCTCCATTCGCCATTTATGCAGACAGGACCAAAAATCACTCGAAGAAATTTTCTCTCGAAGCTGCCCAAAGCGTTTTCATCGGATGTTGTCATGGTCCATGTCTCTGCACCATACATTAGGACCGGAATGATAAGGGTTTTGTAGAGAAATAGTTGCTACGCATTGCAGCTCTTCAATATCTTGCATTTTAATTGACTAGCTCGAATAAAATTTGAATCTAAAACCAATAAAAAAAAATCCACCTTAAAAAATCTTAGATCTTAAAAAGGCGCGCGAACAAGTTGCCTCTATTCGCCCTCTACTTATAACAAACAACACATATACTATACATACCTATGTATGATATTTATCATATTTATTTTATAATGCACAAAAATTGCATTCCTTGTGAAAAGGATTCGTTACAGCATAAATTCCTATTGTTACAAAAACATAAAAACCGTTCGAAATGACTGTGGTTCAAAAGTCGACAATTAATTGCATACCTTTAGGTTTTCAATGACCTTTCTCTCCGCGATTCTCACTTCACTAATTTTCAACGCCAAATATAGTAGGTTTTTCCACAGCCTAGAATTGGATAATTGCTTTGATGAAAAGAATAAGTAGAAATTTTAACTTACATCAAAAGAAAGGCGATCGGCTTTAGAAAGTGCTATTTGAATTTGATTTGAATTGAAATTGTGGTTGTCATAATTTAAAAAAATGTCTAACAAAAAAGAGACATTTCACGTTCCCCGCAACGAAATGGAAATGTTGATTTTCTGCCACTGCTTATCAATACTACCATTTGTAGTATAATGTCTAGAATCCTCGTCTTTTATTTCGTATGAATATATTGTAATATTCGGCTTGGTCCGACAATTGAAACTTATTCACTTTTTAAATAAAACACAAATTCACTTTATTCAAATCACTCACAAACTTATTTATTCAACACTTTCAATTATAACTTTCCAAACACAGTGTACTTTTCTTTATCGCAGTTCACAATCAATTAAATTCATCTCGCCACTAAACGACTATTTATATAACAAAAATGATGGATTCTAGAAACTACTATTGGTTCCTATTGGTTCTTGGAGAAGCTGAAAGTTCGAGAAGCTCTCTATTTACAAATAAAAAATACTGGGATTTTTGTAGGGGCTAACGTTCTTAATGCTAAACAAAAAGTTTCTCTTAATCTTAATTAATTATTGCCCCTCACGAGTGTTTACTACTACAATTAAACGATATTAAGTAAAGAGAGTATGTACATTAAATAAACAAGAGATACAGAGTAAGTAAAGAGAGTATGTACATTAAATAAACAAGAGATACAGAGTAAGTAAAGAGAGTAAGAAAAGTGTGTACATTAAATATAGAAAGAGATACAGAGAGTAAGAGATAATAAAGTATGCACATTAGACATTACAATAGAAGGAGAAACAGAGCGTATGAGATAAATAAAGTGTATACACATTACATTGCCCCCTCCTTAGGATTGATCGTCCCGAACAAATCCATCATTCTCATCACCACTGTAGCGATGTAGTCGGTCGCGATGTACGACTTTAAGTTTACCTCTGACTCCTTTTTGTATCCGGTATACGACGTCGTTGATTTTGCTAATCACTGTATATGGACCTTCCCAGTCCCGTTGAAGTTTCGGTGACAACCCTTTTTGTCGATGGGGATTGTAAAGCCACACTCGATCTCCTGCTTGGAACTCTGTTGTTGTCGCTCGTATATCGTAGCGTGTCTTCATTCGGTCACTGAACATCTTTATTTTTGACCTAGTATCGTCGTGGATCTGAAGGAGTCTTTCTCTGAGGTCATCCAAGTAGTCATCCTCGGCTTGCGGTTCCGACGTGGGACATCCAAATTTTATTTCGCTCGGCAATCTGATGTTCCTTCCCATCAAAATCTCAGACGGTGTATGGCCAGTTGAGCTATGTCTTGCACTTCGATACACCATCAAAAACAGTGGAATGTGTCGATCCCAGTCTCGCTGGTTGTTGTCCACAACTTTGCACAGATGTTCCTTAAGGGTTCGGTTGAATTTTTCGACCACGCCATCAGATTGTGGGTGGAGTGGTGTTGTTCTTGTCTTCTTGATGTGAAGAAGCCCACAAACTTCCTGGAATATGTTTGATTCAAAGTTCCTTCCCTGGTCGGAATGCAGTTCTAATGGAACACCGAATCTGCTCACCCAGTTGAACACAATTTGGTCTGCGACTGTTTTGGCTTCTTGATTCGGTATGGCGTATGCTTCAGGCCACTTGCTGAAGTAATCCATGACGACCAGAATATAACGATTTCCATTATTTGTTTCCGGAAATGGACCCGCCACGTCTACTGCAATCCTTTCAAAGGGTGATCCGACATTATACTGCTGCATTTGGCTGTGATTCTTTTTCTTCGGGCCTTTGGTGGCAGCACAGGTATCACATTTTCGGCACCACTTCTCGACATCTTCCCTTGCATGTAGCCAATAGAATCGTTGTCGAACCCTTTCTAGCGTCTTGTTTACTCCTAGATGGCCTCCCGAAACTCCATCATGCATCTCTCGCAGAACGTCCATAATCTTCGATGTCGGTAAGACTAGCTGCATTACATAGGACTTTCCATCTGCTGATTCCCATTTACGTCGAAGGACACCTTCTTGGACATGCAACGAGTCCCACTGTGCCCAATAGGCCTTCAGAGCTGGACTTCTGTCGGAGATATCAGCCCATTCTGGTTTTTCCTGGTGTTCCTTGCATGCGAGGATGGGTTCAATATCTGGGTCCTCTTGTTGAGCCTCCCTCAACTCGTCGTTGCTCCAGCCATAAATGGGATCGGTTCTGGTTCGTTGGACAGTAACCACTTCTTTTTCTTCTTGGCGTCTGCAATGCTTACAGTCTTGCTTACATGGTCTCCGAGACAGTGCATCAGCATTTGAGTGAAGTTTCCCCTTCCGATGTTGAATTTCATAATCGTACGTCTGCAGCCTCTCAATCCATCTCGCCACTTGACCCTCTGGATTCTTGAAATTCAAAAGCCAGTTTAGTGCTCCATGGTCGGTTCGGAGAAGAAACTTCTGTCCATAGAGATACTAATGGAAGTGCTTTGTTGCCAAGATCAGTGCAAGAAGTTCTCTTCTGGTCACACAATAGTTTCTTTCTGACTTTGAGAGTACCTTGCTGTAATAGGCAATTACCTTTTCTTCACCATTATGTACTTGTGATAGTACGGCACCAATCCCGACATTGCTGGCATCAGCGTCAATGATGAACGGTTTTCCGGGAGTCGGATAGGTCAGCACTGGTGTATTACACAAGCGTTGCTTGAGCTCTTGAAAGCTGCGCTCGCACTCACCTGACCACTTGAACTGCTTTCCCTTTTCCGTTAGCTGATGTAAACTCTTGGCGATCTCAGGAAAGTCCTTGACAAAGCGCCTATAATAGGTGGCTAGACCCAGAAAGCTTCGGAGTTGATGTTTGTCCTGTGGTGTTGGCCAATTCTTCACGGTGTCAATCTTATCAGGATCTGTCTTTACTCCTTGGGATGAGATGATATGTCCCAGGTATTTCACCTCGGTTTTGAAGAGTGAACACTTTTCTGGATTGAGCTTGAGGTGGGCTTCTCGAAGTCTTTGAAACACGGCTCTCAGATTTGTACAATGTTCGTCAAATGTTTTCCCGTATACGATGACGTCATCCAAATAGACCAGGCAAGATTTCCATGTGAGTCCTTGCAGGACGCATTCCATAAGGCGCTCAAAAGTCGCTGGAGCATTGCACAGTCCAAAAGGCATCACTTTGAACTGCCACAATCCGTTTCCTGTCGAGAACGCTGTCTTCTCTTTGTCTTCAGGATGGATTTCTACTTGCCAGTATCCACTTTTCAAGTCCAACGTTGAGAACCATTTTGCTCCTTCCATTGCGTCCAGGGTATCACTGATCCCAGGCAGAGGATAGCTATCCTTCTTGGTCATATCATTCAACCTTCGATAGTCTACGCAAAAGCGGGTTGATCCGTCTTTCTTCTTTACCAGGACCACTGGAGACGCCCTAGGGCTTTTAGAGTTTTCGATCAGACCCTCTTCTTTCATGGTGGTTATCAGTTCTTCAACCTCACCTTGTTTGGCTAGTGGAAGGCGTCTTGCAGGTTGACGGATCGGCTTTGCATCTCCGGTGTTGATTCGATGTTGAACCAGTTGTGTTCTGCCATATTTTCCTTGCGATGACGAAAAGATATCTGCAAATTCTTCGAGGAAGCCTTCTGCAGTTCTTCGTTGTTGGTGACCAAGATTAGATGACTTGAGAATGTTGGCCTTTATGGAGTTCAGCTCTTCTAACTTCATGGTTTGCCTTGGCTCTTCTTCGCTGATCCTTGTTATCGCCGATACAGATTCGCATTGTCCGACAATCTCACCTTTTCTAAGCTTAACTTCGTACGGCTTGATGTTCAGTATTCGTACGGGAACCATGTTCTTTACAGGTCTAACAAGAGTCTTCCCAATGGTGATGTTTTGGGAGGACTTTACAGATGCTGGTTCGACCATGAGGTATCGATGGCTTCCAGGCTTACCCTTCAATTTCGTCCACACGAATACTTCTGAAGAAGCAGGCAAAGTCAGATCTTCTTTGATGACGGTTTTCACAGATAGCGAGGTCTCATATGAGTGAATCCCATAGATCATCGGAATCTCGATGTTTCGATATTTCAGGACTTGGTTCCCGATGTCCAATATCAATCCGTGATCTTTCATGAAATCGACGCCGACAATGCACTCGTCGCATATATCTGCTACCAGGAACAGGTGAGAGAATTCCAGCTCTGCCATCCGGATCTTAAGACGTACCTCACCATACACTTTTGCGGCCTCTCCAGTTGCAGTCCTTAGACGATAGCTGTTGGTGTTGTGGAGCTATGTCTTCTTAACGAGGTCCTGCCGTACAATGGACGCCGTGGCACCGGTGTCGATGGTAGCCACACATTTCTTGCCGTTTATACTTGCTTCCACGGTCAGGCTCTTGTTGTCACGTTTCGTTTGAGAAACCTGGATGGTGTTTCTGTAGCTATCGGTACTAGAAGCCAGCTTCTGTCCCTCGAAGTTGGTGGGGTGGGAAACAACTTGGGAAGCAACATTGTTGTAGTTGTAACTTTGGCTTGTTGAGTAAGTTCTGTTTCCACAGTGTTGACATGAGGTTCGTCTTCGCGGTAATCTACACTGTCGTTGAAGATGCCCAGTCTTGTTGCAGTTCCAGCATCGTGCTGGTCCGTCTCGCTGACTCCTTTCCAGAGTAGCCTTCTGACAAGAGCATTCTTGGACTTCCAATTCTCTCACGCGATGCACGTTTTGGGAAGCTTGTTCTGCGGCTTCCATTGTTAGAGCGAAAGCCAATGCTTCTGGTAGTGTTTGTTTTCCGGCAGTGCGAATAGCCCTTTGGAGATTTATATCGCCCACAGCTCTCACAAAGGCTTCAACAGCAAGTTGATTAATTATCTCGTTGCCAGCTGTTGGGTATGCCAGGTGAACCAGTCGCTCGATATCTGCCTGAAGCTGCTGCAGAGTTTCACCTCTTTTCTGTGCTCTATTGTTAAGCTGAACTCGGAAGACTTCTGTCATGTGGCTATCCCCAAACCGCTGTTCGATTGCGTTTACCAGAACTTTGAAGTCACCGTTCTTCTCTGCTGGGATGGTTTGTAGCAGTTCAGCAGCTGCTCCTCTCAAGGCAAGTGTAAGAGCAATGTATTTTTCGTGATCGTCCCAGCCGTTTGTTAACGCTGCTGCTTCAAACTGTTTCTTGTAGATTGACCACGGTATCTGACCATCAAAGCTTGGAGGATTCACTTCTCTCTTCCTTGAGCACTCACCAGAAGGTTCTCGAGCTTTCATCTTTCGCACTTTTTCCAGTTCCTTTGTGATGGTATCGATTTGTTCGTCGATTTTTTCGATACGTGCATTTTGTTTTCCGACGCACTCGTCGAGAGTATTGATTTTCTCTTCGAAGTCCGCAAACCTGCCTTCCAGAAGATTTTTCTGTTCGTCAAACCGCTCTTGAACATTCTTGTTTTGAGTTTCTAGTTGCTCCCGAACATCATTTCTTTGAGCTTCTAGTTGTTTGAGGACATTCTCTTGCTCGTTCTTCTGCTCGCTTCTTTGAGTTTCTAGTTGCTCCAGAACATTCTTGTTTTGAGTTTCTAGTTGCTCCCGAACGTTATCTTGTTCTTTCTTCTGTGCGTCAAACCGCTCTAGCACATTCTTTTGATTCTCTTCAAATTTGGCTAGAAGAAGTGTCATCATGTTAGATAAGTCGGCAGTTGTATTTTCCTCTTCCGATTTTGCTTCCACTTCGAAAGCAAATGTATCTGGGTTTTCATTTTGTTGTTCAAGATATTCCTGTAGCCGTTTTACGAGTTCGATTTTAATTCCTACCCCACTTAAGCCACGTTTGCTTAATTCGGCCTTTAGCTCAGCGACAGTTAGGTCTTTCAAAACTTTACTCATTTTTTTTTTTTTTTAACTTCACTATTTCACACAAAATAGTTTAATCACTGTTCACTGTTTTATTCTCAATAAGTTTTAATCCCACTTCTGACACCAATGTAATATTCGGCTTGGTCCGACAATTAAAACTTATTCACTTTTTAAATAAAACACAAATTCACTTTATTCAAATCACTCACAAACTTATTTATTCAACACTTTCAATTATAACTTTCCAAACACAGTGTACTTTTCTTTATCGCAGTTCACAATCAATTAAATTCATCTCGCCACTAAACGGCTGTTTATATAACAAAAATGATGGATTCTAGAAACTACTATTGGTTCCTATTGGTTCTTGGAGAAGCTGAAAGTTCGAGAAGCTCTCTATTTACAAATAAAAAATACTGGGATTTTTGTAGGGGCTAACGTTCTTAATGCTAAACAAAAAGTTTCTCTTAATCTTAATTAATTATTGCCCCTCACGAGTGTTTACTACTACAATTAAACGATATTAAGTAAAGAGAGTATGTACATTAAATAAACAAGAGATACAGAGTAAGTAAAGAGAGTATGTACATTAAATAAACAAGAGATACAGAGTAAGTAAAGAGAGTAAGAAAAGTGTGTACATTAAATATAGAAAGAGATACAGAGAGTAAGAGATAATAAAGTATGCACATTAGACATTACAATAGAAGGAGAAACAGAGCGTATGAGATAAATAAAGTGTATACACATTACAATATGTATATAGGACCTCTTGCTTTATGCTCAAAATTGTTTCAAACAGGCTAGCTGTTTTCGCTCTAAGTGAAACGGAAGTAGGTGATGCTACTGATCCCTCTGAATTTAATATTCATTGGTATAACTTGTTGCCATTATTCTTCTCCCACCACGGCCTCGCCGTTTATATTAGAAATGATGTTGCATATCAGTTTCAACCACAGTATTCTTCAAATTCAAATCCTTTTCTTAATTCTATGTGGTTCAAATTTTCCGTGAATAAGCACTCATCCACCACTGTTATCTATATCGAAGCCCAAATCAGGACAGAGCTTCAACTTCGCGCGAATTTGACGCTTTGTCCGACTCCATCCAAAGAATTGTTTCCTTGTATCCTCACACTGAAATGGAATGGTGTGACTTCGCAGATGAGTTCATAGCTTATGATACCCATGGACCAGAAGTCACAGCTGACCTGTAAGTAGTTTTTAGCTTCAATGTTTAAAACGCGAGGTTTGAAAGAACTTACGCTATGCTGGGATCTAGTCAATCTGCAGGTGGAAATTGTCTCAAGCAGTTCTGGAGCAATGTAATCAGGAGTTCTAACCGGCGAGGAACTGTACACATGCCCGTCAAGATTCAAGGCAGCGGCATTTCCAAAATCTGCCAGTTTGATATGGCCATAGCGGTCGATCAGAATATTTTACGGTTTGATGTCGCGATGGACATAGCCCATGCAATAGAGAGCATGAATGACAAGAGTCAGCTCGGCCAGATAGAACCGAGCCAAGTCTTCGTCGAAAGGTCCATTGCGACTCATCAAACCAAGCAAATCTCCTCCAGGGAAGTATACTCCATAACCAAGTAGAGTAGAGGTATTCATTGTCCTGATTGAATTTTAAGCAATTGAAAATGATGCGGTTTTGTGCTCTTACTTGAAAAGACTTGCCTGAAAAGCGTATTAAGATTTGTGATCTATTCCGAACTCCGTTCATACAACATTCGTAGATGTTTTTCTTCCAATTTGGTGTGGGCATATTGATACAGTTTGAGTTGGTAAATGTTGAGGATGATTTTGAACATTACTTGGTTGGTTGATATTGGCAAATACTTTCTTATGGCGTTTTAAATTGACAATCTGGAAGTAAAGCATTCTGAATGCGTTCGATTGGGAAAAAAGTGACAATTCTGATTCTGAAAAGAAAAGAATTCCCTTCTGAATTTAAAACCAGAATGCTTTTCTTAGTTTAAAGATTGCCAATTAAAAAAGCCATTAAAAAAAATCGCTTTGACACATCAACACTTTCAACTCACCTTGACATATTAACACTGACCGAAAAAACATCTATTGGTGTGCAAAAACGACAAATAGTCAATAGTGCGCAAAAACTCACTTCCGACAATCGGGATACATGATATAGCTAGCTAAAAAAGGTCCGGGCCGGATACCGTTTTTGCTGAAATGAAGGCAGACCAACGATGATGATGATGCAAACGTTGTAGCAGTCTTATGAAAATCATGAAGTGTTTTATTGACAAAAAAAAAACAATTATTTTAACATTCTGAGATTTATTTGACGTTTTGAGATTTGTTTGACATTCTGAGATTCATTTCTATATTATGTGGTGCTGAGTCTAAAAAGTCAGGATTAACACCGTGATATTTATTGAATAAAAGAGTTGGTTTAAATCGATTGTTGCATAAACGATATATTCAATAAGTAGGTAGTTGTCAGTATTTTCCATATGCCCTTGCATACTCAGTTGCTCTAACTGAATTAATTCTTATGAAACCAGTTGCATCCGCTGGCGTATAACCTCCATGTACGTCCATAGAAACTAATTCTTGATTGTAAAGTTTTTTTTCTGATTTTCTGGCTAATGGTTTGCAATAACCCGGCAAAAGTTCCATTAAAACCACTCCATTGACATGTTCTTGAGACAATTGAAGACATTTTCTTGTATATTCCGCTTCAGGGCTAAACCAAAAACCGTTGTATACATAAACCGCCATAGAATTTCTGAGATATGTCTTTGTGCGCAGAATTTCTCTGTCCATACAAAATACTTCTAAATCTTGGTGCGCAGAAAAAAGAATTGTCCCACCAGGAGTTTCATAAACCCCACGCGACTTTAATCCAAAAAATCTATTTTCAACTATATCGATACGACCAATACCATAAGTTCCGCCAACTTCATTGAGAAACTTAAGTATTTCTAAAGGCTTTCTGTAGACTTTTTCAGTTTGCATATCATCAACATGAACTGGAAGTCCTTTTTTGAAATGAATTTTCAAACGATAAGGAGTAGTTGGTGATTGACTTGGATCTCTGGTCATTTCGTAAAGGTCATCGGGAGCTATATGGTAGGGATCCTCTAAAATTCCAGATTCATAACTAATGTGCATAATGTTGGCATCCGTGCTCCATGGTGCACTCGGTTTAGCACTTACTGGTATTCCATTTTGTTCGGCATATTTAATTAAATCTAATCTACCTTGGAATCGTTTGCAGAAGTGCTCATCTCTCCATGGAGCAATTATCTGTAACAATAGAACATAATGTTAATCAAGAAAAGTGGTAAACTCGATTCTTAAAACACACCTTAACTTCTGGAAAAAGGGCATAACAGCACATTTCGAACCTGACTTGATCGTTGCCTTTTCCAGTTGCTCCATGTGCAATGTATTTTGCTGCTATTGACTTAGCAGCTTCGACGAGGCCCACGGAAATACATGGCCTTGCCAATGTCGTACCCAACAAATAACGTTCTTCATAAATAAGCCCCATTTGAATCGATGGCCAAATGTAATTTTCGACGAAGTCCTCTTTCATGTCTTTGATAATAACCTATATAATGTATGTGTGTATGTACATTAAAAAAAAATTCATAACGTATCTGTTTTCCAGGCAATAATGAGTAAATCAAGAAGCTTACGTCTTTTGCTCCACACTTCAAAGCTTTTGCTCTTGCTGCTTCGAAATCTTCATGCTGTCCAACATCCGCCATAAAGCAAACTACTTCAAACCCTTTATCCTGAAGCCATTTGAGGATGCAACTTGTATCTAACCCACCCGAGTAAGCTAGCAAAACTTTTTCAGATGTATTCATGGGTATTTTTTTAACAAACTGAACAAGACTATTTTTAAGAAAACTTGAAACAATGAATATTGCTTGTCTTACTGATAATGAGTTAAACCTTGATAAAGAAACTGTGAGAAGAAGCTTAATCTTTAAATGTTTGAAATATTATTTGCTTTGTTTGTGTAACTGAGGCCCTGTGTGATTCTTATCTGCTTATCTTTTCTTTTTTTCTCATGTGACTAAAGACCTGAACATCAAGAAAAAACAGGGACAAATATGGTGAAAGCTACAGGCCCCACCGCACTCCACTTAAACTCATCACCATAACTTAATAGGTACTACATGTTTTTCATAAAGCCCTTTGCGTAAGATATCATCCTTATTTTAACTTAACATTAAAACATCGTTCAAATATCCGCCGATGTTTCTCTGCAGGGGACGTATCGATGACGCACCCAGCCCAAAATCCAAACAAAACAGAGCCTTAATTGGCATGAATCGGATGCTAACCAAAAGAAAATATAATGGTTTAAGAGCTAGCGACATTTTTTTTCTTTATTTTTTTACACACAATCAGATAATGCCGAAGAGAGCTTATAGCAAGCTAAATTTTACGACAAATGTCTCATCACTTACTTTACTTACTTAAGGTGGCGCTACAGTCCGGTGTGGACTTGGGCCTCAACCAACAGTCTCCGCCAGTCAGCTCGGTCCCTAGCTAGCTGTCTCCAGTTTTGCACTCCAAGTTGATTGAGGTCCTCTTCCACTTGTGTGCGCCACCTGAGTCGCGGTCTTGGTCTCCTTCTGCGTCCCTCGGGAATAGTGTCGAAGGCTTTCCGGGCCGGAGCATTGGTGTCCATGCGCTCTAAATGACCGAGCCATCTGAGTCTCTGGACCTTGACCCTTCTGGCTAGGTCCACGTTGTTGTACAACCCTTAAAGTTCGCTGTTGTATCTCCTTCTCCATTCCCCATCAATGCACACGGGGCCAAAGATGACCAGAACAACTTTCCTCTCGAAACAGCCTAAGGCACATTCATCCGATTTTGTCAGGCTCCATGCTTCTGCACCATATAGCAGGACAGGGATGATGAGGGTGTTGTACAGCTTTACCTTAGTTGCTCGAGAGAGGGCTTTTCCACTCAGTTGCTTTCTTAGCCCAAAGAAAAAGCGATTAGCAAGAGTAATTCTTCGTCTTATCTCGGCGCTGGTGTTATTGCCCGTGTTAATAGCGGAGCCTAGGTAGAGAAACTCCTTTACTACCTCGAAGTGGTATGCGTCTATTGTGACGTTCTGTCCGAGCCGTCGGTGTTGGGTGTCCTTACTCGAAGACAGCATGTACTTCGTTTTTCCCTCATTTACCGCTAAACCCTTTTTTGCCGCTTCTGTCTCAATTCTCACAAAGGCGCCATTGACATCACGCTGTGTTCTTCCCATTATATCAATATCGTCGGCGTACGCGAGAAGTTGAACAGATTTATAGAAGATAGTGCCTCTGGTGTTGACGGTGGAGTTTTGGACTATCTTCTCAAGAACGATGTTAAAGAAATCGCACGACAGTGCATCGCCTTGTCTGAATCCTTTTTTGAAGTCGAAAGATTCCGTAAGCTCATTGCCAACCTTGATAGAGCAGCGTGAGTTCTCCATCGTCATTTTGCACAAGCGAACGAGCTTGGCAGGGATGCCAAAACTAGACATGGCTTTATACAGTTCGTCTCTGTAGATGTTGTCATACGCGGCCTTAAAATTGATGAAGAGGTGGTGGGTATCGATTTGGAGTTCATAGGTTTTTTCCAGGATCTGCCGCAACGTGAAAATTTGGTCGATGGTTGACTTTCCTGGCCTGAAGCCACATTGATAAAAACCGATCAGATTGTTGACGAAAGGCTTCAGACGTTCACATATTACGGCAGAGAGGATCTTGTAGGCAATGTTAAGCAGACTGATTACTCTGTAGTTGGTGCAGTTTAGAGGATCTCCCTTTTTCAGGATTGTTTGCCAATACTGGGGTTCCATTCATCGGGCATGGATTCCTCCGACCATATCTTACAGATGATTTGGTGCATGCTCCTATCTAGATCGTGGCCTGCTGCTTTGAACAGCTCGGCAGCTAGACCATCTGCTCCAGCGGCTTTGTTGGATTTCAGCCGTGATATTGCCGTTTTCACTTCTTCTAGGTCGGGTTCACGGAGTTGTTATCTATCATCGTGTACGGTAAAAGGCTCCTGTCTGACGGCGGGGTTTTGTTCGTTGTCGGCGTTATACAGTCTACAGAAGTGGTCTTTCCAAATCCCCAGCATTGGCTGCAATTCTACTATGATGTTCCCTTGTTTATCTCTGCAGGCATCGGTTCTTGCTCGATGACCTTGAGCCAGCTGTTTTACCTTCCGATAAAACCTCCGAGTTGATTGAGGTCCTCTTCCACTTGTGTGCGCCACCTGAGTCGCGGTCTTGGTCTCCTTCTGCGTCCCTCGGGAATAGTGTCGAAGGCTTTCCGGGCCGGAGCATTGGTGTCCATGCGCTCTAAATGACCGAGCCATCTGAGTCTCTGGACCTTGACCCTTCTGGCTAGGTCCACGTTGTTGTACAACCCTTAAAGTTCGCTGTTGTATCTCCTTCTCCATTCCCCATCAATGCACACGGGGCCAAAGATGACCAGAACAACTTTCCTCTCGAAACAGCCTAAGGCACATTCATCCGATTTTGTCAGGCTCCATGCTTCTGCACCATATAGCAGGACAGGGATGATGAGGGTGTTGTACAGCTTTACCTTAGTTGCTCGAGAGAGGGCTTTTCCACTCAGTTGCTTTCTTAGCCCAAAGAAAAAGCGATTAGCAAGAGTAATTCTTCGTCTTATCTCGGCGCTGGTGTTATTGCCCGTGTTAATAGCGGAGCCTAGGTAGAGAAACTCCTTTACTACCTCGAAGTGGTATGCGTCTATTGTGACGTTCTGTCCGAGCCGTCGGTGTTGGGTGTCCTTACTCGAAGACAGCATGTACTTCGTTTTTCCCTCATTTACCGCTAAACCCTTTTTTGCCGCTTCTGTCTCAATTCTCACAAAGGCGCCATTGACATCACGCTGTGTTCTTCCCATTATATCAATATCGTCGGCGTACGCGAGAAGTTGAACAGATTTATAGAAGATAGTGCCTCTGGTGTTGACGGTGGAGTTTTGGACTATCTTCTCAAGAACGATGTTAAAGAAATCGCACGACAGTGCATCGCCTTGTCTGAATCCTTTTTTGAAGTCGAAAGATTCCGTAAGCTCATTGCCAACCTTGATAGAGCAGCGTGAGTTCTCCATCGTCATTTTGCACAAGCGAACGAGCTTGGCAGGGATGCCAAAACTAGACATGGCTTTATACAGTTCGTCTCTGTAGATGTTGTCATACGCGGCCTTAAAATTGATGAAGAGGTGGTGGGTATCGATTTGGAGTTCATAGGTTTTTTCCAGGATCTGCCGCAACGTGAAAATTTGGTCGATGGTTGACTTTCCTGGCCTGAAGCCACATTGATAAAAACCGATCAGATTGTTGACGAAAGGCTTCAGACGTTCACATATTACGGCAGAGAGGATCTTGTAGGCAATGTTAAGCAGACTGATTACTCTGTAGTTGGTGCAGTTTAGAGGATCTCCCTTTTTCAGGATTGTTTGCCAATACTGGGGTTCCATTCATCGGGCATGGATTCCTCCGACCATATCTTACAGATGATTTGGTGCATGCTCCTATCTAGATCGTGGCCTGCTGCTTTGAACAGCTCGGCAGCTAGACCATCTGCTCCAGCGGCTTTGTTGGATTTCAGCCGTGATATTGCCGTTTTCACTTCTTCTAGGTCGGGTTCACGGAGTTGTTATCTATCATCGTGTACGGTAAAAGGCTCCTGTCTGACGGCGGGGTTTTGTTCGTTGTCGGCGTTATACAGTCTACAGAAGTGGTCTTTCCAAATCCCCAGCATTGGCTGCAATTCTACTATGATGTTCCCTTGTTTATCTCTGCAGGCATCGGTTCTTGCTCGATGACCTTGAGCCAGCTGTTTTACCTTCCGATAAAACCTCCGAACTTCATTCCTGCTGTTAGCTCTCTCAACATCTTCGATCTGACGCTTTTCATGCTCTCTCTTTTTTCTCCTGAGAAGCCAGCGTTCGTCTCTCCTCTGTTACGACACCGATCTTCTCCAAGTGGTCATCACCCACCACAATTAGATTTTTTTTTCTCCGTCGATGAGACAATCTGGAAATAAAAATATAAAGATTAAAAGACATCTTTTTGGCGCAAAATAGCCACCAGAGTCTGTCCTGAACATGACCCAAATGGGTTGAGCTTCAAGGGGCATTCTCCGGCTACCAAAAGGACTTATCTTCTACCGCTTATGTCGTGAATCCCTCTTCTTTGGTTACTCCTTGGGTTATCCTAGGCATTAATAGCCTTACTTTTTTTTATTCATCATATTTTTGCATACAAATTGGGTACAAATTATCATTATAATAGTAAACAATTGCATGCAAAAAAATGAACTCGCTGTTAAAAACTTTCCCAAACACGAGTATGTCAAAATCTGACATTTCGCTTCTACAAATTACAGATTTTAAAAGAAAGAGGAGAAAAAAGAAAGTAGGAAAAAATTCGGAAACCACTATGAAAGCCAAAGTTTCGGAAAGGAAACTGGGCAAATTTAGCATCAGTTAAATTTAAAATAAAATATTTTTTTTAATAAAGTGATAAATTTTGTGCAATATGAGTAGTCAATAAGTATAGTTTTTAGTTAGTATTAATATAAATTCATATTTTTATCTCTAACAATAGTAAATTAAGAAATAAAACCATGAAAAGAGGAAAGGTAGTGCAACATTCGGAGTTTTAGGAGTAAGGAGAATTCACTCAAGTAGGAGGAGCTTGTAAAGAGGGGAAATACGGAGACAGTAAAATGAAGGAAGCAACAAATTTCCAATATTTCAATTTAAAGAGCAATGCAAAGAGGAATTGTAAAAGGCCAACGAACCTTTCTATGTAAAACGAAAAATCTGTAAAAGAAAGATGAACGCGAGTCATTCTTGTAAAGTCAGCTGTAGCGAGTGAACCCAATAGACATTGAGGTAGTCACATTGAAGATTTTTTTGAATAGAAAGTGAAGCAAAGTGATCAAATCTCTGATCTTTGAGATTCTGTTAAACAAGTGAAGTTAAGAAAAAAAAGGAAAGGTAGAAAGGATCCTTACCAGGACACTCAACAAAAAAAAATTATATAGAAATAGAAAAGGTATGGGAAAAAAAGTGATATTAGAAAATTAAGAATATGTCATACTTATACAAGACGTACATATATTTATATATGTATATACGCAGGTAGGAACACACGTACTGAGTTCCATCAGGATTGAGAGGGTGGAATCCCTTTCCTTTACAAAAAAAAGAACAGAGGTACGTAAAGCAATTTTTTCTGTTACCTCTAGTAGAAAAAAAAACTTTGAATTTAGGTTTGGGTCATTAAAAAGGCATCTGATAGAAACCAATCGGTAGATCCAAGCCTCTGTGGGGTTTTAATTTTACAACTCCTTGAGTTCCGAATCATCGCTCTGGGAATCCCTTGAGAGGTCTTCGCGGAACCAGCGGATTTTGGTATCAGAGTTGAGGATACTTATATACCTACATATACAAAGAAAAGGACATCTGAAGGACAAAGGTTGTCCCACTAATTAACCTCAATATACTTTTTGCACATACACACAAATAACGTAATAGCAGTACATGCAATTTTAACTGTTTTTGGAATTTTAATCGTGGATTCTTTTTTTTATTGAATGTTCTTTTCCAAAAAAAATTTTTTGTTTCAATTTTAATTTAAAGTTTTTTTTTTCTTTGAATTTTTCTTTAATTTTTTTTTTTTGGTGAATTTAATCTTTAAAAGTGTAAAGTAAAAGAAAATCAGTGTCGTAAAGAAAAGAAAAAAAAAGGGACAAGAAAAAAAAGAGGTTGTTAACAATATACTTACGCAGCCATACATATACAGGGTGATTCACGAGCGTTGTGCCAAAAAGCTAGAGCGTGTAGGTTGAGTTGAGACAAGAAAAAAATCGTATGGGAGGGGGGGGTCTATTCCCCCCCGTTTAGCCGGGAGGGGCAATTTTCTGAAAAATTGACTTATTTTGTAAAAAAAAATATTAAAAATCAACGGCTTAGTTTACAACACCGTGCTATACCTTTCTGAAAAGCTAAAAACTTCTTCTTTCACTTTGTTTTTAAAATAAATGGTTTTAACGAATAGTTTAAAAAAAATAAATTTTCAAACTCAAAATTTTCAAAAAAAAAGCCAAAAAAAATTTTTTGAACTAATTTTTTTCAAAATTTTATGTAATTAAGTACTAATTTTGTTTTAAACTTTCAATGTCTTTGTTAATTTTTAGTCAAAAACAGAAAACCGGATGCAAAAATGTCTTTTCGTTTTTGAGAAATTAAAAAAAAACCAAAACCACTTTTTTCTAAGAAAATCTTTGTTTTTATTTTTACCTATCTGGACTTTTAGTATAATTTACTAGTTTAATTTATAAATTTAATTTTTTGTAATTGGAGTTTTATGAGGACTCAATAAAGTAGAAAAGTATTGGATTTTCCCTGGATTAATCATTTTGTTCATTGAAAACGTCTGCCATTGACCTTTCACTTCTAGCTCTCCGTGCTCTCGTCGGCGGATTCTTGAAAACATGCTACGACTTGGGCGCCATCTATTGGGATTTCTTTCAGCGTAGAGTCTTTCGGCTTCCCGATGTCGACAAAAAGTTAAACCGTAGCAGAAGTTCCTGTCCGCTAACTCTTCTCGAACATATGAGTTTGTTATTGTTATGTGTTGATGAATTAATATTTTAATTGTAAATGGTTGTTAAGTAAATATGCGATGCCTTTTATTAACCTTTAGGTTGTTAATTGTTTTTTCATTCAAGAAAAATTGCGGTTTAATTATCTTAAGCCCCCAGCAGGTAGAACCCTTCGCCGGCGAGTGGCCGCGGCCCCAGGTATAGTAAGAAAGAATTGCAGGTCAGTTTTCAGACGTTATCAATGAATAAAATGGTTAATCCTTTGAAAATCCAATACTTTTCTACTTTATTGAGTCCTCATAAAACTCCAATTACAAAAAATTAAATTTGTAAATTAAACTAATAAATTAAACTAAAAGTCCAGATAGGTAAAAATAAAAACAAAGATTTTCTTAGAAAAAAGTGGTTTTGGTTTTTTTTAATTTCTCAAAAACGAAAAGACATTTTTGCATCCGGTTTTCTGTTTTCAACTAAAAATTAACAAAGATATTGAAATTTTAAAACAAAATTAGTACTTAATTACATAAAATTTTGAAAAAAATTAGTTCAAAAATTTTTTTTTGGCTTTTTTTTTGAAAATTTTGAGTTTGAAAATTTATTTTTTTTAAACTATTCGTTAAAACCATTTATTTTAAAAACAAAGTGAAAGAAGAAGTTTTAAGCTTTTCAGAAAGGTATAGCACGGTGTTGTAAACTAAGCCGTTGATTTTTAATATTTTTTTTTACAAAATAAGTCAATTTTTCAGAAAATTGCCCCTCCCGGCTAAACGGGGGGGAATAGACCCCCCCCTCCCATACGATTTTTTTCTTGTCTCAACTCAACCTACACGCTCTAGCTTTTTGGCACAACGCTCGTGAATCACCCTGTATATACATATATTTATTCGTGTATGCCCATTCAATAATATATACCAGCCCCAGCTCAAGCACATCTCGAGAAACTTGCCGGCAGGACTTCGAGGGATACGCTCAAAGTGAGAAAAAAAAAGAAAAATTGGTTTCACTTAAATAAGCTCTTTATTTCTGGAGATATTCAGAACATTACATATACTTATACATATATATATATATATATATATACATATTTTTGACACAATATTTGATGAAAGCAAGGATTTTCTTTTATTTTGTTCATTACTTTACAATTAATTTATTCACCTAAACAAATTCACCGTCAGCTTAGTTATTAGAATTTTAAAAAAACTTGAATAAAAGCTCATATAAAAGAAAATTGTAACAGATACAATTAAAAAAAAAAAGTTCATCTTTTCATTCATTCTTCCTCCCTCGGTGGTTTAATTCCCATAGAATGAAGTGGTAATAAGTTTTTAAAGGTGTGTGATGGGTCGGACGGGCCAGCGACTGAATGGCGTGTCGTTTCCTCTTGTTTGCGATTCAAACGACGACGACGACGACGACGACGACGAGGACATCGACGACGACGATAGAGAGAGAGTTTCGATGCGATCTATGGATAACATTCATTCTCACCTTTTTGGATGAACTGACGACATGAACTACACATTTAGAGCGTAGTGATTCCAGAGATGATTTGAAGATAGTACGAATCGACTTTTGATAGGCTATCATATGACATGCATACTTACATAACTTGACTCGACAATACATTTACTTAGATTTGATGGACGAACCCCCTTTTGACACCATAGGCTACGACAATGAATGACGATCACCAAACTACATAATGAACACAAAATGAATTGCAACATGGATGGTACTGACCAGTGACAATACGCGAACGAATACATAATGTACATGATCTACGACAACAGAGTGAACGAAACCTGACCAATTAAATTGACAAATATAATTTTCTTACGGGCAATGTAAATAGAGCGACGAACGATTGGTTAATCGACTTAGGGGCCATTTTCTAAACTCTGGCCGAGAAAATGGCATTGGACATGCTAAACATGACTTCGTTTAGTATGTAGGGTGGGCAGGCCAAATCATGCCAATGACATCTGGCATGGCCTTGTTGAATTTGCGCGAACCCTTGTATTGGTGAGAAGAAGATCAGTTTGCTGTCTCACTGTCATCGATACAAGGGCATAGGTGAACGAACTTGTGTCCCTCTCCCAATTGCAGGTCCTTATCCCCACTTTAACTTCCATCCTTATCCCCAATCCCTCTACAAAGGCACGATTTTTTTGTTTTGGAGTGAGAAGAAGACGTGAAAAGAGCAAGAATCCCTCCCCAACCCGTCGAGCTGAGCCGAGCGATAGCAAGCGTGCCGCTGCCTTTTCCGCTTCTGAAGACGCCTCCGTGGCCAACCTCAACTCTTAACACCTCTTCTTCTCGTAGAGCTCACGAGCAGCTCTTGTCCTTCTTTGCAGCGCTGCTTTGTATGCCTCCTGCTTGGCTGCATGGGCCTGCCTGCATTCTTCGTCAAACCAGGGGTTTCGTTTTGGTGGCTGTGTGAAACCCGGCACATTAGAGGCGACATCTCTAACTGCTTTCTGGCAATATTGCCACTTGTCTTCGATTCTTGATGTTGGCGGCATAGCACTCCTTAAGAGGTTACTTGACACTCGATCAGAGAAGGATCAGGCGATCTCTTGCCATTGTAACCGTCCGACGTCGAATTTTCTTGCAGCATTTCCTTGTTTTGGCCGTTGTCGGGATATTCGTAGCACTACCTTGGCTACGACGAGGTAGTGGTCCGAGTCGATGTTGGCTCCTCGGAAAGTTCGAACATCTAAAATGTTGGATAAGTGCCTTCCGTCGATCGCAATGTGATGAATCTGGTTGACGGTTGATTGATCAGGAGATATCCATGTACCTTTATGGATGTTGAGATGTGTAAACCAGGTGCTTGCTACCACAACATTTCGCCCTGCAGCAAAATCGATCAGCCTGAATCCGTTTTCGGAAGTAGTGTCGTGCAGGCTGTGCTTTCCGACTGTTCCGCAAAAGATGCCTTCTTTTCCCCGCTTTGCGTTAAAATCGCAGAGGACAATTATCATGTCATAGCTAGGACATTGCTCATATGTTTTGTCGAGGAGCTCGTAGAATTCGTCTTTGGTGTCGTCCTTTTTCTCTTCTGTGGGGGCATGCGCGCATATTAAGCTAATATTGCCGAATTAAGCCTTGATTCGGATCGTCGTGATGCGTTCGCTTACACATTTGAAGCTCAAGACTTTTTGCCTGAGTCTGATTGACGAATCCGCATCCAAAGAGTCGCTGTTGTTGCTCCCGGTATCAATCACCATAGTAGATGTCGCAGTTTTTCATCCTCCTTTTGCCCGGTCCCTCCCATCGCATTTCCTGGATAGCGGTTATATCTGCTTTGTAGCAGTTGAGGGTCTCCGCTAGTTGTTCGGCAGCACGCGGTCTATTAAGGGACCTAACATTCCACGTGCATACCCGAAATGTGTTGTTATACATTTGCTTGAGTCGTCATCAGTGTATCCGTCCGTTTCCGAGGCCTGTTGTTGCTTCGCAACTAAAACTTTTTCTACGTAGCCGGGAAGTCACCCCGACGTACAACCCCCAACCTGAAGTACCAGGTACTTGATGTGACTCCAAGTACAGAGCCGGAAAAACCGCTTCTTTTACTAGTCCAGTCATTTGGCACTTTTACCTGGAAAGTTTTCCGGGAGTTTTGAAAATTGGTTAATTTATAGATTTGGGTATGCTCTTTTCGAATTTCAACTTTGCCACCTCGTACCCCCGCCGCTCGCGCCGTCATCTTGAAAAAATGGCGCCTAAAAACGGTTTTTTGAGAATATCTCCTTTCCGACGCATTTTACGAGAAAAATATCTTTGTACAAAATTAAACTAGAACAAATTTCCTACAATTTATGTATCAATAATTTTTTTCATAAAATCAATAGTTTTTGGCGTACGAGCGCCACAAAGTATCATTCATCATATTACGAGAAATACACTGCGCTTCAACTGAATAAGCACAAAGTTTTTCTGAAGTTTGTTGTCCATTTTTTCCTAACTTTGAACGTTAATGCATCATGTGATGATGCTTACCGATAGCGTATGTTATTGAGAAAACAAATCAAAAAGAATAATTTAAAAAAGACCACTATTTTTTCCCTGGCTCTCATGCAAAGCTTTCCAGATTAAAAAACTCAGTTTGTATTTGCGTCAACTGAATAAGCACACGATCTCTCACTCTCATTATTTTAGTTGGTTCTGAGAGTTTTAAGTTAATTGGTATACCAAAGCAAAAGTTGAAGTGCTGTTAGTGCATTTAGCCGTTGAATTAAAATTAAAAAAAAATATGGTTAGATCAGAAGCTTTAATAGTGTCGGACGAGTTAAGGTTGATTCGTTAAAACAATAAAGACTGACCGTGCGTGCTATAGCTACCAACGTTGATCGGAGTCTTAGTGTTGTCTATTCGTACCTCAGAAACAAAAGTTTGTACGAGAAAAACATGAAAGGTGCTAAAAAAACGGCAACATTCGAAGTTGATCGACGAGCAATTTTGAGATGTGCTTCCAGTTCATGTGCCTCCGCGGTAAAAATTAAACAAAAAGTTGGTGTAACTGCAGGTGTTTCAACAGTCCACAGAGTACCAAACAGCGCAGATCATTTAAAATGATTGCAACTCCAAAAGAAACCACCATTAAACGAGCAACGAAAAGATATTCGTTTAAGATTTTCTAGACTCGATGTGAGTTGGAAAAATGTGTGGCACAACGCGGTTTTTTCGGATGAGAAGAGTTTCAATTTTGATGTCCCTGATGGTTTTAATTATTACTTTCACGATTTGAGAAAAGAAGAACGATTTTTAGCGCGGCATCATGGTGGAGAAGGTGCAGTTATGATATGGGGAGCAGTTAGCTACTATGGGACTATTGAGCTTGAGTTTCAAACGTCAAAAACGACTGCAATTACCTACAAAAGAATATTGGAAAGAAAGTTTCCTTCATTTTCGGATATTTTTGGACCCTATAAATGGATTTTCCAATATGACAACGACCCCATCCAAACATCGTGCACTGTCAAAAGTGGGATACAGGACTAGAATGTTAAATTACTTCAACGGTCGCCCTATTTACCTGACCTGAACCTCATAGAAAATGAATGGGGATGGTTGGTACGTAAAGTCTATGAGTCAAGCCGTCGGTTTGAGGACAGAGAATCGCTTATTCCAGCCATTAAGTTACCATGGAGAGAAATTTTGCTGGACTACTTAAAGAGTTTATACGATTCCATGCCAGCCCGAATTTATGAAGTAATCAAGAATAAAGATGGTAGTACCCAATACTAGAAATAACCAATAAAAAAAATATTTAAGGAAAATTTTGTTCATTTCTTTCCGTTTGATTTTATTTGCATTTTTAAAAGTTGTGCTTATTCAGTTGACGCAAAAATAAATGAGTTTTTCAATCTAGAAAGCTTTGCTTGAGAGGCAGGTAAAAAATATTGGTCCTTTTTAAATCATTCTTTTTGATTTGTTTTCTCAACATCATAAGCTATCGGTAAGCATCATCAAATGATGCATTAACGTTCAAAGTTAGGAAAAAATGGACAACAAACTTCAGAAAAATTTTGTGCTTATTCAGTTGAAGCGCAGGTATTTCTCGTAATATGATGAATGATACTTTGTGGCGCTCGTACGCCAAAAACTATTGATTTTATGAAAAAAATTATTGATACATAAATTGTAGGAAATTTGTTCTAGTTTAATTTTGTACGAAGATATTTTTTTCGTAAAATGCGTAGGAAGGGAGATATTCATAAAATTTCATTTTTTCAAGATGGTGGCGCGAGCGGCGGGGGTACGAGGTGGCAAAGTTGAAATTCGAAAAGAGCATACCCAAATCTATAAATTAACCAATTTTCAAAACTCCCGGAAAACTTTCCAGGTAACCCTCTTTTTTTTACCAAATGACTGGACTTGTATACGGCCTGGGCTTCAAATATGTCGAAGTAGCCCGTAAAGGTGTTCACCAAGTAGTTCGGCCTAGCTGGAACTGAGGACGCCACCGTTGGTTCCAAAAAAGAAATTCATCCGCTGCCGTCCCTCGTGGGAAGTGCCTTGGTGGGAACACTCCTTCGTTGTGGGGTAATTATCAGTAACAGCCTACTCCGCTTCGACCTGACGACCATGGGAGGCCCTTCTGCGAAAACAAGTTACGCGATCGCATAGCTCTAAGCATCGTAGTGGTAGTTACCGTAAGCCGCTCCGCCACGTCAAGGCTTACCCCATGTCTCATCACTTAGTCAGTGTTATTTGTTAGTATAGTAATCTTAATTTTTGAAATGCTTAAATTTTAGAGACGAACAAAGGTAAAGACAAACCATTTCAAAAATTGGTTCAGAATAGATTTTATAAAAAAAATCGATTGAATATTTTTGTTCCTTTTTTTAAATTTAGTAGAAGCAGTTGTCTTATTTTCTACTTTACAAGAACTATCCAATTCCTTTACAAGAGTTAAGAGTCTTTCTCAATCTTGTTGGTCTACTCGACATGATGCATGTTACGCATTAGAAAAAGAGTTGTCTGCAACAATTGATGCACTGGAATTTATTGCCGAAAGCAGAGATGGGAAACCGACTACAACTCGAAAAGCTACTAAAAGAAAAATCTTTGAAAATTGAACATTGAATTTACAGTACTTCGCACATGAATGTGACGAACTACAGACACATAGCAGCACTGGTGACTGAGACCATCGGCTGGGACAGAACAAGACATTAATACAACAGAATTCAGACATCGCCATCATAAGCTCTTGGCAGTGGATGCTATCATAAGCAGCTTTGAAGTCGATGAAAAGATGGTGGGTTTCGACTTGAAATTCGTTTGTCTTTTCCAGGATCTGCCTCAGTTTGAATAATTTGGTCTGTCGTTGTTCTGCCTGCCTAAAGCCACACTGGTACGTGCCGATTATTGTGTTGCAGAACGGTTTAAGACGTTCACATAGTACGTTGGATAGGATTTTGTATGCAACATTATGAAGGGATATGCCACGGTAGTTTTTGGATGACATAGGATCGGCGTTTTTGTAGATGGGGCATATGGAGCTTATCGACCAGTCAGTAGACACAGTAGACATGCATTCTTCCTCCCACACTTTGTTGATGACCTGGTGCATGCGGTTCATCAAAACACCTCCTCCATACATAGAGAGTTCCGCAGCTATGCCATCCGACCCGGCAGAGTTGTTAATTTTTACCTTTTTGGATGGCTCTTTGTACCTCTTCTGTGCTGGGGCCGGGACTAGGTCTTCATTCACTGGTCTTACTTCTCTTTCGTCATAAGCTCGCTCGACATTTTGCGCATTCAGCAGCTGTCGGAAGTGCTGCTTGAAAACATCTACAATTCCCTGTGCTTAGGTGACTAGGTTTCCCTCACTTTTTCGAAGAGCCTGTGTCCTGGTTCTAAAACCAGAAGCTAATTGCTTCGACCCTCTTCTCTTGCTGCTCTTGTTTTCCGTTGCAGCATCTGCAAACGTCTCTTTTCAATAACGCGTACTCATCATCATACCATGGGTTCTTTTTCGGGGGTGGTGGTAACCTATGGTGGTCTCGGATACATTTTTCAAAATTTTGGGATATCTGTTGTTATCTGTGGTATTTGGGAGAACGGTGGAGAGTCGCTCATTCAGGCACTCACTGTAGTATCTGGCATTATCCGGAGTGCTAAGACAACCGATGTTGAACTTCTTTCTTTGGGCCGCACGCGTTTTTTGGTTTAATAGTCGAGCTCTTAACTTAACCACTACCAGAAAATGGTCAGAGTCGACATTTGCTACTCGGAAAGTGCGCACGTTCAAGATGTTGGATGCGTGCTTTGCACCGATTAGCACATGGTCGATTTGGTTGGTGGTTCGACCATGCGGAGATCAGCAGGTAGCTGTGTAGATCTTTCGTCTTGGAAACATAGTGCTACTTATAACCGCATTACGAGCTGCAGCAAAGTCGATTAGTCGGAAGCCGTTATCTGTTGTAACTTCGTGGAGGCTGTGCTTTCAAACTAATCCGCCAAAGCTGTCTTCGTTCCCCATTTTTGCATTGAAATCTCCGAGTACGATTTTGACGTCGTTCTCTGGACAGGCTCCATGGGCTCTATCCAGGAGGTCGTAAAAATCCTCCTGATGGTTTGTAATTTGGCCTTGAGCCGATTTGCAACGACGAATCCGCATCCTAAAAAGTCTTCATACGCATTCAATAGCGTACTGATTCTTGTCAGTGGCTCATGCATTCCATAGTTAGTTCTATGTTGGTGGACTTTAATCAAATAATGAGAACTCAAAATATAACCTCCACCTCTGTAATTAGAGAGGATAGAACTCAAAATATCTGGAGCATCAGTGACACCAGTAATAATTTGATGAAGGAAAACAATGTCATTATTTGTTCTCCTTTGACACAGTTTTTACATGTGGAAAAATTCAAGTCATGATAGAAAGGGATATTATTGGGGTCAGTCCATTGGAGTTTAGAGCCCTTTAAAGGCGAAACGTGTAAAATTGTGTTGAATTCATTCTAGTCTCTCAATATGTATCTCATAATAAATTGTGATGCATATTCGAGATAGGCACCAAACTTTTGTACAAGGCATAGGAAACGTTAGGGTCAAGGAATTCCTTGGACCAACGCTTAATAAACTCTTACATTGAATTAGCTTTATTGACGATGTTGTTAATGTGTTCTGAAAAATTTAAATTAGATTTGAAAAGAACTCCTCAGTCCCTTACTTTAAAGACACGGGATAAGATGTGTTACGCTTTTTAGGAATTTTTATTGTCTGACATTTTCGTGGGTTAAGATTCAAATAATTCTTTTCACACCATACAACAAACTTATTTATTTCATCTTGCAGTTGAACGCGATCTTCATTGGATGAAATATTTTTGAACAACTTTATATCATCTGCAAAGATATACTATTTCGAACCCTTAACGGTCCTAAGTGACTATCTTGTGGTACACCTGATTTGGCGATAAAAGGTTTTGAGTAAGAGTTTCTGAATTTTACTTGGTAAGATCTATTATCAAGATAAGAAAAAATCCAATTAACGAATCCCGAAGGAAAACCATATGAATTCAATTTAAACTTGATAATAGTATGCGAAAGTTGATCAAACGCTTTGGAGAAATCTGTGTAAACACTATCAACTTCCTATCCACTTTCTACAGAATTCAGACATTTATGCAAAAAATACAAGAAGGTTTGTTACCGTACGTTTACGTTTCTGCATAGCGCCACGTTGTTCAAAGCATACAATATTTTTGCTTTAGAAGGCTAAATTTTCACAAACAACTTGCTCAAAAAACTTAGGAATGCAAGACAGTTTAGACATAGGCCTATGATTTGTAACATCGGACTGGTCTCCTTTTTTGAAAACAGGTGTTATGTATACGTTTTTCCACATGCTGTTCAATTTTTCTAGTATTAACGACAATTCAAAAATATTACGTAGAGGCATAGCCAAAACCGTCCTACATTTTTTTAAAACAATAGGTGCAATACCATCGGGTCCAAAAGCATAGTCTTCCTTAAGAAGGCACATATAATTTATAAGTTTATCGAGGTCGATAAGAACGTTGTTAAAAGTTAGTTGGTGACAGTTTCGCAGATAGTCAAAGAAGTAAGTATCCACAGAAATGGGAGTATTGATGTAAGACTGACTAAAATTACTTGCGAAAGTATCACAGATTTCAGAATTACAGTTCAAGACAATATTGCTGTAATTAAAGTTTATAGGATAAACATCACATTTCTTTTTAGAATTGACAAAATTCCAAAAACTTTTTGGATCCTGTTTCAGTGAATTTCCCATATTTATAAGATATTGTTATATTCGGCTTGGTCCGACAATTAAAACTTATTCACTTTTTAAATAAAACACAAATTCACTTTATTCAAATCACTCACAAACTTATTTATTCAACACTTTCAATTATAACTTTGCAAACACAGTATCTTTACTTTATCTCAGTTCACAATCAATTAACTCTTCGCCGCCAAACGGGCTATTTATAGAGCAAAAATACTTGGTTCTAGAAACTACTATATTGGTTTTTGGAGAAGCTTGAATGTTCCAGAAGCTTACACTTACAAACAAAAATACTGGGATTACTTTTTGTAGGGACTAACGTTCTTAATGCTAAACAAAAAGTTTCTCTTAGGCCGTGTGTGAATTGCGTTAAAATGTGTATTAAAACTTGACGTTTGGTTAAAATTTGACGTTGGGTTAAAAAAGGGAACAAATTTAGCCATTTGCTGTGTGAATTGCGTTAAAAGGGATTTTTTTAACCAACATTTCTGCGTAGTACTAAGAAATTTCCCTCATGATTTAAGAAATTCCACTCAACGAAAAATGTTTTTGTTCTTCTAGGTAAAATAATTTTGTGTTCAAAACCAAACTTTGAGCAACAAATTTCATGAAAAGTCACTAAAAATAACAAACAAACTTTGTTTTATTTATTTTTCTAGATTTTGGAGTAGTAATATGATATTTTGAAGCAACAGTAAAAAAATCTTCAAACGAAAATTTCCCTTTTTGGATGGTTGTTTTTTCCGTGTGGTAACACTGTAAAACATGTTTTCCCAGCTGACATCTGTTATCATTCTCAAAAGAAAGAACAATTATTTCGTTTTTTGACTTTAAAATATGATAAAATTTAAGTATTTTATTTCAATCTCTCGAAATATCAATGCAATTATAATTCGTTATTACATAGAACTAAAAACGGAGAAAAACAGAACAAAACAACAAAACAGAAGCAAACTTCTCTATCATTCATGAGAAAAAAAAGACGTCAAAATTTTAACCCATTTAACCTGCTCCACAGCAGGATAAATTTTAACCCATTTTATTCACCACGCTAGTGTCAAGTTTTAACCAAACGTCAAGTTTTAATACACATTTTAACGCAATTCACACACGGCCTTAATCACTAGGTATTGCCCCTCACAAGTGTTTACTACTACAATTAAACGATATTAGAGTTATAGAGATAAGGAGTAAGTAAAGAGAGTAAAAGTACATTAAATATAGAAAGAGATACAGAGCGTAAGAGAAATAAAGTATACACAAACACAATACAATAGAAAGAGATACAGAGCATAAGAGATAAATAAAGTGTATACACATTACAATAGAAGGAGATACAGAGCGACGAGCGTATGAGATAAACAAAGTGTATACACATTACATTGCCCCCTCCTTAGGATTGATCGTCCCGAACAAATCCATCATTCTCATCACCACTGTAGCGATGTAGTCGGTCGCGATGTACGACTTTAAGTTTACCTCTGACTCCTTTTTGTATCCGGTATACGACGTCGTTGATTTTGCTAATCACTGTATATGGACCTTCCCAGTCCCGTTGAAGTTTCGGTGACAACCTTTTTTGTCGATGGGGATTGTAAAGCCACACTCGATCTCCTGCTTGGAACTCTGTTGTTGTCGCTCGTATATCGTAGCGTGTCTTCATTCGGTCACTGTACATCTTTATTTTTAACCTGATATCGTTGTGGATCTGAAGGAGTCTTTCTCTGAGGTCATCCATGTAGTCATCCTCCGCTTGCGGTTCCGACGTGGGACATCCAAATTTGATTTCGCTCGGCAGTCTGATGTTCCTTCCCATCAAAATCTCAGACGGTGTATCGTGTATGGCCAGTCGAGCTATGTCTTGCACTTCGATACGCCATCAAAAACAGTGGAATGTGTCGATCCCAATCTCGCTGGTTGTCATCCACAACTTTGCAAAGATGTTCCTTAAGGGTTCGGTTGAACCGTTCGACCATGCCATCAGATTGTGGGTGGAGTGGTGTTGTTCTTGTCTTCTTGATGTGAAGAAGCCCACAAACTTCCTGGAATATGTTTGATTCAAAGTTCCTTCCCTGGTCGGAATGCAGTTCTAATGGAACACCGAATCTGCTCACCCAGTTGAACACAATTTGGTCTGCGACTGTTTTGGCTTCTTGATTCGGTATGGCGTATGCTTCAGGCCACTTGCTGAAGTAATCCATGACGACCAGAATATAACGATTTCCATTATTTGTTTCCGGAAATGGACCCGCCACGTCTACTGCAATCCTTTCAAAGGGTGATCCGACATTATACTGCTGCATTTGGCTGTGATTCTTTTTCTTCGGGCCTTTGGTGGCAGCACAGGTATCACATTTTCGGCACCACTTCTCGACATCTTCCCTTGCATGTAGCCAATAGAATCGTTGTCGAACCCTTTCTAGCGTCTTGTTTACTCCTAGATGGCCTCCCGAAACTCCATCATGCATCTCTCGCAGAACGTCCATAATCTTCGATGTCGGTAAGACTAGCTGCATTACATAGGACTTTCCATCTGCTGATTCCCATTTACGTCGAAGGACACCTTCTTGGACATGCAACGAGTCCCACTGTGCCCAATAGGCCTTCAGAGCCGGACTTCTGTCGGAGATATCAGCCCAGTCTGGTTTTTCCTGGTGTTCCTTGCATGCGAGGATGGGTTCAATATCTGGGTCCTCTTGTTGAGCCTTCCTCAACTCGTCGTTGCTCCAGCCATAAATGGGATTGGTTCTGGTTCGTTGGACAGTAACCACTTCTTTTTCTTCTTGGCGTCTGCAATGCTTACAGTCTTGCTTACATGGTCTCCGAGACAATGCATCAGCATTTGAGTGAAGCTTCCCCTTCCGATGTTGAATTTCATAATCGTACGTCTGCAGCCTCTCAATCCATCTCGCCACTTGACCCTCTGGATTCTTGAAATTCAAAAGCCAGTTTAGTGCTCCATGGTCGGTTCGGAGAAGAAACTTCTGTCCATAGAGATACTTATGGAAGTGCTTTGTTGCCAAAAGCAGTGCAAGAAGTTCTCTTCTGGTCACACAATAGTTTCTTTCTGACTTCGAGAGTACCTTGCTGTAATAGGCAACCACCTTTTCTTCGCCATCATGTACCTGTGACAATACAGCACCAATCCCGACATTGCTGGCATCAGCATCAATGATGAACGGTTTTCCTGGAGTCGGGTAGGTCAGCACTGGTGCATTACACAAGCGTTGCTTGAGCTCTTGAAAGCTGCGCTCGCACTCACCTGACCACTTGAATTGCTTTCTCTTTTCCTTTAGCTGATGTAGACTCTTGGTGATCTCAGCAAAGTCCTTGACAAAGCGCCTATAATAGGTGGCTAGACCCAGAAAGCTTCGGAGTTGATGTTTGTCCTGTGGTGTTGGCCAATTCTTCACGGTATCAATCTTATCAGGATCTGTCTTTACTCCTTGGGATGAGATGATATGTCCCAGATATTTCACTTCGGTTTTGAAGAGTGAACACTTTTCTGGATTGAGCTTGAGGTGGGCTTCTCGAAGTCTTTGAAACACTGCTCTCAGATATGTACAATGTCCATCAAATGTTTTCCCGTATACGATAACGTCATCCAAATAGACCAGGCAAGACTTCCATGTGAGTCCTTGCAGGACGCATTCCATAAGGCGCTCAAAAGTCGCTGGAGCATTGCACAGTCCAAAAGGCATCACTTTGAACTGCCACAATTCGTTTCCTGTCGAGAACGCTGTCTTCTCTTTGTCTTCAGGATGGATTTCTACTTGCCAGTATCCACTTTTCAAGTCCAACGTTGAGAACCATTGTGCTCCTTCCATTGCGTCCAGAGTATCACTGATCCTAGGCAGAGGGTAGCTATCCTTCTTGGTCACATCATTCAACCTTCGATAGTCTACGCAAAAGCGGGTTGATCCGTCTTTCTTCTTTACCAGGACCACTGGAGACGCCCAAGGGCTTTTATAGTTTTCGATCAGACCCTCTTCTTTCATGGTGGTTATCAGTTCTTCAACCTCACCTTGTTTGGCTAGTGGAAGGCGTCTTGCAGGTTGACGGATCGGCTTTGCATCCCCGGTGTTGATTCGATGTTGAACGAGTTGTGTTCTGCCATATTTCCCTTGCGATGACGAAAAGATGTCTGCAAATTCTTCGAGGAGACCGTCTGCAGTTCTTCGTTGTGGGTGGCCAAGATTAGATGACTTGAGAATGTTCGTCTTTATGGAGTTCACCTCTTCGGACTCCAATGTTTGCCTTGGCTCTTCTTCGCTGATCCTTGTTATCGCCGATACAGATTCGCATTGTCCGACAATCTCACCTTTTCTAAGCTTAACTTCGTACGGCTTGATGTTCAGTATTCGTACGGGAACCATGTTCTTTACAGGTCTAACAAGAGTCTTCCCAATGGTGACGTTTTGGGAGGACTTTACAGATGCTGGTTCGACCATGAGGTATCGATGGCTTCCAGGCTTACCCTTCAATTTCGTCCACACGAATACTTCTGAAGAAGCAGGCAAAGTCAGATCTTCTTTGATGACGGTTTTCACAGATAGCGAGGTCTCATATGAGTGAATCCCATAGATCATCGGAATCTCGATGTTTCGATATTTCAGGACTTGGTTCCCGATGTCCAATATCAATCCGTGATCTTTCATGAAATCGACGCCGACAATGCACTCGTCGCATATATCTGCTACCAGGAACAGGTGAGAGAATTCCAGCTCTGCCATCCGGATCTTAAGACGTACCTCACCATAAACTTTTGCGGCCTCTCCAGTTGCAGTCCTTAGACGATAGCTATTGGTGTTGTGGAGCCATGTCTTCTTAACGAGGTCCTGCCGTACAATGGACGCCGTGGCACCGGTGTCGATGGTAGCCACACATTTCTTGCCGTTTATACTTGCTTCCACGGTCAGGCTCTTGTTGTCACGTTCCGTTTGAGAAACCTGGATGTCGTTTCTGGGGCCATCGATACCAGAAACCAGCTTCTGCCCCTCGAAGTTGGTTCTTATTCATTTCCCGGGTGGGAAAAAGCTTCGGAAGCAACGTTGTTGGTGTTACTTTGACTTGTTGAGTAAGTTCTGTCTCCACAGTGTTTACATGAGGTTCGTTTTCGCGGTAATCTGCACTGTCGTTGAAGATGCCCAGTCTTGTTGCAGTTCCAGCATCGTGCTGGTCCGTCTCGCTGACTCCTTTCCAGAGTAGCCTTCTGACAAGAGCATTCTTGGACTTCCAATTCTCTCACGAGATACACGTTTCGGGAAGCTTGTTCTGCGGCTTCCATTGTTAGAGCGAAAGCCAATGCTTCTGGTAGTGTTTGCTTTCCGGCAGTGCGAATAGCCCTTTGGAGATTTATATCGCCCACAGCTCTCACAAAGGCTTCAACAGCAAGTTGATTTATTATCTCGTTGCCAGCTGTTGGGTATGCCAGGTGAACTAATCGCTCGATATCTGCCTGAAGCTGCTGAAGAGTTTCCCCTCTTTTCTGTTCTCTGTTGTTTAGTTGTACTCGGAAGACTTCTGTCATGTGGCTATCCCCAAACCGCTGTTCGATTGCGTTTACCAGAACTTTGAAGTCACCGTTCTTCTCTGCTGGGATGGTTTGTAGCAGTTCAGCAGCTGCTCCTCTCAAGGCAAGCGTAAGAGCAATGTATTTTTCGTGATCGTCCCAGCCGTTTGTTAACGCTACTGCTTCAAACTGTTTCTTGTAGATTGACCACGGTATCTGACCATCAAAGCTTGGAGGATTCACTTCTCTCTTTCTTGAGCACTCACCAGAAGGTTCTCGAGCTTTCATCTTTCGCAGTTTTTTTAGTTCGCTCGTAATGGTTTCGATCTGGTCGTATATTTTCTTGAAACGTGCATTAGTCGTTGAATTTTGTTTTTCGACACGCTCATCGAGAGTATTGATTTTGTCTTCGAAGTCCGCAAACCTGCCTTCTAGCAGATTTTTCTGTTCATCAAACCGATCTCGAACTTCATCCCTTTGAGCTTGTAGTTGTTCCAGAACATCATTTCTTGGAGCCTCTAGTTGCTTGAGGACATTTCCTTCTAGTTGTTTGAGAACATTATCTTGTTCGTTCTTCTGCTCGTTTCTTTGAGTTTCTAGTTGCTCCAGAACATTCTTGTTTTGAGTTTCTTGCTTCTTTTGATTCTCTTCAAATTTGGCTAAAAGAAGAGACATCATGTCGGATATGGCAGTTGTATTTACCTCTTGCACTTTTGCTTCCACTTCGAAAGCAAACGTATCTGGGTCTTCATTTTGTTCTTCCAGATATTCCTGTAGCCGTTTTACGAGTTCGTTTTTATATCCTACCCCACTTAAGCCGCGTTTGCTTAGTTCGGTCTTTAGCTCATGGACAGTTAAGTCTTTCAAAACTTTACTCATTTTTTAACTTCACTATTTCACACAAAATAGTTTAATCACTGTTCACTGTTTTATTCTCAATAAGTTTTAATCCCTTATTCTGACACCAATGTAATATTCGGCTTGGTCCGACAATTAAAACTTATTCACTTTTTAAATAAAACACAAATTCACTTTATTCAAATCACTCACAAACTTATTTATTCAACACTTTCAATTATAACTTTGCAAACACAGTATCTTTACTTTATCTCAGTTCACAATCAATTAACTCTTCGCCGCCAAACGGGCTATTTATAGAGCAAAAATACTTGGTTCTAGAAACTACTATATTGGTTCTTGGAGAAGCTTGAATGTTCCAGAAGCTTACACTTAAAAACAAAAATACTGGGATTACTTTTTGTAGGGGCTAACGTTCTTAATGCTAAACAAAAAGTTTCTCTTAATCACTAGGTATTGCCCCTTTTAAGTGTTTACTACTACAATTAAACGATATTAGAGTTATAGAGATAAGGAGTAAGTTAAGAGAGTAAAAGTACATTAAATATAGAAAGAGATACAGAGCGTAAGAGAAATAAAGTATACACAAACACAATACAATAGAAAGAGATACAGAGCATAAGAGATAAATAAAGTGTATACAGATTACAAAAGAAGGAGATACAGAGCGACGAGCGTATGAGATAAACAAAGTGTATACACATTACAATATTCACTGTAAAGATCAAAAGAGAGTCTTTTAAGCACTATTCACATGAGCGCGACGTTTGAAGACATATTTCCACACAAATTCTTAACAAAACGATAGCAATATATTTAGTATCTATTTGCTTTATGATGCATAGTTTTACTTTTTAATATCATATATTAATAAATTCAAGAAAACAAATTTATTCGTCGCGAAAAAAATTCTAGTTGATACGAACTGTCAAACTTTATTCGCGTTCCACATCATTCACACTCGCGCAGAAATAATCGCGCGTATTTAACCTAAGAAAATCATTCTTGTTTTGGTTTCGGTGGTGAATGGTGATGTATTATTGAGCTGGTGTCGCTGGTGACTTTCAGAAACCTGGTCCGTTGGTAATGGACGGGAATGTTAAAGAGAATTGGCGGAAATTTCACAATATGTGGAAGATATATTCCGTCGCTACAAAAACTAATTCCGAATTTCAGGAAATTCAAACTGCAAGATTTCTATCATGTGCTGGTGAAAAACCAGTCGAAGTATATCAATCACTTCCAATTTTAGAAGCAAATTGAAAAAACCTTGATGAAGTTATTGAAGCATTTCAACAGTACTGCGTACCGAGGAGCAACATGGTATACGAGTGGTACATTTTTTTTCTCGATATCAAAAAGAAGGTGAACCGTTTTAACAATTTCTCTCTGATTTATTATATCGTGCAACTTGCGGAGAACTGTGAATTTAAAGACCAGAAAGAGGCTATGTTAAGAGAAAGAGGCTATGTTAAGAGACCGCATTGTAATGGGGATAGCTGAACAAAACGTTAGACTACAACTGTTAAAGACTGATAGCCTGGATATGACAAGAGCGAAAAAAATTTGTCGTGTGGCTGAACAGGCTGATGGCTGATCTGCAGGCAAAAGAGATGCAAGCAGAGAGAGGATCGTCGGTTATTGATGCAGTGAAAAATAAAAATGAAAAGATGTTTAATAATAATTATTCTATTTCAAAATATAATAATAATAATAATTTTCAACGAAATCAAAATTTTCCATCTTCTTATTCTAAAAATCGTGTAACAAGGAACAGAGATAACCATGATAATGTTGAACACAGATCCGTAAATTCTAAGTACTCCAATGTGTGTTACAAATGCAATAAACATCATACTCTCGGTAACTGTCCGGCATTTGGAAAAAGGTGTCAGGCTTGCGGTAAATTTAATAACTTTGCAACTGTTTGCAAATCTAAAGAGTAAAACTGAATAAACGAGGCTACAAAGTATTATAGAGATGATGATATTAATGGAAGTGACAGTGGTGAGTCGGTATTTTATGTTGGGGCGATAAGTCAGATTCGGCATGGTTTCGGTAGTTTGTGCGAAAAGATATTATTAGAAAATATGTCTATAGAATTTAAGCATTGACCCCAGTCAAACATAAATTGGAAGCATCTGGAGGTTCTCGAATTGCTACAATGGGTTCTGTTCGTCTTCGTACGCAATACAAACTTTTAGTTGATGACGTCGACTATGTCGTAGCTAATGGTAAATCCAAGCCTTTACTTGGGCTTAAAACATGCTTTCAATATAATTTAATTCGCTGAGTAAATGCGTTAAGTGAAGTCGAGAGCTTTATGATAAAAAATAGTGACGTTTTTTCCGGAGACGGTAGATTTCCAGATGAGTGTAGGCTAGAACTCAAACCTAATGCTATTCCAGTATGTAAACCACCTCGTATGATTCCACTTGGAATTCGAGATAGAGTTAAAGAAGCTCTAGAAAGTATAGAGCAGCGGGGTATCATTCGAAGACGAGAGGAACCGTCAGAATGGTCTCACCAACTGGTGATAGTAGAAAAAGCTAATGGTAGTTTGAGGTTATGCTTGGATCCATGTGCTTTGAATGATAACCTCCAAGAAGAGTATGCTCTTATTCCCACTCTATCATATTTCTGTGATGCTATGAGGGGTTTTAGATATTTTACTGTTTTCGATTTAAAAGAAGGCTTCTGGCAAGTCAAATTATGTCCTTCATCTAAAAAATTTCGGTGTCAAAATAGCAGCTGAAAAATTTCAAAATTTAAATTTCAAATATTTTGGGACTTTGCCATGAATTTTCATTTATATCGATGGACCAAAGAAGAACATGACAAAAATGTCGAAAATGTGTTAAAAAGAGCCCGACAAATAAATGTGAAATTTAACAGGGACAAGGTTCAACACTGCGTAAAAGAAGTAAAATATTTAGGGCATATTTTTACTGGCGATACTATCCGTCCTGATACAAATCGCATAGAATCTATTCTTAAATTAAAAGAGCCCCAAGATAGAAAAGAGCTAGAAAGAATTATGGGAATGTTTGATTATTTACGTGATTTCATACCAAATTTTTCAAATTTAAATGCACATGCACCCCTTCGCGGTTTGTTAACAAAAAAATAGTGATTTCATATGGACATTGGACATCTTCACTTACAAAAAATTTTAATGAGATAAAAAAAAACATTAGCGCAACACTCCATTCTTCAGATTTTTGATCCAAGTAAGGAGATAATTATCCAGACTGATGCTTCTCAAAATGGTCTTGGATGTTGTTTATTGCAAGATAATAAACCTGTAGCATTTGCATCAAAAAGTTTAACTGATACTGAACTGAAAAGGAGTTATTAGCTGTGGTATATGGTTACAATTTTACAGTGCATACTGACCATAAACCATTGGTAACAATTATGAAAAAAGATGTAGGTAGGTGAGATTCATTCTCCACGCTTACAGCGAATGAAAATGAAACTTTCTAAATACAAACTTGAATTAAAATATGTTCCTGGGAAGTTTCTTTATGTAGCGGATCTTTCATCCAGAAATTTCATTAATAGGCGTTTTTCTTTTTTAGTTCAGAGCTCCGTGAACACGCTCTGAACAAATGAAGCTCTGAACATTTTCTGAACGCTCGGATTTCATTTTGAAATGCAATTGAGCATTTTTAGTTCAGACATCGACCCTTCGTATTTTTGAAAGCTGCAATTAACATTTTTTCATTAATAAATAAAATAATTAAATAATTATTCAAAATAAAACTAATCATCTTTGCCTGAGCGACTTGTTTCCACCACCATTTCAATTGTTTTGAGAAAAACACGCTTGCGCTCAGCATTTCGTTCATTACGCTCGGTCTCTTTTTTCTGAGCGCGCCGTCGAACTCTGAACACTCAGAATCAGTGCTCTGAACGAAAAAAGTAACACAACTTTGATGCTCTGAACACTCTGAACTAAAAAAGAAACACAACTTTTCGTTTGACAGTTCAAGCTCTGTTCAGATGTAAAAAAGAAAAACGCCTAATGATTCAACAATAAATATGGAAAAAACTTTCAAGGATTTGGTTCATAGCGTTAACATGAGCGATCCCAAAAGAATTCAATTCGAAAATGAAACAAAAAATGATGAGATTTTACAAAATCTCCTACACTTCTACTATGCAAGTTGTCCAAAAGATAAGCATAATCTACGAGATGATTTAAAATTTTTCTGGCAACTTAAAAATAACATTCATATGGAAAATGGTTTGGTTATTTTACGAAAATCGTATTTTTGTTCCACGTTCACTAATTAAAGAGACGTTAAATCTTCTTCACAGATCACACATGGGAATTACAAAAACTCTAAAAAGAGCCAAAAGTTCTCTCTACTGGACATACATGGCAAGAGACATTGAAAATATGATTTTTAAATGTAGTGAATGCGAGAAGTTTAGACCACAAAATAAAAATAATTCTTTTATTTTACATTCTCCTCCGGAAACTCCATTTCAAAAAACAGGTGTAGATTGTTTAAGTGCCCCATACACATTTCAACTCGATTGTAAACTGAGTTGTCAACTAGGTTTGTGTTCGAGCACACACTGCTTAGATTGAGTTGGAACGCTTTGCTTCTACTTCTCTAAAATTACATCCAATGCCTGGTTTTTCTTCATTATTTTGAACTACATATTTGGGAAATTTCTTTCCAAATATTCGTGTTCGCGTTGAGAGTCATTTTTAGCAATAGATCAACTTGATTTAAATTCAAAAATTCGACTGATGCTGTTTTGACCATATACCTACAAAACGAGATCGGAAACTGACTTACGTTTTACCCTCCGGATACCGCAAATTTTATTTTACTGTTTCTTCGTGTCTGTAAATAAATGAGAAAAAACAGCAACAAAAATGAGGTGGAAGGACGATATTTACTGTGATAGTATTGGTAAAAACACGCATACTATGGTCCATAACTTGTAGGCATTGTCATTTTGACAGCTCGGTTTCCCATCTCCCTTTTAAACTCATCTGTGGTTTTGACAGCAAATCAACCAACTCGTCCACATACAGTTCAATTCAGTTGAAGGACTTTATATTCAACTTCAAAAAAATCAAAATCTTTTGATTTTTCTTCAACCAACTATTCAACTGTCAAATCGATGAAATGACAAGGCCACACACAGGTTGATTTACATTTGGTTTGATTCAGTTGACGATTGAGTTGAACTGCGTATGGCGCGCTTTAGATTGTGGTGGTAGATCGTACTTCGTTGCTATCGATTACTTTTCGAAATGGATTGAACTTTTTATGATTCTAGATAAAACTGCGAAAACTATAAAAAATATCCTGATCAGAATATTTTCAATGCATGGTATCCCTGAAAAAATTGTAGCTGATAATATACCATTTAATTCGTATGAATTGAGGAATTTTGCTAAGGAGTCAAACTTCGATTTTATTTTCAGTAGCCCCCGGTACCCTAACTCAAATGGGTTAACTGAAAAAGCAGTACATATTACTAAATCTATTCTCAAAAAAATCGGTAGAGGTGAAAGAAGTTTAGAGGCTGCTTTATTAGAATACAGAACAACACCTGTCACGGGCTTAGAATATTCACCTTCGAAGATGTTGATGAGCCGAAAATTTAGGACTTGGTTCCCCGTTAAAAAACAAAGAACTTTTTCCCAAAATACCAATAGACGTACCATACTTACTAAAAAAACGGCAACAAAATGTTGCAAAGAACAATCCGGTTATACCCCGAAGAGAACTTGAATTACAAACAGGTGAAAATATAGTTTATAGACATGAGTCGTTCCGGACATGTATAGTTCCAGGAACTATGTCCTCTCCCGGAGACATTTCCTTTCGTTCCGAAGTCTGAACCTAAATAGTTCCGGACATGGACATGAAAGAACTAAACATGTTCATAGTTCCGACTGGATATGGTATGAAAATGGAAAGAGAACGAACTAAACATGTTCGTTCATAGTTCCGACTGGATATGGTATGAAAGTGGAAAGAGAAAGAACAAAACACATGTTTGTTGAGCAGTTCATAGTTCCGACTGGATATGGATATGTATGATATGAAAGTGGAAAGAATCGCGCTCTTGTGCTTGTAGGTATACACTAACACTATTCACACACAAATGGAACGAATAAATGTGAAATACCAAACCAACCACCATTGTATTAACATGTGTAGGTAGGTTGAAGATGGATTGAAGCGTGTTTGTATTGTTAATATGATCTAGAACGAAATGAACGTTGATCGGTCTGATGTCTGATATCTCTGTTAATACTCATAGTTCCGAAGGTTCGTAGTTCCTCGCGTATGACATAGTTCCTTTGGATCGGAGTCGGAACTATGAACATTAAAAGACAAAACTGGTTTGGATTCTAGTTTATTTCGTTCATGAAAGATGAAAATGAAAAATGATGTGCATTTTATTCGTATTGGTATTAGCAATTAAGCATGTGTAGAGTGTAGTGTATCTTTGATTGTTTGTTATTGTTTTGTTGGTTTTTTGTTTGTGGTTTGTGGATTGAAAGAAACCAACCAAGAAAACAACTCTGCCTTTCGCTTAGTAGTTCATGTTACCATGTTCAAGTTTTTATGCATTTACAAAACCTTAACAGTTCCGCGGAACTAGTTCCGACTACCAAAAGAACCGTTCCATGTTCGTTCCGGTCATGGAACTGTTTTGCGCAACTCTAATAGTTTATCGAAATAATAGTATATGATAAATATAAAAGTATGATACGCCTCGGTCGTATACTCTTAAAAATGAAAACAATAAAATTATCCGAAGAAACACTTTCCATTTGAGAAAGTCACAAATATGTTGAAATAAGCCCATTTCATTCGAGAGCTCTAGATGTTTCTCAAAATATGGAATCGGAAAATAAAGATATCGTTGATGAATATAAGAATGAGTTTCCTGTTGTAATGAATAAAAGTAATATTGAACTCGACATATCGCCTCATGATAGTACTGCACCTTATGTCACCAAATATGGTAGGGCAATTAAAAGACCTGATTTCTTCCGTCCAGTTTAGACGTCAGTGTTATTTGAATTTAAGTAGCACTTGCATTAACTTGTTAAAATCATGAAGTCTTTATTATTATTATTAATATTTTTATTATTACTTGCAGTTGAATTTATTTAAAGAAGAGAGATGATGTATTATTCAATTATTGAGCTTGGCAACACCTAACAATCGTACTCACGAGTGTTATATGAGTGCAATTGTGATCAATGCCCCATATCTATGTTATCATGTTGGTCTCACTCTGACTCCTTGATTGATATATTTAAGCATTGAGTTTGTAACCTAACTCGAAGAGATTAAAACATCATCTTAAACACATATAAATTGTTTTATTTAATAATACAAGAAATGGTATTCGGCTGAGGGATAAAAAGGTAAAGAAAATTTGATTGATAGTAAAATTTAACTGAGTATCATCAATAGCTGTGTTTTTTTGGCAAAGCTATCCGCATAGTAGATTACATGTATTACAAAAAAAAACACGATACTGCTGATAAAAGAAGAAGTAGAATCATACTGCGGATAGAATTTCGAAGTTATTCGACTTTCGAATATAGTTTTTTGTTGTTTGACTTATGATAGTTGGTACACCTTTGTTGTTTGTAGTTTTCCATTTTTCAATGAGAGCGTACTCTCTTTGCTCCTTTTATTTGTTACTCTTTTTCAGATTATATATGTACAACCAAACAGTTAATTCCGTTGCAACAGGAATTGAATTCTTACTTAATATATTAAAAAATTCAATAATCGTCTTTTAAATGATTGTTTTGAAGAAAGCAACGATGCTTAGTGAAAAGAGTATATGGACCATCAGAAGGCAAAAGAGGAAAGTCGGCGCAAGAAGGCAGAACTACTCAAAGAATATTTGAAGTCAAAACAAAATATGTATCAATACAATAGCAAGTTAAAACAAATTGTGTCTTTCTGGTTTTTTTATGTGTGATTTGTTATTTCGAATTTATTCGGTCAACAATAGTCAGCCCTATCGAGGTAACCATCGGAGCAGAATTTTCTCCGACTTCCTCCGAATCGGAAACATTTTGCTTGTCGGAGAACTACCTCGTCGAAATCATTATTGGCCTCGTCTATTTCGCTCACCTCTGACGATTGATAGGGATAGTAAAGATCGCCGGTGAGTGTCATATTTAAATCGTTATCCGGCTGAGGACGAGGAGCATACAGACCGTGACTCCGAATGCTCAGCTCAGAGTTTTGGTAATTGAGATCGCTCTCACATGCCGGACTTGAGGCGAATGTCCGTCGAATACTGAGAGCGAACATGTTGAGCGAATCCGAATTGATATTGCTGCCTTGGTTGTAGACAGCCATTTCACTGAGAGCATCTCCAATGAAATAGACTCATCATCACCCATTACGATCGGTTCCCTTCGATCCTGAGGCGAAGGCAAATCGTTGATCTCACAAAGGCTTGGTGAAAAGAGCACGGGACTGCTGAGTCCAGGTCGGTTCTCGGCAATCGTTCGAATCGGCATCGGCAATGGATTGGCCAGACGTTTTTGCTTCTTGAAGAATTTCCGCGCCACATTTACATATCTGATTTGGTTTGTAGAATATATCGGCATTGGGAATTTCTTGGGTCATTATCACTGAATTGTGCACATACTGCTGGCGATTCAGTTGGACAATGCTCGCCGATCCGGAGGGCGTTAACAATTTACTTGGACTGTCGATGCGATTCATTTCGCTCTTCAGATGGTTACTGCGAGAGCTGGGCGGTCGGTTTTTTTAACATTGACTGTTCGAAAGCGACGCCGATTGAACCGTTTCGCAAGTCTGAAAGTAGGTAACGGTGATGTTGACTTCTTTGGTATGGTCACTTATGTTCCGCGTGCGGCAGCAGCAAAAATTACGACAACTCAATTGGCTCCATTGGAAGCGGACATCGCTACCAGAAATCGAGTAGAATAATAGCAGGAAAATTCCCAAAATCGAGCATTGCGAAGATTATACCGATAGCTTCTTCTTCTTAAATTCGTTTACTTTTATTCGGCGAGGAAAAAATATTTTTTGATGTTTTTATTTTTCAAATAATTATTTGACATATTTCATATAATTATTTGATTCTGTAGTACCAACTTTTAAATACAAAAAATTAACAACTGCGGATCCGTTTTTTTGGTAAATCCTACTGCACTGCGGATAGATTTGCCAAAAAAACACACCTAATATATAAAATATTTCCAGGAATTTGATGAACGGTTAATTTTTGAAGTGGAGGCCAATCCAGTGCTATACAATAAAGCCGAACCTCTCTATTCCGTTAGAAATAAGAAGGAAAACATTGGATATGTTTTGAATACAGATGGTATTTAAAAAAAATATTGTAGGGAATATTTGATTTTTGATGCGCTAAAGTAAACAATTTTTATTTCAGTAACAACGTGCAAAGAAAGATGGAAAAATTTGAGAGATACATTCTCAAAATGTTATAAGAAAGAGAAAAATGTACCGATTGGGTCGCAGGCATATGCAAAGAAGCCATTACCGTATTTTGAAATTATGGAGTTTTTAGTTCGGAATATTGAAGTGCCAAGGTAATTTTAAAATAATTTTTGTTGATTATTTTTAGTTAATGTTTGTGTGTGTCTTTGTTTTCTAGAACTGTCGGGATTTAGGGAACATGGCACGGGGAAAAGAAAATGATAACTCATTCCAACTGCAGGATGATACCGATGACCACGGTTGCCACTTGGAAATTTAAAATATGACCAAAATTAGAAGGAAAAATGACCCAATGCAGCAAAAAAAGACCATCATATTATAAAATATTGAAAACTTAGTATAAAAATAATGAACTGTATCATTTTAATACATTTTATTTTTCAAAAACGATTTCTCAAACCAATATCTACGCTCGATGGAATCACTAATGAAAATTCACATGAATACAAATTACTTATGATAGCAAGAGAAAATCACGTATACAGGGTGGTTTCTTTGCAAAATGTAATAAAACGAACAAAATTAAATTGTTGTCCATGTATTATGGCTTTATCATTAAGAGCCAACATTCTCATTAGTTATGGAACAGAACTTCGGTCAAGTGGCCGCCCCGACTGGTTTCGCAGTAGCAGTAGCGCATTCTGTCACTCCAATTTTCCAAGACCTTTTTGATGATTTCGAGCTGTAGCTCACGAATTTCTTGGTTGATATTGGCCATAAGTGCATAAATCGATTCTGAATTGTTAGCAAAACATCGGTCTTTTACGGTTCCCCACAAAAAAAAGTCCAAAGGCGTGAAATCGCAGCTCCGAGTGGCCAATCGACATAACCAAAACAAGATTTGGGAATCTGGTTTGTAAAAGATCGATTGTGGCACTGGCTGTGTGGCATGGTTAACCATATTGCATGACCCAGGGGTCGTCGAAATCTATGCCTTCAATTTCAGTACAAAAGAAGTTGGATGATATGATACTGTTTTTCTATCAAGATTTCGAGAGGGAGCCAGCTGTCATAAATGACCAAACTGGCAACCGTGCCGATGACTCATTCCCTACGGTTTCGTGCTGGACTTCAGAAACACCATCACCAGTCACCACCAGCAAGAAAGAGAAAAAGGGAGTCCGATACCGAAAAGGTTTTGATGGCATTGACTCAAATCAATGAGCCAGAGTCAACTCCGCTGGAGAAATTGTTTTTGTCGCTTCCACAACGTGCAAGTTCTTGGACCCAAAACTTGAGACGAAGACATTGAATGTCTTTCATCAAATTGAATTTGAAGACTGAAATTATGAATGTGATTTTTTTTTACTTTTACTTGTTTTTTTTTTTTTAAGTTTTGTGAAATGCACATTTTTTTGTTAGTGCAGGAACCATGTTTTTATTTCTGTTTATTTTTATTTCAAATTAGTTTTAAGGTTTATTTAAATTATGGATTATATTTCTCTTTTATTTTTGTTTTGTAAATATAGAAACCATATCGTATTGAAAGCTAACGCTTCCTTCCTCCAAGCACCAGTTAGCGAACTTTCCTCGAACCTCATATCCTGAAGCCCGTGTTGACGTTAAAATTGAATCTTCTGAATCCTGGATAGGATTCTTTTGTTAAACATTTGTCTATCATGTTTTTGTCTAAGGAAATTGTGAAGAATGCAACAGCTTAGAATTATTCGATGACCTGACTCTTTGCCAACTTCTAAGCGTTTCAGGAGGATTCTCCAAGTATGGGCCATGATGCTGTATGCATTTTCAACAACCCTCCTAGCTCTGGATAATCTGTAAAAGAAAAAGGTTAATCAAATAAATACATATTTACAAGGGTACATATTTTAGTATTGCCTATAGTTGAAAATTATTTCCCTATGTGAGAGATTTCGACCAGGAAAAGGTCTCAAATTTGTTGACTTTAGTGCAAAGCCTTCAACTCCAATGATAACAAAGGGTAATTTTGTGGTTGTTCCAGGAAGAGGTGAATCCTCTGGAATATTCAGTTCTGTAGGATTATTGAGCCAAGCGTTGCCAAAAAGACTGCAACTGAAAACCGTCGAATCCGCGTTACTGTCATAAGCTCCGATGTCAACCATTAAAAATCGACATTTTGCATCCACAACTGCCACCAGGTTGTACGAAAACGTTTTTTTTTATAATTGAAATAAGGACTTCCACTTTTATTTGGAGCAAACCTTAAAACATGTTTGTCATCCACAGCACCTAGGCAGCTGGGAAAGTTCCAGCGCTCAAAAAATTCTAAGGAAATATGTTTCCAATCGTCTTTTGAAAGCGAACTGGGTATGGCGATTTCTAATTAATTTGCGTTGATAGCTTAAAGGGTATTATCTATTGCCTTTTTTTTTACGGTGGACACTCCCATTCGAAACCTGTAGGCAAGGTCGACAAAGCTTGCACCAGTAGTTAGGAATCTAGAAAAATTATAACCATTTAACAAAATTCAAACCTTAAAGTAATTACTTACTTTTCCTTAGCGCAAATGATGTTATTTCTAAAGGTAGTAAGTTTCGCAACCAAGTTGTTCTTCACCAAGCTCAAAATGTAGCCAAATGTTTCCTTTGACATCCTGCAATCCTTGTACGAACAGTCGTGAGAAATACTATTTTCTAGTAAATGACCGCTCAAGTAAAAAAGTCAAGTCAAGTCAAGTCTATCTATACTAATATATAAAGCTGAAGAGTTTGATCGTTTGAACGCGCTAATCTCATGAACTACTGGTTCGAATTGTAAAATTCTTTTTGGATAGTCCATTAATCGAGGAAAGCTTTAGGCTACTTAACAGTAGGCTGCGACCAATAAGAGCGAAGAATATGTGGAAAGTGTTGAAAAAACGGTAAAAAATATTAATTTTTCTGCGTTTTAACGCGCTTATCTCAGGAAGTGCTTAGTCGAATTTATTTATTTATTTCATCAATCATAGTAACAAAAATCTCTTCTAGATGGAATTAATAATGCAATTACTTTAACAGTACCTACTGTTATATAAGGGGGATTTAGGAGAAGGGATATGAGGGGAGTTTTAGGGGTTTCCTTGGCTTTAAGGGCTTGCCAAGGTAAGCCAAATTTCTAGGCGCTGGGCGCCGATTTGTAAAATCAAATTTAAAAAACAATATTTACCTTATTGCTTAGTCTTCCTTTATTGGTATTATTAGGTGTGTTTTTTTTGGCAAAGCTATCCGTATCTGGTTGGAGCTTCCATGTATTACAAATACAACACGCAGCTGCGGATAAAACTTAAATCTGACTGCGGATAAAAAATTGAGATTTTTTCGAGAATCGATACTCGATTGGAGTAAAATTAAATTTCTAAGGTTGGTAACTCGGATAATCGGATAACTCAAAGAGTCTCTAAGGCTGTGTTCGCAGAGTGCAAAACACTTTAAGTGCGTTCTTTTATTAAAGTTTATTTTGAATTAAAATTGGAACGCACAAATCAAGGAACGAGTCACACATAGTTGCCTTATGGTGTTTAATATTTTTCTTCTATAATGTTGTTTTCTATTTGCGAGATTTAAGGTATAACTACAACGGTCACTTTTCGCAAAAAGTGCGAAATTTACAAAAGTAAAATTTTTGTTTCCTTGTAGCGCCATTTGAATTTGAAAAAAAAACTACAAAAATTGTTTTTGACATCAAAAAAAAGCTTTCTGCATCATTACTTTTATTTTTGGGGTGGAAAAACTGTCACAATAGAGTTTGAAAATTTTCAATTTTTGACATTTTGCAAAAAGTGCTCGTTGAAGTCATACCTTTAGAGTTGAGTCAAATTTGTGAATCTAACAGCTAAATAGAGGTGGTGAAGTGAGGGAAAAGTGGAAAAATCTCAGATTTCATGATCTATTCGAGACTTGAGATTAAAACAAAATAATTTTGAGATTCAAAAATCTGAATCTATATTTGTATCAAAATTCACATAGGTACATACAAGCACACGCACTTTCAAACACACTTCTCTGTATGACATTTGTCTGAACATTTGTTATTGTTTTATTTATTTGTTTATTGAACGACGATTGACCAAATCTACGAACATACCCCAACATTTTTTTTTTTTTTTATAATTTGCACCCACTCAAGGGATTTTTTATACCCTTTTTATGCCAGAGACACAGTGAGTGCATTAGGAAGAAGGGAAGGGGTTGGAAAGGAGGTGTCGATGTACATTGGTCTTGAATTCTTGAACATTGCAATGATTGGGAAAGACAGAGTGTGGAAGAGAGTTCCACATTCGCGTAGTACGGCTAAAAAATGATTCTCTATACTTGACAGTACGTCCGAAGTTGGGCTCAAGGGTAAACTGATGGGCATTCCTAGAAGCGCGAGTATTACGGGTGAATTGTTTGAGGGGAGGAATGCAACTGGCTATTTCACTAGAGCAATTACCGTAGAAGTAACGGTAGAACAAGGAGAGACACGCAACGTTACGACGGTGGCCTAAAGAGGTGAATGAGTCAGTGATTTCTCTATCACCAATCATTCTTACAGCTCTTTTTTGTATTCCATCCAAGAGGCTTAAGTAAGTAGCTGGAGCACCAGCCCAGAGATGGGAATTGTACTCAAGCTTTGGGCGGATATAGGTTTTATAGATAATAGCCAGATCAGACGGGGAGAAAAATTTCTTGCATCGCCTTAAGAAACCTAAACATTTTGCGGCATTTTTGGCGACATCGCATATGTGCTCGTTCCACAAGAGGTGGTCTGTGATGCACATACCGAGAATCTCGAGATGTTCGGTCTCGCTTCGACGATACAAGACAGCATTGAGTTTTCGAAGCATTAAACTCTACGCGGTTTTTAATTCCCCATTGTACAATGCTGTTTAGGTCAGAGTTTAATGAGCTTATCATATTTTGCCGCTCCATTTCCACATCCGAAGAGGAAGGATGTGAGTCTGGAAACGAATAAGAAAAGCTAAGGGTGCTATCGTCAGCAAAACTTATCCGAAATCAAAACCAAAATAACAAATCAAACTTTGAACAAATGCAGATGGATGCACAAATTTAAAATAAGGAAAGAAGGTGAATCTTCCATTTTAAGCAATTTACTTTGGTTTATAAATTAATTATACCTACGTAAAAACAACTCAAAAATAATCTTCAATACATTTCGGTTTTTCTTTGTTTTTGTTTTATTATCCAACAGTAAGAGAAGTCTACCAACTTAAAAATAAAATAAAACTGCTGCGGATGGGCAACTGCGGACACGTTTTTTTGGGAAATCGAATTTGGCTGCAGATAGCGATGCCAAAAAAACACGCCTATTATGTTATGTTATATTAATTACAAATTCTTGGGTTTACTAAATGTAGGTTCTTCAACTTCAACCTCTTTTTCTATTTTACGATTGCGCTACTAACCTAAACTACTTAACCATTTATATTATTTTTATGCTTACTTACTACATTTCTTAACCTACTTCCTTAACATTAATTTCCTAACCTACTACAATACTCACCTCATTTTCATATTGATGTCGTCATGTTAAAATGCATTTCCGCACTTCACACCTGTCGCTTTGGGTTCAACGTTCGTCGTGTTGACAAACTTTCTGATGACGCTTCGAATTACTTCATCGAGAATCAAAAGCATTGCTTTGACCGTTTATTAAGGTCACAATTGCTTTGAACCTCAATGATTATGTCGATCAGCAAGTCTGTTTGTTCCACAAAAGCAAAACAATATAAAAACACTTTTTGTTTTTGTTTATGCTTTGTTGTGGGGTTTGAATCATAATTTCTTAGGTTTGGAGAGTTATGAATGGATGCTTTGATAGCATCATATAACACTACTTTGGCTCTTCAAGAGCTGTCGCGCCACTCTATTTATTTTTTTATATTGATAGAGTTTGAGTTGGTAAATATTGAGAATGATTTTGGACATTACTTGGTTGAGATTGGTAAATACTTTCATATGGTGTTTATCATTGGTAATCCGGAAGTAAAGCATTCTGACTGCGTTCGATTGGGAAAAAGTGACAATTCTGATTCTGAAAAGAAGATTTTAAAACCAGAATGTTATTTTTTTTTCAGATTCCAGATTGCCAATTGAAAACGCCATTAAAAAAAAAAAATCGCTTTGACACATCAACACTTTTAATTCACCTCCTAGGGATGAGTTGAGAATAGTTAAAAAGAGTTACGATTTGACACATTAACATTGACCGCAAAAACAACAATTGTGGTTACGAATCGTAACTATTGGCGTGCAAAAACGACAAAAAGTCAACTATAGTCGACTATAGTCAACTATCGTCAGCGCAAAAACGCACTTCGGTGATAGCTTTCTTTTCTTTAATGCCTGGAACACAAACACGGTTATGCTTCGTCTTCACCTGAGTTACAATGCACTCGCTTCGAGTTTTCTTTGAATAACATTTCTTTCTCCATCATCATCAACCCTTCAAAAGAAAAAAATGAATTTTGTTTGCTTTACAGCTGTTGAGCTGTCAGACAAAACAAATGTTCAGCATATTTGAACTATGCTTCCGTTTGGAGTCACATTACACAAGATACATAAGAAACGTGAGGTCGAAGCTTCATTGTGATAGAATGCATTGAATTTCTATGGCTCGAATCGTAAACGTCAGGCAAAGCCAAGATAATAGCTTGTTTGTGTATCAGCCATAATATTGAAGAACTATTCACGAACAACGACCAACGAATGAACGAAAATTCGTCGATTTTGACATTTCTTTCATTTGAGAGTTTTTAATTCGTCGCGAATGAACAACCAAAACACAAAGCAAACAAACATAAACATAAACTATACTTATATCGTTTTGTTGAGAAATTGTAAGGAAATACGGCTTCAAACGTATCTAAAATCACTTTTCTTCATTCATTCATCGTTCGATAGTCGTGCTCATGTGAATAGTGCTTGATTTAGATAATGGCAGAGAAAAAACATTTATATTCAGGATAGGTTCTATGTCCTCACCAAAAAAAGCGATAGCGAAATCGATGAAACATGAAAATTGAAAATCATTCCTATTTCTAGACTTTTTTTGTACTGTACCTGAAACTTGACCTGCTAAATTCATTTCCCACTGTAGTTGCTTACAAACACCGAGGTGCGTTTTTGCGCTGACGATAGTTGACTATAGTTTTTGTGTCAAAAAAAATGGTTGATGTGTCATAGTTGAAATAGTTAGAAATAGTTGAAATAATCCAAAAACGCTTTTTAGTTATGTTTGGTTGAGCTGTCAAACAAGAAAAACAAATACAAATCTTTTGAGGTTACATTTTTCTTTTCTTTTGATCATAATAATTGAAACAATTTTCTTTGCTCTAAATTTATTCCAAAAATTCAAGAATGATCCTGATATTGTAAGTTTTCAAAGACAATTGAAATAAGAACATATTTATTTATTTTCGAACAACCCACAGCAAGAAAGACAAATGGAATATTCGAACTGAAGACCACCCTCCATAAAGAAATCTTCAAGTTGTTCCAAGTAAGCCAGCTCCTGATATTCTCCTAATTGCTGCTTCCAGATTCGCTGAAAAACTATCAAATCAATATCTAGTTCGTGCTTTTATATAAATAAACGGAGATAGTCTTTATTTTCTGATACTAATGAAACATTTTTTTTTTATTGTCGACAGAATACATAAAAGCAAAAATAACAATAAGGGCTACGACTTTTTCTTGTGTCTCGGATTTGCCGATCAAATTTTTCAAACGTCCTCGACGAGTTTGTTCGCATGTTTCTTGTTGATTGTCTTTCAGCTTACTGATGGCTTCGTCCTTCTCCCGGACACTCTTGTACATCGCATTGATCTTCTCCTGCGACGATTGATTGCGCTTCTGCTCGGCTTCCAGCATTGCCTCGACTTCGGTCAGCTGGTTGTTAGTGATGGTGCATGCATACTTGAGTCGTTTTCGTAGTGTTCTTCGAGGTTTTTGACTTTGATTTCGATAGCTGAAGCCGCATCGATGGTGTTTGAGGACTTTTCCCGCTCTTCGTTTAGTTCACGAAGGAGTTTCTTGTTCTCCAAACGATGAGCATGTGAAATTTGTTCGACGACCTAAAGAATACAATAAACGTTAAATGAGATCTGTTTGGAGATGAAAAACCTTAAAAACCTTACCTCAGATTTCTCCTTCATCTTCTCCTGCTCGGCCTATTCCCACATTTTGTGCTTCAACTGCTTCTGCACCTTCCACAGGTTTAAGATTGCCTTTCGTGCCGACTGACGTTCGACAATCATCTGCTCATGGGCAGCGGCCAACTTGTCCTCCGCTTTTTCGTACTGCTTCTCGAGTAGGTATATCGCCGACGCTCTTCGGTCGTTCACTGAACTTCTCAGCCATGTCCTCTCGAAATAGGGATGTTTGCGGATCGCAGTGTAGTCAATTCGATTGGAAGGGATTGTGACCAAGGAGAGATTGAGATTCTTGAAATTGGCGCTGACTTTTAAGTCACTTGGAAAGGCGATCATTTCCTTGGCGTGACTCTCCTCGCAGTGACTGAGGATTTTCGAGTATGTCTCCTGGACATTGTGGCATTGTCCTCGTGAAATGGTGTGACTTCGCAGATGAGTTCATAGCCTATAATATCCATGGACAAGAAGTCACAGCTGACCTGTAAGTAGTTTTTAGCATCAATGTTTTGTTTAAAACTCGAGGTTTGAAAGAACTTACGCTATGCTGGGATTTGGTCAATCTGCAATAGGAAATTGTCTCGAGCAGTTCTGGAGCAATGTAATCAGGAGTTCCAACCGGCGAGGAACTGTGCACATGCCCGTCACGATTCAAGGCAGCGGGATTTCAAAAATCTTCCAGTTTGATGGCGGTCGATTAAAATGTTTTCCGGTTTGATGACGCGATGGACATAGCCCATGCAATGGAAAGCATGAATGGCAAGAGTCAGGTCGGGCAGATAGAATCGATAGAATGTACATTGGGAAAACGTGAGAATTTATTTGATCTTGAAAAGAAGAGGATTCCCTTCGGATTTTAAAACCAGAATGTTTTTACAAGTACACACTACACTACACATTTTGAAACCAAAAAAAAAAAAAAAAAATGCACGAGAGAAATTTCCTCATGATTTGTTTTCGTTTTTCTTATAAAGTTCCTTTTACAAAATCTCCGGCGAAATAAAGTTCTTTTTTTTCGACAATTTAAAATTTGTAAGGGTAACCTTATTTTCTTTATTTTGTAATGAAATAATTGAAGACGAACAAATATCCTCTGATTGTAATTAAACTCGCGGCGGTACGGATACGGACGACAACGCGGTTGTAAAAATGCACAACCAGAATGTTTTTTTTTTTAGATTCCAGATTGACAATTATTAAAGACGCCATTTTACAAAAAAAAAAAAACACTTTGACACACCAACCACTTTCAACTCACCTCCTGAGATGGATTGGAAATAGTTAGAGATAGGTACGATTTGACACATCAACACAGACCGCAAAAACGACAGTTGTGATTACGAATCGTAACTATTGGCGTGCAAAAACGAGAAATAGTCAACCATTGTTGATTATAGTTGATTATAGTCAGCGCAAAAACGCACCTCCGCTGTACAGAAAATATGAAAATATAATCAAGAATCGCATTGTATATATCAGAGACAAAAGGAGATCGGAAACTTAACGTTTTACCCTCCGGATACCGCAAATTTTATTTAACTGTTACCTCGTGTATGAGAATAAATGAGAAAAAACAGCATCAAAAATTAGATGGTATGCTCAAGTTTACTGAGAAAGTATTGGTAAAAACACGCATACTCTTGCATTAAACTTGAACCATAGCTTGTAGGCATTGTCATTTTGACAGCTTGGTTTCCCATCTCCCTTTTAAACTCATCTGTGGTAAAACGTAAGTCAGTTTCCGATCTCCTTTTGTCTCTGTTCTAGGCTGTCTCATCTGTGGTTGTCTCCATATACAATGAAGACTCGAACCTCGATGTCAAAATTCGATTTTAATTTTGAAAACAAATTCAATTAAATTCTGAAACGGTGAAAAACAATTTGTTCAAGTAAAAAAAAATATATTAATCCCAGTCCAGGTCAGAGATAATGGAAACAACTTCCCAAAAACTTCAAAATAGTCTCTTATCATGTCGAAATACCATCTTTAATGGCTACACGAGCACCAAATCCAGTGGTATTGAGTGGCTTAACAATTTTTGTGCAGAAATGAAAAAGTTCGCCAATATTCTACATAAATTCCTGATTTTCGAATGCTCACAAATGGACGAGGTAATCGTAACCACGTTCCTCTGTTTAACGCAAATTACAACCTGTATAAGGCACCTCGAAAAAACTATGAAGTCTGAAGAGTCCGGTGGATGCGCTATATCAGCCTCACGTCAGCATTTCCTCGATCGAATTATGTGGTGTTTGGATCGAATGAAAAGCACAATTCATTCGGTGGCCAGAATGTCGACAATTGTTGAAGAATCGAACTTTGTCAGTTTGATGGACAAAGTCCTAGAAGAAATCGGTCCATACAGCTCGTTCAATGTAGGTATCATTTGCCTTAACAAAGCCGAACAAAACGCTGAATCCTTGTTTGCAAGCAGAGAAATCCGTTCTCTTGTCGATCACATCTTAAGCCACACTTTAGCCTTTGCAAATGTTACTCTCAAAAATGATCTGTCAAAAAACCATTGGCGACTGCATGGCTTTCCAAGAAGAATGCTCACTCTCTGACGAAAAACCGAATATAAATGAAAGCGACCGGAAACTTAAAGCAATGTCTTTAGAGAACTCTCTCTATCAACTTGAAGATTTCATTAATGAAAGTCTCTTGCGGTTAGTTTTTAATACCTTCATCGATTCCAACAAATTCTCGATCCAAAAACTCCGCAAAGCTATCCAAACGAATATCGACGACACTATTCTTGATGAACTAATCGCTGATTTCGATGTCAACATCGACCGCACAACACAAATTGGTACCTTCGCGACTGCCTTTGCCCCGAACGTGCGAATTAAAACAGCAGTTCATAGCTCCCTAGCCTCACTGGAGTCTCTCGATTCGTGCATAATCCCAGCGTTGCAATCAAATCTCGATGTTTATTCGGAAATACTTGAGCAACACTTCAATGAAGAGATCGACAAGTTCAAAGTCGCTTTACAAGAGATTTGACAGTAACGCATTCTACGCATTCTGCACCTGCTACTTAGAAATGCTATCGGAAGTTATCAACACGACATCGAAAGAACAAAATTTAAAAGAGGAACAATTATCGGATATTCTTGAAATGGGGCTCATCCTCAAGGAACATCTGCATCTCAATAGCACTTATTTGGATTTTCATAAAGATTCAGACAAGAAAACACTGTACGAAAAGTTTATTCTGATGCTAGAGGAATGCTTAGCGATTCTAGCTTGTTTTAACAAAGTCGAACCGGAACGAATCATAAAACGCTTCACGATTCTACGTTCCATCTTGTCCAAACTGAGGGACATGCTGGCCGCTGATGATAGAAAAACAATAAAGAAAGTTCCGATTTCGGATGTATTTATCACTTCTGACGAAATGTGTGAATCAGAGAGATTGCTTGAATCTATCGGAATAGCACCGTCAAGTGGCAGTGGCATTCTCTATCGAAATGAAGTTAGTTCATACAAGCTACAAAGCGTTTCTTTGAGACCGAACTGCTCCCGACTGAACACGTCCACTCTAGTTCAAGATGATAGAAGAGAAAATTCTTCCAAGCCAAATGTGGCAAAACGAATTCGTCGAAAAGATAGTTTAAGGACAACCATGTTTAAGAGACAAAAAACAAACGAATCGGAGAAATTGTACTAAATCTACAGGGAACAGGCGTAAACTCGGGAAATAAATGAGATTCTCCAAGAAGTTACAACAAACGTTTCCTTGAGACAAACCTCTGACGATTCATCTATGCAATGATTTCCATGATACTAATATTCTTCCATACATACATTTTAATGTAATTTTACTTAGGGAAAAACTAAATTTAATAATTTTTAAGCTAACAAAAAATTTTGAAACGGTAAATGATCAAATATGTCTTTCCATATATGTATACAATTTGGTAGTATTCTTTGCTTTGTCCACTTGTAGGCTAATCTGAAATGGAATTTGTTGTGAATTCATATGTTATTTTACACACTATCAGAATTGGTCGTATGGGCTTATAGCAAGCACCATTTTACGACCAATGGTTTGCCAACACAGAAACTGTGTTATACCACCGGCTCATCACTTAGTGTGGTGTTAGTTGTTAGTAAGCAAATAACGAAACTATAACAAATAACACAGCACACATAAATAATAACATAAAATAAACAAAGAATATGACATAATTAACATAAAACATTTAACAAAGTGGAACACTGGTTCTCAAAATTATTTTTAGTTGAATTTTACTTAAATTAAAATCGAATAGTTTTGAGTTCGAGTTTATAAGTTTACCCATACGTGTCAAAGGCTCATGCATTCCATAGTTAGTTCGATGAATATCGATCTTAATCAGATCCTGACTACGGAGATTATAACCTCCTCCTCGATAGCAAAACAAAATTTTACAGAGAAGATCAGGAGCATCAGTGACTCCAGTTATAATTTGATGGAAAAATACAATATCGTTATTATTTCTTCTCTGTTGTAGTGTTTGCATATTAAGGATTGACAAACGATTTTCGTATGGAGGGACATTAAGGGGATCAATCCACTGAAACCCTTTTAACAAAAAACGAGTGAAATTCCGTTGCACAGATTCCAGTCTTTCAATATAAACATCATATAAAGGGGACCACACCTGTGATGCATACTCTAGGTGGGGACGAACCAAACTGTTGTATAAAACACAGGTGACATTAGGATCCCGGAATTCTTTTGACCACCGCTTAATAAAACCTAACATAGAATTAGCTTTATTGACTATGCCGTTAATGTGCTCAGAAAAATCTACATTTTGTGTAAAAAGAACTCTAAGTCCTTAACAGTAAAAACGCGAGTTAAAATATGGTTTGAAATGACATAGTCATAAGATGAAGGTGAACGTTTTTTAGAGAAGGTCATTGTTTGGCACTTAATCGGGTTAAGGTTTAAACTGTTCTTTTCACACCATAATGTAAAACGGTTAATGTCATTTTGAAGTAAAATGCGATCATTTGCAGAAGTTATATTTTTATATATCTTCATATCATCCGCGAAGATGAGAATTTCACTATTATTTACACATAACGGTGCATCATTGATAGCTAATATAAAGAGGAGGGGTCCCAGATGGCTCCCCTGCGGAACACCTGATTTGGCCAAATATGATTTAGAGTAACTATTTCTGAATTTAACTTGATAAGATCTATTCTCAAGGTAAGAGACAATCCACGAAATAAAAAAAAGTGGGAAGCCGTAAGAGGTTAATTTAAACTTGATAATCTCATGAGATAGTTGATCAAAAGCCTTCGAGAAGTCCGTGTAAACACAATCTACTTCTTGGCCACGTTCCAAAGCATGTAAACATTTATTTAAAAAGATAACCAGATTAGTAACCGTGGATCGTTTTTGCATAAAGGCATGCTGTTGATTGCAAGTAATATTTCTACAGTTGAATGTCAAATTGTTACACACTACTTGCTCAAACAACTTTGGAATACATGAAAGTTTAGAAATCGGCCTGTAATTACAGATATTGTTTTTATCACCTTTTTTATAAACGGGAGTTATAAAGGCACCCTTCCATACTGCAGGAAATTTACTTGATTTCAATGAGAGATCAAAAATGTTTCGCAAGGGAAGAGCTAAGACTGACCTACACTTTTTAAGAACTACGGGTGGTATTCCATCTGGTCCAACAGAATAGTCTTCTTTAAGATGAGACATAAATTCTAAAATTTTATTATATTCTATTGTAATACTATTAAAAGACACTTGGGGACAGTTTTGCAAATAACGGAAATAGGTTTCGTCCACAACAACGGGAGAATCAATGAAAGATTGACTAAAACTGTTAGCAAAACCGTCACAAATGTCGGTAGTAGTGGTCAATGTTACATTATTATAAGTGAAGTTAATAGGATATCCGTCACACTTTTTTTTGGAGTTAATAAATTTCCAAAAGTTCTTTGGGTCTGATTTTAAAGAAGCCCCCATCGAATCTATGTATTCATTATAAAGTTCGTAAGAAAGTTTTTTAAACTCTTCAAACAAAGAGATATAAATGACTTGATTTTCCACCGTCATATGTTTAATATATTTCTTCCAGGCCTTATTTCTTTTGTTGCGAAGATGTTTAAGGTCCTTAGTATACCAGGGATGGGAAGGGGTAGTTGAGGGAATCATCCTTTTAATTGGTACCGCTTCCTTTATACAATTTAACAAAACTGAATAAAAACTCGAAATTGTTTCGTCAATATCGTTAGAGATCGGTAAGTGGTCTATACCGGACTTATTTAAACAATCCAAAAGCTTTTGAAAATCAGCTTTGCGAAAATCAAATGCATGTGAGCAGTCATGAGAATTACTATTTTCTAGTAAATGACCGCTCGTGTCAAGAAAAATGTCAAGAGGTGGATGGTAGTTATCTATGTTACATAAAGCAGAGGAGGATTCTACCACTACAGTATTAACGGCGTCAGATGAGAATACTAGATCCAGCATTCTATTTCTATAATTTTTTATGGAACTTACTTGGTGCAAATCCGAAGAGATAATGGTATCTAACAATTGAAGCTCCAGTTGGGATGAGTTGGTTGAAGCTTCAAAATAAGAGTCGTCTTCGGAAGGAACCCAGTCAATGTTGGGAAGATTAAAATCTCCCAATAATAATATAATACTATCAAGGCTTGCTAAGTTGATAATAAAATCAATTGCAAGGGAAAGTTCAGAAAACGAAGACATTGGGCTTTTTGGTGGGATGTAAACATTTAATACATACATTACTAAAGATTGTTTAGATATTTTTACACAGACAAGTTCAATAGACAGATTCATTGGGAAAACTATTATGGTTGAACAAAAACTATTTCTTACAGCAATGAGGACTCCCCCACCAACCGAATTAATGACATCACCATGACGATCTTTACGGAAAACTACAAACTCATTATCGAAGAGTTCTGTGTCTAAAATTGTGGCATTAAGCCAAGTCTCGGTAAGAGCGAAAAGATCGTATGGCAAAGATTAGGAATTTTGAAAAATAGTTGTAGTTTTACTACGAAGTCCTCTTACATTTTGGTAGTAGAGGGAGAACCTTTGCAGTTTTTTGAATTCGGACCAGATGGAGCAGTGAGACCTGATTTTCTTCTCTGAGTAGCAGAAAATTCTTTAACTAATGTGTTTAGAGGCCAAGGACTACTTAGAATGGGTTCAAATAGGGAATTGGGAACAGTTATTTTAAAAGACGCTACAAAACTGTTTAATTTACTTATTTTAGAACATTTGATGCTCGATGAATCATTAATTATTTTCGAGGCAACCAAATGTTCTATTACGTCTTTAGTCTCAGTTTCAGGTGAAAGACGAGAGATAAAGATAGATTTAGGCCTAGGTACTGAGGTAAGAATATTTGGAAGGGAATTGTTAGCAGCAGGAACGTGATGAGGACTCGAATGATCCTTATCGGTCGGGGTGTCAGAGGGATTTGGTTCAGAAGGCCTAGCATATGTCTCAACATCGATAGTGTTGATTTCGTGATTGGGAGGAGGTACCGGTTTGGAAGTTGTGTCAGTACTACCACCACTTTCATTATTTTTCGAAGAAGAAGGTTTTTTTGGAGCCGGACTTACGTTGGCTGAGGAAGAGCTGTTTTCCCTTCCTCTTTTTTTACTTTTTTTAGGGTTAGCAGACATAGGTACATTTTGCGTTGAGAGATCATCCGTTGAGCAGGATTTGTCGGAAACCTGTACCAGAGAAGGAATTTCACTAGCAACGGAAGCTAATTTAATGAAGTTGGTACTTAATTCTTCAAACCCCTTGGATATTTTACTAAGCTCGTTTCTTAAGTTAGATAATTTTATAGAAAAATGAGCCAGGGAAATCTTCTTACAATCGGCACAGTACCAAAAGGCTAGATTCGATGAGTTTATTTTATCCAAAAAGGCATTGTTCGAACCAACGCATTTAGAGTGGAATATTTTACCACACGGACCATAGCAGTGAAAAAGTGGGGCTGAGCCAGACCGATCGAGACAGTTTGTACTAGCACAAGTCATACTCATTAATAAAAAAAAAGAAGAAATACAAAGAAAATAAGGAATAAGAAAAAAAAAATTGTGCGTGTCAGCTCCGACGCGCGACTGGAGTTCACTCAATAAGAATGATTTGATTACCTTAAAATATATAATACGCAAAGGATTGAATTCATATATTCATTTATCTATTCATAATAATTTGATAAAATATATTATACTTACATAAATTAATTATAATTAAATTAATTAATGATGAAAATTCAAATTGGTCCACATTTATCGTGCATTATTGCATACAAAATGGAATTGAATGTTGATAAATTTTACATTGAATTAAAGCCTGAAGCCTTGTGCTTCTTAAGAGATCTTAATCTTGAAGATCCGATTATTAGAACGCACGCTAGGAAGCTTTTAATCGAAAAACAACGATCGAATTTTGGCCATAGCGGGATTCTCCCACAGGTGATGTGTCATTTGGTACGAACCAAGCAGGTCGTTTGTGTGCAATAAAATTTATTTTAAAATCGAGATTGTGAGGCTTGTACTAGACGTATCCTTACAAATGAGGTATCAAAATCACCGTTATTTCATGTAGATTAGACATATGGAAATTTCAACATCCAGTCTATAGGATTAAAACCTTTATACCAATTTATGTGAAAATGTCTTAATTGGCTATATTAATGAGTTACTGTTATAATTAAAGTATAATAAATTGAAGAGCATGAAATTCTGTATCATGTGTGAAAATTTCACCGTTCTACGTTGAAATCTCTGTTCAATAAATTAGATTCGAAATGGCACTAAAACTTTTACCCCCTCTTTTCACCCCCCCCCCTCGGTTAATTTTTTTTAAACTTTGAATGTCTTACTTATTTATGTTTAGTCAAAAGCCATACAAATAAGTTTTAAACTTCTAACCTAACCGACCTCCATACAAACTTTGACCTAACATTTCAACCTTTTGTGACCTTTTCAACCCCTTTTATTGCGTTAAAAACACCGTATGGCCCTTCCACAGGTTCTAGTCTATCTTACTACCAAATTTCATCTAAATCGATCCAGTAGGTTAAAAGTTATTAAGAGTTAAAAAAAAGCGTTGGTAGTCAATTTTCGTAACGCTTTTTTCAATGATTGATTTTACTATCCATATTTTTTCCATACCGGGGTCTATATATGAATCGATTCTAAAGGAGTAAACTCCAAAAAAAACTTGTGCTGCTACCGGGAGTTGAACCTGGGGCTGTATTTGTAAGAGAATCGGAATTTGAATATCGACGCACAAACTAATTAAGCCACGAAATACTGTGAGGAATGGAATCTCTTTTTTAATAAGAATGTCAAAATCTTATAAATTTCGGAAAAAAGCTCAAATTATGTTTGAATGATTTATAAAGGGACAGTTAAGAGGGAGACAAACGAAAGTAATGCAGAGTTTAAACACATAGGTAAACAAGTAAATGGAATCAAAACTTACGTGCAATGCAATCACAATAAAATTTAGAATGAAAAATTAAATTTTAAACTGATTTTGATTATAAAATACAATAGCATGAGTTTACATGCATGTCAAATATGAAGTTTAATATAATAAGCTCAATTTTAGTTTTTAAAACACAAGAAAACTTGAAATAAATAAAAAAAATTGCGGAGAGAGAAAACAAGACACTCCTGATAGTAATCGAACCAGTGTTACCACTGGATTTTCAGGAAAGAATACCGTTTGATAACATCCCGAACTCCGTCTGAATCTTGGATGAATACAAATCAAGAACAGCAAGTCGTCCTACAGATTGCTTTGCTGTGCTCATCGGCTGTAAATCCTCTTGCGAAAATCATTCGCCGAACAATTCCAGGCGCCGTAACTTCTCGAAATGTTCTCCAAATAACATTGTATGGAGTATGGGGTGAACGTCTGTATCCACAGGAATGGTAGTTAGAGGGCCAATGTTAATTTGACCTTGAGCTCCTAAAAGCGCTTTTTGCAAAACACTTTATTTGGAAACAGTTCCTTTAAGCACGAAATCAACGTTGCGTTTTATCGACTGGATAAGACGCTCCCATACGCCTCCCATCTATGGCGAGGATGCAGGAATGAACTTCCAAAGGATACTTTCGTACTTCGATTCATTTTCTGAAGACGCTTCAGTTCTTACAAAATCTGAATATTCTTACCGCAAATTCACAGATCAATGAATGTGGGATGTCGTCATTATTCAAAATGTACATCTTCTCCATTAAAGGAATGAATTCCCGAAACGCATACTCGCCCAATGCAAACAATCCTCGAATCGTCACAAAACCGACAGCCTGGACAATCCTAATGTCATCTGCAAGACCAAACTAGACGGACGCCAGAATCCGAACGGCACGTGTCCCATATGCCTTATGAAGATCTGCAACCCCACCGCCTGCTCGGTCTCCGGCTACATCTTCTGGTGGAAGTGCATAGCCAACCAGATCAAACACAGAAAGAGATGCCCGGTCTTGGTATCGGTCTTTGCCCTGCTTCTCCACACACACCATTTATACAGCGTCGCCTCTGAAAGAAAAAAAAATCACAAAGTAAGCAAAACCACAGAAAAAATTAAATAGAATCCGATTGTGTAGCACATACATAATGTAGATTCGCGATTCAATTAGACCAATTCAACAAAAGCTTGTTTTACTTTTGTAGCTGTGACAAACAAAATAAAGTGTTCCAGCTGTTAGCATAAACAAACAAGAAAAACAGTTATTCATTCTTCGTCCTATAATTTTGTACAACATTTTCGAAATTTTAAATTGAATGCCTTTCGTTCTTGGATAGCAAGGCATTATTTGCTTCAACAATCGTCGAATTTATCCAATAATCCAATTGAAAATTTTCAGCATATTGTAATGTGTATACACTTTATTTATCTCTATCGCTCTGTATCTCTTTTTATATTTAACTAGCAAAACCCCCGCCCGCTTCGCAGGGCTTCAAAAATAAATGTTTTTATTTTTAATTTGTTTTATATGTGCTTTATTTAATATTTTTTTATTAGAATGCGTTTTTGATAAACAATATACAGTAGATGACGGATATAAGAAAGTCCAAGAAACCAGAGAATTTCTTTCTTATATCCGTGTTTTCTTATAGAAAAAAAGTGGATATAAGAAAGAAAATTTCTTATATAAATAAAATATATATAAGAAAGAAAATTTCTTATAAAGGATTTTCCAATAAGAGGTGTTATTTTGATATTCAAAGAAAAATGGCATTTTTTTTAAATAAATGATCGGATGTTTATTTCATTCTTCTTCTTCTTCTTCCTTTGGGGCCATGTGAAAGATAAGGTCTACGCCAACAGCCCAGCGTCGATTCAAGACCTCAAAGATGGAATTCGTGAGGCTATCGAGGACAGCCACTTTGCAATTTGGTTATGGAAAATTTCATGAAAAGGATATGGTCCTGTAAGCGTGGTCGTGGCGGCCATTTGGCTGATGTTGTGTTCCATTATTAACGGCATACCTTCCTCTACACAATTCCCGCTACACAATTTCTTGCTGCTTCTTAACACTTGATCAAGGTGTTCATAGAATGCGCTTTCGAATACGACTCGAAAAGGACAATAAATATGATGAATTAAGGATGAAAAATGAAGAAAATGTAACGAAAAATAAAAAAAATAAAATAAAAAGCGTGCATGTACATTGTACACCTTGAACGTTAAAACACCATGTGGTCCAAAAAAGAATTGAAATTGAAAAATAAAATTGATGCACAATCGATATAATCTTGATTCAATCATATTTGGCTTGGCGCCCCTGAGATTAACCATTCAACTGCAGACCAGGGCCCTATTGCACCAACGACTTTTCACTTTTCACTTTGCAACTTTTCACTTTTACTTTGCAAATTCTGTTTCACCAAACGCTAATTTGCAAAGAGGAAATTAATTTTTTGAAAAGTAAACAAAAAAAAATTGTGCGTGTCAGCTCCGACGCGCGACTGGAGTTCACTCAATAAGAATGATTTGATTACCTTAAAATATATAATACGCAAAGGATTGAATTCATATATTCATTTATCTATTCATAATAATTTGATAAAATATATTATACTTAAATTAATTATAATTAAATTAATTAATGATGAAAATTCAAATTGGTCCACATTTATCGTGCATTATTGCATACAAAATGGAATTGAATGTTGATAAATTTTACATTGAATTAAAGCCTGAAGCCTTGTGCTTCTTAAGAGATCTTAATCTTGAAGATCCGATTATTAGAACGCACGCTAGGAAGCTTTTAATCGAAAAACAACGATCGAATTTTGGCCATAGCGGGATTCTCCCACAGGTGATGTTTCATTTTGTACGAACCAAGCAGGTCGTTTGTGTGCAATAAAATTTATTTTAAAATCGAGATTGTGAGGCTTGTACTAGACGTATCCTTACAAATGAGGTATCAAAATCACCGTTATTTCATGTAGATTAGACATATGGAAATTTCAACATCCAGTCTATAGGATTAAAACCTTTATACCAATTTATGTGAAAATGTCTTAATTGGCTATATTAATGAGTTACCATTACAATTAAAGTATAATAAATTGAAGAGCATGAAATTCTGTATCATGTGTGAAAATTTCACCGTTCTACGTTGAAATCTCTGTTCAATAAATTAGATTCGAAATGGCACTAAAACTTTTACCCCCTCTTTTCACCCCCCCCCTCGGTTAATTTTTTTTAAACTTTGAATGTCTTACTTATTTATGTTTAGTCAAAAGCCATACAAATAAGTTTTAAACTTCTAACCTAACCGACCTCCATACAAACTTTGACCTAACATTTCAACCTTTTGTGACCTTTTCAACCCCTTTTATTGCGTTAAAAACACCGTATGGCCCTTCCACAGGTTCTAGTCTATCTTACTACCAAATTTCATCTAAATCGATCCAGTAGGTTAAAAGTTATTAAGAGTTAAAAAAAAGCGTTGGTAGTCAATTTTCGTAACGCTTTTTTCAATGATTGATTTTACTATCCATATTTTTTCCATACCGGGGTCTATATATGAATCGATTCTAAAGGAGTAAACTCCAAAAATCCTTCTTTGCAAATTTTGTTTCACCAACCGCAAATTTGCAAAGTGAAAAGTACTTTTCTGAAAAGTGAAAAGTTTTGCAAATTTGCAAAGAATTGTTTGATTTCGTTTCACCAAACGAAAAAACTTTGCACTTTGCATTTCAAATACTGAAAAGCTTTTCAATAATATGCAAAGCAAAAATTTTCTTTGCGGTTTGTGATAAGTTCGTTTATTTTTGTTTTATATTCAATTTTATATATAATTTCATTATAATAGATTATTATCTAATATATAAAATTCTTCTGTCACAGTTTTAGTGGTCATACTCCTCCGAAATGGCTTGACCGATGTTGATGAAATTTTATATGTTTATTCAGTATCAGTAGGTATGAGAATAGGTTTATAAGTAATAACTAGGGCAACCAAAAATATGCTCTATAAAAACCATTTATAGCGCTTTAAATATGCTCTAAAAAGCCAATTATATGCTCTAAAAATATGCTCTAAAAAATTTTGAAATAGCAAAAAATCTTAAATTTCGTGTTTTTTCTTATAGTTTATTGACTTGCCAACAAAAAAAAAATTCTTGCAATAAATGAAAACAGTTTTCCTTAAAATTTTTTCTCTGAAAACATTTTTGTAGGTACATCATCCGCCAGTTATACGTGCAAACTTTAATGCCATTATTTCAGATGCAGTTTTTTTTCTACGAATAAATTCTGCCATAATAAACAATTTGAGCCCTCTATTTTTTCCAAAATATAGATAATTTTTTTTTATTTTTTCGATATTGGAGTCGATGGTATTAATTTTAACTTGGACATCGATCAATAATTTTATGTTAGCTGAAGGCCGCTTGTTTCCAGTTGTGCAATACATTTCAATAAAAATGTATAATTGGATAATAGAAATATCAAGTCACGTTTAAGCCACTTCATTAAAACAATTTTTTAACAACTCTTCATGTAGTGTTTCGAAAAGGCTTTCCTTTTTTTTTGTTAAACATTTCTACACAGTAAACTGCTTCTCTCCAAGATACTCAATTAGTCGTAATCGTCTGCGAAGTAAGTGGTGTTTCCGCTGCAATATCCTTGAATACCCTTATTCTTAACGGAGCTTTTAAACACTTTTTTCACGTTTGCGATGAAAATATCAACTTCTGGAAATTGACCACGAAGTGTTTCACAAGTTCTATGGAGCCTGTGGGCCTCACAAGTGACATGCGTTACTTTTGGATAAAATACTTGAATAGCATTGCGAATTTTTCGAAAAAAAAGTTAAAAAAAATATTTACTCTGACATTTGCAAGAAAAATTACTAAAATAATGACGAAATATGCCAAAATATGCATTTTAAAGCAAAATATGCAAAAATATGCATTTATAACAAAATATGCTAAAATATGCTCTAACGAATAGGGTCCAAAATGTTTGTTTTTTCATGAAACGTATTTCTATCTTGTCAATTCTCAAATTCGACGTTCCAAAAAAAACATGCTCCAGCATATTTTTGGTTGCCCTAGTAATAACTAAGTTTTATACCGCTTATTGTTGAGGATGGCTCACCCACACTGTTTGTTTTTGCATTTCTTGGGCCGTTGTTTGTTTTTAATAATTTTTTGTGGTCTGTCATTAAGAAATACATTCAGTCCTTATTTTGCAACTTCCTACCACTTTTTAAGAGCCACTTCATACTCAGGTTTCATGAAAATTTCGTCGATTATTATTATTGTTTGTACATTGATCGCAGTAGTGATAGTGACATTAAAGCTTATTAATGTGAAAGGTAGGATTAATAATAAAAGATAAATAAACATGTTCAGACTATACTGTTTGTCATCATTAAAACGGCATTGTTTCCATATCACTGCCCTTATTCACATTCTTGCAAATATGTTTTATGCTCTTCACTAAACTACAAAACTATACATTAATAAGAGCTTGAAATGTTTGGCTCAGTAGATAGCGTGTAGAAGGTAGCGGGTAGTAGGTAGTGATTACCGGTTAAGCGGGTAGCGAGTGTAAGTACCTATTGGGTAGAATGTGGGATAGTGGGGTAGCGGGTAGACGGTTGTGGAGAAGCGGGTAGAGAATAGCGGGTGGTTTGGTAGCGGGCTACTAAAGTCTAGGTCTTTTTTATATCGATTGTCTGTCGGGATAGCTAGAAATTAATATAGATACAGAATAAGAGCCTATTCTCGCAGTGTTACCCGCGATATCTAACTGGGATAAAAAGTAGACTTTATTATTTGCTGAGCCCTTAACTACTACTAATTAAGGGAAAATTCAATTCGATCCTTTGCTTAATGCAAACCTAAAACATATCTTTTTCTCAGGAAATATGGAATTTTCATGGTAAAGTTTCATTGAATGGGTCGGAAAACTGGAAGAATCAAATACAGATCGAAAAACTAATTTTTTTCTTGATGGAAAACTCATTGGTTTTCAAATGGAAAAGTCACATGAAATTGTAGATGCATTTCATTTTAATAAGAAAAATGAAAAAAGCTTGATGGAAAACTCTGTAGATTCTCGAAAACTTCAAAAAAAAAGTATCAATTTTTGGAGTATTTTGCCAAACTTTTTTAGTATTCCCAGTATTGGTAGCAATATAATTGACATTATTATTTCAATTAAATAATTGTTGAAAAACTTGTTAAGTTTATACTTGCGATCAACATTTTTAAGTAATCAAGTTTAGACTATACTGTATAAAGAAATATTTTTTAATAAAAATAATCATTCTGTCGTTTACTATCATATAGTCAAGTCATTTAATTTAACTCTCTTAAAAATAATAAATAAAAATGAATCGATACGAAAGAATTTTTGAAGAAGAAGAGATTATTAACAGTGCAAGAGATGTTAAACTAAGGATGAATTTTGAGCTTTCAAATAATTTTGAAACTCTGGAAAATTTTCGCTTGACAAAAACAAACATAGAGTTTGTTTTAATTAAAATTGGACATAAGCTGCAATATAACAGTCGACGGAACATGTGTTTAAGTCCCTTGCAACAACTCCTGTGCACACTACATTGGATGGGAAATGGAGCACAATACCATGGGATCGCATCTATGCACGGGATAAATAAAGCCACTGTCTGCAGAGTAGTACACCGAGTGTCAGGTGCAATAATCGAAGAATTTATGGCAAACACCATCTGCTGGCCGGAGAATTCTGCTGAAGTTGCTACACAGTTTTTTGCTCAAGGAGGTTTCCCACGTGTAGCTGGATGTATTGACGGGACCATGATCAACATTGATGCACCCAGGGAAAATGAGGAAAACTTCGTGAACAGGCATGGGAAGCATGCTTTAAATGCAATGATGGTTTGTGGCCCGGATCGATCCTTCTACGCTATAAATGTTAGTTGGCCAGGAAGTGTGCATGATGCAAGGGTACTGAGAAATTCCCGTTTGGCAGCAAATTTCAATTCAGGATACCGACCATTTCCGAATGGAGTACTTTTAGGTGATAGTGGTTATTCCTTAAGTGAATGGTTAATAACGCCATTAAGAAGAAACCCAGACGATCCAGTTGAAAGAAGATTTAACCAGGCACATAAACGAACTAGGCGAATCGTTGAAAATAGTTTTGGTAAGTACCTACTATAATTCCACTTTGCATTCACAATCATTGAATTATTATAGGCATATTAAAAGAAAAGTTTCCGTGTTTAAATCACCTCCGGATGCAGCCCATTGTTGCTGGGAAAATTATAATAGCTTGTTGCATTTTGCATAACATACAAGTGAGAAAAGAGGCACCAATAAGGGAGTTTCCTAATAACGATAGTGAAGAAGATGACAATGACAACATAGAAGACAGTGACACAGAGGATATGGAATGGCCAAATGAAAACGCTTATGCAGTTTTAAATGAGTTAAGACTTTTTTTTTCTAATTGAAAAAAGTTGAAAATATTAAAAAATTAGAAAAAATTTTATTCAAGCAAATAAAATAAACAACAAATAATTATGTACAGATTTCAATATTCAGACAAATTCAACACTTTTCCCACTCTGGAACATGAATTTTGATCCTTGCCATGTGAATCGTTTTCGTTTAAATATTTTGTAAATTCAGACTCCGGTAAGCCGAATTCACGTTCCAGTTTGTAGGCTTCCAATGAAGCCTTATAAATCTCGATTTTTAAAAGTTGTTTTTTTAAAGCGATGAGTTCCTCTTCGGCTTCAACTTTCCTCTTCCTTGAAGATGATTTGCTCTCTCCTGAAGATGAAGTAGCAGGCAAAGTTTGTTCGGAAGGTGGTGAGTCAAATCCATCGCCACCTGCTTCTGGTAAATTTATTCCTTCTGCTTCCGGTGAATCCTTGCCTATAATATCTAGGATCGCTTCATCTACAGCGTCAAGAACAAAGGCTCTTCCCCCTCCAGTTCCTGTTTTTTTGGAATTATCCCTTTTGGCCTAAAGAAATATGTTCACTTTACTACATTTAACCATTTACACTAACTTACCAGCATACGACTCTTCCACAAACCGAAAAGATTGTCCCTCGCAAAAGTCCATTTTCGATTGGCTGTTGCCAACCCAAGCGACTTTGCTTTTAATAAGACTTCGTCCCAAGCTTCTTCCTTTTCCTTTTTGGACGCAGCGTTATTTTGGAATGAAGCAAAGAATATCCTTGAATTGAAAAAATAACGAAATGATAAAGCTTGTTTTTACAATCGTAATAAATTTAAAAATTACTTTTTTATTTTTTACCACTTCCAAAACAGCTAACTTTTTGGCGTTCTTATCAGTACGACTCATTTTGAAAGTTTTGAAAAAAACGTGTACTATTAATATCTATTTCTATATGACATTCTGTCATTAAATTTTGTTTTTGACATTTGCACTTTTTTATCACTAGTGGAGTTGTTTACTTTTTACTTGCGCCACATAGAATATAGTATGGCAAGTGTTGAATTCGCAAAAATAAGTTGAGATTTTGATGAGATATGACGATAGAGAAGTCGAAAAAAGTGGGTCCGGCTATTACGTCCGTCTGTCTGTCTTTAAACGCATCTACAGCCTAAACCACTGGTCCAAGTTCAGACTTAAATGTATTTTGAATTTAAATTTTTATTTATGAATTTTGATTACAAGTTTTTATTTTTAATGTTTTTATGAGTTACTAGCCGACCCTGCGAACTTCGTCTCGCCACCCTTCGATTAAAATAGAGAACTTCAAATCTGAATTTTTTCAAGCTCTACAACTAACATTCTTCTTTCATTAAAGCAAGAAATAAAATGCAAATTTCTTTGAAAAATTCAAAACTTCTCTGTTTTGACTATTTCACAAAAATCAGAATTCCGAACAGCTTATCCACCTTATTTGCTGACTTTCCCGTAAGATTTTCTCAAAAAATTATTTTTATACAATGAAAATTTTATAAAATTGCATTCAGGATTGATCGGATTAAGAGTCCAAACCGGACATACAAACAAACCAATGCACCTTAAATTCAATAAAAAAAACTTGATTTAAGGTGTTGAAGGTCTTCGTGCTCTCTCAGAGTTTTCCGAGTTCCCAATCAAAAAATTTCCATTTTTCTATTTAAGAATCAATGTACTTTCTATTTGCCATTGGAAAACCCATTCCGAAATTTTCCAGTTTTCCATTTAAAAACCAATACACCTGCAATAATATGCAATTTTCCCTTTGAAAACCAAAGAGTTTTCCGAGTATTTCATCAGAACTTTCTATTTTCCATTGGAAAACCCATTTTGAAATTTTCCAGTTTTCTATTTGAAAACTAATGCACCTGCAATAATATGCAATTTTCCCAATGAGTTTGCCGAGTTTTTCATCAAGAACTTTCTGTTTTTCCATTCGAAAACCCATTTTGAAACAAAAAATTCCAAGTAAAAAAAATCAAATTTCCGACCTTTGTTTGGTTTTTCCAGTTTTCCCACTCTTCCATGAGGTTTTTCCAATTTCTTTTGTCACAGAAATCATCACTGAATGCAACAGTATGAACCATGAAAATTCCACAAATATCTGTTGGGCCATTTCTGAGTCTATAAGAGACATACAAACAAACACACATCCATTTTTATATACATAAATATAATATAATATATATAGAGAAAATTATTTGGAAAACAGGAGCAAGTTCGTACGAAACAGTTGTTCACATATATTTTAAATTCGTAATAACAAGGAAAAGAATCCCAAATCTTATATTTGTTTTACTTTGCAACTTTTCAAATTAGGACTGAAAATGAAAAGTTACATTTTAAGTTGGTGAAACGCCCACACTTTTCACTTTGCAAAAAAACATAGAAATTTGCAAAGTGAAAAGTCGAGAACTTTTCATTTTTGGTGAAACACTTTTTACTTTTACTTTGCAGAAAAGTATTATTTTGCAAAGTTGCAAAGTGAAAAGTGAAAAGTTGTTGGTGCAATAGGGCCCAGCCCTGTTGTAATGCGTTTGTGTTTGTGAAACTCACACTACTTAGAAAAATGCTTCACTTCTTTTTCATAAGACCCCTTCCTGTACTTCTTATTCAATGCAGTAAATAAAGTGTGGGTTGTTTTTTTCTTTCGAATTGAATTGAATTGAATTCTTTATTGAGACTTTGATTTCGTTTACAAATGCTTATTACATATTGCTATTTTAAGTCATACTGCGGGTGAGGCTATAATGTATTGCCTGCTCTAACAATTGCTTTATAGTGAAGCCTGGTGGCTGAATTATAATATAGTTTAACTACTCTTGCTCATGGGAGTGTATATACTGCTTTTGCTTAGACTGTAATGTCAGATAAAATAAAATATACATTTATACATATATACATATATACAATACTAACACTAACTTAAAATTAAATAACAAGAATAACGAACGCCAGTAATTGAAGGTCTCTTTTCTTTTTTGTAAGTTCTGAGAGCGAGAACGCTCTAATAAATTAAATCTCTTTGAAGGTATAAAATTACATTTTATTTTATAAGCGAGTGAGATGGTTGAATCATTTGAAAATTTAAATACATATTTGGACACTTTTACATTTATTATTTGAGTTTTTCGAAGTTGATGTATTCAGAATATACATTTATATAAATAAGACGAATATACATATGTACATACGATAGATACATATACTTTTAGAGTAAGATAACATTAAGTCTTGTTTTTTGAATTTCTTTTTTTTTTTAATCACAACATTTGTACCGTAGTATTATCACATTTCAGAAACTAAAGTTTTAAGTTAAGGCGTTAAAAAATTAATACAAGGCGTTGATGAAAATTTAATAATAATAAGATAAATTACTGATAGAATAAGGTATAGATCAGGTAAGCACTGTCCATCCATTACGTGATATAACATTGACATTTTGGATTTGAATTTGAATGTTTGTTTTTAACAGAAGAGTGAACAGAGGAAATGTATTTTTGTTTTTTAAATAAAGAAGATATGAGGATATAAGGATATTATTAAGCCACGGTTTTGGCCTGAAGTGGCCCCAGTATAGAACATGGGGGAGATGCAACTGAGGAGCACAGAACAAGCGAGCGGACTCCTAGAGGAGACAAGTAACTGGTGTTGTCCCAAGTGACATTGTTTATAAAAACTTTATGTTTGTAAGCTAGATGTGTCTCTTGTATGAAGGCAAGAGAACAATTATTTTCTTGGAGAATTTTCAGCAATTCAATTCTCCGAGAATGCGCAACGAGGGACGAAATGTTATATTTTAATATTTTCATATAGTTATATTGAGGACCGAGAGATTAACTCGGTGAGTAGTTCGAAGTAGGCCATTTGCTTATCTTCTAAACACTTGAAGTTTCCGAGGTTTACCATAAAGTTGCTAATTTTTCCAATAAGAGTTCTCATATCTACACCAAACAGTCCGTTTGATAGTGCGATGAATTTACCCATTACATTGCTGCCATTTTGAGCATTGGGAGAGCTGGGAGTTCCAGGTACCTGAGAGTTTAAATTTTGAGTTTTGAAATGACTGGTGTATGATACCCCAGGGAAAACGTGGGCGCCCGTTGAGATAGCATTGTAAAGGCTTTTTGCTTGGCCTCTTTTAAGGTTGGCTTCATGGAGAATCTGTTTCCTGCGAGCTGCATAGATCTTATAGGATTTGCATCCTCTGAAGTTGGCAGGGTGATCCTCGCCGCAATTTACACAAGCCGCCTTGCTGCCTTGTTCGCGAAGTACAGGGCACTGACCTGGATCGTGTCGATTAGTACATTTGACGCACTTATACGAGAATGCACAGTTTTTGGCCAGGTGGCCGAATCGTTGGCATCTTCTGCACTGAAGGACGCCCCGGTTGCCCCTAGGTCTCTCCCAGTAAACTCTGGTATGAAAAAGGTACTTTAATTTGATTAGTTCACTCGCGCTCGAACCCGGAAGGAGACGGACTAAAAAAAGGTCATATTTAATTTTTTCTTGTTTTGATCTCAAAGTTTCGAAAAGCGAAATATCGGTAATATTTGCAAATTTAGATTTAAGTTCATTTAAAATTTCTGAGGGAGGATAATCAGATGTAAGTCCTCTTAGAACAACGTTAGTTGTCTTGTCTTCTTTTAAAGTAAAAGAATATGCTTCGGCATTTTCCGTGTTCTTCAGTGTGTCCATCAAATTCCTATGAACATGGCTGTTGTCTACATATAATCTACTACTATTTCCTTTGTTCACTACTTTGTACGAAAATTTAAAAGGAGTATTTTTAAGTTCCATAATAAGTTGTCTAATGTCAATGTTTCTCAATATAATAGGTGGACAGTACTTACCCGAATATAGTTTTTCATCTTTATTTGAAACTTCTGTTGTGTTAGCTGGAGATTCCTTATTGTTTCCCTCGTCGTCGGCAGGGGCGTCGTCATTAATGTTTCTTTGATGAAGTTGGTTGGCAATATTGCTGGTGCGTTTGGAGCTTTTGAGCACAAATTTTACGTTCAGTGGGGCAAATGGATTTTCACTTGACGTGACGTCCATTGCTAGGTTAGGTGATGCAGTCGGAGCAGTATGTTTTTTCGGCGGAAATTGCCAGCCGGTCGTTAGGTCGGAGACTTCTGCATTGGTTTGATGAATTGATGATGTGTTTGGCTCCATGTGGGAAGCGGAATTTACAGGCATTACGGATGCCTGTGCCATGTTTGAGCAGCATGGATCCTCGCTTAGCTGCAAGAGTAGCTGGGCGGCAGCAAGCTTTTCAAGTTTTTTATCATATTGGCTGGTTTTTTTCTCGATTTTGCTATCTCATTTTTCATAATGTGATGAATACGAGAATACGTCAGTAAAATGCCATATTATTACGGACTGCAGCTGCCGGTGTGCACTCAGAATGTAGCACGTGCAAAAGTAATCCGAAAAAAGCGGAGGTTAAGTCCAACCATCCGACTTTTGCGATTAAAAAACACTGCACAGTCAGTAATTTACTTTACGATGCTTATAATATTTATTGAAAAATACGCAATGGTGATAAATTGAAAAATTTTCTTTATATGTGTGCTATTGAATTCGCGCTAAATTTTTTTTTTTCTTCTATTTATTTTGCAGAGCTCCACGAGCAACCTTTCTTGCTGAGTGCACAAACCCGAAATGTGTTTTTTTCTTTCTTGCTCATCCTCTGTCTGTCAGTTTTTTGGCAGTTCAATAACGGTGGGTTCAGAAATTTTGTGGAAGTTTACACGGTGCATCATTTGCATGTTTACACTGGAAAATTTCTTATACACGTTTTATTTTCTATGTAGTGAATAAGATTTTACATCAGAAGAAGTTTCTTATATCAGTGTTTTTCTTATAAACGTTTTTCTTTTATGAGATAAATTTAACACACAATTTAATGAGAATGTGCATGGTGTTTTGAAATGTCTGTCTTATATCCGTGTTTTTCTTATATGAGACTTTCTTATATCCGTCATCTACTGTTATCGGTTGTATAAGATCGGGTGGTATCATGACGTGATAATGGTAAGCGTTGCAGTAGGAGCTGTTGGCGTATTTTTTCGTTCCAAATACGTGAAAGGTATCAAGGAGTTGTCCATTTGCCAGTGCATTTGAAAAAGGGACAGTGTGTATATTTTACAATTGAAAATAGTGTTTCAAGAGCAGTGGAACCACCAAATACAAATTTAACCACATTTTTTCGTTTTACTAAACTTATTTAGCTCTAAATAATTGGCTGCTTATATCCAAATATCCAAAGAACCCGAAAACTGTGTCGTGTAAATAACTACACCGTTTTCATTTGTAGGCAAAAAATTAGCCACGTTCGAGAGGAAGGACTAACGGACGATTCTGGAGACGATATAACCACGATATAACAAAATCTACTGCGAATCAGATTTTATGACCAAAATAGGTTGACTCCGGTGGGCTGGACGGCTGGACCCCTAGAGATCTAGCTCTTATGAGCGGAGATGATTATTGTGATGAAATTTAATTTTCAGCTTATTTTATTACAGTTCTGTGTCGCCTTCTTATATACATATGTACAATAATAAATTTTTAATTAAAATAATTTTCGATTTGATAAACTTCGTCTGCCACCCCCTTGCCCACCTGCCAGCGTAGCGTCTTGTCTTGTTCATCATGCGCGCTTAAGAATTTTAATTAAATTCTCTTAACCAACAACACGTTTACTTGGTAAGGATTGATATAATGTTGATAAAACTCCTTGGAAAATAATTGGTTTTAATGCATTGATTTCGACCAAAGTTGATAGCAATAAAAAAAGGTTATACTAAAAAGACAGCCATATACCGACATTTTTAAGACCATTTAATGAGAAATAATTCTTTTATACATATTTGTTGGGTAACTTGAATCACGGAATGGAATACTAAAAATAATAATAATTTTCCCCGTCTTTGCAAAATTTGTCACTGATTATTCGCTCTTATTGGTCGTAGCCTAAAACCTTCCTCTGACAAAAGGCCTATCCAACACAAAAAGAATGTTTCAATTCAAACCAATAGTTCCGGGAATAAGCACGTTCAAACAAACAAACTTGTCAGCCATGTATTTTCACCCCGTTAACGGTTAACGGTGATCTCGCCAGCAATTCGTTGTTAATTATATTGGTGTACCCGGTGATCCTAGGCTCTGAGAACTCTACTTTCTACCTGCGATAGCATTTCAATGCACACTCTCTTGTAATCATTCAATTGCAATCAGAAAACATCGCCCTACCTGTACTGCTCTTGGAATATCTGCAACATCTACGATTCTTCAAAACAGTTTTTGTAGGTATTTGAAAATTCAACAAAAACTACCTTCCAACTCGAAATTTTGTTTTCAACTTCTGCTGTGCCAATACATATTCTATAATGCGGCAGTGATTCTCGACTTCTTAAAATTACTTTTGCTAAAAGGGCTTCCAAATTGAGGAACTAAAATGGTCAACTTACGATTCGATGATATTTCCAAATCATATGAACGATTTCAAGAGAACCCTAATTCCAGTTCTCTTCGGCGGACCAGAGCCTGGAGCCTGGAGTGATCATTCTTTTGCCAAAAAACACAACGCAAAATTGAATTTATCGAATTGCAGTTAGGAAATTACGGAAGATGATGTTACGAACTTAACCTAATAGAAACGGGAGCGTCTACATCCACATATTACGCTTACCCATGGAATGGTTTTCATACCCTTACATCTTTATGGATTGGGGTGTAAGCTTCCCATTCCTATTTACAATACATTCCTCTTTGTTTTCTATAAGGATGGCTTGCAAAGATGGCTTGAAGTTCCTATATTGTTCTCAGAGACCTATACAATGTAAATACATATCAAAGAAGGAAGACAATTTTCAGAGTGAATTTCTTCTTCAATATCGATTGTTTTCGGGAAATTCTTGGCCAATCGATTACAGCACAAAAATCATCTATGTATATAGTTTTTGAGTTAAAGTTAAGAATAATAATATTGTAACTTCGTATAATGCATCGATCGCCTAAAGGTATTATAGTGTATTATAAAAGTTTTTGTATCCATGTAGTAATGTAACGGTTGTTTTTTTTTCGAGGTATAGAACTTTAAGTTGGCATTATTTTTCAAGACGGCGATTTAACAGCTGTCAAGTGTTTTATTCTCAGTTTGGTTTGGCAATTCATCATGAATAGACTCCCGCCTGAACATAACGCTTGCAAATTGTGCAATTTTTTTCGAAAATAATGGTTCTGTGCATTTTATCGTCGACAAAATCGTCCATCAAAGCAGTTAATTCGATTAACCATGGGAAGTTTTCGCACCACATTTACTGTAATTGATAACCCAGAAACGCCGCTGTACGGTGCGTACAGAAGAAGCTATTGCTACTGAAGAGCGTTCAGCGTAGCATTGAGGAAGACTCGAATGAGTCCATCCGCCATCGAGCACAGGAATTGGATATGTCCATCCACTTTATGGAAGATTTTGCGAAAGGATCTTGGTTTGGGTGCTTACAAAATCCAACTCGTGCAAGCATTGAAGCCAAACGATCATCAAGCAAGGCGTAAATTCGTCGAATGGGCCCAAAACGAGATGGCCGTTGTTCCCGATTCTCATAATTTCACGTTTTGGACCTGTGAATTGGCCTCCAAGATCTTGTGATTTAACACCGCTGTACTATTTTCTGTGGGTTTATGTAAAGTCATTGGTCTATGCGGATAAGCCACAAACTCTTGACCATTTGGAAGACAACATTCGCCGTGTTACTGCCGATATACAAATGTTGTAAAAAGTCATAGAAAATTGGACGTCCAGATTTGACTACATCCGAGCCAGCCGTGGCAGTCATATGCCAGAAACCATATTTAAAATGTAATGCCACAAGATTATATTTCGAATAAATAAAAAATTACGTCAATAGAATATTCCATCGTTGTTTTATTGCAATTTAAAGTTCTATCTTAGAAAAACACCCTTTATGTACCTCTGCTCCTCGCATGTGCACTTTCGACAGCAAAGCATGATGTGTCCAGTTTAATAGGTCCAGGGGCTAGATTCCGCAAGAGTGAGTTTTAATGTGTACACGAAAAAATGTGTACACTCTCTAATTTCGATTTCGCAATGGTGAAGGTGAGTCTTTTTTGACAGAAGCTGTGTACATAATTCTATAAATTTATTCACGCTATTTTTCAGGGTGTATTTTCAAAAGTTATAGTGAACTTTATTGAAGATAACGATGTAGGTGAGGAAGTTAATGATCCAAGTCGATCCGTTACTTTTCGGATATTGGAAAAAAAAAGTTACATGGGGTATATTGTTTAAAGCAAAGCTCAGGGCCCTCATCACGTAATTTCACTGTCGACTGTCGTCGATGCGATTGTATTGAGCGATGTCGAAAAAATTTTACTTCATGGAAAACACCTACTCTCGTATCGTGTATCGCTATCGCAGCCTCAAGTTTGAAAGGCACTGAACAAAACATCAAAACATAAAGTGTGGCAAAACTAGCAGAGAAAATCTATTTTGAACAAAAGGATATCTTTGGATTGGCTTGGGTTTGGAAGGCGTGCTTTGCCAGTGAATGGTTTTCATATCAAAAACCCGCCGCCTATCTGTTCGAAGAGTATGAAGAGTTGCATGGACTTCTTGGAAGGCGGTTAGTATTGGAGTCTTCTTATTTGTATCTTTTGCAAATGTGATATTTTGTTTTATATTTCATAGCCCCATCATTGTGCTCTTCATTTCTGAGACAGAAAAACGTTGATGCTGTTCATCGTTTAATAGAACTATTTTTGCAATCTATGGCCAACAAGTTCCAATACAAATTTCAAAGTACCTTAACTTAAGGCGGCCAACTTTATAACAAGTTAATGCGGGACACCGACCCCTGTCCACTCCTCTCTCCTCCCCCAATCTCCTTTGGTGAATTTGTGGAAAACGCACATGAACTCTCACCGTTCTTTCATTTGATCTTTTTTTTTGCTTGTAAAGGGCTTTCCAATAAGAGGTGTTATTTTGAATAGCACGCTATTTCGGTAGCTGTCACTTTTGAAGCTGTCACTTTTTGACATTTGATAAGTAGAAACTACGCCATTAATAAAAATGGAACGATAAACGCTTCAACAACGCATTGAAATTATTAAAATTCACTATAAAAATGGTGAAAATTTGCAACAAGCAATGAAACCATCGATCTTTTACGGGAAAAGTTTCCGGACCGTGTTATCTCTCGAAGAGGTGATCACAATTGGCCACCGAGATCTTGTGATTTAACACCTTGCGACTTCTTCCTTTGGGGCCACGTGAAAGATTAGGTCTACGCCAACAGCCCAGCGTCAATTCAAGACCTCGAAGATGGAATTCGTGAGGCTATCGAGGACATAGGGCAGCCACTTTGCGATTTGGTTATGAAAAATTTCATGAAAAGGATATGGTCCTGTAAGCTTGGTCGTGGCGGCCATTTGGCTGATGTTGTGTTCCATCTTCCATTAACGGCATATCTTCCTCTTTATAATGAAATAAACATCCGATCATTTGTTTCAAAAAATGCAATTTTTCTTTGAATAACAAAATAACACCTCTTATTGGAAAACCCTTTATTACACGCAAACACTCTCACCGTTCGTTATTTGAGCTAAATGTTTGTATTACACACGCATAGAGTATATGTTCGTCAATTTGAGCTTGCAGACGTTCGTAATTTCGATGTGGAGTTCAACACTTTTATATTTATACGAGAAATGTGACTGGATACGAGGAATGCGGGACATACGGGACACGTTAGATAATTTACGGGACTATTTTATTATTTATTGAAATGCGGGATTACAACTGTCATTACGGGACTGTCCCGGAGAATGCAGGACGGTTGGCCGCCTTACCTTAACTAGAAAACTAATGAATTCTAGCTTGATCTATTGTACTAGTTGTTTGTTAATGTGAAATACGTATTCACTGTTATGTATGTATGTATTAGGTTTACATTTCAACGCACCGTGTAAAAAATTTAAACTGATGCATCCCTAAGCTCTATTCTTGCAATTGTTTCCTTTTTTCATTTATTTTGTATCCGCTAGAGCAGCAGTTGCCCGTAGCTTATTGGTTAAGTGCGTTCGCTGCTAGGCGAACCCACGACGCGTCGTGGGTTCGAGTCCTACTCGTGCCCATAAAAGTTTTTATTTCATCTTTCACGGGTACTGCCTCTTGCGAAGAATTGACAAAACTTCCAAGAGTATCAATCTATCATGAAAAAGTGCTTCTCAACTTTGCCGTTCGGAATCGGCGTTAAATTGTAAGCTACTTAGGCCTTGGCTCTTGGCTACAGAGCTGTAGCGCCACTCTATTTTCATCCGCTACAGCAATTAAAAAATTGGGGCGAAACATTTTTCTTCCAAGAACATTATATATTTTTTCAACAAATGGGTATTTTAAATGAGCAGCGATAGAAAAATATCTATCGTGCTATCGATATCGATAAAACGATATCGCTTGACGTTATGTGAAGCAATAATCAAACTGTGAAGTCGATATCGTTTGATCGATAGATATTTTTACTGCTTACGTGAAACACAGCTATCGAAGGCGATATCGAAAACGATATCGTCTAGCTTACGTGATGAGGGCCCTGATTTATAATATGTGTTTGAATTTTTTTTAAACGGAAATGGACGCAAATAATATGGAATTTATAGTAAAGGGTTTTCCAATAAGAGTTTTTATTTTGATATTTTGAGATAAATGATCGGATGTTTTTTTCATTATAAAGAGGAAGGTATGCCGTTAATAATGGAACACAACATCAGCCAAATGGCCGCCACGACCACGCTTACCGAAATAGCGGGCTATTCAAAATAACACCTCTTATTGGAAAACCTTTTAGTTGCAGCACCGGAAATCGACGACGGCGACGTCTGGAACGCGATACAGAACTAAATTTTTTGTATGTAGAAAAACTGCCGACGCCAAAACGGGACGACTTTCCAACCAAAGAATCACTAGGCTGCAACTACTATAAATTCCATATACATAGGTCAAATGTCAAAATTCAATTCAGCTCCCTGGGCTTACAAAAAAAAATTCACTCAGCACATTCAAACTCACAGCAACTTGCGGACGCGCGTGAATTAGTAGCTGTGTACACTGCCCGTGAATGTGAGTATTGAAAACTGTGTACACGGGTAAAAAATTCACTCTTGCGGAATCTAGCCCCAGGACTAAATACTTGCTCCTGTCATATAAGCGGACATGTAAATGAATAAAAAATGTCTTCTTTTTCTTCACTGACATTTATTGGTATGAATAAAATAAAATATTTTACAAAATTTTCAAGTGAAAATGATCAGTTTTGTTCATAATTTGATGTAGTGAAAAAAAAAAGATTTTTTAACATTGGTACCATTTGTCATTTAAAAAGTATAAGTTTTGTTTTTCCTAAACCTTCTACCCCAATTCCTCTTGAGTTTAGAAAAAAAATTAAGAAAATCGGTCAAGCGGTTTGGCCGGTTAGCGAACGAACACAGAAAATAAGCTGTTCTTTTATATATAATAGATGTACATACTACTCTTACTCTCTTTACTTACTCTTTATCTCTATTACTCTAATATCGTTTTATAGTGAAATAAGTATGTAGCAATAAGTTTAATTGTAGTAGTAAACACTTGTGTAGGACAGTTAAAATGAGGGGCAACACCTACAGCCATATTTATAATCAAAACTTAAGGATTCTTTATAAATACGGCTGCTAGTGATTAAGAGAAAACTTTTGTTTAGCATTAAGAACATTCAGCTCTTACAAAAAAATCCCAGTATTTTTTGACATCTAGTGGTTAAGAGGAGAACTTCTGGAACATTCAGCTTAGTAGTTTCTAAAACCATATCAGAACTATAAATACCCGATTTGGAAGCGAAGCTGGATAGTTAATTGTGAACTGCGATAAAGTAAAGACACTGTGTTTGCAAAGTTATAATTGAAAGTGTTGAATAAATAAGTTTGTGAGTGATTTGAATAAAGTGAATTTGTGTTTTATTTAAAAAGTGAATAAGTTTTAATTGTCGGACCAAGCCGAATATTACAATATCTTCGTCCTCGGATGAAGAATGCTTGTAATGATGTCCATGTTATATGTACCTATTCTTGAGAACATAACGATAAACCTTATTTATTTTCATTATTATTCTTTATTTTCATTATTATCAATTATAATATTCACTACTCTATTATTTATAGTAATTATAACACAACAAAAACGCACTCTCTTATATTTTCTTTTTCAACACAAAATTATTCCATTTGCAAAAACTGTCAAGTTTTTAGTATGTGTTAAAATCAGTGTGAAAATCTGTGTAGATTCGTCTCAATAGACGAATTCAAAACGAAACAATTCGTCGGGAAAAAACATCAATACTTTTCCCATTGGAAAACGTTTAAGAAAAAAATATTGGCGGCCCGTCCCGTCGACGGCACATCAATGTTTTGGTTCAAGGGAAATGGAAAACCACATAAGAAAAAAAAAATAAAGAAGCGCGATTTTCAATTGTCAAAAATGTTACACGATTTTTGCGCTCGAGCTTGTTTTTCCTTTTTTGTTTTTCTTTGACGTTTCTGTCATCGCTTGAAGCTTAATGTCGTTTTCCATTGGTCGTCCAGAAGCATTCGGAAGAGTCCAGAAGTCTTCTGAAACCATTCCATTGGACTGGCTTTGACAGACGGAATGCTTCTGAGAAGAGCAGAACTCTTCTGTTTTGAAAACAGAATCGTCCGAAGAATGACACATACATCATAACCCGTTCCGTTGGAGGTAGAAGAAGAAACGTCAAAAAAAGACCAATGGAAAACGACATTAAAGAAAAACACCAAAAATGCGTTCGAAAATGATTAAACTATTTCTAACGCATTTGAACTATGACACTTTCGATTTTTTTTTTGACAGACCAACGATAGTTAACTATTGTTATTAAACGAACGCATGAATATCCAACCGAAAAAGACAGCTGTCATTTTAGTCGCCGGGCGACTGGCGATGCATTCTGTTCAGCTCTTTAAAATCCCATTAACCAATTGAGTGGGTGTTGAGTTCATTGACTTGATATGAGTTGAGTTATTCAGCGATTTAAAAGTTGAAATCGGACCTTGGAGTGGTTTGTTTGTATGTGATGTACTCATATCATATCTTATTAATACATAATATTTATTAAACAAACAAGTAGTCGTAGTTGGCTGTTGGCATCAATTGAATACATTTGCTTAAATAGATCTAAATTAAAGTTAAATTTTCTTTAGCTGCAAGAATGCCGCCAGAACAATTTGTGAAGTACACCAAGATGAGTTTATCGGATATTTCCAAATACTTTACTGAAAAATCTCTGGATGAGATAATTATCAAGGCTGGAGGCACAAATCATACAGCCTACAAGTTTGGAAAGGGTTTCAAGAAAGGTGATTCCTATCTGAGTAATGTATTTCGATTATGTGTGTACGGAGAAGATAAGAAAGGGTATGTTTGTTTGTAATTGAAAAAAACATGAAATGAAACATGAGTTTTGTTCTATCAAGTGCGGATACGTTTAAGATTGCTTTCACTATTAATGCGATCAAACTAGTGTTTTTGTGCATTTTTAGATTTCACCATATTAGTGAAGATGTTTTCTTAGATGAGCTTTCATCCATTTTGAATATTACTAGTGCTTCTAATTTATTCATAGTAGGAGATATTAACATTGATATCTTAATTGAATCTTTGTCAGTAGTCCTTAATGGCATCTAATGGACTTGAATCTTGCATAAACGAACCAACAAGAATTACGTGCACTTCTTAAACGTGCATTGGTCATATTTTTGCAGGGCTGGATATGAGAGTAAATCTCAACCTCTCAGGTTCTATATCTGATATGAAGATCTCTGATCATTGCATGACGTGTCTCTTTTTCAACTTTACGGAACCATTAAATCAAGTTTCTAATCAATTTTCTTATAAACAAATCAAGACAACAAATTTTGAGCGCCTTAATTATTTACTGTTGTACGAAAATTGGGCTGATTTAGATACTGAATCTGACCCTTCTATTGCTTTTGACAATTTTCTTAATTTATTAAATGGTTATTTATTACATTCAAAGTTCAGAAGCAGTAGTAAACCGCAAGAAAAAGCTCAATAAATTAAAACCTTGGATGTCTGTTTTCTTGCTTAATAAAATCAAGAAAAAAAAATTGTCTAAGGGTAAAGTGTAGGAGGCATCCCAACAATGTTTTTCTCCGAAATAAATATGAACAACTATGTAAGGAGGTAAGTCTCGAAGTTCCAATTTGCAAGGAAAACTAATAGTCCAGTCATTATAGGAAGTTCACCTCGGAATTCGAGATACCCAGCTGTAAGTCTGTAAATACTTGCATATTGACACCCTAAAAGTTGTCTCCAAACCTACATATGGTAGGGTGTAAGCAACTATATAATTTCAAGGTCCAAGGTCACAAAAATCGGTTTTTTGGAAATATCTCATTTCCTATGGGTTTTTTGCTATTTGTATATATTATCAATATTGTAGAATACAAAATTCTCTACAAATTTTGTTCAAATTTTTTTTTTATACGGTGAACCGTTTTCGAGATAGAGGGCGGAGAGCGCGCGGTCACAGCATCACTTCAGGTCAACCGGTGCCTCCGGTCGAAAACGCGCCGTATATAGTTGATGAACGTACCTGCCCATGTAATTGCAGAATTGTTAATGAAAATATAGGAATTATATTTAAATTTTAACCTAATTAATATTTTTAGCTTCTTACATGATGAAAAAAAAAATAAATAAATTATGAAATAATGTTTTTATTAAAAAATATCACAGAATACATTATTGAAAGTAAAGAAATGGAATAAAGGGTACAAAAACTACAATTTATAATTTTAATCATCTTCTTCCTCTTCATCGTCGTCATCGTCATTATCGTCTTCAACGACATTTGTCGCAAGTTCTTCGATGATTTCGTGGTCAAAGGTTCCATCTTCGTTAATGTCGCTCTGATATGGTAGAGCATTGAGACAAGCTTGCCCATTACATTGGCCACAAGCTAAAGAGCATTGCAAGCCTGCTTTCCTGCATCCGCATCGCGAACCACAACCACTTTTGCAGTTGCAGAATATTGTATTTAGCAAATCTTCTGGAGCAGGTGATAAAATTGTCATGATAGGACCCAGAAAATCGTTTCGCATTGCCCAACCCCATACCTGGGGTTCCAAATCATGTCCTAACCAAGTTTGAACTTGATAATATACACGGTTAAAGTGTTGATGAGCAGCTGCACTTGTTGGTGGAATATTTGAAAGCTGCACATTAACGAAGATGGAACCTTTGACCACGAAATCATGGAAGAACTTGAGACAAATGTCGTTGAAGACGATAATGAAGACCAGTTTGAAATTTACCAGCAGCCAGATGACGACGATGAAGAGGAAGAAGATGATTAAAATTATAAATTGTAGTTTTTGTACCCTTTATTCCATTTCTTTACTTTCAATAATGTATTCTGTGATATTTTTTAATAAAAACATTAATTCATAATTTATTTATTTATTTATTTTTTTTCATCATGTAAGAAGCTAAAAATATTAATTAGGTTAAAATTCAAATATAATTCCTATATTTTCATTAACAATTAGGCAATTACATGGGCAGGTACGTTCATCAACTATATACGGCGCGTTTTCGACCGGAGGCACCGGTTGACCTGAAGTGATGCTGTGACCGCGCGCTCTCCGCCCTCTATCTCGAAAACGGTTCACCGTATAAAGAAAATTTTTGAACAAAATTTGTAGAGAATTTTGTTTTCTACAATATTGATAATATATACAAATAGCAAAAAACCCATAGGAAATGAGATATTTCCAAAAAACCGATTTTTGTGACCTTGGACCTTGAAATTATATAGTTGCTTACACCCTACCATATGTAGGTTTTGAGACAACTTTAAGGGTGTCAATATACAAGTATTTACAGATTTACAGCTGGGTATCTCGAATTCCGAGATTCTTACCAAATTTTAGCTTAAATGACTGGATTATAAAGGGTTTTCCAATAAGAGGTGTTATTTTGATATTCAAAGAAAAATGTCATTTTTTGAGATAAATGATCGGATGTTTATTCCATTACAAAGAAGAAGGTATGCCGTTAATAATGGAGTACAACATCAGCCAAATGGCTGCCACGACCACGCTTACAGGACCATATCCTTTTCATGAAATTTTCCATAACCAAATCGCAAAGTGGCTGCCCTATGTCCTCGATAGCCTCACGAATTCCATCTTTGAGGTCTTGAATCGACGCTGGGCTGTTGGCGTTGACCTTATCTTTCACGTGGCCCCAAAGGAAGAAGTCGCAAAGTGTTAAATCACAAGATCCTGGTGGCCAATTGTGATCACCTCTTCGAGAGATAACACGGTCCGGAAACTTTTCTCGTAAAAGATCGATGGTTTCATTGCTTGTGTGGTGAATTTATAGTGAATTTTAATCATTTCAATACGTTGTTGAAGCGTGTATCGTTCCATTTTTAAATTTAATGGCGTAGTTTCTACTTGTCAAATGACAAAAAATGACAGCTTCAAAAGTGACAGCTACCGAAATAGCGGGCTATTCAAAATAACACCTCTTATTGGAAAACCTTTTACTATATTAATAAGTTTCATGTAGCCAAAGGAAATTCAAAAAAACTAATGGGGAATAGTAAATGAATTATTCAATAAACATACAGTTTTTGACGTTCCTCGTACTATATATTTTGATGGCTCCTATATTAGCTGTGTTTTATTATTACAATGATCTGATCCGGATCAGATCATGAAAATAAAACAACTCGGATCATCAATTTACTTATTACGTCACGTTTGGCAATTGTTTGAAATTTATTCATTCTGTCAATTACATCGGAGTTGCCCTACGATAATTTTGTTGAACGATTATTCTGTTGTTTTTTAAGTGAAAAAAGCTTTTGCTATGTAATTGAAAAATATCTCATTCCCGGATAATAAATGTGTGAAAGTGGCAGCACAGTTTTTATTGAAAATATACGCCAACATTTCAACTTGTGTGCGGAAGAAGAACTAATTTTTGGATCACAAAAATTGATCCAAGTAAAAAGTAGGATTTCGTTTTTTTGTTGTTTCACGTATAAATCAATGATCTGATCTGGATCACTGTGATAATAAAACGCAGCTATTGTGATAATAATAATAAAACGCAGCTATTGTAGATCATTTAAACATGGCTAAGATTTTCAATGAATATTTTACTAATATACCTACCAAGACTCTATTTGATGCAGGGATTCACAATTCTACATATACACATAATAATTGCTTTAATGATGTTAGCCTAAGCGACAGTTTTTTCTTTACGCCTATTTCTTCTTTTGAAGTTTATAAAATCATAAAAGGGCTGAATAACTCACACTCCAATACAATGAATAGTTTTTCTAATGATTTTATCAAAAAAATTGGCCTCAACATTGTTGATATCTTGACTAACTTATTTAAAAAAAGTATCTCTCTTGGAAAGTTTCCAGTTGCTTTGAAATCAGCCGAAGTGATACCTATTTTTAAAAAAAGGTGGTAAAAATTCTATAAGAAATTACAGACCTATCTTCCTTCTCTCTGTTTTTTCAAAAATATTTGAGAAAGTCGTCAAATCTAGAATCGTATCTTACCTTGAAAGTATTTCTTTCTTTAGCTGTTATCAATTTGGTGTTAGAGCCGAAAAATCAACTGAAGACGCCTTGCTTAGTTTTTGCTCGATTGTTTATGATAGCTTAAATACTAAAAAATTCACTGCTGCCCTGTTCCTTAACATAACTAAGGCTTTCGATACGGTGAATCATGAGATACTGTTGATTAAATTGGAAAAAGCTGGTTTCAGAGGCAATGTTCTAGATTGGTTTTCCTCTTTTCTTAAAAACAGAATGCAAATGGTGAGAGTAGGAAATCAGTACAGTGATAGCTGCATTGTTAACATTGGAGTGCCTCAGGGATCAGTTCTTGGGCCGATTTTATTCCTTATTTACATAAATTCTCTTTTTACTTTGAACTTAAAGGGCAAAAAAACTGGATTCGCTGACGATGTAGCATTGGTTTATTCCAGTGTGTCGTTGTTAGATCTGATATCTGATATTAATCACGATTTGCATTTGTTGAGACATTGGTTTGCAACGCAAAAATTATATAATGTACCCGTTTTGCAAACTTATCCCCCTTTCTTGATTCTACATAGTAGTGATTGTAAATACTCAACCTTAAACTGTTCTCCTTGTACTGTTTCTGATTCCAATACTGCTAATGTGGGATGTGCTTCAAATTGTTTCCGCATTGATCAAGTATCTGAGTATAGATATCTTGGATTAATAATTGACAGTAAAATTAACTGGCAAGCGCATACATTGTGTCTAAAGAAGTATTTACTATCTACTACTGATGTTATGTTTCACTTAAGAAAACTATGCGGTAGAAGACTGTCTTGTACAACCCAAACTTGAATATGCTTTAGTTTGTTGGGGTGGTACTTTCAAAAACTATTTGCAACCCTTACTAGTAACTCAAAAACGAATCCTACGTAGGTACTATTTGGATGAAAGGAAGGTTGAACACAGCTTTTCCTTATTTTTAGGATCACGCATACTCCCATTAAAGCATCTTTACTTTTACAAAGTTTTAAAAATATTCTTCTTTTAATCGTTATATGAGTTCTTATTATTCTTTGCGTAGTACTGAAAGAAATCTTGCATTCGTTCCACCACACCGAACTCAACATTTCTTGAGCTTTTATACATCCGTTGCTCCACGGCTTTATAACACCTTACCACTTGATATTCGTTGCATTCGCTCAAAATACTCATTTTGCAGGAAAGTTAAGAATTGGCTTTTTAATTTTGATTTAAATGAAATTAATGACATTTTAAAAGTTTTAACTTGAAATTTGCATTCTAATGTAAACTTTTGTAAATTCTCGTTTCTTTTTTTTAGTTATATTTATGATGTATTTTTTTTTTTTTACGTTCTTTTTTTCTTAATTTGTTCCGATTTTCTATTCCGACACTTAAACGTTAAACCCCACAATAAGTTTTGGATGTGTATTATTAATTACCAAGTAAAAAATTGTTAAATCTATAGCGAGATACTTTCGCCAATTGTCTTAGACAACAGATAGTGGCGCAAAATTATAGTCCGCTAATGAACAAGTTTAGTGTGATACTAGCTTAAAATGACGTTTCAGACATGACTCAAACAACATTTTAAGCTAGTATCACACTAAATTCTCTTAAAATTGTTCATTAGCGGACTATAACTTTGCGCCAGTATCTTTAACTTTTTAAAATAAATAAATAAATACATAATGTACAATCCATGTCATATTTATCTTATCTCGAAGAACTCAGTTAGAAGTAAATTTGATTGTTAAATCTATTCCGGACAACGTGGCACGACGGAAACTATTGCGATCAGCTGATTTCTTCCGCAATGAGATATATTACTACACCAAGGTCATTCCAGCACTAGAAAAATTCCAAGCAAGCAAAAAGCCGGTAAATCCCTTCACCGAATATCCAAAATGTTATCTGTGCTACTGTGATGGCGAGAACGATTTTATTGCATTAGAAGATGTTAGTTTCTTGGGATATGGAAGTCCTAATAGGTAAGTTAGAAGATATTCTACCTTGTACTGATTTAAACAGTTTTATTTAAAGGATGGACTATATTTCCCTTGAAGAGTGCAGAATTACGATGAAAACAATTGGAAGACTTCATGCTATTGGGATCGCATTTGCACACCAAGAACCAGATGCGTTCGAAGAAACGGTTGGGAAACTGGAAGAAACTTACTATTCGGAAGCCCTACGAAGCTGGTATATAGGTTTCTTAAGACTAGCCATTGACGTTGCAAAGGATGCCATTTCGAAAACATATCCAGAGACGAAATATGAAAAAATCGCCAATAAATTCCTTGGAGTTGAAATTTATGATCAACAGATTAAGTTGGTCAGCAAAAGAGGTTCGTTCCTAAAATCCTTAATCAATGTTTTTTTTTTATTTTGCGTTAACCAGAGGCCGCTTGTTTAAAAAGAAAAACAAAGAAATAAAAGACATACAATTTTTCAAAACTGCCTTAGTTGAAGTTGGAGTTGAATCTGTCATTGTCGATTGGATCTTCACCATGTTAAATGGCAGAATTATCAACTCTCAAATGGGAGTTAGCACTATTGAGAAAACAGTTACTTGAGGCACACCACAAGGAGGGGTCATCTCACCCCTGCTCTGGATCCTCGTAGTCAACAAAATTCTCACACAGTTTAAAGATCAGGGCATAAAAATTGAAGCATATGCAGATGACATAGTGGTTTTGGTATCAGGCAAGTTCCTTACCAAATTCGGAAACATTATGGAAAACGCATTAAAGGATTTATCTTCTTGGGCAACTAAGAACGGTCTCGGAGTCAACCCCACCAAGACAGGGCTAGTTTTGTTCACGAAGAAAAGGAAACTGGAGGGTTTCAACCCTCCCAAACTAAATGGTATTCCTCTAAAACTTTCTAAGGAAGCAAAATTTCTAGGAGTAATCCTTGACTCCAAGCTTACATGGAAGCGTAATACTGAAGAAAGAATGAAAAAAGCACTATGTGCATTCTAAACATGCAAAAAGACCTTCGGTGTACGTTGAGGTATGCGACCGCAAGTCATCCAATGGATGTACACAGCGATTGTCAGACCCATTCTTACCTATGGCTCTATTGTATGGTGGAAAGCGGTGGAAAAATCAAGCTATCTCAAGAACCTGAACAAGGTACAGAGACTAGCCTGTATAGGAATAACAGGGGCTCAGAGATCCACACCACAAGCTGGGTTGGAAATGATCTTGGATCTCCCGGCTCTGGATGAGCTCATAAGGTGCACGGCAGCCAAAACTGCAATTCGTTTAAAAGAACTGAGTTTTTGGAAGCACAGCACTTATGGACACGGATCAATCTTACAAAGATATGACACGATTCCAGGACTGATGGACACCACCAATTACACTCCCCCTTTACTAGATTTCGATAGGAAATTTTCTATTTTCATACCAGAAAGACAGGGTTGGGATCCTAATTCACTTATAAGTAAACAGGGTATCCCTTTCTACACTGACGGTTCAAAAATGGAATCAGGAACAGGTGCTGGAGTGTTTTGCCAATCTCTCAACATCAGAGAGTCGTATAAACCCCCAACTGACTGTAGTGTCTTTCAGGCCGAGATCTATGTCATTGAAAAAGCTGAATTGACACATCATGAAATGCTAAGCTCCTCGGAGATTACTTTTTTCGTGGACAGCCAGGCTGCTATCAAAGCCTTAGCCAGTGAGACCATAAGATCAAAGGCAGTTTTAAACTGTAGGAAGGAATTAAATAGAATCTGCTACACTAACCAGGTTAAGCTCTGCTGGGTTCCTGGGCATAGTAAAATAGAAGGGAACGAAATAGTAGATGAACTAGCCAGGAAAGGGTCAGAAGCAGATACAAGTAGTAGCGACCATTCAGATAGGGGACCACTCGTCCCGATTGGGGTACTCAAGAGGAAGATAGACCTTAAATCAAAAGAGAAAATCAATAACTCCTGGAAATCCAGGAACGATTGTGTAATCTCTAGAAGTATATGGCCTAACACTAATGAAAAGGAAACTCGGTATATTCTATCGCTGAGTAAAAGGAACATTAAAATCTTGATAGGTGTACTAACGGATCATTGCGCCATTGGCATAATGGCCAACGAGATAGGGGCATTTGCACCCGATTTCTGTAAGAGCTGTCAGGATGACTAAGAAATAGAAACCCTTGAACACCTGCTCTGTGACTGTCCGAATTTCCAAACTAATCGACTCCGTCATTTCGCGAACAGGTTTGTTGGGGAACTGGATGATCTAGCACAGGTCTCAATGGCAAACACGAGGAAATTTATAGATAGCACAGGCTGGTTCGTTAACGAGCCAGTCTACGTTAATCGGCAATTTTGAAGAGCATCGATGCTGCCTTTTATTTTTATAGGGGATCACAATGGACCAGTAGGTCCCCGTGTATGCAACAGTTTCACGCTGTGCACACCCCTTATCACCTAACCTAACCTACAATTTTTAACCAGAACATAAAGCAGTAAAAACGAAATGGATTTTCCTATCTCGATAGATATCTGTAATAAGGCCATAGGCTCAAAATGGGGCTTCTCCCCAAAAATAACCCATTGGTTATACACCTCGGTAATCAGATTGATACTCATTGGTGACGTGAAATAACGCCCGACGAAATAAGGCCCCACCTTAAATGCGGCTTTATTTCCACGAAGAAATCGAAATAACACCCGACAGGCCTTATTTCAATTGAATTGTGGAAATAAGGCCACATTTTACATGGAAATAAGGCCGCATTTCCAGAAGATAAAAATAATGGCCCACTATTGTGGATGATAAGTGCCGAATTTCATTTTGTGACTACTGACCCACTATGCTGGTTTATTTGTCCAGAAATCTAATTCAGGGTTTCCGACCTTAAAAAACAATAAAATAAGTTTATTACACTTTCAAGGTTTTTTCTGTGCATAAAGCTGAAACATACCGCATGCTTTTAGTCTATGTGACGTTAAGAAAACATTATCCAATGCAAACGTTCTTCTGCACTCTGGGATGTCAAAGTTCTGTGAGGGTACGGTATTCTACAAGTGCACTATACTTGAAGCCAATCTTATTGCAACTATCTATCACCTAAAATAACAAAGCTGTTTCCATTACATTAAAAGCTGCATCAGAAAGATGGATGGACACAAACGGAAAATTTTTTTATTTTCACACCCCAAATTGATTCTCTTTTGGGCAAAATTTTTTCCGCTCGCTTCGCTCGCAATTAAAACAAATCTATCTTGAATTTTTCGTATCAGCCTCATCCTCAGTCGAAAAAGGATGCTGAAAATGAAAAATTGAAATTCTTGCAAAAATCTTTCTTTGCATTATACAGGATGTGTGGTGGTTGCTTTTCCAAATAAAAGGAAACCTCAACTGCTTTGAAAAATGAATAATTGCTCTGACCATTTTGTCGACGGCTAATAAAGAAACGTGGTCCTAATTATTTGTAAGATTTTTTGTAGTGTAGTAGTATACATACAGGAATTTACGGTTTTTATCTATTTATTTTTTTACCATGAACATTAGTTGTTTCACTTTTTTTTTATTTGGACTTTTGTCCCATTAAAAGTAAAACCTAATTGGGACTATTGACCCACCATAGTGGATTAATAATCCCTAAATCGAAGTCAGCACTTATGACCCTCCATAGTAGATCAAAAGATCCGAAAACAATTTTCGGGAATTCTGATCTCGTGACGAGTTTCCCTGTGCCAACTTTCTAATCAAAACAGAAAAACCGAAATAAGGCCCCACGGGCATTATTTCTAAGTTGCAATGGAAATAAGACCCCAACCCTTGTAGTGGCAGCCAACTAATGCGCGAGACTTAGAGCCACCTCTCAATGGATTAGTAACAACACTGGTCCTACTATTTACTATCTTAGACAATTTCAGATCTATCCCAGATCGCTTAGACTATACCATCCCTAAAATAGTATTCGATAACAACATCCATGTTTCCATCCATTCAAGATCTTTTTGGGAAGAAGAAAGACCTCTGGGGAATAAGAAAACACGATACACTTCTATACAGACGGTTCAAATACCGATTACGGCGTGGGAAGTGGTATCTACACGAAACAACTGAAAATCAGTCTATAATATGGACTTCCCAATCAATGTAGTGTGTTCCAGGCAGAAGTAATGGCGTTTAAAGAGTCACTATCCTGGCTCAAGGAAAACGTTAAAACTTGCTAGGATATACGTATTTTCTCGGACAGCCAAGCCGCTCTCAAATCTCTCGCGTCTGTCTCCACAAACTCTCAAATAGTCCAAGACTGTTGATCATCTCTGAATGAGATGACGGAACAGTTTAACATTCACCTCATTTGGGTGCCGGGCCACAGAGACATTCCTGGAAATTGCAAAGACATAACATGGGAACACCACTTGCTACATGCAAATATCTTCTCAAACAATATGCTCTAGAATCAACAAATGCTAGACGGTCACAGGGTACCACCTGCCTAGGAAAATTTCCAAGCGTGATCAGTAAAATCACTAATATGAATTTGAAGAAACTAAGCACCTGGGCTGCGAGCTGCGGACTAGGTGTTAACAGTAACAAAACCGAGTTGATGCTTTTCACCACCAAAACCAAGGTACCACCTTTCACTCTACCTCAGTTAAACAGGGGCAATCAGGTCCTGTCCAACGGATGCACTTAACGTCATCCTGGACCTTCTTCCGATTGACCTCTTTATTAAATATCAGGTATCCTGCAGTATCTTGAGATTCAAAGAAATAAGCTGCTGGAAAACTAGATCCTACGGGCACTGCAACCAAACAAGCCTGATACCATCAGACATCCTAATCACAACCACCCATTACTGAATCCCTACCCTAAACACCTCAAAGAAATTTAGTCTTGCTCCCGTCAAGAATCGACTGGGAGGAAGGCGATGTGACGAAAGACTTCGACACAACTATCTTCACGGATGGTTCGAAGATGGAATGCGGTGTTGGTGCAGGTGTCTTCTGTGAATCTCTTAAGATTTCAAAATCCTATAGACTTCCCGATTTTGCCAGTGTACTCCAGGCAGAATTGTTAGCGATAAGAGATGCTTGTATAGCCCTTAAAAATATCCGACAGAACCAAAATGTAGCTATCCTAACAGTCAGGCTATTAAAGCCATTGATTCAGCTTTATCATCCTCTAAACTGGTCCAGCAATGCAAAGAGGCCCTCAAGGAACTTGATTTGAGCGTCACTCTAATCTGGATACCGGGCCACAGAGGCTATGAGGGAAATGAGAAGGCAGATGAGCTAGCTAGGCAAGGATCAGCCATTCACAACTCATTGGCAGTGAGAGTATATGCTCCTCTTGGAGTTGTGAAGGGCTATATCCTGACCAAATACACATGAGAAGCAAATCATAGGTGGAGTAGTTCAACGAGTTGCGTTATATCTAGGAAAATCTGGCCCGCCTATAACAAACCAAAATCAATGAATTTAATTTCCAAACCAAGGCATGACATAGCCAGTTGTCACAAGGAAAAGTAGCAAATTGGTGATTATCACTTGTGACTATCACCTTACGTAGACAAAATTTGTGATTTGTGATTATCACCGATCACAAATCACCTTACACGATTCCACCCCAGGATTGTCGCTACCTGCACGGGGCATTGGCCTGTAGGGGAGCATGCGGCAAAATTGGGTATACCACATAACTCTTTCTGCCGTAGCTGTGAGAACCAGGAAGAAAAAGAAACGGTCCCACACTTTCTATGCCATTGTCCGGCCCTGGCTGGGAAAAGAGCACTCTACTTAGGTAAAGAATTCTTCAACGGTATTGAGGAACTCTCAGAATTCAAGATCAAAGATATGATCTAATACCTCAATAACACAAAGTGGCTTTAACGCCCCCCCCTTATTTCTCCCTCACTAAATGGCACTATGAGATAATAGGCCGTAGGGTAGGAGAATAATACAACATTATATATAGGACTGTACATGCGGAACATACATCATCCATAACCCTTTTTCAAATCCATTTAGAATCTCACGAGGTATGGTATCAAAACGGCGCACTCAGCGCTAATTGTGTCCTACGCGAAAGTAGGACAGCCATTTCTACCTGCAAATATGGCCAAGCATAGACCTGAAAAGGTCAAAAGAGCAGACAAAATATAAGCTCCACAATTGGAGTCATAGCAGGACACTGCCTCGTTGGTAGACATGCTTTGAGGCTAGGGGTCTACGCAAACGACTTCTGTAGAACCTGCCTGGACAAGGAGAAAGAGGAAACAGTCCAACACCTTCTGTGTACATGTCCGGCATTCCCAATAGAAGTTATAACTATCTCGGTAATCCCTTCTTCGATAATACCAGTGAACTGGCAACGATCGACACAAGATGTCTCTCTTGCTTCATTAAAAGTACAAAATGGTTTGTTTGAGTTCATTACTCTCCCATCCCATGAGTAACCTCTTTAGTGGTATCACAATGGACCCTTGAGGTCTAAGTGAGTCAATAACTTCTAGACAGCCACTCCAACCTAACCTAACCTTTGCACAGACGGAGGATTTAATATTTTAAAACGTGGTGTCAACTAGATATTTAGTCTCGCGATCTGGGTCCAGAAGGGGTACTGAAAGCACGCGTTACATGCAAGATTGGTTCTTTTCTTGCATATGTATTATGTATTATTGTTAATTAATCATTGTATCTGGTTATTGTAGGTATATTTGAATGCCTAATTATATTTTTTTGAACCAAATCAAATTTTCCGAAGGTAAACTCTCAACAATTTGCCATGGTGATTGTTGGACTCCAAATTTTCTTAAGAAATACGGAGACGATGGAACTGCAATAGCTGTCAAAGTTATCGACTACCAATTAACACGGTAAGTGGAGTAAGATTGACAACCTCAATTACGAACAATATTTATTTCTTATAATGTAGATGTGCTTCCATTGCATTGGACATTGCTCTTTTCATTTATTCCTGCACAAGTCAAGAATTGAGAGAACAACATTATACGTCATTACTAAGGGTTCGTTCTATGCGAAAAAAATATTGTTGAATGATCATTTCATTTGATAAATTGTTTCAGGATTATCATGAAAGTGCCAGTGCTCTCATCAAAGATCTTGGATCTAATCCAGATGAAATTTTTACTTTTGACGATTTATTAGCTGAAATGAAAGAATGCGGAAAGTTTGGGTTAGGCATGGGCATTGAAGCTATGCCAATGTCATTAGTTGAGGACGATGAATGTTTTGATTTAGACAATATTAAAGAAAATGCAGTCCTAACTGATGTTTGGAACATAACTCCATTTACCGATAAAAACAAACAAAAGAGAATAGCCGATATTTTTAAACATGCTATTGATGAAGAATATATTCACTGATATATGAATGTAAGCAATAAAAAACTAATCATTGATTTATAACCTTCAGTATCTTGCAGTGAGAAAATGACAATAAATTGAACAACTAGTTCCGAACTTATACAATGATTTTAATTGAATGAAGAATAATTAATTTGGAAAATATCAAAATATAAACAATATACCAAAAGCTTATATAATCTGAATGAGTGAAGTTGTTTTTAAACAAGTAGTTTCATATTATCTTTAACACCCTTCCTCAATCATATCTTCACTCGGACAATAAGTACATACAATGTGGTTTTGATCTACGTGGTCCTTGACGAAATGAATTTTAGTGTCGATGTGCTTGGTCCTGTTGCTTAATTTTTGTTCTTTAATCCTACGCAGACAGCTCTGATTACTTACTTACTTAGCTGTCTCCAGTTTCGCACGCCAAGTTGGTTCAGGTCCTCTACCACCTGTGTGCTCCACCTGAGTCGCGGTCTTCCTCTTCTGCGACGTCCTTCCGGGTTGGATTCGAAGACTCTACGTTGGACATTAACTTTTCTGGCTAGGTCAGTGTCGCTGTACAGCTCGTACAGTTCTTGGTTGAATCTTCGTCTCCATTCTCCATTAATGTATACAGGACCAAAAATCACTCGAAGAATTTTTCTCTCAAAGCAGCCCAAAGCGTTTTCATGGGATGTCGTCATGGTCCATGTCTCTGCACCATACATGAGGACCGGGATGATGAGGGTTTTGTTGAGTGTCACTTTAGTTGCTCGGGAGAGGACTTTACTACTCAATTGCCTTCTAAGTCCAAAGAAGCAGCGATTATCAAGATTGATTCTTCGTTTGATTTCAGCGCTGGTGTTGTTGTCTGAGTTGATAGCAGATCCCAGGTAGACAAAGTTCTTAACTACCTCAAAGTTAAATCTGTCTATGTTGACATTTGTTCCGAGCCTCGATGTTGGCAGTCCTTCCTTGTTGACAGCATTAACTTGGTCCTGCCCTCGTTGACCGCTAGACCCATCTTCCTTGCCTCCGTCTCAAGACTCACAAACGCTCCACTGACATCACGCTGTGTTCTTCCAATTATGTCAATGTCGTCTACGTATCCTAGTAGCTGGACGGACTTTTGAAAGAGTGTGACTCTGGTGTTGACGTTGGAGCTTTGCACAATCTTTTCAAGAATGATGTTGTAGAAATCGCTTGACAAGGCATCGCCTTTCCGGGTCTGAAGCCACACTGATAAGGACCTATCAGGTTGTTGACGAAGGGCTTCAAACGTTCACACAGCACGGCAGACAAGATCTTATAGGCGATGTTAAGGAGACTTATACCTCTGTAGTTGGTGCAGTTCAGAGGATCTCCTTTTTTGAGGATCGGGTATACGATGCTGAGGTTCCATTCATCGGGCATGCTTTCCTCCGACCAAATCTTGCATGCTCCTAACCAAATCATCTCCAGCTGCTTTGTACAGTTCGGCAGCTAGCCCGTCTGCTCCAGCGGCTTTGTTCGACTTGAGCTTACATATCGCTATCTTTACTTCGCCCATGTCGAGTGGGTGGAATGGACAGCTCTGATTATCTTCAAAAATTACGGTTGGAGATGTTTGTTGAATTTTCATATCTTCTAGCAGCCGACGAATCCATATAGCTTCTTTGCATGCATCGGATAATGCAATAAATTCGGCTTCTGTGGATGAGAGCGAGACACAGGATTGCTTTTTGCAACTCCAACTAGCACCTATTTCCTCTTTCATAGCAACTGTCCACTCGCTTCGTTGCTTACATTTAATAGCTTCGTTGTAAGATTTAGGTTTTACCAGAGACGAATCTGAAGTTGAAGCTGTAAGGCCTAGTCGATCTGGTGGTTTACCCTTTGTTGACCTTTCGGACTTACGAACACGGCCACTTATTTGACTACTAGGACTATCTGTATTCTCATCCAGACTTTGGAAAGAAGCATCATCTTCTAAAGGTAATTCTTGGTCTTGTGTACTTGTTTTGGGACAAGAAATTTCAACAAATATTTCCGAATCTTGATTTACCTCAGGCTCAATAATTTTAGTAATTTCAGTTCCCTTCATGAATTTAACGTCTCTACTTATTCTAATTTTCTTTGCTTTTTATATCGACTAAACGATACCCTTTTGAATTTTGATTATACCCAACAAATGTTAAAACTTGGGCTCTCGAATCTAACTTTCGACGGGTTTCTCTGGGAATTAAACAATAAGCTTTCGAACCGAAAATTTGTAAATGACTGATGTTTGGTTTTCTACCCTCCCAAAGCTCAAAAGGAGTAGACGGGATTGAACTCGATACCAACAAATTTTTTAAATAATTCGCTGCCATAAGGGCTTCTCCCCAAAAAGCATTCGACAATTCAGCTTCAGCCAACAAAGAACGAGCCATTTCCACAAGGGACCTATTTTTCCTCTCCGCAACTCCATTTTGTTGTGGAGAACAGGGTACTATGTACTGATGACGAATATCTTTGTTTTCAAGAAAACGTTTGAAATTGTTCGAGGTGTACTTCCCGCCATTATCTGAACGAATAATAGAAGGATATCTGCTGAACTTGTTTTTGACTTCTTCGAGAAAAATTTTGAGCTTATCGAAAACTTCGGATTTATCGTGGAGTAGATGCACTACTGTAAAGCGGCTAAAGTCGTCTATAAAGGTCAGAAAATAACGTTTTTTACCTGGTGTCATGGTTTGCATAGGACCACATACGTCCGTGTGGACTAAATCTAACACACGTTTGGATTTTGTTTCAGATTGCTTGCTAAACGGTATCCTAGTCATCTTGCATTGAATGCAAACTTCGCAGTTTTTTCTAACACCACAATCAGTAATATGAAAATCGCTTACCGTTTTTCCATGTTGCATCATCTTCACAGCATCAACGTCCCGGTGTCCAAAGATTTTGTGCCAATAGTGCTGGCAGTTTTGTAACTCACAATCCACTGTTAGGGCCTTTTGGTCGGAAGGTTGGCGAAGTCGGAAAAGGCCACTGGATGAGTCAGCAACTCCAATTTCCTTGCCGGACAATGTATGGATACTGCAACCTGTATCTGAGAATAGTTATTTGAATCCCATCTTCAAAATTTTTGTGACAGAAAGCAGATTTCCATGAAAAGAAGGAATGAACAACACATCCTTCACGTCAACGATCACCTTTTCACCTCTGCTATTCAGAAGAGCTAATAGGCAAAGTCCTTTGCCACTGGAAACCACAGATTCTTCATTTGCCACTGTTACTTTTTCACAAACGGACCTGTCCATTGTGACAAAATCTGACTCACGTGCGCTGATGTGACAGGTTGCTCCAGAGTCAACAACCCAAATACTCTTGTTATTTGCCATTGAGAAACAAAAGTTACCAACCTGTTCCATATTGTCTTCTCGAGCTTCATTTACATGGTTGTTTTGCCTCAACTTCTTCAGCTTCGAACAATCTTTCTTGATATGTCCTTTGGCCTTGCTTGCAATGATGGCAAACCTCTTTGTTACGTTCTTCTAGACTTGCCGATGATCTTAAAATGAATAAGCAAAATAGTTAAATTTTTGGCAAAAATAAAATATTTTTGTTGTTGATAATTTAAGATATAATACTTTTACTTCATAGATATGACTGTGGTGGCCAAAAATTCTGGTCAGATGCAGACGATAAGCTGATAACAGTTCGTCTGGCGATGGAATGCAATTTGCATCTGTTTTGTGGGGAAAATGTTTAACGGAAATAAAAACCGTTTTGCCCTTGTTTGCCCACAGTCAAGAGGACGTTCAAAAAAACAAACAAAGACCACATTCATCAGAATTAAAAATAAAGTTTGTCTTGGACGCTTCCAAAATTGATTTCATTGAAAACATTTAAAACTAGTCCTTATACAACATTTTTATTAGACATTTAAAAAAAAAAATTGTTAAGACCCAAAAAAAAAATTTCTATTTTTTTCATAGCCGTCTTCTTTATTTATGAACAGTTTTTTGATATCCTTGCAGCAGTTTTTCTGTTCATAAATGCATTGAAAGAATTTTTTCGGCAGAGCATGAGCAACTAGGCTGCATTTATGAACTCACGGTTATATAATCTGAATGAGTGAAGTTGTTTTTAAAAAAGTAGTTTGATGTTTTCTTTAACACAGTATACTGTAGTTTGGCACACGAAAATTGAAACGTTAGTCTTAATTATTCCGTTTTCATTTTAAGGAGGCATCTGGGACGATCGGGTTCAAAACTCAATTTTCGATTTAATGTTTGTATTAATTTGGCCTCAAAAGCACAAACGTCTTTATTCAAACGTTCCTTTTTTTTTGCTCCGCAATTTTTAAAATGAAGCAGTTTTTTACATTTCCAGATTTAATTAAGAAACGAGAACATACTTATTAATGGTTAGGTTAGGTTAGGTTAGGTTAGAGCGCTTTAGGTCCAGTGACGGCCATATGAGTTTTGTTTCTTCAACTGAAGATCAAGATTCAAAGAATCCTTCCATAACTCCTTATTAATGGTTACGTTGATGAAAAAAAAAGAAAAAGAGAACATCGTAGTGGAACCGCAGTCAGTGCTGAGGATATGGAAAGACCACTTCTCCAAGCTGTATAATGGCGATGACGAGCAAAACTCCGCCAGCAATACAGAACCATTCAATTTGGGTGCATGAAGGCCAACAATTCCAGCTCATCTGCAAAATTTGGTCGGAGGAAAGCATGCCCGATGAATGGAACCTCAGCATCGTATGCCCGATCTTCAAGAAAGGAGATCCCCTGAACTGCACCAACTACAGCGCTTTAAGTCTCCTAAACATCGCCTACAAGATCTTGTCTGCCGTGCTGTGTGAACGTTTGAAGCTTTTCGTCAAAAGCCTGATAGGTCCTTATCAGTGTGTTTTCAGACCCGTAAAGTCCACCATCGATCAAATATTCACCCTACGGCAGATCTTGGAGAAGACCCAGGAACTTCAAATCGATACCTAGCACCTTTTCATCGATTTCAAGGCCGCGTATGACAGCGTTTATAGAGACCAATTATATAGAGCAATGTCTAGTTTTAGCATCCCAGAAAAACTCGTTCTTTGTGTAAGATGACAATGGAAAACTCACGCTGTTCCATCATGGTCGGAAAAAAACCTAACGGACGCTTTTGATGTCAAAAAAGGTTTTAGACAAGGCGATGCGTTGTCATGCGATTTCTTCAACGTCATTCTTGAAAAGATTGTGCAAAGCTCCAACGTCAACGACTTTGTCTACCTGGGATCCGCTATCAACTCAGACAACAAGACCAGCGCTGAAATCAAACGAAGAATCACTCTTGCCAATCGCTGCTTCTTTGGACTTAGAAGGCAATTGAGTAGTAAAGTCCTCTCCCGAGCAACTAAAGTGACACTCTACAAAACCCTCATCATCCCGGTCCTCATGTATGGTGCAGAGACATGGACCATGACAACATCCCATGAAAACGCTTTGGGCTGCTTTGAGAGAAAAATTCTTCGAGTGATTTTTGGTCCTGTCTACATTAATGGAGAATGGAGACGAAGATTCAACCAAGAACTGTACGAGCTGTACAGCGACACTGACCTAGCCAGAAAAGTTAAGGTCCAACGACTTTAGTTGGTTGGGTCATGTAGAACGAATGGAAAATAATGCTCCGGCTTGTAGAGTCTTCGAATCCAACCCGGAAGAACGTCGCAGAAGAGAAAGACTGCGACTCAGATGGAGCACACAGGTGGTAGAGTACCTGTACCAACTTGGCGTGTGAAACTGGAGACAGCTAGCTAGGGGCCGAGCTGGCTGGAGATTTTTGTTGGGTGAGGCCCTGGTCCAACCTGGACTGTAGCGCCACCATAAGTGTTAATAAAAAAAGAAAAAGTGAAAGAAAAGAAATGTTAAATTATAAATGAGAAAACTAAAAAAAATCTGCTGCTTCTTCTGTGTTTTAAATACGAATAACATTTTTCGTGACGAAAATAAAAACTTAAATTTACATGAACAATAGAAATATTTTAAATTGGCAAAGTGATTTAAAAAAAAAGTATTTTTTCTTTTGAAAGAACATTTTCGGCGACAACATTCTCCCCTCCAGTGAGGAATCAGGATTAGGATTCTTCACTATTAACTATTATTGTCGACGTCAAGTACCGCCAACCTCACTACGGGTCTGTCATTAATTTCATTCGCAGTTCTTACAGATGCTCGTCTAAATTGTCCGTCTTTCGATGTAATAGTTTTAATGACTATTCTTTTTGGTCATGAGTACCTGGGCAAATTGCAAAATGCAACTCAAGTTCCAACAATTTGCAAAAATGGCATGACAGATATGGTCATCTTAATATAGGCAGCTTAAATAAATTATACACAAATAACATGGTCAATGGCGTTCTCTTAGGAAATGGCCCTGATAACTTTCAGTGCAAAATTTGTATGAAATCCAAAATTTGCTCACGAATCGTCGACGCGATCTAAGGATATTCTGGACCTTGTTCATACTAATGTATGTGGCCCTATGAGAACAGTTTCTCTTGGAGGCGCAAGGTATTTTGTTACCTTTATTGATGACAAATCGCGCAAGATATTTGTGTATTTTATGAAAACGAAAAGTGAGGTCTTCGCCGTTTTTAAAAAATGTCATTTAATGGTCGAATGTAAGACCGAAAAGCATTGCGTAACGAAAACAGGACTGAATACCGAAGCCATGAGTTTACAGAGTTTTTAGAAAACCGTGGCATCTGTGGTATATACTCCACAACAGAATAGAATTGCAGAACGTGCCAATAGAACTATTGTAGAGATGGCAAGATGTATGCTCATGCAATCTGGGCTAAATGAGAACATGTGGGCTGAAGCTGTTAATACGGCCGTGTTTATACGGAACCGATGCCCTACGAAGATTTTGATAAATGTAACCCCTGAAGAAGCATTGACCAACAGAAAGCCAGATCTCAGGATTTTCGGATGTACAGCATTTGCCCTTAAAAAGGCTAATATTAGGTCAAAATGTCATCCAAAGGGTGAAGAATTTGTCATGGTTGGATATTCCAACACCTCAAAAGCATATCGGCTATACGACAAAGCAAATAAAAGAATTGTTGAACGTAGAGATGTTTCATTTTTAAAAAGCGGAAATCGAACGAACGATTTGACTGATCTTGGAAGTTATTTGATGGAAGAAAATTATGAGACCGAGGGACATGTTGAACATCAGGTGAAAAATGACGATGATAACGTACAGAAAGAAACAAACTGGACTGAACAAGGGAGAGAGATAGTGAAAGAAGAAGAGTCGAATTTAGTAAGATCTGGTAAAGACGGTGCTTTAGAAGAGCATCAGGATCAAGAACTTGTCAAGCAGGATCAAGAATTAGTCAAGCAAGACAATAAAAATCTAGACAGGCCAAAAAGATACCCGAAACGAAAACGTTCAGCTACGAGTAGTGAAGATGATGTTGATGATGCTGTCAAGACTCCAACATTTGGTAGAGGAAGACCAAAAATCATTAGATCTGGGGCCCTACCATATGGCGTTTTTCTTTTTTACCTCTGAGTAGATTAGATCAGATCACGGATGTGTCAAAGCGAAGCTCTGAGCAGATCATATTCAATGTCCTCCGATTAAATAAAGAAACAAACTTGAGCACTGAACTGTAATTTTTTACTTATTATTATTTCAACAATTTTTTTTTCACCTGCAATAGACGCGCGACTGTCTTGGGAATCCATTTTTAATTTTATGTTTGTTTTTGTCTGTAAAATCCGAAAAAAACAAGTGAAGTGATCTTCGCTCAGCTATCTGCTCTTTTTGCTCGTTCGATTTATCCTGAGCAAATAGATTTAGCTCAAAGCATGAAAATTCTTAGCTCCGATACATCGGAGGTAAAAAATGTGTACGACTCGGTCGTACGAACTTACTCCTGTATTCCAAATTATAACTCATAAAAAACAAAAAAATAATTTAAATTGAAATATGTACAATGTACATCAAAAATAGATTCAATCTGAAAAAAATTGTTGTCATATGATTTCTTAAGAAACTGTTGATTTTTCAAATTTTTTTAATTCATTAAAAAAAATTCAAATTTGAAAATGTACCTCGTAAATACATTTAATTCCAAAAATTTAAGTGCCAAATAAATTTAAACCTTATTCTTGATTTATTGAATTTTTTTTTTTAAATCGTCGAAGCCGTTTTTTTTTAATTAATTTTTTATATATAAAATTTTTCAAAAATGTATAAAAATTAATTTGGGTATGCAGTATTCAAGAATATGTAAATATACATTTTATAAGTAAATTTCGATTATTAATATTGATTCGTTTTTGAGATACACAATTTTGAAAAAAAAGTTTTAAAGTATTTTTTAGAAATCCAAAAAAAAATTTCAAAAAAAAAATTACGTTGATCAGACTTTTATTTTTCGAGAAAATCTAATAACCAAAAAACGAATCTATGGGAGGTACCGTTTTGGAGCAATACAAATTTTTTTTTTACATAAAATACATGAATGTTTAAAAAAAAGATTAGAGGAAGTTTTAAAAAAAATCGTAGAAGCCGTTTTGGAGAAAATTGGAAGTTTTGGTTTTTGGCCAAAACAATCGTATGGTGGCTACCCTAAATTTTGATCTTAAGAAAAAAATAAAGAAACTGGGATATGAGTTTTTGCTCAAACCTCTAATTTTCAAGTTTGAAGTCAATCAGGCCAGTGGTTAAGGCTATAGGTGCCTGTAAACTTCCAGACAGACAGAAAGACGGAATCGCCGGACCCACTTTTTTCGACTTCTCTATCATCGTAATGTCATATCTCATCATCATCTCAAATTTTTATTTTTTACGAATTCAATACTTGCCATATATTCTATATGTCGCAAGTAAAAAGAAACGCAGATTTTTTTTTTGGCACATCCGTGATCTGATCAAATCTGCTCGGATTTAAAAAAGAAAAACATCAATAGAGGACATATATTACCTAGAGTCCCGACTTCGGTGGTTCGCTCTCTTTCGGCATACAAGCTGAAATTTTCACATTTATACCTTAAAAGTTCATAAGTGTTAGTTTCCCAATGCATTTCTAAAGGGACCTCTCACTAATACTTATGCACTTTTAAGGTATGTGTTCTCATTCCAGTTGTGGTGTAAATCCTCTAGCTTAATAGCCCGATTCTCCCCATCATCACTGATACCTCACAAGTCATAAGAAGAGGTGAAATTGATTTTGTGACTTTTTCGTATTCTCCCCCAAAGTCACAACTTGTGAGAGTCACAAAAACAATCGAAATTGTGATCTCCTTCAGAGCAGGTAATGACTAGCAAATTATTTGAGATTTGACATTTTGATTTTTGAGTAGTGAAAAAAATGGAAGTTGAAATGATTACTGCGCATATTAGATATTGACTAATGATTTTTTTCGTTCGAAGCTTTATTTAAAAAAATATAAATAAAAAAAAAAAAAAATAAAAAAAAAAGTTGTTGCTGAACTACTGAAAAATCATTTTAGTTCATTCAATTCAAAACAGCATCAGTGTAAGCATGATAAAATATTTGATACAAATTTCTTAAAAGGAACTTCAGTTTGTTGAGCTGGGGCCAGATTCTGTAATAAACGAAGCGAAAGCGAACGTTCGTTTTTCAAAAACGAAAGAAATTGTGCGAAAACAATAATTTGAATTCTGTATCGCATTTCGTTTTTGGTTTTGTATTCGTTTTTGCTTCAAATCAGAAAAAGTTTGTTGCCTACTTTTAGGATGTTGACAGTTGTAAAATATTGTGAGAGATGAGAAAGAAATTTTCATCGATACTTAAAACTTAAGAAAATCGATAATATATACATGTTTTTGGATATTAAATGAGACAAAACAAAGAAGAAAGCATTTATATTTTCTTTTTTAAAGTTTTCAAGTTCAATTTTGACCGTTATTAAGTGAAAAACACATTTTAAAAATGAGAAAACAACAAATGAAAAATTTCGATAGAAGTAAAATTTAAATAAACAAAAAGAAATTGAGAAGACTCATCACTATTATTGTGGCAGATTGTGTGAATAGGAATAATAAAAGAAATTTTCCAATCAAGCTACAAGGAAGTTTATAGGAAAATCTAATCGACTGATGCTAAAAAGATGACCAATTAGGACCGACCAACGAATTAAGCTGCTTCGGTGATATGGAAATTTCGGAAGATGTCCTCCTTTTCGAGATTCCTGCCACAAGCAATGTTTGTCAAAGCTCCGGATATTGCTCAATGATTACCTCAGATTACAGCTGAGGACATAAATAGCATTTTGAGCATCGATTGTTTATTGCCTAGATTTAGCATGACGCTAGCTGACCCCGCGAACTTCGTCTCGCCACCCTTCAGAGCAACTCCAATAACAATTTTCCCTTATAAAACCAATGAGTTTTCAGAGTTTTTCATCAAAAACTTTCTGTTTTCCATTTGAAAACCCATTTTAAAATTTTCCAGTTTTCCATTTGAAAATCAATGCACCTGCAATACAATGCAATTGGTAGGATCCTCCATCCACCCAAGAGCTCTAAAGAAGAGCAGAGCCTCAGAATTGGAGGAATATAATATGTAGCGCGTGTTCCTGTTTTAAGGTGTAAGTTGTCCAACACATATTTGAACGCTCTTTATTAAGCCGGAAGCATTGAATGAAGCTAGAATATTAATCAACGATACATAGGTACTTTATACTAGTAATTAGTGTAAATATTTGTAACTCGCACTTTTTTTCCGGCAATGTAAACGGATCGGAACGGTCCCTAAGATTCCTTCTCAAGTTTCTTAAGTTGAGAGTTTCAGAACCATTATCGCTATCACTAAAAAACAACGTCAAATATTCTTGCAACATTTTAAAAAATCGTTAATGGTGAAGTTTTTTATTAAAATTTTGATAGCAAACAACACAAAAGAAGAAAAACGACAAACAATTTGCTTTCGTTTACTTTTTTTCGCACGCACAAAAAAAGTTTTCGTTTTTCAAGTTATATGAAGCAAACCTTTCGCACAAACGAAAACGTTCGTTCGCTTTCGCCTTACAGAATCTGGCCCCTGAGTTGTTGATTGGCAAATTTGAAATCTTTTAAATTTTTTCAATGAGAAGCTGATGACATTTCCTTCACCTTCGCTGTGGTGAGTTTCGTTGTGACTTTAGCTGTGAGGATTAGGGGAGAATCCGACAAATGTTATCGAATCACAACAATCCTCACGAGAAATAGTCACATGTGCTTATGACTTGTGATTCCTCACTAGGGGGATAATCAGGCTGTAAATTTAGAAAATAGATTCCGTTAAGTTCAAATAAAAAAAAAAAACCTTAACATCCAAACAAATTCATGTAATATGAGCACAGCATAGCATATAGCACAGGGATGGCAAACCTTTTTTTGACTGCGTGCCAATTAATATTATTTTTATAAAATGAAAATACATGCGTGCCAATAAAAATTATTTTTATTAAATGAAAATATGTACATGGATTTTAAAAATTATACACTAGTAAAAAAAATTAAAGGAACACTTGAAAAAACTCAAAAATTTACTGGTGTTTTATAAGGCTGTATCTCAGTCGAAAAAAATCGGATTAAAGTGAAATTAAAAGGTTATAATTTTTTCTTTTCAAAATATTTTGAGCTAAAAAGTACCGTTAGTCGTTTTCGCTTGAGCGTAAGAAATGTTAACTCAATTTCAAAATTTAAAAAAAAAATAAAGTTTGGTTTGTCATAAAGTGAGCGGAAATTTTTTTTCAATCCAACCAATCTAAGATTCAATTTTAGAATTTTGTTGGCATTGATCCCCTGTTTGTTTTAGATCGCTACGATTTTCTTTTAGTCAAAAAATAGGTTAACATATACAAACAAAATTGACTTAGAAAAAAAAAATAAAGGCAGATTTGGAAAATGTATTAAATTTTCTACACAAAAACATTTAAAAAAATAAAAATAGTGTTTTTTCAATCTTTTCTATCAATTTTAAAAAAGGTCCAAAATATGCATTTTTCAACTTTTTCATAAAAACTGCCGTTATTTTGTGGCTTTTAGTTTTAGTGATACAACTAATCTGAGGCTTAATTATTAAAGCTCATAAGATTTCCTTGATTTTAGTAAAAATTTCGCATCAATACAATTAACCGTTTCTCTGTTTCGATCATGTTAAACCACCTGACAATATCACGTCGTTGGGGATGGTATTCCATTTTTATTTTTACGATTTTCGACTTATCGGGACATCGAAGAAATAGGAAGGAAGACGAGAGTACCCAGATTTAAGAGAATTGCCATCGGTCCAACGTGGTTCCCAACAAATATGGAATACCATCCCAACGTGATATTGTCAGGTGGAATAACATGGAAAAAAATGTTTGGTAAGTTTGATTGATCGAAACAGAGAAACGGTTAATTGTATTGATGCGAAATTTTATGAGCTTTAATAAGTAAGCTTCAGATTAGTTGTATCACCAAAAGCCACAAAATAACGGCAGTTTTTATGAAATAGTTGAAAAAATTCATATTTTTGACCTTTTTCAAAATTGATTGAAAAAAATTGAAAAAAAGCAATATTTTTATTTTTTGTGTAGAAAATTTAATAAATTTTTCAAATCTGTCTTTTTTTTGTGAGTCAATTTTTAGCAGAGATATTAGAGTCCAAAGTCAAAATTGTGTTTTTGCATGTTAACCCATTTTTCGATTCGAAAAAAAAAAATCGTAGCGATCTTAAACAAACAGGGAATTAACGCTTACAAAATTCTAAAATTGAATCTTAGATTGGTTGGATTGAAACAAAATTTCTGCTCACTTTATGACAAACCAAACTTTAATTTTTTTTTTTCAATTTTGAAATTAAGTAAACATTTCTTACCCTCAAGCGAAAACGACTAATGGTATTTTCTTAACTCAAAATAATTTGAAAAAGAAGAAAGAAGAAAAAATTATAGCCTTTTAAAAACTTTTCATTTCTCTTCAATTCGACTTTTTTCTTCTGAGATACAGCCATTTAAGAAACCACTCAGTTTTTGAGTTTTTCCAAGTGTTCCTTTAATTTTTTGTCTAGTGTAATATAATTATATTTTAACGTTATGAATAAAGGCGCCAGAAATCTGGATGTCTGTTTTTACATATCAAAATTTATGCATTAAATTTGAATTGAGTTCACAATTTTTTCAATATCAAAAATGCATTTGGATTAGTCAGTACATATGAATGAAAATGAAAAATTTTATACGTGCCAGCAAAAATTTATCTGCGTGCCACTTTGGGCACGCGTGCCATAGGTTCGCCATCCCTGATATAGCATATATAATTACATTATTATTTGCCAATATTTGTATCAAAAATATTAAAAATCTTAAAAAGAACGCAAAAAAAATTGAAATCGTATGTGACACCCTAAGGAACAAACAACATCAATACTACAATCGGGCCTTTAGTTTTTTATTTGCTGTGGTGAAAGTTTTGACAGCTAATGTCAACAATTGGCGTTTTTCTTTTTTACCTCCGAGCAGATTAGATCAGATCACGGATGTGTCAAAAAAAAAATCTGTTTCTTTTTTAGCTCCGATTAAATCGGAGCTAAAAATTTTCATGCTCTGAGCTAAATCTATTTGCTCAGGATAAAATGATCGAGCAAATAGAGCAGATAGCTAAGCGAAGACAACAACCGTAATCTGATCTAATCTGCTCGAAGGTAAAAAAGAAAAACACCAAATATTTGACATTTTCAATTAAATAGAGAAATGCAAGGAAAGGGTAAGTATTGCAAACAATACGCCAGTTCCACCTAACAACATCTCACTGAGATCTCAGAGATCTCAGAAATTTTTTAAGTGGAACAAAAAATCTCAGCTGAGAATTGAGATTTTTTTCTGAGATCTCTGAGATGAAAATATTTTGGATTCGATTTCTCACTGAGCTATTTTGACCTGACTGACATTATGTACAACAACAATTTGTAAGTTAACCATTTTATCTCAATGAGAACTGAGAATTATGTTCCATCAAATGATTTTGCCTCAGTCAAAGTGACATTGAGATCTCAGTGAGATGTTGTTAGGTGGAACTGGCCTAATTATTTCTATCGGCCTTATTACCGTACCCGATCGGAGAAAAATTCTCTCCGATTCGTACAATTTCTACGAATTTTCTACCACCGTATACTTTCGGACACTTCAATCGTAGACATCTACGAAAAAATTTGAAACCTGCGTCGGAATTTGAAATTGAGAGCGACGTTTCGCTATTTCATGCGATGCACTGCGATTTGTTACTTACTGTTTTCGTCCGATTGTCTCCGAAGCAAAAAAGTGTCGGAACTAAAAATATTTTTTAACTCACAAAAGAACAAAGAAGTGCGTCGGTACGCATCACTAATTTTTGTACGAATCGGGTACGGTGAAGGAAATTAAACTTCAGAGTTCAGATCGGACATTTTCTCCGATCGGAGAATTCTCCGATCGGGTACGGTAATAAGGCTGTATATATTTTATTTCCCAATTGCTTCTAAGAACAATCTTCCGAAAACCTTTCTCTCTTTCAGTTTGGGAAATTGTCACCGGACTTTGCGTTCAAACCATCGAAACCGGAGACACGGTTCGTTGTGTGGCCTGGTGTCCCAATGTCAAGTTGCCTTTTATTGCAGTGGCGTCAGGCAATCGTCTACTCCTAATCAACCCCAAGATCGGTGACAAGCTGATTGTGAAGAAGACAGGCGATCTGCTGGACGAACTGCCCAAAGTCGACGAAATGGATAGTGAGCGCATCAAAACCGCCGTCCAACACAATATCATAGAGGACATATATTACCTAGAGTCCCGACTTTCCTCGTCCCTTTCCGAAAACACCCGCACATCTCGTCTGAGGTGAACTCTCACGATCCTCTCTTAATTTCGTGTCCGTGAAAATTTTAGAAAGAAAAAAAAAACAAAACTTCACCTCAACCGTGGGCAAATTTTTTTCCTGGGCCCAAAGTGACAGAAGCCAAAAAAAGAAGAAGAAAAAAAATCATTTGTTTATTTGTTCCAGATGAAATCTAAAATTGTCGCAACAAATCATGTTTCTGGTGGATTTATCAAGCAACGAATTGAATTTGGAAGAGGGTAGAACACTCATAAAAGAGGTATGTTTATTTCTTCAATAAGGTAAATTCAAAAGTCCTGAAGATTTTTGAGTATACGCTGTGTGTTTCTTGTTTCCACAATCGCCATATTTGCAGGTCAAATAACTCCTAGAAAACATCGAAGGAGGCACTCAAAATGCTATTTGCGAAGCTAAATAGATTCACTGCTTATCAACGAGGATACCGATCTGGCCCTTGTCTAGTTCACAGAGAAGTTTGATATTTTGTTCCGGAATCGATTCTGTGGGACGATTATATACACAGCGGTGGATATCATGCGAAAGGATTTGCATGAAATAACATTGATAGCCGAACAAAATAGCACTGAAGAAACAATCTATTTCTCTTCCCGCGGTGTATGACGTCAAAGAGCATTTTGGTAAGAAATTCATTATAAATAGTGAAGTGTACAACCAGTACAACACTGCTTATTTTGCAATCTAGGAACTTATCCATTTGATGGAAAAAATAATCCGACATGCTGGTGCGGTTGACGGTGTTCTGAGTGAACAGTTGATATCAGTTATTCCAACTCTAATCCACACAACTGCCAAGGTTTGATGCATTGCAGTGTGTGCAATTCAACCCCAAGTACATGATGTTGGCGTCGGTCGGTGCATTTTGGTGACCGACATCTGAAGGATTGTAAAGGCGGGACGAGAAAAAGACAATTTTGTGTTATTATTTGTATTACAATAAAAACAGTTCTAATCTAATGCCAACAAGAATTTCAGACCTATAATTTTATTTACAATCTCAGATGTTTTAAGTGTCCCCGGATTCTTTTTTTCTCTGTGCATCGTAGTACTCGCGGATGACTACCAAGAGCTATTCCAGATTTGTACCCATCTTCGCACTGATTCCGATTATTGGTTGTTAAGTTGCTGTTCGAGTTCCTTTCAATTCCATTCAGTTCGGCTTCTTGCTTGTCGACTTTATTTGCAACAATTATTCCCAATTGATTGATTTCATTGTCAGGAATCTCGTAATGCTTCCAGGGCTCTTCGCTAGAAGCGTCTAGCACGAACATCAATACCGAACACCTCTCAGTATACTTGAGAAACTGAATACACAAACCCTTGTTTTTATTTGAATCTGGAATGAGTCCTGGCAAATGTGCGACTGCTACTTGTTCGCAGTCATCGTACTGGATCATTCCGATGTGAGGTTTTAAGGTTGTGAATGGGTATGAAGCGACTTTGGGATTTGCCCTAGAAATTGCTATCAGGAGTTGTTCAATGGTGTAAGCCAGATAGCTTTTCATTGAATGTTGTTAAATCGAGGTCCGGTCCCCTGCCCAATCCGGTGTCATCTTCACTGGAACCAATATTCAACACTGATGACGATGACGACAAGGATGAGGATCTCTTAATGGACGAATTCTTGAAATTCAATGAACAGCACAATAAAGAAAACCAACAGCCATCATCAGAACCAAGCCAAGAGCCGCAGCTTAAAGCAGAGCAAAAGAAAGAAGAGAATGACACGAATTTCAAGAACTTCTTCAACCAATATCGCGAATCCCTAAACCTGCTCTACGAAAAGCAACACAATTCAACATTCTTCCACTCTTTACTTTTTATTATTTTGTTTTCCTTGAATGTACAAACGTAACATCAGTTTACAGCGCGTCTGATGTGCCTCATTCTTAACGCCTCATATAAAATATTTTAATTCATTGATGTTGAAAGTCATCTATATTGAGTTTGTATTTGATTTTAATTTTAGATTAAATATTAATTTAAAACACGCCACATTAGCCATAAGCTTCTTACTGGGCCATGGCCGCCTTCTTGCACTGTTGCTTCTTAACAGCCGAAATACACTTGGCGATGGTTGGGAATGCCCTTGAAATTGAATCGGTCATAAAGTAGTCCTGGAGTTCTTTCTGCTTGACGTCGACTTTAGTGTTGTCTACATTTTAGGATTACAAATATAGATGTACAGTTAGAACTGACCTGAAATCAACAGGGAATATCAAGAAAACTTACTGGACTTAATTGCTCGTCCGATCCAGCACCTAAAACTGAACCTTTAAGCTTGCCATGTCGATTTAGATGTGAAGCAATGTCTTCAATGCGATTCCTCAGTTCGTCAAGGGTGTCATAGGGTAGGGGTGTGCCAACAACTTCGGACAAAGCTCTGATAATTTTCCAATCTTCACGAGCATAGCCGGGAGGATGCTGCAACAAGTGTCTGTTGGACACGACCTTCGGTATTCACATAACTTGCTTGTTTTTCTGTGTATGCGGCACCAGGAAGCACGGCATCGGCAATTGTTGCTCCAGCATCTCCGTGGTGTCTAATGTAGACAACAAAGCAATCCTTGGGCAATTGGTCGCGCTTGACGACTCCAGCATCGGCACCAAGCAAAAACAATACTTTGGGTTGGGCTTTGATTGCCGCGTTGACGCCTGGCTGACAGCCTATGTCAAGTGCTCCGGCTTGAGAGGCATTTGTCTGCAGAACATTGAAATTGAAGGCTTTCCAGTTGGGTTTGCTCAATTTCTTGGCATAAGAACGGATCGTAGCATGAATTCCAGCGCCATCATTGCGTTCCAAGAGTTCAGCACCAACGATGATGGCTGGTTTCTTGTTCGGTGCACAAAGTTTCGGAGCCATAACGGTTGATGAGATCCTTCACAGCGACCATCGATTCCACATCGACCAATTGACCGTCTACAGCGGCAATTGATCCTTTTGACTCTTTCTGGAGAGCCTTGGCCACAGAAAACAAAGCACCTTCCCATTCAACAGCTTGCAATTCTCCGTTTGGCAGACGAACCATTGGGACAACCAAACGTTGCCCCTTCAAGCCATCGTAAGCAAAGCGAGACTTCGTTTTCACGGGGAAGGATTCGACTTTGGGCACTTCGGCCATCAGATCGTCTGTTTTCTTTACGTCTGTTAGGACAGGCTCGTGCAGTTCGGCTAGGAAGCTCTTGAATACAGTTGCACAATCGTAGACTGTGTACCCTTCGGTCAATTCGAAGAGCTTGTCACTTTGAATGAGCGCTCGCAGTTCGTTTTGCCGGGAAGCTGAGCCGGTTTTACGGAATATTCCTTCTTGAATAACATCTGCAAGGGAATAATGAATGAATCAACAATCAGGAGTGTATGAACAAGAGAACACTTACTCTCTTCCATTTGAATGAACATTTTCAGTTGCCTAAGCTGGTTAATAAAGATAGTCTAATGACGAACGATTTGATTCCGGGGGACTGGCATTGGCTTTGCCCGATGTGCAACTTTTCATTTTCTTTGATAAACGATTCCATTTCTTCAGTTTTCCTTTCTCATAGTAGACCACTTCATGACAGGGAAGATCAAATCTAATAGACAGATTTCACATGTAGGAAACGACAAATATTAGGTCTTTTCGGGTAATTCACTCACTTTAGATCCAGTTGAAAGGACAGATGCATCCGGACAAGGGTTTTAAACTTTTCGTAATTACTCCGACGCATTTTTTCCGCAATATCTATGTCGGATAGATGCACAACACACACTTCTTTGGTGTCCATTTTATTGTAATGCAATAAACTTTTAATTTGTTTACATGAAACAGGAAAAACTATAATTTTCAACAAAATAAATCGAACAAAAATCATGCTTAGAAGGGGGACGAGAAAAACATGTTCGTTTATGGTTTTGAATTTTCTATATTGCTCAAAGCACTAGATTAATGCCCAATTTCATGAACAAACACTAAAAGTACTTATAGCAAAAATCTTTTTAAATTTTATCAGACCCTTAAAGTTTTTGAGTTTCACCAACTTAAAATGGGAAATTTCAGGGAAATTTTTGTCAAAATTGACATCCTCATGAAAATATGTGAGAAAAAATGAGAAAGCGTTATATCCAGTTTTTGAAATATTCTATGACACTTTTAAAAATTTTTTTTTTTAAATGGGCATTTAGTTTTAACAGGTGTTTAAAAGCTTGTTTACACAAAAAACGCTTGGTGAAATGGAAAAATCTGATTTTACGGTTTAAAAGCCTGTTAAACGTGTAAAAGTTGTTTATGAAACTGGGCATAAATTTGATAAAAGTTTAGCTAAGTTGTTTTTAATAACATTTAAAATCGCAAAAGCTTAAATTACTATTTTTAAAAGCAAAAACGTAGAAGAAAAATATTTTTCGCGAATTTCTCAAACCGCTTACATTTGAATTGAAAATTTCGCAAATGTCAATATTGTTGACATTAGCTGTCAAAAGTTCCACCACAGCAAAAAAGAAACTAAAGGCCCGATTGTAGTATTTATGTTGTTTGTTCCTAAGGGTGTCGCATACTATTTCGATTTTTGTTGCGTTCTTTTTAAGATTTTCAATATTTTTGATACAAATATTGGTAAATAATAATGTAATTTTATGCTAAAAGTGCAAAGAAACAAAGTAATATATTTATTTTTCATATTACATGAATTTTTTTTGCATGTTAAGGTTTTTTTGAAAAATTTGAGCTCAACGGAATCTACTTTTTTGAAATTTGAGCTAGAGGTTTTACACCACGACTGTAATGGGCACACATGCCTTAAAATTGCATAAGTATTAGTGAGAGTTCCCATAAGAAATGCATTGGGAAACTAACACTTATGCACTTTTAAGGTATAAATGTGAAAATTTCAGCTTGTAGGCCGAAAGAGAGCGAACCACCGAAGTCGGGCCTCTAGGTAATATATGTCCTCTATGCACAATATTCGCATTTATGACCTCGTAAGCAGAAACTCATCAAGAAACTGCTCACAAACTCCAAATGGATTTCAGGAATGTCCATCCATCCGAAGGGCGACAACTTGCTTGTGTTAACTTATTACAGGAAGATGCTGTTATTCGATGTGTCGACGAAACCCTACCACACAATGAGACGCTTTGCCGTAGCGTAATTGCAAATGTAAGGGTTCGACTGCAAGAGTGCAATGAAAAAGACGGCCATCATGATGATATCGCTTTTAAAAAATAAAATCCGCATTGTTAATCTGAATTTATTTGAAACAAAAATAAATAAAAGTTAAGGAGTTTTTTTTACATTGGAATTTAAAGTTGTACATTATCCACTGGACACCCTTTACATAAATGTACATATACAAATACATACCTAAATATTTTCTGCTTGACTGCAATCCCTTGTTTTATTACATGAAAATATGTAAATTTTCTATTTGTCAATATTTTTGAACGAATTTGAATATTCGTATGTAAAGTGATCAGTTTAGATTATATTTTGTTGTAGTGAGAAAAGCATTATTTTTTAACATTTGCATCGTTTGTGATTTCAAATATATACATTTTATTTTTCCTAAACCTTCTACCCATATTCCTCTTTAGTTTGGAAAAAAATTTAAGAATATCGGTCAACCGGTGTGGTCTCCAAATAAAAAAAAAAATCCTCTATTTTTTTCAGATTTTTATCTATACGCCTTACTGGCCCTGTATCGAAGTGAAATTCTAATACTAGGGACATTGCGGCTGATTTTTTTTATTATTCCCGTATATCTCCACTTCGGCTTTACCGATTTTATTAAAATTTTGCACAATTATACTTCACATTATCCTTAGTGATATTGCATTCCAAGATATTATTTAAAATATATTTTTCAATATCAAAAAAATCGGAAAAGAGATCCATTTTTATAGTACCTTTTGGGTTTTATAACTCTTTTCAAGATTTCTCAAAAACGGCTCAACCAATTTTTTGGAAATTTCGTCAACACATTTAAATGCACTGTCTGAATAATGTTGCATACAGAAGATCTGTCAAAACAAGCAGAGAACATACAATAAAAACTTAGCACTATTCACATGAGCACGAGCAACGACCAACGAATGAACGAAAATTCTTCGATTTTGCCATTTCTTTCATATGAGAATTTTTAATTCGTCGCGAATGAACAGCCAAAACACAAAGCAAACAAACATAAACATAAACATAAAATATACTTTTATCGTTTTGTTGAGAAATTGTAAGGAAATACGGTTTCAAACGTATCTAAAATCACTTTTCTTCATTCATTCGTGTCGTTCGATAGTCGTGCTCATGTGAATAGTGCTTGATTTAGATAATGCCAGAGAAAAAACATGATTCTATGTCCTCACCAAAAAAAAAAAAAATTAAAAGCGATAGCGAAATCGATGAAACATGAAAATTGAAAATCATTCCTATTTCTATACTTTTTTGTACTGTACCTGAAACTGACCTGTGGTGCGTTTCTGTAACTCTTCTCAACTGGTTTTTTCTCAACTGGTAGAGAATGTGACGTCACTATGACGTCATTCTCAATTGAAGTGTTTCTGTAAGTGTGGTGAGTTGAGAATTCAATTCTCTACTAGTAGAGAAGTTTCTCGATTGCATTTTAGCATGTGAGAACTATCACAAGCAGTTGAGAGTTACTTCCTTCACTATGCGGCAAATCATGGTTTTACTTATCGGGCATACAAAATCTTGCCCAATATCTCTTAAAAATGAACCAGTGGCATAAAAGTGTAATGCAGCTACCATTCGTATATGCTTTGGTATATACGTGCTCCTAATTCCCGTTTTTAAAAATGGACTAATTTCGCTCAATAGAACAATTGCGACATCTTTCGTTAGTCTAAACAATTCAATAAAACGCGCTTCTGGTATTTGAAAGGGATCAGTGGAATCCCTTAATGAACGGCGCTGAATGCGCAGCATATTTCGGCGGTCGTAGGCGTCGGCTAGAATAAGTAAGTACAATTCCATTTCCACAAATTCTATAAATGAACATGAGCGTTTAAAAAAAAAACAATACATAAAATATCATTCATATTAAATAATTACCACGGCAAATAATTATATTTATAAGTTATTTGTTTTATTTATTTGTAATATGAAGTTATTTTAAGTTCTAATTTAACAATTTTCACAACAATAAGCACAAATCTTAATGTAAACAAACAAATTTTCTCAATCTCTTATGTCAAATTGTCAACTCAACACAAACTTCTCAATTGGTGAGTTTCTCGACTTACAGAAACACTTTTTTCTCAACGATAGAGTTTAGCCAGTAGAGTCGATGATACGTCACACTCAGTAGAGAACTTCTCAACCAAGTTACAGAAACGCACCACTGGTTAAGTTTATTTCCCACTGTACCTGCTTAAAAACACCGCTGTACAGAAAATATGAAAATATAATCAAGGCTTGCATTGTATATGTATATTCTAGGCCACAGATACCATGTTTACAAGAGGTATTGAAGCGAGCTTCAAACTCGCTTTGCCCCTTTGTATACCTGTGTTGAGTTGAAATGAGCTTCAACCGACTCGACTCCGCTTCAAGAGCGGAGTCGAGTAGAAATTTGTGCTTAAAAACCTAAGTTGAAGAGTTGGCAAACTGTCTGACGCGTGTGTGAGTGCAACTCATCTGAACACTGAACACAAGCTACATATTTATTTTTCACTCGTGTATCTTCCGTCTTGTGCATTTTCTAACTAAAAACTAAAAACACAAGTGAACAAAACTTCAATATGTACTACGATGATTTGAGATACGCCAGCAGTTTTCATCTCAACATTTTTTCAACTAAACTCCATCTGGAGTACTCAATTCAAATGAGGAAAAACCTGGGTCAAGAATTCAACCCTAATCCAACTCGAGCTCTCAATTCTGCTTGTAAACGTAGTAAGAGCTGCGTTCTTATCGCTGACTATAGTTGACTATAATCAACTATGGTTGACTATTTCTCGTTTTTGCACGCCAATAGTTACGATTCGTAACCACAATTGTCGTTTTTGCGGTCAGTGTTAATGTGTCAAATCGTAACTATTTCTGACTTTTCCTAATTCATCTCAGGAGGTGAGTTGAAAGTGGTTGTTATGTCAAAGTGTTTTTTTTTTTTTTTTGTATAATGGCGTTTTTAATAATTGTAACTCTGGAATCTAAAAATAACATTCTGGTTGTGCATTTTTTACAACCGCGTAATCGTAATCGTATTTTTTTTTTTTGTATAATGGCGTTTTTAATAATTGTCAATCTGGAATCTAAAAATAACATTCTGGTTGTGCATTTTTTACAACCGCGTAATCGTCCGTATCCGTACGATTTAATTACAATCAAAGGATTTCTGTTTGTCTTCAATTAAAAGTATTTCATTACAAAATAAGGAAATTAAGGTTCCCCTTACAAATTTTAAATTGTCGGAAAAAAGAACTTTATTTCGCCGGAGATTTTGCAAAAAAAACTTCATTAGAAAAACGAAAACAAATCATGAGGAAATTTCTCTCGTGCACTTTTTTTTTGGTTTCAAACGAAAATTGTTCTCCATTTCAATTGTTATGATTAAAAGAAAAGAAAATTTTAACCTCAAAAAATGTTTTTTTTTTCTTGTTTGACAAATCAACCAAACCTAACTAAAAAGCGTTTTTGGACGATTTCAACTATTTCAACTATGACACATCAACCATTTTTGTTTTTGACATGAAAACTATAGTCAACTATCGTCAGCTCAAAAACGCAGATCAGATGAGTTTTAAAGGGAGATGGGAAACCAAGCTGTCAAAATGACAATGCCTGCAAGCTATGGTTCAAGTTTACTGTTTACTGCAAGAGTATGCGTTTTTTTTTCAATACTATCTCAGTAAACTTGAGCATACCACTTGATTTTTGTTGCTGTTTTTTCTCATTTATTCATAGACACGAAGTAACAGTAAAATAAAATTTGCGGTATCCGGAGGGTAAAACGCAGAGGTAAAAAGAGATCGGAAACTTACTTACGTTTTACCCTACGGATAACGCAAATTTTATTTTACTGTTACTTCGTGTCTATGAATAAATGAGAAAAAACAGCAACAAAAATCAAGTGGTATGCTCAAGTTTAATGAGATAGTATTGAAAAAAAACGCATACTCTCGTATACTTCGTGTATGTGAATAAATGAGAAAAAACAGCAACAAAAATTAGGTGGTATTCTCAAGTTTACTGAGGTAGCATTGATAAAAATACGCATACTCTAGCAGTAAACTTGAACCATAACCATACCATAGGCATTGTCATTTTGACAGCTTGGTTTCCCATCTCCCTTTTAAACTCATCTGTGGTAAAACGCATTGAATAAGAAGTACAGGAAGGGGTCTTATGAAAAAGAAGTGAAGCATTTTTCTAAGTAGTGTGAGTTTCACAAACACAAACGCATTACAACAGGGCTGGTCTGCAGTTGAATGGTTAATCCCAGGGGCGCCAAGCGAAATATGATTGAATCAAGATTATATCGATTGTGCATCAATTTTATTTTTCAATTTCAATTCTTTTTTGGACCACATGGTGTTTTAACGTTCAAGGTGTACATGCACGATTATTATTATTATTTTTTTTATTTTTCGTTACATTTTCTTCATTTTTCATCCTTAATTTATCATATTTATTGTCCTTTTTCGAGTCGTATTCGAAAGCGCATTCTATGAACAAACTGATCAAGTGTTAAAAAGCACAAGAAATTGTGTAGCGCCTTACGATCACCAACAAAAATAAATGCGCCCCTGAACTCGAGTTTTTGTTTTTTTGACAGATGAAAATACAAAACAACATTTGACCAATCACAGCTCAGCAAAATGACAGCACATGCCCAGTTTGACAGATTAGTGCCCCCTATTTTGACAGATTAATGCCCCCTATTTTACCCCTATTTAAATTTTTGTTGCTTCACTCACGTACACTGTACGTGTAGCTTACACCGCTTCCTGTACTTCTTATTCAATGGTAAAACGTAAGTCAGTTTCCGATCGCCTTTTGTCTCTGTTCTAGGCTGTCTCATCTGTGGCTGTCTCCATATACAATGAAGACTCGAACCTCGCTGTCAAAATTCGATTTTAATTTTGAAAATAATTTCAATTTCATTCTGAAGCGGTGAAAAACAATTTGTTCAAGTAAGAAAAATACATTAATCCCAGTCCAAGTCAGAGATAATGGAAACAACTTCCCAAAAACAAAGTAGTAGAAATGCCATCTTCAATGGCTACACGAGCACCAAATCTAGTGGTATTGAGTGGCTTAAAAATTTTTGTGCAGAAATGAAAACGTTCGCCAATATTCAACATAAATTCCTGATTTTCGAATGCTCACAAATGGATGAGGTAATCGCAACCATGTTCCTCTGGTTGACGCAAATTACAACCTGTATAAGGCACCTCGAAAAAACTATGAAGTCTGAAGAGTCTGGTGGATGCGCTATATCAGCCTCTCGTCAGCATTTCCTCGATCGAATTATATGGTGTTTGGATCGATTGAAAAGCACAATTAATTCGGTGGCCGGAATGTCGACGATTGATGAAGAATCGAACTTTGTCACTTTGATGGACAAAGTCCTAGAAGAAATCGCTCCATACAGCTCGTTCAATGAAGGTATCATTTGCCTTAACAAAGCCGAACAAAACGCTGAATCCTTGTTTGCAAGCAGAGAAATCCGTTCTCTTGTCGATCAAATCTTAAGCCACACTTTAGCCTTTGCAAATGTTACTCTCAAAAATGATCTGTCAAAAAACCATTGGCGACTGCATGGCTTTCCAAGAAGAATGCTCACTCTCTGACGAAAAACCGAATATAAATGAAAGCGACCGGAAACTTAAAGCAATGTCTTTAGAGAACTCTCTCTATCAACTTGAAGATTTCATTAATGAAAGTCTCTTGCGGTTAGTTTTTAATACCTTCATCGATTACAAAAAATTCTCGATCCAAAAACTCCGCAAAGCTATCCAAACGAATATCGACGACACTATTCTTGATGAACTAATCGCTGATTTCGATGTCAACATCGACCGCACAACACAAATTGGTACCTTCGCGATTGCCTTTGCCCCGAACGTGCGAATTAAAACAGCAGTTCGTAGCTCCCTAGCCTCACTGGAGTCTCTCGATTCGTGCATAATCCCAGCGTTGCAATCAAATCTCGATGTTTATTCGGAAATACTTGAGCAACACTTCAATGAAGAGATCGACAAGTTCGAAGTCGCTATACAAGAGATTATTGACAGTAACGCTTTCTGCACCTGCTACTTAGAAATGCTATCGGAAGTTATCAACACGACATCGAAAGAACAAAATTTAAAAAAGGAACAATTATCGGATATTCTTGAAATGGGGCTCATCCTCAAGGAACATCTGCATCTCAATAGCACTTATTTGGATTTTCATAAAGATTCAGACAAGAAAACACTGTACGAAAAGTTTATTCTGATGCTAGAGGAATGTTTAGCGATTCTAGCTTGTTTTAACCAAGTCGAACCGGAACGAATCATAAAACGCTTCACGATTCTACGTTCCATCTTGTCCAAACTGAGGGACATGCTGGCCGCTGATGATAGAAAAACAACAAAGAAAGTTCCGATTTCGGATGTATTTATCACATCTGGCGAAATGTGTGAATCAGAGAGATTGCTTGAATCTATCGGAATAGCACCGTCAAGTGGCAGTGGCATTCTCTATCGAAATGAAGTTAGTTCATGCAAGCTACAAAGCGTTTCTTTGAGACCGAACTGCTCCCGACTGAACACGTCCACACTAGTTCAAGATGATAGAAGAGAAAATTCTTCCAAGCCAAATGTGGCAAAATAAATTCGTCGAAAAGATAGTTTAAGGACAACCATGTTTAAGAGACAAAAAACAAACGAATCGGAGAAATGTTACCAAATCTACAAGGAACAGGCGCAAACTCGGGAAATAAATGAGATTCTCCAAGAAGTTACAACAAACATTTCCCTGAGACAAACCTCTGAAGATTCATCTATGCAATGAATATTGAATCTCCATGATACTAATATTCTTCCATTCATATATTTCAATGTAATTTTTCTGAGGGCAAACCTAAATTTAATCATTTTTAAGCTTACAAAAAATGTTGAAACGGTAATACAATTTTGTAGTATTCTTTGCTTTGTCCACTTGTAGGCTAATCTGAAATAGAATTTGTTGTGAATTTATATGTTATTTTCAGGAAAGAATACCGTTTGATGACATCTTGAACTCGTCTGAATCTTGGATGAAGACAAATCAAGAACAGCAAGTCGTCCTACAGATTGCTTTCCTGTACTCATAGACTATAAATCCCCTTGCGAAAATCATTCGCATGAACAATTCCAGGCGCCGTAACTTCTCGAAATGTTCTCCGAATAACATTGTATTAGGTGTACGTCTGTATCCACAGAGGGCCAATGTTAATTTGATCTTGAGCTTCTAAAAGCGCTTTTTGCGAAACACTTTATTTGGAAACAGTTCCTTTAAGCACGAAATCAACGTTGCGTTTTATCGACTGTATAAGACGCTCCCATACGCCTCCCATCTATGGCGAGGATGCAGGAATGAACCTCCAAAGGATACTTTCGTACCTCGATTCATTTTCTGAAGACGCTTCAATTTACTTCATATTGAAAAGTACTTTAAAGTAGAAATTATTATTTCATCTCTGACACTACTACTTTGAAAAATGCTCCACTTCTTTTTCATAAGAACCCTTCCTGATTCAATGGTTCAGCGTTCAGTCTTTAAGATTTGTTTATTTGTTGTCTGACAGATCAACAAATGGCGTTTTTCTTTTCTACCTCTGAGCAGATCACAGATGTATCAAAGCAAAGTTCTGAGCAGATCATATTCAAAGTCCTCCGATATAAAAAAAAAAAACCCGAGCACCGAAATGTAAGTTTTTACTAACTTTTTGTTTAAATATTTTTCATTTTCCTAAAGTAAACGCGTTACTGTCTTGGGAATCCATTTCTTATTGTTTTTTTGCTTTTAAAACCACAAAAATGAGTGAAGTTATCTTCACTCTGCTATTTGCTCCGCCATTTTATCCTGAGCAAATAGATTTAGCTCCGAGCATAAAAAAAGCTTAGCTCTGATACATCTGAGCTAAAATAGAAACACAGATTTTTTTTTTGACGTTCCTGTCATCGCTTGAAGCTTAAAAGAAAAACACCAAAAATGGGTTCGAAAATGATTAAACTATTTCTTACGCATTTGAACTATGACACTTTCGATTTTTTTTTGACAAACCAACTATAGTTAACTATTGTTATTAAACGAACGCATGAATATCCAACCAAAAAAGACAGCTGTAATTTGGCGTTTTTCTTTTTTACCTCTGAGCAGATTAGATCAGATCACGGATGTGTCAAAGCGAAGCTCTGAGCAGATCATATTCAATGTCCTCCGATTTAATAAAGAAACAACCCTTAGTGCTGAAATGTAATTTTTTACTTATTATTATTTTAACAATTTTGTTTTCACCTACAATAAACGTGCGACTGTCTTGGGAATCCATTTTTAATTTTATGTTTGTTTTTGTGTGTAAAATCCGAAAAAAACAAGTGAAGTTGTCTTCGCTCAGCTATCTGCTCTATTTGCTCGGTCATTTTATACTGAGCAAAGAGATTTAGCAAGGAATCGAAACAAATTTCATTGAAATTGTTTCGATTCCTTGCGTTTATCACTTTTTTCTTGCGAGTGATAAGTTACAGAACATGGGTCCAGAGAATGAAAGTTTTAAGCTCCGATATATCTGAGCTAAAAAAGAAACACCGTTTTTTTTTTTGGATAGCTCTGTAAACTGATCTGGTCTGCTCAGAGGCAGAGATGAGTTAAAAGGGAGATGGGAAACCAAGCTGTCAAAATGACAATGTCTACAAGCTGCGGTCAAAGTTTACTGCAAGATTATGCGTGTTTTTACCGATACTTTCTCAGTAAACTTCGACATACCACCTGATTTTTGTTGCTGTTTTTTCTCATTTATTCACATACACAAGTAACAGTTAAATAAAATTTGCGGTATCCGGAGGGTAAAACGTAAGTCAGTTTCCGATCTCCTTTTGTCTCTGCTCAGAGGTAAAAAAGAAAAAAGCCAATTTTAGTCGCCGGGCGACTAGCGATGCATTCTGTTCAGCTCTTAATCCCATTAACCAATTGAGTGGGTTTATGTTAAGTACATTGCCTTGCTAAGAGTTGAGTTATTCAGCGATTTAAAAGTTGATTTGAACACGGACCTGAATATCTTAATCTTGGAGTGGTTTGTTTATATGTACTCATATCTTATCATTAATTATTAACCAACAAGTAGTTGTAGTTTAGTTGGCGTCAATTGAATACATTTGCTTAAATAGATCTAAATTAAAGTTAAATTTTTTATAGCTGCACGAATGCCACCAGAACAACTTGTGAAGTACACCAAGATGAGTTTATCGGATATTTCCAAATATTTTAATGAAAAATCTCTGGATGAGATAATTATCAAGGCTGGAGGCACAAATCATACAGCCTACAAGTTTGGAAAGAGTTTCAAGAAAGGTGATTCCTATCTGAGTAAAGTATTCCGATTATGTGTGTACGGAGAAGATAAGAAAGGGTATGTTTGTAATTGAAAAAAAACATGAAATACATAATGTCATATTTATCTTATCTTGAAGAACTCAGTTAGAAGTAAATTTGATTGTTAAATCTATTCCGGACAACTTGGCACGACGGAAACTATTTCGATCAGCTGATTTCTTCCGCAATGAGATATATTACTACACCAAGGTCATCCCAGCACTAGAAAAATTCCAAGGTAGCAAAAAGCCGGTTAATCCCTTCACCGAATATCCAAAATGTTATCTGTGTTACTGTGATGGCGAGAACGATTTTATTGCATTAGAAGATGTAAGTTTCATAGGATATGGAAGTCCTAATAGGTAAGTTAGCAAAGATTCTACCTTGTACCGATTTAAACAGTTTTATTTAAAGGATGGACTATATTTCCCTTGATGAGTGCAGAATTACGATGAAAACAATTGGAAGACTTCATGCTATTGGGATCGCATTTGCACACCAAGAACCAGATGCGTTCGAAGAAACGGTTGGGAAACTGGAAGAAACTTACTATTCGGAAGCCCTACGAAGCTGGTATATAGATTTCTTAAAGCTAGCAATTAACGTTGCAAAAGATGCCATTTCAAAAACATATCCAGGGACGAAATATGAAAAAATCGCCAATAAATTCCTTGGAGGTGAAATTTATGATCAACAGATTAAGTTGGTCAGCAAAAGAGGTTCGTTCCTAAAATCATTGATAATTTTTTTTTTATTTTGCGTTCACCAGAGGCCGCTTGTTAAAAAAAAGAGCTAAAAGACAGTTTTTCAACGTAAAGCAGTAAGAACGAAATGCATTTTCCTATCTCCATAGATCTCTGAGGTCCTTGATCGTGTTGCATAGCATAACCAAAGGACTAACGGTTTCCTAATGTCCTAATGTGAAGATATTCGATTTAGAAAACGTTTGAACCATCAAATGCATGAAGTTTACTCAGGGTAAATGTTTTGTGATACGTTTTTTAAGAAAGATGATATTTGAACTGGCCTCATAGCATAGACAAAGAAATTCTGGTTTGATATGTAATTTAATAAAGCTATCACTTCTTCGATACTCATTTATGGAGTTGTCGTATGGTGGACCGCACTGGACAAGATGGTAAATTTGAATAAACTCATTAAAGTCCAGCGGTCCACAGGTATGTGCATCACAGGAGCACTTCGCTCAACACCAAGAGCAGCCTTGGAGGTGCTTCTAAACCTAACACCTCTTGGTGGCAGCCAACACATGAGTGAGCCACCTCTCAATGGATTAGTAACAACATTGGTCATACTACTATCTTAGACCATTTCAGATCTATCCCAGATCGCTTGGACCATATCACCCCAAAAATTATATTCGATAATAACTTCCATGTTTCAATCCCTTCAAGATCTTCTTGGGAAGAAGAAAGACGTCTGGAAGAAAACACGATACACTTCTATACAGACGGTTTAAAGACCGACTACGGCGGCGTTGGAAGTGGCACCTACTCGAAACAACAGAGTCTCAGTCTATCGTATAGACTTCCCAATCAATGTAGTGTGTTCCTAGCTCAAAGAAAACGTTATATCTTGCAAGGATATACGTATTTTCTCGGACAGCCGAGCCGCTCTCAAGTCTGTCTCCACAAACTCTCTAATAGTCCACGACTGTCGATCATCTCTGAATGAGATGACGGAAAAGTTTAACATTCACCTCATTTGGGTGCCGGGCCACAGAGACATTCCGGGTAATTTCAAAGCCGATGAGCTCGTCAAAAACGGAACACTTCTGCCTACTGTTAGACAGAGACATAACATAGGAATACCACTTGCTACATGCAAATATCTTCTCAAATAATATGCTTTAGAATCAACAAATGCTAGATGTTCACAGGGTACCACCTGCCTAGCAACCAAACAAATATGGCCAAGCATAGGACCTGAAACGGTCAAAAGAGCAGACAAAGTATATAAGCTCCACAATTGGAGTCATAACAGGACACTGCCTCATTGGTAGACATGCTTTGAGGCTAACGACTTCTGGACGAGGAGGAAGAGGAAACAGTCCAACACCTTCTGTGTACGTGTCCTGCACTCTCCAATAGAAGTTATAACTATCGCGGTATTCCCTTCTTCGATAATACCAGCGAACTGGCAACGATCGACACAAGATGTCTCTCTAACTCCATTAAAAGTACAAAATGGTTTGTTTAAGTTCATTACTCTCCCATCACATGAGTTACTTCCTTAGTGGTATCACAATGGACCCTTGAGGTCTAAGTGAGTCAATAACATATCTAGACAGCCACTCCAACTTATCCTAACCTTGCACAGACGGAAGATCTAATATTTTCAATCTCGCGATCTGGGTCAAGAAGGGCTACTGAAAGCACGCATTACATGCAAGATTTGTTCTTTTCTTGCATACGTATTATGTATTAGTATTATTGTTAATTAATCATATATCTGGTTAATGTATATTTGAATGCCTTATTATATTTATTTGAAACAAATCAAATTGTTCCGAAGGTAAACTCTCAACAATTGGCCACGGTGATTGTTGGACTCCAAATTTTCTTAAGAAATACGGAGACGATGGAACTGCAATAGCTGTCAAAGTTATCGACTACCAATTAACACGGTAAGTGGAGTAAGATTGACAACCTCATTTACGAACAATATTTATTTCCTATATGTAGATATGCTTCCATTGCATTGGACATTTCTTTTTTCATTTATTCCTGCACAAGTCAAGAATTGAGAGAACAACATTATACGTCTTTACTAAAGGTTCGTTCTATGCGGGAAAAAATTGTTGAATGATCACTTCATTTGATAAATTGTTTCAGGATTATCATGAAAGTGCCACTGCTCTCATCAAAGATCTTGGATCTAATCCAGATGAAATTTTTACTTTTGACGATTTATTAGCTGAAATGAAAGAATGCGGAAAGTTTGGGTTAGGCATGGGCATTGAAGCCCTGCCAATGTCATTAATTGAGGACGATGAATGTGCTGATTTAGACGCTATTAAAGAAAATGCAGTCCTAACTGATGTTTGGAACATAACTCCATTTACCGATAAAAACAAACAAAAGAGAATAGCCGATATTTTTAAACATGCTATTGATGAAGAATATATTCACTGATAACGTCAAAAAAGGATTCAGACAAGGCGATGCACTGTCGTGCGATTTCTTTAACATCGTTCTTGAGAAGATAGTCCAAAACTCCACCGTCAACACCAGAGGCACTATCTTCTATAAATCTGTTCAACTTCTCGCGTACGCCGACGATATTGATATAATGGGAAGAACACAGCGTGATGTCAATGGCGCCTTTGTGAGGATTGAGACAGAAGCGGCTAAAATGGGTTTAGCGGTAAATGAGGGGAAAACGAAGTACATGCTGTCTTCGAGTAAGGACACCCAACATCGACGGCTCGGACAGAACGTCACAATAGACGCATACAACTTCGAGGTAGTTAAGGAGTTTGTCTACCTAGGCTCCGCTATCAACACGGACAATAACACCAGTGCTGAGATAAGACGAAGAATTACTCTTGCTAATCGCTGTTTCTTTGGGCTAAGAAAGCAACTGAGTGGAAAAGCCCTCTCTCGAGCAACTAAGGTTAAACTGTACAACACCCTCATCATCCCTGTCCTGCTGTATGGTGCAGAAGCATGGACCCTAACAAAATCGGATGAATGTGCCTTAGGCTGTTTCGAGAGGAAAATTCTTCGGGTCATCTTTGGCCCCGTGTGCATTGATGGGGAATGGAGAAGGAGATACAACAGCGAACTTTACGGGTTGTACAACGACGTGAACTTAGCCAGAAGGGTCAAGGTCCAGAGACTCAGATGGCTCGGTCATTTAGAGCGCATGGACACCAATGCTCCGGCCCGGAAAGTCTCCGACACTATTCCCGAGGGACGCAGAAGGAGAGGAAGACCGCGACTCAGGTGGCGCACACAAGTGGAAGAGGACCTCAATCAACTTGGAGTGCAAAACTGGAGACAGCTAGCTAGGGACCGAGCTGACTGGCGGAGACTGTTGATTGAGGCCCAAGTCCACAACGGACTGTAGCGCCACCTTAAGTAAGTAAGTATATTCACTGATATATGAATGTAAGCAATAAAAAACTAAACATTGATTTATTACCTTCAGTATTCGGTAGTTTGGCACACAAAAATTGAAACGTTAGTCTTAATTATTCTTCATACCGTTTTCATTTTTAGGAGGCATCGGGTTCAAAACTCAATTTTCGCTTCTATGATTGTATTAATTTGGCCCCAAAAGCACAAATGTCTTTATTCAAACGTTCCTTTTTTTTGCTCCGCAATTTTTAAAAGTTTTTTAGAATTCCAGATTTAATTAAGAAAAAGTGGACAAGTGCGAGATAAACTCGCTCGAGGAGGGTTCCGTACTTGATTATCCGACCCTACTTTCTTTCAGTTTTGAGGGATTTTTTATACAAGGATTAAGATTTGAAACCAAACATTTCCTTGGAAAATAATTTGAATAGTCTTTCTGCCTATTTCCTTCAATGACTTCGAAACTGTGTATCTTAAAAATCTGGTAGCAGCATTTTCGGATCACTTCTATCTAGAAAATGTGAACCAAATTTAATTGCAATCAGCTTAGCAGATTCTAAAAAATCGCTTGTGAAACAAATAAAAGGAAACCGAACTCATCTTATAGGTTTTCGTTTTCACCTGCGTAAGAACCCTAAAAAGAAACAAAAATTTTGGCCATCGGCAAACAAAACGAAACACCACAGTAAGAAAGGAATAAGGAACTTTATTTTTTTTTTCAGCAAATAAACAATTGATTTTATTGCAATATTCAACAATAACAAAAAAAAAATTATAACTCGAATAGGTTGTCTCTTCTTATATACCAAACAAGAGTTAAACTTATAATAAAAATTAAGTCTTATGTAATACAAATACAAAAAAAAAAGAAAAGCAATCCCGCGACAAGATTCGAACCAGGCACATCAAGAGCATCAGGCGAGTACTCTACCATCCAACTAACACCACACATGTATTGTCTTGTGACAAATGTTTTAGATTTTGGATGAGGGCATACAAATTTTCAAAAAATTATAATGGTATTCAAACTATACTAGTTGAGTACATTAGGGCCCGTGGTCGAATGGTTAGCGACTTCTGGCATGTGAGTGAAGTGATCCAGGTTCAAATCCGGTGGAACGGTACGAAAATTTTATTCACAACACTTAAAGTACAAAATCAATACAACAAAAGAAAATCCCAAAAAAAAGTGTAAATGGGGGGGGGGGCAAATTTTTTTGTATTTTTTTATCTTTTCTCTTTAATAACTTCGAAACTATTTATCTTAAAAACATGAAAACAACATTTTTAGATTACTACTGAATACTAAAATATGTGTACCAAATTTCATTGCAATCGGCCTAACAGATTCGAAGAAATCGCTTGTGAAAGACGAATGAACAGAAAATGAAGTGATGTTATAAGGGTTTCGTTTACACTCTGTGTACGGAACCCTAATACATATTCGGATTTATGCTTATTTACATCATCACTGTAATGTTTTTTGTATTTTCTGTAACCTACACGTTTAAACTACATTTTGAAATTATTTTGGAAATGCCTGGCCAAGCCCTTTCGGATATGAGGAGGGGGTGAAATTGAGTGTTTTCCATAGTCCTTTTTTGTTGGTTTTTTTTTTGAATAACTTCAAAACCATTTTCCTTGAAAATATATCGTTATTTACATTATAACTGCAATTTTTTTGTTGTTCTGTAATCTATACGTATGGAACTATTTTGTGATTTTTTTTTGGAAATTCCAGGCCCACCCTTTTTGGTGATGAGGAGGGGGTAAAGTTTAATTATTTGCATTTTCGGCCTTTTTTGTTGTGTTTTCTTGAATAATTTCAAAACTATTTGTCTTAAAAATACAAAAAAAATATGTTTGTCATTGCAGGCAATTAATGAATGATTGTACTTAATTTGAAGTCAATAGGGTTACCACCTGTTCAAAAAAATCGTTTTAAAATTTAATGAAATTGGAAATTAGTATATTGAAAAATTTTGCATGTTACATAAATAACTGTGACTTCTTATCACTTTTCCGGTAATATTCATGTTATAGACCTACACTAGTCAAAACAATTAAAGGAACACTTGAAAAAACTCAAAAATGGAGTGGTTTTTTAAAAGGCTGTATCTCAGTAGAAAAAAGTCGGATTGAAGTGAAATAAAAAGTTTTTCAAAGGTTATCATTTTTTCTTTTCAAATTATTTTGAGTTAAAAAAGTACCGTTAGTCGTTTTTGCTTGAGCGAAAAAAATGTTCACTCAATTTCAAAATCAAAAAAAAAAATAAACTTTGAGGTTTCATAAAATGAACGGAAATTTTTTTTCAATCCAACTAATCTAAGATTCAATTTTAGAATTTTGTTGGCTATAATTCACTGTTTGGTTCAGATCGCTACGATTTATTTTCTAATCAAAAAATGGGTTTACATGCAAAAACACAATTTTGACTTTGGACCCTAATAACTCTGCTAAATATTGGCGTACAAAAAAAATAAAGGCAGATTTGAAAAATTTGTTAAATTTTCTAGACAAAAACATTTTGAAAAAATAAAAATATTGCTTTTTTAAATTTTTTCTATCAATTTATAAAAAGGTCCAAAATACGCATTTTTCAACTTTTTCATAAAAACTACCGTTATTTTGTGCTTTTCAGTGATACAACTAATCTGAGGCTTAATTATTAAAGCTCATAAAATTTCCTTGATTTCGGTGAAAATTTCACATCAATACGATTTACCGTTTCTCTGTTTCGATCAATCAAACTTACGAAACACTTTTTTTTCAATTTTAAGGAAAGCTTTGTTTTTTCTTATTTTTCTGTTCTTTTGAATTTGTTTATTTTTTAAATTTTTTTTATTTTTTTCATTATCATTATGAATTTGTGAAATTCGGACGAATTTTCATCAAAATTAAGGAAATTCGTCCGAATTTCACAAATTCATAATGATAATGAAAAAAATAAAAAAATTTAAAAAATAAACAAATTCAAAAGAACAGAAAAATAAGAAAAAACAAAGCTTTCCTTAAAATTGAAAAAAAAGTGTTTCGTAAGTTTGATTGATCGAAACAGAGAAACGGTAAATCGTATTGATGTGAAATTTTCACCGAAATCAAGGAAATTTTATGAGCTTTAATAATTAAGCCTCAGATTAGTTGTATCACTGAAAAGCACAAAATAACGGTAGTTTTTATGAAAAAGTTGAAAAATGCGTATTTTGGACCTTTTTATAAATTGATAGAAAAAATTTAAAAAAGCAATATTTTTATTTTTTCAAAATGTTTTTGTCTAGAAAATTTAACAAATTTTTCAAATCTGCCTTTATTTTTTTTGTAAGCCAATATTTAGCAGAGTTATTAGGGTCCAAAGTCAAAATTGTGTTTTTGCATGTAAACCCATTTTTTGATTAGAAAATAAATCGTAGCGATCTGAACCAAACAGTGAATTATAGCCAACAAAATTCTAAAATTGAATCTTAGATTAGTTGGATTGAAAAAAAATTTCCGTTCATTTTATGAAACCTCAAAGTTTATTTTTTTTTTCGATTTTGAAATTGAGTGAACATTTTTTTCGCTCAAGCAAAAACGACTAACGGTACTTTTTTAACTCAAAATAATTTGAAAAGAAAAAATGATAACCTTTGAAAAACTTTTTATTTCACTTCAATCCGACTTTTTTCTACTGAGATACAGCCTTTTAAAAACCACTCCATTTTTGAGTTTTTTCAAGTGTTCCTTTAATTGTTTTGACTAGTGTATATCTCAATTTTTTTAAAGAATTTTAGGTCCAGTAGTTTCGGAGATTAGGGGGGGGGGGGAATGGCCTGTTTTTGACATTTTTGCCTATTTTTTCATATTTTCTTATATAACTACAAAACTATTTCTATTAAAAATATAAAAAAAAATATGATTGTATTTCTACTTAACACGTTGATATATTGGCCAACTTTTAACTCAATCGGTATAACGGTTTTGGAGGAAATAAATTGTAAAGTTGAGTCAAAAATTAAAAAGTTACTCCAAATATTGAGTCATATCTGTGTTGTATGTAACACTACAGACTTCTTATTTGTTTTTTTGTAATCTACAGGTTGAGACCTTTTCTCAGTGTCTTTTTCATAATTTTAGGCCCAGTAGTTTCGGAGATCAGGGGGGGAGAATGGTCATTTTTGTATTTTTTTATCTTTTCTCTTTAATAACTTCGAAACTATTTATCTTAAAAACATGAAAACAACATTTTTAGATTACTACTGAATACTAAAATATGTGTACCAAATTTCATTGCAATCGGCCTAACAGATTCGAAGAAATCGCTTGTGAAAGACGAATGAACAGAAAATGAAGTGATGTTATAAGGGTTTCGTTTACACTCTGTGTACGGAACCCTAATACATATTCGGATTTATGCTTATTTACATCATCACTGTAATGTTTTTTGTATTTTCTGTAACCTACACGTTTTAACTACATTTTGAAATTATTTTGGAAATGCCTGGCCAAGCCCTTTCGGATATGAGGAGGGGGTGAAATTGAGTGTTTTCCATAGTCCTTTTTTGTTGGTTTTTTTTTGAATAACTTCAAAACCATTTTCCTTGAAAATATATCGTTATTTACATTATAACTGCAATTTTTTTGTTGTTCTGTAATCTATACGTATGGAACTATTTTGTGATTTTTTTTTTTGGAAATTCCAGGCCCACCCTTTTTGGTGATGAGGAGGGGGTAAAGTTTAATTATTTGCATTTTCGGCCTTTTTTGTTGTGTTTTCTTGAATAATTTCAAAACTATTTGTCTTAAAAATACAAAAAAAAATATGTTTGTCATTGCAGGCAATTAATGAATGATTGTACTTAATTTGAAGTCAATAGGGTTACCACCTGTTCAAAAAAATCGTTTTAAAATTTAATGAAATTGGAAATTAGTATATTGAAAAATTTTGCATGTTACATAAATAACTGTGACTTCTTATCACTTTTCCGGTAATATTCATGTTATAGACCTATATCTCAATTTTTTTAAAGAATTTTAGGTCCAGTAGTTTCGGAGATTAGGGGGGGGGAATGGCCTGTTTTTGACATTTTTGCCTATTTTTTCATATTTTCTTATATAACTACAAAACTATTTCTCTTAAAAATATAAAAAAAATATGATTGTATTTCTACTTAACACGTTGATATATTGGCCAACTTTTAACTCAATCGGTATAACGGTTTTGGAGGAAATAAATTGTAAAGTTGAGTCAAAAATTAAAAAGTTACTCCAAATATTGAGTCATATCTGTGTTGTATGTAACAGTACAGACTTCTTATTTGTTTTTTTGTAATCTACAGGTTGAGACCTTTTCTCAGTGTCTTTTTCATAATTTTAGGCCCAGTAGTTTCGGAGATCAGGGGGGAGAATGGTCATTTTTGTATTTTTTTATCTTTTCTCTTTAATAACTTCGAAACTATTTATCTTAAAAACATGAAAACAACATTTTTAGATTACTACTGAATACTAAAATATGTGTACCAAATTTCATTGCAATCGGCCTAACAGATTCGAAGAAATCGCTTGTGAAAGACGAATGAACAGAAAATGAAGTGATGTTATAAGGGTTTCGTTTACACTCTGTGTACGGAACCCTAATACATATTCGGATTTATGCTTATTTACATCATCACTGTAATGTTTTTTGTATTTTCTGTAACCTACACGTTTTAACTACATTTTGAAATTATTTTGGAAATGCCTGGCCAAGCCCTTTCGGATATGAGGAGGGGGTGAAATTGAGTGTTTTCCATAGTCCTTTTTTGTTGGTTTTTTTTTGAATAACTTCAAAACCATTTTCCTTGAAAATATATCGTTATTTACATTATAACTGCAATTTTTTTGTTGTTCTGTAATCTATACGTATGGAACTATTTTGTGATTTTTTTTTTGGAAATTCCAGGCCCACCCTTTTTGGTGATGAGGAGGGGGTAAAGTTTAATTATTTGCATTTTCGGCCTTTTTTGTTGTGTTTTCTTGAATAATTTCAAAACTATTTGTCTTAAAAATACAAAAAAAATATGTTTGTCATTGCAGGCAATTAATGAATGATTGTACTTAATTTGAAGTCAATAGGGTTACCACCTGTTCAAAAAAATCGTTTAAAATTTAATGAAATTGGAAATTAGTATATTGAAAAATTTTGCATGTTACATAAATAACTGTGACTTCTTATCACTTTTCCGGTAATATTCATGTTATAGACCTATATCTCAATTTTTTTAAAGAATTTTAGGTCCAGTAGTTTCGGAGATTAGGGGGGGGGAATGGCCTGTTTTTGACATTTTTGCCTATTTTTTCATATTTTCTTATATAACTACAAAACTATTTCTCTTAAAAATATAAAAAAAAATATGATTGTATTTCTACTTAACACGTTGATATATTGGCCAACTTTTAACTCAATCGGTATAACGGTTTTGGAGGAAATAAATTGTAAAGTTGAGTCAAAAATTAAAAAGTTACTCCAAATATTGAGTCATATCTGTGTTGTATGTAACAGTACAGACTTCTTATTTGTTTTTTTGTAATCTACAGGTTGAGACCTTTTCTCAGTGTCTTTTTCATAATTTTAGGCCCAGTAGTTTCGGAGATCAGGGGGGAGAATGGTCATTTTTGTATTTTTTTATCTTTTCACTTTAATAACTTCGAAACTATTTATCTTACAAACATGAAAACAACATTTTTAGATTACTACTGAATACTAAAATATGTGTACCAAATTTCATTGCAATCGGCCTAACAGATTCGAAGAAATCGCTTGTGAAAGACGAATGAACAGAAAATGAAGTGATGTTATAAGGGTTTCGTTTACACTCTGTGTACGGAACCCTAATACATATTCGGATTTATGCTTATTTACATCATCACTGTAATGTTTTTTGTATTTTCTGTAACCTACACGTTTTAACTACATTTTGAAATTATTTTGGAAATGCCTGGCCAAGCCCTTTCGGATATGAGGAGGGGGTGAAATTGAGTGTTTTACATAGTCCTTTTTTGTTGGTTTTTTTTTTTGAATAACTTCAAAACCATTTTCCTTGAAAATATATCGTTATTTACATTATAACTGCAATTTTTTTGTTGTTCTGTAATCTATACGTATGGAACTATTTTGTGATTTTTTTTTGGAAATTCCAGGCCCACCCTTTTTGGTGATGAGGAGGGGGTAAAGTTTAATTATTTGCATTTTCGGCCTTTTTTGTTGTGTTTTCTTGAATAATTTCAAAACTATTTGTCTTAAAAATACAAAAAAATATGTTTGTCATTGCAGGCAATTAATGAATGATTGTACTTAATTTGAAGTCAATAGGGTTACCACCTGTTCAAAAAAATCGTTTTAAAATTTAATGAAATTGGAAATTAGTATATTGAAAAATTTTGCATGTTACATAAATAACTGTGACTTCTTATCACTTTTCCGGTAATATTCATGTTATAGACCTACACTAGTCAAAACAATTAAAGGAACACTTGAAAAAACTCAAAAATGGAGTGGTTTTTTAAAAGGCTGTATCTCAGTAGAAAAAAGTCGGATTGAAGTGAAATAAAAAGTTTTTCAAAGGTTATCATTTTTTCTTTTCAAATTATTTTGAGTTAAAAAAGTACCGTTAGTCGTTTTTGCTTGAGCGAAAAAAATGTTCACTCAATTTCAAAATCAAAAAAAAAAAATAAACTTTGAGGTTTCATAAAATGAACGGAAATTTTTTTTCAATCCAACTAATCTAAGATTCAATTTTAGAATTTTGTTGGCTATAATTCACTGTTTGGTTCAGATCGCTACGATTTATTTTCTAATCAAAAAATGGGTTTACATGCAAAAACACAATTTTGACTTTGGACCCTAATAACTCTGCTAAATATTGGCGTACAAAAAAAATAAAGGCAGATTTGAAAAATTTGTTAAATTTTCTAGACAAAAACATTTTGAAAAAATAAAAATATTGCTTTTTTAAATTTTTTCTATCAATTTATAAAAAGGTCCAAAATACGCATTTTTCAACTTTTTCATAAAAACTACCGTTATTTTGTGCTTTTCAGTGATACAACTAATCTGAGGCTTAATTATTAAAGCTCATAAAATTTCCTTGATTTCGGTGAAAATTTCACATCAATACGATTTACCGTTTCTCTGTTTCGATCAATCAAACTTACGAAACACTTTTTTTCAATTTTAAGGAAAGCTTTGTTTTTTCTTATTTTTCTGTTCTTTTGAATTTGTTTATTTTTTAAATTTTTTTTATTTTTTTCATTATCATTATGAATTTGTGAAATTCGGACGAATTTTCATCAAAATTAAGGAAATTCGTCCGAATTTCACAAATTCATAATGATAATGAAAAAAATAAAAAAAATTTAAAAAATAAACAAATTCAAAAGAACAGAAAAATAAGAAAAAACAAAGCTTTCCTTAAAATTGAAAAAAAGTGTTTCGTAAGTTTGATTGATCGAAACAGAGAAACGGTAAATCGTATTGATGTGAAATTTTCACCGAAATCAAGGAAATTTTATGAGCTTTAATAATTAAGCCTCAGATTAGTTGTATCACTGAAAAGCACAAAATAACGGTAGTTTTTATGAAAAAGTTGAAAAATGCGTATTTTGGACCTTTTTATAAATTGATAGAAAAAATTTAAAAAAGCAATATTTTTATTTTTTCAAAATGTTTTTGTCTAGAAAATTTAACAAATTTTTCAAATCTGCCTTTATTTTTTTTGTAAGCCAATATTTAGCAGAGTTATTAGGGTCCAAAGTCAAAATTGTGTTTTTGCATGTAAACCCATTTTTTGAATAGAAAATAAATCGTAGCGATCTGAACCAAACAGTGAATTATAGCCAACAAAATTCTAAAATTGAATCTTAGATTAGTTGGATTGAAAAAAAAATTTCCGTTCATTTTATGAAACCTCAAAGTTTATTTTTTTTTCGATTTTGAAATTGAGTGAACATTTTTTTCGCTCAAGCAAAAACGACTAACGGTACTTTTTTAACTCAAAATAATTTGAAAAGAAAAAATGATAACCTTTGAAAAACTTTTTATTTCACTTCAATCCGACTTTTTTCTACTGAGATACAGCCTTTTAAAAACCACTCCATTTTTGAGTTTTTTCAAGTGTTCCTTTAATTGTTTTGACTAGTGTATATCTCAATTTTTTTAAAGAATTTTAGGTCCAGTAGTTTCGGAGATTAGGGGGGGGGGAATGGCCTGTTTTTGACATTTTTGCCTATTTTTTCATATTTTCTTATATAACTACAAAACTATTTCTCTTAAAAATATAAAAAAAATATGATTGTATTTCTACTTAACACGTTGATATATTGGCCAACTTTTAACTCAATCGGTATAACGGTTTTGGAGGAAATAAATTGTAAAGTTGAGTCAAAAATTAAAAAGTTACTCCAAATATTGAGTCATATCTGTGTTGTATGTAACAGTACAGACTTCTTATTTGTTTTTTTTGTAATCTACAGGTTGAGACCTTTTCTCAGTGTCTTTTTCATAATTTTAGGCCCAGTAGTTTCGGAGATCAGGGGGGAGAATGGTCATTTTTGTATTTTTTTATCTTTTCTCTTTAATAACTTCGAAACTATTTATCTTAAAAACATGAAAACAACATTTTTAGATTACTACTGAATACTAAAATATGTGTACCAAATTTCATTGCAATCGGCCTATCAGATTCGAAGAAATCGCTTGTGAAAGACGAATGAACAGAAAATGAAGTGATGTTATAAGGGTTTCGTTTACACTCTGTGTACGGAACCCTAAAAAGAACATATTTAGTAATGGCCTATTCTCATTGCAAACGTTTTCGATTGGATTAATTTCTGTTAAGATATCGTCAGCTGCGTATCAAAACGGTAAGAAAAATTAGATTAGCTAAAATCAAGTTCTATAGTGAACAACTAGACCCCTCTATAGGTGGACGACAATTATGGAAGAATTTTAAGAAAAATGGTCTAGGAAAACAGGAAGACCGAGTAGAGGACAACATCGATGTAAACTCCTTAAAGAATGGAATGGTTTTCTCAAAACGCATCCGTAGGTGAAAGTTCTTTTTTTACTGATGCAAGTTTTACTTTTACGTCTGTAGAGAACCTAGATGTCGTCAAATGCCGTTGGAATGGACAATATAAATATCCTGTGTTTGTGAAATACATCTTAGCCTTGGCCCTCATACTGCCTTATATTACTCACATTTTCCACAAAATTTTAACCAAAAGTTTATTCCCTTCTCAATGGAAACTGGCTAAAGTTTTGCCAATACCAAAACCTGGTTGCATCTCTCGAATAAAGTATTGAATTGGAGAGTATCAAAGGAGCACTCGTTCTCCGATCATAGGTACATCCAATTCACTCTTAGTGAAGAGTCCCCAAAACCGATCCCTTTCCGGAGTTATAGGAAAACAGATTGGCCAAAATATAGGACAACTCTGAAAAGTCTGATTAAACCAGAACTTAATGATCCTCCCTTATGCGCTCTTGAACTCGATAAAAAAGTTGATGAGCTTACAGCAGCCCTCAATAAAGCTATGGAAACTGCCTGTCCCCTCACTACAGTGCGAGGAAAGAGAAAACAACATTGGTGGGCTGCTGAACTAGAAATACTCAGGAAAGGTTGTAGAAGGCTTTTTAACCGTGCAAAAAAGTCTAGACACCTCCAAGATTGGGAGTCCTATAAGGAATCCCTCAAAAAGTATAAACAAGAATTGAGAATAGCCAAAAGATCCTCATGGAGATCCTTCTGTAGCTCAATAGAAGAGTCCTCGGAGGCATCGCGGCTAAGGAAGATTCTCTCGACAAATCCAACCATGCCTAGTTGTCTCAAAAACTCAGATGGTACATGGACTAACTCTTGCGAAGAAACGCTAAACCTGCTATTAGATATCCACTTCCCAGATAGCTCCAAATCCGTTAATACAATAAACCGTCCTGGATCGGGTATTAACTTAACTTTTCCTCAAGGTCTAGTCACAAAAGAAAAATTGACATGGGCTCTGAATAGCTTCAAACCTTATAAATCTCCAGGTCCAGATCAAATCACACCAGCTGAGCTACAACACACCATCGATATAACTCTGCCCATCATTGAGATGATGTTCAAAAGTTGTCTAGATCTGGCCTATATACCTCAGCGATGGAGAGAGGTAAAAGTAGTATTCATTCCCAAGGCGGGCAAATGCTCGCATGTCAACCCTAAAGATCTAAGACCTATTAGTCTATCATCTTTCATTCTCAAAACGCTGGAACGATTGATTGATATCCATATACGTAATAGCATTGATAAGGGACTATCGATGTCTCAGCATGCTTACTGCAAAGGGAAATCGGTAGAAACAGCCTTGCATACTCTGGTAAGAACTATCGAATACTCCCTAGAGCAAAAGGAGTATACTATGGTTGCCTTCCTGGATATTGAAGGTGCTTTCAACAACGTTGACACATCTGCTATCACTACGGTGACCATATTTTCCGAGACAAAATAATGAACAGTACCCAAAAAATGATAAATGTTGACCAGATTTTTATTTCATTGAGTAATAGCAAATAAATATAATACAATATAAATTAAATAATAAATATAGTAGGTATAATTATTAATTTAGTTATTTTAATTAATTATTTATAATTTATTTTTTTTATTTTTATAATTATAATTTATAATTTTATAATTTATATAATTATAATTATAATTATACTTATAAAGCTGAAGTGTTTGTTCGTTTGAACGCGCTAATCTCAGAAACTACTGATTCGAATTTTAAAATTCTTTTTATATTGGATAGTTCATTAATCGAGGAAAGCTTTAGACTGCATAACATTAAGCTATAACCAGTAGAAGAGAAGAATCAGTGGAAAATGTGTAAAAAGCGGCGAATATTCATTTTTTGTTTGTTTGAACGCGCTGATCTAATGAACTGCTTAATCAAAGTGAACAATTCTTTTTGTATTGAATAGTCCATTTATCGAGGAAGGCTTTTTAAGCTATACAACGTTACGCTGCAAATAATAGCAAAGCATCAGTGAGAAGTGTTTCTAAAACGGGGTAAATTATTCATATTTGACGGTTACGATTTATGAAGAATTTCGATTTAGGGAGACTCGATTGTTATACAATTTTCAAATAACTTCGCAACAAAATTCCCACGCATGCGCATGATGCACAAGTCAAGACGCACCTCTGGCCGGTGGAGGAGGGAGAGGCGGGCAACTGCGAGTATAGTATAATTATATTTATAAAATAAACTTTCATCGATAATAAGCAAAAACAAACATAAAAATATACAGATTTTTTCAGTCTCTAACTTTTAACAAAAAAATAAATAAATAAATAAACAAGACCTTAAACTCTTTTATATCATATTGGCAAGTCAAACAACTTTGACATCGAATTACAATATATTAATATTGTTAAAATATCTACTTTTCGGAAGAATACATTTTGTTAATCAATTTTAGATTTCCTTTTGAATAATTCTTAAATTCGATGCAAACAAATTCATAATTGCATTTGCAAATTAAAATGGACCTGATTGTTTCAATTTTCATATTGTTTTTTTTTTCGTAATCCATACATTGTTTAAAATTGAGAAAACTCTCTCTATACGGGTATTAGACCCAGGAAGGCATAAACAAAACTCTACAATTTTTTAAATGTTTTCATACTGTATCTTTTTTTCATTGAAAAACTTGAAAACTTCAACCCACCTATCTCCACCACTCATCTCCTTCAACGATTTTATCTGAAGAAATATAATTTTTTACACATAAAAACTCGTCGAAAACATCAGAGTCATTAATTGAACTATTGCTTCTCTTTTTCATAATATAGCTACTTTGTTCTAGGAAGGGGTTGTTTGTAGAAGTACCCATTCTAAATCTTCAATATCTACAAACGCTTTGTCCCACTGATTTAAACAATCAAGACAACTGCTGTAGAATTCATAGGTATGGCATTTTATTTTATTTAGAGTACATCAGGATCTTCTCGTTCAAAATCTTTGATAATTTTTCTGAACAAAATTGGCAAAAAACCCTAAATTTTTCTTTGATCAATTTTAGATTTAAGTTTTTTTATTACTAGAGACACTTCTATCATGGATATTTGCTGAGTTTCTATTTGTAGAATGCTATTATGAAAAAGCGGAGCCTGAGAATGAACAAAAGAAAAACAGAAAGACTACGAATTATGATGTAAGAGTATGTTTTCATTAAGCATTTAATGGTTTTCATGCTTAGGCTTTCCTTAAAGAAAACAATGATAAAATAATGAACAAATAATGTGCAATTTCTAAAATAATGAACATTTTTATGTTTTCCGACACAAAATAATTCATAATGAACATTTTCTTCAAATAATGAACTGTTCATTATAATAATGAACGGATGGTCACCGTAGCTATCACTTCTGCTATGACGACCCTAAACGTCGAATACTCACTCTGTGAGCTGATCAATCTAATGCTTAATAGCAGGATCATCAACTCTGAGATGGGGGATTTTTGTACGAAAAGGTCTGTCAGTAGAGGCACTCCGCAAGGTGGTGTTCTGTCCCCTCTCCTGTGGAACATAGTAGTTAACGAATTGCTAATATCCCTCGAGAGGGAAGGCTACAGAGTGATTGCGTATGCCGATGATGTTGCTATCGCCGTCACAGGAAAACATCCTAATACACTGAGAGACCTCCTCCAAAACGCACTTAATATGCTCACTAGATCGGCTGATCGTTGTAGACTTAGTATTAATCCTCAAAAAACGGACCTTGTCCTTTTTACACGGAAATACAAGATCCCAGTAATTGTACCCCCTTCAATAAAAGGTGTACCACTAATTTTTACCAATGAAGCCAAATATCTTGGTTTGATATTAGACAAAAAATTAAGTTGGAAACCTAATATTCAGGAAAGAGTTAAGAAAGCCACAGTAGCTCTTTTCTCTTGCAAGAAAGCCATAGGAAGCAAATGGGGTTTTCAACCTCGCATAACCTATTGGCTATACACATCGGTCATTCGACCAATTCTCATGTGGACTGCACTGGAGAAAGTCACTTACTGCGACAAACTCAGCAGAGTCCAACGCACTGCTTGTCTCTGCATAAGCGGGGCCTTGAGAACCACACCCTCAGCAGCGCTAGACACTCTCCTCCATCTGGCACCCCTCGATATTTTTAGCAAACAAGTGGCAGCGAGTACAGCTATAAGACTCAACGCCTCATCTCAATGGACCAACAATAATGTGGGACACTCCATCATTTTGAACTCTTTCGGTTCTATACCAAAGTACATAGACTACACCATTCCAAAACCACAATTTGGTAAAAACTTCCAGATATCCATTCCATACAGAGAAGAATGGGAAGACAAAAAACTTCTGGATGACAAAGGCATTCATTTTTATACAGATGGATCCAAGACAAGTGATGGAGTTGGTAGTGGTGTGTACTCAGAAAAGCTTAATCTAAGCATCTCATTCCGCCTTCCCAATCATTGTAGCGTCTTCCAAGCGGAAATTTTAGCGATCAAAGAGGTTCTCTCCTGGCTAAGAGAAAACGTGATATCAACTTCTGATATCCGCATCTTCTCTGACAGTCAGGCTGCTATTAAATCTCTCGATGGTGTCTCAACCAAATCTCAAACGGCCCTCGATTGCCGATCGTCTCTGATGGAGATGGCGCAGCAATTTAACATTCACCTCTGTTGGGTGCCGGGTCACAGAGACATCGAAGGAAATTGTAGAGCCGATGAACTCGCTAAAAATGGAACCGTCTTACCTATTTCACCTGAAAGGGAGAAGAGAGGTATACCGATAGCTACATGTAAACTTTTGCTAAAAGAAGCAGCTTTAACGATAACAAACTACAGGTGGCACAATTTACCAACGTGCGCAGCTACGAAACTCATATGGCCTTCACTGGACTTAAAGCGCTCTAAAGACTTGTTATCTCAAAGCAGACTTCATATTAGCTCCCTGATAGGTGTCCTTACGGGACACTGTCTTATAGGCAGACACGCAATACGACTTGGTGTAGCCTCAAATGACTTCTGCAGGAGCTGTATGGATGAGGAAGAAGAGGAAACAATCTCTCACCTTCTCTGCACTTGCCCTGCTCTTTCACTAAGACGCAAACTTCATCTGGGAGAATACTTTTATGATAACCCCAGTGAACTAGCTAATAAGGATATCAAATATCTTCTTCGCTTTATAAAAAGCTCAAAATGGTTCGACTAGTAAGAAGTAATTCTCTAGATTCATGGTATCACAATGGGCCTTTCCTTTTGGCCTAAGTGTGTGGATTCTGAATCCGCAGCCACTGTAACCTAACCTAACCTAAACCTGGGAAAAAAACGAGTTTATACTAGTTTATAAGTTTATAAGTATTTTAACGTGTTTTGCAGAGGCAAATAAATTAACATCTTGTGTCGCAAAAGATTATTTCACGGAAGCAGGCAGGTTTTCGTCAACATCATAGTTGTACGACCACCATCATTAATGTGGTCGAAGATATACGGCTTGCTCTTGACAGTGACGAAGTTTCGTTCTTGGTCCTGTTAGATTTTTCTAAAGCATTCGACACCATAAATCATAATAGGGTCGCGGTACCAGTTACCGAACAGAACGGACTATGAGAAAAGAACATGTTGCAAAAAATACTTTAACTGAGTTTAGTATTGTAATCTCAGTTTTTTCTGAATTATTGGGCCTTATCGGGAATGAGTTTTCCCTGGAAATATTTTCCACGTTCGGAAAACTCGTATCGTGAATAAGATTTCTCTGGAAATATTTCCCAAGTTCGAAAAAATCGTATCGTGAATGACGTTCGAAATTCCCCTAGAAATTTATTGCTATCGTGAACACGTTTCCCATGGGGAATTTCTTGATATTTCTCTAAAGTTTTTTCCCATTTATTTTGATGAAGAAATCGAAGTCAGGAGGAGCAATGTAAGTGCAATTAAAAATCTTTAGATGTATAAAAACAAATATTTTGTACACTCTGTGTACGGAACCCTAAAAAGAACATATTTAGTAATGGCGTATTCTCATTGCAAACGTTTTCGATTGGATTAATTTCTGTTAAGATATCGTCAGCTGCGTATCAAAACGGTAAGAAAAATTAGATTAGCTAAAATCAAGTTCTATAGTGAACAACTAGACCCCTCTATAGGTGGACGACAATTATGGAAGAATTTTAAGAAAAATGGTCTAGGAAAACAGGAAGACCGAGTAGAGGACAACATCGATGTAAACTCCTTAAAGAATGGAATGGTTTTCTCAAAACGCATCCGTAGGTGAAAGTTCTTTTTTTACTGATGCAAGTTTTACTTTTACGTCTGTAGAGAACCTAGATGTCGTCAAATGCCGTTGGAATGGACAATATAAATATCCTGTGTTTGTGAAATACATCTTAGCCCTGGCCCTCATACTGCCTTATATTACTCACATTTTCCACAAAATTTTAACCAAAAGTTTATTCCCTTCTCAATGGAAACTGGCTAAAGTTTTGCCAATACCAAAACCTGGTTGCATCTCTCGAATAAAGTATTGAATTGGAGAGTATCAAAGGAGCACTCGTTCTCCGATCATAGGTACATCCAATTCACTCTTAGTGAAGAGTCCCCAAAACCGATCCCTTTCCGGAGTTATAGGAAAACAGATTGGCCAAAATATAGGACAACTCTGAAAAGTCTGATTAAACCAGAACTTAATGATCCTCCCTTATGCGCTCTTGAACTCGATAAAAAAGTTGATGAGCTTACAGCAGCCCTCAATAAAGCTATGGAAACTGCCTGTCCCCTCACTACAGTGCGAGGAAAGAGAAAACAACATTGGTGGGCTGCTGAACTAGAAATACTCAGGAAAGATTGTAGAAGGCTTTTTAACCGTGCAAAAAAGTCTAGACACCTCCAAGATTGGGAGTCCTATAAGGAATCCCTCAAAAAGTATAAACAAGAATTGAGAATAGCCAAAAGATCCTCATGGAGATCCTTCTGTAGCTCAATAGAAGAGTCCTCGGAGGCATCGCGGCTAAGGAAGATTCTCTCGACAAATCCAACCATGCCTAGTTGTCTCAAAAACTCAGATGGTACATGGACTAACTCTTGCGAAGAAACGCTAAACCTGCTATTAGATATCCACTTCCCAGATAGCTCCAAATCCGTTAATACAATAAACCGTCCTGGATCGGGTATTAACTTAACTTTTCCTCAAGGTCTAGTCACAAAAGAAAAACTGACATGGGCTCTGAATAGCTTCAAACCTTATAAATCTCCAGGTCCAGATCAAATCACACCAGCTGAGCTACAACACACCATCGATATAACTCTGCCCATCATTGAGATGATGTTCAAAAGTTGTCTAGATCTGGCCTATATACCTCAGTGATGGAGAGAGGTAAAAGTAGTATTCATTCCCAAGGCGGGCAAATGCTCGCATGTCAACCCTAAAGATCTAAGACCTATTAGTCTATCATCTTTCATTCTCAAAACGCTGGAACGATTGATTGATATCCATATACGTAATAGCATTGATAAGGGACTATCGATGTCTCAGCATGCTTACTGCAAAGGGAAATCGGTAGAAACAGCCTTGCATACTCTGGTAAGAACTATTGAATACTCCCTAGAGCAAAAGGAGTATACTATGGTTGCCTTCCTGGATATTGAAGGTGCTTTCAACAACGTTGACACATCTGCTATCAGTCTATCACTTCTGCTATGACGACCCTAAACGTCGAATACTCACTCTGTGAGCTGATCAATCTAATGCTTAATAGCAGGATCATCAACTCTGAGATGGGGGATTTTTGTACGAAAAGGTCTGTCAGTAGAGGCACTCCGCAAGGTGGTGTTCTGTCCCCTCTCCTGTGGAACATAGTAGTTAACGAATTGCTAATATCCCTCGAGAGGGAAGGCTACAGAGTGATTGCGTATGCCGATGATGTTGCTATCGCCGTCACAGGAAAACATCCTAATACACTGAGAGACCTCCTCCAAAACGCACTTAATATGCTCACTAGATCGGCTGATCGTTGTAGACTTAGTATTAATCCTCAAAAAACGGACCTTGTCCTTTTTACACGGAAATACAAGATCCCAGTAATTGTACCCCCTTCAATAAAAGGTGTACCACTAATTTTTACCAATGAAGCCAAATATCTTGGTTTGATATTAGACAAAAAATTAAGTTGGAAACCTAATATTCAGGAAAGAGTTAAGAAAGCCACAGTAGCTCTTTTCTCTTGCAAGAAAGCCATAGGAAGCAAATGGGGTTTTCAATCTCGCATAACCTATTGGCTATACACATCGGTCATTCGACCAATTCTCATGTACGGGGTTGCAGTATGGTGGACTGCACTGGAGAAAGTCACTTACTGCGACAAACTCAGCAGAGTCCAACGCACTGCTTGTCTCTGCATAAGCGGGGCCTTGAGAACCACACCCTCAGCAGCGCTAGACACTCTCCTCCATCTGGCACCCCTCGATATTTTTAGCAAACAAGTGGCAGCGAGTACAGCTATAAGACTCAACGCCTCATCTCAATGGACCAACAATAATGTGGGACACTCCATCATTTTGAACTCTTTCGGTTCTATACCAAAGTACATAGACTACACCATTCCAAAACCACAATTTGGTAAAAACTTCCAGATATCCATTCCATCCAGAGAAGAATGGGAAGACAAAAAACTTCTGGATGACAAAGGCATTCATTTTTATACAGATGGATCCAAGACAAGTGATGGAGTTGGTAGTGGTGTGTACTCAGAAAAGCTTAATCTAAGCATCTCATTCCGCCTTCCCAATCATTGTAGCGTCTTCCAAGCGGAAATCTTAGCGATCAAAGAGGTTCTCTCCTGGCTAAGAGAAAACGTGATATCAACTTCTGATATCCGCATCTTCTCTGACAGTCAGGCTGCTATTAAATCTCTCGATGGTGTCTCAACCAAATCTCAAACGGCCCTCGATTGCCGATCGTCTCTGATGGAGATGGCGCAGCAGTTTAACATTCACCTCTGTTGGGTACCGGGTCACAGAGACATCGAAGGAAATTGTAGAGCCGATGAACTCGCTAAAAATGGAACCGTCTTACCTATTTCACCTGAAAGGGAGAAGATAGGTATACCGATAGCTACATGTAAACTTTTGCTAAAAGAAGCAGCTTTAACGATAACAAACTACAGGTGGCACAATTTACCAACGTGCGCAGCTACGAAACTCATATGGCCTTCACTGGACTTAAAGCGCTCTAAAGACTTGTTATCTCAAAGCAGACTTCATATTAGCTCCCTGATAGGTGTCCTTACGGGACACTGTCTTATAGGCAGACACGCAATACGACTTGGTGTAGCCTCAAATGACTTCTGCAGGAGCTGTATGGATGAGGAAGAAGAGGAAACAATCTCTCACCTTCTCTGCAATTGCCCTGCTCTTTCACTAAGACGCAAACTTCATCTGGGAGAATACTTTTATGATAACCCCAGTGAACTAGCTAATAAGGATATCAAATATCTTCTTCGCTTTATAAAAAGCTCAAAATGGTTCGACTAGTAAGAAGTAATTCTCTAGATTCATGGTATCACAATGGGCCTTTCCTTTTGGCCTAAGTGTGTGGATTCTGAATCCGCAGCCACTGTAACCTAACCTAACCTAAACCTGGGAAAAAAACGAGTTTATACTAGTTTATAAGTTTATAAGTATTTTAACGTGTTTTGCAGAGGCAAATAAATTAACATCGTGTGTCGCAAAAGATTATTTCACGGAAGCAGACAGGTTTTCGTCAACATCATAGTTGTACGACCACCATCATTAATGTGGTCGAAGATATACGGCTTGCTCTTGACAGTGACGAAGTTTCGTTCTTGGTCCTGTTAGATTTTTCTAAAGCATTCGACACCATAAATCATAATAGGGTCGCGGTACCAGTTACCGAACAGAACGGACTATGAGAAAAGAACATGTTGCAAAAAATACTTTAACTGAGTTTAGTATTGTAATCTCAGTTTTTTCTGAATTATTGGGCCTTATCGGGAATGAGTTTTCCCTGGAAATATTTTCCACGTTCGGAAAACTCGTATAGTGAATAAGATTTCTCTGGAAATATTTCCCAAGTTCGAAAAAATCGTATCGTGAATGACGTTCGAAATTCCCCTAGAAATTTATTGCTATCGTGAACACGTTTCCCATGGGAAATTTCTCGATATTTCTCTAAAGTTTTTTCCCATTTATTTTGATGAAGAAATCGAAGTCAGGAGGAGCAATGTAACTGCAATTAAAAATCTTTAGATGTATAAAAACAAATATTTTAATGCTATTATTATAGGACGACTACTAATCAAAATCAAATTGAACAGCTGATCAGTATAATGGAAAAAAATACTGATATAACAAATGGATTTACCACCAACAGGGAAAAAGAAGATTTAACAAAATTCTGGAGAAAGACGGAGACAGACCTCAATAGCCTTGGTCCACCAATTAAATCAACATCGGATTGGAAAAAAGTATTACCTACTTATTTCTCAGAATAAACATTTTTTCATATACAAACAGGTATGGCTCGACAAGAAAAAATATATAAGAAACAAAATGTCAGAAAACATAAAAAATAAAAAAGCAACTGGAGGGGGCCAATACAAAGAGCATAAATTCTCGCGTTTGGAGGAAACCGTTATAAGAATTTGTTCAATGAAGGATTCGATTGAAGGACTCCGAAATGCTTCTTCCTTTGGATTGCCCTCTTGCAGCAAGAAAAGATGCCACGAAAAAGAAAATACTGACCCAATTCAATCAAGTTTAGACTGTGTTCTGGAATGCGAAGAAAATCCTTCCAAGTCTCCACAGCCCATCGCTGATGAAAATCTAGATTCAAGCAAATCGACGAAAAAAAAGAAACTAAATACAAACCCAGAATTTTTAGAGCAGGAGCTAAATATTCAGAAAGATATTTGCGCTCAAATAGGGAAAGCCGTCGATTTGCTTAAGTCATAAAGAAGATTCAGATATGCTTTATGATCAACAGAACCTTATCTTAAAAGAAATATGTCGCCATAATATACGATTAGAAGAACACAAGCAAGAAAAATTAGAAGAAATTAAACGGCACAACAACCTAATGGAAAACTTGAGGCTGAGAGAAGTTGAATCGAAGATCAAATTTAAACAAGATCTCATAAAAATTGAAGAAGAAAAACTTCTCAAGATGTAATTTCCGGATAGTTTCTAGTTTTGTTTGTGTTATATGAAATACATATGTATGTACACATTTGTTAATTTAATTAATCTACTGGTCTTTTTCTCATCCAATCATTCCACATGCAGTTGCCCGTAGCTTAGTTGGTAAGTGCGTTGGCTGCTATGCAGAACGTCGTTGGTTCGAGTCCCACTCAGGCCCAGTTTTTATTTCATCTTTCCAAGAGTATCAATCTGTCATGAAAAAGTGCTTCTGAATTCTGCCGTTCGGAATCGGCGTTAAATTGAAGGTCCCCTCAATTCTTCACACGCACTCAGAGAATTGTTGATGAGAGTAAGTCACTTAGGCCTTGGCCCTTCAAGAGCTGCCCTGACACTCTATTTTTAATCATTCCACATACAACCCTCACGATTGAAATCCACCTTCCATCTTCCAGAATGTATGGCGTATACTTACTATTGTTTCAAAGGCCGATTTATGTATTGTTCTATTTTATTTATTTTTAAATTAAACCATATATATATACAAACATATATAAAGAGACATACATATGTATATGAACTAACTAACGCATCAAACAAATACGTAAGTTTCAAAGGCTGTTGCCAATGTCTCTTCTGATGGCTTGCCCAACGGATAAATATTCGGCATCGCCTGCTGATTGATGGTCACTTTCAGATCCATTCGAAGAGTCTGCGAAGTCGTGTTGATTTGTTAGGTCAATCTGGTACTCGCTTGGAAGATTGCTTTTAAAATATATGCACATATTATGCAAAGCACAGCATGTGTTAACGATTTGGATCGCTTTTTTAGGTTCGTAGTGAAGTTCTCGGGCGCCAAGAATGCATCTCCACCTGCCTACAGAACGCCATTCACTTGCTTAATTATTTTGCGAGCGGCTTTATGTGCTCTGTTGAATTGACTCTCCGGTGATTCTTCCTGACATGTTCTATGGGGAGTTAGAAGCCATGGCGCTAATGGGTACCCTGCGTCACCTGAAGAAAAACAAAGAAATGATAAAACAAAATGAAAACTATTTCAATATTACCCAGTAGCCAAAAATTTCGTTCACCGTTCAAATATCGGTGAAGCAAATGGGAACGAAACTCCGACACTTTCCAAATCAACGAGTCGTGACATGCTCCTGGATGAGTAGCATCAACGAACCGAATCTTCATTTCTTCATCACAAATCTGAAAATACGAAAATGTTAAATATATGTATGGATGTGATTTATGGAAAATTTTTAACAACTTACAAGCAAAACATTAAGGCTATAGAATCCCTTTCTGTTAAAATATAAATCCTTACATTCGTGCCATCTATGCAACCGATCACTCCTGGAAGTTTATATTTTTCGAACAAATATAAATTTGTCTTCCTTACTTCTTCCATGGTTTGTTTTTTTATCCATTCTGGACAAAGCTTTTCTTCCGCTTTGCCAAAACTTCCGAAAATGTTGACTGGGCCAGTCCTACATCGTGGTCCTTGCCGACTCCTCTTTGATACGCGCCTTCAGCGAGAAAACGCAGACATGCGCTTAAGCGCACAATTTTTGGCACAGCGAACGATTTTCTTACCGTGGGGAAGGAATCGGCGAGGGTATCCAACAAATATTTAAACATTACTTTATTTATTCTGAAATTTTTGATAAATCTGAAACAAAAATAACAAATAAAAGCATACATGTTTTGGACCATTACTAAATCTTATACTCACAGTTCTTGTGGTAACTGCAATGGGTTGGACTTATCCCTTAATTTGAGTCTAATAGTTCTTATTTCATTCTCTGGGTTTTCTTCCTGCTGCATTGCTAACACTACAAATGCTATGCTATGCATTTTAACACTCAATAAACTTAAATTTTCAAACGATTTGAAGTTCCGCTCAGTAAAAACAAAAATTATTAGGGGCGAAAAGAAATTTTTCTATCAAAATGATTTGAAATTTATTTTCGAAAATAATTTTGTTTTTTAAAGTTGGCAGTTTTTTCCCTGGGAAAAATTCTTTCCGAAGGAAATTCACGATAACTAGAAACTTTTCTTGGGAATGAAATTTTTCTTGGGAAATAAAATTTCTTGGGAGATTCACGATAGCCCCCATTATCTCAAATATTTTCATGTTTGATCCTTTTTTTTCATAAACATTATCAGTAAATATTAAAAAAAGATTATATTGGATAATATATAATAGGAATTTTTTCCTATTCTCGAACAACTTATTTTGATTGTTTCCTAAACCCAAACACGGGGTGTCCCATTTTCGAACACTGGAACCAAAAATTCGTTAGTGGTTAGAAAACCATTTTAAAGCCAAAATTTTCTTTATTTTTGCATATTTTTCATAGTATGATCCATAGGTAACGTGACCATACGTCCCGTTTTTAACGGGACCGTCCCTTTTTTCGGTTACCCGTCCCGGTGTCCCGGCAATAGAGCTCGGGACGCCAAATTGTCCCGTTTTTTTCTAATTTCATACACAGGTACATATAATTTTATTAAAAATGCAATAAAAACAACAATTGCAATGTGTGATGTCTGTTATTAAGCACTTAAGTATAAAAATAGAGAGATATTGACAAATTTAGTTTATGTAGACTACACACTATCATTTCTTAAATGACATTTGAAAACTGTAATTTCTGAACATTTCATTTGATGCTCCACAGACACACTGTCATTTCAATAAAATCATTTTATCATTCTATTCATTCATTGCACTCTACTAAAATCTATAATCAAAATCTACTGACGGTGATGTTAATTGTCGCCGCTTCTGGTGATGTTAATTGTCGCCGCTTCTTTCAATTATCGTTACTCCTCCCATCTGAGTGTGAACATAAGGAGTATTATGAGTTAAGATAGGTGACCTCTGATTATGTATACAATTTAAAAACAACATATCCTATCCATGCCTATGGTAACGCTTATAAATTTATTTTTAAGAATATACAATTTGAAAGAATACCAGCAGTGTTTCAGAGCTAAGTTATGTTTTTTTTCCAGAGAGCTCCCGGAGTTTTGAAAAAGGCAGACATAATACACAAAAACTGAAGGTTCGTTAGGAGTGAAGTACACTCGGGCGTATACGTGTTTTTGATTGTTATGATTTTATACGTTTTTTTTCTACTTTTTGGTTGCAAACTTTTAGTTTTTTTATACCAAATGTTAGCTTTTTATTTTAAACAACCTCGTAATTAATAAATTTCGGAGCTAGCTTATTTTTTCGATTATCTGCCTCAAACAAGACTTCTCCAGGCCCAAAAGGAGAAGGATCCTCATAAAATGTATTGAACTTTTCAATCAATTGTTTTTGTTGTTTTAACTGAATCTTCCAAGTTTAAATATTCTATTAAACGATTTCGCAAATAGTCTTGACTTGTTGGCAAATTTTGGTTTGAAAACTGAAAGCTTGTGTTGATATGACATGATTATTTCAATGGGTGTCAATTTTGTTTGCTTTATGAACTTTTTTTTAACTTTTTGGTTTTGTGGCATGCTGGGGATCAAGTTCAATAGGAATTGAAACGAACATTGCAACCTCCTTATCCATTTGAAGACTACAAAAAGCAAACCAAAATGACGCACAACGATATGTTTCTTACACGCTGTCATTTCATTCCATTATTCCAGTCATAGACATTCGCACAAAAAAATTGCATCTTCATCAATTCCCTCATCATTTTTTTAAATTCAAAAGCGTAACGTTCAATAGTAGGCCGTGCATTTAGTGTAGTTTAAATATTTGGTACGTATAAGAGTGAGAAAGATGCATTAGAAAACGCAATAAAAACGATTTGTCATTGTCATTTGGAATTAAATGAATGAAGATATACTTCTAAGCTGCTCATAAAAAATTTTTTTTAATAGTTTATACTTTATACTTTTACTGATAATTACCCAAATTTTGTTGTTTTGAAACATATTTCACCATGCCAAAACGCAAGTGTACATTTAATGTTAATTTACAAGCCAAGTACCAGTTTATTAAGCAAACAAATAATCCCTCCGATGTAAGATGTGAAAAGTGTCGCACCGAATTTAGTGTTGCTCATAGTGGTGCTGGTGATATTGAACAGCATTTAAAGACTGAAAAACACAAAAATGCCGATCGTGCTGCTGCTTCAAGTTCTTCTATGTTAAACTTCTTCAAGAAAACGGACGCGCCTACTTCAAGGGATTTGGATATTGCCGCGGCAGAAGGTGTCTGGGCCTATCACACAATACAAGAAAACCACAGTTTTCGTTCCAATGATTGTGCCTCAAAATTAATCCAATCATGTTTCGATCCAAAATTTAGATGCGCTCGTACGAAAACAGAAGCGATTGTAGTAAATGTGTTGGCACGTACAGCGATTAAAGAATTAAAAGAAGACCTTGGTAAATCCAACTGTGTTGCAATTTCAACCGACGCTTCAAACCACAATAACACAAAAATATACCCTATTCTGGTACGCTTTTTTCAACCTTATGAAGGTGTACATTGTACAAGTAAAAATTTTAGATGTCCAGGACCAACCAGGTGAGACGTCTGATATTATTGTCGACTATTTAGTCCAAGTGTTGAAACAGAATAATTTAACTGAACAGTCGTGGCATTCTGTGGGGACAACGCCAATGTAAATTTTGGAGGTGCATCTAGGCGAGGAGTTAATAATGTATTGGTAAAATTACAATCATCTCTTAAAAAACCATTAATAGGTATTGGATGTGGAGCTCATATAATTCATAATGCAATGAAATCTGCTGCAGATGGGCTACCCGTAGATTACGAAAGTATCATTGTAAAAATATACTCTTTTTTTTACATTTACACGGTTCGAGTTTAAGCTCTGAAAGAGTTTTGCGCCGAAACTGAAACAGAATATCACAAAATGCTTGGCTACAGTAAAACCAGGTGGCTTGCGCTTATGCCTGCTATCGAGAGAGTTTTAAAAATGTACGAGCCATTAAAGAACTACTTTTTGAGTATTGAAAAATGTCCTCAAATATTGAGAAACTTTTTTGAGAACCCCACATCTGAATTGTGGCTTTATTTTTTACATGCTCAGTCAGCAATTTTTCATCAAACTGTATTGAAGGTTGAAGGTCAGACTTTATCGGCAATTGAGACTGCAAAAGAAATAAATAAATTGAAAGATAATCTGGCACAGAAACAAATGCATCAATTTCTTCCATTTACGGTCCGTGATTTAATGATAAAGTTGAGAAGCAGCGGAAATGATATTGACGAAAACCTTGTGAAAAGTACGGCAACAGAATTTTACATTACGAGTCGTGAATATTTGGAACAGTGGACTGGCTTTTTCACTAAAGAATTAGAGATTTTTTACTGGGCAGATTTAAATAAAATACCTGTTTGGGATGACGTTCAAAAAACATTAGATGTATTAATTGGAAAAGGATATATCAACTGTAATCAGGACACTGAAATTTTTGATGAATTTTCATTAATCTCTAATTATATCACGTTACAAAAAATAACTGAATGGAATTCTCTTAATGTTTCAGCAGAAAGTCGATGGGTTGAAATATTCAAACACTTTTACACAAATAATCTCAAACATGAAAACTTGTGTATTTTGATTGAGTATATTTTATGTTTACCTGGTACAAATGCACCAATAGAACGAGTTTTTTCTTTGATGAATAAACTTTGGACATCAGAAAAAACTCAATTAAAGGTTCCATTACTAAAGTCCATGTTAATTACTAAAGTAAATATTAATAAAACGTGCCAAGAATATTACTCATTTTTAAAAGGATCACCGACCATGTTACAAGAAATTTGTTGCTCAGAAAAATACAAAAATAATGAAAATGTTTCATAAATTTCAATAAAAAAAAGAAAATTTGTCAAAAAACTTGTTTTATTTTTTTTGTCCTTATTGTGAAACTAGACTGGTCGAACTCTCCCTAGGGGGAAACTCTCCTCAAATCGAACATTTTGGGCTTTTTTTGCAATCCCTTCAGTTTTGACAAAGAAAAAAGTTTGTTTTTTGAATCATTTAGTGTTTTGCCAAATTACCATTTATAAACAGGAAAAGAAATTTGCATCAATATATTACTCGAATTTTCCCAAAACTCTCTCTAACTCGAATGATATCTAGTTTCCCCTGAAAATTCGACTTTGGGAGTCAATTGTACGAAAATTTGTTTTTACTTTATGCAACGGCCACGGCCCTACTGATAAAAAAAAAATACACTGGTGTCCCGTTTTGAATAAAAAAATAAATGGTCACGTTATCCATAGGCAAAAATAAAATAAATAAAAATCTACTTTGAAATATCTTTATTAGGTACTTATTTTTATCTTAAAAATAAATATATGTACTTAAGTTCCATTTTTTAAATAGTCAGTGCGATTTATATATAATGGTAAGTAAATAGTACGAAGTATTAGTACAATGAACTAATGCTTTTGGTTAACTTACGAATGGCAAGTAAATAGTACGAAGTATTAGTAGAATGAACTAATGCTTTTGGTAAATTTACGAATGGTAAATAAATAGCAGGAAGTATTAGTACAATGAACTAATGCTTTTGGTTAACTTACGAATGGCAAGTAAATAGTACGAAGTATTAGTAGAATGAACTAATGCTTTAGGTAAACTTACGAATGGTAAGTAAATAGTACGAAGTATTAGTACAATGAACTAATGCTTTTGGTTAACTTACGAATGGCAAGTAAATAGTACGAAGTATTAGTAGAATGAACTAATGCTTTTGGTAAATTTACGAATGGTAAGTAAATAGTACAAAGTATTAGTACAATGAACTAATGCTTTTCGTTAATTTACTAATGGAGAGTGAATAGTACGAAGTATTAGTAGAATGATCTAATGCTTTTGGTAAACTTTTGAATGGCAAGTAAATAGTACGAAGTATTGGTAGAATATACTAATGCTTATGCTGGTTTTACGAATAGGGAGTAAATAGTACGAAGTATTAGTAAAATGAACTAATGCTTTTGGTAAATCTACGAATCGAGAGTAAATAGTACGAAGTATTAGTAGGATGAACTAATGCTCTTTGTAAATTTACAAATGGGGAATAAATAGTACGAAGTATTAGTAGAATGTACTAATGCTCTCTGTTAATTTACAAATTGAGGGTAAATAGTACGAAATATTAGTAGAATGTACTAACGCTCTTTGTAAATGTACGAAAGGAAACGTAAATATTGTCATTCCATTCGTACAATGTACAAAGCTCTTTTTAAATATACGAATATGAGTACATTGTACGAATTTATTTGTGGCTGAAAACTACGAAAAAAATTCATAAAATGCACTCATATTTTCGTACTATTTATGCATGAAAATTTTTCAGTGTATTACCTCAACCATCGGCGAAGTATATCGTATTCTTCGACTCCTTTGGTCGTCATAAAAATTTACCCCAATGAGCACTCGTCTCATAATTGCGAAAACCTTGGTTTTATCTGTCTTGACGTACGGATGTGAAGTTTTCCGTGAGTGCGACTCAGCAAGTAAGAGGAAGATTAACGTAGCCTTCAATAATACTGCTCGGTACATATATGGCTTACGCAGATTTGACCACGTATCGACTTATTCAGGACAAATCTATAGCATGACCTTAGACAACCTTTTTCGTTCTCGTTGTGTTTTGTTATTATTCAAAATCATCCAATCTCAACAACCCTGCAGTTTATACAACAGGATAGAATTTTGTTCCTCGAATAGATCTTTTCAACTCATTCATCCTCGATATAGTTGCCTTTGTAACGGAACCGGTGTTCCCCCCTCTCCAACCTATACCACCTTTACGACCTTATTACTACAGGACCCTAAGGCCGGTCCAGGCGGCAGGAAGGAGAGGTTGTCCAAGATACTACTGCTCGGCATGCTTGCGTTTGCCTAAGGCTATGCTCGTCAGAAAGGCGGGGTTATTGCAGCCGCAGCGCTGGACGTTGTTATATTTTCATGCCTAATGAATAAAATGTTCGGTGTTTAAAAAAAAGATCCTGGGACCCGAAGCTTTAAGGAGGGGCAGGCCGTGTTACTGAAGGGGAGGGTCTAGATGTTAGAGACCCTCAGAGGATTTTCCACCCTATGTATCGTAATGATACCACCAAGGCTGCTGCTTCCTTCTATTTATGCAGCAGCCCCAAGCCGGATAAAATTCAACGGCTACCCCTGCTTACAGATTCATATCTTCTCTATGATATTACCTTCACCACTGACCCAACTAAACAAATTAAAATTCAGCCATCATACGATCCATTGATAATTATCTCAACCAAAATTGCAAAAATTCATTTTTTTTTATGAAAATAAAAGATGTTGGTTGTTTGTTTTTAATCAACAATCATTAAGTGCATCAGTTTATTATAATGTAGGAGCGAATGAATAAATATAAAAACAATCAAACAATGAAAAGTGAATCAGAACAAAAACATAAAATGTAAAAAAAGAGCCAAGTTCTAAAAGAACGCCAAGTTTTTACATGTAATAAAAGTGTTATATTGAATATTTTAAATCGTAGAAGATAATAAAACAATATTAAAAGAAAATAGAAAATAGTTTGGATGAAAATTTACAAGTTCACTGATCAAGTTTTAAAATGTTACTAATCACGCTTCAAACGAAAACTTGCCAAGTGAACTTGTAATTTTTCATCCAAACTATTTTCTATTTTCTTTTAATATTGTTGTATTATCTTCTACAATTTTAAATATTCAATATAACACTTTTATTACAGGTAAGAACTTGGCGTTCTCTTAGAACTTGGCTCTTTTTTTACATTTTATGTTTTTGTTCTGATTTCAAATCTTTTTGCAAAGTTTTTTATGGAAGCATGAACCTTGAAATAACTTAATAAGCTAGTAATTTGCAAACTTTAACACTCTAATTGCTCTGCCAATTTATAAATAAATAATAGGTAGGTTAGGTTAGAGTGGCTGTCTAGATGTCACATTAAGACCCCAAGGGTCCATTGTGAAACCACTAAAGAAAGTTACTCATGGAGTTTTATGAAGTTAAACAAACAAGAATTCTAAATTTCAACATCCTATGACCATTTTAAGAAAGTGGGCGCAGCCACGCCCCTTTAATGAAACTGCATTTTTATACTTATATTTTCTCTTATACTCAGACGAAACCCTATCAGAATTCCGAATTGAAACGTTTTCGACCATTTTAAGAAAGTGGGCGGATACCACGCCCCTAAACGGAAATAAATTTTTTTCTCATTTTTTTCATGTTATTCAACCAAAACCTTAAAAGAATTCTAAATTTCAAGATCTTACGACCAGGTTTAGAAAGTGGGCGGATACCACGCCCCCTGAATGAGCAAATTGAAATTTTCGATTTTTTCCTTTGTATACACCCGATAACCTACCATTGTACCAAATTTCAAGATTCTGCTATTGTTAGAAGTGCATCATAATTTTGATGATCAGTCAGTGAGTGAGTGAGTCAGTCAGTCAGTCAATTACGGTTTTTGAAATGTTTACTGTTCAATATCTCAAGAAGTAGTGGTTCTACAAAATTATGTTTTTCACAGGGCCTTTGTGCCCATAAAGTTAATACGTAATTCAAATTTGAAGCTTCTAACTCTATGGGTTCAAAAGTTATGGGGGGTTAAAAACGTGCTTGAGTTCGATCCTGTAAAAAGGGAGTAGTGCTAGAACTTGGCTGGGCACTACCGTGCCCTTTGATTAAACTAGAAGGAAACAAAATTTAATAAGAAAAGAAATGAAATAAGGTAAGTAGTTGGTAAACTAAAGAAAAGGTGAGTCAAATTTGTAAGAAAGTTAAAGGTAAAAAGGTATGTTACATAGTAAGAAAGTAAATGCAAAATGGTAAGTTAAGTTAAGCTTCACATACAAAAATAAAATTTATATTATGACGTTAAAAATAAAATCTTATTATCTAAACATTGTATTTGCATTTACTTACATACATGTATGTATGTATATTTTTCTCTATTGCAATTTGCAACTCGCTAAAAAAAAACTATAAACTACTCATACATATCCCATTAATTGTATGTATGGAAGTATATGTAAATAAAATGAAAGTAATTAAACAGGAAATCAAATCAAAATTACCTTAAAATCTGCCAAGGTGCACCTCGTTCTATTTTGCTTGATGCTTTAATATTTTATGTTTTAAAGGGTATTTTGTTTTATGTAGATGTGATATTAATGGGACAAAAACAAAAATCATATAACCGTATATGCTCACACATACATATGTATGTATTTATATCTAATAAAATTTATGAATGATTTTAAATACAAGGTACAATCAATTTTTTTTTTTTTTACTATTTATGATCTAATTCATATATTATAGGAATAAAGGAACAAATACAACACAAATATGTAGGTATAGGGACTGGTACTTTTTTTTATTTCTTTTTCTTTTTTTTCAGAACTGGATTTAGGTCAAGATGGTAAGGCAGGGTATTCTTCTGGTCATTTGGATTATGGATTAGTATACCTACATAATTATATTAATATTTTTTTCTTCTGGTATATGGATATGGATAGGTATATTGTATATATTAATTTTTTTTCTGGTATTTTAAGTTACTGAGTTTTTGTAAATTCACTTTTCGGTATTAGGTAAGATTTGTTAATGTTTCACTTTTCTTTCTGAAAGACAGTTTTTTGTCGGTGTCATCCGCCTTTGGAATTCACTTCCTGTTCACTTAAGACAATTTAGCAATGAAATTCAGTTTCGAAGGGCGCTTCGAGTTTTTTATGAGAATTCGAACTGATACATATTCATCTAAATTGGAAAATGAACTTGGAGATACGGTGTAGGTTTTATATTTTGTTTTTCTTTTTCTCTTTGTATATAAAATATAAAGTTGTAATATTTTATTTCATTTTGTTTTCTTCTAAAAACTTTTTTTTTGTTTCTTTTCTTTTACGATAACTGTAATATAACTTCTTCATTTTTGGTTTTTAAATATTAACTTAACACTAATTTATAAGAATTATCTTCTTAATGTGTAATTCTGCTGCTTCTTCTGTGTTTTAAATACGAATAACATTTTTCGTTACGAAAATAAAAACTTAAATTTACATGAACAATAGAAATATTTTAAATTGGAAAAGTGATTTAAATAAAGTTTTTTTTCTTTTGAAAGAACATTTTCGGCGACAACATTCTCCCCTCCAGTCAGAAATCAGGATTAGGATTCTTCACTATAACTATTATTGTCGACATCAATTACCTCCAACCTCACTACGGGCTTGTCATAAATACCATCTGCAGTTCTTACTGATGCTCGTCTAACTTGTCCGTCTTTCGATGTAATAGTTTTAATGACTATTCATTTTGGCCATGAGTACCTGGGCAAATTTTCGTCAATGACTATGACAAAATCTCCTATCTTCACTGGTTTGACCTTCTCAAACCATTTTGTTCGTTTGGTTAACGTTGGCAGATATTCCCGAACCCATCTTCTCCAGAATATATTGGATATTTGTTGACATCTTCTCCAACTTTTTCTTGACAAAAGATCTTGACTTTGAAATTCACCAGGGAGTCGACTTCCGTCTGGAGTACCAAACAAAAAATGATTTGGCGTAATTGCTTCTTCACTTTCATTGTCCAGAGGTATGGCTGTTAATGGTCGCGAATTGATTATTCCTTCAATTTCGATAAGAGTCGAAAAAGTGTTCCATCTATAAGCCGTTGATTTTGTAGAACATCTTTAAGAATTTTCTTTGCAGATCCAATATTGTTGTATTATCTTCTATGATTTAAAATATTCAATATAACACTTTAACATGTAAGAACTTGGCGTTCTTTTAGATCTCATTACTTTTGGTGGCTAACTTTTTACACAGTGTTGTTCGCACATAAGAGAACTTGGCTCTTTTTTACATTTTATGTTTTTGTTCTGATTTCACATCTTTTTGCAAAGTTTTTTTTTTTATGGAAGCATGAACCTCGAACTAAATTTATAAGCTAGCCATTTGCAAACCTTAACAATATAATTGCTCTGCCAATTTATATATAAATAATAGGTAGGTTAGGTAAGAGTGGCTGTCTAGATGTCACATTTAGACATCAAGGGAGTTATATGAAGTTTAACAAACCAGAATTCTAAATTTCAATATCGTATGAACATTTTAAGAAAGTGGGTGGTAGCCACGCCCTTTTAATGAAACTGCTATTTCGTACTTATATTTTCTCTTATACTCAACCGAAACCCTATCAGAATATCGAATTTAAATGTTTTCGACCATTTTAACAAAGTGAGCGGATACCACGCCCCTAAATGGAAACAGAATTTTGTTCTCATTTTTTTCATGTGATTCAACCAAAACCTTACTAGAATTCCAAATTTCAACATCATACGACCGATTTAAGATAGAAGGCGGAAACCACGCCCCTAAATGAAACCAAAATATTTTATTAATATTTTTCCTTATATTCAACCAAAACCCTATTAGAATTCTGAATTTCAAGATCCTACGACCAGTTTTAGAAAGTGGGCGTATACCACGCCCCCTGAATGAGCCAATTGAAATTTTCGATTTTTTCCTTTGTACACACCCAAAAACCTACCATTGTACCAAATTTCAAGATTCTGCTATTGTTAGAAGTGCTTCATAATTTTGATGATCAGTGAGTCAGTGAGTCAATTACGGTTTTTGAAATTTTTATTGTTCAATATCTCAGGAAGTAGTGGTTCTACAAAATTATGTTTTTCACAGGACCTTTGTGCCCATGAAATTAATACGTAATTCAAATTTAAAGCTTCTAACTCTATGGGTTCAAAAGTTATGGGGGGTTAAAAATGTGTTCGATATTGTAAAAAGGGAGTAGTGCTAGAACTTGGCTGGGCACTACCGTTTCCATTGATATTTTTATTTATAAATAAGTAATTTTTTTTTTTTAATTTGCATCTCCCGTCTAAACGGGGGAGAGTATGGCCTCTTATTATAATATTAAGAAAAAAAAAACTCCACATCCAAATCCAAATCTAAGCTGTTTCTGAGGTCGTCCTGTCAAAAAACTTCATTTACTCCACAAATTAAAGGCATGGCAACCTATGTTTGCGGCCATTTTAAAACTGGAACTCATGGATTTTCGTAATTAGTAAATAAAAAACCTAAATTTTGCATAAAATTGAAAAAAAAAACCGATGAGTGCATTTTTTCAACATAAATGTTCCTCTTTAAACGTGCCAACCCTAGAGTTGCGGCAGACTGAAAGCTGGCATCTGGCAACCATGTTTTTTTTATTTTTTACATCATTATCCTTAAAATGGCTTTTAAAAAATCATATATATTTACATGCATTATGGGTCCAAAAATTGACATTTTAAGAAACTATTAAAAATTGTAGCGGCCAATTGCAATTGCAACTCTTTGCAATCTCAATTCATACTTTTTAAAAATTCATTTAAAATTAGTTTCATCAAAAAATCAGATGCATGCAGAATTGAGCGGTGGGATCTTAGACTATAAGCACAGATAAGAAATTATACAGATGTCTCATCTCCATACAAAAAAATGAAGTCAGTTTTTTTCAATTCACGATCGACTATGAACAGGCGCCTGCTCATCGTCAAACTCTTTAAGTTCATAAAAAAGCTCTGCCTGTTCATATGAAAGCTCTTATAAGCACTTTTGTTTTTTTTTTGTTTTGGTAGTTTTTTCTTTAATTTCTTATTTCGTTTTCTTTTCCAATATTGTGTGTGAGCATCAGCGTTACCACTTTACTCCTTTCGAAGTAGATCAACTCCGATTTTTGAAAAATGTTGAAAATTTACATACTTCAATACTTCACTCAGAAAAAAACTTATAGAGCCAAATACTACACATGCCTGCATGCATATTCTAGTGACTTTGCAAGCAAACTGCTAGTGTAGAATGTGGTAGTGCATGCAGATGCAGCATGAGTGATTTCAAGTTTTTTTTTATATATTTTCTTGTTTGGGCATTTGTCTAAGCGTCAATGTATCGAGGGTCAATATTGAAAATTATTATTATTATTACCATTTATTAACATGTAATTTAAATTACAAGATAATACAAATTTTGAGAGCCTAGCTGCAGAGACTATTGGCTCAATATTGAAAATAAAAACTTCCCTAGTTCTCAATCAGCTTCGCTTTTCTCCCAAATCAACTTCGTTTTTTTTTTTGGTAAATGGTAACGCTGCTGAGCATGGGTTGCATTGGTTTGTTGACTTCGTATCTGTACACATACAATCATGCCTAACATGTAGGTTATTAGACATGTACTTTTTTGTTTGATTGGTGACAGAAGATAGATTCAAGAACTCATATGAATACTACTTATGTACTTAATTTACATACTTTTTTAACTCAATTCCATTCCGGTTACAGGAAAAAAAAACACCCATACGGCACAGTGGTAATAAAAGATTCGATAAACATATTATTATTATTTATTATTATTATCATCTTTATTTTTTCATATAAGATATTTAACAAAATTATTTGAAAGATATACATGCATGGCTTATAAGCCGTCTGCCGAAAATACACAATTACATGAATTAAATAAATACAATAACGGAAATGACAATTTATTAAATTACATAAGTACAATGAAAAGTTAAGTCGAGAACGGAAAAGGTAAAATACAAAAGAAACAAAAACAAAAGGGTTAAAGTGTTTCGATACACGAAATGGGCTTTTAGTTTAGCTTAAACAAAAAATTATGATTAGACCGCATGTATTAAAAATTAATGTACATGTCTCTGAAACAAATCGAATAAGAGCTTTCCAACCACTTTCTCCATTTAAAATTGCAAAACATTCTTCAATTGTAAAAAAGCTTTTGTTAAAATGTAATCTTCGGATTTCTTGTATGATTGGGCAAAAAGCTAAGAAGTGAGAAATATTTTCAACCTGATTGAGGTTGCATAGAGAACAATTCTCATTCAAATCATTTCTATGAGGTCTATAGTTAAGCTCAAGCATTTCAACGCGCATTTTAAAGACTACGCTTATCTCATCGACAGAGAGATCGTTTCTAAAATAGTTGTTATACCCCAAGCATAGGTTGAGTTTAGAGTAAACTGTTCTTGTAACAGACTCTCTTGCCCGGGTTAGTGATTTCTGATACATAGTTTCGTGCAAATAAGGTCATACAATTCGTTTCTCAGTTCTTCTAAGTCATCAGTACATAGTGACAACGGATAGTTATATTCTGATGCCAAATCATACCAGTTTTTAAAAGGAGGGTATCTTCCCCGTAGAGCTGTCAACATAATCTTTTTTTGAATATTGATGTTTGGTCTCCGCAAGACTTTAACAATATAGTCAGCATTAGCCTTAAGGTTTTTTTTAAATAGATTGGAGGTAGGCCAGATTCAATGTAAATAGCGTAATTTGGTGTATTGGAGGGGAGTTTGAAAACGCGTTTAAAAAAGTATCGCTGGACCAATTCAATTGCTTCTAATTCCTGGTATCCATAAACTTCATTTGCATATAAGAGAGAGCTTTTGATAGTTGCCTCAAATACCTTAAATTTAGTTGCCGCATCTATGGAGTTGTTTTTGAAGAAGTAAGACCACATACAATTAATAGCTGCGTTTGCTACTTTCGTTTTGTCTTTTAAATGAGCATCGAGATTTAAGTTGTATGTCATAGTAAATCCTAAGTATTTGAAATCAGTCACTACTTCTATGTTTGAGCCGTCAAGGTGCCAGTTGCGATCAGTCCTGTTACTACGATTTTGGGGTCTAAAAACCATTATCTTTGACTTCGAGGTATTAATTTTAAGGTCCCAAGTGTCGCAATATTGTTTCAGTTTATTAATTTGGAGCTGCAAAGTCTCAGCATTGTCGGTTAGAATTACTAGGTCATCTGCATATAAAAGTACTTTGATAAGAACATCTCCAAACATAACACCGCCTGGAATTTTATCTTCTATATCATTAATGAAGAGAGAGAAAATCGTAGGACTTAAAATACAACCCTGCGGAACTCCCGTTTCAGATTTGAATTTGTTTGATGTTCTTCCGCCAATTTTAACTACCGAACTCATATATTCATATATTCTTATAAACTTTGTAGACAAGCCGATACCTGAAAGTTTGAATAGCAGTAAATTTCTGTTTATAGTGTCAAAAGCTGCTTTGAAATCAACAAAGAATGCATACAGATTCTTTTTCTTATCAAGAAAACGTCTAGCCACACTCGTTAGAGTAAAAATTTGGTCTACTGTGGAAAGATTCGCTCGGAACCCAGCCTGAAAGCAACTTATTTTATTATTTCTTTCAACCCAAGTAACAAGCCTTAGGTATAATACTTGCGTAAAAATTTTCCGCAGAGAACTAAGAACAGAGATTCCCCTGTAATTTTCTGGAAGGTTAGTGTCTCCCTTTTTGAAAATAGCAGAAATATACGAAGACCGGAAACTGTTTGGGATTGTCTCCTCAAAAAAAAAAATCTTGTTAAGTAAAAATAAAATTTGTTCTTGAAATTGTGAGCTGGCATTTTTGTAGAACTCGGCTGGGATGCCATCTAAACCCGGGGCCTTATTATCCTTCATTTTTTTCAACGCAACTTGAAGTTCTAACATTGAAAACTGGGAGTCTAACTCATCAATATAAGTAAATGGCAACGCAAAGCTAATGTTCGTGTGAGCAGGGTCTGCTATGAAAAGTGTTTCGAAATAAGTAGCCAATGTATCGACATCAATAGCAGAGACCATCGACTTATTACTTCGGCCAGCTAGAATGCGTACGTTTGACCAAAATGATCTAGGATCATTACAATGAATGAGATTCATCGCCATTTTTTTCAAATACTGTTGTTTTTTGAAACTGCACAGTTTTTTATATGAATTATTTGCTTGAAGATACAGGGATTTAGAAGCCAAATTATTTGTTTTTCTAAAGATTTTAAGCAGCGCAAACGATTTGTTCCTACTTCTTCTACATTCTTCGTCATACACACATGATTTGTAGTTAAGTCCTCTATTTTGTGAGCTTCTGACGGCCGATATTCTGATGGTATCAAATATTAAGTCCGTTAAGTCGTCTACTGTACTTGAGACCAGGCTTGGAAGATTAATTGGGTTCTGCAGTAAATTTCTTCTATAAACATCGGATTTCTTATCAATCCAACGAAGCTTTTGGTATCCATTTTCAGTTTGCTGTCGGAAATCGTGTTCTCGGGTCCTTAATTCGCAAGAAACACATATGGGAAGATGCGATGAATATGTAGCAATAATCACCTCGAAATCTCTTACAATTTTGATCCAATCACCTTTGGCTAAGCAGTAGTCAATAACAGAGCTTCCCTGAGTAGAAATGAACGTAAAACTGCCAGTGGGATCACTTCTGGATGTCCCATTTAGAATGAAGAAACCGAAATCCTCAACCAGCTCAGTCAAAAAGTTCCCATTAGAGTTTGTGCATTTATCTACAGATGCTCTTTTGAATGCGAATTGTTCGAAATTGAGGAAAGAAGAATTTTGGAAAACACCTATCCGACTGTTCAAGTCACCAATTATTAAAACATTTTCATTTGTTTGGTTCAATAAAAAGTTTTGCAAAGCTTCAAATTCAGCTTTCCAATTACTGAAAGTTAGATAAATTGGTATTATTAAATAATGCTTTGCGTTGAAGACACAATCAATTAATATTTTGTTTTCAATACTTTTAAAGTTAATGGTTTTTTGGATTAAAGCCTTCGAAATATTTTGTGTATTGAAGCTCTTTACCTTCCTCTACAAATGTTCCAAGTAATATAAATATATCATATTTTGGCACTAATTTAAAAAAATCTGGCATTAACAATTTACGTTTTAGTCCTGTAACATTGTACCAAAAAATATTAAAGTTAAAAGAATGAAAAGTATTAGAAAGATTTGAAAAATTAAAGTTATTATAAGAATGGCAGACGGCAACTCTATCCTATGTTAATGAGATCTAATACACCTTAGACTCGAACCATACTGGTTGTTTTTATGCTGACTCCTAGAGGGCTCTTGCACTGAAGTTGTTGTCGATTATGAAGTTAATGTCAAAAAAGCACATTGAATCCTCACCAAAAGTTGTTTTGACAAATGAGAGTTCTTCGTTTGTTGTTATTTTTAACCCTCGCAGCGAATCATAAGAAAAAGAAAAATCGGAAATTCTAAGCTTAGATCCTCTGATGAGAATTTGCGCGTTCGGGTTTTTCTCAATAAGTTTAGATTTGATTTCGAAAAGTGCTTTTCGTTTCTTCCTGTATAGAAGAGATTGTTCTCTATGCACGACAACTCCAGTACCTTTTAGCTTTGGTGCAGCTTTAACAATTTTTTGTGCAATGGTTTTGTCAGTGAAGTTTAACACCATAGTGGTTTTGTTGTTGTGCCGGTTGACAAATTCTCGTGATTTCTCAAAAGATAAATGAGCATTTTCATCTAGATCGAGGAGGCTGAGGCAAGTTTGTTTTGCTATACGATCCTTGTCCGTCTTCTCATCTGGGGGTAAATGCAAAACAACTGAATTTTCGTGGGTTTCATCGTGCAAAAACTCCAGCTGCTTTTCAAGCGATTCGCAATAGCTTTCAACTGCGGCTAAGCGTCCCGTAAGTTGCTGTATTTCAGTAGATATGGCGCTTATGTCAGCTTTAGTTGCAATGTCTTTTAGGTGTTCTTGAAGACAACCATCAACAATTGACTTTATCTGGTTCATTTGGGATGACGATGACGAAATCATATTTGTGCCTTGATAAGATATCGAGTTTTTCAATTGAGTAAAGATTTTGCTTGTTGGGGATTGAATTGGTGATATTTCCCCCAATTTTGAGATCATAAAATGCCTTAACACACAAGAAAGAAGCCACCAGCGCCACTGAAAGTGTACAATGTTCGATGTTTTTGATAGATTTTACCTTAAGAGTAATAGTGATTCCGACCTCTTATGCTTTAATTTCACTTTTAAACTGTTTTTAATTAATATAAATATATTTATCTTTTTATTTTAAATATGTATAAATATTAAATAAAGGGGAGCACTATAAAATATTGACTTAACTTTCAAGAGCTTTAAGCTTTTGAAAGTTAAGTATAGAAGCTGAAATTAGATTTTTGAGAGCGTGTAGGTTGAGTTGAGACACAAAAAAAAATCGTATGGGAGGCGGGGGGGTCTAATCCCCCCGTTCAGCCGGGAGGGGCAATTTTCTGAAAATTTGAGTTATTTTGTAAAAAAAAATATTTAAAATCAACGGCTTCGTTTACAACACCGTGCTATACCTTTCTGAAAAGCCAAAAACTTCTTCTTTCACTTTGTTTTTAAATTAAATTGTTTTAACGAATAGTTTAAAGAAAATAAATTTTCAAACTCTAAATTTAAAAAAAGCAAAAAAAAAACATGTTTGAACTAATTTTTTTAAAAATTTTATGTAATTAAGTACTTATTTTGTTTTAAAAATTCTATATCTTTGTTAATTTTTAGTCGAAAATGGAAAACCGGATGCAGAAATGTCTTTTTGTTTTTGAGAAATGAAAAAAAAACCAAAACCATTTTTTTTCTAAGAAAATCTTTGTTTTTATTTTTACCTATCTGGATTTTTAGTTTAATTTATTAGTTTAATTTATAAATTTAATTTCTTTTTTTGTAATTGGAGTTTTATGAGGACTCAAAAAAGTAGAAAAGTATAACATTATCACTGGATTAACCATTTTGTTAATTGATAACGTCTGAAAACTGACCTGCAATTTTTTCTCACTATACCTGGGGCCGCGGCCACTCGCCGCCGGTGAAGGGTTCTACCTGCTAGGGGCTTAAGATAATTAAACCGCAATTTTTCAAGAATGAAACAACAATTAAAAACCTAAAGATAAATAAAAGGCATCGCATATTTACTAAACAACCACTTACAGTTAAAATATTAACTCATCAACACATAACAATAACAAACTCATACGCTCGAGAAGAGTTAGTGGACAGGAACTTCTGCTACGGTTTAACTGTTGTCAAGATCAGGAAGCCGAAAGACTCTACGCTGAAAGATATCCCAATTGATGGCGCCCAAGTCGTAGCATATTTCAATCATATCAAGAATCCGCCGACGAGAGCACGGAGAGCTAGAAGTGAAAGGTCAATGGTAGGCGTTATAAATGAACAAAATGATTAATCCAGGGAAAATCCAATACTTTTCTACTCTATTGAGTCCTCATAAAACTCCAATTACAAAAAAATAAATTTATAAATTAAACTAATAAATTAAACTAAAAGTCCATATAGGTAAAAATACAAACAAACATTTTCTTAGAAAAAAATGGTTTTGGTTTTTTTTTAATTTTTCAAAAACGAAAAGACATTTTTGCTTCCGGTTTTCTGTTTTCGACTAAAAATTACCAAAGATATTGAATTTTTAAAACAAAATAAGTACTTAATTACATAAAATTTAAAAAAAAATTAGTTCAAATATGTTTGTTTTGCTTTTTTTTGAAAATTTTGAGTTTGAAAACTTATTTTCTTCAAACTATTCGTTAAAACAATTTAATTTAAAAACAAAGTGAAAGAAGAAGTTTTTGGCTTTTCAGAAAGGTATATCACGGTGTTGTAAACGAAGCCGTTGATTTTTAATATTTTTTTTACAAAATAAGTAAATTTTTCAGAAAATTGCCCCTCCCGGCTAAACGGGGGGAATAGACCCCCCCTTCTGTACGATTTTTTTCTTGTCTCAACTCAGCCTACACGCTCTAGCTTTTTGGCACAACGCTCGTGAATCACCCTGTATACAATATACATTTATATTGCTTTTTTTTGCTCAGAACGTTTAGTTTCATAATTTGTTATCGTGTGAAAGAATAGAATATTCTTGATGTATCTAAATCTCGGAAAACTCATTGGTTTTCAAGATAGAAAAACGCGCCTACACATTGGTTTCCGAATAAAAAAAAAATAGAAAATTTGGGATGTGGATCTCGGAAAACTCTGGGAGTGCACGAAGAATTTCCAGAATAAAATCAAACTTTTGCATGGAATTTAAGGTGCAATTGCACAACTGGTCTTACAAACGGAAAAATAGAAAATTGTGAAAAATTTGACTTTTTCGAACATTAAGAATTTTGACTCTGGAAAATTCGTTGTTAAGCTAGAAAAACTTCATATCTTTGACTTTTATTTTTATAAAATTTTGACTGTAGGCCTTGGAAAACTCAGGCAAACGACAATTTTTTAAAATTTATTTATTTATTTACTGATTTCTTATGTGTGCTATAAGGGAGCTTATATGAAATCTGCTTTGAGATAACAAGTCTTTAGAGCGCTTTAGGTCAAGTGACGGCCATATAAGTTTTGTGGCTGAGCACGTTGGTTAATTATACCACCTAGAGTTTTATTAAATATTGTTGAGGCTATTTCTTTTAGCTTACATGCAGCTATCGGTATACCTATGACGGTTCCATTTTTAGCGAGTTCATCGGCTCTACAATTTCCTGTGATGTATCTGTGGCCCGGCACCCAACAGAGGTGAATATTCAATTGTTACGCCATCTCCATAAGAGATGATCGACAATCGAGGGCCGTTTGAGAGTTGGTTGAAACACCGTCACGTCGAGAGATTTAATAGCAGCCTGACTATCAAAGAAGATGCGTATATCAGAAGTTGATATTACGTTTTCTCTTAGCCAGGATAGAACCTCTTTAACCGCCAAATTTCCGCTTGGAAGACGCTACAATGATTAGGGAGACGGAATGAAAGGCTTAGCTTTTCTGTGTGCACACCACTACCAACACCATCATTTGTTTTGGATGTATCTGTATAAAAATGAATGCTCCTGTCTTCCAAGAATTTTTTGTCTTTCCATTTATCTCTGGATGGAATGGAGACCTGAAAGTTTTTCCCAAATTGGGGTTTCGGAATGGTGTAGTTTATATACTTAGGTATAGAACCGAATAAGTTCAAAATTATGGAATGTCAATTTAGAGGAGGCGTTGAGTCCTGAAGATGTTGAGGGGTGTCAGATGGAGGAGAGTGTCTAGCGCCGCTGAGGGTGTTGTTCCCAATGAACTGCTTAGGCAAAGACATGCAGTGCGTTACTCTGCTGAGTTTGTCGCAGTAAGTGACTTTCTCCAGTGTAGTCCACCATACTGTTACCCCGTACATGAGTATTCGTCGGATGACCGATGTACGTATAAAGCCAATAGGTTATGCGAGGTTGAAAACCCCATTTGCTATCTATGGCTTTTTTGCAGGACAAAAGAGCTACTGTAGCTTTCCTAACTCTTTCTTGAATGTTAGATTTCCAAGTTAATTTTTTTTGTCTAATATCAGACCAAGATATTTGGCTTCATTGGTAAAAATAAGTGGTACACCTTTTATTGAAAGAGGTAGAATTTCTGGAATTTTGTTTTAAGAAATCCAAAAGCATGTTCCACCACAACACGGCCACTGGAATGTAACTGGTTGCATTGTTTTTGATGATGGCTCAGCAGCCCATTATCTTTGAATGGCGGGATTAGCCAATTTAGACTCGAATACGCCGAGTCACCCAACAAAAACGTGTTTTGTGGAAAGACATCCGTTTAAAAATGTTTTTATAAAGATTCGATCTTCGCAGAGCTCTGCTGTCGTGGAGACTGCCCGGCTCTCCAACAAAAACATCGATAAATTTTTTGTTTGCATCAACCACTCCTTGCAGGCAGTATTTTTTCCTATTGAAGTAGCTTTCCTTATTCTCGGAAGGTGCCTTAATCCGTATGTGGGAACCATCAATGCATCCGATAACTCTTGGAATTTTGCATTTTTCTTCAAAATATGCTCAGTTTTAAAGAATTCCTTGTTCGTTTGGCCATTTGATTATTTCATGGCCTATCGAAAAAAGCCACATAGAAAATCTGTTAACTGTGCTCCAGGCCTCCAGGCTGTTGTTTTGGATACACCAAAAAGATTTCCTAGCTCTCGAAACGTGTTTGTATTTGCCATATACCAAAGAAACAATTTATAAGTTTTTTTTGTTAGGCCTTAGTTTTGCAAGTCCCTTCGCTGCACAGTGCGTCGACCAGTGGACAAAAATCAAAAAACTAAATATGCGTTTGAGATCTACAATGCTGTGGAGTCTATCAAAAACATGTTTAGCAACTGTAATTTATTATTTTCAATTGTTGTTTTTTTCTTCTTCATTGATTAGCGGGATTTTTATATGCAGAAAAAGAACTTTTATTTTTTTTCTTAGTTTTGATTTCGATTTTCGCATGCAACTATTGATCTCGTTCAAGAAAGTGTTTCTAGTTATACATTTTTTTTCTCTTGAATATTAATTATGGATATATTAAGAGGTGATACAAACGTTTTTTGGTTTATTTTTATGTGATATTACTTTTATAATTAATTTAATTAAAAGTGCTATTTTTTGAGGCACATAAATTTAAATAAGTTGAGTTTAAAAAAAAAATATCAAAGTATATCTGAATTTTAAGTCTTTTTGTTATCCCCTGCTATTATTTTATTTAAAAAAAAGAGTTCCATTGCTAATTTTTGCAAACTTTCGAAATATTTCGTTTTTTGTAGGACAAGTGCAAGTCATAAAAAATGAAGTTATTTATGAAAAATGGTTTCTTTCGATAAAAAATCGATAATTAAGGATGTCTTAATTTTTGTTATAGCTTATTAAAATATAAATAACTGTCCATTTAAAATAAAAAGTGATTTTGAATCGAAAATTAAATATTTGACTTAAGCTTAGAACGACAATGTTCAAAGACCCATAGTCTTTCAGATAAGCCCTACGAGGCTTGACTTAAAAATAATTTTACACTTCCCGATAGCATTTAACATAATTTTCTTACTGTACCGCCTTTTTATGGACCAGAAACTTCATTTTTAGACGCGCCAAAAAAGACGGAAAAAGAAGAGTTGCGAATCTTTCAACTCCAAACTGAAGAAATGAGGTTTCCTTTTTCATTTTTGGCGTCAATTTTTTTGTTTTTTAAAGATGTTACCAAAAATATCTCAAATCTGTCTGTATCCCATATCCCTGTTTCCAAAATATTCATTTTAACATCCAAGCGGTTCATAAGAAATAAACAATTTTAAAAGTGGGCGTGGCGGTGGCGGATTGAGTCCATATTTTTTTATATTAATAACCTTATCTAGAAAATTAAACTCCTTAAATTTCATTCAATTCCTGCCAGTCGTTCTCAAGATATCAAATGATATTCAAAAATGGGCGTGGCAGGGGGCGTAAATATTACCTGAAATTCCGTAAAACTTATTATTTAATTAATTAGCAACAATTATTTTGGCGAAATTTAACAAAGTTTTGTAAAATTGAATTTTGTCCACGATCTCCATACAATCGACGCACTGTGCGCTGGTTTGAAAACGCTCAGTACACTTGTATCGATCTTTAAACAATAAAAAATTATAAATTACGAAAAACACAAATAGTTCGTTAAGTATTTACCTATTATGTGAAGAGCAATCGCTCGCGTAAGACGAAAATGTCTTTTGAAGTCTTCGTCTGAATATAAATCAATTATAGATTCAAAGTCTTGAATCTTTTGATGGTGAAGAACTTCATCGTCGAAGACGGAATCGCTGCTTGAACTTGGTAAACTTGAGGAACATCGTCGTCGCTGCTATATAATAAAAACTGCAAGAAATTCTTAAAATGTACATTCTTACTTTAGAATATATAATAATTATACTCACGTTCACTTTATCGAGTAAAACAAATGTCAAAAGGAGAAATGTCAAAAAAAAAAAACACAACTACCTACCACGCCAAGTAAAAATTGTTCAGATCGTTTTATTATCACGGGGTAACCCATTTGGGTTTGTGAGGATAATAAAACGCAGCTAATGATGAGATATGACATTATGACGATAGACAAGTCGAAAAAAGTGGGTCTGGCGATTCCGTCCGCCCGTCTGTCTGTCTGTCTGTCTGTCTGTCTGTCTGTAAACGCACCTACAGCCTTAACCTCTGGTCCGATTGACTTCAAACTTGAAAATTAGAGGTTTGAGCGAATTCGCGTGGGTCGTTTTTTTGATTTTTTTTAAAGATCAAAATATAGGGTAGCCATTTTAGGTGGCCAAAAACCAAAAGTTTCAATTTTCTCAAAAACAGTTCCTACGATTTTTTTAAAACTTCCTCGAAATTCTTTTTTTAAACATTGATGTATTTTATGTAAGAAAAATATTTTTGTATGGCTTCAAAACGGTACCTTCCATAGAACCGTGTTTTTGTTATCAGATTTTCTCGAAAAATAAGTCCGATCAGAGTAATTTTTTTTTTTGAAAGTAGGTATACATTGTCCAATTAATATTTTGTATTAAAAACTATTTCAAGTATGACGAAGTAGGTTCAAAGTCGTCCGGAGACTCTGTTTTGATTGTGTGGAGACTGATACCGATTTTGGTTTCCTTATGTTTCGTCTAAAATAACAATAGCTAGGCAATATTTTTTTAAATTAATTAGATGCCAAACAATCAGGAAATAATTATCAATGCACACAATGAATTGCTATATACTCAACACTTAAGAGGAAAAAGATATTGAGTTTTTAAGTGGAATGTGGAACTGTCCGGAGACTCCATTTAAGATCGTCTGGGGACTAGAACAATCGTCCGGAGACTCCAGAAAATCGCCCTCTTTAAGAATTCGTCCTGTTTAAAGTTACTTTAATTAATAACTATTAATTATATATAACTATTAATTAATGAACTTGAAAATCCCAAACAAATTCTATCTTGCATGAATACTTTTTTCTAGTTATTGCCAGACTAAGACTAGATTTTTTTCCAATTAGGAAAATGTTTGTTCCGTTCATATTTGCATAACTTTTTAATAATAATATTTCATCAATGATATGTACCTATATATATATATTTATTAGAAAACAACTATTCTGGCAACATACAAGATATAAGCACATAAGCAAAATCGTTATAAACAGTCGTGCAATTCATTTTGAGAACATTTTGTATGCTTAAGGAACAATATACCTTTTATCATACTACAATTATTATAATTGTAATTTGTCTCTCCTAAGTGTGTATACTGTATAGTGTATACACTTTCTATTATTAGAACTTTTCTTTCTGCTTTATAATTCCATCAAATTCCACCTTATGGTTGGTTTATTTGTAGTATTTCGAATCAAAACGCTGATAAATCCATTGTGTGCCTCTTTTGCACAAGCCTTTTTGCATTCATATTTTGTTAGTGCAGTACTTAAAGATTTGAAATTATTTGTTTGTTCTTTTTGTTCGGGTACAGAAACAGATAAGAACCACAAGCATACAAACAAATAAACTGACCCTTATTCACCAATCACCACACATAATAGTGCTGGTATAGGTACTTCATTATCTGGGTGTAGAATTAGAATTACTCGGAACTTTCTAACTAAGTAAGTCGGAAAAGAGCTCCGCGAAAGTCTATAAATTTCAGTTAACGGTTGTGAGTCGACGCGAACGGACATAAATCTCTTTATATGAAACCAAGCCCACAATGTGGTAAACAAAAACTTAGAAATTACTCTTATTGTGTTCTTCGTGCGGAAAGTGCTACATACAGAAAAATTACTGCAAACTTATTTTGAATTCAAATCATTCATTCATTCGTCCGCCAAAGTTTTGGATCTATCAAGTTGGTGAAAATTTACATTTAATGCCAATTCAATGAATATCGAAACTTAAAAAAAAAGAATATATCGAAACTTTGAACAAATCTTTAAACGAAATTAATTTGTCCAACTTTTAATGCATATATTTGTACTTTGTTTGGGCTTACATACATATTATTGGCTAATGAGAATGAGGTCAAAAGTAAAAACACATCTTCAGCTCAAGAATTGACTACGTTTCGTCCATTGCCATTCCTGGCCAGTAGCACCCTTACGCAGAGATTATACCTAAGGAGCTTTGCTAACATTCTGTCTATGCGAGGTCGCTTTCAGCTGTTATTTTGATCTTTGATACATGCATATTGAAAACCATTTTCCATAGTTGTTGTTGTTGATAGTGTTTTGCGTTGGAAATTGTGGGGGAGATAATAAAAGATATCAAGATCAGTGAACCCTATGACTGTTAATGTATTGAACTTTGTGAGTTGGCTAAATATTTTTGTAATCAAAATAATTAACAATCTATAGCAGAGTTGTATTTGTATTTTGAAATTAATTACGTGCTCATATTTTTGTATTTCTCTAATAACGTATTTAATTTCTCTATTTATAGTTGAGGGCAATTTAAAATAAAAAAAACAATGTTTTTATGTAGGTACTTTCAACCATCTACAAACATAATAATAATATTTAGTTTAGTTTAGTTTCTTTATTTCATTAAAATGTAAATAACATTTTAGTTCATTTAGAGCCGAATAAACACTATCTGCTTGTTTATCTGACGATTGAAAAATCGGCTCTTAAGAAAGGGAAATAAATTAGAAGCATTTAGAATTAATAAAAATTGTTTCAAATGCCACTTTACATTCATTGGGTAAATAATTATTATAAAGTTGGGTTGGGTGACCCTTCAAAAATCTCTTAAGTTAAAGAAACAAGATAAAACATAATATGTAAGGAAAAACAAATGAATTACTAACAATCAAAAATGTAGTGATTGAAAATTGATTTAAGTTTATTTATTTATTTTATTATTATTATTAGTTAGTTGAAATGGCAGTCTAGCTCGGTGACCCAATTAGCGCTGAGTTGCGCCGTTTTGATACCATAAAAAACTCGCTTGACCTATAAAATTAAAAGGCGGATTATAATTCTGAGTTTTTGTTTTGAGTTCGCTAGCTGGCGATCTCTAGTTCGAAGAAGAACTAAAACAATAACAAATAGTTAAAAATACGCCTCAAATCCATTTTGTTGCGTTTAGAAAGGAGATCAAATCTTTGATCTTCAATTAATTATTCCCACGCCTCTTTCCCCCCCAGATACCGCACGCGCTGGGGTCCATTTTCACCGAGTACGATTGCAATTTCGGTTGCTAGTCGTATCGGCACTTAATTAGAAATTATTTGTAAAAAATAAAGTAAAAAAAAGCGATGGCGATACGACTATCAGGAAGACAAGAGTTAGGGACTGCTTAATGCAAGCAGGTACAAAAAGGAAAAAACAAAATAAATAAAAATTTTAAATTAAAATCTTACAAAAAGCAAAATATAAAAAATGCAAAATTTTAAAATCGAAAAAATTTTAAAGTCAAAAAAATTATAAAAACACGAAAAAAAAACAATAAATAAGCGTGTAGAAGACACTTGTCAAGTTCGTAAAAAAGAAAAAAAAAGAAAAAAGAGTCAGTTTCTCTCTACTACAAATACGTATTTTTTTTTTTTTTTTTTAGTTGTCTAAGGAAGTACAGTATAAAAGCTTCCTTTGTGTGATCTTGCTATGGTTGAAATCAAAAATGTTTGAGTTTTCGTTCACCTTACGTAACATTTTCGTAATTGGTTCATTACAGCCGTAATCAGTTCTGTGATGAGCTAAATGAAATTGGGGAACCGATCTTAGAGAATGAAAGTTAACATTAATACTCATTGCCTCAAGGAGGGTGGAAGATTCTGTAGCACCGGATAGAATTTGGTGTTAGAAAATAATATCGGCAACTTCACGACGTTTTTCTAGAGATTGTAAGTTTATAAGCCGCAACCGTTCTTGATACGGAGGTAAGTTAAAATTGTCAACCCATGAAAGTCCTCTTAAGGCGAAACGGAGGAATCTACGTTGTATTGCTTCAATTCTCTTTATATGGACTTGGTGATAAGGGGACCATACTTGGCTGGCGTATTCAAGAAGAGGCCTTACAAACGTGGTATAAAGAGATTTCGTAACGTAAGGATCCGAAAATTCTTTAGACCAACGTTTGACGAAACCTAAAGCAGAATTAGCTCTGGCTACGATATTGTCATAGTGAGACCTAAAGTTAAGCTCATTATCACAGATAACCCCTAAATCTCGGATAGTTGTTACTCTGTGAACAATACATTCGTTGATATAATAGTCCCGTGTTTGCTGACGGAACCGCATACGGGAATATGTGATAGTTTGGCATTTGGAAACATTAAGTTCTAAATTGTTTTTTTTGACACCAAACATAGAAATTGTTTAAATCGGCCTGCAGGGGTAAAGCATCATCGGGTGAAGAAATCATTCTAAAGATTTTCATGTCATCTGCGTACATTGAAACTTGTGAATTTTCAATCACAGATTCTACGTCATTAATAGTCAGAATAAAAATAATAGGGCCTAGATGACTACCTTGAGGGACTCCCGATTTTGCAGTAAATGGTTCTGATACTGAAGATCTAAATAAAACGCGATATTTACGGTTGGATAGGTATGATTCCATCCATTCAATGAAACCAGGAGGGAATCCAAGAGCCTTTAGCTTGAAAGATATAATATTGTGGGATATTTTATCAAACGCCTTGCTAAAGTCCGTAGCAATAACATCAACTTCTTTTTTATTTTCTACTAGCTGACCCCGCGAACTTCGTCCCGCCACCCTTCAGAGCAACTCCAGAATAATCAATATGATTAACACAGACATCCATTTGAAATAGAGAACCACATATCTGAATTTTTCCAAGCTCTACATTCTACAACTAAGATTCATTAAAGCATGAAATAAAATGCAAATTTCTTTGAAAAATTCAAAAACTTCTCTGTTTTGAATATTTCACAAATATCAGAATTCCAAACAGCTTACGGTTGTCCCCCTTATTTGCTGACTTTCCCGTAAGATGGTCCCAATAATTTATTTTTATACAATGAAAATATTATAAAAATGCATTGAGGATTGAGCGGATTAAGAGTCCAAACCGGATATACAAAACCAATGCACCTTAGGTTAGGTTAGGTTGTAGTGGCTGTCTAGTTGTTGTTGACTCACTTAGACCTCAAGGATCCGTTGTGATATCTACCACAAAATACTCATGGGAGAGTAATGAACTTAAACAAACCAATTCGTGCTTTTAATGAAGTTAGAGAGACATTTTGTGTCGATCGTTGCCAGTTCACTGGTATTATCGAAGAAGGGATTACCGAGAAAGTTATTCCTTCTAATGGAGAGTGCTGGACATGTACATAGAAGGTGTTGGACTGTTTCCTCTTCCTCCTCGTCCATGCAGCTTCTACAGAAATCATTTGTGTAGACCCCTAGCCTCAGAGCATGTCTACCTATGAGGCAGTGTCCTGTTTTTAACTCCAATTGTCTCCAATTGTCTGCTTAGGGATATCAAGCCTTTTGACCGTTTTAGGTCTATGCTTGGCCATATTTGCTTGGTACCCCTTAAATTCCATAAAAAAAACTTTATTTAAGGTGTTGAAGTCATTGGAAATTCCATTCTGAAATTTTCCAGTTTTCCATTTGAAAACCAATACACCTGCAATAATATGCCATTTTCCCAATGAGTTTACCGAGTTTTTCATCAAGAAATTTCTGTTTTTCCATTCGAAAACCCATTTTGAAACAAATAATTCCGAGCAAAAAAAATTAAATTTCCGACCTTTGTTTGGTTTTTCCAGTTTTCCCACTCTTCCATGAGGTTTTTCCAATTTTTTTTTTCACAGAAATCATCACTAAATGCAACAGTATGAACCATGAAAATTTCACAAATATCTGTTGGGCCATTTCGGAGTCTATTAGAGACATACAAACAAACAAACAAACAAACAAACACACATCCATTTTTATATATATAGAGATTGAGTTTATTGCATAAGAAACAAATTCAGTTAAATTTGTGGTCGTTGATTTCCCTTTTAGGAACCCATGTTGTTTGGCCGAAAATAATGATTTGCAATGAAAGTACATAGTGTCGAAGATAATACTTTCGAAAAGTTTTGGAATGCAGGATAATTTGGCAATCGGCCTGTAGTTAGAGATATCTGATTTGCAGTTCGGAAAGCTCATTAAGGTCATTGAAGAAGGACTTTCCCAATGTTTTGGCTCTCGTTTTGGCTAGGGCAGGACATTAGAATTAAGAAGTAAAGAACAGTTTCCTTTTCTCGCTGGTCCCCACAACTACGACAGAAAGTATTGTATGGAATGCCCAGCTTAGATGCGTGTTCTCTAACAGGCGAGTGTCCGGTGCATGTAGCAACGACCCTGGCTATGTCTTGCCTGGGTCTGCAAATAAGTTTATTAGTACGGGATTTATTGGAGGTGGGCCATATCCTTCTAGATATGATACAGTTGGTTAGGCTACTCCACCTGTGGTTAGATTCAGCGAGGAAAATAGAGAAGATCGTGCCCTTCATAGCACCAACCCAAGTGGCACAGATTTGCGTTTTGTTATAATAATGTAACTAAAATAGTAACATTGAGGTGACAAACAAGTTTTTCAAAACCAATTCGGTTGCATGAAGGTAACTAAGAGGTTTTGAAAATATCAGGAAAAAAAGTGTGTAACAAAAAGGTAACACATAAGTTTTTCAAAACCAACTTAGTTGCATATAGATAACTAACAGGTTTTGAAAAACCAGGAAATTATGTCAATAACAAAGGGGTAACCCATAAGTTTGTCAAAACCATCTTAGTAGCATGCAGATTACTTACAGGTTTTGAAAAACAAGTAAATTATGTGAATAGCAATAGAGTAGCATATACATTTTTGAAAACCAACTTAGTTGCAAATAGATAACTAACAAGTTTTGAAAAACCAGTAAAATATGTGTGTAGCAAAAAGATAACACATAAGTTTCTGAAAACAAACTCAGTTGCATTTAGATAACTAACAGGTTTTAAAGACCTAAAACAAATATGAAACAATTTTTTCCATATTCAGGAGCACATCCATGCGTTTATTAATTGAATTGTTTAAAATAATTTGCTGATTTTGCAAGCAATTGAATTTGACGTCGATTTTGGTGTCCAAATTTTAAATTGACTGCATCACCGCTGCAGCATCAAAGGAGCTTGTTCCTTGATTATTATCTTCATATGCAAAAACATTCTTTAAAAGATTTGTCTCGCTCTGAGATGGCATACTCGGATGGACAACTGAAACCTTTAATAAAATTACTATTATTTATAATTTTTTTTGTATGCATTAATGTAGACATGCCTGTTGTTTTTGTGTTTTGTTGCTTGTGGCGGTGGAGGGTAAAGGGTTGAGTTTAAATGATGTAAACTCAAGTTTTTTTTTGTTCCCGGTGTCTTTCTCGTTGACCGGGGCATGTTTTCTTCGGAATCCGATACATATTTAAGATTGTCGGCATACTTTTCTGCTTGTTCATAGGACAAGTCTTCCTTAATTATCTTGCATGATATAGGCTCCCATTTGGCGACATCTGGGACAGATTCACCATCCTTGGAAAAAGTGACCCAGTGATTTGGAGGCCAAAACACGTAGGAACCCAAAATCCATTTCTTTGGGATTACTTCAATTATTGATTTTTTACAAATAGATTTTTTAAGATTCACCACACTAAACGACATTCTATTTTTATGCTTTGAAAAAACCACGACTTTAATTCACGATGCAACACTAAAAATGCAATCAAAATAGCGGAATAGTGAAACAAGCACAGTTACACTACTTCTTTCTTTTTAGGCACGTATAGATAACAAAACGGTTTTAAGAAATTATGCACAAACAAATAAGAGGGAAACATGAAACAACAAATAGTTTCAAATCAGTACCAATAGAAGAAGAAAGAAGGTTACAAATACAGAAAGAGAAAAAGGATTTATAAAGGATTTATAATACTAATTCTTTATGTATGCAGTGGGTAAAGTTAATCAAGGTTGGAAAAACAGTGCTGTCGAAATTTAAATTTAATTAAACTTTCAAATATTTTTGTGGGTGAGGTTTTAAAAGTGGTATGTTTGGCAAACAATTAAAAATATTAACAAGTTAAAATATTTATGCATTCCGTCTGGGAGTAATTGCATTTCACTACTGTCTACGCCTGTTTGAAATTTTCTTGGCATTTAGTTTCCATCTTTTAGCTGAGCGAATCCAATGTCCAAGAAACAATTTATTTTAACTTTAAGAAAACGCATAATTATCAATAAAGATTTTATTTTTTATTGCAATTAAATAATTCACGTTAGTATACATTCTTAATAAATTTCAGACCTTCAACGGCAAACTCAAAGGGAAAAAGGAATTTGCTTTTTAATTATAAGGAGGAAAGATTTGGAGTTTTGTCATTAAAATAAAGCTTCATTCTAGCTGAGTAACATGTTAATTGCAAAAATTGCAAAAAACTTATATTCGTCTATGTCATTTATAAAGAATCGTATTGCCATACGAATGTTAATCAAATGTTAATAGTAGATGTAATTAGTCAAAATATGATTTCTTAAGTTTTGGTGCCGATCGTACCAGGAAAGAGGTATTGGGTGAACGAAACACCCTAACAAATTTAATCAGTCAGTATGGAAATGTATGCTGATACACAACTCAGTCATTCCCTTAAATCATAGAAATTAGCGAAAGGTAATGATTTATCGTCCCTTAATAGTTTAGTTTTTGTAAAAATTGTTTTAAATGCTTTTATAAATGTAATTTTGTGTTATTACATATTTAATTTCTATACTTTGTCAATAAAGTTCGCTTTTAATACGTTACAATATATAAATAGACGACAGCTCTGAATATACGTAATTGAAGTATCGAAAAGGTACCAATTGTGTAACATACAAGCGATTTGACTTCGGCCATGTTTTTTATAAAATTTTTAGATTATATTAATAATTCAACATTTAATGAAAAGAATAAGGTCACATTATGCATTTATAAAGTAGTTATATCGATTTTAAAAGCTATTTAATGGTAAAAACTACAGATATTTAGTTAGTTTTAGGGCGAAATTTCATTTTTTATTCTTTGAATAAGATATAAAGATTTATAATTTTCACTTATTTTGAAGGCGCGTTAATTTTAAAGGGGGTAGAAGGTAACATTTCATGATTCACCTGCGAGCGTTTTGAAAAATACTTTCCCAATCATACTCAATTGTAAATAAAAATAATTTTCATCCCAAACTACCATCAAAAAATATTCATTTTATCTAACGAGACAAATCTTAAACATTTGAGGAGTGAAACTGACATTAGTTTTTCGCAACTTTAATTTGTATTAATTTGTTACAAGAAATATTAAAACTTTTGATGGTTTTAGTTTCTTTTAAATAGAAAAAAAAATTTGACAGATTGTTGGTAGCAATTGCGTATCTATGTTATTTAGCCTTATACTTGATTTAGTTACAATTGAATTACAATATACTTCATAATTACTTAAAAATAGCAATTAAATCACAAATTTACTATATTGCTACTTAAAAAATAACATATGAGTAGTTGATCGCACTTCCTTGTAACAAGAATTTAGTATCTGAACTGGATGTTTTTTCGCTGTTTGGGTAGCAAAGCAGTCATCACGACCCATTTGCTATAATTGTGTTATAATCAGTCAGTCACATAAGAGTCGCGATGACTTAACTGCGACTAAATGTGCCACTTGGGAAGAGGAATGTTGACTCTTTCCGCGAGTGAACTATGAAGGGCTGATCCTTGCTTAGCCAGCTCGTCAGCGCGTTCATTGCCCTCAAAGCCACTATGACCCGGAATCCAGATAAAAATGACCTTGAGTCCAATGTTCATGCCCGCTAACTCACTTCGGCATTGTTGAACTTATTTGGAGGATGATGTGGACGAGCCAATCGCTTGAATAGCCACCTGACTGTCCGAAAAGATAGCTGTATTGCGGTTTTGATTTGGATCTAGTTTTAATAATTTCCATGCTTGCTTAATCGTTAGCAGTTCAGCCTGAAAGACACTAGCGAAGTCAGGAAGCCGAAAAGACCTGGAGGCATTTAAAGACTCGGAGAAAATTCCTGCACCAACCCCACACTGCATCTTTGAGCCGTCAGTGAAAATAGTTGTGTCGAAGCCTCTCGTCACTAAGTCGTCATCCCATTCTTTTCGAGATGGAATGATAACTTTAAAATCCACACTGAGGTCGAAAGTAGGAGTGCAGTAGTCGGTTTTTGTCGAAAAGATGTCCGCTGGGATGAGGTTAGTAATACTACTATGACCATAGGCCTTAGAATACCAACTATTCGATTCCCTAAGTCTCAACGCGCTGTAAGATACTAAATATTTGATATGCAAGTATATTGGTAAGAGGTAAAGAAAAACGTTTAGGGCGCCCGATGGACATGAGCGCAAAAATCCAGTGGAGCCAACACTAGCTGTTCTCTGAACCTTTTTTAATTTCGTTATATTGTAGGCTTTGCTAAGTGCGGGTCACCAAACAATGGAACCATACGTTAAGATTGGACGGACTACGGCTGTATACGTCCACAAAATTATCCTCGATTGCAAACCCCACTTTTTTCCAAAAGTTTTACTGCAGGCATAGAAAGCTACGCTGGATTTCTTGATCCTTTCTTCGATATTGAGTTTTCAGTTTAACTTTGGGTCAAGTATTACTCCCAAATATCTAGTGCTGGAAAGAGTTTCACCGTTGAGGCGTGGGAGGGTAAAGGGAGGTAGCCCAGTTGCTAACTTTTAGCAATGCCATCTCCGTAATCTCACTAATCACGGAATTGAACTTTCCTGATACCAGTATTACCAAATCATCTGCGTAAGCAACAGCCTTCACACCACATCTTTCCAGTTTAATAAGAATTTTGTTCATGACCAGAAGCCAAAGAAGGGGGGACAGAACACCCCCTTGAAGTGTTCCCCTGCTTACGCGCCTGGTCAAGTAAGTGTTACCTAAGGTAGCTTGAATTGTTCTATCACTGAGCATGGATACAATCCAATTTCGGATGTAGTCTTCTACACCCTGGCCAACTAGTGATTCTTCAATAGATTCTGTTAAGACGTTGTTGAAAGCTTCTTCTATGTCTAAGAAGTCAGCGAGAGTGAGTTCTTTTTAATGTATGGTTTTTCAACTGTACGCACTACCTCATGTAGGGCTGTCTCCGTCTCCGTAGACTTGCCCTTAAGGTAAGCGTGTTGAGAACTCTCAAGAGGACATACATCTAGAATGCCTCTGATGTGGTAATCGAGAATGCAATCCATTGTCTTAAGCACGAAGGAAATAAGGCTTATTGGTCTAAAATCCTTCGCGGATTCATGCCCTCGCCTGCTAACCTTCGGGATAAAAACTACTCAACATGTCTCCAAGACTCGGGAACATGATTTAGACAGAGACATCCTTTAAAGATCATCTCCAGCCATGGAATCGCCAGAAATTGCGTTTTCTGAAGCATGATCGACATTATGCCGTCCAGGCCTGGAGACTTGTATGGGAAAATGATTGCTCAAGTAATATTTTCCTTGTTTATCAGGGTATCAATGTGTTCTATACCAGCCGTCGACGAGCCATTAGAAATAAGCGTTCGAGGGTTGTTATTCTCACAAACCGGAAAATGCGTCGCCAACAGCAGTTCCAGGGACTCTGCAGGAGATGCTGCCCAGGAATCGTCAGACTTTTTAAGAAAAGAAGGACAGCAATGGTCTTTCGATAGAACCCTACTAAGTCTGGCGGATTATGTTTTCTATTGTGTGGTAGTAATCCTTCCAGCTTTGCTGTTTAGAATTGCCAATGGCTCGCTTATAAGCTCTTAGGCAGTCTTTGTAGGGTTGGTAGAATTTGTGTTTGTGGCAAATATTAAAGATCAACCTAGTCTTTTTCCTGAGACTAGACAGTTCTTCATTCCACCAAATAGGGAGTGATTTACGGCTGTATTTAATTGGGCCCGAGATTTTGTAAGCCGTGTCAAAAGCTGCCTAGAAAGTCTTTACCTTAGACTCGAGATCGCTTACCGACTCTGGACACCGATTCGGTGTATTGCGCAGTTTCGTGTTAATTACTTGACTGAATTTCTTCCAGTCAGTTTTTTTGGGATTTCTGTGAGGGGGAGGAATTTCAAATTCAAAATTTATATTGAAGAGTATCCACCTGTGATCAGAAAAAGAATTCACAAGTGAGACTCTCCAACTTTCCACCATAGACTGAAGATTGTTATTAGATAGAGTAATATCAAGTAGGTACATCTTCCCAACCTTATCCGAGCTCGGAAAAATTAAAGTGGGTGTGTTACCTCTATTGCATACATTTAAGGGCATGTGTCCCAGAATAGCGAACTCAGATTTCATGTAAATGAATTTATATGTGTTAGTGGCCTCTACTCTTCACCGATTCCTTTTTTTTATCTCAGACGAGAATTTGCAAGAACCAGTTTCCACGATCACGATCAGGCACATGAAGGAGAAAAAAGAGGCTATATACGCAGACGACGCACGTCTAGGTAGAAAAGGAAGCAAATTCATATACATACATGCAATGCAATGAAAAAGACCCAAAAAAATAGGTATCAAGTGAAGAAATGTGCACATTTTTTCCTTTTTTCTTTGAGCTAGGAATATGTATTATGAAAACAATGCATGTAAGTAGGTACAAGAAAAGTGGTATCATAGATATTGTTGTTGCTGCACGAGACATCGCGATGTGATAAACGGTTAGGTTTTTATTTCTTTTTGTGTTTGTTTAGTTGAAGAAATATAAAAAAGATGAACCTTTATGAGAAGATTATTTATTTATGTTTCCTCTTGCGGGTTGTAAATAAATAATTTTTGAAGAGGCAGGATAACTATTTTATATGAAATGGAAATTCTTTTATTGGGCGATGATTGCGTTTGTAACAGGCAGGAACCTTTCATCTTTTAGACAGATGAACAGTTTATTCAAAAGAGTCATGAACCTATTATTGAAATTTTTGACCTTACGCAATAAAACGATGCAAGTATAGGGTGTCTCAGTAAGAGTGCTCTTTTTAACATTGGAATCTTTTTTTTCATGCGAGTGGCAATTCTGAAATTTGACATCTGCCACCTCTGTTTATTCTGATTATTAAAAATGGAATGCTTTTCGTAAGAACAACGCCACAACGCGTTATAATTGTGAATACTCTTGCAAACTTCGCAAAATTTTCTGCCGAAAAATTTGAAAAAAACTGGATCAATTACGAATAGTAAGAATTCTTTTCGTCAACGTACCGGTTGGTGTCTTGAAAACGTTGCTGCTGTAAGCGAGAGTATTGTCGAAAACCCGAAAACAAATGGCATGCGTTACAGGAATACCATAACGGACTTCTTGTAGCCTCAACTGGATGGCATAAATCTGGACAACATGTGGTTTCAGCAAGACAGCGCAATTTTCCACACCGCGCATGAAATAATCGACTGATTGCAGCAACGATTTCCAGAACACATTTTCTCAAGAAATTCTGATGTCAACTGGCCACCAATATCATGCGATTTAACGCCGTACGATTTTTTTCTTTGGGGTTTTGTGTAATCTCGGGTTTAGGCAAATAAACCGGAAACGATTCCTGAGCTCAAATCGGAAATCCATAGTGTCATCGGTGAGATACAGCCACATCTCTATGCAAAAGTTATGGAAAATTTCATGAAAAGAGTAATGGCGTGTCATTGGAGCCGGGGGTCATTTGCAGATATTTTATTCCATACTAAATCGGAATATATCTTCTTTAGAGGCTAGTTATAGCTTTAATTGGTTTTAATCATTGAAACACATGATTGGCATTTTTCTGATAGGTCGGTTATAGCAATCATTGAAATTTTCTGTCAGGAATATTTTTCCTGACCTAATTCTATCATTGGAACTGTGAGAAGTTGAACATAGATCATTAAAATTGTACAAAATAGAAACAAAAATCATTGGAATGATTTGTTTAATTTTTTGACATAGTAGTATGAATTTACAACCGGAAAATAGAAAACACACATTTTAATGAATAAATGAGTAAGTATAATTGAACTTTTTTAAGTCAATAAAAATTCTTGGAGTGATTTCCGATCGATTGGTATATAATTTCTTTTCAAAAGAAAACATATGTCGATTTCCATTGAACCACATGAAATGGACGGCCCGTCGCTAATAAAAATCAATATTTTTTGGTTTCAATTGAAAGGAAAAACGTAGTAATATCTTTTTGTAAGTGTATCTTCGTCCGCGGATGAGGAATGCTTGTAATGATGTCAATGTTATGTGTACCTATTCTTGAGAACACAACGATAAACCTTATTTATTTTCATTATTATTCTTTATTTTCATTATTATTATTTATAATATTCACTATTCTATTATTTATCGTAATTATAACATAACGAGAACGCACTCTCTTCTATTTTCATTTTCAACACATAATTATTCCATTTGCAAAAACTGTCAAGTTTTAAGGATGTGTTAAAATCAGTGTGAAAATCTGTGTAGATTCAACTCAAAAGACGAATTCAAAACGAATCAATTCGTCGAGAAAAAACATCAACACTTTTCCCATTGGAAAACGTTTATGAAAAAAATATTGCCGGCCCGTCGACGGCATATCAATGTTTTGGTTCAATGGAAAATCACAATAGTTAAATATCCATTCAAAGATTTTCCGGATCCATTTCAATGATAGCTATAACTGGCCTCTTACAATACAATAAAAATATCACAACTCTGTCATAAAATACTTGTCTTTATTTTTAAATGAAAAAGTGCACTCTTACTGAGGCACCCTATACTTATTTGTTCCAAACGAACTAAAAAATTAATTGGGTTCTCCCATTTATTTGTAGTACCTACGACCTTACTTTTTACTACCTACCTACCTTCACAACATTTTTGAGCTATAAAAGGTGTCGCAAAAAAATAATACATATTGCACTTGCACTTGTCATATATTCTAATAAATCGCAAATCTCCCTCGCGACCACCAAAACAAAAAGATATGATGAGAAATTATCGCACATATGCGATATGCTTTGTACCTCATTCATTTTCTTATTTTGTCATCTCCAACAACAAAAAACAAAAAGAAGCCACTTACTTACCGCATTCTTTTTATGCGCTTTCTCTATCTCCCGCTCTAACCCTTCTTCTATAATTATGTCATCTGCACATATCTATTTTCTCATCTTGCATCTTTCTTCTACTTCTATGTAAGGCAATATCGAGTTTTCTTCACACTTCTATGAATTGAAGAACAAAAAGTACATTTTCTGTTGAGGAGAAAAAACAACATCTTTTGTAAGAAAAAGAAGAGAAAGCAAACAAAATTGCAGCACCACCTAGTGGCATTCCTTTGAACCCTGCTTATCTGTGTGTGTAATCGACCATTCTTTTTTGACAAAAAACGCAAAAAAGACGATTTTTCAAAAATTAAAATAAAAAAGACCATTAGCAAACAAATTATTTTGTTATTTGAATTAAATAAAAAAAATAACAGAAAAAAATAAAAAAAATACGTGCTTGTTTTATTGCCTATATTTCACTTACAATAACCTTACAAATATTGACATTTTGATGTTTATTTTTAAATATGTTACAGGTAAAAAATTAAAAAAAACAACGACGTTTAGTAATACATATATTAATCTTTCATAAAAAAAAATATTTCAAAAAATTCAAAAATATATTAATCAATTTCCCGGGCAAACGCGCAAAATGCTAGACAAAAAATAGGTATTTTTTATGTTTGTGTTAACAAAAACATTTGACAAACATAAAAACAAAAATAAAAAAAATTACTCCGTTGAAATTACATATTTAAAGCTTTGAAAAAAGTTGATTTGACTTCACTACCTTTTATATTTTAGAAGTTATACTAAAAAATGCATTCATACTTTTTACGTAATTTGCTGTATTTTTCATTGTTTTTTCGAATTTTGTGTGGAAAAAATTATAACGATAATCGAAAAAAAAACAACGACGTTAAGTAACATGATATATTGTCATTATAAAAAAAATATAAAATAAATAAAAATGTAATATTTAACCCATTTCCCATTAGTTAGCGCAAGCGTCTTTCTAAATTTTATAGTTTTTCCGTTTGCTTGTCGGTTTTGAGGTACATCGAATTTTTATTTATTTTTCTTGATTGCACAAACATTTGCCCCTATTTAATATCAATCGAAAACCGTCTGTTTTATTAAAATATTCGAAAAATTGCGAACGCTACACAGTTTCGCGCAAAAGCCCAACCTTTTTTTACATGGGAAACCCCCCCTTAAATTATTGTTTATAAAAGTGACTCAGCTCGTTCATTAATTACCGTGCTGCCCCAGAGAGAATGCCGTGCTTTGACGTCGCACCCAATCAAGAGGCCGATCTTTTGGTGTTTGGCAGCGGTTACCAGGGTCTCCAACTCTTCCGGCGGTGACTGCCGGTCGTGGCCACAGTATGCCGATGCCAGAAGTAAGTCAGCATTTCTACCTTCAGTTCTGACTACTGTCAGATCGGGGGTGCTAAGGTTGGGACACAAAAAAGCTTTTAAGTGTTTCTTAGCTAAAATGCAGGTTCTAGGCTTACCTTGGTCAATATAAGGAATTTTGTATATAAGGTCGTGTTGGTGATCTAGAAGGCCTCGCACTCTAAGGCCATTCACCCAAATTTCTTGTACGAACGCTATGTCCAAGTCTTCCTGACTCAGGAAGACCTTAAGATTATCTGAGGCACATTTTAAATTAGTAAATTTGTTTTACTTGGCAGGTTTTCTCGTAGTAACCTACTATTAAAAAAGTTTGGAAAACTTGCTAAGTAAAAAAATTAACTAATTTACATTAGTTTACAAGTTTCTTTCAAAACTAATAGTTGATTCGATGTAAGTCCACTTTAAACATTTGCAATGCACCTACGAGTACTTGCTGAATCTTAGAACTTTGCATTTGAGATCTCATTATTTTTCGTGGCTGATTTGTTAGGCAGAACTTTTGTACGGGAGAACTTTGCTCTTTTTTACCTTTATGTTTTTGGTGTGATCTGAATTACAGCAGCAAGTCCGCAGTGATCACTGTCGTACTCAACTGTCTGTAAGCAGTTTCGAGGGTGATTACCCACTTGGTCAGTTATTGTCAGTTTGGTATCGTACAGCAAATGGTCCATGAAGGAACCGCTCCTTGGGAACGATGGCCTTTCAGTAGCCAGCCAGGTCAAAACTATATTCAACACATTCAAATTCATTTAACCTTAACTACTATTATTTAATTTTGGATTTTTTACCTGATCCGTTAAAATTAATTTATTAAAAATTGTTTGACTGTACATAGAATTTTATGCTATGTTCATGAAAAGTACATTAATTTAATTGTCAGGTAGCGATAAGAATTGCTAACACTTTCAGTTAACATAAAAATACGGAAGCTGGTGTAAACACCATTGTCTGTTTGTTGTTCTTTTTTCATCACATTCAAAAAATAAGAAAATACTACCCTACATTGAAATGTTGTTGCATTACTTCATCGAAATAGTTGAATCCTTTTTTTCAATTTCGAGCGTAAGCAAACACAATATCTAAAGTTAATATATTATACTAACATAAGCTATGTATTTCAAATGTATTGTGCTACTTAGTACGTAGGTACATATTTGGTTCACTACGGCGAATACATGATTTTTAAAATTGCTTTAATCCTATCATAATTATTATTTGAACTTTAGCAGCTTTAATTTTTTCGTTGTTTATAGAAATCAATGAAGGTCTTGTGAGATCGAAGATCATTATTCTGCGAGAAAAGCCTAAGTGAAGTTAAAAATGCAATTTGTTATATCGGAACTCCTTTGGGTGACATCTTTGTTTATATTGAGTCAGTGCACAGCTGCTGTCGAAAAGTAAGGAAATAAATAAATACAAAAGAGGAAAGCAAATAAATTCCAATTTTAAAAATTTGTTTGATGATGGTAGAAAACCATGGAAATGCAACAATTCTAATCTTTGTTATTTCGATTCAAATGATGACTCGAGCACACCCAGCTTTGAAAGTCAAAAAGATTGCCGACTGTCATGTGGAAAGTATGGGTCAATATGGCCAATGCCAACGCAAGAGTGCAACATTGCACACGAACGAGTTTATTTTGATCCATTGAAAGTAAGGTAATTCTGTTTATTTTCATGACTTGTTTAGTCTTTTTTTAAACTTTTTCTTTTAATTTTATTTTACGCAGATTCAATGTTGTAGCGCCGAATTCGCATACATCACAATTTATTCGTGAAACAAATAGAATTTTCGTGAGTAATGCGCTCAAGGAATGTATTCGCAACTGCACATTGTCTCAGAGCAAGGAAATTCTAGTAAAAACAACTGTTAATTCTACGAGTTTGAATCTTGATTGGGAGACAGATGAATCATATTCCTTAAATCTGCGAACTACAGGTTTATATTTGAAAACTAATTTTTATGCTTTGTTTTTGATTGATTGTTTATTTTGCTTCTTTCAGAAATGGCAACGTTTGTGGATATCAGAGCCATGACTGTTTTCGGTGCAAGACATGGTTTGGAGACACTGAGCAATTTAATTACAGGTGGATTGGGGTAAATGTTGGTTTTGAAATCTCATACGGTAGTTATTATATGTTTATTACTTGTGTTGATTTGACATTTGAATAATTGTATGTAAGGTTCAAGTTCTACTTACTTTTTTTTTTTAATTTCCCACGCCTCTTTCCCCCCCAGATACCGCACGCGCTGGGGTCCATTTACACCGAGTACGATAACAGTTACGATTGCTAGTCGTATCGGCACTTAGTAAGAAATTATTTGGAATAAATAAAACAAAGATGTGACTGCGAATCACTTATTTCACTTATCCGGCTCACAATCCATGAAGGATCTCAGCCTGAGATATTGCAGTCTTCCATCGTGAACGATCCCTCACATGCACTCTCCAGTCGCCGATACCAAGTGCTCTGGCATCCGCAGTCACTTGGTCCTTGTACCGTAGGTTCGGTCTTCCTTGTCGTCTCGAATCTGGGGGCTGGGATGAGAAGACTTTCTTGGCTGGAGCGTTGTCGTCCATTCGCTCGATGTGGCCGAGCCAATGTAGTAGTCTTTTCTTGGACTTCTGGACTACATCCACATCTTGGTACAGCTCATACAGTTCTCGGTTGAACCTTCTTCTCCATTCGCCATCGTTGCATACGGGACCGAAAATCCGTCGAAGAATTTTTCTTTCGAAAGAGCCCAGTATCAATTCCCCTTTTTTACTTATCGTCCAGCACTCGGCGCCGCCGTAGAGTAGGACTGGTAAAATCAAAGTTTTGTATAGCAGACACTTTGTCTTTCGAGTGAGGAGTTTTGAACTGCCTCGAAATTGCTGCTACCAACAGTGACGTTTTGCCCTAGGCGGTGGACAGATGTTGTGTTATTTGTTGATAGCATGTGCTTTGTTTTGTCCTTATTCACTACAAGACCAACGAGTTTTGCCTGTTCTTCAATCGCTGTGAAGGCCTCAAGCACAGCTCTCTTGGATAGACCAATGATGTCTATGTCGTCCGCATAGCCTAAGAGGTGGGTGGATTTGTTGAAGATAGTGTTTTCCGTGCTCACACCTGCCTTGCGCACTATCTGCTCCAGGACTATGTTGAAGAAGTCACATGAGAACGCATCTCCTTGTCTAAACCCTGCGCATGCTTGGATTAACTTGGATGAGCTGTTACCCATTTTCACACTGCACCTCGTATTGTTTTGCGTCATGCGGCACAGCTGGATCAGTTTGTTTGGGATCCTGAATTCAGACATCGGCATCATAAGCTCTTGGCGGTGGATGCTATCATAATCAGCTTTAAAGTCGATGAAAAGGTGGTGGGTTTCGACTTGAAATTCGATGGTCTTTTCCAGGATCTGCCTCAGTGTGAATATTTGGTCTATCGTTGTTCTGCCTGGCCTAAAACCACACTGGTACGTGTCGATTATTGTGTTGCAGAAAAGTTTAAGTTTGATACACCGTATCTTTACTTTATCACAGTTCACAATCAATTGAATTTACTTCGCTTTCCAGTGCCTATTTATATATCTCAAATCACTTCCAGAAACCACTGGGTTTTTGTAGGCGCTGAGAGTTCTCGATACTTAACGAAAAGTTCTCCTCCTAACCACTAGATGTTGCCCCTGTTCTGTTCTGTTATACACAAGTTTTTACTACTACAAATAAAACTTTTGCTACATACCTAAGGCTGAACTACATCTTAACACAAAGTGCCAAAAAGTACAAAACAGTGGAAATTATGTGCTGTACTCCTTCTACAAATGCATATCTGAATATCTCCCTCTCATTTTTTTAAAGTGAGCGTGAACAAAAGCTTGACGATGACCGAGCTTTCACTGTGCAGTGTGCACAAAGTTCTCAAAACGAATTTACTCAAACTTTGTACTTTTTTGTTCCTTGTGTTTCGATGTAGTTCAGCATTTGTTCTACTATGACACGATATAAGGGTGATATAGATAAAGCGTGTATAAACATTACATTGCCTCCTCCTTAGGATTGATCGTCCCGAACAAATCCATCGTTCTCGCGATGTACAACTTTAGGTTTTCCGCTGACTCCCTTTTGTATCCGGTACACGACCCACTCGTTTAAGTTTCGGTGACATCCACTTTTGTCGATGGGGATTGTAAAGCCACACTCGATCTCCTGCTTGGGACTCTGTTGTTGTCGCTCGTATATCGTAGCGTGTCTTCATTCGGCCATTGAACATCTTTATTTTCAACCTTGTATCGTCGTGGATCTAAAGGAGTCTTTCTTTCAGGTCATCCGTGTATTCATCCTCGGATTGTGGCTCCGGCAGTCTGATGTTCCTTCCCATCAAAATCTCAGACGGTGTATGGCCAGTTGAGCTATGTCTTGCACTTCGATAGGCCATCAAAAACAGCGGAATGTGCCGATCCCAATTTAGCTGGTTGTCGTTCACAACTTTGCAAAGATGTTCCTTCAGAGTTCGGTTTGACCATACCGTCAGATTGTGGGTGGAGTGGTGTTGTTCTTGTCTTCTTGATGTGAATAAGCCCACAAACTTCCTGGAATATGTTTGATTCAAAGTTCCTTCCCTGGTCTTAATGCAGTTCTAATGGAACGCCGAATCTGCTCCCCCAGTTGAAGACAATTTGATCTGCGACTGTTTTGGCTTCTTGTTTTGGAATGGCGTATGCTTCAGGCCACTTGCTGAAGTAATCCTTGATGACTAGAATATTCCGGAAATGGAACCGCCACGTCTATTGCAATGCTTTCAAAATGTGCTCCAACATTATATTGCTGCATTTGGTTGTGACTCTTTTTATTTGGTCCTTTGGTGGCTGTTGCCAGAGGAATTTTAATAAAAAGAATGACTTCGAAAAATTTAGTTTTTGTTTAATTCATTTAGATTTTATAATTCAGATTGAAAATTTGTAAGTACTAAAATATTTTTTTCTCTCCTTTCTTCCTCGTGGCAACTTCTGTTCTTTTTCATGGCAACTTCTGTGCTTTCTCGATTCTTCATCCGGTCACAGCTATTAAAGCAGATTTCTTGTTTAGCCTTTAGCCGGCTTAGAGCTAGTCAGAGATGTTATATGTTGTGAATTTTATTGAAGGTTTGGCAGCACTCCCCCCTGGTAAGCTGGGATTTCGCCTGGTTACCATCACGTTCGCCAAACCCATTGACGTCTAATATCGCCAGTTTTACCGTTGGCCGAGTATAAATTCCATTTTTGGTTTGGACTACAGCTGATCTTGTTTGGCCATCTTTGCTTCGATGCACTTGTATCACTCTCCCTTTAGGCCAAGTATTTCTAGGAGAATTTGAATCCACCACAATGACAACATCGCCTTCTACTATAGGTTTTTCCGACTTAAACAATTTTGTTCTTCTTGTGAGTGTTGGGAGATACTCGGACACCCAACGCTTCCAAAACCTGTCAGCATATTGTTCGCATGTCAACCAATTCTTTCTAAGAACGCACCCATCATCAGTTAATTGCCCTGTCAGCCTTATACCGTTCGAAGAGCCCATTAAGAAATGATTGGGCGTTAGTGCTTCGTCGTTATCACTGTCTATTGGTATGTAAGTAAGGGGCCTCGAATTTATGATATACTCAACCTCCGCCATCATTGTAAGAAATAGTCCATCTTTCGGGATTCGATTTTGAGCCATATGTGCTAATGTCTGTTTCACTGAACGAATCAATCTTTCCCAGCTCCCTCCCATGTGTGGTGCAGCTGGAGGAATAAATTTCCAACTTATGCCCTCGTTAACACACTTCTTCATAATAGCGTCTGGTTGCAACATTTGTATCGCATCTTTAAGCTCATGGTCTGCTCCCTTGAAATTCGTACCATTATCTGACCAAATCTCGATTGGCTTCTTTCTTCTTGCAAGGAATCGTTGTTTGGCCAAGATACATGAGTCACTGGATATGTTGTGCGCAACTTCTATATGGATTGCTCTAACGGTCAAGCACGTAAATAGAACTCCCCATCTCTTTTCACAATGTCTTCCCACCGTTACTAGCATCGGGCCGAAGTAATCAACGCCAACGTACGAAAATGGTCTTGTGAATGCCGTCAATCGCGATGAAGGTAGTTCTCCCATAAGAGGCGATGCTGGAATTGCCTTTCTGTTCTTACACGTCTGACATTGCTTCTCAATCTTTTTTAAAACTGTTCGCAGATTTGAGATGTGGTAAAATTGGCGAATCTCGTTAACAACGGTTTCAGAATTGGAGTGAAGGAAGCGTTCGTGCATATCACTGACTATAAGTGTTGTAATATGATGCACTTTAGGTAAAATGATTGGTCTCTTACAGTTAAAGTCGACATCTTTCGATTTATCTATGCGACCTCTTATTCGCATTATATTATTTTCATCTAAATATGGATTCAAATTATGCAATGAGGTTGATTTTTCAATCACTAATTGTTCTGCCGATTTATCAGGGCATTGTTTCAGCATATTGACTTCTTTTGTATAGACCTCAAATTGACACAACCGGTAAAAGTATGACTCAGCTCTTGTGATATCATTTTTCGTTATGAGAGTCATCTCTTCTTGGTTTCTCCTTCGCAACTTTATATCAAGAAATCGGTATACCAGAGCCATAACGCGAGTCATCTTTTTCCAGGATGAAAACCGATTGTAATTCAGCAAAGGTTGAAGATGACATAATACACTGTGACTTAAAGCGTGAAACTCACATACCTTTGGATGCGGTGTGCTGGATGGCCAGGAATCCTTTGACTGGTATAAAAACTTAGGACCGTAGTACCAACGGCTCTCAGAAGTCAGATCAAGTTTGATATTCCACTTCGTGGCGTCATCTGCTGGATTTTCCTCACTTTGTACCCAACTCCACTCATCTTCGTCTGAATTTTCAAGGATCTCTCCTACTCTGAACATAACAAACTGTTTCACTTTTCGATTTGCGTTTTTGATCCAGCAAAGAACCGACTGTGAATCTGACCAAAAGAAGCGTTTATCAATTTTAATCGAATGACCTTTCACTATTGTGTTAGCCAGCCTTATGCCGAGAACAGCAGCCTCAAGCTCCATTCGTGGCACTGATATCTGCTTGATTGGGCCCACCTTTGTCTTTGAGCAAAGAAGACAACATTCTGTATTGAAACCCTTTTTTACTCTTAAATAGGCCACAGCTGCGTATGCTGACATACTCGCGTCAACAAAAACATGAAGTTCGACTTTACAACCAGCATCAAATTTGATTTCGTTGAGATATGCTCTTCTTATCTTGATTTGTCGTACTACTGGCAGTAGCTTCACCCATTCACGCCACAATTGGAGCTGATCAGGATGTATTTCCTCGTCCCACTGAGTACGTTGTTTCCAAATTTCTTGTAATAAAATTTTAAGAAGGACCAAGTAATGTGCGATGAGACCGATTGGGTCGAAAACACTCATCAAAATTTTTAAAATGTCTCTCTTTGTTGGTATTACTTCCCCGCTGAATATTTCTGAGCTGAACTTCTTAGAATTGTTAAAAAACGAAAATTCGTCTGCAGCTGGAGACCACCACATTCCCATAATCTTCTCAGTTTCATGAATGCTAGATCGTTGTTTGAAGTCCTTATCATTGTAGGCTGCATGTTTTCCAAGTGCTCTTGCCACGTTCGCCGAGTTGCTAACGAAATTTCGGATCTCAAATCCTCCTTGTTCATGAATATATATGACTTCTTTCGCTAGTTTCACAGCTTCTTCTTCAGTATCTAAACTGTCCAAAAAATCGTCAACATAATGATTCTGAATTATGGCATTCACTGCTCTTCTCTTGGAAAAGTTGAGGAATATTCGAGAGCATTTTTATTTTTTTATACTCCGCGCAGCAAGGAGAACACGTTGACCCAAATGTCAAAACTTGCATGACATAGTCTTCCAGTTTTCCGGTGTCAGGATTTCTCCATAAAAACCTTTGAGTATTTTGGTCAGACTCTTGCACAAGGATTTGGTGGAACATTTCACGTATGTCTCCACATATCGCAACCTTTCTCTGACGAAAACGAAAAAGAATCTCTGGAAGAGATGGTAAATTGTCAGGCCCTGATAAAAGCATAGAGTTGAGGGAAACACCATTTACTTTCGAAGCAGCATCCCAAACAATTCGGACCTTAGATGGTTTGTTTGGGTTAATGACAAGGAAGATTGGTAGATACCAAACCTTCTGGCCTTTACTGTTTTGAATTTCACTCTGTGTAAGCTTGCGCGCATACCCTTTGGAAAGATAGTCTAGGATTTGTGATTGAAGATTCATTGCTAGTTGTGGATCTTTGTTAAGCCTTCTTTCCAGACATAACATTCTCCGTTCCGCAGCTGGCCTGCTGTCAGGGACTTCTAAACCATCGCCCTTCCATAAAAGTGGGACACTATAACGTTTACCAATCCTGTTGGTAAAGTTTTGCAAAAGAGTGTTTGCTCTTATGTCGTCTCCACTTAAAATACGTTTAACATTCTTGGAACCTATATTATCAATTGCAAAAAATTCGCGTACTAAATCATTAAGTCTTGTGTCTGCTTCTAATTGGCATTCACATGCATGTACGTTTATAAAATGGTTCCTTTGCGCATTACGACCAACACATGGACCAAAGACCGTCCATCCTAAACGTGTTTTGATTGCGGTTGGCTGATCGATATTTCCTTCTCGATACTTTAATGCGTTTGTAAAGCGCGTTTGATCAATTCCAATCAAAATTCTGGGCTTAGCTTGTAGATAAGACTCAATTGGAATATCTTTTAGATAAGGAAATGTTTATTTCAACTCTTCATAATTGATTGATTGAGATGGTAAGTTCAACGAGTCAACCGTGCGAATGTTTGAGATCAAATATTTGGTGGAGCTACCCGGAGCAGATATCTGCGCGCTTACGTTTCTGGATTTATGTTCAGTTCTCAGAGTGTTCGAAGTCCATTTCAAACATAAGGGTTCTGTTTTCCCCTTTAGCTGAAGAATATCTGCCAGTTTATCATCCATCAGAGTGACTGAGGACCCATCGTCAAAAAACGCATAAGTTTGAACCTCAATGTTGTTGTTGTAGATCGTAACTGGTAGAATTTTAAAGAAAACACAATCTTCAGTCTTATGAATGTTGCAATTATCCATTCGTATTCTGCTCTCGACATCAACTTGATTTGATGGCTCTTCATACTTGTGTAACAATTTGTGATGTTTAAATAAGCAGTTATTTACTCCGCACTTCTTGTTAGAAGTACATCTTCGGTTGTAATGTCGTACCAGACATGTTCGACAGAGAAAGTGTTTTTTGACTTCATCCCATTTGTGCTTTAGAATCATACCTTGAAATTGAGTACATTGGTCTATGGATTTACAGGAATTGTTACAAATAATGCAAGGTCGAGGAACTTCGCTGTTGTTTTGTACATGTTCATGGTTCGCATTGAAAAATGTCGAATTCGCTCTTCTCTTCTCTGTCTTATTAAGTGTTTCCGACGGTCTTGAACAGGTCATGTCTGTGACTTCACAAGCAGCTTGAGCTATTTGCTTCAGCCAAATACTGAATGTTAAGAGATTCACATCACTCTTTTCGAGTTTAAATACTCCCCAATTTAAACAAATATGATATGGGAGTCGTTCAGTTAGCTCTTTAAGTAGAGACGGGTTGTTCAGATAAGAGTGTAAGCCAGTAGCTTGCATGATGTCGACAATATTATCCACAAAGAAGGCAAACGTTACCAGGGTGTCTAATCGATCAGGTCTGGGTGGTTTTTCAGATTTTAATTTCTTAATTAGGCTGTCAATAATAGTTTCTGGTCGACCGAGTAGCATTCGTAAAGTTGAAATGATATTGGGAACTTGTTCGGGATACAGAAGCTTGGACCTCACAGCATCTAATGCCCTACCCTTGATACACCTTTGTAATCGGATAAGATTCTCATCGTTAGAAAATCCACACGAGCGAGTTGAATTTTCATAACATGCTATGAAAAGAGGCCATTCTTCGGCATAACCAGAAAAAATGGGTAGCTCCCGAGGAGCTATTCTTCTTGTTTCTAATTGTATTTTATTTAAATCGGGGAAGTCAGCTGGACAACTGGGCAAGGGTTGTTTGTGCGTATTCACACTGAGCTGAGGTTGGTTGGTGTTTTGAATGAAAGGCGCTGCCATGTGAGTGCTAACACCAACCTGAGTTTCATCGATAAGTGCCTTAAGAAATGGTCCTGAATTTTGACATTGGGTGGGTAGCTCCTTCATTAATGTTTTGCGTGAAATTACATGCTGGCTTTTTACTGTGGCCTGCAAGTTGATCAAAAAACCCACTGTTCTAATCTTTCGCTTCCCCTCGTTGACTGAACATCGCTGTCATCATTAGATGTTTGTTGTTCTAAGAGACTGTATTTAGCGTCAAGGTATTCCTTATCTCTTTTCTCTTTCTCTAAAAAGTGTTCCTTTGATCTCTCTTCTCTAATTGACCTTTCTTCTTCAAGCCTTTTCAAATTAAGCTTAATAGACTTAAGAGAGCTTGCTGACTTGGATTTCATAGAGCGACAACTCTTTGCTTTATTCGTTTGACTCTTAGTTTCGTCCAGACGCGTTGGCCCTGTTATTTTTGGTTGGCCGGAGTTCGATGCATGACCTGAACTTTCTTGTATTGCCTTAGACGAATGGTCAATCCCGGCATTTTTTGTTGCTGTACAGCGCTGACAGCACCAGTCTTTATTCTCAATATATGCGTTAACGTTAACACAGTCAAAATGGTGCCAGTCGTCGTAAAGGTCACACCCTCACACTGGACCATTTCATCATTGTTAGGCCTTTGACATGACTTGCAACTGAATGTCTGTTTTTTCTGTTTACGTGATCGACTTTCGGACATTTTTGATGTTTTTTTCGTTTTGAAGCTGGTTGGAGTTGGAGGGATGAATCGAAGATTGAGTCGGAGACTGATTTGTCACTTTAGTCGATGGCTGAGTTTGGTTCGAAGTTGATTGTGTCGGCTGAGTCGAAGATTGAGTCAAATTCTGACTCGATGGAGGCGGAGGTGGTGGCGGAGGCGGAGGTGGAGGCGAGCGAATGACTTTGTTTGATATGTTATACATTACGGTTTGACATTGCTTACCTGACAGTGATGGTGAACGGTTGCTTTGGGTTTGGGTGACGTTCTTGTGGTGACGATGTGACGAAGGTTCAATAATGTTTCTTCGCGACGTAAGGCGGTTCTTCTTGAAGGCGGATGTGATGATGCTGATTGGCGTGGTGTATGTTGAGCGGCAAAGATTTTGCAAATGCTGGTTTAACTCCCAAAATATCTTTCCTGTCGAAAGTGAAGGCAAAAAAGAAACGAGGCAATATCGAGTTCGTAACTTATATTCGTATGTATAACCTATATGGCCACAACCTCGTGGCAGACAGAAGCAGAATTATTGTAACTCTTGGGACTCAGAAAAACGCAGATTAGTATCAATCGGTACTTAAGCTTTCACCAGTAATCTTCTTGCTGCAGGCGATGTATTTAAATATTTAAATTATTCCCACGCCTCTTTCCCCCCCAGATACCGCACGCGCTGGGGTCCATTTTCACCGAGTACGATTGCAATTGCGGTTGCTAGTCGTATCGGCACTTAATTAGAAATAATAAATAAAATAAAAAAAAAGTCATGGCGGTACGAATATCAGGAAGATAAGAGTTAGGGACTACTTAATACAAGCAGGAACAAAAAGGAAAAACAAAATTTTTAACAATGGGACAAACAAACACTTAAACAAGCAGATCTTATATTGAAGATTAGAGCTTCTCCAAGAAATCTGTCGTAGTTTCAGTGTCGATTTGAGCCAAAAACGACGTATGATAATATTGAATCAAATGAAATATTTTAGAATGTTGCCAGAGGAATTTTAATAAAAAGAATGACTTCGAAAAATTTAGTTTTTGTTTAATTCATTTAGATTTTATAATTCAGATTGAAAATTTGTAAGTACTAAAATATTTCATTTTTTTTTCTCCTTTCTTCCTCGTGGCAACTTCTGTTCTTTTTCGTGGCAACTTCTGTTCTTTCTCGATTCTTCATCCGGTCACAGCAAATTAAAGCAGATTTCTTGTTTAGCCTTTAGCCGGCTTAGAGCTAGTCAGAGATGTTATATGTTGTGAATTTTATTGAAGGTGCTGCCAGGTTTGGCAACAGTGGCAACACATGTATCGCATTTCCCTTGCATGTAGCCAGTCGAATCGTTGTCTTTTCCAGCATCTTGTTTACTCTTAGATGGCCTCCCGAAACTCCATCATGCATCTCTCGCAGAACATCCATAATTTTCGATCTTGGCAAGACAAGCTGCATTACATGAGGCTGATTCCCATATACGTCGAAGGACACCCTCTTGGACATGAAGCGAGTCCCACTGTGCCCAATAGGCCTTTAGAGCCGGACTTCTGTCGGAGATATCAGCCCATTCTGGTTTTCCTGGTGTTCCTTCCATGCTAGGATGGGTTCGATATCAGGGTCTTCCTGTTGGGCCTCCCTCAACTCGTTGTTGCTCTAGCCATAAATGGGATCGGCTCTGGTTCGTTGGACAATAACCTTTTCTTTTTCTTCTTGGCGTCTGCAATGCTTACAGTCTTGCTTACATGGTCTCTGAGACAGTTCATCCGAATTTGAATGAAGCTTCTCCTTCTGATGTTGAATTTCATAATCGTTCATCTGCAGCCTTTCAATCCATCTAGCCACTTGACCCTCTGAACTCTTGAAATTCGAAAGCAAGTTCAGTGCCCCATGGTTAGTCCGGAGGAGAAACTTCTGTCCATAGAGATACTTATTTTGATAACTATAAGGAAAACAAAGAAGACTTAACTATTGAATTTCATTTTTTTGTGTTACCGAGTTCGAGAATGTAGTAAAGTTGTAAGTTATAACTGTCTGTAAAAAAAAACCTGCATACAATTACCATGGACAGTTTTAATAAAGATCAATCCATTCCCTTCTGAGCAGATACATTTAAAATCTTATAATTGTTGCAGGAACGGTTTGATAATGGTTGCAGGAGCCCGCATTAGAGACCGGCCGATGTTTCCCCACCGTGGATTATTACTAGATTGTTCAAGAAACTACATTCCTATGAGATTTATAAAAACTGCTTTAGACGCGATGGCTGCTTCCAAGCTTAATGTCTTTCATTGGCATGTTACTGATTCTCAGAGTTTCCCATTAGAAATAACAAGAATTCCTGAGCTGCAAAGGCGAGTCAAAACGAATCCGTGAATTCAACGTGTAGTAATTTAATGACAAAATGTATTTTCAGGTTTGGAGCTTACACACCTGAGCACGTCTACAGCCGCATAGATACACAGAATCTAATTAAATATGCCAAAATTCGAGGTATTCGAGTCCTCGTCGAACTTGATGGACCATCTCATGCTGGCATGGGTTGGCAATGGGGTCCCATGGCTGGCTTAGGTAATCTTACAGTATGCATGAACAAACAACCATGGCGATCTTTCTGTTACCAGCCGCCTTGCGGTCAGCTTAATCCAGTAAACGAAAATATCTACGGCCTGCTGAAAGAAGTATTTGAAGATATTGCAGAGTTTAGTTCTCCAGAAGAAATCATTCACATGGGTGGTGATGAAGTATTCATTCCATGTTGGAATGAAACTCAAGAAATTGTCGATAAAATGCTGAAAACAGGATATGACAGAAGCACCCTTAGCTTTTATAAGCTTTGGGCCGATTTTCATGCAAAAAATCTTGAATCCTGGGATGATGTAACTCAAAGACTTCATCCGAATCTTCAAGTTCCAAAGTCTGTTGTTATATGGTCAAGTCATTTGACAGATCCTTCTCTTATTTCTGGATTTTTACCCAAAGAACGATATGTGATTCAGACATGGGTAGAATCTTCTTCAACCTTAAATCGAGATCTTCTTTCAATGGGCTATCGAATAATTGTTTCTACAAAAGACGCTTGGTATCTTGATCACGGATTTTGGGGCAAAACAAATTATTACAACTGGCAAAAAGTGTATGGCAATCGTTTGGTTCGAGAAGAAAATATGTTGGGTGGAGAAGTGTGCATGTGGAGCGAATATGTTGACGAGAACTCCTTAGGTACTCAACTCTTCTTTTAGAAAGTGTGAAATTGTATTATTAAAAATATTTACAGATAGTCGGGTTTGGCCTAGAGCTGGAGCTGCGGCGGAAAGACTTTGGGCAGATCCAAAAATATCAGCCATGCTAGTGGAACCCAGATTTTATCGCTATAGAGATAGATTGATTGCAAGGGGTGTAAGGCCGGATGCAATTACACCCAAGTGGTGTGTCCTTCGTGAAGGAAACTGTTATTAGTAGGTAGTTAAGGAACTATTGCACAATCATTACATTTTAAGAAATGAAAAAGATTTGTAAAATAGACTTTGAAAGTTTATAGATAAGGACATTTTCATTAAGATTTCATGAAATGTAATATCTATACGTTTGTTTAAGCTAACACAAATATGAATAACAAGATTAATTCCTTGAACAACGTTCTCGAAAGTGCATTTGATAGTTTGAACAATAACTTCAGTAATTACACATTTTAATCCTCTAGCTTAAGTTTGATTGATGTGTTTCTGGTAAACCTGATCTTGTCGATCTTGTCGGGCAGCTCGATGTTATAGGCTTTTCTAAACATGACCTTATAGCTACTTTTTACAGCATTAATCTCAGCGCAGCTCAAGAAACGGTGACCATCTCATTAAGAAACTTTAATAGTATATGGCTTCAGACCCGGAAAGTCCACCATCGATCAAATATTCACCCTACTGCAGATCTTGGAGAAGACCCAAGAACTTCAAATCGATACCTATACCACCTTTTCATCGATTTCAAGGCCAATTATATAGGGCCATGTCTAGTTTCGGCATCCCAGAAAAACTCGTCCGTCTGTGTAAGATCACAATGGAAAAATCATGCTGTTCCATCATGGTCGGAAAAAACTAACGCACGCATTTGATGTCAAAAAAGATTTGAGATAAGGCGATGCGTTGTCATGCGATTTCTTCACCAGCATTCTTGAAAAGATTGTGCAAAGCTCCAACGTCAACACCAGAGGCACAATCTTTCAAAAGTCCGTCCAGCTACTAGGATACGCAGACGACATTGACATAATTGGAAGAACACAGCGTGATGTCAGTGGAGCGTTTGTAAGTCTTGAGACGGAGGCCAGGAAGATGGGTCTAGCGGTCAACGAGGGCAAGACCAAGTTAATGCTATCAACAAGAAAGGACTGCCAACATCGACGTCTCGGAACAAACGTCAACATAGACAGATTTAACTTCGAGGTAGTTAAGGACTTTGTCTACCTGGGATCCGCTATCAACTCAGACAACAACACCAGCGCTAAAATCAAACGAAGAATCACTCTTGCCAATCGCTGCTTCTTTGGACTTAGAAGGCAATTGAGAAGTAAAGTCCTCTCCCGATCAACTGAAGTGACACTCTACAAAACCCTTATTATCCCGATCCTAATGTATTGTGCAGAGACTTGGACCGTGACAACATCTGCTTTGGGCTGCTTCGACACTGACACTGACGTAGCCAGAAAAGTTAAGATCCAACGACTTAGACGGTTGGGTCATGTAGAGTGAATGGAAAATAATGCTCCGGCTCGTAGAGTCTTCGAATCCAATCCGGAAAGACATCGTAGAAGATGAAGACGGCGACTCAGGTGGTAGAGGACCTGAACCAAATTGGCGTGCGAAACTGGAGACAACTAGCTAGGGACTGAGCTGGCTGGAGACGCTTGTTTGATGAGGCCCTGGTCTGACCGGACTGTCGCGCCACCATAAGTAAGTAAGTAAGTTGGAAAATAAGCTATAGCTCGTGATTGTTTTTATGTTATTAATACTTTGTTTTTGTCGTGTTTTGTTAAAAAAAAAACAAATGTCTAATAAATATTTAAAAGGGGGGCTGACCTAAGATGCCATTTTTTGTCAATTCTTCTAAGGTCAGACCGACCCCCCAGCCCCCACCCGACTACTGAAACCAATTTTTTTTTCTTACCTGAGAATGCAGTTTTAATGCAAATTGTATTCTCTCTTGATTGGCGCAAACAAAAGTTTTTTTTAAAATATATTTTCAGTAGTCAGCCGCCTTTATAAACATAAGCGCTTACTTTAGAAGACAAGTATTCTTAGGTTGAAGGACATTACTTTAAGCGGCATATACAGATACACGCGTCAAAATCTCATCAAGCATGTGAGAGTGTGTTTGTAAATTCTTTTTCGCGTTGAATATACAACACATCAAGCATGAGTCATCAAGCATAATTTTTTCGTAGATTTGGATGTGAATGGATATGCGGATTCTTTGTTAGGAAAATATGAGTGAAACGGACGATTGTTGCATAGCTCTGGGACTAGCGCTGCACTATGTGGCAAATTCCCGATTTCGTGCGATCGATAAAGTCAATTTTGAAAATTTTAGGTTTTCATAAAAATTTGAATGCAGTTTTAAACTAGACATTATTTCCAACCTAGCTTCAAAATTTCATAAGATTATGTTGCTCTCCTACGAAGATAGAAGGAATTTATGTGAAAATTGGTATTAATTTTCTTATCAAGAAAAAAAAATTGACTTTGGTTTGAATTTTGTTTGCTATATTCTTATGATATATCTTTTTATTGTTTTTTTTTATTTTTCTTATGTATTCTTAGAGCTGTGTCACTTTTTTCCAGACTCAAAAATGTTAACAATTTTATGTTAGGGGTACTTTTCGATTTTAGGTCAAAATGTTTATATGAATATCTTCAAGTGGCCGAAAACCATATCAGGGGCAGAATGATCAAACTGATCTTTTGCAAACATATTAACAAGTGTTTCTTCAAGCAGAATCAAAAGCGTTTTGTTAAATCATTCTGCACCGAAGCTATTAAAATTTCAAAAATTATAAAAATCGACGAATCGAAAAAATTAAAAAAAATCATTTTTTTTTGTATTTCTTTTTTTCTAAATAAAAGAATTGAATACAAAATGTTATTATCGTACTATTAAAGATTTTTTAGAAAAAAAAGTCATTCAAATTGATCAATTACTTTTCGAGAAAATTGAATTTAAAAGAAATTATGAAGTCACTTTGTTTTTTTTTTTGTTTTTTTTTTTCCTTAAGCTTAATAGGCGGGGAGCCCTCAATCCTAAAAGTGCACTTACACGGATCTCAAAATTTTTTATATTAAAAGATAGTTTAAAGAAATACCAACAAATTAAGCCCGGTATGACGAGGCCTATCCTGGCACCAGTATTTTTTTGCAATTTTTTGCATTATTAATAATTATTGATAATTTGCACTTATCGCGGATTTTAATTTTAACTAGCGCATATTATTGGAAATTTAATGTGCTTTCAGGAAAAAATGGTATGACAGCCGCCATCCTGGCACCAATGTCTGTCATACCTATTTTAAAATTTTGTCACTCATATGTTTTTAAAATAGGTATAACAGACATTGGTGCCAGGATGGCAGCTGTCATACCATTTTTTCCTGAAAGCACATTAAATTTCCAATAATATGCGCTATTTAAAATTAAAATCCGCGATAAGTGCAAATTATTAATAATGCAAAAAAATGCAAAAAATACTGGTGCCAGGATAGGCCTCGTCATACCGGGCTTAATTTGTTGGTATTTCTACAAACTATCTTTTAATATAAGAAATTTTGAAATCCGTGTAAGTGCACTTTTAGGATTGAGGGCTCCCGGTGTATAACTTAACTAAAAAATTTTGGTTCTCCTCGTATTTTTTTTTCATACAGAACTGTATACTAGGCTTAAGCCTAGTATAAAAAAAAATAGAGAAGAAACAAAAAAATTTTTCATGAACAAATTTCTGAAAAATAAATTAGCTGTCACTGTGAAACTTTTGTCGAATATTTTAATTTTTTTCCGCCAAAACAATGAGCTTCACATTGTTTTGTGTGAAAAAAATTCGAGGTGAGTATAATTTTTTTTTTCGATTTTGGCTTACAGCTCGGATGAAACAGTGGTGAAATGAAAAATATTTTTTTTCGGCAAAAATCTCTCCCATAAGAAATACATTAGTTTATTTTTTTTTTTGAAGAACTGTATACTAGGCTTTAAGCATAAGAAAAAATTGAATACAAAAATTTTAATAGCATAGTATCAAAGATATTCCAAAAAAAAAAATATGAAAATCAGTAGCTTACTTTTCGAGAAAATTGAATTTAATTTTTTAATCTTTCGAAAATTTGTACAAAAACATCTTTGAGTGACTGTAGTTCTCAGATAGGTAGAGTAAAGAGCATTATTTCTTGTATACTTATTAAAAATTGCATTTGTAAGCAAGAGCTAAAGAGTTCTTTGCTGTCAAGTGATGTAAAAAAATAAATATTTATATATGAATAATAATATAATATAATATATAAATTATAAAATATATAAATATTTCAAAGGATGCTTTTATTATCCGACCCAAATAGTTTTTCTTAATCGTTATCTGACAAGTTCCAACAGAAAACAAAATAATCCTGAGGTAATTCAAATGTTTGAGCCTGAAGAGTTTTTAGATATTAGCCTCGGTGATTGATAAAAGCAAAATATATAGTTTTTATTTAAAGAAAAAAGTTATTTTTATAAATTAATACCTTAATTAACTAAAATAAACACATAATTTATCCATTTCTAAAGTCAACTTACTTATATTTTGAAAAAAAAACAATGAATAACAACCGTTTTTAATTAATCGCACGAAATCGGGAATTTGCCACATAGCGCGCTGGCGTTAAAAATGAAGACGAAAAATTTGCGGAAAAAACGGATCTGGATGAAAGAGTGGCTGAAAAAACGAAAGCAGTTTACACATGAAAATCTTTTGAATGAACTGAAATTAAGTTCGCCAAATGACTTCAAAAATTTCGTTCGCATGAACGAGGAAACATACAACCAACTTCTGGAAATGATAACACCCAAAATTATCAGAAAAGATTTCGAAATGCGAGAAGCTATACCTTTTAGTCAACGTCTGTCAATAACTCTTCGGTTTCTGGCTATTTCTGGCAACAGGCAATACATTTTCAGACTTAAAATTCATCAGTGCTATTTCTGAACAGTCTATTGGTCGTATTGTCATGGAAACGTGCGAAGCTATTATTGAAGTCCTAAACGATCATATCAAAGTAAATAAAACATTATTTTTTCATTGTAAATATTTGTATTATTTTCTCTGAACTTTAAATCAAAATTAGAAAAGTAACTATTTAAATGACGAAAAATACCGAGAAACTTCATTTTTTTTTGGGGAGAAAACTCCACTGCCTCCTCTGACAGCTCTGACGCTGATTCCCATACTTCGATTATGTTTTGTGGCGATACCGAACCCAAGTTTTCATCAGCGCGATCAGCATATGAAAATTCGGATGCTGAACTCTGTATATTGGAAGATATTGGCATTTCGACGAACTTCCTATTTCAATAAAGTTAAAAAAAAAAAATATCTCACCTCTGTTTCATTTTGACCAGATAAACTGCTCCTTGATGCACAGGATTTCTCGTTGATGAAATCCATTGCCTCAAAATAGAAAAGAGTTGGATCATTTTCTTCACTTCTTCCTGCTCCGCTTTTTTCCAGGGCCAATATCCTTTTCAGCTCCCTTCTGTAGTTCGTCCGCAGAACATTATTTTTTTGCGTCACATCCTTTTTGGTCGCTTCGGGATACTTCTCTTTGTATTTTAGAAGGAGCATTTCGTACTGCTCATTTTTCAAATACCGGTTTTTGTACTCCTTCGACTTAATGAACGATACACTTCAATAAATTCTAACAAAAATTTTTTATCTTCCATCATGCACATTAAAAAAATCCTTCCGAATGCTGTCTTGACACTAGCAACGCAAAAACAAGAATGATGCTTGATCAAGCAATCAATCACGAATACACACTTTTCAAGCACTTATCAAGCATAGACCCCTGATTGAAGAAAAATCAAAACATTTTGATTTCGCGTCAAGCATACACACATTCTATACGTGTTTTAATTTGACAAACACACTCTTACATGCTTGATGAAATTTTGATGCGTGTATATGCCGCTTTACGTTCAATATATTACACAAAACACTTTGATATACATATGAAACTATGTACACATCTTTAAAATTAAAAATATCAAGTTTTGTATTCTAAAATTTTCATTCTCAATTTAATTTTCACTGAATAAATATCTTAGAGTTCATAGTTTAAAGCTTATTGCTTATTTTTCTTATTGGTAACTGCGGTGAGGCTGTAAGAACTTTTATCTTTCAATAGATTATGAGACTTATTTTTACCTAAGAAATTCAAGCATTACAGAATCTAAGAATGGGGGAGGCAACATATTCCAAGATTGTACAGTTAAAAAACAGTAACTACGCTAATAAGAAGTTCAAGATGGAATTCTTGCTTCGTAAGGAAAAGCGTTATCCTGGAAGAAAAACCGAGACCAGTTTTTAATGGAAATGTTGTGACAAACCAAAAGGATATCGACAATTGGGAACGAATGGATGACGAAGCCAGAGGGTCTATTGGTTTAAGTGTTGAGGATGATCAGCTTGCTCACATCCGAATGAAGACAACTGCGAAATCAACATGGGATGCTTTAAAATGTTACCATGAGAGAAATACTGTCACTAATAAAGTATTTTTAATGAGATCGATTTTCTCGTTAAAATTAGAGGAAGGTGCTGATGCGAGAATGCACATCAACAAAATGCAAGGTTATTTTACTAAATTGAGTGACATTGGTGAAGAAATACTTTCTGACAAATGGAGTGCTGCAATGCTACTGAGTAGTTTGCCAGAATGTTATGATGCCTTGATTACATCGTTGGAATCTCGAAAAGAAGAAGAAATTACTTTCGCTTTAGTACAAGTACGAGTAATAGCTGAATACGAGTGACATTTTGCTGCAAGCGCAAGTGGTAATTCAAGAGATGCAGTTTTGAAAAATGTTGCGAACACCATTGTTTTCTATTTCTGCCGGAAACAAGGTAATCTGAAGAAATCTTGTAGCAAATATAAAGAATGGCTAACAAAACAAAATTTCAAAACGAAGGATCCAAAGTTTGCTCACAGAGTTAACACTGTTGAAGAATCATCAAAAGGCCAAACAAAATTAGATGATAACTCAAAAGATTATCTGTTTACTATTGGTAAAGACCAATCAGGATGGATAATTGATTCTAGAGCAACTCGTCATGTTGCAAAACATGAATCATTTTTCATAAATATGGACAAGACCTACAAGAGCTCAATAGAACTGGCGAATGGCGATTCAACAAACGTACAAGGAATAGGCTCAGGATTGTTGACACTTTTGGACAAAATAGGGAATGAGCATCAAATAAAAACTACTGAAGTCTTATATGCACCCAGTCTAACAGGAAACATGCTGTCTGTCAAGCAACTGACGGAAAACGGTTTTCAAAATCAAGCATAAAGGGAAGCAGATAGGTGTTGCAGATGCAACTGGATGTTTGTATGTCTTAAGACAGAAAACTAAAGTATGTGTTATAAAAGAACACAATGAAAATTGTATTCATGAATTAAATCGTAAAATGGGACACAGAGATCCAGAAGCAATTCGAAAAATGTATGCAGATGGATCTATTGATGGATTAAATATTGTTGAATGTGGCATTAAAGAGGTCTGTGAAGTCTGCAAGAAAGGAAAGATAAAAAGGTTGCCGTTTCCTAAGCAATCTCAAACAGAATCATTGGTGCGTCTAGATTTGATTCACAGTGACGTATGCGGTCCTATGTCAACCGCCACTCATTTTGGGAAGCGATATATTTTAACTTTTATAGACGATTATTTGGCTTTCACAATTATTCGCCTACTTAAACATAAATGAGAAGTTGAAGAAGCAATCTGAGGCTTTGTGGAATTTTGTAAAATACACTTTTCACAAAAGCCAAAGATAATAAAGTCCGACCGTGCGTGGTGGGGAATACACCGGAACGAAGTTCACAAATTTCTTAAAGTCCGAAGGAATTAAACAACAACTAACAGCCGCATACAGTCCTCAAGAAAATGGAGAAGCAAAGAGAAAGAACAGGACTTTAGTGGAAATGGCGCGTTGTATGCTAATAGATGCTGGATTACCAAACACTTTCTAGGGAGAAGCAATATCAACTGCAAATTTTGTTCAAAACCGAATTATAACAAGAATAAGACGTTTTACACCATTTGAATTGTGGAATGGTTTTAAACCAAATATTGAGCAATTACAGGTTTTTGGTTCTAAATGTTTTGTTCATGTACCTGATGCTAAACGACGGAAGTTAGATAATCCTGGAACTGAAACTATATACTTGGGATACGATGACAAATCAAAAGCTTACAGATTCTACGACAAGAACTTGAGAAAACTGGTAATAAGCCAAGATGTACGATTCTGTTCAACAAAATTTACTAAAGAAAACGAGATTTTAGTAAAGCTATCAAACGGGACGTAAGAAAAATTTATAAATGAAAATACAACAGACCAAGAAGACAGGGCCGGCCCAAGCCAAAATTGCGCCCTGTGCAAGATTTTCAAGAAGTTCCCTTTATACATATACATATTTACGCAAATACATATATACATACATACACACGATGAAACACTTATAATAAGCCCTTTACACATTACCCAGGTGGTAGACTTTCGATGCGTTTTTTTATGGAGGTATCCCCAGTAGGCCTAAGTAGGCCACAAACGCGTCACTTCAGATTTCACTTAAATGATCATTTGATTTATGAGTTAAAACAATTTGCCAGAGTATTTGCCAGAGACCAGAGTATATCAAAAAGTGACAAATTCAATAATGCCAAAAACAGTCGTTAAAACCCTCATTTCTTAGATAGAAGATGGGAATACTCATACACTAGACAAGACAGTATATTATATAGTATAAGGCTAGTAGGAATAGGTGCACTATGGGACGACCGTTACACAGTTGAGAATTTGAAAATTTGAAATTTGAAAAAAGGTGATAGGAACGTGTCTTGTATAAATAAATGATTTTATAAGTAAGTCACAAAACCCAATGTACGATGTTGTTTATGGTTGTTTGTAAAGGATCGATGCGATGCACGGTTGATGTAAAAGGAAAGCGGAAAGGGTCAAGTTACAGGTAAAGGAATGTTTGATTGTTTGTAAGAAAAAGGGGCAAATTATGATGATGATTGAAAGTGGTTTCTAGTAAATTTTATTGTTGACGATACGAGTCATAAAACCTAATTTTCGAACTAATTTATGACTGCAAAGGATCGACGTCGTACACCTTCGTTGCCTCCTATTTGATAGGTATTGTATTGATGAACAAAATAATCAAATATTGATATCTACGGATAAATCAACAGAGGATTCTGAATACTAAACTGTTAAGGGAATGCTATATTTGCTTGAGGGGGAAAGGTAGGTCAAATAAATGCACTGAGTGTCAGGAGTGGTAATTTTTCAATAGGAAGATATGGTACGATGTTGTTTATGACTCTGCCCATTAGACCAACCGATCGTTAAACGGTTGAAATTTGAAAAATTTGAAAATTTAAAAAAAGTCAATGTAAGAGATGGGAACGTGTCTTGTATAAATAAATGATTTTATTAGCAAATCACAAAACCCAATTAATGATGTTGTTTATGGTTGTTTGTAAAGGATCTGTGCGACACACGGTTGATGTATAAATTAACAGAGGATTCTGAATACTAAACTGGTAAGGGAATGCTATATTTGCTTGAGGGGGAGGGGCAGGTCAAATAAATTTACTGAGTGTTAGGAGTGGTAATTTTTCAATAGGAAGATATGCTACGATTTGCTGTTCTTTCTACTGTGAAATTTGCCATGTACCCTACAATACAAAGAGTAAACATTATGGATGTCTTGCTCTTTGTTTGCAATGTCGGAGATCTCCAATATGTAAGGAAACTCAGAATCAAATTTTATGCCCCGACTGCAATCGAAATTTTAAAGGAACAGAAAGTTATGACAACAACAACAACAGCAACAACAACAACAACAACAACAACAACAACAACAACAACAACAACAACAACAACAACAACAACAACAACAACAAAAACAACAGAAACAACACCAGTAACAACAACTACAACAACAATAACAACATCAAAACAACAACAACAACAACAACAACAACAACAACAACAACAACAACAACAACAACAGCAACAACAACAACAACAACAGTAGGACCAACACCAACAGCAGGATCAACACCATCAAATACAACAGCAACAACAACAATGTGTGTTTGTTCATGTAAAAATAAAAGAATAAAGAAAGTTCTATCAATTAGATTTTTTAAATTTATTTCTTTCATTTTATTCCATACATTTTATAGGATTTCATTTTTATTTATCCAGGAGTTATGTTCTGTTAGAAATCCCAACCACTTAACAAAAACTTTATTGCCTCTTGTTTGTAGAACTCTTTCTACGAGAAATACATCTTCACTTTTTGATTTCATTAATTCTTCATTATAGAAACCGCCTTGTACGGGTTTTCCTTCAAAGTCTTCAAGAAGATATGTTATAGGGTTAGTTTCTTGGATTTTTCTTATTTTAAAGATCTCAGTTGTCCAGTTCGGGGTGTATCCCTTTTCAAATACATGTTTATATTTGCTGATTCTTACTTTATCACCGACCTTAAATTTTTTTTTAGTTATTTCTCTTTTCTTGCTTTTGAAAAGTGGTAATATAGATTTTGAATTTTTCTTCGTTACATCTGCAGGATAACATTTAATGGTTTTGTGAAAAGAATGATTGTAATCATGTAGTAATTTCTTATAAATATTTATCCATTTATAGCTGCCATTGAAACTAAATTCTTTCCACATTTTTTCTTTTAAAGTTCTATTGAATCTTTCAACAATAGAAGCCTTTAATGAACTAAAAGTAGAGTAATGGTTAATTTTATATTTTCTCATTAAGCTTTTAAACGTTTTGTTGAAAAATTCCTTTCCATCGTCCGTTTGCAAATTTTTGGGGGTTCTAGAAGAATCCATAAATATTTGTTCCATTCCTTTTGCAATAGTGATTCCTTTTTTGTTTTTCATTGGGATGGCCCATGAGAATTTCGAAAAAGTATCGATGACTGTCATTAAATAATTAAACCCCATGTTTTGAGAACTATATTGAATCATTTCAACAAGATCAGCCTGCCATAAATCGTCATAACCTTTAATGATAACATGACGTCGTTTGAAATTTCTACGTGCAGGCTTATGCAACTCTTCCACAACCTGTCGTTTACTCATATTTGTAAGGAGTGAATTCATCAAAACAAAAAAAGAAGTCTTTTATATAGGTTTATAGTATGTATTATTTTTTATTTACTTTATTCCAATTTTTTATAAAATAACATTAGTTTCTTAATTCTAACTAATCGATTTTCTATCATGTAGCAAGCACATGTATCCGGTCCTAGTTGACATTGGTTCGATGACCAACAGCAATTGGAGTAATGGTGACCATGAATTGAGTCAACGTAACATCCGTTTTCGAATCTTTTAAGAAAAGATATAGAACTTAAAAACTCTTCTTGGTGTTCATTTAATATTTCTCCATGATTTTTTAAGAAATCACAAATATCTTTTATTATTTTGTCTGAGTCCATTCTAAGGTCCTTGTTGTTTAAGTTTTGAATGCTAACTAACAAATTTTATTTTATTTATGAAAATTGAAAATCTTCTCTTCATTTCACTTCACTTATATGTAGAAGAACATATATATATAAGATACAGATATATAAAACTAATACAAATATAACATCATTTTTACTTATTTTCATCTAATGGGCGTAAAGGGTTCATTAGGAAATAGCGTCTTCATAATATGTTCAACTTTATTTTTTATTTTCTCGTCAGCATACTTTTCTTCTGTGGATTCTTTGAGTTTTTGAGAAATTAATTGTGATGCTTTATTTTCTTGTTCCATATTTTTTATTGTTTCCTTTATCGAAGAGTCTATGTGGGTTTTTAGCATTTGAATTTCCTTATTAAAAGTGGATTAAACTTCCATTAAAGAAGAATTAATGTGGTTTATAATGCTTGTTTCCTTAAAATTTATTAGATCATCAACATATCCTCTGCAGACAGCTTGGTGTGGAAATCTAGGTTTTTTTCCTATGTTGTTTAAATATCTATGCCCCATATCAAAATCACCCGATGGTAGGATTTTAAAGCCGATTGCTTGAGGGCCTACATCATCTAAGCTTTTTTTGTGAAAAGGCTTGGAGTTCCTACCGAACTTGTCAACGTTCATCTTGTATATGCATGGATTATGGTTTAGATTAATCTTAATATATGATATTTGCTTCTTTTAGTTCTTCAATTATAGAATTGATTTCATTCTGATGGTTATTATTGCCAGCATTTTTTGATGCTGTTAAAAGTCTAAGTCTATTGACAAGTTCATTAGGATCATTCCAGAACACATATTCCATATTTTTGTTTGTGTATTTCATTTCAGTAGTATCAGAATAAGATCCTCCGGTTTTTTCACTTTCAGCTTTAAGTCCGACAACAAGTTTTTTAATAATTTGAGTATATTTTGTACCTCTGTTACCCCTGATTCGTGAAGAACTGTCATGATTTATTCTATGTGCGTTGGTTTTTTTTTAAATTTTTCCATATTCTTCTAAGTCATTAGCACCATATTTGTGCTAACGTGGATTTTTCTTTAACATCAACTCAATGAGACCAGGAGTTCGACTAAAAGTTTCACCACCAATTATAATATCATTTTCATTCATTTCAAAGTTGCAACTGCCTATTTTAACAGTTTGTGTGTTCACATCAAAATATGGGCCATAATTTGTATCACGATTCGATTCTGATAATATTTTTTTAGTGAAAGAAGATGTTTTGTCATGCTCGTTCATGCTTTTTGTAAAGAAAGACATCCTGTTAGAACCTGTTATATTTTTTGGGGTACTGAAAATAAGAGAATCGTCTATGCTTTCCAATTCCTGTTTTAGTGGACTTGTTTGCTCATGATCTGTTTCGTTCTTTTCATCAAACGATTTGAATAGAAGTTTACTATTTTTAAGTTTCTCTTGCTGAAAATTGTCTTTCCTTTCATTCTCAATCAATTTTTTCAACGGCTCAACAATAGGTTTGAATGTGTTTTCCAATTGAGTTTCTCTCATATTTTGACCAGTTTTTAGTTGTAAATATTTATTTTTAAGCACATTTTTAGTTTTCACTAGATCTTTTAACATGTTTTCATCCATTTTTATGATTTATGAAAAAATTATTTGTTTTTAACAAGCAAACCGTCTCAAACAGTGGTGTTGTCAGAATGTTTGGATTTTAAATGAAATTTGTATTTATAGCAATGCAATTTTATTGAAACTATTTTTGTAGCGACCTTTTATAATATTGCTCTCCTTGTCTATAACCAGGAATCCAAAATTATCAGTCCAGCAGTGAGAACACAACTCTTTAAATTGATTAAATGTCATATCTGAATTAATATGATCTTTGTAAACATGCTTCAAATTCAACTCATCTTGTTTGAAAAGAATGATAAAGTTAGCATTGTCTCTGATCAAATGTTTTGGTATATGAGTATAGGACTGACATAAGTAAAAGCTGTCAACCCCGTTATGCCGTCCCATACAAAAATAGTCTCTTATGTTGTTTTGTTTCTGACATGCAACATCATCGAATATGAAAACTGAATTACTTTTAGCTTCTGATGGGGTCATTATTTCACAATTATTTGAAAATTCATTGTATTCCATTCCTTTGATAGACGTTATTAGCGTTTTTAGATATTGATATTTTGGTTGATGTAAAGATTTAGAATAAATATAAATATTTTCAAACTTCAATCCATTAGGGTCAAGAAGAATGCTAAGCATAACATTTGTTTTCCCACAGTTTGAAGGTCCTACGATAATTCCTCGAATACTGTTTGGAAACAAAGATCCATGTTTCTTTTTAGTTTTTACACTGCAATCAAAATTTTTTACTTTTATGATATCTAACTGCTTAACGAACCGCATAATGATGACTAACAACTTTTGAAATAAAACATCTAGTTTTTATATAATTCTTATCATATATGTTTCAACCCTCGACTAAGAAGGTATATTAATTAAATTATGATTGATCACAACACATGATGAAAGCAAAGACAAAATTTGGTATGGGGAATAAAAAAGCTAGATCTGTCAATATAAAAACCATCAAAACTAAACCCAAAAAGACCTGCAAAAGAAGTATTTTTAAAAAGGTTATAAGTGAGGCAAGAAATGCTATTAAAAACAATGTCAATTGTTGTGGTACAACTTCTATAGCAAATATTGCTGTTAAGGCTGCGAAAAATGTCTTAAAAAATAAGAAAAAACAGGACATTACCACACCGAGCATAATCCCACTTCAAAAGAGTGGTGGTTTTCTCCCACTTCTAGCTCCTATTCTCGCTGGTCTATCAGCTGTGGGTTCTTTGACAGGTGGAACAGCTGCCGTAGTAAAAGCCATCAATGATGTACGAGCTGCTAAAAGGCAATTTGAAGAAAACAAACGTCATAATCAGGCTATGGAATCGGTTGCTATTCAAGGAAATGGAATATTCTTACGTCCATATAAAAATGGTCTTGGCCTTTTTCTTAAAACTAAAAATGCAAAAAACTAATTAGCCTGCTACCTAACCATCCCTTAAGCAATTTGGAAATTGATCACTTTGGAAAGAAGCACTTAAAGAATTTTAGAGGAGTTTTCATGCGAGACTCATTACCAAGGATATCATTCGATAAGGAATGTGGTGTTTTAAATTTGGATGATGATGCTGGGATGGGTACTCACTGGGTAGCATATATTAAAAACAAACAAAAAAATGTTACAAAGTATTTTGATAGTTTTGGAAATTTGAGACCACCAACTGAAGTTATATCCGAGAACAAGACTTCGATACTTTTATATGTGGTCACTTATGTTTAAGATTTTTACTGGAACAATGTAATATTATTTTTTAAAAACTTAAATGAGAATTGAATAAAATGACGTAGAAAAATCAAATCTGTATCATTTGTCTTTTAATCGAGATGTCGTTAACACTTACTTTGAGTGGAAATGAATCAACTCTGAATGCTGAGTATTTCCCGCCAATTGTACTTAAGTCTAATTATTATGTATGTGGGCTTATAGATTTTCAAACATATAACTCTATACCAAATGTAGATGAGTTTAATAACTTGTTACATGTAGGTGATAACGTTATAACGTTTCCTATTGGTTCCTATGAGATAGAAGATATTAATAATTTAATACAAACAAAAATTATTGAAATTAATAAAAACAAGAAAAGTGGTTCAAAAAAGAGTGAAATTAAAATCAAGGCAAATAACAATACTTTGAAATGTGAAGTAATTAGCTCAGAAGACATTGACTTCTCTAAACCAAATTCTATTGGAGCTATTTTGGGGTTTAGCAAAAAAAATCTTGAGGCAAATGTATATCATGAATCAGATCTTTATGTTGATATTAACAGAGTAAATGCTGTCCGCATTGAATGCAATATCATAGAAGGAACGTATATTAATAACCAAACAGCACACATCTTACATGAATTTGCTGTTAAAGTAAGTCCAGGCTATAAAATCATTGAAGCTCCGAGGAATGTTATTTATTTACCTGTGAACATCAAGCGCATAACATCTCTGTGTTTAAAGTTTGTTGATCAAGACGGAAAAGATATAAACTTCAGAGGAGAAAAAATAACTGCCCGATTACATTTAAAACCGGAAACATGATTGTATATGAACATATAATAAATTCAATTTCTTATAAAAACAACACACAAAATAATTTAATACTTAATCCATCTTCGAACTCAACTGCGGTAACATCTCTTCTTACCAAAGATAATCAGGACTTTGTATTATCATTAGGATACACATTAAAACATTAAAACTAAACAAAAAAAAGAAATATGCTTAACATTTTTCAAGAACCGGAGATTAATGAAAGTATTTCTAAATACGAATATCATACTTATTCACCGTATCAAAACAATTTTGATCGCAATGACATCATTCAGATTTCTATACAACATCAAAATCTTAATGTTCTTCCTTCAGAAAGTTTTTTGTATGTTGAAGGAACAATTTCAAAAGCAGATGGAAAAGAGATAGATACTCACTACAAAACTTGTAAATAATGCAATGGCTTTTCTCTTTGATGAAATACGATATGAACTGAATGGCAAAGAAATTGACTGTAATCGAAATGTCGGAATAACATCAACGATTAAAAATTATTTATCTTTATCCAAAAATGAAAGTGATATGCTACTGAATGCATCTTGGTCCCCCAACTCAGCTTTTGATTTAAAACCATTAAATTTTAATTATTGTTTTCCACTGAACAAACTTTTGGGATTCGCCGAAGATTATAAAAGAATTATCCCAAATGCCCGACATGATCTTATTATTACACGGGCTAGAATGGATGAAAATGCACTTATATCCCCCTCAGATGAAAATGTTCAAATAAAACTTCACAAGGTTCAATGGAAAATACCGCATGTGACTTTATCAGATGCTATGAAATTAACTCTATACAAATCTATAAACAAAAATAGTTTTATGAAAATTGCTTTTCGAAACTGGGATCTTTATGAATACCCCACGCTATCAGCTTCTACCCATCATATCTGGAACGTGAAGACAACGACACAAATAGAGAAACCTCGTTACATTATCCTTGCTCTACAAACTGAAAAATATAAAAAATTATCTGCTGATCCTACAATTTTTGATCACTGTGATTTAACAGACTTAAAAGTTTATCTAAACTCCGATGTCTACCCACATGAAGACCTAAATATATCTTTTGAAAGAAACAGATATAGTTTGTTGTACAGAATGTATACCGATTTTCAGAAAACATACTATAATAAATCTAACACCGAACCATTACTTTCCTGGGAGCTATTTAAATCGCGTTCCCCAATTTTTGTTATAGACTGCAGACATCAAAACGAAACCTTAAAAACAGGACCTGTCGACATACGCCTGGAGATGAGAACATCGAAAAATATACCAGCAAACACATCAGCTTACTATCTTATGCTCCATGATCGTATCATTGAATATAATCCACTTGATCAAGTAGTCAACAGAATTGTTTGAATTCCGAAATGAAAAATGTAAACATGTTTAAATAAAATAAATAAATTTTGTTATCATCAGAAAAGTATTTTGTTTGTTTTTCTTTAAACGTTAATTCAGGTTCTCATTGGGGCTGCTTCCGTTGCGCTGGTTGTTTTGATATTTTTTGTTATTGATCTATCGAGCTTCGAAAATTTTTATGAAATAAAAACAACATACATTTTTTTTTTGATTAGTTAATTTTTTCAGCACAAGTTTTTAATACATTTTTACATTTTATTATAATTTTTACAATGTTTGACATAATTAGTTTGTTTGTTTTTTATATATATTTTTAAGCAGACTTGTATCGTTGTCTTTTAAATCCATATGGTAGCGAACTATGGTCTTCAAGAAAACGACGTTTTTCAGATTTAACGCTGTAGGTTTTTATTTCTGGAATGGTTATCACCTGATGGTCTTTCGTTCGTCGAATGTTTTCTGATTTTATTAAAATTTTTTCACTGCCTGAAGAAGATGAATTCAGTACAGATTCTTTAATTGAGTCAAAATTAATTTGTTGAGATGCTGCATAATTAACCCTCCAGTGGGCGCGTGGTCTACGGTCGTAGACCAGTCTTTTTTAAAACGCCGCCGTTCGCAGAAAAACAATTTTTTTCCGCCATCGTTCACAATAGCTGTAGATAATTAGTTGCTCTACCTAATTAATATGCTATTTTTCTTCGGAGGGGGCATACGAAAGCTTAAAAGGTATTCAAAGTCTCTTGGTCTACCATCGTAGACCACGCGACCACTCGTGTAACAAAAAAAGTTGTCTTCAATTGTATTATTATAGGTAAGGGATCGTACATTTTTTACTACTTTTATTAAAAAATTAATTGATTAGTGAAGAAAATTGCTTCTACTATCTCATGGACCTATTTTTGGGTCCGTGAGCTGACCTCCATTGAAAAAAGTGTTAAATTTGCTTGTAGGTACCACTTGAAATGTATATGCGTTTATTTTGATTTGTAGTGCACATTTTAATTTTTTTTTTTTTTAACTTATTAATGAATTTGTGTTCTATGTTTTTTGAATAGTTTTTTTTATGTTTGCTGTACTGTTTTGTTTGATTTTTTATGAAAAAAGACAAAAACGTGAACACGAAAAACTGAATTTTTCAAGTCTTATATTTCTTTTGTTTTGTGTACAATTTTCCTTTTTTCTTATTCATTACCTTATTTGGTTAATCATTTATTTAAAAAAATATCTTTTTTTTGTTATTAACTTTTTTAAAGTATTAATTTATTTTTTATAAAAAATGATTACGAAAAATCGTAAAATTGGGATTGTTTTTTATTCCGATTTTTTTTTCAGTGTATCAATAACTTTTTATCTTTGAGTGATGAATATGAAACAAAATATGTTCCTCTATGATTTGACCGCGATTTGAATTCTTAAATCGCTATAGTATATATATTTTTTGGCAAAACAAAATGGTCTACAGTCGTAGACCACGCGACCACTCGTGTCTCTTTTAACCACGCGCCCACTGGAGGGTTAAGAAAAATCCCTTTCACTTTGCAGACAACGTATTCCATATTGTCTCTTGCACTAAACACTTTATACGAATAATTCTTAGGTCCTCCACTAACGAATTCTGTGATATAGCTTCCAACTCCATAAGTTTCCAATTCGTCTGTCATATCACCAATGAATTGTCCAGTAGGAGGTTCGAATTCTCCTTCACGACTTATGTAAATAACCGAATCAGTATCGTAATACAAAACTCTTTCTCCTAAGCTCTCCAGGTAGTTATAAAGTTTAAGCCGAGCTAATGTTGTTGTGTAAGCAGCAACACAGACATTTACTGTGGATAAAGAGTCGATAGCTTCTTCTTTCATCTCGAAGTTAACGACGACGTTTTCTTCATTTACAGGAAGAATGTGAAGCACTTCAATAGATGGATGCGTTAGCAAATGAAAGAAAGTTGAAGGGTTGTTCACAACGATAGTTTGAAGTTGATTTTCGCGTTGTCCAAACTTTCCCCAAAACGAATTTAGTATCAGTTTTGCAAGTGATCTCTTTCCTGGATTATTACATATCTCGGAAAATTCCAGCTGAATATTTTCTTTTTGAAGAAAATCAGAAACATATTTTTCCTTTTTTTGCTGCGACGAACACTCACTTGGCCAGCCAGATGCTTCTTGTTTTATTTTTAGAAACTTATTCATCATAGATGTGAACAGCCCATCATCTAAATTTTTATCCGGGTTATACTGGACTACATTATATTCCCATATTTCAAATATATTGAGTATGATGTATCCTTTTTCCACTGCTTTATTAACCTCGTCAATTACCCAAGTCCCTACCAATGCTCTTTGTTCATCAGTATGAGAACACAATGGTTCTACATTTCTCTCATCACTACAGCTTCGACATAGTGAAAACATGAGCTTAGAATTTTGCTTGATCGGTAAAATTGGATGAAGCAGGTTTTCTGGAGGTAAAATTTTACATTTTACGAGCCCATTCATTCCTTCCAAATTCGACGTAGTTGAGCAGGCTGCATCACCAGTGATTTTAGGATGTCCAGTAGGGAATTTTCCATTCTTACACACCCACGGGTAAAGAGAGCATATATCAATGTACTTTATTTTTTCCCCTTTTTTGCATTTATAGAAATCAACGACATTTCCGGTTCGACCGCCATAAAAAGCATCGCGAGGATTTAGAGGGGAACTTTGAATAAGTTGGTGGGAGTTTAAGAAATCGCTGTCTTCTTTTTTAAACGACTTGAGATTCTTCCGAAACACACAAGACCACATTTCAATTACCTCGTAACCGATATTCCTCAGTCTTTCTGTCCTCGCTTTTGTTGTCTCATACCTTCGGTTCAACGTGTCATTCTCGTTTTCGTGCAGAGGATCATCCCGTCTATGCTTCAAGCAGAGAGGGTGGCCATGGTAATAGCATCCGTGGTACTCAAAAATTTGATTGGTTTCTTGACAAAAACCATCAACTTTTACCCCGTTGATTAAAACCTCTTTTCCTTAATACGAATGTCTGATGTTTATTTTTCTATTTCGTTCTTCCAAAATCATCCACTTGATGGCTTCTGGTGATTGGTTGTCAACACATCTGTAGCCGTTTTTCGGTATTAGTCCGATAGTGTCTGGCTTTAGAAAGTTCCGTCTATATAACAAATTGCATGCTGAAGCAATCGTTACCGATTCTATAAATGGCTCAACGTTACATTGACTTAGAAATAGTTTACGGAACTCTAAGCATGCTCCTGTCAAAATTTTGACATCACTTTTGCAATATTCTACCAGTTCGTTCTCCATATCAAAATAATCATTTTTATGTTCCGAATACCATTTTAAGAAAATTGCACGTTCCTCCGTTCGCATAGTATCTGCACTATAATATTTCATTGGTGGCAATGTTCCAATGTATCTCTCATTTTCTTTCGTATTGAAGAGATACGGAAAGTAACCTTTCTTTAAAGCAGAAGGTAAATCGAATGCTTTTGGAAGTTTCGATAAAGCCATAGGAAAATAGTTTATGGAGTCAATAAATTTTATGTTACCTATTTCCATTAATATTATTTTTGTACCACGCATTATTAATTCGGGGGATAGGTGCGTTTTTTCTAAAATATAGTTTAAAACGAACTGATGATCGTAAGATTGACCGTTGTGAGCAACTACAATCACCTTTTTAAATTTTTTCCGAATTTCAAGTATATGTTGAATAAATTTAGGTACAATTTCTTCTCCTTTTAGAACGTTCATTGACAATCCACAATATTGACAGAAATACAAGTCAGGAAGTTCTATACAGTGACTACATTTGTTTTGAAACACGCACAAATTTGGTTCATGTTTTTTAATTAAAGCTTTTGATATTGCTGCATCATCATTCCAGATTTTCTCTCCAATTACCTTTTCTTGCCGACTTTCAAGATCATAAAATATATATAGGTAATTTTCCAAATTAGGCGTTCTCGTATCAGGCAGAATAAAACACATATGGTCTTTGGGTACATGTTTTTTACAGTTCTTACAAAAGAACTCTCCACAAATGTGTCCTCGACTCCCTCCGTAGGATTTTAAACAAACGAAACATCTTTTAATTTGCTCAAATATAGATTGTTGTACTGATGATGATGATGATGATGATGATGATGATGATGATGATGAAGGGGCGCTCATTTTGTGGTTGTCATAACATTCTGTTCCTTTAAAATTTCGGTTGCAGTCGGGGCATAAAATTTAGTTCTGAGTTTCCTTACATATTGGAGAACTCTGACATTGCGAACAAAAAGCAAGACATCCATAATGTTTACTCTTTGTATTGTAGGGTACATGGCAAATTTCACAGTAGAAAGAACAGCAAAATGCGGCAGTTAAAGATGTTATGACATTAAAATGATTATTATAATATAATAAATATATTTTTTTATCGTTGCTGTCATTTGAAACTCCTTCGTAAATTAATTTACGGCCTTTTGTTCTGTGTTCGTAAACAGTAATTTTCTAGTTTCTTAAATGAGCTTGAAATAATTTCAACTCATCAATTCCACAACCTCCTGGTGGTATTTTGATTCCAGTATCACTCAGAAGTTTCAGCGCTCTCTCAGTTTGGATATTGCGTATATCTCTTCGTATACTATCAAAATTGTACTCCTTGTCCGTGTATGCCTTTGCTATAACCACAGCTCGAGGCAAGCATAATTTATCTGTATTTTTTACACAAATAATTCCTCTACGACTGGCACATTCTTCGTCGAACGAATTGAACATGGAGGTAGGTTTTCTTCCTTCTCCAGCTGGCATTTGAACTGATGTTATGGATAACGTAAAATCATCAGTGCTTAGGCCATCAGAATTACTCTGGAATATTTTGGAAATCATCTCCCAAACATCATCCATGCTGAGCTCTGAACAGGTTTTGTAATTTATCCATCCACTACCTCGCTCATGAGCAAAACTTTTTCCCGAAAACGTAATTCCCACCTTGTCGGATTCCTTCAGACCTTCCACAGCAAATCGAACCATATCTTCAATTGCTTTTCTTATCCATGAAGTTGGTTCTTCATGCCTTGGAATAGGGTTGATTTTAAATTCAATTTTCCGGCCATTTAAATTGAACCGTTTAATTTTGTTGTTAATATCTGTCAAAACTTGAATACGCTGAAATTAAAAATAAAAACACAGGAAAAAATTAATTTTTTTAAATTTTTATTTTATTTAAAAAAGTGTTTTTGCGAATTAAGTAATTCGTTTTGTGTATTTAAAAAGAGTGTAGGCAAAATATGTTCTACCTCTTCAATTATAATTTCATTTTTTTGTTTTCTCCCTCTTCGGAGTTTCTGTTGGTGTTGTTGCTGTTCTTGTTGATGTTGCTGTTGTTCATGTTGCTGCTGTTCATGTTGCTGCTGTTGATGTTGTTGCTGCTGATGTTGTTCTTGTATTCCTTGTAGATGTTGTTGTTCCTGCTGTTGGTTTTGGTGTTGATGTTGGTGTTGCTGTTGTTGTTGATGCAACTGATGTTGATAAGTTTGTTGCACCTGTCCTGGTTGCTCTTTATCGTGGAAATCGATCACGAAGGAGCGATCGAAAGGCTCCACGACTTCCAGACAGAGCGTGTGTAGCTCCGCGATGTCCTCCTCTTCCATTTGGGTATTACACCTTTTTGGTAGGAATACCTAAAAATAAAAGTTTATTATAATTTTTTCAATAAAAAAGTAAGAAAAATTTAAACATACCACATAGTCGTCTAGCTCGACTAAAATTTGTTGGCCAAACTTAGTTGCTATCCTTTTGGCAGAAGTAATTGGAAACTTCCTCTTCTGAACCAATTTAGATAGAGAGAGAAGTGGTTTCCTGTTTGAACTTGTCGGCTCCTCCCTGCGTACACTGACTGCAGATTTCATTTTTTTTTTAAATTTGACATATTGAATGTGCGTTTTCACTGAAGAACTAAAACTGAATCAAAAACTCAGGCAACTATTGCTTTTATAGTATGGACTGACGAATATTTTGGTCATTTCCCCTAATATGAAATTTAAAAAAAATCGAAGAATTACCACTCCTGACACTCAGTGCATTTATTTGACCTGCCTTTCCCCCTCAAGCAAATATAGCATTCCCTTACGAATTTAGTATTCAGAATCCTCTGTTGATTTATCCGTAGATATCAATATTTGATTATTTTGTTCATCAATACAATACCTATCAAATGGGAGGCAACGAAGGTGTACGACGTCGATCCTTTGCAGTCATAAATTAGTTCGAAAATTAGGTTTTATGACTCGCATCGTCAACAATAAAATTTACTAGAAACCACTTTCAATCGTCATCATAATTTGCCCTTTTTTTTACAACAATCCAACATTCCTTTACCTGTAACTTGACCCTTTCCGCTTTCCTTTTTAAACAATCTAACATGCCTTAACAGTTTTATATTCAGAATCCTCTGTTAATTTATACATCAACCGTGTGTCGCACAGATCCTTTACAAACAACCATAAACAACATCGTACATTGGGTTTTGTGATTTGCTAATAAAATCATTTATTTATACAAGACACGTTCCCATCTCTTACATTGACTTTTTTTAAATTTTCAAATTTTTCAAATTTCAACCGTTTAACGATCGGTTGGTCTAATGGGCAGAGTCATAAACAACATCGTACCATATCTTCCTATTGAAAAATTACCACTCCTGACACTCAGTGCATTTATTTGACCTACCTTTCCCCCTCAAGCAAATATAGCATTCCCTTAACAGTTTAGTATTCAGAATCCTCTGTTGATTTATCCGTAGATATCAATATTTGATTATTTTGTTCATCAATACAATACCTATCAAATAGGAGGCAACGAAGGTGTACGACGTCGATCCTTTGCAGTCATAAATTAGTTCGAAAATTAGGTTTTATGACTCGCATCGTCAACAATAAAATTTACTAGAAACCACTTTCAATCATCATCATAATTTGCCCCTTTTTCTTACAAACAATCAAACATTCCTTTACCTGTAACTTGACCCTTTCCGCTTTCCTTTTACATCAACCGTGTATCGCATCGATCCTTTACAAACAACCATAAACAACATCGTACATTGGGTTTTGTGACTTACTTATAAAATCATTTATTTATACAAGACACGTTCCTATCACCTTTTTTCAAATTTCAATTTTTCAAATTCTCAACTGTGTAACGGTCGTCCCATAGTGCACCTATTCCTACTAAGGCTAAGGCCCACACGCTCTTACGCACCCATAATGATTTCAAGTGTACACGTTTTTCTTATTTTTTTTTTTGTGACATATTTTTTCCATGTAGGTCCTAATGGTCACACGGTTCAAAGCTTAAAAAATAAACTGGACAACGCAACGAAAGCCATACATACATAATATTGCTACATTCACCTCACATACATGGTACCTGTTCCAACAAATTATTTGTTGCCCTTTTTTATGACTGTTTCTTTTTATGGACCCAGAAAATCGTGTGATAGAATAAAATTCGCACTGATGAGGTCGAGGGAATGTGTCTGTGTATGCCTTCTGTATTCGATTAGTTTGTTTTTTTGTTGTTGTTGTTTTTATAATGTGAATTTTGGGACCCAGTGTGCCAGATGAAAAGTTCGCACTGATGAGGTCGAGTCGGTATGTATACTTTCTGTATTCAGATTTGTTTGTTTGTTTTTTTTTTTTTTAACTCGCACTGATGAGGTATTGAGGTGGAGTGGATGTTTTCTGTGTATAGATTTGTTACGATTTTTTTGTCTCTTACTATTACGATTTGCAAATGCCTGATACTGATAGGATATTTTATTATAAGCAATAATGGAAATTATATAAATAGGTGTGGAAGAACATCGCGCAGCTGCGATGCCGCCTCCAGAATTATGCGCCCTGTGCAATTGCACATCCTGCACATATGGTTGGTCCGGCCCTGCAAGAAGAAGAACAACATGAAATTCAGGAGGAGATAGAAGCTGAAACGAACAAAAATGATGAAATGCCAGAAAATAAGATACGAGTTTCAAGCAGATTTAACAAAGGAGTACCACCAAAACGCTCAATTGAACAAATGAATACCACCAAAGAAATAAGAGAACCAAGAAGCTATTTTGAAGCCATTGAATGTGATGAGAAGGAGCCGAAGCGGCAAAAGAAGCAAAATGGATACGACAGCTGTTAGAAGAAATGCAAGAATCAATTCAATCTCCCACACTTATCTATGAAGACAACCAGAGTTGCATAGAATTAGTGCGAGATCATATCGGACAAAGCACATTGACACTAAATACAAAACAATTCGAGATTTGGTAAGAAGAGAAATCATTGAATGCAATTACTGCTCAACTGAAGAAATGGTCGCAGATCTTTTGACTAAGCCGTTACCAGAATCGAAACATACTTATTTAAGAATGTAATTTAAAAATGTAATATTAATTGAACGAGGAGGAGTGTTGAAGGACATAACATTACGTTCAATATATTACACAAAACACTTTGATATACATATGAAACTACACATCTTTGAAATTAAAAATATCAAGTTTTGTATTCTAAAATTTTCATTCTCAATAGTGATGGGCACTATCGAATGATTAAAACTATCGATAGTTAGTTACTGAATGATTAGAACTATCGAACGAATTCGTTCATTCATTCATTAATTTGTTCTGTTGAAGAAGAATTGGGTTTTTTTCATTATCTTTATACTTCCTTAAAACAAAAAAAAACTATTATCCGAATAAATGTTTGTTTTTATTTGTTTTCCTTTTTTTTCAATTTTTGATTGCTAATCCAAGCAAGTTAAAAAAATAACAAAAATACTTTTTTCAATAAAAAAAATTACCTAAAACTATAGGTACAAACGAAAAATCAGTCTTCAAGCATTCCTAAAAAAATATACACAAATAAACGAAAAAAAGGAACATAAGTCATGAATTCAAGAAAAAAAAAACATTTTAATATTCAATAATTTTATACAAAAATAATTAAATAAATACAAAAAATCAGTTCAAAAAATAACAAGTGCAATAAAATATAAATAAGAAAAATTAAAGAGTTCAAAGGTCAAATTAACTATTCAAAAAAATTATTTTGTTTAGTTTGTCCCCTTTCAAACGATTTCTCCTGTCATTAATAATCAGTCCAGCTTTTGAAAAAAACCCTCTCTGAAGGGACTGATGTGGCTGGAACACAACAAGTATTTTTGGGACAGCAGAAAAAGTTCAGGATCCGCAGATTTCCGAGTATTCCAAAATTTAAGAATGTCTTCAGATCGATTTAAATACGCTGCTCGTACATATTGCTGAACTTGCTCACCAGCTGCAACGCTAGGTGCATTGGTGTACGTTGTTTGCACCTCACTTATTTTTTGGTCCAACGTAGCCCACAGTGATATTGGGTTTGAATGTGATAGATTTGTGAAGGCCTGATTTGTTTCTTCACCCGTATGTTTGTTGGAATGGGAAATAGGGATGCGTGATTGTGTGTTTTTTTTTTTTAAATTAACAAGGTATGAAACCTCATCAACTACCCATCTTTGTGCATTGGTAGCATTATCATTAATGCCAAATGCAATCTTCTTAAACCTGGGGTCCAAGAATGTTGCTTTTGCGCAGGTTTTATCGGATTCCAATTGACCCAGTCTTCTTCTAATAACATCAGTTAGAGAACTTTGTAATAGGCAGGGAGCCCTCAATCCTGAAAGTGCACTTACACGCATTTCAAAATTTTTTATATTAAAAGATAGTTTATAGAAATACCAACAATTTAAGCCCGGTATGACGAGGCCTATCCTGGCACCAGTATTTTTTGCAATTTTTTGCATTATTAATAATTATTGATAAATTTGCACTTATCGCGGATTTTAATTTTAACTAGCGCATATTTATGGAAATTTAATGTGCTTTCAGGAAAAAATGGTATGACAGCTGCCATCCTGGCACCAATGTCTGTCATACCTATTTCAAAAACATATGAGTGACAAAATTTTAAAATAGGTATGATAGACATTGGTGCCAGGATGGCAGCTGTCATACCATTTTTTCCTGAAAGCACATTAAATTTCCATAAATATGCGCTAGTTAAAATTAAAATCCGCGATAAGTGCAAATTTATCAATAATTATTAATAATGCAAAAAATTGCAAAAAATACTGGTGCCAGGATAGGCCTCGTCATACCGGGCTTAATTTGTTGGTATTTCTATAAACTATCTTTTAATATAAAAAATTTTGAAATCCGTGTAAGTGCACTTTCAGGATTGAGGGATCCCGGTGTATAATGAAATTCCGCATGATGTTTTCATCACTTGGTGTGATACCGCATGTTGCAAACCTCTAATTAGAGGTATAATGAGTGACATTGTAGGGTATTTTTCTGCTGAAAGCTCTTTAGTCATGGACTCTATTGGCTTGAGGATCGATATGCAATCGGAGACTATTTCCCACTCCTCAGCACTCAAAAATGAAGGGGCACTTGATAGGGATGTAATGATAGCCGAAAGTGGCTCTTTGACTAAAAGTATGCGTTCAAGCATAGTAAGCGAAGAATTCCACCTAGTTGATACATCTTGTTTTAATTTAAGTTCCGGCAAACCCATTTGTTTTTGCATGTTTTTCAATTTTTCAGTGGCTGCAGTGCTGTGGCTTAAATGAGTTACTATTGCTCTGCATTTTGTAAGAATGTTAGAAATTGCAAAACTGGCTTTGATTGCATCAACTACACATAAATTTAAAGTGTGAGCAATACACGGATGGTGATGTTTTTTTAAGACTTCTGTAATTGCTTTCTTAATATTTGCACCATTGTCACTTACTATGGTCACTACTTTTGTTGCTATGCCCCATTCCTTCAAAATATTTGATAAGACATTACCAATATTTTCAGCAGTGTGCTTTTCTCCAACTTCTTTTGTTTCCAAAACTGATGAGCATATCTTTTCGTTTGAAATGTAACGACTTGTTACACTTAAAAATCCCATATTATTGTCCGAAGTTCACATATCCGTTGTAATTGCAACATAGGTGACATTGTCAAGCATAAGTTTTAATTTTTCGAAGGCTTGGTTGTATTTTGCTTGTAACATCGTTTTCGATAAAAAATTTCGGTTGGGAACATGGTACAAGGGCTGCATTTTTTTGGAATACTCTAAAAACCCTTCGTTTTCTACAATAGAAAGTGGCTGCAAGTCTTTAGCTATCATTTTCATAAGTGCGTTATCAATATCTTTTCTTTTCAAGCTCAGAAAGCTCTGATCTCTTATCTGCAATAAGTAACCTTGTTTGAAATGTTAGTTGAGTTATTGGCCTCTGACTGTTCTGACTGTACGTTGGTCTGGATTGAGCAAGATGGTCTTTCATTTTCATGACTGCCACTTGGAGAAATAGAGGGCTTATCACTCAAAAATGCAGGGTGCTTTCGACGCAAGTGGTCATTCAAATTCGAAGTGTTTCCTGCAAATTTAAGAGTTCTTTTGCATATGTTGCAAATAACTGTGTCCCCAGATTTCTTGACATATTCCCAAACATGGGACAGTTTTAATCCTGGACGCATTGTTTCTTGTTAATCACTATACAAATAAGTCAAATTAGAAACTATCTACTGTCAAAGACAAAGACGCATATTTAATATTTTTTTCCATGCGCATTTGGAATATAAAAATTTAAAATAATTCTCTAATTTTCTTTATTTTATTGCTTTTTAACAGAATTTTACATTTATAAAAACAAAAAAAAAAAAAAACATTTGAATAATGCACACATTTATGTATAACTAGAATAAACAAAACCCCTTTTTTCTCAAGTCTGCATTAAAACAATGAGAACAATTGCAATTTATTTGTGTCTTTTTTTAAAGCTATTCAACGAGAATAAACAGAAATAAAATTTGCACTCATTATTTTAAAAGAGATGGCAACCACAGTTTTTTGTCTTCTTTCTCAAATTGAGCAGTCCGAGCGCCCCGAGCTAAAAAGAAAAGCATATATTTTTGACACTTCGTTGCCTGTTCTGTGCTTTTTTCACTATTTATACATACAGAGATACTTACAAACACAAAGAGATACACATACCTATTTATTTATTAATATACGTTAAATTCTAACGGTTACATACAAAACTTACAAACTAATTTTAAAATTATAAGAGAAAAAAAGAAAAAAAAAACAAGTTTAAATTAAGTTATCGACAAAACATCATGAATTAAGAATTTAAAATCTTGATTTGAAATTGAACGTTCTTACATTATCATCGTTTGAAACAATTAAGTCATAATTATTATTATAAACATTAATAAGAAGATTAACAGGGCTATTCATGCCGTAGTTTGACCTACTAAATGAGTTACAAAGTGGTAACTGTCTTCTTATAGAATAGTTACTAACATTGAAATTTAAGCGAGAAAGAATCGTCGAAGCCGAAATTGAACCATTTATAACACCAATAGTAAAACAAAATTGCAAATAAGCTCTATGACTAGATAAATTCGGAAGGTTAATAAGTTTAAGACGATCAGTATTATGGTGGTAAGTTATATCTATCGGGCCAATAAAAAAACCGAAGACAAAATCTCAGGAACCTTCTTTGGACAGACTCCAATCTATTAATATGAACTGTATTACTGTATAGTAAGGGGCCCAAACAACACATGCGTATTCTAAAATAGACTTTACAAACGAGACATATAGGGATTTTAGAACATATGGTTCATGAAATTCACGTCCAAATCTTTTTATGAAGCCAAGAGTCATGTTAGCCTTAATTATTAATAGTCAAAATGATAGTTGAAAGAAAGTTTAGAGTCTAATACAACGCCTAAATCAGAAATACAAGAAACTTTACAAAGAGTAGACAAATTTAATAAATAAGAATAGTCAATAATATTTTTCTTACGAGTAAGACACATAGCTTTACATTTATCAATATTTAAGACAAGACCATTTTTATTGCACCATTCCCCAAATCTATTGAGATCTTCTTGTAGAAGATCAGAGTCATTTATTGAAGTAATTCTTCACGTCATCAGCATAAATAAGAGACATAGAATTAACCAACACAGAAGGAAGATCATTAATAAATAACACAAATAATAGAGGACCAAGATGGCTACCTTGCGGAACACCAAAGTTAACTATAAAAGTTTTAGATCGTTCATTTTTAAAGATAACACTATACAGTCTATCATGAAGGTAAGAGGAAAGCCATTTGATAAATCGCTCATTAAGACCAATCACACTTAATTTATGGTTTAGTTTGTCAAAGGCTTTAGAAAAGTCAGTAAAAATACAGTCAACTTGTTCTTTCTTTTCAAATGCGTCAATACAGTATGTTGTAAACTGAAGTAAATTTGTTACAGTAGATTTTTTCTTAACAAAGCCATGTTGGTTTTCACATATAATAGACGAACAATGAAAAGACAGCGTATCACAAATAATTGATTCAAATAATTTTGGTATGGAGGACAGTTTAGCTACAGGTCTATAATTAGTCACTTGATTTTTCATACCTTTCTTATATATCGGAATTAAGAATGAACTCTTCCAAAGTGTTGGGAATACAGAACAGCTAAGGGATCTATTAAAAAGCACACACAAGGGATAAGACATATATATTGCACATTTTTTTAACATAAAAGACGGCATACCATCAGGACCCGGACATAAACAATCATCTACATTATCAATGTACTTAAGTATACTAGCCTCTGAAATTGAAAAATCTATCGAATTTAGATGTGAAAACCCATTTACATTAAAATTATTGCTAGAGTTAATGTTATTATTACTATCGTGTGTTGATACATTACCAAATGCACCTTGGAAGAATTCGGCAAACATGCATGCGATTTCTTCAGGCAAATGGCTGACCGAATTCATATAAGTCAAGTTAGTTGGGTACCCATCCGATTTCCTCTTACAATTAACATACTTCCAAAATTCACGGGGATTAGACTTGAGATTATGTTCAATTTGAGATAAGTAGTCGGAGTAAAGAAGATTCGTGTAGTTAATAAATTCGTCTCTATGACTAATACACTCCGCTTCAACTGAATAAGCACACATTTTTCAAAAGTTTGCTGTCCATTTTTTCCTCACTTTGAACGTTAATGCATCATTTGATGATGGTAACCGATAGCTTATGATGTTAAGAAAACAAATAAAAAAGAATAATTTAAAAAGGACCACTAGTTTTTCCCTGGCTCTCATGCAAAGCTTTCCAGATTGAAAAAACTCAGTTTTTTTTTGCGTCAACTGAATAAGCACAACTTTTAAAAATGCAAATAAAATCTAACAGAAAGAAATGAACAAGATTTTCATTAAGTATTTTTTTTATTGGTTATTTCTAGTATTGGGTACTACCACCTTTATTTTTGATTACTTCATAAATTCGGGCTGGCATGGAATCGTATAAACTCTTTAAGTAGTCCAGCGAAACTTCTCTCCATGGTAACTTAATGGCTGGAATAAGCGATTCTCTGTCCTCAAATTGACGGCCTGACTCATAATCTTTACGTACCAGCCATCCCCATTCATTTTCCATAAGGTTCAGGTCAGGTAAATAGGGCGACCATTGAAGCAATTTAACATTCTGGTCCTGTATAGCACTTTTGACAGTGCGGGACGTTTGGATGGGGTCGTTGTCATATTGGAAAATCCATTTACAGGGTCCAAAAATATCCGAAAATGAAGGAAACTTTCTTTCCAATATTCTGTTGTAGGTAACTGCAGTCGTTTTTAACGTTTAAAACTCAAGCTCAATAGTCCCAAAGTAGCTAACTGCTCCACATATCATAACTCCACCTTCTCCACCATGATGCCGCGCTAAAAATCGTTCTTCTTTTCTCAAATCGTGAAAGTAATAATTAAAACCATCAGGGACATCAAAATTGAAACTCTTCTCATCCAAAAAAACCGCGTTGTGCCACACATTTTTCCAACTCACATCGAGTCTAGAAAATCTTAAACGAATATCTTTTCGTTGCTGGTTTAGTGGTGGTTTCTTTTGGAGTTGCAATCGATTTAAATGATCTGCGCTATTTGGTACTCTGTGGACTGTTGAAACACCTGCAGTTAAACCAACTTTTTGTTTAATTTTTACCACGGAGGCACATGAACTGGAAGCACATCTCAAAATTGCTCGTCGATCAACTTCGAATGTTGCCGTTTTTTTACCACCTTTCATGTTTTTCTCGTACAAACTTTTTTTTCTGAGGTACGAATAGACAACACTAAGACTCCGATCAATGTTGGTAGCTATAGCACGCACGGTCAGTCTTTATTCTTTTAACGAATCAATCTAAGCTCTTCCGAAACTGTTAAAGCTTCTGATCTAACCATTTTTTTGTTAATTTTAATTAAACGGCTAAATGTCACTAAGAACACTTCAACTTTTGATTTGGTATACCAATTAACTTAAAACTCTAAGAACCAATGAAGATAATGAGAGTGAAAGATCGTGTGCTTATTCAGTTGACGCAAAAAAAAACTGAGTTTTTCAATCTGGAAAGCTTTGCATGAGAGCCAGGGAAAAACTAGTGGTCCTTTTTAAATTATTCTTTTTGATTTGTTTTCTTAACATCATAAGCTGTCGGTTACCATCATCAAATGATGCATTAACGTTCAAAGTGAGGAAAAAATGGACAGCAAACTTTTGAAAAATGTGTGCTTATTCAGTTGAAGCGGAGTGTATATTCAATTTGAGCTTCGTTATTCCAAGATCTATTCAATTTGATCCATGACTTATTTCTTCTATTTTTTAGTGTTTTAACATGAGGATCAAACCACGGTGGAATAGAATTTAAGTCTCTTTTTCTTCTTAAAGGAATAGTTTGTAAAAAACAATCAAAAAGTATTTTATAGAAACGAAATACCATTTCATCTAGACTTACATTATTAAACAAAATATCCCAGTCAATATCACGTAGCAACCGAAAGAGATCGGCAAAATTACATTTTCTAAAATTGAATTCATGCAAATTCTTACAATCAATAGTACAGCTAATAAAACTTAAACTTAAAGAGATGGAAATCGCAGGATGGTGACGATCTTCATCAACAAGTACTGTATCCGATGAAAGTACTAAGCAATCAGAATAATTATCATCCGAAAAATGTACTAGGTCAAGAATTTTGTCAAGTTGATTTTTAATTCCATTGATTTGACTGAGTCCTAAAGAAGCCATTCCATCAATCAAGAGAGATTCATTGGAAGAAGAAACATTGCTCGCAGAGAAGACATTACTATCCGAAAGTTTAGACCATTCAATATTCGGCAGATTACAGTCACCAACAATCAATAATTCGTCTGAAGGTTCCAACATATCATTTATAGAATCCAGGCAGTCCAAAAATCTGCTATATGTGTCATTATTAGATGATGGAGGAATATAATAAGCGATGATGTACAAATAACCGGAAGTCAATTTCAATTTAACACACAAAATTTCCAAGTTTTGGTCCAAAAAATCGTTGACATTACACAAATGATGACGACGAACAGCAATCAACAAACCACCACCAACAGTGGCCAAATTAGAATCACTCTGGCGATCACGGCGGATTGTGGTGTTGCATTGTCGATTGTTTCCGAAAAGGAAGAGAGTTTATTGGTTGTCCTTGTCTTCTATTTAAGAATTCATGAAACACTATTCCATGTGGCCAAAATGAAATTGAATTCAGAAGGTGGAAAACGGAATCAGGAACTTTAATTTTGAATGAAGAGTAGTTTTTGTGATTGCGATGCAGCATTTTCTCGACAACTGTAGATTCAAGAGTACCAATTTTCGACATGATGTGATTTTTGACATCCAAAGCATTTGTTGAAGGGTGAAGTTTTGAAATAAATAACGTCTTTAAACCTTCCACAGTTCTTAAGCCAGATTCTAGAGGTGGTACAGTGATCTCATTTGATAAAGGAGCGTTGGACACGGAAGAAAGTGTTGGACTAGGACTTGACTGTTGACTAAGTAACAATGCGTCAGATGAAATTAAGTTAGATGTTGAAGATTGCGTTAGTGAGATAGGAGGTGCAGCCATTCCATTGGGATCTGGTTAAGGTTTTGGTGCTGTTGACGAGGTCGATGGTATGCAATGTAGAAGAGAATTAAGAGTTTGCGGGTCCTTGATAAAATTTAGCAAAGGGCGTGATACAGAAAAATTACTAAATATAGAAGTAGCCATTTTTTTCCTTATTGGATCTTCGTCTGGGACTTCATTATTGAGTTCAATATTTTTCCGTTTAACCGGCGGCGGCGGCGCGTTGTTGGAGTCTAGTGGTGATGCTGTTTTCTCATTCCTAGTTTTACTTCTTGTTATTCTCGTATGTTGTTCAGGTTGAGAAGAAATAGTGTCAATTTTTTCGGACAGATACTTTAGTTGGTTGTACATATTTTCAAGCTGCTTCATGTTTTGTAAAGTATCTCGAGCAATGCTATTATATACGAAAGGGTCGCATTCGTCGCAGAAATAATAGAATGATTTTTTCTTGTTGAAGAGTTTGATGGTACTGAATGGAGCGTCAATACATTGTGTATGAAATATTCTTCTACAGTTTCCATTACACATGATAGAATCTATAAGGTAGTCAGCTATATTATTGCAAGTTGCACAGTTGGCCATATTTCGTGAGAATTGAAATCAAAATTATGTTTTAAATAGTATCACCCTGTGTTTGAACCACAAATTTGAAGTGTCAGTAATGCAGGTAGTTTGTTTCGAGATCAGCTGGTAGATGGCGCTAACCCAAATGTCAAACGATCGCTGATGTCAAATTGGAGTGACGTATGAGGAGAAAGCAGAAAATGTGTTGTGCAGTCTCAAAACAATAACAAACTTACCACCGCAGCTGGATCTCCTCTTACTCCAAAAACATAAAACATGCCGAAAGAAACGAAACGAAACCACCACTTTTTCTATTTTCTAAAAAAATAAACAAAAACCAATAACAAAACAACATACAACACTAACAGTCAGTAGATGAACAGAACTGAACTATCGAAGTGACAAGAAATGAACGAAAATGGAATTAATAGAGTTTAGAGTATACTTATATATTCAAAGCTTATTGCTTATTTTTCTTATTGGTAACTGCGGTGAAGCTGTAACAACATTTATCTTTCAACAAGGTCAGCCTGTTATAATTAGTGAGGTTAAATCATAAGAGAGGACAATTGGCAGATCAGGAAATCATACGGAGAAGCCAAGAAAATGGGACCGGAAACTGTCCTTATTTTAGCCAAAGAACACCAGCTTGTTAAGCGGCTCGTATACCTTGCTAAGTGAGGCTTTCCTCAGAAACCGACCTCTTGGTGACAAGACATGTACTTGTTGTACCTGCTTGTATTAAGCAGTCCCAAACTCTTGTCTTCCTGGTACCTACCTATTCGTGTCGCCATCACTTTTTTTTTTTATTATTTTATTTATTTCAAATAATTTCAAATAAAGTGCCGATACGACTTGCAACCGTAATTGTAATCGTACTCGGTGAAAATGGACCCCAGCGCGTGCGGTATCTGGGGGGGAAAGAGGCGTGGGATTTAAAAAAAAAAAAAGACGTCCATCGTAAGGACAAATGTAGGACTACTTTCAAAGATAGCCTACAACGGAAAACGAATTACTACGCCTTTCTACGATGTTCATTATGAACTGTCCCTCAGAATAGCAGAGGACGAGCGATCTTGACGTAAGAGTATTAAGAAGAGATTGGTGCAGCAGGTATTTTAGAAGACTCCTCAAGAATCTTTGGTGGAGATGAAACATCATTCAGCCTATCTCTAAAACCAGGAGTCGCCAAGAGGTTGGAAAAATCTTTATACTGTAAAACATGGAATCGAATATGAGGCGATTACTGTACTTTTGGAGTTTACTCCTTTAGAATCGATTCATATATAGACCCCGGTATGGAAAAAATATGGATAGTAAAATCAATCATTGAAAAAAGCGTTACGAAAATTGACTACCAACGCTTTTTTTTAACTCTTAATAACTTTTAACCTACTGGATCGATTTAGATGAAATTTGGTAGTAAGATAGACTAGAACCTGTGGAAGGGCCATACGGTGTTTTTAACGCAATAAAAGGGGTTGAAAAGGTCACAAAAGGTTGAAATGTTAGGTCAAAGTTTGTATGGAGGTCGGTTAGGTTAGAAGTTTAAAACTTATTTGTATGGCTTTTGACTAAACATAAATAAGTAAGACATTCAAAGTTTAAAAAAAATTAACCGAGGGGGGGGGTGAAAAGAGGGGGTAAAAGTTTTAGTGCCATTTCGAATCTAATTTATTGAACAGAGATTTCAACGTAGAACGGTGAAATTTTCACACATGATACAGAATTTCATGCTCTTCAATTTATTATACTTTAATTATAACGGTAACTCATTAATATAGCCAATTAAGACATTTTCACATAAATTGGTATAAAAGTTTTAATCCTATAGACTGGATGTTGAAATTTCCATATGTCTAATCTACATGAAATAACGGTGATTTTGATACCTCATTTGTAAGGATACGTCTAGTACAAGCCTCACAATCTCGATTTTAAAATAAATTTTATTGCACACAAACGACCTGCTTGGTTCGTACAAAATGACACATCACCTGTGGGAGAATCCCGCTATGGCCAAAATTCGATCGTTGTTTTTCGATTAAAAGCTTCCTAGCGTGCGTTCTAATAATCGGATCTTCAAGATTAAGATCTCTTAAGAAGCACAAGGCTTCAGGCTTTAATTCAATGTAAAATTTATCAACATTCAATTCCATTTTGTATGCAATAATGCACGATAAATGTGGACCAATTTGAATTTTCATCATTAATTAATTTAATTATAATTAATTTAAGTATAATATATTTTATCAAATTATTATGAATAGATAAATGAATATATGAATTCAATCCTTTGCGTATTATATATTTTAAGGTAATCAAATCATTCTTATTGAGTGAACTCCAGTCGCGCGTCGGAGCTGACACGCACAATTTTTTTTTGTTTACTTTTCAAAAAATTAATTTCCTCTTTGCAAATTAGCGTTTGGTGAAACAGAATTTGCAAAGTAAAAGTGAAAAGTTGCAAAGTGAAAAGTGAAAAGTCGTTGGTGCAATAGGGCCCTGGTCTGCAGTTGAATGGTTAATCTCAGGGGCGCCAAGCCAAATATGATTGAATCAAGATTATATCGATTGTGCATCAATTTTATTTTTCAATTTCAATTCTTTTTTGGACCACATGGTGTTTTAACGTTCAAGGTGTACAATGTACATGCACGATTTTTATTTTATTTTTTTTATTTTTCGTTACATTTTCTTCATTTTTCATCCTTAATTCATCATATTTATTGTCCTTCGTATTCGAAAGCGCATTCTATGAACACCTTGATCAAGTGTTAAGAAGCAGCAAGAAATTGTGTAGCGGGAATTGTGTAGAGGAAGGTATGCCGTTAATAATGGAACACAACATCAGCCAAATGGCCGCCACGACCACGCTTACAGGACCATATCCTTTTCATGAAATTTTCCATAACCAAATTGCAAAGTGGCTGTCCTCGATAGCCTCACGAATTCCATCTTTGAGGTCTTGAATCGACGCTGGGCTGTTGGCGTAGACCTTATCTTTCACATGGCCCCAAAGGAAGAAGAAGAAGAAGAATGAAATAAACATCCGATCATTTATTTAAAAAAAATGCCATTTTTCTTTGAATATCAAAATAACACCTCTTATTGGAAAATCCTTTATAAGAAATTTTCTTTCTTATATATATTTTATTTATATAAGAAATTTTCTTTCTTATATCCACTTTTTTTCTATAAGAAAACACGGATATAAGAAAGAAATTCTCTGGTTTCTTGGACTTTCTTATATCCGTCATCTACTGTATATTGTTTATCAAAAACGCATTCTAATAAAAAAATATTAAATAAAGCACATATAAAACAAATTAAAAATAAAAACATTTATTTTTGAAGCCCTGCGAAGCGGGCGGGGGTTTTGCTAGTTAAATATAAAAAGAGATACAGAGCGATAGAGATAAATAAAGTGTATACACATTACAATATGCTGAAAATTTTCAATTGGATTATTGGATAAATTCGACGATTGTTGAAGCAAATAATGCCTTGCTATCCAAGAACGAAAGGCATTCAATTTAAAATTTCGAAAATGTTGTACAAAATTATATGACGAAGAATGAATAACTGTTTTTCTTGTTTGTTTATGCTAACAGCTGGAACACTTTATTTTGTTTGTCACAGCTACAAAAGTAAAACAAGCTTTTGTTGAATTGGTCTAATTGAATCGCGAATCTACATTATGTATGTGCTACACAATCGGATTCTATTTAATTTTTTCTGTGGTTTTGCTTACTTTGTGATTTTTTTTTTCTTTCAGAGGCGACGCTGTATAAATGGTGTGTGTGGAGAAGCAGGGCAAAGACCGATACCAAGACCGGGCATCTCTTTCTGTGTTTGATCTGGTTGGTTATGCACTTCCACCAGAAGATGTAGCCGGAGACCGAGCAGGCGGTGGGGTTGCAGATCTTCATGCCGTTCGGATTCTGGCGTCCGTCTAGTTTGGTCTTGCAGATGACATTAGGATTGTCCAGGCTGTCGGTTTTGTGACGATTCGAGGATTGTTTGCATTGGGCGAGTATGCGTTTCGGGAATTCATTCCTTTAATGGAGAAGATGTACATTTTGAATAATGACGACATCCCACATTCATTGATCTGTGAATTTGCGGTAAGAATATTCAGATTTTGTAAGAACTGAAGCGTCTTCAGAAAATGAATCGAAGTACGAAAGTATCCTTTGGAAGTTCATTCCTGCATCCTCGCCATAGATGGGAGGCGTATGGGAGCGTCTTATCCAGTCGATAAAACGCAACGTTGATTTCGTGCTTAAAGGAACTGTTTCCAAATAAAGTGTTTTGCAAAAAGCGCTTTTAGGAGCTCAAGGTCAAATTAACATTGGCCCTCTAACTACCATTCCTGTGGATACAGACGTTCACCCCATACTCCATACAATGTTATTTGGAGAACATTTCGAGAAGTTACGGCGCCTGGAATTGTTCGGCGAATGATTTTCGCAAGAGGATTTACAGCCGATGAGCACAGCAAAGCAATCTGTAGGACGACTTGCTGTTCTTGATTTGTATTCATCCAAGATTCAGACGGAGTTCGGGATGTTATCAAACGGTATTCTTTCCTGAAAATCCAGTGGTAACACTGGTTCGATTACTATCAGGAGTGTCTTGTTTTCTCTCTCCGCAATTTTTTTTATTTATTTCAAGTTTTCTTGTGTTTTAAAAACTAAAATTGAGCTTATTATATTAAACTTCATATTTGACATGCATGTAAACTCATGCTATTGTATTTTATAATCAAAATCAGTTTAAAATTTAATTTTTCATTCTAAATTTTATTGTGATTGCATTGCACGTAAGTTTTGATTCCATTTACTTGTTTACCTATGTGTTTAAACTCTGCATTACTTTCGTTTGTCTCCCTCTTAACTGTCCCTTTATAAATCATTCAAACATAATTTGAGCTTTTTTCCGAAATTTATAAGATTTTGACATTCTTATTAAAAAAGAGATTCCATTCCTCACAGTATTTCGTGGCTTAATTAGTTTGTGCGTCGATATTCAAATTCCGATTCTCTTACAAATACAGCCCCAGGTTCAACTCCCGGTAGCAGCACAAGTTTTTTTTGGAGTTTACTCCTTTAGAATCGATTCATATATAGACCCCGGTATGGAAAAAATATGGATAGTAAAATCAATCATTGAAAAAAGCGTTACGAAAATTGACTACCAACGCTTTTTTTTAACTCTTAATAACTTTTAACCTACTGGATCGATTTAGATGAAATTTGGTAGTAAGATAGACTAGAACCTGTGGAAGGGCCATACGGTGTTTTTAACGCAATAAAAGGGGTTGAAAAGGTCACAAAAGGTTGAAATGTTAGGTCAAAGTTTGTATGGAGGTCGGTTAGGTTAGAAGTTTAAAACTTATTTGTATGGCTTTTGACTAAACATAAATAAGTAAGACATTCAAAGTTTAAAAAAAATTAACCGAGGGGGGGGGATGAAAAGAGGGGGTAAAAGTTTTAGTGCCATTTCGAATCTAATTTATTGAACAGAGATTTCAACGTAGAACGGTGAAATTTTCACACATGATACAGAATTTCATGCTCTTCAATTTATTATACTTTAATTATAACGGTAACTCATAAATATAGCCAATTAAGACATTTTCACATAAATTGGTATAAAAGTTTTAATCCTATAGACTGGATGTTGAAATTTCCATATGTCTAATCTACATGAAATAACGGTGATTTTGATACCTCATTTGTAAGGATACGTCTAGTACAAGCCTCACAATCTCGATTTTAAAATAAATTTTATTGCACACAAACGACCTGCTTGGTTCGTACAAAATGACACATCACCTGTGGGAGAATCCCGCTATGGCCAAAATTCGATCGTTGTTTTTCGATTAAAAGCTTCCTAGCGTGCGTTCTAATAATCGGATCTTCAAGATTAAGATCTCTTAAGAAGCACAAGGCTTCAGGCTTTAATTCAATGTAAAATTTATCAACATTCAATTCCATTTTGTATGCAATAATGCACGATAAATGTGGACCAATTTGAATTTTCATCATTAATTAATTTAATTATAATTAATTTAAGTATAATATATTTTATCAAATTATTATGAATAGATAAATGAATATATGAATTCAATCCTTTGCGTATTATATATTTTAAGGTAATCAAATCATTCTTATTGAGTGAACTCCAGTCGCGCGTCGGAGCTGACACGCACAATTTTTTTTGTCTTCAGTGATGGTGGCCAAATGCTACCACCTTTGCTTGAGTTTCCCTATATGCGCCCTCCTCAAACTGTTGTTAAAAGTTTGCCAGATAAATGGGTCTTAGGCTGATCTGAAAGTGGGTGGATACAATCCGAGACAATTTTCGAATATGTGGCCAATAATTTCAACGAATGGACGAGGAAAATTAATAAAAAACGCTCACGACGATGATGGCCACAAATCCCATGGACGCATTCAAAGGACTGAAAACCGATAACAAACAAAAAAAAATTACAAATGTCAAACAAAGCTGTTATGAAGGCGAACGAAGTGTTGGAAATGGTCTTGGATTATCTTGATTTGATTAAAGCAAATGCCATAGGTGTGTTTTTATTTTCGGCAAATCTATCCAGATCCAGAGTAAAGTAGGATTTCCCAAAACAAAGCTTCCTATCCAAAGGTGTGTGACGTCTGACGTTTTGCTTTTTGTTGTTTTTTCTCTTTCCATTTCCATGTGTTTTCAGCGCCATTGATCATTAAAACAACGAAATGTCATATAATGCGAGTACTATATCTTTATTTTCAAACACGAAGTAGTGAAAAATTAATAGCTATTTGTGGAATTTGGAGGGTAAACGTGTTAGAGATACACAAGAGCTTTCAATTGTACAAACAAAATATTCAAGAGTCGAACGAAAACAAAATAGATATTCTATTCTATTCTATTCAGACTTCAGAGTAGGACCCTTCTTCTCCTTTTATCCAGAGTAAGAAGTTTGTTTTTGTAATACGTGTAAAAACTTACTTTACTGCCAAAAAAACACACCTATTATCTCCTAATCTGCGAATGTCAGTATCTTTTGGGAACTTAGGTTAGCTCAGTAATCGGAATTCGAATAAAACGCTATATTCAATTTTAAACTGAGTTTCGTTCACTGGAATATCAAATATCGAAACCTTTCAAACGCCATCTTGAGACATAGAAGAAAACAGTTTTTCACCATAGAAACTCATGTAAAAAAAATTGCTTTCACATAGTTATCAACATGGTGCCACACTATATTTACTCAAAATTTGATTATCAAATGTCAAAACCTATCCAAGATCTATACAAAAAACACAACGAAAAACTCAAGTGTCGAATTGACGAAACTTTATCCTGTGTAAATTACTAACTTAAATTCCTAAATTATTTTTACCTAGTTTTCGGTTGTTGTTGTTTACCATGTAGGTAATAAAACGTGGCTAGTAAATCGGAAAAACTAAGTTCCACGTTCAACAATTAAATAACGGACTTTTAAAGACTATATAAACATAAGAAAAGAAGTTGTTAGTTATTAGTTATCGAGAAAACTGAATGAGAACACCGCCAAATAATGGGTTCCGTATTTCGTTTCCTACTTAAAACGATTAACAGACGGGTTATCCGAAAATGATGAAATAATTTTTGTTGAAAGTCTATTCAAGATTAAACTTCTAGAATTGGTTAAGCCTTTCGCTGGTTAGAAAAAAGGGGCACAAAAACACACATTTTCTTAGATTTTGGGGTGATTATTTCTAAAAATATTGACTGATCGAAAATCATTATAAGCCAATATTCAGTGAAATTTTTTGTTGACAATTACTTGAATGGATGTGCTACCTGTATTAAAAAAACACGACAACGTCTATTAAGTTTTCATCAATTTTCGCCGAATAGTGTATCTACTAGTTAAATGTTGGTGAACAGACGCGCATGACTTTAAAGAACGTTGTTCTTTTTTAATTCAGTTTAAGTTTTATAATTTTGTAAAAAAACGAAAAACATACATATATAACTAGCTGGTACCCGCGGCTTTGCCCGCGTTAAGTTAAAGTTAACTTATTATTTTAATATGGTGTTGTACAGGATGTAAGGTGAAACAATGAAAAGATTCTGGACATTCATGGGAGAAGCACAGCTTTTCTTGATTAGAGAACTATTTACATATCTGAATTTTTCCTAGCTTTGCAACCTAAAATTGTATGCTCTCTCTATGCTAAATTCGTGCACTCGCAGAGTTTTCCGAGTTCCAATCCAAAATTTTCCATTTTTCCGTTTGCACCTACAATTACATGCGATTTTCCCATTGAAAACCAGTGAGTCTTCCGAGTTTTTCATCAAGAACTTTCTATTTTCCATTCGAAACTACATTTTGAAACAAAAAATTCCAAGCAAAAAATCAAATATCTGCCCTCTGTTTGGATTTTCCAGTTTTTTCAGTTTTCCCACTCTTCCATGAAGTTCTTACATTTTTTTTTCACAGAAACCACCACTGAATACAACAGTATTTACCATGAAAATTTCACGAATATCTGAGGGGCCATTTCGGATTCCATTGGATATATACATACATATGTACATACATTTTTATAAGAAGAAGAAGATCATTTGTAATACAGGAGCAAGTTCGTACGAACCAGTCGTGGACATATTTTTTTAATTTTCATTTGTGCGGAAGGACGTTTCTGGAGACGATATAACCTTGAGCGTCCCAGCAAACATTTTGGTGAAGGTTCAGATTTCCTTCAGTAAATCTGAAGAGTATTTATCTGAAAAACCTTCATTTATCTGAGTAAATCCTGACTTTAGACAAAAAACCTACAATTTTTTCCCTGCAAAACAAAACGAGTATGATGACATTTGGTTTTAATTCATGTATGTGAGCTAAATATGAATGTACACAAGCAAATCTCAAAAAATGATCGTGGTATATTAAGAAAGGATAGCGAACCTGCTTATTTTTTTCTTATTTCTTTTTGCAAAGGGGTAATTTAACGGAACCTTTGTCTCGAAGAGATAGTGAAACAATGTAGCGAATTTAAAAACTCGTGACTTGATCAGAGATTTTGCTTAGAGCTGACGCGTTTTAGTTAGATAGTCGCTAATATTTATAATATAAAATGTTCAACAATTTCCAGAAATGAATAGGTTACGTATGTATGTTCATGCCACATTGCAGCAATTTTTTGTTTAAACATTCATTCTTTTTTGCAGATAGCATGAAGGCAAAGAAACTTGAAAAAAAAAATAATGATATGATTGAAGGGAATTGAATTGAAAACTTTCATTTAAACGAATCATATTAGGTTCATTTATATGATTCCCAAAAGATTCATTTATTGTCCACTTAACTGAATATATAAGGGCCTTATTTACATTCGTTTTAATGAAGGAATTTCCAATCACAAATGAGTCGTAAAAAAGATTCATATCCGTGTCACGTTACCCAATGTTTCTGATCCAAATCGAATCATAAATGAATTCATATTCGGATGTTTTGTTCACTTTTACGAATTATTAATGATTCATTTTCGAACTGAAATGTTTGCTGGGGTGGTAGACTCTAGGTTAGGTTAGGTTGTAGTGGCTGTCTAGTTGTTGTTGACTCACTTAGACCTCAAGGATCCGTTGTGATACCACAAAATACTCATGGGAGAGTAATGAGCTTAAACAAACCAATTCGTGCTTTTAATGAAGTTAGAGAGACATTTTGTTTCGATCGTTGCCAGTTCACTGGTATTATCGAAGAAGGGATTACCGAGAAAGCTATTTCTTCTAATGGAGAGTGCTGGACATGTAAATAGAAGGTGTTGGACTGTTTCCTCTTCCTCCTCGTCCATGCAGCTTCTACAGAAGTAAAAATGGACTCTAGTGGGCACCAAGTTGTATGACCGAAGAGGAACGGGTCGGGAAGTCTTTTGATGTACAATTCATGGTAGAACACAGCGTTGCAAACCAAATTTGCGCTGGGATTGTATACATATGTATGAATGTACACCACGACGAACACAGCCTCAGGGTGCGAAACTGGATTTCGATTTGATTTGATTTCGATTTTGTTTATTATACAGATTGTCCATTTAAGTTCATTAACGCACTTATATTAGGACATTTATCTGATTTCCTAGCATCGATTTGGAAAACCTTGGACATTCGCCTCCAAGTCTGTGCATCGAAGTAACAAAAGGTTCCTCGTTCTTTTGTACCGTTCTTTTCATATTGATTAAGACCTGGAATTCGAGCTATCCAAATTTTATCTTCTATGTGATACCGTCATTCTCAATTATGTATGTAAATCTGCAGCGGCCATCAATTGCATAACATCACCAATATTTGTGTAGAATAGAAAGAATAACAGGTCTTCTTGCAATTAAGGACAGATTTCCCCGGGATATACATATGGAAGAACTTGCTGATCCCGGTTGTGGCTCAGATGAAGGGGGAAAATTCATTATCTTTTCTTTGTCCATACATATGTATATGTGTGTACATACATATGTATCCTATCATACATATGTACATACATACATATAGCAAATATAAAATTTTCTAAAATATTTCGATTTGACAATTTTCGAAAATTGAAATCGATCAGATTTGTTTTTTTTTTTTGTAGTGAAATTTTTTTTTTTTAAACATTAGCACCGTTTGTCATTTGATTGCATTTGAAAAGTATACATTTTATTTTTTCTAAGCCTTCTACCCTAATACCTCTTGCAGTTAGAGAAAAAATTAGGAAAATCGGTCAACCAGTGTGCCCGGTTAGCGAACGAACACAAAAATTAGGCTGTTCTTTTATATATATAGATATATAGATATATGTAATATATAAAGCGGCTTAATAATATATTTTTTTCTTTTTAACCCAAAGCAGCCTTAGATTTTTTCTTAAAAAAATAATAAAGAAAATATTCTTATTTCCTTACGCGAAGTATTTTTAGCATTTTGGTCCGTCAACAAATAAGTTAAGGCTATAGGTAATAGGTTAGAGGTTAGATAGGTACAAACTTAAAGTTCAGTGGACGGAATTCGACTTCTCTATCTCGTAATTCGTAAATCATGTTTGATAAAAATCTCCCGTATGAATTTTTGACGAATGAAAGACTTGTTCCACGAAAGAGTTCGAAAAAAGGAAACCCAGGTCTTTACGTTCCTCAAACAGTTGAAAATTAAACAAATATTCAATTTATCCCTCGAAATGTATAACTAAAAACAATTAGGTTGCTTTGGGTTTCATAAGCTTTCTTTGGCAATAAGACAGAGTAGCTTATGTCGACATAAGCGATTTTTGAGTTTTAAATGGATAGTTCATAAGCACTTTGAAATCTACATTTCTGTCTTACCCCCATTTAAAAAAATTTCTCCGTTGCAAAGATATCGTACGTTTCATAAACGCTTATGTAATGACCATAGGTACATTGCATTCGACAAAAAAGCTTATGTTATCAATTTTCTTATGTCTTCCAAATTTAGATATTATGATTTAACAGAAACGCTTATGTCGTATGAAATCTTTTTTAGGGTTCCGTACACAGTGTAAACGAAACCCATATAACATCACTTTTCACTTCGTTTTCTGTTCATTCGTCTTTCACAAGCGATTTTTTCGAATCTACTACTAGGCCGATTGCAATGAAATTTGGTACACATATTTCAGTATTCAGTAGTAATCTAAAAATTTTGTTTTATAGTTTCGAAGTTATTAAAGAAAGAGGAAAAAACACAAACAAATTCCACAACCCCCCCCCCCCCCCTCACTATTTTATGGGATTTTCTTTTGTTGTATTGAATTGTTACTTTATGTTTTGTGAATAAAATTTTCGTACCGTTCCAAAGGATTTGAACCTGGATCACTTCACTCAAATGCCAGACGTCTTTAACAATTCTGCCACGGGCCCTAATGTACCCTAATGTAGTACAGTTTGAATACCATTATAATTTTTTTGTAAATTTTTAAGCCCTCATCCAAAATATAAGACCTTTGTCACGAGTCAATGCATGTGTGGTGTTAGCTGGATAGTAGAGTGCTCGCCTCTATTTAGACCAGTGCGGCATGATACAGGATAGATTGGCAGTACCGCTTATCTACCATGTCAGGCGTAAAACTGTAGACCGTCGACTGTATGAACGAGGCATCCTCGCTCGTGATGGAGCGGAGCTGCTTCGGTTCAGTAGGGCTGTATCTGTATCCGAAGAGGGTGAAGCAGGAGAACCAGTTTTGGTGGCTTCAAACTGCATCTGATAATGGGTAATCCAGGGCGGGGTATTTTTGCCTTGGCCAGCTTACATACTTGTTTTAGTCTTATAGCCTGTTCCCATCGACTTGATTTAGCTCATATGATTTATAAATCAAGAAAGGCATTCCCACTGAACTTTTTACTTAATTTAGCTTGACATTTACGACAATCTTGACATTACTTTTGAATTTTTCAATGAAAATTTGAATTTCGACTGTCAAAAAGAAAAAATAAATGAATTTTTTCATTACTTGAGCATGAAATCATTCAGCCTGGCAGCATCGAGGTGATTTATACCTAATTAAAAAATAAACAAGTTAAATCAGGTAATTTCAAATCATTGAAAATGTATGGCAAACAGAGTTGCGAGTTTATGAATTAAAAAATCTTTAATTCATAAATCACCAAGTGAGTTATGATTTAATTTATTTTTAATTCATAAGACACCAAGTGAATTATGAATTAAATCTTTTCAATTCATGTCACCAAGTGAATTATGAATTAAATTTTCTGAATTCATAAGTCACCAAGTGAATTATGAATTAAATTTTCTTAATTCACAAGTCAACAAGTGAATTATGAATTAAATTTTTCTTAATTCATAAGTCACCAAGTGAATTATGAATTAAATGTTTTCAATTCATAAGTCACCAAGTGAATTATGAATTAAATTTTCTGAATTCATAAGTCACCAAGTGAATTATGAATTAAATTTTCTTAATTCACAAGTCAACAAGTGAATTATGAATTACATTTTTCTTAATTCAAAAGTCACCAAGTGAATTATGAATTAAATGTTTTCAATTCATAAGTCACCAAGTGACTTATGAATTAAATTTTCTGAATTCATAAGTCACCAAGTGAATTATGAATTAAATTTTCTTAATTCACAAGTCAACAAGTGAATTATGAATTAAATGTTTTCAATTCATAAGCCACCAAGTGAATTATGAATTAAATTTTCTTAATTCACAAGTCAATAAGTGAATTATGAATTAAACTTTTTTAATACATTTGTCAAAATTCACAAACTGAATTATGAACTTATAAAATCTAATTAATTAGTCAGTTGTTGATTAATGGATAATTTTTTTATCATAAATCAGCAATTAGCTGGAGAAAATATACAAAAAAAATATCGAAGAATAATACAAAAAAAATAAGTGGGCCCTACTATGTAACTCGGTTCTACTTTTGATTCTATTCGAAACTCATTTCCGATTCTACTTTCAAATCGTACTACGTATGAAAATAGAATAGAATGCCAATAATGCCAAGCTACCTGCTAGAAAATTTTCGATTTTTGAACGAGACTCGGATTTTTCGACATAATATTCAAAAATAAAAAAATGTTTGCTGTGCAAACAATTGTATGAACTTAAAAATAAAGTGTTTTCCATTAGTTGTATATGAGAAATCAATAAGGTCTCATCTTTATTTGAAAGCCCTATCAATGGCAACATGTGTGAAATACATATGTACCTATTAAATATTTCAAATGAGTGGCGCGTATTCGGAACATCCATTATTCCAATTTTGGATGCGCTTTGGAGCATAAATAAGGCTGAAATTGGTCGGTTCAGTTGTTTTTTAGGTTTCCGGAATTGACGGCTTCAGATTCTGCTGCACACTTTCACGAACAGTGGTGATATTTTCAGCAGATCTTGTATTCCGTTGACGTACAGCTATTGGCTGGTTCCTGATTGTTGACTGAGCCGGTGGACTCAAGGTCACTAAACGGTGAGCAGTGTACCTGGACCAAATACCTCATAAAAAGGGCGCAGCGTGTGCATTGTTGCTTTAAAAGAACACGCATTTTTATAATAGGGTCTTATCATTTGCACGTATTGCTCGACGTTGTAACTTGGCACCATGATTTGTAGTGCTGAGTGACTGAATAAATATAATATTTTAACAGATAGCAAAAGAAACGAACTTGCTCCTGCATTCCAAACTATAACTCATAAAAAAAAACATAAAATAAAATTCATAAATAAACATTTAATTTGAAATATGTACCTCAAAAATAGAAATCTGAAAAAAAATTGATGTCATATGATTTCTAAGGAAACTGTTGATTTTTAAAAATTTTTTAATTTATTAAAAAAATTAAAATTTTAAAAAGTACCTCGTAAATACATTTAATTCCAAAAATTTAAATTCCAAACAAATTCAAACCTTATTCTTGATTTACTGATTTTTTTTTTTTTTGAAAATCGTCGGAGCCGTTTCTTTTTTATAATTAATTTTTTATATATAAAATTTTTCAAAAATGTCTTAATATTAATTTGGGTACGCAGTATTCAAGAACATGTAAATATATATTTTATAAGAAAATTTTGATTTGTAATATTGTTTCGTTTTAGAGATACAAAATTTTGAAAAAAAAGTTTAAAAATATTTTTTTTTAAATCCAAAAAAAACTTTGAAAATTGTTTGAATACAAAATATTATTTGAGCAATATATACGAACTTTCAGAAAAAATTACACTGATCGGACTTTTGTTTTCCGAGAAAATCTAATAACTATAAAACGGTTCTATGGGAGGTACCGTTTTGGAGCAATACAATTTTTTTTTTTTACATAAAATACCTTAATTTAAAAAAAAAATAAGATTCGAGGAAGTTTAAAAAAATCGTAGGAGCCGTTTTGGAGAAAATTGAAAGTTTTGGTTTTTGGCCAAAAAAATCGTATGGTGGCTACCCTAAATTTTGATCTTAAAAAAAACTGGGATATGAGTTTTTGCTCAAACCTCTAATTTTCAAGTTTGAAGTCAATGGGACCAGTGGCTAAGGCTGTAGATGCCTGTAAACTTCCAGGCAGACAGACAGACGGAATCGCCGGACCCACTTTTTTCGACTTCTCTATCATCGTAATGTCATATCTCATCATCATCTCAATTTTTTTTTACGAATTCAATACTTGCCATATACATAGTCTAGTGGTGTTTAATCACAAGATCTTGAAGGCCAAATCACAGGTTCAAAACGTGAAATTAGGCGGTCACCAAACGTGTCTTTCAATAAATCGATTGTGGCTCGAGCTGTGTGACATGTTGCGCCGTCTTGTTGGAACCACAGCTCCTGGACATCATGATTGTTCAATTCAGGAATGAAAAAGTTAGTAATCATGGCTCTATACTAAACAATTTGACTGTAACGATGGCGGATGGACTCATTCGGGTCTTCCTCAATGTTACGCTCTACAGTAGCAATAGCTTCTTCTGTACGCACCGTATGGTGTCTCTGGGGATGCGAGTTATTAATTAGAGTAAACGTGGTGCGAAACGAATTAACAGCTCTGATAAAATGGACATAGTGCGAGTGCGCAATAAGTATTCCGCATCCGCACAGAACCATTATTTTCGAAATAAAATTGCATGATAAATTGCCAAACCAAACTGAGAATAAATCACTTGACAGCTGTAAAATCGGTCAGCGTCTTGAAAAGTAATGCCAACTTAAAGTTCTATGCCTCGAAAAAAAAACACCCGTTATAAGTAAGAACGGATTCCTATTTTCTGCTTTGTTAATAAAATCTACAATCGTCGTTTCAAAGGTAAAACTCTCTAACTAACAATTCAAACTTTTAATAAAATGACTTTCAAACATAAATTTGAAATCTTGTATTCTAAACTAATTCGATGCAAAATGAAAACTAATTAACATATCTTGCAATTGGAACATCAACATCTATGAAATTATATCTGTTTATAATTTTTTGAAATATTTATTCATGTTCTTACTTCTTAGTGAGTTTTACCATTTAAACGACAGACGTTTCTTTTAATTCATACATTTCCATTCGAATTGAGTAGAAAACTGACTTATTTTTTTTGATTATTCTTTGATATTTTTTTTTTATATTTTCTCCAGCTAATTGCTGATTTATGATAAAAAAAAATTATGCATTAATCACCAACCAACTGACTAATGAATTAGATTTTATAAGTTCATAATTCAGTATGTGAATTTTGACAAATGAATAAAAAAAGTTTAATTCATAATTCACTTGTTGACTTGTGAATTAAGAAAATTTAATTCATAATTCACTTGGTGACTTGTGAATTAAGAAAATTTAATTCATAATTCACTTGGTGACTTATGAATTCAGATAATTTAATTCATAATTCACTTGGTGACTTATGAATTCAGAAAATTTAATTCATAATTCACTTGGTGACTTATGAATTGAAAACATTTAATTCATAATTCACTTGGTGACTTATGAATTAAGAAAATTTAATTCATAATTCACTTGGTGACTTATGAATTGAAAACATTTAATTCATAATTCACTTGATGATTTATGAATTCAGAAAATTTAATTCATAAATCACTTGTTGACTTATGAATTCAGAAAATTTAATTAATAATTCACTTGGTGACTTATGAATTGAAAAAGTTTAATTCATAATTCACTTGCTAGCTTCTGAATTAAAGACTAGCTTAAGCTGTTAAATGATTTAAGCTCTTGCAACTCTGATGGCAAATCATGAAATTAATTATGTGATTAAGCTAAATCAAGTTGATTTAGCTAAATCATGTTGGTGGGAACAGGCTATTAGGTTTAGATTTAAGTAGAGTGGCACTATAAAATACATAAAGAAAAAAAATATATAAATGGACACAGTTTTCTTGCCGCTGTGGTTGTTCTAGTTTTAAGTAGTTTGTAGATAGATTAGGTAATTTTAAGTTTTATTTTAAGGACCCTAGCATGTAAGCAAACTCCCAAAAAAAAGACAAAGGCATTAGTTTTTTAAAATTTTCTATTATAAAAAAAAAAAAAAAAAATTGAAGTAAACTGAAATAAACCTAGTTCGTAGGCCAAAAGGCATTAATTTTTAAGATCCATGAATTACTTAAAGCGCCCGATTAGGGCCAGTAAGTTATATATAAGTAGAATTAATTTGGCTAGTCTCCCATTTTTGTCTAGCATGTAAGTAGATTTAAGTTTAAAATGAATAAAAAAAGAGTGATCGCCTGGTGCTGATGATGTGCCAGGTTCGAGGCTGGTCGTAGGACTATTTTTTTTTTTTGTATTCGTATCTATTACAATGAGACTTAATTTTTATTAACAGTTAAACTTTTGTTTGGTATATAAGAAGAGACAACCTATTCGAGTTAAAATTAGTTTTTTCAATAGTTTATTTGCTGAAGAAAAAATAAAATAAAGTTCCTTATTCCCTTCTTCCTGTGGTGTTTCGTTTTGCTTGTCGATGGCCGATGGTTCTTTTTAGGGTTCTTACACAGGTGAAAACGAAATCCTATGTAAGATCAGTTCGTTTTCGTTTTATTCGTCTTTCGCTAGCGAGATCTAAGAATCTGCTAAGCTGATTGCAATTAAATTTGGTACACATTTTCTAGAGTACAAGTGATCCGAAAATGTTGCTACCAGATTTTTAAGATACACAGTTTCGAAGTCATTGAAGGAAATAGGCAGAAAGACCATTCAAATTATTTTCCAAGAAAATGTTTGGTTTCATATCTTAATCCTTGTATAAAATTTCCTTCAAAACTAAAAAAAAGTAGGGTCGGATAATCAAGTACGGAACCCTCCTCGAGCGAGTTTATCTCGCACTTGTCCACTTTTTTTTTTTTACCCAGCTTCATTCGAGTTTTTTGAGGAAACTTATGTATACTTAAGTATAAGCTCTTTTGTAAAAATTAATAAAATCACAAACCAGATATATTAGGTTTGATAGAACCTTTTATGTCTACATAAGATATTCTATCGAATATATGTTTTCAAATAACCGTTCAAGCCTTTGTTTTAGTATTGCTCGAACCTCAGAACAAAGAGGTTGTTCCAGCTCCTTTAATTATTTATTTAATAAATTTATATTATTTCATTAAAAAAAAATCTGCTTTTTTTCTGCCACATTTGGAACCTTATATTTATATTTTTGTTGGTTCGGGCAGTACTCAGTTTTAATTATTAAAATAATTCTACCCGCAAAACCCAAATTATTCGTGAGTGTGAGCCTACAATCACCGCAAACTTGACCTGCCGTTAGCTCTCGTCGTCGGCGTCGCTTGGTAAAAAAAACATTCTCAACGTGAACAATCATTAATTTGTGAAATTATCTGCCGTTAGCTCATGTCATATTTGTTAAACACAAGGGATACGTTTTGTTCGTGAGTTTAGCTCCGCCTACAATCACCGCAAACTCGATCTGCCATTAACTCGCCGGTGGCTAAAAAACATTTTTCTATAACAATTTTGTTGCTTTTTTGTGATTAAGATTTGTTGTTAGTGAGCGTCGTCGCTTGAAAAGAAAAAAGAGGGCATTAAAAAAAAGCATTCTTAGTTTTTTCGATTGTACAGTTGAGTTTTCAATTTGCTGTTCTGTTAGTGCGCGTAGCTTGAGAAAAATAGCATTTCATTAAAAAAAAAAGAACATAATAACAGACAATAAAGACAATGGCCGGACGAAATAGTTTAATAAAGCGGGATTCGGCGCGAAACGCGATAAAAAGATGCCTCGTGGCAAGTAAAAAATCGGAAAATCTGGACGAACAGCAGATAGATTCCTATTTGACTGTGCTAAACGACCATTGGAGCGGTTTCTTAGTTGCGCAAGAAGGTGTCGAACTATCATGCGGTGATGATGCCCTTCAAGAGCAGGAGTCCGAAAAAGAGCAGGGCGAGGAGTGGTTCCGAGAGGCTCTCGCTAACTTCAAAAGAGCCAAAGCGAAGATCAAATCTAGCCACGAGGAAACCAAGTCCGAACCCCCACCTGCCCCAACTTGCACAAACTTCAAACTCCCTCCATTGGCTTTGCTGAAATTCTCCGGAGAGGCAAAGGACTGGAGGCCATTTCAAGACGCTTTTGTTTCTGCAGTTCACAACGCGGAAACCATCTCTAACGCACAAAAATTACAATATTTAAGAGCCTCCCTCGCAGACAGTCCGAGAGCGTTGCAAATGGTGAGCGGTTTTCCGATCACCAATGAAAATTACTCCGTTGCTTGGGACTTACTCCAAAACCGGTATAACGTTCAAAGAGTTATCATTGATTTCCATTTTCGCGCAATTTTTTCCCTGAAGAAAGTAAACCAGGAGTCAGCAGTTTCCTTGCGTAATTTGCTAGACGGGACGCAGGAACATTGTCAATCGCTCAAGGCCTTAGGTCGCCCCGTCGCCAATTGGGATGACTGACTTGTCCATTTGACCGTCAACAAACTGGACCAGGAAACCCACAGACAATGGGAACTGTCCCTAAATGACGATAAAGTTACAACCTTCAACATGCTGGTGAATTTCTTGGAAAAAAGATGCCGCTCTTTGGACGCCATCGATTCGCACCACAATACAAGGCCTGTAGTACATAAGGGCAAGTCTAAGCCAATATATTCTGCATTAACCGCTTCATCACCAGCCACATCAACGAGCGCGAGCACTGGAAATCCAATTAAGTGCTATTTCTGTTTGGAAGAACACAAGATTTTCGTTTGCCCGAAATGTCAATGGAAGAAGAGCTTTTATTAAAGAGAAGAAACTATGCTCGAACTGTCTCTCTTCTGGCCATGTAGACGAGAGATGTCGAAGCTCCAACACCTACCATAAATGCCACGTTCGTCATCACACTTTTCTTCATCAAAATGAACCTTCGACTAACAGTGCTTCATCCTCACCACATCACTCGCAAGTTTTGTTCTCCCAAACGGAACACGATGTGCTTTTGGAAACCGCAAGAGTTGACATCATCGATTATGCTGGACGGTATCAACCAGGAAGACTGCTCTTTGATAGCGGGTCTCATTTGACATTCATCAGCGAAGACTGCCTTCAAAGACTTAAATTGAGAAGATCACCTAAGACGACTATCATCCAAAGCATCGGAGCTACGAGCGCGGGATGCTCTAGAGGTGAGGTACAACTTAAACTCTCTTCAATTGACCGTTGTTTTAATACAGGGTGCAACATGAATCGTGCTACAAAAATAAAACGTAATAACTTTTTTTCTGTGTGAGTAATTGGCTAATTTTTTTTTTATTTTGTAGGTTACTATTTAGATTTATAAAAATGGATGCTTGGGATACGGAGAAAAGAATTTGGATAGTGCAACGGTACCATGCTTTGCAGTCCGTCATTTCCGTACAAAGGGAATTTAGGCGGGAGTTTGGCGGTAATCCCCCGAGTAGATGAACCATTATGAGGTTTGTAAACATGTTCGCCGAATCTGGAAGCATCGCACGAACGCCGTACCATCGAGATGCCAATGTTCGGGTTCAGGATACAATCGCAGCAGCAGCATCTGCAATACAGGCCAATCCGAGCGTTTCGACCCGAAACTTATCGGGGCAAATTGGAATTAGTAGACGGTCATTATAACGGATACTTCATGACGATTTAAACTTGCTTCCGTACAAAGTCCAAATTACTAGCAAGTTAAACAACCCTCAGAATTTGCCTGTTCGCCTGGAATTTTGCCAAAAAATGATATCAATGGCCGAAGAAGACAACACATTGATCAATTGTTTGTTCATGTCTGATGAGGCCCATTTTGATCTTAACGGCAATGTAAACAAGCAAAATTGCCGTATATGGAATGAGTCTAATCCAGAAATGCTCCATGAGACGGAACTGCACCCAGAACGAGTCACTGTGTGGTGCGCAGTTTCATCAAGGTGTATTGTCGGGCCGTACTTCTTTGAAGAAAACGGTGTAACCGTAACCGTTACTGTCAATGGGGACCGTTATTTAAAGATGTTGAAGAAGTTTTTTACCCAGAACTGCGCCGAAGACGTATACCATTCAACACAGACTTCTTTTTATGGGGTTATGTCAACCAAGAGGTGTATAAAACGAAGCCCAGGAATTTAACTGAATTAAAGCAGTCCATAACGACAATAATTGAGGCGATCCCAACTTCAACTCTTCAGGCCGCAATGAATAATTTTTTGACCAGGTGCCGCATATGCGTGGGAGAGCGTGGAGGTCATTTGCGGTCTATAATCTTTAAAAATAACTAACTATTTAAAATAAAATTTAATTTTCTAACCAATAAAAAAAATAAATGGAATACATCGATTAAAAAAAAAGTTATTACGTTTTATTTTTGTAGCACGATTCATGTGCCACCCTGTACAATTATAAATGCTCAAATTCTACCTAAACTGACCAACGTGCTCCCACCGATTCCTTTGAGTGGAAATGTATGGAATCATCTCAAGTCATTGCATCTTGCTGATGCTTATTTCAACATTCCAAGCGTCATCGATATTATTTTGGGCGCTGATGAATTAGGACAATTCCTATGCACTGGTTTAATCAAAGGCCCTCATGGAACGCCCATTGTCCAAAAGTCAATGTTGGGATGGATTTTATTTGGGAAAATCGCCAACAACAAGGCCACTACAACCGCTTCATCCGCAACCACCACTTTGACAGCAGCAAATTCTGCAATCGCTTCATTCGCAACTTCGAACGCAACCATCCCTTTGACTGCTGCAAATGCTGCAACCGCAACATCCGCAACCACCGCTTCGGCCGCAACCGCAACCACCGCTTCGAAAGCAGCAAATGCTGCAACCGCTTCATCCGCAACCAACATTTTGACCGCAGAAAATTCTCCAAACGTTTCATCCGCAACCAACGCTTCGACAGAAGCAAATGCTGCAACCGCTTCACCCGCAACCACCGCTTTGACCGCAACAAATTCTGCAACCGCTTCGTCCGCAATCACCGCTTTGGCCGCTACAACAACCACAAAAACGCAAAACATTCCATCCACGACAATATATCCAAACAAATTACATCATGCAAAACGAGAATCCAATTCAATACCAATGAACTTTCAGTCAACATGTATTCTATTTTGCAACGCTGAACTTACCAAAGCAGTTTCTAAGTTCTGGACCATTGAAGCTTTGCCGGACTCAAAACATTTTTCCATCGAAGAAAAGCTTTGCGAAAAGAATTTCGAAGAAACGCATTACCGCCAGACAGATGGACGGTATGTTGTGAAGCTACCATTTAAGACTGACTGCCCACTCGGTGAATCTCGTCATGCCGCAATAAGAGCTCTTCGTCGCATGGAAGCCAATTTCCTAAGGGACGAAGCTCTCAGCCGTCAATACAAAAGCTTCATTAAAGAGTTCATCGATCTTGTCCACATGGAGAAAGCGACCCACCCGCCATTACCTGGAAAGCATTATTATATGCCGCATCGAGCAGTCTTAAAAGACACCAGCACAACGACCAAGTTGAGGGTCGTCTTCAACGCGTCCTGTCGCACCACAACAGGATTCTCTTTCAATGATTCGGCCCACAATTGCAACCAGATCTGTATCTCGCCCTAATTAGAATGCGAACTTATCGATTATCGTGTAAATAAAAAGCATATCGATTTTCAACGCATCGTGTGGCGGAACTCACCAAACGAGGAAATCGAAGACTATCGCATCCTAACGGTCACATATGGCGTGGCATCATCTTCACATCTTGCAGTAAAATCAATTCAACAAGTAGCATTGGACGAAGGCAAAAACTGCCCCGAAGCAAAAGAGGTCATAATGAACCATTTTTACATGGACGACTTGTTGACAGGATCTTATGAAGAGAAGGATCTGCTTCGACTTCAAACAGAAGTAGCGTCCATTCTATCGAAAGGTGGTTTCAATTTGAGAAAATGGTCGTCGAACTCTCCGCTCATTGTCGATTCGATTCCTGAAGATGAACGTAAAGTCCTTCATCCATTGGATTTGTCGGAAGCAGATGGGGTGCGAACTTTAGGACTACAATGGATTCCATCTACAGACGATTTATCATTCTCTATTAAGATCCCGGAGGTAAGAACGTCAAAATTAACTAAGAGAATGCTACTTTCAGAAGCCGCGAAATTGTTTGATCCACTGGGCCTTCTCTCTCCAACCGCCATAATTCCGAAAATGATGTTCCAACGGCTTTGGAAACCAAAAGTGGATTGGGACGAACCAGTGCCTGATGACGTGCATTACCAATGGCTTAACTATACTGAACACATCTCTGAACTTGCCGCTATTAGAATCCCAAGATGGTTTGGCTGTGGGGTTCCTCAAACCGTGACTGATCTACATGGTTTCGCAGATGCGTCGCAAAACGCATACGCTGCCGCCGTTTATTCTCGCACTATCTTGCCAAATGGAGAAATCGTAGTACAGCTTCTCACTGCAAAAACCAGGGTCGCCCCACTGAAGACAACGACGGTTTCATTGCCCCGTTTGGAACTCTGTGCAGCCGCTTTGTGCGCAGCTTGTGAAGACAATACAACCGACTCTACAACCTTATATCCGACAAGTTTTTGGATGGACAGATTCGAGCATAACTCTGGCATGGATTCAGCAATTTCCTGGTAAGTGGACCACTTTTGTTGCTAATAGGGTCTCTCAAACACAGGAAACGATATCACCCCAAAATTGGTATCGTGTGCCGTCAGCACACAACCCGGCTGATTGTGCCACGCGAGGAATATTGCCAGAAAACTTGTCGGAGCATTCTCTTTGGTGGAACGGTCCATGTTGGATGAAATTACCTAGCTCATCTTGGCCTCCCCAGAAGATTTTTTCAACTAATCAGGATCAACGCTCGGAATCTGTCAATATTGCTACTTGCAACAACGTACAACCGCTATGGGACCTTCTGGATCGTTATTCATCGCTACGAAAACTTCAACGCATCACAGCATACGTCAAACAAGCTGTTAAAATTCGAAGAATCGAAGAAGCTCGCCCCTTTCGAAATCATCAACATCTGCATTTATATGAATTAGAAGAAGCTTTACAGTTTTGGGTACAACACACTCAAAACTTTTATTTCAATGATGACATCAATCGTCTAACGTTAAATAAACAAGTTTCACGTAATAGCAAGTTACTCAAACTCCACCCTTTTTTGGATGAAAAAGGCTTGCTGAGAGTTGGAGGAAGACTATCAAACGCAACACTGCAACCTGACAAAAAATACCCGATTTTACTACCTAAATCATCAAACCTCACTGCGCTTATCTGTGCCGACATTCATCACACAACATTACATGGAGGACCGCAATTGATGCAAGCAATTCTACAAAATCGGTTTTGGGTCATCGGAGCTAGAGGTGTGCTGAGAAAGATATCTCTATCTTGTGTCAAATGTCGAAAACAAACGCATCATCTTCGCCAGCAACTGATGGGAGATTTGCCTAGACCTCGTGTATCTGCTTGCCGACCATTTCTCAACAGCTGTGTAGACTTCGCTGGTCCTGTCCATCTGCGTTTATCAAAGGGACGTGGTACGAAATCGATGAAGGGATATGTTGCCGTATTCATTTGCATGGCAACAGGTGCTATGCATCTAGAATTGGCTAGTGATCTATCGGCGACGACATTCATTTCCGTATTCAGGTGTTTTGTGTCACGCCGGGGTCAATGCAAGGACCTTTACAGTGATAACGGTACCAACTTCACTGGCGCAGAGAAAGAACTCAACATAATGCTGTCTGAGGCATGTAAAGACAAGGCCCTAGCAGACTATCTTTCCGGTGATGGAACGAACTGGCACTTCAATCCCCCAGCAGCTCCGCATATGGGCGGTTATTGGGAGACCGCAGTGAAGCGCGTGAAATTTCACCTCCGTCGAACGCTGGGTGAAAATTTATTGACCTATGAAGAATTTTCAACAGTTCTAATTGAGATTGAAGCATGTGTCAATTCAAGGCCACTCTGTGCTCTTTCCTCCGACACTAATGACCTAGCTGCTCTTACACCTGGACATTTTTTGATAGGAGAGCCACTTAAAGCTATACCAGAACCTCATACGGAAAATTTAAGTGGAAGTCTTGTAACGCGATGGCATCATATTTCAAATCTCCGGCAGCATTTTTGGAGAAGATGGAGTGCGGAGTATTTAGTTCAACTCCAACAAAGAGCGAAGTGGACTAGGTCTTGCCCAAATCTCCAAGTGGGTGACCTGGTCTCAGTACGTGATGCGAACGTCCCCCCCACAAAATGGAAGCTCGGAAGGATCCTTACCGTTCACCCTGGTGACGACGGTAGAGTCGAAGACGAATATTAATAACCTTACAAAACAAAAACATATTATTTTTCTTATTTTTTGACCAAATTTGTATTTCAATTTGTTCCAAGGTGGGCAGAATGTTCAAGCCTTTGCCTTAGTATTGCTCGAACCTCAGAACAAAGAGGTTGTTCCAGCTCCTTTAATTATTTATTTAATAAATTTATATTATTTCATTTAAAAAAAAATCTGCTTTTTTCTGCCACATTTGGTTTTTTTCACTTATCTCGAAATAAGATAGTTTTGTCAGCTGCATTTCAGTTGTTGTGTTGACTTAAGCGTGAACGTTGCGTTTTGTGTCTTTATTGTAAAAGTAATCAGACGTGATTACTGGTGTCTAAAAAATAATTTCTGTGTGTAAATTTGTCTATTAATAATATCTTCAACAGTTACGTGCTTAATATTTTCAAAAAATTGTTTTTTTCATAAATTAAAATAAAATGGAACCGCAAGAAAAATGTTATCTCTGGCCTTAAAAAAACAGATCCATTTAAGTTGTACAGATTCCACACCTATAGAATACGAAGACAATACAAGTTTCCTAACTGCTAAGTTCTTTTTAGCAAGTTTGACTAAAAATATTATGAACAGCTAATTACCGTTATAAAATTAAAATTCAATATGCAAATAAAGTCAGTGTTATATCGGAAGACCAAAATTTTCACAGCGTAGGTATGAGAACAAGAAAAAGATGAATGTTGTTCAAAAACAAGAGCAGAATATTGGGACAAGAGCAGTGTCCTAATAAACAACAGAACAACGCGACGTAGGCAACGTCCTTAAGAGCAAACAACACGAGCAACAACCAACAACATGAGCATAGAGCAATAAAACACATCATCGATGAGCTGTACTTGCGAACCGAGATCGTCGTCAACAACTTACTCGAGAGCAAGCCACACCCATTTCCATAGTGCCTCGATGAGCGGTACTTGCGGACCCAGAACGATAGAGCTGAACATCTGGCATGGGGTGATATAAGCCACTCCCTTTTTCATATCGTCTCGATAAGCGGTACTTGCGACCGAGAAGAGGACACTGTGCAGCTGCGTACGAACGTACGGTAAACAAGCAACAGGCTGTTGCTTGCATCGAAATCAAATTTCATTATTCATTGTGCTTTTGTAGAATACAGTCCACTACTTTTCTTTTAAATAAAGTTTTATATTTTAAAGTATATGAGCATTTAATTTCCTTATTCTAACATTCTGATCCTTCGAGCCAAATAAAGGATAGAGCTGTGCTAAGGGCTGTGCATAGAGCTGTTTTGGGCTATGAGCTGAGCTAAGGAGCGTAAGATAGAGCTGTTTTTGGGCTATGAGCAAGGAGCATAAGATCGAGCAGTTAGAGCGGTGCATATAGAGCTGTTTTCGGGCTATGAGCAAGGAGCATAAGATCGAGCAGTTGGAGCGGTGAATTTTTTCTGAGCAGTACATTTAAGAGCAGACACTTTGTACATTAACTTAAAATTAGTGCGCTTCAGAGCAGACACTTTGTACATTAACTTAAAATCAGTGCGCTTCAGAGCAGACACTTTGTACATTAACATTTTAAATCAGTGCGCTTATAGCAGACACCTCGTGCTTAAATCTTAAATCAGTGCGTTAAGAGCAGACACTTTATACTTCAAAATCTTTAATCAGTGCTTTAAGAGCTCACCTCGTGCTTAAGAATTTAAGGTAAGTGCACAAAAATTGTTTTCATTCCAATTCCGTTCACGGTTGTTTTAGTCTCCGAGGGGTCGACCCGGACTTTTAGCATCCGTTGACGGTCTTACGGGCAAGGAATTTAACAATTCTACAAACATGGGCGATTGGGCACGTAGAGATGGCTTTCGTGCTTCACTCAACACAACAGTGTGTTATGTTTGCGGAGCTACACAACAAACACAACAAGAGCTAGAACCAATGCAATGGTAGCGCAAGTTAATCGCCATCAAGAAACGGAAGAGCAGAAGAGCAGAGCTGAAATATAGCAGCTAACACCTATGTCATCGAGCGAAGAACCCATGAGCATGGGGACAATAGATGACTTTTCAACAACGAGAGCTTTACTAGCGACGGCTAGAATGAATGTGAGCAATGGAGCAGGGCAGACATCGGAAGCACGAGCGCTTTTGGAGTATTGGCTGACCGTAGTGACATACGGGATGACATCAAGCGGATTCAACGCTGTACGAGCTATGCAGCAATGTGCTTACGACAACAAGCATACACACCCTAGAGCGTATGAGGCAATTTGTCACAATTTCTATGTCGACGACATGCTTACCGGAGCAGACGATGAAGAGCAGGCTATCTCGTTGGGCAAGGAGATAATTTCATCACTTGGTAAGGGCGGCTTTACACTGGACAAATTTGCATCGTCGAATGAGCGAGTGCTTGTAGAGCTGGGCAGGAAGGAAGACATCCGAAAAGAGCTAATTTTCACACCAGAGCACGAAACATCGGTATTGGGCCTTGGCTGGGACTCGATCACAGATCAAATATTCGTTAGAGTATCTCCAGGGCAGGAGATTGCCAAGCTGACGAAGAGAGCAGTAGTTAGCGCCGTAGCGAAACTTTATGATCCGAATGGATACCTGGCGCCAGTCATCATTTGTGCCAAAATGCTAATTCAAGACCTCTGGCGGTCAGGAATCCAATGGGACGAGATCATACCGGACGAATTAGCTTCTGTTTGGAGGAGCTTCAACGAGCAAATGACCCACCTGACCTTCATTAGGGTTCCGAGGTTGTGAGTGCAAGTATGCAGCTGCATGGTTTTGCAGACGCATCAGCAAGAGCATATGGAGCAGTCATCTACATGAGAGCAGTTTCGGAGGACGGAAGCATCAGCTGTGTCATCGTCGCTTCGAAAACACGAGTGGCACCACTCAAGACCATCACCATTCCCAAATTAGAGCTGTGTGGGGCACTTCTCTTGAGCAAACTCATGAATCAGGTGGTAAGTGCAACAAAATTTAAAGAAGTACCAAGAACATATTGGGCCGATTCAATGGTCGTTTTACATTGGATCACGAAGGCACCATTTGAGTTGAAACCCTTCATAGCGAATAGGGTTTGTGCGATACAAGAGCAGAGCGAAGGCAGACCTTGGAGACATGTTGCCTCTGAGGACAATGCGGCAGATTTGGCGTCGCGAGGGCTCGCAGCGGAGGGGCTGCGTAATTCAGAGCTGTGGTGGAGCGGGCCACATTGGTTAAGTAAACCAGAACATCACTGGCCAAAGGAGAAGCCAGAATTGAGCACACGGGACCGTGTCAAGATCAACACAGGCGTGAAATGGGTGGCAGCGAACTTCACATCCATTAGAGCATACGAGCTGAAAATAGACGACCAGAGCTTACTAGAGCACAAATCGACATTGCAGAGCATTCTACGAATCACGACACACGTCCTCAGGTTCGTTCAAAACATTCTCAAGAGAAGAAAAGGTAAAATTTTTCCTTTACAAATTGAGCGTACAACATCATTGGACTACTGGGTACGAGCAGCCCAGCGAGCAACTTACAAGCAAGAGATATGGCTAATCGAAGAGCGTCGTTCAATGGATGTCTCGAGCAGCATTGCAACGTTGAGTCCTTTCCTGGATGGAAATGGGATTCTAAGAGTCAGAGGGCGACTCCAAGAGAGCGAACTGGAGTACGACCATATCCATCAAATGATCGTACCACCGAAGAGCAGACTTAGTATTTTGCTAATGAGGGAAGCGCATTTTCGTACGCTTCATGGCGGTGTCCAGTTGTGCATGCAATTTCTGAGGCAGAAATTCTGGATTCCATCACTACGTCGGGAATTGAAATCATACATATCTAAGTGCAAGATATGTTTCCGACAACGACAACAAACAGCTGAGCAACTTATGGGCAGTCTTCCCAGAGAGCGGGTTCTACCAACAAGACCATTCAGACACAGCGGCGTGGACTATGCTGGACCGGTGCAGATAAAGGCAAGGGCAGGCAGATCCAAAATCATTGAGAAGGGCTATGTAGCCGTATTTGTCTGTATGGTGACAAGGGCAATACACTTAGAGCTGGTAAGTAACCTAACGACAGAAGCTTTTCTTGCTGCATTCAACAGGTTCACTGGAAGAAGGGGCAGCTGTTCAGTCCTGTGGAGCGACAATGCGACAACGTTTGTCGGTGCTGACAAGACGCTGAGAGCTAATGGGGTGCGTTGGCAAGACACCCTTCCGATTGAGCAAATAAGAGCTATGGGCACGGAGTGGAAGTTCATCACTCCAGGAGCGCCGCATACAGGCGGCATGTGGGAGGCAGGGGTCAAGTCGATGAAGCACCACCTGCGAAGAGTAATCGGAAAGCAAATACTCACCTTCGAGAACCTGGCAACCACACTTGTGCAGATCGAGGCCTGCTTAAATTCGAGGCCACTCACAGCCTTGACAGATGACCCAACGGACTTGAGCGCATTGACACCGGGGCATTTTCTCATCGGGGAGCAGATTGTGCAGCCACTCTCAACAGATCTTTCTGCTGTACCTCAGAATCGGCTGAAGGCTTGGGCAATGAGCAACCAGATGCAGCAGCATTTTTGGAAGCGATGGAGCAAGGAGTACATCCATTCGCTGCAACAACGTCCCAAATGGAACAAGGAGCGAGAGAACGTGAAGGTGGGCGATTTAGTTCTCATCAAGCAAGAGAATTTGCCACCAACGTTGTGGCTCCTCGGAAGAATGACATCTGTTCGTTCAGGGCACGACGGACTTGTAAGGAGCGCAGAAGTCAAGACAGAGCATTCAACATTTATGAGACCAATCCAGAAATTGTGTGTTCTTCCCATGGATGAGAGCGATATTCCCAATTGAAGCCTATGGTTCAATTGGGGGGGGGGGGAATGTTCAAAAACAAGAGCAGAATATTGGGACAAGAGCAGTGTCCTAATAAACAACAGAACAACGCGACGTAGGCAACGTCCTTAAGAGCAAACAACACGAGCAACAACCAACAACATGAGCATAGAGCAATAAAACACATCATCGATGAGCGGTACTTGCGAACCGAGATCGTCGTCAACAACTTACTCGAGAGCAAGCCACACCCATTTCCATAGTGCCTCGATGAGCGGTACTTGCGGACCCAGAACGATAGAGCTGAACATCTGGCATGGGGTGATATAAGCCACTCCCTTTTTCATATCGTCTCGATAAGCGGTACTTGCGACCGAGAAGAGGACACTGTGCAGCTGCGTACGAACGTACGGTAAACAAGCAACAGGCTGTTGCTTGCATCGAAATCAAATTTCATTATTCATTGTGCTTTTGTAGAATACAGTCCACTACTTTTCTTTTAAATAAAGTTTTATATTTTAAAGTATGTATATGAGCATTTAATTTCCTTATTCTAACAAATGTGTTACAAGTTTCTTGACACCATTTATTAACAAAACAAACACCCAATAACCTTAACATTTAATTATTATTTAAAAGATGAAAACAAAGCGCCAGAAATTGTGGAGGACCAAGAATTACGCAACATAACTTAACAACTAAAATGGATGAATATTTCGGTGATGATGACTCGATTTGTGACCCTGATTTTGTTCCTGTTGCTCTCGTAAACGTAAGTAGTGCGAGTCTGATATTTCTTTTGAAACAAAAGCCGCTGGTCAGCAGGTGGAGCAAAACCTGTTGCTGGGAGATTGTGAACCTTTTTCGGAAAATGAAAACGCCAGCACAAGACAATCGAAAAAGATGCGCAAAGAAAAAAGGAACTCTGGTAAAAGTTACATATCTACAGCTGGAAAAATAGTACATGAACTAAAAATACGCAAATAAGATAACTGCCGCAACAAATGTAAGGACAAAATTTCAGATGAAAACGAACAGCTTATTTTTAAAACATATTGGAAACTTGGTTCTTAGGAGCTGCGACAATTGTTTGCCTCTGGATTGATTTCGGTTGATGAAACTAGGTCTCCAAGAAAAGACAAGAGCCTTACTAATCCTACTTACTAATTTGTGAATCGGAACAGTTTATAAAAACAGTCGTTAAGAAAAAGCTGGAAGGTCTTGGAGCATTTAAAAATGGTGATATGTGTGGAAAGCATTCTGGTCCAAAAAGACTTCCTACTGAAAAAGAAAATGAAATAATATCATTTATTAACAGTTTCCCGTCTTACGAGTCTTATTATACTAGAAGAGACACTTCTAAAAGATATTTGTCAACGGACTTATCAATCGCTCAATTATTTCGGCTTTATTCAGAAAAATATGAGCCATGTTCTCTTTCGAAGTTTTCAAATATTTTCAACACTTTTAATTTAAAATTTAAAAAATCGAAATAAGACAATTGCCACAAGTGTGAAGTTATTAAAATGAAAATTAATGTCGCTTCAGGCGAGGAACGTGAGAATCTTATAAAAGAACAAGCCAATCAATGTTATATATGGCATGAGGCGGCAATTGGAAATCGAGGTGGAAATGAAATTTCCTCGTGTGTTTTCAAACACCTTCAAGACCTTCCATTGGACACTAAAGGTGCGGGGAAATAACTCCACGGGAACTAACTCTACTGAGGGATTTACTTCCCACCAAGTGAGAACTTACTCCACTTTTGTAAAGTGTAGTTAGTTCCCATGTACGGTGAGAACTTAGTTCACTTTCTAATGGGAATTAAGTTCACGCATTTATACATGGCGCAGGGAAACTGGTCGGGAAGTTAGAAGTCCCGAAAATGGGACCACTATGGTGGGTCATTCGTGTATACATACATAACTACAACCCCAAAATGTCTTATAAATAAATAAGATCATTTTTATTTACTACCTATTTGTCGACAAAATGGATAGAGCAATTCATTTTCAAAGCTGTTGCCGTTTCCTCTAATTTGGAAAAGCATGCTAGTGTCTGGAAAGCACTGCTGCACTGCAATGATTCATTTTGAGTATCTTTTTTCACCTTGGTCTGAGGATGATGACTATCTGTAACACTCAAATCAATTTGGTTTGATTGGGAGCGAAGCGAGCGGAAAAAATTTTGCCCAAAAGAGAATCAATTTGGGGTGTGAAAATAAAAAAATTCGCGCGCTTGCAATTTTTGGTTTAAGCTCCAAATCCTTAACAATACATTTTTTTAAACCATTTGAGAGGGATTGTAGAGTTAATAGAGTCAGTAAAAAAATGTCTTTCTGATGGAACTTTAAATGTTATTCAAATAGCTCAGTTATTTAAGGGGACAAAAAGATGCAACAAGATGAAACTGGGTTCAAGTACAGTGTGCTTGTAGAATGCCCTACTCTCACCGAACACCAAACTTCAGAAGAATGTTTGCATTGGAAAAAGTTTTCTTTATGTCACATAAACTTACAGCATGCGGTATATTTCAATCGTTATATACCGTTTTAGAAAATGTTTAAAGTAATGAATCACCATATAGGAGGTCAGATTCTTAAAAATGGGTTTCCGAATGACTAAGTTTCTCAATATTTTTGTACATGCGATTTTTTTAAATTATTTTCAGTCTTGAAAACTGAACTTCGGAATGACTTCGTTGTATACTTGAATTCTTCTTTTAAATTTTTCTCAATTAAAGTGGCAGATAATTTCAAATTTGAAGGGAACTAGATCCACTAATTTTTTGAAGAATTTATTTCCCACTGCACATGGGAACTAACTACACTTTACAAAAGTGGAGTAAGTTCTCACTTGGTGGGAAGTAAATCCCTCAGTGGAGTTAGTTCCCGTGGAGTTATTTCCCCGCACTGACACTAAACACGTTATCACTTATCCTGTACAGTGAATGTTGCCCAGGACAAAATAAAAATTCGTTTATAGCTTCAATGTTTGCAACTTTTTTGCAACTTGACACAAACCTGGAAACCATTGACCATAAATTCCTTTTGCCCGGACATACTCATATGGAATGCGACGTGGACCATGCCGTTATCGAAAAAAAAACACACAACAGTGAAAATTCACCATCCTCGTGATTGGTATCAATTCGTTAGAACTGTGGGCGTCAAACACAAATTTCTCGCTCAGGAAATGAACCAAGACCTGATTTATAATATCTCAGCTGTTTCTAAAGAAAAATTTTTGTGACGTAAGGTTGACAATGATGGCCAGAAACTTTGTTGGCAAAATATAAAGTGGATGAGGTTCACGAAGGAGTTTGGAAGTGTTTATTTCAAGACTTCGCTCAGCGCTACAGAAGAGTTTAGGACGCTGAACATAAAACGCCATGACTTTAACTCAATAAGAATTAATGATTTAAATAAATGTTATCTCACTCCACTTGAAATAAATGAGAAGAAAAAACAAGACTTACTGGACATGCTTTTGCCATCCTTTTTATGAAAACCTAAATACTAATACCAAAGTTGGAGAATTTCATCCGGATTTAACTGAAGCTAACGAAGATGAAGCCTAATGCTCGACCATATTGTATTAGTTCCAGTTCCTGTATTTCTTAATTTCGCAATTGCATTGAATTTTGGAACTTTTTTTTTTCTTTTTATCATACACTAGCAGTTGCTGTTGAATTTTGTTGCGAAAGTTATTGTAAAATTGCATTGAGGTCAACTCTCCCTTAGTCGTAATTGTCTTAAACTTGAAAAATTTGAGCATTTCTTATGATTCCCTTCAGTTTTTCATAATTAAAGTATTCCCTTGGTCGAACTCTCTCTAATTCTAATATCTCTCTTACTCCAACACGTTTTTTTACGTCTTCATCGTTTTTCCTTTTTCCTTAAGTCAATTTCTTTCCTGTTTCTGAAAAAAAAAATTTCTGAGGAAATTTTTTGGTTAAGAAATATATAAAATGATATTGTTTAAACACAATAATCTGCACCACCTAACAACATCTCACTGAGATCTCGATGTCACCTTGACTGAGGCAAAATCATTTGGTGGAACATAATTCTCAGTTATCATTGAGATATAATGGTTACCTTACCAATTGTTGTTGCACATATGTCAGCCACATCAAAATAGCTGAGTGAGAAATCGAATCCAAAATAATTTCATCTCAGAGATCTCAGAAAAAATCTCAGTTCTCAGCTGTGATTTTTTGTTCCACTTAAAAAATCTCTGAGATCTCTGAGATCTCAGTGAGATGTTGTAAGGTGGAACTGGCCTATTTTATATCGTTTGCTTGGCCAGCCTGCCTTAAGTGTGAAACAGCCAACATATTATTTTTCGTTCTCATCTTTCTATCTTCTATGTTGTAATTGAATTGAAAAGCGACAACAGCGCGCGGGGTAGCGCTATGACAGCCATTGCTACTGAATGCGAAAAATAGTAACACTATGTCCACCTATACACACTCGTATTGTTTTTTGTTGGAATTCTGGTACTTTAATTCTAAAATCAGTTGGTGCTGAGCAGTGCACAGTGCACACTGCACAGTAATTTGTTCAACACATACCAAGAAAAATTAATATTTTTTTTGCCGTTTTTTCCACTTTTTCCACTGATTCTTCGCTTATATCGCCTAATGTTATATAGCCTTAGGCCTTCTATAATAAATAAACTATTCAACACAAAATAACTGTTCAATTTGATTAAGCACTTCCTGAGATCAGCGGGTTCAAGCAAACAACAGAAGCCTTCAAAAAAGAATATTTTTTGCCGTTTTTGCAATTATTTTAACTGACGCTTCGCTCCTATTGGTAGCAGCGTAGTATTATATAACTTCTAGCCTTCCTCGATAAATCCACCATTCGACACAAAAAGAATTGTTCGATTTAACTGAGCAGTTTCTGAGATAAGCGCATTAAAACGCAGAAAAATAAATTTTTTCCGTTTTTTTTCACATTTTCCACAGATTCTTCGCTCCTATTGAGCGCAGCTTAATTTTAAGTAGCCTAAAGCCTTCCTCAATGAATGGTATATCCAACACAAAAAGAATTTTACAATTCGAACCAGTAATTCCAGAGATTAGCGCGTTCAAACGAACAAACTCTTCAGCTTTATATTGTATTGTATTGTTTACCGTTTTTTCCACATTTTCCACAGATTCTTCGCTCCTATTGGTCACAGCTTAATGTTCAATAGCCTAAGTCCTTCCTTAATAAATGAACTATTCAACACAAAGAGAATTGTTCGATTTGATTTAGTAGTTCCTGAGATAAGCGTGTTAAAACGCAGAAAAATTAATATTTTTTGCCGTTTTTTCCACATTTTCAACAGATTCTTCGCTGCTATTGGTCGCAGCTTAATGTTAAGTAGCCTTAAGCCTTCCTCGAAAGAAAGAAAGAATTATACCATTCGAACCAGTAGTTCCTGAGATTACCGCGTTCAAACGAACAAACTCTTCAGCTTTATATATTAGCATGGATATGGATTTAACTAATTTTTATTTATTAATGTATTTTTGTTACTGATCGAAAAAAGTTTTTTTTTTTTAACTTAAAAAATAAATTGTTTATTTAACCTTATGTCTATTTATTTTAACATATCGGATTCTACATAAAACCTTAAATCCACTTAAGAAACATTTTTGTTTCTTATAGATTTTATAGAATAATTTATGTTACCTAAGACGTTTAATTTTTTGAATTTGATTTTTTCATAACATCTTAAGTAGGAAAATGTATTTTTTTCTACTTTCCTACCATCCCCGAAAAAGGTAGAAATGTTTAATAATATCCTCGTTTTACAGTCTTGCACAAAAAAAAAATGAATTATAATTAATAAACATTTAGATAAAAATCCATTTTTCTCGAAATCACGTTTTCGACATAAGCTACTCTGTCTTATTGCCACAGCTTTAATCATTGTGTGATGGGTAATGCCCGGCCTAGCTGGTAAAAGTGCATTCACAAAGATAATACAAACAACTGACTTAAAAAAAGTCACATCATTGCATAGGTAATCATAGCAAGAAGCGCAACAATTTCTCCATCTACCACTACTCAAATCAATTCAAAAACTTACCCATGCCTATCCGGGCGGCATTTCTTTTCTTTAAAACATTCACTAATATCTTTCTATGCTTTTGTATTGTAGCTTGTATTTTTACAACCAAATCATTCTAGTTCCATTCATCCATATCACTCCGTTCAACACCCTCTAAACTCGATTCTATTCATTCTATGGTCGCATTTGGATCTGAACCCCTTTAATGTATTTATTTAATTAATTTGCAATCACCCGATGTTTTCCTCTCCAATTGCATTATATAATTATAAAAAAAAAAACAACAAAAAACCAAACAAGCAAATCATTGTTAACAAGTTGATGAATTACACAGTACCTTCAGATGGAGTTCCAAATTATCCACACACATATCTCTATCATTATTTTCAGATCTATGCAGTGTTCATATGACTTTTTTCTTAAAAAAAAAACAACAACAACAAAACATTTCCAATACAATCAAAATAAATAACATCGTTCCGTCGTTTTGTGTAGCTGTTTTGTCCGTTTCCGCTGATTTAATCATCGATCCCTCACAATCACAAGTTTCAAATTTAATCAACTTTAACATTTGAACGTCACCTCACCGAGTCTTCTGTTGCTTACAGTTACAGTAAATATATTAGTGAACGTTACACATTACACTACACGTTAACATCATCATTTTCACTTCTGTAAAAAAAACAGCAGAAAGAACCAAACATTCAACTTTTAACCATAAAATATGCATTGCATTTACATACCGCCCGACTCATCTCACCACAGTAGTACAGTTAGGTGATAAAAAGACCGTACACCAAATGTTATAGAATAAAGTTCTTTTGTCATACAACAAAAGTCTTTTTTTTTATTGTATGTTAGATTCTTGTTCGGTTTGCATCACTGCGCTCATGGATATGGGATATTAAAGAAAAAAAAAAACAGCACTGACGAGAATGGGAATAAGGAATTCAAATGAAGAAGAAAAAAAAAAACAAAAACATTTAATTATTCTTACAGATTTTTGGACAGGCGGAGAATTTGATAGGAAATGGATGTGTGAGTATGAGATTCGAAGAAAGTAATAAATACTAAAAATTAATTCAAAAATTCTATTGTTTGCGAACACATCAACATTCTGATTGTGAAAATCACACACATCATCGTCCTTTTCCACAATATGGAGAAGCACAGTGGGGCAGCATAAGATTTAATAAACAGTATTTCAGTCGTTTTCTTTTTTTTCAAGAAACTGGCTTCACATTTCAGTTGGGAGGATATTTGAAGAAAAAAAGATTACTACAGTGTCAAAGAATCTTACCAAAGGCGATATAGAACATCAAACTTCAAAGAAAATTATATACAGGGTGGCTGATGAATATTGCTACATTAAGAAACTCAAATAACTTTTTTTCATTCATTTTAATTTTGTTCATATTAAAGTTCATTAAATTTTAATAAATATAGCTTAGTCAATTTTAAAAATAATGGCGCAAAATTATAGTCCGCTAAAGAACAACTTTAGTGTGATACTAGCTTAATATGACGTTTGAGTCATGGCTGAAATGTAATTTTAAGCTAGCATCACAATAAAGTCATTAGCGGACTATAATTTTGCGCCAATGGATTTTAAATGTCCTCCCCGCTCGTTGATGCATGTGCGACATCGAACCAAAAAGTTGTTCATTACTGCTTGGAGAGTTGACACTGAAAAAGCCGGAATTGTTTCTTGAATGGCTTGATTTCATTCAAATTTGTTGGTTTTGACTTGTAGACTTCCTGTTTGCAATAACCCCACAAAAACAAATCAGGTGCAGTAAGGTCAAGTGACCTGGGGGGGTTTTGAAATAATATTTCAGGGAATTTAATCTTGAACGTTATAAATTTTACTGAGGAATGAAAAATATTTTATAAACATAAAAAACATAAAAGTATGTTCATACAAAAAACTAGGTTTACAGTAGAAAGCTCAAGTAGTGAATTACATACCTACACTAGTCAAAACAATTAAGGGAACACTTGAAAAAACTCAAAAATGGAGTGGTTTTTTATAAGGCTGTATCTCAGTAGAAAAAAGTCGGATTGAAGTGAAATAAAAAGTTTTTCAAAGGTTATAACTTTTTCTTTTCAAATTATTTTGGGTTAGGAAAGTACCGTCAGTGGTTTTCGCTTGAGCGTAAAAAATTTTCAATCAATTTCAAAATCGAAAAAAAATAAACTTTGATTTGTCATAAAATGAGCGGAAATTTTGTTTCAATCCAACCAATCTAAGATTCAATTTGACAATTTTGTTGGCTATAATTCACTCTTTGGCTCAGATCGCTACAATTTTTTTTTCTGATCAAAAAATGGGTTTACATGCAAAACACACAATTTTGACTTTTGATCCTAATAACTCTGCTAAATATTGACTTACAAAAAAAAATATAGGCAGATTTGAAAAATTTATTAAATTTTCTACACAAAAACATTTTGAAAAAAATAAAAATATTGATTTTTTCAATCTTTTCTATCAATTTAAAAAAAAGGTCCGAAATACGCATTTTCCAACTTTTTCATAAAAACTACCGTTATTTTGTGGTTTTCAGTGATACAACTAAGGGTGCTTTCATAAATGCATGGTTGCGAAAGTCTGACGCATGCATGTTGTTCATAAATGCAAATGATAAAAGTCAGATGTTCATAAAAGCAAAACGCAAATATTTGCAGCGCAAATGTGCAACTACAAGAAATCACATGCACACTGAATTTCTTTCTGAATAAAAGAGACAGGTATATAGTATCATAAATGCAGTGTAAAACACATGCGCAAGTATTTTTGTCTGACGTTAATATGATTGCAAATGATCGCATGTAAGCAAAGCAACCATGCATTTATGAAAGCACCCTAATCTGAGGCTTAATTATTAAAGCTCATAAAATTTCCTTGATTTTGGTGAAAATTTCACATCAATACGATTACCGTTCCTCTGTTTCGATCAATCAAACTTACAAAACACTTTTTTTTCAATTTTAAGGAAAGTTTTTTTTTTTTTGTTAATTTTTCTGTTCTTTTGAATTTGTTTATTTTTTTTACTTTTTTTATTTTTTCATTATCATTATGACTCTACGAGCCGGAGCATTATTTTCCATTCACTCTACATGAACCAACCATCTAAGTCGTTACACCTTAACTTTTTTGACTAAGTCAATGTCGCTGAACAGCTCGTACAGTTCTTGATTGAATCTTCGTCTGCATTCTCCATTTATGCAGACAGGACCAAAAATCACTCCAAGAATTTGTCTCTAAGTCCAAAAAGCAGCGATTTGCAAGAGTGATTCTTCGTTTGATTTCAGCGTTTGTATTGTTGCTTGAGCTGATAGTGGATCGTAGGTAGACGAAGTCCTTAACTCAAAGTTAAATCTGTCTATGTTTATGTTGGTTGTCCTTTTTTGTTGACAGTATTAACTTTATCTTGCCCTCGTTAACCGCTAGACCCATCTTCCTGGCCTCCGTCTGAAGACTCACAAACGCTCCACTGACATCACGATGTGTTCTTCCATTTATGTCAATGTGGTCTGCGTATCCTAGTAGCTAGACGGACTTTTGAAAGATTGTGCTTCTGGTGTTGACGTTGGAGTTTTGCACAATCTTTTCAAGAATGATGTTGAAGAAATAGCAAGACAGCGCATCGCCTTGTCTAAAACTTTTTTTGACATCAAATGCGTCCGTTAGGTTTTTTCCGACCATGATGGAACAGCGTGAGTTTTCCATTGTCATCTTACATAGACGGACGAGTTTTTCTGGGATGCCAAAACTAGACGCCACAGACGCTGTCATACGCGGCCTTGAAATCGATGAATGAATGCATCGATGATGAATCCTTCTGCCCCCAAATTGAATGGTTCTGTATTCCTGGCGGAGTTTTGGTCGTCATCACCATTATACAGCTTCGATAATTATTAAAAAGTAGAAAAGAACAGATGGCGTTCTGAATGGGTTCTGGAATGGATGAGTTCAAGTCAACATTTTGTGATGAAGATTCTTTTAAGGCCGTCTTCACACGAAAATTATTTTTTAATATAAATCGTAAAACTGAGAGGACACCGAAAAAGAGGACAAATCGCTTTTTTAGAGAAAAGTCACCGGACAAAAGTTTTTTAAGTTAAAAAGAGGACATGTCCTCCATAAAGAGGACGCCTGGTCAGCCTATTCACAGGGTAACAATCATTCATCTTGAATTTGTCAATTATTTGTTCCGTGTATTTCTGTTGGTCAAGTGTAATTGTTCCTTGTTTCTTGTCCCGAGTGATTCTCATCCCGATGCAATTACTTGCTTCTTCCAAATCTTTCATATTGAAATTCTTCGTCAAATTGGATTTGAGTTGGTTTGTGCAACAGTACACAGAATAAAAGGTATATTGCGCATCTGTCAGAAACCAAAATGACAGAAATGAGAAAAGGCACAAAAAGAAATGCCAAAAATTTCAGAGCCCACGTCAAATTCGTCAAGGGAAAAAAAAGTCTGATATTTTTACTAAATTGACGTTTATGAGTCAACAAGACGAAAGTAATCAGAATTACTCATTTTTAACATTTTATAGATATTATAAATATAATTTTTTTTATTTGCTTTCAGAAACTAAAAATCCGACCTGCAGATGTATCCAGAAAATCAGAAACCGTGCGTGAAGTGGAAGTTTTTAGCTATGGGAGTAAGGTGAATAATACGAACATTCACGTTCGTGGCGACGACGACGTGTTTAATTTTTCCAAAGAAACTCGCCAGTCGCCAACAGAGCCTGAATCCGAATATTCTGTCGGATAGTTGCTTTGCATGCGACATAATTGTGGATGTGGAGCATTTGGATATGGGCGCTGCCGCTATCTCGAATCGCAATTGTGGATGTGGAGCGTTTGGATATGGGCGCTGCCGCTGTCTCGAATCGCAAGAAAACGTATCACTGTCGAGGGTGGCGGCTGTTCGTGGTTTCAGTATAAATTTGATTTGAATAGTAAGAAGAATGACGATGATCTAACGTTTGGAAAAGAAAATGCCAAATCGTCATCGATGCAACTTCACTTGAAATTCTCGCTGGGTTTTCTCAAAAAACCCTCGTTTGTCCAAGTATATGTGTCGTTTTCCGTATTCACAATCTCTTTTGGAACTTTCAATTCTTGACTATTAATTTTTTTGCATATCTAACCTGCCAACTGCTCCAAGCCATCATATTGCAAAATCTCCAACTCATCAACAGGCTCTTCTCGCTGATCTGTATCTGTACTTGAACTTTCCAAGTCCGGGGTATCGTCAATAATAGTGTTTCCTGCAAAAACACTACAAAAATGTAAATTTTTAAATTTGAATGTTTATTGAAAAACAATCTTACCACTTGTTGAGAGACTCCCTTCATTTCGCCGATATGTATATTCGAGTCGGTCAGGATGGTCATATAGGCTACCATTCCGACGAATCACCCCAAAAAAATTCTAGAACACATCCCGATTTAACCGGTAGGTCAGAAGGTATGAGAATTGAAATTTGCTTTTGAGATCATTATATAGCAACATTAGAGCTTTGTTGGATATCAAGATGCCTTCAAGAAAATAAGTAAGGGTTACATAAAGCATATAGGATTTTGTGACGAATTACCTACCCTTTTGGAATGGCAAAAGTGTTGTTTTTGTATTTACTCTCATTTCAGAAATTGTTTCTGACATGGTTTTGACGATTCCTAGCTGCAGATCTATAGAAAGTCCATATCCATGGACACGCTCCCGGCTGTCTTGATGCGGCACTCGAACATTGAAACAGTCGAACCAATCGTTAAAGTATTAATTTATTTTTATAAAAAATGATTACGAAAAATCGTAAAATTGGGATTGTTTTTTTATTCCGATTATTTTTTTCAGTGTATCAATAACTTTTTATCTTTGAGTGATGAATATGAAAGAAAATATGTTCCTCTATGATTTGACCACGATTTGGATACTTAAAAAGCTATAGTATATATATTTTTTGGCAAAACAAAATGGTCTACAGTCGTAGACCACGCGACCACTCGTGTCTCTTTTAACCACGCGCCCACTGGAGGGTTAACCTACACATTTGTTGTTTTGTTTTTAGTTTCTTTAAAGTGTGTTTAAATACAAACTTGTTTGAAAAATTCCGAACATTCTAAGAAATGTTCAGAATTCAACACGCCTAGACTTCCAGCACGCATTAATGCCTTGGCAACGGTGTGCAAATACATATATCTTATTGGATTCGTTATCAGGATCTTTAAAATAAGGTTTTTGAACACTAATGTCTAGCTCTCGCAGCAAACCTTGGTTTGATCCCCCAAGATCACATACCGTAGCGACCACACTGAGACCACAGTTTTGCACAACTCTTATAATAGTCACCAACACCGACTTTGTCATCTTCTGATCGAAATCATAATATATGACCTGCTTCCATTTGCCAAATAATCCACGAATCATTGCTACTTCGACATATTTGGCAGCCCTCAAAGTTTCGTCGTTCTTCCTGTCATAACAAATTTTTTCTTTTACCTTCATTTCGTCAAAACTTAGGACGACAATTTTGTTCATTGGTTTCAAATCCATCTTCTTAACGATATCCATAACCCAATCAATCACTCCTGGCAACAATTGAATTTTTGCACACCATTTTAGGAGTGTTATAACTGCCGGATATGGGTAACCCTTTCTGAGCAGGAGACGATATGCCCTAGAACCTGCGCTATGTATAGCTATGGCATTGGATATGTCCTCCTGGGACCATCTCACTCGCTTTTTGGGGCATTCCATTTTCCGAAGCATTCCCGGAGTAAAATTTTTTGGAAAATTTTTAGTGATATCCGAATTTTTTGTTTGGGTCTCTTTGTTATATGTTCTTTAAATAAATAGTTGAACAAATTGTACGTTAGAAACTGTACTTTATTGAACGTGAATTATACAAAAATTACAAATAAAGGGCTTTTTGTTCTTAGGGTTGTTAAAAAAGTATATCAGTATATCAGTTTGTAAAAATAGAAAAATATGTATAAAACTTATGTATAATTAATCCAAGAATATTTCCTACAGATAAATTTGTGTTGTTGTGTTTTGTTGAAGGGAATGTCCTTTGGTGCTGATGAGGATGTTGAAAAATTGCTCACAATACAGCAATTAAGATAGTGGCTTTGTGTCTGTGTGGTGATAAAATGTATGTGAGTGATTTGAGTATGCCCCGTATAATATTATAATAATACACTATCGGAATAATAGGTACCTACACTATCTTTTTAAATAAATTTTTTTTTTTAATTTTATTTTCATTTTCCAAAATTTTAAATCTTTTATCAATTACCTTAATGCATTAAACAGCAAAAAAAAATGTTTTATCCTTTAATTTATCCGATAGTGATTTTTAATAAACTTACTCGAAATGTGTTTCAATTGCTTCATTCTGCATTCCGGGTTGTTTATGCCCAAATCCAGTGGTACCATCATCAAAGCGAAACAAAACGTTGCTTTTTTCAAAAGCTGGTTTCAGTATCAACTGCTGTGCAGATGACGATGGTCTGAAAGTAGAAAGAGGTAAGTAATGGAATAAGGGTTTTGATAAAATTCTTACCTTGGAACTAAGGTTGGCAAATTTTGGCTTTGCGTTTGGCTTTAGTTGGCAAGTGTGAAGGTTGCAGATGACGATGGTCTGAAAGAAGAAAGAGGTAAGTAATTGAATAAGGGTTTTGATAAATTTCTTGCCTTGGAACGAAGGTTGGCAAATTTTGGGTTTGGCTTTGGTTGCCGAGTATGGTGCGCTGCCGTAGAGATGATAGCCTAAAAGAACACAGAGTTTAATATATTGTGGATTTGTTAACTAAAGAATTCTTGCTTATTTTGAAAAATTAGAACTTCTTTTTGAAGCGCAACATCGTGTATTGCAAGCAAAATTGATGGTATTGCACCTTTTTTATTTTTTAAGTAGACACCGTCCTTTTGCATTTGGTACAAAATCCTCCGGTACAAAATGTTTGCAGCAGATCCTTGCGGTTTTTACATTTATTCCATCAGCACGGTAGCACAAAAAAATCCACTTTTCACAAAGATTTTCATCTTTTGGGAAACTATAAAACGACAAATTGTTTTTCGTTTTGTTCTCGTTATTGCAACCGAAAACTGCACAAATCATTTTATTTGAATTCTAAAAACTAGATATGTAATACTAAAATAAATAGTGAAATACTTTTTACTACCAACTTACTTTTAAGTATGATTTATTAAAGATTTGTTTTAAAATGGTGTAAATTTTAAAATTTTCACAACAAAAATAAATTTTGCTCCAGTCACACAACAAACAACAAAAGACAGAAATCTAAAGTGACAGATGAATCAACAAAATTTATTCATTTTTGTGTTGTTCTTTTCTTTTTACTTTTCTTTTATTTTGGCTCTGAAATTTGACATATGCGCGAACTTGAGAAGAAGAAAATCGGGAATATAATACCTTGTATCTTTGTCCATCCTTTGTTGTTCGAAAAAATTAAAAAATCATCGACGAAAATAAATGCATGAATCAATTTGTGAGCGTTTGTAACCACTCTTGATCATCACATCATTCAACTTGATATTCCACTGTCGACTTACTTGTTTTAAACCGTAAATAGCTTTTTTCAGCTGGCAAACTCGACCACTTCCGTCATCAAAACCTTCGGGTTGCTTCATGTAAATGGTTTCATTGACATCGCCTTGTAAAAATGCTGTTATTACATCCATCTGTTCGATATCTAAGTCGTATCTAGCTGCTAATGCCATCATCAAACGTATTGAAGAATATCGAAAAACTCTTGAAAACATTTCTTCATAATCAATACCAGCACGTTGACTGCATCCTTTCGCGACTAGTCTCGCTTCTCGCCTTGTGTCGAAGGATTTTTCCATTTGTATCGGTCTTGATTTTGAATACCCATTTTGAATTGATTGCTTTTCTTTCCGTTGGTAAATCTACTAATTGCCAAGTTTTGTTTCCAAAGAGTGATTGAAATTCTTCATTCACACTCCTCCAATTTTCACTTTTTAAACATGCAATTGCTTCACTATAAGATGATGGTTCATTAACATTATCTTGTACAGAATATTGAACGAAATCTTGTTTGTTTTTGTTTAAATTCGCGTTGACCTTCTTAACGTTGTAGTTTCATTTGAATTGTTGATTTGTACTGGATCTGATGTTGATGTAACCATTTCATTTGATGTAACTATCTCTTCACTAACTTGATCTTCTTGAAATGGTGGTACTTCCACAGCATCACAGTTTTCATCAGATGAACCAGGAAAAGCATTATTTTCGGTACCTTCAACAGATTCCCAAAGTCCTTCATGTTCGAAATAAGTTTTTATTACGATCTTCCACTAGAATAATTGTCACGGCCCTTTAGCTTTTCAATCGTGACCAAAAAATTGCTCGACATAATTATAGTTATATAATGTCCTTAATGTCTTATATAAGATAAGAAACAAAACAACAAAGAATAATATAGGTAATAAAAGTTATTACTATTTGTACACAACAAATATTCAGAGTAATTCTTTATTCTTCTTAGCGTTTCCCTGGGCCCATTACCTTTTGAAATAATATTTCAGGGAATTTAATCTTGAACGTTATAAATTTTATTGAGGAATGAAAAATATTTTATAAACATAAAAAAAATAAAAGTATGTTCATACAAAAAACTAAGTTTACAGTAGAAAGCTCAAGTAGTGAATTAAATATTTACAACAGAGGGCAACGGATAAAGGAGTTCCTGGCTATCAGCTTGATCGGAAATTTTCTTCGCAATTCTGTCATAACAGGCCTGGCTATGTGAGGAGCTGCACCATCTTACTGAAACCAAACAGTTTTGAAAGGGATTCTCTTTCGGCGTAATTCTGGATAGAAAAACTGTCTCAACATGGTCAAGTAACGGCCTTCAGTAACCGTAACGGTGTGACCGTTTTCTTCGAAGAAATTGGGCCCAACAATGCATCGTGACGAAACTGCACACCATACTGTGACACGAAGTTGATGCAATTCTGTCTCATGGAGTATCTGTGGGTTGGAAGCACTCCATATACGACAATTTTGTTTGTTGATGTTGCCGTTTAAATAAAAATGAGCTTCGTCAGACATAAAAAGATAGTTCAACATGTTTCCGTTCCCTTCCACCATTTGGAGCGTCTTCTGGCAAAATTCCAAGAGAATCGGCAAGTCTGCTGCATTCAGTTTGTTGACCATTTGGATTTAATAGGGGAATAAGTCCAAGTCATTGTGCATAATTGACTGCAATGACTGTCTGCTTATACCCATTGGAGCAGATAAGTTTCTTGTCGAAACTCTTGGATTATTTTGTATGGCAGCAGCTACAGCAGCTATTGTTTCCTCCATCCGAACTGTAGGATTTCGATGGTAACGTCTTCTTTCGACCGTTCCATGCTCGGCAAAATTGTTGACAAGCCTCATTATAGGCCATCTGCTCGGAGGATTGCTGCCAAACGTGCGCCTATATTCTCTTTGAACCAAAATATCGGACTCCAGTGCACAATAACGGCGGACAATCCAAATTCTTGCTTCAGTGCCCCAGTTATCCATTTTTATTAAATCTAAGAATTAATCTGCAAAATAAAAAAAAAAAAAAAAACTATAGATTCATTAAATTCAAAAAAAAGTTATTACATTTTTTTTTTCGTCAACCACTCTGTACACAGCTGGTCAAAAAAATAGGTACGACTACTTACTTTTTTATTATTTAATTTTTTTAACATATTTAATTTTTTTACATTCTTCTTCAGTAGAATAATAATTGTTTGGGGTTTTAATAATATAGGTAGGGAGCCCCCATACAAGAAATTCCCGCCATCGCGCCCACTAAATTTTTAATGAGGAATAAAAGATAAAATGAAGTCGAATAAAATTCGCTTGGTTGGCGTAAATTTAGTTAGCTGAAAAGGCCGCGGATACCTGTTGCAATTTGGTGAATGACGGTGAAATGTCTCTATCATCACGGATTCTATTTTTGTTTTATTCATTACACGCGTTCTTATGTTAGATGTAGAAATACCTTGGTTTGCTTGCTTTCAAGCTGCCGAAAGTACCGCGCAAACAAGAGGTACTTCCTTCTATTGGAATCAATCTTATACGAGACCCACCATGTGTTTTGGATCGTTGTAATGTTGAAAATGTCCTATAACCGTATTTTGTTAATGTGGTTTTTATGAGGAATATTGGATAGAAACCATACCAGGAAAAACATCACCAGCCCCACACCAAACAATATCTCTGTTTTCGATTGTTTTTTTTTCTCTTCCATACGGACGTCTTAAATTACGCCAGGAGTCGGATGAAAACAAATTTATTTTAGTCTTTTCCTTCCGCAGGATATTACGCCATTTGTTTTACTCCTTCAAGTCCATTCCAATTTGCGTATCTAAGAGCAAATTCCTTTCGCGTCCTTGTGTTGTTAGCTTCTGAGCAAAAGAACTTTCCTGGCAACTCTACCAGAGAGATTAAGGCTTTGATGCCTTATTCGGATATTACGATAGGGATAGGGATTCGATTTGGCTTTAACTAGTAGGCGAAGGTCAGTGGTAGGTGATATTTTTTTCGGTCTGCCTCTATTTTCGCGCACTATTCTCGGTCTCAGAGCTTTTGTTACCATATTTTGAGACCGTCCAAGGGTCATTGCGACACATTTGTACGTTTTGCCTTCTGGCGAGTAGCGTAGACTTAATAACAACAAATCTTTTGTTTTCAGCTCTTAATATTATTAAAAACAACCTACCTTGTATGTTAATACCGTAATAAATGAATTAAAAAAATTTATTGGAATTTTATATCTAGCACACCAATTTTTATGACCAACTTAAATTACGCTCCAAAACTTTTTGCAACGTAAACAAATTAACTTCTGGTCATTGCATCACTTAAATGCGTAAAGTTTGGTGTCATTCTGAAGAGAATATAACCGTTGTTTTCTAACAAAAACTTGTTTTTGCATTACATGCAACCAAAACAACCGCTTTTTTTCCAAATTCATTTTTTTATTCATTCAAACTTAAATCTACTTACATGCTAGACAAAAATGTGAAACTAGCCTAATTAATTATACTTATATATAGGGCAACCAAAAATATGCTCGAGCATGTTTTTTTTGGAACGTCGAATTTGACAATTGACAAGATAGAAATACGTTTCATGAAAAAACAAACATTTTGGACCCTATTCGTTAGAGCATATTTTAGCATATTTTGTTATAAATGCATATTTTTGCATATTTTGCTTTAAAATGCATATTTTGGCATATTTCATCATTATTTGTAATTTTTTTTGCAAATGTTAGAGTAAATATTTTTTTTTTTAACTTTTTTTTCAAAAAATTCGCGATGCTATTCAAATATTTCATTCACAAGTAACGCATGTCACTTGTGAGACCCACAGGTTCCATAGAACTTGTGAAACACTTCGAGGTCAATTTCCAGAAGTTGATATTTTCATCGCAATCGCAAACGTGAAAAGTGTTTAAAAGCTCCGCCAAGAATAAGGGGATTCAAAGATATTGCACCGGAAACACCACTTCCTTTGCAAACGATTACGACTCGTAGGGTATCTTGGAGGGAAATGTTTAAAAAAAAAGTGGAAAGCTTTTTCGGAACACTACATGAAGAGGAATCAGCTGCAATACGAATTGTTATAAAATTGTTTTAATGAACTGGCATTAAACTTGACTTATGATTTCTATCATCCAATTATAAATTTTGATTGAAATGTGTTGCACAACTTGAAACAAGCGGCCTTCAGCTTACATAAAATTATGCCCAAGTTAAAAAAAAATAAATACCATCGACTCCAATATCGAAAAAAAATTTATCGATATTTCGGAAAAATTAGAGGGCTCAAATTGTTTGTTATGGCAGAATTTATTCGTAGAAAAAAAAACTGCATTTGAAATAATGGCATTAAAGTTTGCGCGTATAACTGGCGGATGATGAACCTACAAAAATGTTTTCAGAGAAAAATGTTTAAGTAAAACTGTTTTCCTTTATTGCAACAAACATTTTAACAAATATTTTTTTTAAATTATTCTGGTTAATATTTTCATTTTTTGATTTTTGGTATTTATTTAGCTTTTTATGTTTTTTTTCTTTTTTTGTTCTTTTATTTGTCTCTAAAGATATTTGGACCTCTGTTTTTTTTTCTTTTTTGTTGACAAGTCAATAAACTTAAAAAAAAAAACACGAAATTTAAGATTTTTTGCTATTTCAAAATTTTTTTAGAGCATATAATTGGCTTTTTAGAGCATATTTAAAGCGCTATAAATGGTTTTTAAAGAGCATATTTTTGGTTGCCCTAGTTATATATAACTTACTGGCAATAACCGGGCGCTCTAAGCAATTCATGATTCTTAAAATTAATGCCTTTCGGCCTACGAACTAAGTTAATTTGTGTTTATTTCAATATATTTTTTTTTATTATTAGAAATTTTAACAAACTAATCACTCTATCTATTTTTGGGAGGGTTTACTTACAAGCCAAAACAACCGCTATTTAGGTACAAGTCGACAGTGGTCATCAAAAATTTCTGCACACCTTTTTTTTTTGATCGGCTGTGACAGTATTTTATTGATTTAATTTCCTAAACACATAACAAATTTAGACGCGACTACAGAAGACGACATGTGGTTCAAAGGAATTCGACAAAAAATATAACATCTCCGAATCCGAAATATAGTTATTTAAAGTAAAACTACTCACACTTTGTATGTTCTTTCATTCGTTTGTTTGAAATTGCCGATGCGTTTTTAACAATTTCTGGGTTGGTATAAAAACCTTTACTCTCAATAGAAATAGAAATTCGGACCAAATAAAAAATAATTTGAGTCCACTGTTATTGGGTGGATTGTGAATATGTTGCAGAGAAATTAATACTGGCTTTGGTGATTTTGATTTGTGTTCGGTTCATCACACCACATATCGCCATAGGCCGGTATGGGATTGTGTGGGAGGCGTTTTTTTATTCATCCCATATTTCAATTAAAACATTCATTCCACAGGAGAATAGACTTTCCATTACAAAAATCTGTATTCATTCACTCATCTATATTATATAAATTCTGTTTGGATGGTGTATAAAAAAAAGTCTAAGTATATTATTTTTATGTAGGTTCGACTTTCTAGTGTCTGCACTCATTTGCTATTTGCATTGCACATGAGTCGATGTTCGTAGATTATAAAACCAAAACTTTTTTCATTTGATTGTTAGTTTGTATGTAGTATGTAGCATAATAATAATAACTATCCATGCTTCAAAATTCATCCACAATGATTATTATTTTGATTTTATAGAATTCCGTGTATCTACTCATAGACATAATTATGTATGTACCTACATACATATATGTTTGCAAGGCTGAATAGCGAGTTAGCACTAGCAGGTGCCATGCCATTTGGCCATATGCAATATGGCCATATGCCATATGGCCATATTTTAAAATAACTTCGATTTAAAACTAAAAGACTGGGATTTGCTTACGAAACATTCATGCATGCCCAGATATCGTCCAAACCATTTTCGCTTGAAAATTCTTTAAGAATTTGAAGATGCGAAAAGGCCTCTTTGTATGAAACAGCTTTTGAAGGTCCGGGAATTGTTTCAATTTCTCCCTCTGAATAAGAGTCGGCAGAAATATGTTCCTCTGCAGTATCAGAAATTGGTAGCTGAATGGAATTTAAAAATTCATTTTCCCAATTCTCCGACCATTCATTAGATGTCGCAACATTAGAATTGATACTCAAAAAATGTTCTGGCATCGGCGGGCCGAGTATTAACTCCTTAGCAACCACATTGCTGGGTTCTTCTTCGAAAAAACCACATTTCTTAAAACAGTTTGATATGGCTAACGGAATAACATCATCCCATGCCTTTTTAAGCCAGCTGCAAGCATCTAAACAATTAATTTTAGCTGCTAACTGAGAAACATTATTGGTCTCGTCTATGTTTAAAATTAAATTCTGCATAAGATACTTTCTTTAATGCGTCTTGAAGTTTTTTATGATTCCTTGAACAAGTGGCTGAAGATGTGATGAAGTGTTTGGAGGAAAAAACTATAGCTTCACATTTTTTAACTCACTAACCACATGGGATTTGGGAAGGCGCATTATCTGAACCCGGCGATGTTGCTTTTGCATTTTTTTTGTCAAAACTCGTTAGCCACTCATGAAACATAAAAGAGTTCATCCAAGCCTTTTCATTGCTCCTCCAGGTTATTCCCAATGCTTTTTCAACATTGCTTGGCGTTGATCGCGGATCTCGGCCATCTTCTCCGTTATCGGTGCCTTCGGAACGATTGTTTGCGCTGCTGCCCGGTCTCGATTTTCTACGCCACCTGTCGGTACCTTCACCTTGAAGCTGATTGGAGCTCCTGCTGGAGTGGGCGCCTTCACTCGTCCGGGAGCATTTGGCTTGCGGACCCAAGGGTATTTTGCAATGGCCTATGGGTAAGCCTGAGTGGCGGGGGTTGACCTGGCTACTCGTCGCTATTCGGTTCCCAGGGCACCCATGGATGTTGACGCTTGAGGGCGCTGGAACGCTGACGCTTGAGGGCACTGGACGAGCGGTTCCATGTGGCCAGCACCAAAACCTTCCGGGCGTTGCCTCTCCGGTGCGGATAGTCTATTAAACCTCGGTTACTCTTCCGCCTTTGGTTCATGTGGACGTGGATCATAGGGTTTAATTCGGCTCCTTCATTCCTTTTTGGCTCTTTGGTGGTCCATCTCGTATGATAAGTTCGTGTCGGCGGTTGGACTATTACTGACTCTATAAGTTTCCTCGTAGTCGGTGCGTCGGGTATTATTTATTGAATGAAATTCTCTGGCACGTCCGTTCGGCTCGGAGATTGACTTGAGACTAGTCGTTGCGCTTCTGTCCTCCTATTCTCCAGTGTTGCCTCTTCTGAGTAGAAACCTTTCAGATCTCTTAAAAGCTCTGGGCTTAGAAGCTCGACCTGTTGGTCCGACTGCGCTGCAAAGCAATGCTACTGTCAACCTTCCCTTTGAAAGCTTGCCGCCATTTGAGTTCGAGTGACTTTGTAGGTGTTGCTTTAAAAAAAGGGCGGTTTCGTCCAAGTTGAAAGTGTTTTTTGGTTCATATCCTGTACAAATGGTTTTTAAAGTTTTCTTGAAATCATCACAAGTAACAATGTCAACATCTGTTATGTCGCTTTTTAAATGCCTCAAGCCATCCATTAGAAGCAGTAAAATTTTCAATCTTCATCTTTAAACTTGTTGCAATAGCCAGTACTTTTGCTTGGATAATTGTACCTGATATTGGGACATTTTTTTGTTTAGCTATGTAAAACCACTTAAATGTCAAGCATCGATTTCGACAAAAGATACACCTGAATTTATGTGTTTCCTTTTCAACCCAATAAATTTTTTAAAAGATGATTTTTCGAGGAAAAAGTTCTCTGGATTTGAGATTTGCTGCAATTAAATTTCTTTGCAAGATCTATCTGTGATAAATGATTATTATCGAAAGACTTTATAACTTCAATTTTCGTTTCCAAATCAAGTTCACTATAAACACGTTTGCTCATTTTTAACTTTTTTAAAACACGTATCGCAAAAAAACGATCAATTCTAAAAACTTTATTGCACTGACTACAGTCAACTCCGCTTAACTGAACTCCGTTTAACTGAAAACTTCGGTTATCTGAAACAAAATATTTATAACCGAGCCATTTTGAACCAAAACTCCTTCGCTTATCCCAACTCCGCTTAATTGCAAACTCCGTATAACTGAAACAAAATTGTTTGCCTTAAAATAACATTTCTCACACATTCAACTCCGCATAAGTGAAACAGTTGAACGAAGCCACAATTGTTGACTATTGTTTAAAAAAGAACGCAACTTTTAATTTAATTTATTTTTATTGTAAAAGTGTGATGTATGTGGTGTTTTTATGTCAAAATTATGGTACACGCATGAATTAGACTAGCGTCATCTACGTAAGTTACTTTCAAATCTACGTTGCAATGGAAGAACAGAATATCTGACTGTGCGATTACCTATTATAATTTACACTGCAATGATGTGATGTAATGTGTCAGTCGTTTGTTTGTTGAAAACTGCTCTGATGAAATATAGATCATAGAGCCCTCGAAGCCTTTGCTGAAAACTCCCAAGTTTCCGATACAATAGTATAAGATGTCCTTTTATAATTAGCAAAACAGCAAACACACAACAATTGTTTAATTTTTTTCTTAAATAATTTTTGATTTTTTAACTTAACATGAGCTGTTGAGCAAGTTGAACTTGAGGATTTTTATTCTCAACTTGTGATTTTGGTTTTCCTTAATCACATTTGACAATTTCAATTTTTGATTCTCAACTCTCAAGTAATTGAACTTTCGATTTTCTCAACTTCCAAAAGTTGAAAGACAAACTTGAGAGTTGTCTCTCAAATTCAAAATTTTCATATGAATTAAAATAATTGTTTGAATATTTCGAGAAAACTAGTACCATTTGCCACTAGCCAGTCTTCGTCTCACTTTTGGGTTTGGCAACTTTTTTTTCGGCCATGACAATCTATATATTGAGGAATCAGTCTGGCGAGAGGTTTCTGAAGGGGTAGAAATAGTGGATCTTTTGTTTGGCCTTTTCAAGCAGAAATAATTTCAATTATTGATCGTCGTCGCGTCGGTCTGTGCTTTCGGGTAAGGTTGATTTTCGATACATTCTCGAAGAGAAGCAATGCCTTGGGGTATGCTTATTTCGACATCGTTTAGTTCTTTTCTGGCAAGTTTTGGTTGAGAATGAATTTACAGAAAATAGAATTCAGACCGAACAGTTTCAATTGAAAAAAGTGTGCGAACTGATAAGTTTTTGCACGTAGCTAAGGACGTTTACAAATTGACAATTTCCCACGGTATGTAAAAATTTTATTGAACATTGAACATTGAATTTACAGTACTTCGCATGTGAATGTGACGTACTACAGACACATAGCAGCACTGGTGACTGAGACCATCAGCTGGGACAGAACAAGACATTAATACAACAGAAAGAGACAGATAGATACATAAAAGGAAAACACATAACAGAAACCTACGTGGCTCAGAGGAGGAGACATAGATGTTATATTGTCCCATGTTATCGCACAGGTAGCCTCCGATGAGCTGGCGATTTTCGTAGAAAAAGAATGCTGCCAAAGCTGGGGCTTGAACCCGCAGCATTTGGCATTTGACATAAATTCAAATCTTAAGTTAAAACAAACTCCAAAATATTCCAGGGAAATTTAAAAAAATGAGAGAACCCAACTTTTGAATTTCAACTCTCGAGTTGAGGTTTACAGAAGTGAAGAAAAACGATTTTCAACTTGTCCCTTAACGCTCAAGTTTTTCATAACTCTAGAATTGGCCAACTTGAAGGCTTCCTACAAGTTAAGCAACAGTTAAGAGAATGGCTCTAAGTTACCTACTTACTTTATCTTTTGTTTGTTTATTATTATTTTTTTTTTAACATGGCAGTATTTAATTTTGACAAAACTCCGCTTATTTGAAAAAAGTTTCAGTTATCCGAAGTTCGGTTAACTGAAAACTCCGCTTAACTGAAACAAATTGTCTGCAAAAATGGTGTTCCAGTTAAGCGGAGTCGACTGTACTGACAACGAACCTATAACACGGAAGTTTCAAATTGTTTCTTTTGCCTTGAAACAAAAACTAAAACTTAACCTTTTGCGAAATCCCCGCATAAAACAAAAGTAATTGATAGAAATTTTAAATTTGGCGTAGGTAACTAGATAAAATAAATGCAGAGCAATTTAAAATGCAAATAAATATTTAAAAATTTTAACAGTTGGCCCAATTAGACAGGTAAATACAATAAGCAACGCATGATATTAGGTGGTCCATGGTCCGATTAGCAGGTGTCCCGATTATAGAGGGAAATTTGTTTGAAAAATAGCAGGGAATGCATAAAGTGCGGTCCGAATAGGAGGTAGTCCGATTACAGAGTGTCCCGATTAGCATGTTTTACTGTAGTGGGAAAACTGTTAAAACAAAATAAGACGGGAATGAGATTTTTTTGCTTGGAATTTGTTGTTTCAAAATGGGTTTTCAAATGGAAAAATTAAAGTTCTCGATGAAAAACTGGGAAAACTCATTGGTTTTCAAAGGGAAAATTGCATATTGCATTGGTTTTCAAATGGAAAACTGGAAAGTTTCAAAATGGGTTTTCGAATGGAAAATAGAAAGTACTTGATGAAAAACTCGGAAAACTCATTGGTTTTCAAAGGGTGAATTGGTATTGTGTATGGGGAGTTCGGAAAACTCTGCGAGAACACGAAGAACTTCAAGACTTAAAATCAAGTTCTTGCATTTAAAGTGCATTGTTTTGTTTGTATGTCCGGTAGGGACTCTTTATCCACTCAATCTTCATTGTCTTTTTACAAAATTTTCACTAAAGATATAGCCTGAGTAAAAACAAATTTTGGCTTCAATCTTACAGGAAAGTCAGCAAATAAGGGGGACAATCGTAAGCTGTTTGGAATTCTATTTTTTGGGAAATAGTCAAAACACACCGGAAGAACGAGAATTGGTTGAATTTCTCAACGGAATTTGCATTTTACTGCATAGTTTAATGAAAGTAGGAAAGCCGATGAGCTCGCCAAAAACGGAACACTTCTGCCTAATGTTAGACAAAAACATAACATAGGAATACCACTTGCTACATGCAAATATCTTCTCAAACAATATACTCTAGAATCAACCAATGCTAGATGGTCACAGGGTACCACCGTCCTTGCAACCAAGCAAATATGGCCAAGCATAGACTTAAAACGGTCAAAAGGCTTGATATCCCTGAGCAGACAAAATATAAGCTCTACAATTGGAGTAATAACAGGACACTGCCTTATAGGTAGACATGCTCTGAGGCTAGGGGTCTACACAAATGACTTCTGTAGAAGCTGAATGGACGAGGAGGAAGAGGAAACAGTCCAACACCTTCTATGTACATGTCCAGCACTCTCCATTAGAAGGAATAACTTTCTCGGTAATCCTTTCTTCGATAATACCAGCGAACTGGCAACGATCGACACAAAATGTCTCTCTAACTTCATTAAAAGCACGAATTGGTTTGTTTAAGTTCATTACTCTCCCATGAGTATTTTGTGGTATCACAACGGATCCTTGAGGTCTAAGTGTGTCAACAACAACTAGACAGCCACTACAACCTAACCTAACCTTAATGAAAGTAGAAACAAAGTTGTATGTAAGGCTTGGGAAAAATCAGATATGTAGTTCTCTATTTCAATTGGATTCAATTGCACATTGCATTTAAACATATCTGTGTTTATTATAGTTATTAGGCGTGTTTTTTTGGCATCGCTATCTGCAGCCAAATTCGATTTCCCAAAAAAACGTATCCGCAGTTGCCCATCCGCAGCTGTTTTATTTTATTTTTAAGTTGGTAGACTTGTCTAGCTGTCAGATAATTTGTTATTTTGGTTTTGCTTTCGGATAAGTTTTTGACATATTGGGGTATGTTCGTAGATTTGGTCAGTCGTCGTTCAATAAACAAATAAATACAAAAATAACAAATGTTCAGACAAATTTCAAACAGAGAAGTGTGTTTGAACGTGCGTGTGCTTGTACCTATGTCTGAATTTTGATAAAAATCGAGATTCAGATTTTTGAATCTCGAATCCATTTTTTTGAATCTCAAGTCTCAAATAGATCATGAAATCTGAGATTTTTCTACTTTTTCTTCACTTCACCAACTCGTTTAGCTGCCAGATTCACAAATTTTACTCGACTCTAAAGATATGACTACAACGAGCCAAAATTGACAAAATTAAAAGTAAAGGGGCCGACCCATATAATCCGTCAATCCCGCAGCGTCGACGTATACGTTGTTGCCAACGTATTTGCCGGAGGGAACCGTCCCATAGAATACGTTGTATACTTTGACAGTTTCATTTGCTTGGTGTAAAACTTATTCACAAAACCTCAATCCGAACAAAGAACCAAACATTTAACAGGCTTCCAAACCGTAAAATGAGATTTTCGATTTTACCAAGCGTTTTTTGAGTAAACAAGCTTTTAAACACCTTTTAAAACTAAATGCCCATTTTTTGCTCATTAAATTCTAAAAGTGTCATTGAATATTTTAAAAAGTGAGTATAAAGCTTTCTCATTTTTTCTCACATATTTTCATGAGGATGTCAATTTTGACAAAAAATTCCCTGAAATTTCCCATTTTAAGTTGGTGAAACTCAAAAATTTTAAGGGTCTGATAAAATTTAAAAAGATTTTTGATAAAAGTAATGTAGTGTTTGTTTATGAAATTGGGCATTGTCTTTTTTCTTTTTAACTCGCAAACACGGAGAATAAGATTTGTTTTTGTTATGTATTCTCTTTTTATCCCCTATTTTGCCACCTCAATTGACCTCTTTGTCTTTGATATGGAAAGAAAACAAAAATTCAAAAACAACTTTTTTGTCGTTTTACGTTAACACATCCTTAAAATTATTCAATTGTATTTGTGTTTTATTTCGTAATGATACGATTTTGGATATGTATGCAATGAAGTTATTGCGTTTCTATTTGGGGTATGGTTTATTTCGCTTTTTTTATCTCGCTTTTGGTCGTTTCGCCACGGTCGTTTTGCATTTTGTTATTTCGCATTTCATTCGTTTGGTCTTTTAGTTGCTTCGCTTTCGATTGTTTCGCTGATTTTTTTTCGCCTTTTAGTCTTTTCGTTTATTTTGCATTTGTTTATGTTGCATTCGTTTATTTCGCTTTTCAATTACAGTCAAACTTCTTTATAACGAAACTTCAAGGGAACCAAAAATTGCTTCGTTATAAAGAAGTTTTATAAAGAATTCGTTATATAGAAATTTTTTTATATTTCTTAAGGAGAAGGGGAACAAAATGGAACAAAATTAAATTCGCTATAGAGAGAATTACGTTATAAGGAAGTTCGTTATAAAGAAGTTTGACTGTATTTCGCTTTTTTATTGTTTTGATTTTAATTGTTTCGCCTTCATCTGTTTTTTTTTAGGCCGTGTGCGAATTCAGTTAAAAATGGGTTAAAAATTGACGTTTGGTTAAATTTTGACACTTCGCATAATTTGACTAGCTGCTGAGCAGGTTAAAAAATGACAGTAGTGGTTAAAAATTCATCCATTTTTAATTTTTAACCACAATTCATCCAAGTCGCTGTTGCGAAGGCCGATCCGAAGGCCAAAGATAATTATTTCATCAACTAAGGCCGTGTGCGAATTGGATGAATTGTGGTTAAAAAATAAAAATGGATGAATTTTTAACCACTTCTGTCATTTTTTAACCTGCTCAGCAGCTAGTCAAATTATGCGAAGTGTCAAAATTTAACCAAACGTCAATTTTTAACCCATTTTTAACTGAATTCGCACACGGCCTTAAAGAAAGAAAAAAAAGACTGTTTTGGTGATAATTATCAAGATGGCACCACCATCAATTGTCATCTTCAATGGGTTAGGCTTAGCATGACTAGTACTTCTATTATCAAGATTGACGATTTCAGTTTCTCTACTCCTTAAAATATTGTTGCTCAATACGAACTTAGGCAAAAATGCAGCTACCCCCTAGATGGCGCTAGGTTGATCCCAAAGATCGGAGATCGCACTCGTTGATCGGAGATGGGGATGAGTTCATTGTATTTCTATCTAGCTAGTACCCGCGACCTGGCAATCGATTGTAGTGCCATCTTGAGTTCTGGCGCAGCGCTAACTCTTTTTACATAGGTTTTGTATTGGGATTTTTTTTTTCTTTGGTTTCGATCTGGCGCAAAAAATCGAAAAACCCATTCTTGATTGTACTAGGTGGTTCATATACAATGGATGAGTTTACTGATCTGTCAAATGTCGGCCTGGGCTTAATCGAAAAATAATCTTTGGCTCTGGAATGTCAGTTGTCAGGTAGCTAAAGTTTTTTCATGATGTGTGGCCTGTGCGGAACAAAATAATAAATTCGACAATTTTTCTACAAATATGTAATACAAAAAAAAGGAACTCAAAACTGTGAAAAACAAAAACGAACTAAAAATATGTAGATTAAAATAAAGCAAAAGAGAAAAACTGGTCCTAAAACAAGAAAAAAAAGGATTAAAAACAGTGTACACAAAACAAATAAAGAGCCACGTAGAACAAAAGAAAAAAAAAACAGAAAAAGTTAAATATAAAACGTCAAGTGGTGAGTGGAATAATGGGTGATAATTGTGTAGGTTGGTGAAGATTTTGTTTTTTTGATAGGAGCGGAACTTGATAGAAAGGCTGCCGGCGGACCCATTAAGTGGGCCGCCGTCAACATTTTTTTTTTGGCGGCAGTCAATTTTGGAGGTTAGCCCAACATTTTGAGGTTAGCCGAAACCTATGAAGTTTAAACAACCATAGAGGCAACAGGAGAGATACTGAAGTGAGGCCACAGAGACCCCACAACCAGTGGATGCGTTCCACTTTCTCCACACCAAAGACAACGGCCACCGTTCAGGTTTTTTTGTTCTGACGCTTTAAAAAAAGAAACAATAAATAAAATTTGGAAATATCCTTTGTGTTTGTGTTTGTCCTTATATTTTAAGATAGTTATTTATTTATTTACATTGATTATTTATTATTATTTATTTATATTTGCAATTTAATTTATTTATTTATATTTTCTTTGTTTTTTTTTGTTCACTTTCTGTAAGGTCTTAGTTTCCCAATTGTTTTTTTTTCGAATCATAGAGTCTTTTATGCCCTTTATAACACCTTCTCAGAGAGCTCCTTGAGGTAGGGTTGTTTTTTTTTAGAACGCGATAGTTTTTTTGTAAATTGAGTTTTTGTTTCTGGGTGAAAGCACCATACAGGGTGCCCCAGCCAAAATACTTTAGATTTCATTTTTTTCAATCCTTCTTGAGAAATCTGATCCTTTTTTTTTATTTCAGAAATTAGAGTAGGTAATAGAAATATCTTGCTCCATATTTAAATGATTCAATAATGTGAACGTTTTTTTTTTTGTAATTAAATTGGTAAATCGGTATAACTTTCGTTGTTTTCTTGTTGTTTCACCTCGAAACAACATGCAGTAAGGAACTTTTTCCAAGGGGTGCCCAAAGTGGCCGAAGTTTTTGACAGGTGAGGATGTGGTAAGCTGAAGCCGACCATCTGCCATCTTGGGGGAATCTAAAAATGGCCGAAGATTCCTATGGTAGGGTGGGTAATGGCCTCACTGCACTAACACCAGCAGTGCCTCTGACGTGAAGATAGTCCGTCCGTCAGTTTCTAGTCCTTTTTCTTCCCTTTGTGTTTAGGCCTGATTTATGTATTTGTTTGCAGGTGAGGTTAAGTTTTCGGGGGCAAGATCCCCCCCGTCCGACGAGCTGACGCCGTGCATCGCAAGCAGGCCGCGTCCCCGGAACTTAGCATTCTTTCCTTTTCCAACCCTATTTTCCCAATCCTAGTTTCCTTCCTCTTCCAAATCTGACTTGTCAGATTATCCCAAGGCTCCCCTCCTCTTGCCTCGCAACAAATTGGCGCCCAACGTTGGGCGCCAATTTGTTGCGAGGCAAGAGGAGGGGAGCCTTGGGATAATCTGACAAGTCAGATTTGGAAGAGGAAGGAAACTAGGAATGGGATACTAGGGTAGGAAACGGAAAGAATGCTAAGTTCCGGGGACGCGGCCTGCTTGCTATGCACGGCGTCAGCTCGTCGGACGGGGGGGATCTTGCCCCCAAAAACTTAACCTCACCTGCAAACAAATACACAGATCAGGCCTGAACACTTAAGGGAAAAATCGGACCAGAAATTGACGGACGGACTACCTTCACGTCAGAGGCACTGCTGGTGTTAGTGCAGTGAGGCCATTACCCACCCTACCATAGGAATCTTCGGCCATTTTTTTTGATTCCCCCAATATGGTAGATGGTCGGCTTCGACTCACCTCATCCTCACCTTTCAAAAACTTCAGCCACTTTGGGCACCCCTAGAAAAAGTTCCTTATTCCATGTTGTTTCACTGAGAAACAACAAGAAAACAAAAGAAGTTACGCTTAATTACCAAATTTAATCAACAAAAACGCTCACATATTTTGTATTTTATCTTTATATTAATTTAAAAAAAAGATCATTTTTCCCAAAAAAAACTAAAATCTAAGAATACTAATTATTTAAGCTGGGACACCCTGTCGGTGAATTCACCCAGACGACAAAATTCCAAAAAAATCAATTATCGTGTTCGCAAAAAATCAATCCTACCCCAAAGAGCTCTCTGACGGTTGGGTGTATGCCATACAAAAGTAACACTAGGATTGTCGCAAAAAAAACAATTGGGAAAAACTAACCTCACAAAAAAATGTTAAATCGAACAAATAAATGAATAAATAACAAAAATAATCAGAAACACGAAAAATAATAAATTTCTAATAATAAATATACCCGATAAATAAATAAATAACTTAATATTAAAGGACAAACACAAACACATAGAATTTTTCTTAGTATTATTTATTTTTGTTAATGCAAGTCAAAAAACCTGAACGGTGTGTTGTTGCAAGTGGTGTGGAGAAAACAAACGCACCCACTGGTTATGGGGTCTCGGTGGCCTTACTTCGATGTCTTTTTTTCTGTTGCATCGATGGTTGAGGTTGAGGATTCGGCTAACCTCAAAATTGAATACTGCCGCCAAAAAAAAAAAATGTTCACGGCGGCCCATCAAATGGGTCCGCCGGCAGCCTTTAAATCGAGTTCGAAACTCCTTCTACCAAAGAAAAACAACAATTACACCAAACTACACAATTATGCCTTCCATTTAACCACTCACCACTTCCTTATGTGTTTTTTCACTTTTTTTTTCTTCGTGGCTCTTCCTTATTGAATATTTTTTCTGTGTACTGTTTTCCCTTTTTTTTTTATTCGTTTTTATTTTGTTCGATTAAGGGACCACTATTTTGTTCACTTTTGTTTTGTTATTGTCTGTATCGATTTCTCTTGTTTGTTTTTTTTTTGTTTATACTTCTGAGTTTTTCGTTGGTTATTTTTTTTTTCAACAAATTAAGTTTTCCTTTTTTTTCTTTTTTATTACACCGATTTTTGTTTCCTTACTTCCTTAGGCCACACCACAACAAAAAACTTGCTATTCTATTTGACATGCAGAGACAGAGATTCTTTCAAGATTTCAAGCCTATGCCGACATCTGTCAGAACAGTCACTCATCCCCATCTCCGACCAACGAGTGCGATCACTGATCTTTGAGACCGACCTAGCGCCACCTAGTTGTTAGCAGGGTTAGCTTTATTTTTACTTAAGTGTGTATTGAGCACAAGATTGGATGAAGCAGAGAAAATCGAACTATATATATATATTGAACTAACTATAACTGATCAGTGTATAATAGACAATGACAAACGATGGTAGCGCCATTTTGAGACTTTTTTAACAGAATCAGCTCTTTTTACATAAATTTGTATTGTACGTTCTCTTTACCTATTTCATGTCTGAAGAAGTAACTTGGTCGAGGAAATCGAAATCCGCAACCGGCCTTCGTAACATCGCACACGGCCTTAATTTTAATTTTTGTGTACGTAAGGATCCTGAAGACTTTAAAATTCGCGCGAATTTTAAAGTCTTCAGGATCCTTACGTACACAAAAATTAAAATTAAAAAAAAAAAAGCAGACGAAGTATAAATATGTACTTGAATTGACGATTTTTTCAAAATAATAGGAAAATCCTTCACGACTTAGTTTATCCTTTCCTCAAATTGATTTAAAAGTTATTGCATATGATTTTACTTTCAATTTTTTTAATTTAAAGACATTATTAAAATACTTCACTGTATTCTAACCTTACGCGGGCGGTTTCAAAGACTAAAAGCCATCTAATGAAGACTAATTAGATAACAATTATTACATTCCCAAGAGAATTCAGAAAAAAATGCGAAATAACCGTTAGCGAGATAACCTGTGGCGAAACAATCGTATTGCAAATTAACAATTTTGCGAGAGAGTTAATGGCAAAACAAAAAGAGCGAAACAATTCTGGCGCGAAACAGGAAAAAACAAAATAAACAAAAACCAAACAAGTTTTGCGAAATAGAAGAAAATCGAAGAGAGAAAAGCGAAATAACAAAATGCAAAACAAAATTGCCGAAACAATAGGTACCCTTCTGTTTGCTTTTATTAAGTTTTTTCACTTATACACTTGAATACCTGTGATTGTATTAACGATAGTAGTAAAAAGTATTAAAAATCTCGATGGTCGTTAAAGCGTTAACGAAGAATGAAATTGAATGTTTTAATTTTGATCAATTCTGATCTCTTGAAGATAAAAAAAAAAAAAAAAAAATTGAATTTTGATCGGCTATCTGCCTTCTGGGTATACCGATTACAGGATAGGTATATGTAGTTGAATTGTCCTGGGACCTGGATTGAATAGTTCAGGCATATTTGAGACAGTGGTTTGAGTAGATTTACTTTTTTTTCGAAAAAACGAATAGCATTGATTTTGGTTGATTATGTAAATTTGTAAATGTTAACTTCAATTATTATGAAGGTTCACAGTACTTTGTGAACTTTTTTTTGTCAAACAATTTAATGCTTTTTACTTGCGACACATAGAATATACCTGCCATTATTGAATTCGAAAAAAAAATTTGAGATGATGATGAGATATGACATTACGATTCTCTATCATAGTAATTTCATATCTCATCATCATCTCAAATCGAAAAAAGTGGTTCCGGCGATTCCGTCGCGTCGTCTGTCTGTAAACCCACTTACAGTGCCTTAACCACTAGTCCGATTGACTTCAAACTTGAAAATTAGAGGTTTGAGCAAAAACGCATAGCTTATCTTTTTGATTTTTTTTTAAGACCAACATTTAAGGTGCCACAATACAATTTTTTTTTTACCAAAAACCAAAAGTTTTAATTTTCTCAAAAACGGCTCCTACGATTTTTTTAAACTTCCCCGACATTTTTTTTCAAAGCATTGATGTATTCTATGTAAAAAAAAATATTTTTGTACTGCTCCAAAACCGTACCTCTCATAGAACGTTTTTTTTGTTATAAGATTTTTCCCAAAAAATGAAAATGCGATCAGCATATTTTTCTTCTGAAAGTACGTATATATTGCCCAAATAATATTTTGTTTTTTTTTTTGTATTTTAAAAAAATATTTTTAAACTTTTTTTTTTCAAAGTTCTGTATCTCGAAAACGAATCAATATTAAAAATCGAAATTTATTTATAAAATGTATAGTTAGGTACATATATTTGAATACTGCATACCCAAATTAATTTTTAGACACTTTCGAAAAATTTTATATATAAAAAATTAATTTTACTAGGATTTTTTAAAAAAGAAATTGAAAAATCAACAATTGCAAGAAATTATATGATATCAATTTTTTTTCAGATTGAATCTATTTTTGAAGTACATATTTCCATTTAAATTTTCAGTTATGAATTTTATTTGTTTTATTTTTTTTCGCTATTTTCCTAAATTTTTCTAGTAAAACCATTTGTGCAATTAAACCTTAAATTCCATGCAAAAGTTCGATTTTAGTCTGGAAATTCTGCGTGCACTCCCAGAGTTTTCCGAGATCCCCATACCAAATTTTCCATTTTTTTTTCATTCGGTAACCAATGCACCTCCAATTCCATGCAATTTTCCTTTTGAAAACCAATAAGTTTTCCAAGATTTAAATCAAGAATATTCTATTTATTCATTCGATAATACATTTTGAAACAAAACATTCTGAGCACTTAAATCAAATTATCATACATTAGGGTGGTCCTTAAGATATAATTAATGAAGACATCCGCTCAATCGTCTCCAAATAAATAAAAAAAACTTTCAATTTTTTCAGATTTTTATCTTTACCCCTTACTGGCCCTGTATCGAAGTGAAATTCTAATACTATGGACTTTGTGGCTGATTTTTTTATAATTCCTGTATACAGTCAAACTTCCTTATAACGAACTTCCTTATAACGTAATTCTCTCTATAGCGAATTTCATTTTGTTCCCCTTCCCCTTAAGAGATAAAAACAAAAAATTCTATATAAAAAGAATTTTTTATAAAACTTCTTTATAACGAAGCAATTTTTTGTTCCCTTGAAGAAGTTTGACTGTATCTCCATTTCGGCTTTACCGACTTTGTTAAAATTTTGCACAATTATACTAAACATTATCTTTAGTGAAATTGCATTCCAAGATATTATTTAAAATATATTCTTCAATAACAAAACAATCGGAAAAGAGATCCATTTTTGTAGTACCTTTTGTGTTTATAACACTCTTTTCTAGATTTCTCAAAAACGGCTCAACCAATTTTTTGGAAATTTCGTCAACACGTTTATATGTAATGCCTTAATAATATTGCATACCAAAAAAATTCATAAGTGTTTTAATTTCCTTGTAAAAAAAATCAGGGAAATTAAAACAAAGGATAATGATTGTGCAAAATTTTTATTTTAAAGCCTAAATTCAGATATACGGGAATAATAAATTACAGGATTTCTTAAATTTTATTTGGAGACGAATGAGCAGATGGAATAAGAACCACCCTAATGTACACAATAAATAATTATGCAAATTCTAAATTGAAATTCTAAAATAATCAAAAATCAAATTTCGGCTCGTACATGTTTATGTTTATTGAGTCTTTTATTACCACTATGCCGTATGCGTGTTTTTATTCTGTAACCCGAATTTAAGGCTCCCTACCAATTATTGAACCTGCTTCATAATTTGGTTCAAGCTCCAAATCTTTTATTGAAATAATATTTTAACACATGTGAGACTGATTTCAGGTTTAGTATTGCAGAAATAGTACTTAGTAGTAGAAAACTGAACATCCCATCAATACAAAAATATTTTTCTGATGGAGCTGTTAATAGTTGTGTTTTTTTGCAAATGCTCAGCGCAATAGAATGAACTTGTGCAAAAAAACGACCGACGCATGCTTTGGCAGCACACGTACTTTCGACTGTCAATTGTAACGGTTTAGTTGACCCTATCCTAAGATACCCTCGGATACATTTCCCACTGACACAAAAAAAAGAACAGGACCCTCTTAAGGTTCAATAAGGCGAAGGATAGGTTGTCCTGGTAGGTAAGTGCGGCAGGCATGCTTGCGAACGCGCGACTCTAGCTCGACGGATAGTCGTGGGATCTTGCACTGCTACCGGACCCGTTGAATTTACATGCCTATTTTGTTTAAAAATAATTAACCATACACCTCTTCAATCGAACTCACAAAACGAAACCAGCTATGAAGTTGTTTTATCTGATCTGAATGTATGTTTGGAAACCATGAGATGATGTAAGTTTCCATTGCGAACCCACCCTCAGTCGAGTTATTTAAAACCGGATCATCCTTGGCTAATGTCTCGCAAATACTATTACATTAGCCCCTAATGCAAAGTTGAATAAATTATTAGAATTTACTCACTGTCTGACGAATGTATCCTCTCATTGTACGCCCCCTTTTATCACAAAACGGTCTCTCAATAAATCATGTCAAGCATTAAATAATAATAATCGGAATTCGAAAATGTAGTTTCATTTTTTTTTTAAGTTTTATTTCATTCTCAAATATTTAAATCCAATTAGTATCGATCTCTCTTAAATCTAACACCTTTATAAAGATTATCTATACTCTTTGTGATCAGCTGTGATACTACTCTACATAGGTTTTCAAACCCCTTTTATAGCTAATTTATTTTAAGTGATATTCTAGTCAATTTCCTTACTGTTTAGCTTTAATACTAACTCTATCTGTGATATTTATTCCTAAGTTTTATTTATTTTAATTCGTTTTAAGTTTTAGTTATTTTAATTCATTTTTTAAGTTTTAAATGAAATTTTGCTTTTGTTTTTAATGTTTAAAAATTGTTTTAATCTCTAGTAGAGTTCGACACTAGTTTCCCTTACTTTGATTTCAAACTCAAACTCAAAAGCTCATTAGTCTAATCAAGATTATAAAAAAAACTATTTGGCAATTTCTTGTATATATGTTCGTTCGCTCTCTTTATTTTGTTTGTCATTAATTTTTTTTTTTGTATTTACTTTCTTTCTTTTTCTCAATTTTTATTAGTGCATGAGCTAAAAGTTCTTTTATTTTTCACTCTCTTTTTATTCCCCTTTTTCTTTAAAAGAAAAGGGTTTGCTCTTCCTCCTACTCAATACACTGAGAACTCCCTCTTTGAGCCTTTCTTTTGAGCTTTATAATTTTTATGCTCAAATTATCAAACTCCCACTGCTTTCGTTCAATGTGTTTAAGATATTGTATAAAAATAAAAAAAATTTTTTGGACTCACCAGGATGCTTCTTTAGTAAGCTTACGTGTTTTCCCTACTTTATTTAAATCCAAGTTGGCTGGTATCCCCTACGATGATGTGCACAGCATGCGTGGAAGATCGGCTCTGACTTGTTGGCTAAACGCTAAATTAATTAGAGAACCAAAATCTTAAAACAATTGAACGATCTTGTTATTTTTCTTGTAATACTTAACTTCTCTCTCTTTTTTTTTCTTGTTTTGTTCTTACTTTCGTTTTTCGCTGATCACACAAGAGCTTACAATATAAATCTATTGTCTATATGCAAATCGATACTTATGTTTGGACCGTGTGTTCATAGGTAATGATAAGAATGATAAGAAAGCAAATCAATATATTTGACCGAAGCTGTGTGATCATATGGAGCACGTCCCCTCTCGGGGCTTGTGCACGACACCGTTGGCAAGTTGGTGTGGCCGGTGCTGCGACCGATGATGTGTGGCTAACGATTAGCGCGATATGCTCGTGTCAGAATTGTGTTTATCCGCAGGTAATTGAGAAGCTAGACCAGAGACGATAAAATCTGCCTGTTTAACGCACACCACCTATGTCGTAGCCTCTTGCTCATACGCCGGGGGTGACGTTGTCGATTGAAAGATTGCGGCAAATTGGACGTTATCGCAAGCCTGACAAAACCTAGCATGTGGCGACGCTTGCGTAGCTGGTCTTTAGAGGTCTTTCAGCCCAGCGGGACTAGGATATTGGCTTCTGTTGAATCGGTGACCGAGTGTCACGTCAGCGACAAGCAGGGTTTTGGTAACCACGTGCAGGGCGTTCGGAAACCAATCCCTTTTCTTTCGGCGATCACTATACGGATAGTTTTTAATAAAATTTGTTGTTTTACTGTGCGAAACACTAATTAGGTTTTACATTACCTTTTTTTTTGTTTCAAAAATTGAGTAATTTACACTAGATAGTGGTCGTCAGATCAAACTTATTCTGAGGAAAGCTCAAGTCTTAGAACGCGGGAATATTTCTAAAATATTCTCATTTTTAGTAATTTATCACAATCTTAAAAGTCTCTACTAAATTTACCCCTTTTTATCAAAAATAATTTCAATTTAAAGATGAACTGTGGTAAGTATGATGACTGTACCTATTTGGGGAGCTTTCACTTGTTGACTCGGCCGGGATTGAAATAAGAAAGACCACTCGTTTGATCTCTTCGATAATGGATGGGTCAGATAGAAATTATTGCCCATTTCCTTTTTGATATTTAACGAAAGAAAACGAAAGGTATAAATTTCGGGTAGGATCTTTCATGTGTACAGGGTGCTTCCTTTTCTATTTTTTTTTCGTGTGGAATTCCATACGTTTGTTTTCGGACGTAAACTCAACAAAAAAAAATTGGTATGGGGTCCCTACAAAACTTTTCAATTTCGAAAATTCTATTTAATGAAATTGAAATGAAAATGTACCATTATCTAATTCTTTATTTCTTTTATTTACTTAAGGTTTATATCCTAATATCTTTTCCGTGGAATACACCAAGTAGATTACCTTTTAAATCAGTTAACTCATACAGATTATCGCTGGGTATACTTTTAACGACAGCTGGAGTAAATTTGGGACATAATTTTGCATTTCGTTTCTTTGCTTTGTCACTCAGTATGAAATTTCTTTTGAAAACTTTTTGGCCAACAGTAAACTTTTTATCTTTACTTCGTAAATTATAAGATTTTTCATAGGTATTATGAGCACTTTGTAAAGAGTCTTTTAAATGTTTATGAATAAAGTTCATTTTGCAACTTTTTGGTAAAATATCGATCTCAGAATAGTTAAGTCCTTTTAGTTTCTTAAGAAGTGCATAGTCATGACCGTGTTCCACTTTCGACTGCCCAAAAAGGGCTTCATAAGGGGACATTCTTATAGCGGCGTGGGTGGTTGTTCGTAACGCGCTAGCTATGGATGGAATATGTTTATCCCAGTTGGTTTGGTTAGGTTCTGTGGCAATGTATGAACGTATGGCGGTTATAATTGAGCGATTAACTCTTTCGCTGGCGTTCGCTTGTGGCGAATACGAAGCTGTTCTTACATGCCGTATGCCATAAGTTGCTAAAAGTTTTGAAAAATCTTTACTAGTAAATTGCTTACCGTTGTCGGAGAGGAGCGATTCGGGTACACCGAAAATTGAAAATACATGCTCTTCAAGAAATTTCATGGCCGACTCGCTGGTTGCTTTGCGTAGTGGCTGGATCACGACAAATTTGGTAAGCTGATCAAGACAAATAATCATGTAAACGTTACCCTGTTTGGATCTAGGATATGGGCCTAAAAAATCGACGAAGACGTGTTGAAACGGTCTCTCTACTACGTACGCTTGTCCCATTGGCGGTCTTGTGTTAGAATTAGGAGCCTTTGATGACTTACAAACGCTGCAGTCCGCGATGAACATTTTTACTTGTACCGCCATATTAGGCCAGTAAAAACGCTCACGTAGGCGATACAATGTTTTTGCAACACCGCCATGCGAAGCCTTTGGTGGATCATGTGCCAAATGAACCAAGTGATGCGTCAATGCCGAAGGTATCCATAATTTCCATGTTTGGTCCTCCTCAATCGGATTACCTGTACTGAATTTGACCTTCTTGTAAACAAAACCTTCTGTCACCTGAAGATCTGGCAGTTGACTTTTATTTTTCTCCACCGTTTCTATCAACCTAACATACTCATCAGATTTAAAAGATGGATCTGAAAGATCGACATGAAGAACATCGAACGAGTTGGCACCATTTGTGTCACCAAAAACAATCTCATCTGCACAATGTACTCGAGAGAGTGCATCCGGTACCACATGCTGCGAACCCTTTCGATGCTCTATCTCAAAGGAGAAACGTTGGAGTTTCAGACTCCATCTAGCAAGACGCCCACTTAAATCCTTCTGACCCATGAGCCACTTTAGACTCGCATGGTCAGTCACTATTTTGAACTCCTGCATCTCCACATAAGACCTAAATTTTTCAACACCTAAGACGGCCGCCAGGCACTCTAACTCGGTAACACTATAATTGCGTTGTGCAGAATTGAGTTTATGAGAGTAGTAGTAGATCGGCCTTTCCGCCCCATCTTCGTCTACTTGGCATAAAACGCAACCTATACCAACCGTTGACGCGTCGCATAAAATGATAAACGGCTTAGAAAAATTTGGATTTATCAAAACTGGGTCAGAAGTAAGAGCGCGCTTAAGCTCTTCGAAAGCTTCAGTCGCTTCTGAACCGAAGACGAAAGTTTTTCCCTTTTTTAGAGTATTCGAAATCGGAGTAGCGATAGCAGAGAAATTTTTAATGAATCTCCTATACCAGCCGGCTAATCCTAAAAATCGACGGACTTGACGTGCAGTTTTTGGCACAGGAAATTCTCGAATCGCAGCCACTTTATCGGGATCGGTTTTAAGACACCCATTTCCCACGATATAACCCAGATATTTCAGATACTTAAAACAAAATTTGGACTTTTCTAAGTTTATAGTTAGACCAGCTCTTCGTAAACATTCAGCTAATTCTTTGAGGATGCTCATATGTTCTTCAAATGAACTAGAAATCACCAAAAGATCATCCAGATAAACAAACACTTTTTGTCTCGACTCATGTGGAACCACTTTGTCCATGAGCCGACACAACCTTTGGGCTGCACCGTGTAGACCAAATGGCATAACCACGAATTGGTACAGGGGCCTGCCAGGCACAGAAAACGCAGTCTTTTCCCGCGATGACTTCTCCAGTGGTATCTGCCAGAAGGCGTGCTTCAGATCAACACTGGAAATAAATTGTGTATCTGAAGCTCGACTCAGCAGTGCCTCCATATGATGAAGTGGATAAGCGTCGGTTTTTGAACATTTATTGACCTTCCGAGAATCGAGGCACAAACGATTTTTTCCCGGTTTTTGTACCAAGACAATCGGTGAGCTCCAAGAGCTATTGCTCTCTTCAATAATGCCCATTTCCAACATATTATCCAACTCATCATACATAAGCTTTTGCACCGCTGGAGACACGGGGTAGTGTCTTTGCTTTATGGGCTCAGCATTACCTGTATCTATATAGTGCTCCTCGAGATGTGTTCGTCCAAGGCCACATTTAGCAAAGGACGGAAACATTTGGATCACATTTTCTAACACATTAGCTTGATCTTTTGATAATTCATGTGCATTTGGGTCACATTTGTTTTCTGGTGTACTTGACGCAATCTCCGAAAGCAACTTGGGAGCAATCTCAAACAACGTCCAGAAATTGACTCCCAAATACAAATGTTGCTCTAACGAAGGCACAAGATAAAAAGTTACATTTTTAGTTTTACCTTTGTAGGTAACATCAGTGGATATTTCACCAATAATGGATTGTTGCTGACCACTTGCCGTTCGAACGTTCGAAGCAAACGATTTAAAAGGAACTCCAACATCCTTTACCAACTCTAAACAACCCGCTCCAAGACAACTTATGCTGGCCCCACTGTCCAGTAAACCGAGCATATTTCTACCGAAAATGGATATATTCGCGTATGGGCGTGGATCATCACTGCCACTAATACAGGTTGCCGAGATGGCCTTAAAGACTTTCATTTTTTCTCTAAATCGTTCCCGAAGTTTCACAACTCGTTTAGAGGGTGTTGTATTAAAAATACGATCTCGGACTTTGTAATAATTTTGCAGTCTTTCATGGAGGGATTTAGGTTTTTCTTCTGGAATGGATTCATCAAAAATTTCTTGTGGTCGTTTCAATATGGTGATACGTTGAGTTTTGTTTGTAAGTAATTCAATATCTTTTTGTAAATCAGGGTTAGGTAATTTAGGTAAATCAGGTAAGTTGTACTCATAAGGAATGTAGGTTTTATCCGATAAGTTATTTTTATTTTGCAAAAATTTAGTACTTGAGTAATAGCTTTCTTCATTTAGATTTCCGGGTTCTTTGTTTGAGGGCAACTCTCCCCGGAAGTTGGATCGCCCCGCTTCCGGTTTCCCGTACATCTCGGACAATTAGGAGATGTCGTGTTTTGGAAGCCACACTTGTAGCAGAACAAGGTTGCTTGTGTGCTCGGACACTCTCTATATGAATGTCCTTTTTGTCTGCAGTTCCAACATAAATAGGAAGACGTATCTAAATTTTTATGGTTGAAAGACATCGCTTCAACTTGCGGATCTAAAGAATTTGATTTGATTTAACTCTGAGACTTGCTTTCGAAATTGTATGGGTGGATTTGTCTTCAACCGGGCAGCATCTTGTTTATTTATATACCTTTCAATGCTCCTACAGACATGGACCATTTCAGGTAGGCTATTTGTGTAAAAGGTTATAAGAAGCTCTCCTATACGTCTCTTAACATTCTGTTTTAAGAGGTCAACAAGCTCTCTGGGAGCCTTTGGTTTATAGAGACGAGTATTAAGTCGTTGAATCTCGTTGAAAAAATCATCAAAACTTTCGTTAGCTCCTTGACGTCGGTCAAACATAACCCGAGACAATTCGGAATCAGTCTCTAAACTCCGAAACTGTTCAAACAAAGCTATCCGAAAAGTAGACCAGTCAGTGTTAGGATGCGAATGCAGATACAGCCAGTACCAAGCTTCTGCGTCACCCGTAACAAATTGATGGAAATTCAAAAACACTTCTTACCATGTCGTGTTATAGCATTCTCTAAGCCTACTCAATCTAAATATGAAGTCATCTACAGTCATTTTTCTTGAATCAAATTTTAGACCCCATTTATGGTAATCTATTCGTTTAGATGTAGATGAGGATGTGGCACTTTCGTTGGTAGTGGGTGGTATGCCTCTGGGTGTTTCTGAGTCTAGGTTTATATTTTCTATTCTATTTAGGAAATCTTGCACATTCTGACTATATTCTTGTTCAGCTCGTGAAGTCTGAGTTGAGGCGGTAGCTGTAATTGTAGGTCTTATTCCTCGGGGGTTTTGCTGTCTAACCACGTCATAACCCTCAACTGTGTTCCGTGTAGGATTGAGTACGTTTAAATATTTTTGAACAGTGGTTTCAAACATTCGTTGCATTTCTTCTTTTTCTTTTGCGAACTCTTCTTGTCTTCTGCGAAGGTCATCAGTCCTACTGAGGCCAATCGCTGCATTAACTACGGTTTGAATATGTTCTGTGAGGCTTTCATTGTGTAATTCACGCCTGTTATCGTTGATACCACCGGCATTTGACCCGGATTGGAAATCATCGTTCTGACCTTCGTCTCCGATGTGCTTTGGAACTATCCCTGGGGTACTCCCAGATTTATTACCTTGCACATTACCCTTTTTCGGCGGCATTTTCAAGTTAGAAAATTATAGCCAACTGATGATTTCAAATCGAAATATTTAAATTTCCAACAAAATATTCAAATGGGATTCTCACTGAATAAGTGTATCCTATTGACGGTTGTTTGTTTTCAACAAGGTAATATTTTATTTGAATCCGCAAAACAAATGGCAAAAATGGAAAAATTAGAAATTTTTAATATAGTTGTAAGGGTACTATAATTATTGACGTTCGATTCTGGTTAACTTTTTCGTTTGGTTTGTATCGGTAAAAGTACATAATTATATTTCCAAAAATTCATAAAAATGTACAAAGGTAAAATAATTTGTTTGTATTCAATTCATAAACAGTGCTAGGGTTTGTACAATGAGTAAACAGTTCGACAGTTTATTCAGATAAGGATAAAGTATAAAATAATATGGTTACGTATGCGTATTTCAAACACACAAATATTTTATACGCAGTGTCAATGAAATTAAGATACTTCTCAATTGAAGACGAATTTTAATTATGCGTTGAAATAAGTATACGTTGTTAATGGTTTCATAATTTGTAAAGTTCGAGCAAAATATGTATTAAATTTGTAAGGCCACGATGTATGTTAGATTAATAAATATTTGAAGTCAAAATCACTGAAACAGAACCGAGGCGCGTTGCGAATAGAGGTATCTTATACCGACTATACGAGTCGTCTCAAGAACTCCTTCAGGATATAATAAAATTGTTTTTTTTTCTCAACGATCGTTGTTAAATGTAACGCAGCTGACGAATAGTGGTTTCTGGAACCTATAATCCCGGTCGTCACGATTCAAAACGAAGTTGTGTTTCAATTTCAAAAACCAAAAGTAGTTGCATCTAACTAAGATTAAAACCCTTCAATTAGGTCAACCTTGGTTGTTTTACACGAAAATACTATCAACAATCTTAAGAAAAATCATTTGACAAAATATTTAAACCATGCGAAAATTTGGTTATTAAACCAATAATATTATTAAGATGTTGTTTCGTTGCCCCACTATGGGCGCCACCTGTGTAACGGTTTAGTTGACCCTATCCTAAGATACCCTCGGATACATTTCCCACTGACACAAAAAAAAAAGAACAGGACCCTCTTAAGGTTCAATAAGGCGAAGGATAGGTTGTCCTGGTAGGTAAGTGCGGCAGGCATGCTTGCGAACGCGCGACTCTAGCTCGACGGATAGTCGTGGGATCTTGCACTGCTACCGGACCCGTTGAATTTACATGCCTATTTTGTTTAAAAATAATTAACCATACACCTCTTCAATCGAACTCACAAAACGAAACCAGCTATGAAGTTGTTTTATCTGATCTGAATGTATGTTTGGAAACCATGAGATGATGTAAGTTTCCATTGCGAACCCACCCTCAGTCGAGTTATTTAAAACCGGATCATCCTTGGCTAATGTCTCGCAAATACTATTACATTAGCCCCTAATGCAAAGTTGAATAAATTATTAGAATTTACTCACTGTCTGACGAATGTATCCTCTCATTGTACGCCCCCTTTTATCACAAAACGGTCTCTCAATAAATCATGTCAAGCATTAAATAATAATAATCGGAATTCGAAAATGTAGTTTCATTTTTTTTTAAGTTTTATTTCATTCTCAAATATTTAAATCCAATTAGTATCGATCTCTCTTAAATCTAACACCTTTATAAAGATTATCTATACTCTTTGTGATCAGCTGTGATACTACTCTACATAGGTTTTCAAACCCCTTTTATAGCTAATTTATTTTAAGTGATATTCTAGTCAATTTCCTTACTGTTTAGCTTTAATACTAACTCTATCTGTGATATTTATTCCTAAGTTTTATTTATTTTAATTCGTTTTAAGTTTTAGTTATTTTAATTCATTTTTTAAGTTTTAAATGAAGTTTTGCTTTTGTTTTTAATGTTTAAAAATTGTTTTAATCTCTAGTAGAGTTCGACACTAGTTTCCCTTACTTTGATTTCAAACTCAAACTCAAAAGCTCATTAGTCTAATCAAGATTATAAAAAAAACTATTTGGCAATTTCTTGTATATATGTTCGTTCGCTCTCTTTATTTTGTTTGTCATTAATTTTTTTTTTGTATTTACTTTCTTTCTTTTTCTCAATTTTTATTAGTGCATGAGCTAAAAGTTCTTTTATTTTTCACTCTCTTTTTATTCCCCTTTTTCTTTAAAAGAAAAGGGTTTGCTCTTCCTCCTACTCAATACACTGAGAACTCCCTCTTTGAGCCTTTCTTTTGAGCTTTATAATTTTTATGCTCAAATTATCAAACTCCCACTGCTTTCGTTCAATGTGTTTAAGATATTGTATAAAAATAAAAAAAAAATTTTGGACTCACCAGGATGCTTCTTTAGTAAGCTTACGTGTTTTCCCTACTTTATTTAAATCCAAGTTGGCTGGTATCCCCTACGATGATGTGCACAGCATGCGTGGAAGATCGGCTCTGACTTGTTGGCTAAACGCTAAATTAATTAGAGAACCAAAATCTTAAAACAATTGAACGATCTTGTTATTTTTCTTGTAATACTTAACTTCTCTCTCTTTTTTTTTCTTGTTTTGTTCTTACTTTCGTTTTTCGCTGATCACACAAGAGCTTACAATATAAATCTATTGTCTATATGCAAATCGATACTTATGTTTGGACCGTGTGTTCATAGGTAATGATAAGAATGATAAGAAAGCAAATCAATATATTTGACCGAAGGTGTGTGATCATATGGAGCACGTCCACGCTTCGGGGCTTGTGCACGACACCGTTGGCAAGTTGGTGTGGCCGGTGCTGCGACCGATGATGTGTGGCTAACGATTAGCGCGATATGCTCGTGTCAGAATTGTGTTTATCCGCAGGTAATTGAGAAGCTAGACCAGAGACGATAAAATCTGCCTGTTTAACGCACACCACCTATGTCGTAGCCTCTTGCTCATACGCCGGGGGTGACGTTGTCGATTGAAAGATTGCGGCAAATTGGACGTTATCGCAAGCCTGACAAAACCTAGCATGTGGCGACGCTTGCGTAGCTGGTCTTTAGAGGTCTTTCAGCCCAGCGGGACTAGGAGATTGGCTTCTGTTGAATCGGTGACCGAGTGTCACGTCAGCGACAAGCAGGGTTTTGGTAACCACGTGCAGGGCGTTCGGAAACCAATCCCTTTTCTTTCGGCGATCACTATACGGATAGTTTTTAATAAAATTTGTTGTTTTACTGTGCGAAACACTAATTAGGTTTTACATTACCTTTTTTTTTGTTTCAAAAATTGAGTAATTTACACTAGATAGTGGTCGTCAGATCAAACTTATTCTGAGGAAAGCTCAAGTCTTAGAACGCGGGAATATTTCTAAAATATTCTCATTTTTAGTAATTTATCACAATCTTAAAAGTCTCTACTAAATTTACCCCTTTTTATCAAAAATAATTTCAATTTAAAGATGAACTGTGGTAAGTATGATGACTGTACCTATTTGGGGAGCTTTCACTTGTTGACTCGGCCGGGATTGAAATAAGAAAGACCACTCGTTTGATCTCTTCGATAATGGATGGGTCAGATAGAAATTATTGCCCATTTCCTTTTTGATATTTAACGAAAGAAAACGAAAGGTATAAATTTCGGGTAGGATCTTTCATGTGTACAGGGTGCTTCCTTTTCTATTTTTTTTTCGTGTGGAATTCCATACGTTTGTTTTCGGACGTAAACTCAACAAAAAAAAATTGGTATGGGGTCCCTACACAATTTGCAAACAGCTGATTTTATTGTATCAATTTTTTGGTGTTTTAAAATTGAATTAGATGGAACATTTGGAACTGTGGAGTACTTAATAGGCTAAAAATATACATTCTTGGTTGCGACATCTTAAAGTAGAAATTAATCGTTGAGTTTGAACTCAATAAATTGCAATTTATTTGATTTTTCTTAATTTGTTGCCTTTCACAATCAAATTTGATGAATTTTCGATGACAGTTGAATGAATTCAACGCCAGCAAAGTTCTGGCAGCACCAAACCCTAAAAATCCTAAGCGATAGGACTTTTATTTATCCGTCCTAACTGTGTTGTTGTATTTAACATGGAAATGTTAGTAACATTTTGCTTAGCCTGGCAAAAAAACAGCACTAATGTTAATATAACAAAAAGATGCAATAAGATGAAACTGGGCTCAAGTACAGTGCAGTGCTTGTAAAATACTAGAGATGCCGCGAATAGTGATTCGGCCGAATACCGAATACCGAATGTTCGGCCAGACTAATCGGCCGAATACCGAATATTCGGCAGCCGAATATTCGGCCAACTAAACGATGTGTTTCTCTATCTCCTACGTGACTCTTTTATTACCTATGTCTTATTGGATTGCATTGCATATCGCATTCGTCAACGATTTGTGTAGGTATAGTTGTAGAAATGAAAAAAGGAAGAATACAACACGTAAATTGACAAGGATGTTGAAAAAACTTCTGTTGTAAGCAAAAGCGAATTTTATTTAAGAACTGTTCGCAAAGATTGGATGGTAGAACAAATGGTGGTCAGCAAACACAGATCAGTATCCCCATTTGACATCAGTTGCTAGAATCTACCTCTCGGTACTAGTGTACACTATACATAGTGTAACATAGTGTAACATAGTGTAATTCGGCCCAATCGGAATTTTCTCCGATTTCCTCCGAATTGGAGACATTTTGCTTGTCGGAGAACTACCTCGAAGCAATTGAGCCCATTGTTTACGAAAAAGTAATATCTATTGACCACAATTTACCATTGGTAGATTTTCAACACTTAATTTATTTTTAATAAAAAGAAAACATTTTTATAAATAAATTAATTATTTTTTTCTCCGTTTTTGATATTAAACCGAATATTCGGCCGGCCGAATATTTGGTGTACTATTCGGCCGAATACCGAATATCAAAAAAATTGGCCGAATAGGCCGAATACCGAATAGTTGCCGAATATTCGCGGCATCTCTATAAAATACCCTACTTTCACCGAACACCAAAGTTCAGAAGAACGTTTGCATTGGGAAGAGTTTCCGTTACGAAAACTCATATTGTTTTAGAAAATCTCAACATGCATTTCACAGCAACAATTTTAACTTAACAACTTTACCTACACATGTTTTAAAAATTATAAACATCATCAATGATTCTTATTTAAAATGTCTAAATCTAAATTTGAATAAAATGTTAATTAATATATCCTTACTAACGTGGTTATCATTAGCAAAGTGCACAGTTAACAATTGTTTGTAGCCGCAAGCTGGGACAACACTAAAAGTACAATCTAAAATATAGTTCCTGCTCGAACCATTTTACAAATTTTGTATTAATCTATGTCAATGACAAATACGGTCAAATGACGCTTTGAAAATGTGTCAAATGACCAAATGAACATTTGTCGCTTTAAGAAAGCGTCATTTTTGTCGATATGGCTGAATGACACAAGAAAATATGGTAAAATGACACATTAGGTGTGTTTTTTTGCACGCGTATATACGCTTAAAATGAACAGTGCACAAAAAAACGACAATTTTTTTGTTTAAGTAATTTGGCTTTACTAGTCAAATGCCAATTTGAAATTTCCCTCATGTGCTGAGCTTTGATTGGTCCAATGTTTCATCTGTCAAAAAAACAAAAACTCGAGTTCAGGGGCGCATTAATTTTTGTTGGTGATCGTTAGGCGCTACACAATTTCTTGTACTTTTCAACACTTGATCAAGTTGTTCATAGAATGCGCTTTCGAATACGACCCGAAAAAGCAAAACAAATATGATGAGCTAAGGATGAAAAATGAAGAAAATGTAACGAAGTATAAAAAAATAATAATAAAAATCGTGCATGTACTGTACATCTTGAACGTTAAAACAGTATGTAGGTAGTCCAAAAAAAGAATGGAAATTGAAAAATAAAATTGATGTACAATCGATATAATCTTGATTCAATCAAATTTCGCTTGGCGCCCCTGAGATTAACCATTCAACTGCAGACAAGCCTTGTATCCTTGTATGTTAAATGGAATGAATTTCGAATGAATTTCGAAATGAAGTTTTGACATATGTTGAAAATTCATCGCAAACAGTGAAAAAGATATTATGGAAGCACTGTTTTTATATCCGCTTATTTCTTAAGCGTGGATAATTATCGGCGCTTACTAAGCGGATATAGACATTTGTTGTTGTTGCATTTTGCATGAAAATATTTTTTTAAGCGTATATACGTGTGCAAAAAAAACATGTCTATTATACCAAAGCGACAAATAACCATATATGAAAATATGGTTATATGACACAAATCAAAAGTGTCATATGGCATATGGCATGGCATCGGGTCAAAATAGGATGGGTTAAACTGGATTCTTCTGTTAAAAAACTGCTTCCTCACTAGGTCTCAAGGTGTCGCCAAAATCGATTGTAATCTTGCCTCCTTTGTATATATATTCTACTAGTATTACTAAGATGGACGTTTTCAATTTTTTCGGCTTCGTCAGAAATGTCAGCGAAGCAAGAAAAATTTCCCCAGTGGAGAATAAAATAGAGAGAATGAACATTATGAGTAAGAGGGTGTAGGTTATATTCAATTGGAGCAAAGCGAGTAAGAGAGTAAGAATGATTTTCAGGATAATGGAAAATATGGCACGAAGTGTCAAAATATACTGTGGGTTTCAAGGGGAAAACCAAAGGATATGGTAACATAAAGAAATATGCAAAGTCCTTGACATACTGATCATTTACACACACAATAAGGATATTATGTGAACAGATCGAAAGCAACTTTAAAAGTTTTTAGGTAAAACTTTAACTGTTTGCTACTAAGTATCATTTGCTTAGTATTGCCAATGTAGGTACTTTAGTTTTAAAATTTTGAGTACGTTATCTTTGGAGATTAACATGAAATGATTTTTGGTGTCAGGAGCAATTAATATTTATCACGTTTCACAGTATTTTTCTTAAATAAAAAGAAATGCTTGTTTTCTTTTATAGTATAAATACCTCATTTAAAACAATAGTTTTTGCTTTACGGATCAAATTAATTTTCTCGCTTATATTCCAGTGACTGTGCATGCAAACTGCGAGTGTATGGTATAGCATGTGTGGTTGTGCATGCGGCATAAGTGATTTCAAATTTTTTTGATATTTTCTTGTTTGTACTAGCAAGCATGTGTAGTGCATGGGCTAATTTGCTCATTTAAGCGGCGGATTTCGACAAGTAAACATCAAGAGAAATGTAATTTTGAAAATGTCAGCGGGAAAAAATAATTTTGGGCTGAATTCTTGGAACTTTATTTTTTTTTTATTGCCAATGCAATCAAAATAGCTGCTGCAGCGGACTTTGAATCTGACATTATGAAGATGTTCTCTACTCAGCGATGTACACACGACTAAAGAATGTACAGTTTGCATGAGTAGTGTATGGTTAAAACGTGACTGTGCTAATTTTTGTTTGTGCATGCATGCATGTGTAGTGTTTGGGCCCTATTAGTTTGATATATGATGCATGTACATAAAATTTTGATGGACAACAGCATACAACACCAATTTTTTAATGTCAACTCCGGCGATAAAGTATTTATGACAGCTGATCATATAACAAGTATTTAAAATAGAAATCATAGTGCATCATAGATTACAATTTATCATCCTGCGAAGTAACAACATGGAAAATATATCCCATGAACATTTAAAGACAAAACACTAGATTAAATTTATTTCCATAATATATATTTTCGTTTTTTTTTTGTATTTAAAAGAAATAATAAAATAAGAATGATTTTTTTATTTTATTTTTAAATTAAAATGTAATTATATAGTAATGGTTTAATTTTATAATTAAAGTGAAATAATACAATAATTTTAACTTATAAGTTTTTTGTGATTTCGTTTCACTTGTTTTAAATTTCTCATTTATGTGTCTATTTATTAACAATTTATTTCTCTGTTCAATTTTTTATTAAAGCTTAAGAAAAAATAGTGGTGAATATACATTTATTTTTCGATTTTGGTTTACAGTTTATTATTAATTCTTATGAACACCATTATACAAACATTTATCACAGGCTTAATATATATAAATATATATATAGAGTAATAATCATAATTAACAGATTAGCAATCTTGTTTTAATTTGTATTCATTTCCACATCACCCTAGAGGTAGAATACTAGATGCGTTTTTTTTATAGAGGTATCCCCGGTAGGCCTATTCCTCTTGATTGCCTGTTTATTATGTACAATGAATGCCTACTTATTATAAATATTTACTAAGCTTAAGTTTTTTTTTATGATCGATAGGTAATTATCAAAAAGTAATAAGTAATTATAGTAATAATAGTTATAACTATCATGCATTTAAATAAATACTCTATATTATTGTTTGCATAGTAATAAAAATAATAATAAAAACAAACTATGTACAACATATATGCGGAATAAGTTTAACTCGCGCTGTAAATAATTTTTCACTGTCATTTCACTTATCACTTTTATTTCAATCACACATAACATTTAAAAAAAAACACTTAAATTTTATCACTTTAATTTCATTCATAACACAATTCATTTCACATCACTCCTTTTGAAACGCTCTCACGCGTTATTTCGTTTGCCTTTGCTTTATGAGCTCTCTGGTTTTCCACTTCAAGTTCCTTGTTAGTGTTTCTCACAGTAAGGATGATCATTCCTGTTATAAGAAATTTTATAATCGTTTCACAATGATCATGCTTACATCTAGGTAAATAGGGCCCAAGTTGCTTTAAAATTTCTTCCGTCCAAGTTTTCGTGATGTTGGCCCTGGTCTTGTATTCTTCTATTTCAGCGTCAAAAATATTTTTTACTTTCTTTACAGTTTCTTCAAAAATTATTGAAGGAACTATAAGTTTGCCATATTTTGAATCCGTAGCCGATGATTCATACGCTCTGAGTTGGATGAGGAGTGCGTTTTGTCTCTCCATATTTCCTCCATCATCTTTCATGAAACGAACGCAAGTTTCGCAGTTTTTAAGTTTTTTTTGCAGTTTGTGGACTGCAAATCCCGCGTAGTAGGCTGCAGCTCCATCAAGCATTTTTTCTGAAACTTGTTTCATCTCGGCGTATGGGTGGTCCAGAGAAACAGTCCACTGTCCAAAAAGGACCTTTTCGACATCCTTTTCCTCCTCGTCCACGTCCATCTTGCTATCTTCATCTTCGTTTTCATTGTCTTCGGGGTCAAACGCAATCTCCATTTTGTTGCTCATGATTTCGTGATGTGTTTGGAAATCAAGTTCATCATGGGATCTTTGGAACTCTTCTCCGAATTCCGCTTCATTAAGAAGAGCTTCTGCTCCAGCATCTTCATATCCAGAAGTCTTTGGCGCACACACATTATGGAACATTATGTGTTTAAGATTCCTAACGAAGTGCATTGCTGAAGGATTTTGTTCATAAGTCCCTTTGTTTGTCCGAATCATCGAAAACAAGTTTTCTGCGACATCCGTGTTTAAATGTCGCAGTAAAATATACTCCTGTCCTGGATCGTTCCTTAAGTAACTCCACATTTGAATAATTGCGGTAATAGTTTGCTGCAATCCTTTAAAACATGGCTGGATAGTCCTTTTTTTCTCTGGCACTCTCCATGTCGAGATCCATTCTTTTGCGGCTTTTAGCGATTGCAATGTGTCCGTGGAATCTGAAAGGACTTGGCTGTTGGGGTTCCTCGAATATAGATGTCCACAGTTGAAAATGTCAAAGAGTTCGTTCATTATTTGAAAAAAATCAGCCGTGGATTCTGCAACTTTTCTTTCTTCTTCAGATTTGAAACAATTACTGCTGAGTGCATAAATTATTCCTGAGGCGACATTGTTGCTAAAAACCTGAGTAGCCAACTTAACGGACATTTTTTCTTTATTTACTGGATTGAGGTGCTTTTCTTTTAGCTTGTACAGCACCTTGAACGTTGAATTGCAGTCTTCGTCATACACCCTTTTCAATACGTTCCAATCAACTATATCTGTTCCGCAAAATATTCTATTTGACAGGAGCGTATTTCTGACGCTTTTAAATAGATGGCAGTAGTCGAATAGAAAGAAAACTTTTCTTCCATTCACTTCCATCCATGGGTCATCTTTGGATTTTTTTAAAATATTGTAGGCACCGATGTTTATAGCTCCTTGGTCGCAACTTGTTGCCACAACCTTGTACCCAGTTGTATCTATAGTTTCAATAAAAGATGGTATAAGCTCGGCTAGTTGGTGTCCTTTCAGACCGCCAATATAGTAGGCGATAGTCTGTTTCCAGTTGCTGTTGAGTCCTCTCAATGTAAAAACCATAGCTTTTGAGGCAACCACGTTATTTCTCCCGAACGAGCCAAGATCCGTAAATCCGTAAACGATGTCATCCGTGGCGCTGAGGTCTAGTTTTTTTTTATGGCCATTTCATCAAAAAGGAGAACGCATTTTCTATCCATTTCGCTGATTTCCTTGGCCTTTTCTTTCAATAAGGATATGATTGGTTGTGAAAGTCCGGTGGGAAGTCTGGTTTGCGAATGCCATCGAAGAATTGTGCTTTCTGATGGCATTATGAAACCAGCTTCTATCAAATATTTGTAGCACGCTGCCGACTTGTAGTATATTTTCAAGAACAGCTGTCTCTCTGCCTTCTTCCATTTGGCACTGGCCTTATGAAGAAATTGCACATGAATAAATGTTTTGACATCTTCAGTGCGATTTTCCAGGTGCTCTTGTGACTTTTCGCGGCGCGCGACCCTTCGGCGAACGGAAAGTGAAGGTGATATCGGCGTGAGGCGGTCCGGTTCGTACGAAAATAATCCGGGTGATGGAAATTGAGAGGGGGATATGGGGATAAAAGGATCGATATTACTAAGGGAATAATCTTTCACGTACGTATGTCTCGAAGTCGACGCCAGGTTCTTGAGTGATACAGCCGGACTACTCGGTGGTACCGCTGATTCACTTGACGTAGGTGTTGGTGCTCTAGTACACACAGTTGGTGCAGAAATTGTGGAGGTTTGTGGTGGTTCCAGATTTCTAACTGCTGCTGCTGAAGTGGAGGGAGCTGTTGGTGATTTTGTAGCGCTAGTACCCGACGACTTCAACCCGCTCATCATTTGCATACATGATGGGTCTGTAAAATTTTCTGAGCATTTACAGACACTGGAGCTTATGGTCTTAGGGATAGCATTTTTCAACAGAATTGTCCGTGTCCGCCTGTAATGCAGATCCTTTTCGTAAAAATGCTTGTCGCAAAAATGGAATCGAACCACTTTGTCACTAATGTGGGCATTACCATGCTTGATCCAGACAGATCGCCTGTGATCAGTTGGTAATCTGAAGAAAGAACGAGTCTTTCCCTTTTCTCGACAATTCCTGTATGAGCAATGTGCCATATTCAAAAAATGATAGTTCTTGCTTAAAAATATACCTAAACAATAATAATATTATATATTATATTATACTTATATATACTTAAAATTAATATATAAATATATATGTGTATGTATATATATATATATAAAGCAAAAATATTTATATTTATATTCGTATGTATATATCTATATATATGAATAATGTAAGTGAAGGCCAGCGCTGGCACAGAAGAACCCTGAAAAGAAAAAAGGTAATGCATTAAAGAACACACACTTTGAAAGTCTAAAATATTTTGTACAGATTCTTAAGTTTTGAACCTGACAATCAGTCAGTAAAGTACAGTACAGATATTTTCAGAGATAGTTCTTTTTCATGTTTGGTCACTTTTGGAAAAAAAGTTTTGTTTTTGAAAAAATCTCTCATTTTTACTTCATAATTGAGGATTTAAAATCGAAAGAACTATAAAAAGAATCCAGTTATAAAAGAATTTGTACAGTCAGACGTTGAGGTTGAGTTCGAGTAAAAACACACAAAGCATCACTCTACCATTTTCCATCTACCAGTGTTGGCAGACATTTAACGGACAGCCACGTGTCACAGTCTGTTTTGACTATTGTCTTCCGATATCATCGAATTTCATTTTTAAGAATACAACGTATATACTTTAGTTAATTAAAATTCAAAACACTTGGGGCCAGTTGTACAAACGTGGTTCATCCTCGGATCAACGTTTGAACTCGGTTCAACTCAAAATGACTGTTGTACAATCGAGGTTCAGGTCTCAACCCACTGTTGAACCACGATCAGAAGTTACCCACCGATTTTGGGGGGTTAGCTGTGGTTCAGCCATGGATCAGGTAATTTTTAGTGCGAAAAATATTGCTATCTCACTTTAATCTGAAAATTTTTGACAGTTCAGCTAAAAGCTGCTGGAAATTCATTTTATACAATCTATGAGAATTTTCTTTACTTTTTAAGGTTTTGACTGCAAGTTCAACAGACTTTCTAGAGAAACCCATTTCCATGATCTGTGATACTAATGGACATGGTGCTGTTTTGTTTCTATTTGCTGCAGCTATTGAAGATGCTCCCTGTGCATCAGTAGCAGGTGTGCTACTGCTAACATAATCATTAGAACCATCATTGTATATTGGTACCCCATGAATTCTGAGTGTGCTTGACTTGCCAACATTTGTGAAACATTCAAAGCAGCAGTTGCAAGTTCTGCATGTGTAGGTATATGTAACTTTCAGGGGAGAAGGCTTTGTCGCTCGAATGAGGAATATTTTTATAAGAAGTTCGTTTTCTGACAACGAAGATGGGGATTCATGTGCAGCAGGCCACATTCAATTCGTTCAAGTTAAGCTTGGCGGCCAGTTGTTGCTGCTCTTTTTCGGAAATACTTTCTTCTAATGAAAATGAACTCATTCCTGACGACCGTTGCCCTAATATCTTTCTTTATGAAGCTTGATTCCGGTAGAGAACGTAATTGGAATTGAGAACACAGATTTGAATCAAGAATTTAGTAGTATTTCATTCAATGGAAGGCCAGACAAACTGAAAATGAAAACTGAATAGTCTGCTCCCTCGAACGCGGTGTTCAGTGAAAACGGTGCTGAGAAGATACTTGTTTTTGTTGACTTTGGATTGGCCCCGCTACACTAATGTTTTTATGGTTTATTTTTAATAAGTTTGAAAATTTATATTAATAAAAATTGCAAAATGTATGAGAAACGTCTTCACTCAATGATCACCATACAATTTAATGTCAAAAGTGATTTTTTATTCTATTTGATTTGACAACTGACGGTGACATTAGATATATATATACTTAAATTATCATGTAAATAGACCTGAACTGCGGTTCAGCTGACTCTCTTTTGATCCACAACTGTACAACCCATTCAAAGTTGAACCTGGTTCAAGAGTTAACTCGAGTTCAGCTGATCCGTGGGTTAATCCTCAATTTGTACAACTGGCTCTTGGTGACATTGAAATTACCAATAAATTACCTAAAAAGAAATTGTGAGATATAAAACACCCTGTCCTTATCAAAAGAAACTGAAAGAGTATGTACAGTACGTATCTTCTGTCTGTATTTAAACTTTCATCGCATCGTATGACAACGACAAGAATTGTGACGATTCAAATCGTTCTTCATCAGTCATGTACCTATGTTGTATTTTATAAAGTTGGATAACAAAATTTTCTCGAATAATATAGAAGCAGCGACGTTGGGGAAAGCTAGTTTTCAATATTTGCAAATGTGAAAAGCAATTGTTTAATTTTTGAAAAAAATATTGTGTTGAAATAATTTCATTAAGAAGCAAATAGTGTAAAAAATGTTTTCAGTTTTGTAAAACAAACTCAGTTGATGAAAATTTCCAACAACTCCGAAATGATTTTGCCATCACTGTATATGAAAAATAAAAATGTGAGCTTGCAAGCAAGTTGACAAGTGATTTTCCACCTATCACCTGTCACTCCTTTGTATGTATATGCAGTAGATATACAGTGTCACAGAAACACAATACAGTACGCAGATAGAGATTGACAGAACTTGCTCGTGTGGCATCAGGGAAGGCATCCATGGGAAAGTTGATACAATTGTAGCAACTACGATAGAAATAAGTTTTTTGAAATACAAAAGTTGTTAACCTCAAAACAAGTTTTTGGTACAATTGAGTAAAATATGAAAAACAAATTCAATATTACTCGAATTCCATCCCTGTCCCTGATTTATATCGTGCAACTGAATCTTTTTAAATTTAGATTTTGAAATGTGTCATATAGGTTTGGATTTTGTTGTGCGATGAGAAATGAAATATTTTGCACTTTAATAAAGTAAAACTAGAAAAAGGTGACAGACCGAAAAAACTTAAAACTTAGCATAATTAATCTAAAAAGAAACCGCCAAGAAACGACATACAAATGAAGGATTTTCATCCTATACATACTAATTAAATACCTTGTTTGTGTCCAGCAATTATTGTCTCTGAAAATAACCTGAAAATTAAACAATGTAAAATTCACTTACTTCACTTCACTCAAATCACTGATTTTTTATAGTTTTCAGTTTGTTTTTTTTTTTGGCAAATGTATCTGTGCCTTAAGCACTATTTCGATGCGAATTTTTTGTTTCTTTTTCGTAAACTTTCAGCACAACACCGAACCGAAAATTACAATTCACTTGAAATAAATATTTGTCAATTTGTCTTTTTTTTCTAAATATTTTGTCACTTCGATTTTTCGTAAGAAAGAACTGCGAGCAGAATTGAATCACGACACGAATTCACAAGATATGCAAGCAGAATAAAGTAACGTCTTTTCAGATTTCTTCTCATTGGAAGGCGCGAAAAAGTCGCATATGGCTTTTCTCACAAATACTTCTTTAAAATAACTAGTATTGCAATACTTTCAAGGATAAATACCAAAAAGTACCGTTACTTTTGCTTTTTCCTTTTTTTCGTAATTCGTAAAGGACAATTTTCCCCTTGCTTAAATATAATCTTCCCATATTCATAATTTTCATTACTGCTCTTACTTAAGGATATTTCGTATTTGGCGTTCTCGTTCTTTCATATTCCCCGTGTCCTTTAAAATTCTCCTTCACAGAACTCTCCAAGTCTCCAAAATTCGGCATCTAGATGGCGCTAGAGTCGAACGCCATTTCGATTTTACTATCCAAATATATATACAATGCTTGCCTCTACTTCCCTAAATACGGTTATGACTGCATATCTGAACAAAACATGCTTTCGTTTGATATGTAATTTATTTGACATTCGGTTTCTGTGGGCTGCGTAAAGTGTACCACAAAAAATAATCTGCCAACACGACAAGTTGGAAAACATTTTTTTGAAATGAAGAATCAACGCACCCGAATTTCGAGAGCTGGGTAGACTAGTCATGCTAGTCCTACATAAATGCCCATCAGCTTCAGCACTGATGAACGTGATGATGCTGGCCATCAGGAATCTTTTCTGTTGTGCAGTCAGTCAGGAAGGGTTGGAGAAATGTGGTTGCATTTTTCCTTTATTGAATTTAATTCATAAATGTACCAGAAATGCCGCGCATCAATGCTGTATACACAAACTTGGAAAATCATAATACAAAAACAGAATAATAAAGTTCTACTGTAGCCTTAGTCCAATGATGATGGAGAGCATTGCTACACCATCCTACATACATCAACAATGGCATAAAACCATCATCATTATCAGCATCTAGTAGCAACAACAACATCAACAGCCGGCTGTAATTAAAAATTTTAATTTACTTTGATAAGCAGAGTTGTGGTTTATCAACTTTTTTTTGCCTTGGTTGTGTTTTTACTGATGGAGAGCAAGAGCATACAGTCATCGAGATTCAGTAAAAACCAATGGAAGCCTTTTTCACAACCCCGCAAAAGTTGGTTTAACGTCAAAGCTTAGGTAAATTTATAGCAGCAGGTACCTAACCTACGTTGAAAGTTTTAAAATTTTTGTTTGCTATTTTGTTGGAACTCATTGCTATTTCTATTATTCTTCCCCTTTTCTAATCATTATTGTATTATTCGGATTTTCTTTTCTTCCCATGATTCGAACGGTGTATTCTCAGCTTTAATGTTTCCTTGTTCTGTTTCGTTGTTATATTTCAAGTTTCCCGCATGGTTTTTTTTCTTATTATTGAGGAATCGGTAAATGCTTTACAATGCTTTGAGTCTTTTTTTTCAAATAACAAAGGAATATAAATCCCAATAATTAAAATATCAAAAAATGAAATCATGATTTGACTGTTCAGGTATTAAAATCCTCTCTTCTTTGTTAACTAACACGAGTAGAATCAACACCTCTTAGCAGAACCTAATAAAAAAAACTTATTCAGAAAAGTGGACTGATAAGTTAATATAGTTGTGGTATTTAAGCATTACTCATTTGTTTTTGCTAAAGCATAGCAATACTTTAATACACTTATTTACAGGGAGATATGCATAAAAACAAATTATGAGAACGTTATACATACTCTCGCTGCCAGGTCAGACTTAACACTGCCCAGTGTTGTCGAATGAAAAAAAAAACATGATTTTTAATCATGGTTTGAGAAAAAAATCATGATTTGGCCAAATTTGGGAAAAATAAAACAACAAAAATTTATTTAACATGTTTACATACTATATAGGTAACATTTATATAAAATTGTATAACTATTTTTTTTTAGTTTGTAGGACTTTCAGTTTCTATGTTTACGCAAATGTACTTGGTACTGAACATTACAGATAATATACTTATTGTATAAAATGTTGATTATATATACTTATGTTATGTTATGTTATGTTATGTTATGTTATGTTATGTTGATTATACAGGGTGATTCACGAGCGTTGTGCCAAAAAGCTAGAGCGTGTAGGTTGAGTTGAGACAAGACAAAAATCGTATGGGAGGGGGGGGTCTATTCCCCCCCGTTTAGCCGGGAGGGGCAATTTTCTGAAAAATTGACTTATTTTGTAAAAAAAAATATTAAAAATCAACGGCTTAGTTTACAACACCGTGCTATACCTTTCTGAAAAGCTTAAAACTTCTTCTTTCACCTTGTTTTTAAAATAAATTGTTTTAACGAATAGTTTTAAAAAAATCAATTTTCAAACTCAAAATTTTCAAAAAAAAAGCCAAAAAAAATTTTTTGAACTAATTTTTTTCAAAATTTTATGTAATTAAGTACTAGTTTTGTTTTAAAATTTCAATGTCTTTGTTAATTTTTAGTCGAAAACAGAAAACCGGATGCAAAAATGTCTTTTTGTTTTTGAGATATTAAAAAAAAACCAAAACCACTTTTTTCTAAGAAAATCTTTGTTTTTATTTTTACCTATCTGGACTTTTAGTTTAATTTATAAATTTAATTTTTTGTAATTGGAGTTTAATGAGGACTCAATAAAGTAGAAAAGTATTGGATTTTCCCTGGATTAATCATTTTGTTCATTGAAAACGTCTGAAAACTGATCTGCAATTTTTTCTTACTATACCTGGGGCTGCGGCCACTCGCCGGCGAAGGGTTCTACCTGCTGGGGGCTTAAGATAATTAAACCGCAATTTTTCTTGAATGAAAAAACAATTAACAACCTAAAGGTTAATAAAAGGCACCGCATATTTACTTAACAACCATTTACAATTAAAATATTAATTCATCAACACATAACAATAACAAACTCATATGTTCGAGAAGAGTTAGCGGACAGGAACTTCTGCTACGGTTTAACTTGTTGTCGAGATCGGGAAGCCGACAGACTCTACGCTGAAAGATATCCCAATAGATGGCACCCAAGTCGTAGCATGTTTTCAAGAATCCGCCGACGAGAGCACGGAGAGCTAGAAGTGAAAGGTCAATGGCAGACGTTTTCAATGAACAAAATGATTAATCCAGGGAAAATCCAATACTTTTCTACTTTATTGAGTCCTCATAAAACTCCAATTACAAAAAATTAAATTTATAAATTAAACTAGTAAATTATACTAAAAGTCCAGATAAGTAAAAATAAAAACAAAGATTTTCTTAGAAAAAGTGGTTTTGGTTTTTTTTTTAATATCTCAAAAACGAAAAGACATTTTTGCATCCGGTTTTCTGTTTTTGACTAAAAATTAACAAAGACATTGAAATTTTAAAACAAAACTAGTACTTAATTACATAAAATTTTGAAAAAAATTAGTTCAAAAATTTTTTTTTGGCTTTTTTTTTGAAAATTTTGAGTTTGAAAATTGATTTTTTTAAAACTATTCGTTAAAACAATTTACTTTAAAAACAAGGTGAAAGAAGAAGTTTTTAGCTTTTCAGAAAGGTATAGCACGGTGTTGTAAACTAAGCCGTTGATTTTTAATATTTTTTTTTACAAAATAAGTCAATTTTTCAGAAAATTGCCCCTCCCGGCTAAACGGGGGGAATAGACCCCCCCCTCCCATACGATTTTTTTCTTGTCTCAACTCAACCTACACGCTCTAGCTTTTTGGCACAACGCTCGTGAATCACCCTGTATACTTTACTAAAGTATATTTTTGCCCAAAGAGAATCAATTTGGGGTGTGAAAATAAAAAAATTCGCGCGAACATTTCTATTCAAAAGAAAATATAGTTAAATATCCATTCAAACATTCTTCCGAATTCATTTCAATAATAACTTGACTGACAATTTAGATTAGACTATCATAATATATGTATGTATGTAACAAAACGGCTAAGACTATTTTTGTGGTACAATAGCTATAAATTAAACTAGCAGTTGCCCGCGACTTCGTCCGCCTCTCCAACCTCCACGGCCAGAGGTGCGTCTTGACTTGTGTATCATGCGTGCGTGGGAATTTTGTTGCGAAGTTATTTTAAAATTGTATAACAGTCTACTCTCCATAAGTCGAAATCCTTCTTAACTCGAAGCCGAGAGTAATCTGTCATCGTCCTCAGCCTTTGGTATGTATAAAATTACAGCTCAAATTGTTTTCCCTTTTAAAATATCAATTGAGCTCTTAGGCATAAAAATAATCTTATAGCCTTTTCACACCAGACGCAAAACGGATTTTTCAGCTGTCAGTTTTCAAAAACTCGGAATTGTTTGACATTAAAAATCTTTGATGTCAAGTAAGGGTTGCCATACCTATGTTCTCCTTTCTCCTTTTAGAAGATTGACACCTTTTTTTTTACATACATTCGCTATCTGTTTTTCGTTGCAAGTTTGAGTCCCGTTAGTGTAAGATATTAAAAACTAAAAAACACTGTATGAAAAAAAATTTCAAATCGATTTTCCAAAAATAAAAATATTTGTTTGCTGTTTTTTCTACTTTCTGTCAGTTAAAAAATTTCAATTTTATTTAAATATTTATGATTTTTGCTTGATAAATAACTACGTGTTGGTGGAACCGTTTTATTCAAAGTTTTATTTTTTACTATGTCGCTGCTAAGATTTTTTTCATTTGTATTTTTTATGGCAACCCTATATGAACTGAAACGTTTTGTCGTTCGTGAACAATTTTATAAGCAGACTCTCAATCTACTCTTGCTATTGGAGAGAGGGAGAAATATATATGTACGTACTTTTATGAAATATAGACTGCTAAATGCTTTCACTTTTTTGGTTTTGACCGGTTTTATCAAAAACTTGTTGTTTTGCAAAACAAGGCGGTCAACAAATTTGTACGGGAAAACACGTGATTTCCTTCATGTTTTTGAAAAGTTTTGCAAAACCGCCTTTTGCGTCTGATGTGAAAAGGCTATTACAAGAGAAATCTATCTTTATATTAAATGCTTACATTCCACCTAAAAGTCCAATAGCCTTGTTCATGGAACTTTCCGAGGCACTGGACTTTATTTTTGGAATCGCCAGCATTGATAGTTGTGTCCTCCTTTAAGGCGATTTCAACCTTCCTAACATCGATTGGGTTTCTTCTGACGACGAATCCTATTTCGAAGCTTCCATTTTCTCACCACAACTGGAACTTCAATCACTGGATAATATTATTTCAGCTGATTTACAGCAAGTTAGCTGCATTAAAAATCATATGAATTGTGTACTTGACCTAGTTCTTACATCTGACCCTGTTAATACAGTAGTGGTAGAATCTTCCTCTGCGATATCTAACATAGATAAATTTCACCCTCCCCTTGACATTTTTCTCGACTTGAGCGATCACTTACTAGTCCATAGTAATGCTCATGATAGCTCGTACTCGTTTGACTTTTGGAAAGCCAATTTTCAACAGCTTTCTGAACTTTTGAGTAATTCCGGTATTGAACAAGTACCGGTACTATCTAATATTGAAGCAGTTGTTGAAAGGTTTTATGGTATCTTAATGAAATTCATACATCAAACCGTTCCCATAAAGAGATCCATACAAACTAATGGTTCATGTCATCCTTGGTACTCGAAAGAGCTTAAAGCTCTTCGGAATAAAAGAAATAAGGCTTGGAAAAAGTATATCAAATCCATGACCTTGGAAGACCAAGTGGTATACATTTCTCTTTTTGAAGAGTTCAAGAAAGTTTCTTACGAACATAATAGCGAATACCTGCTTACTATAGGAAGCTCTCTGAAATCTGACCCAAAAAGTTTCTAGAAATACGTTAATTCGAAAAAGAAATGTGATGTTTATCCAGTTAACTTTATTTATAATAATGTAAACCTTACCACAACCCCTGAAATCTGCGAAGCTTTTGCAAATTATTTCAGTACCTACATCTTTTGCTGATTCTCAAAATGCAGTTGACAAACTCTACTTTCAATATTTAAATAACTGTCCTCAAGTTTTGTTTAGTAGCATTTTAATAGAGAGTAACAGAATATTTGAATTTATTTCACTCTTAAAGAAGATTATTCATGTGGTCCAGACGGCATTCCAGCTATTGTTTAAAAAAATGCAAATCTGTTTTAGCTCTTCCTTTAAGGAATATATTTGAGATGTCCCTGAAAACAGGAATATTTCCTTCAATTTGAGAGAATGCATTTTTAACTCCAGTATTTAAGAAGGGAGATAAAACTAATGTTATAAATCATAGACCTAAATCCAAACTGTCATGTATTCCTAAACTGTTTGAACAAGTTGTATGTGATACGTTAGCATTTAATTGTAAAAATATTATCTGTAGCCAACAACACGGATTCATGCAGAAACGTTCAACGGTCACAAACCTTCTTGTTTTTGTAAACAAATGCTTAAACTTTTTAGAGTGTGGTCAGGAAGTAGATTGTGTCTATGCTGACTTTTCGAAAGCTTTCAACCAGTTATCCCACACGATTATAACGTTTAAGTTGAACGCTTATGGGTTTCCCCCTTTTTTCATAAAATGAATATCTTCATATCTTGAAGACAGGTCCTATCAGGTAAAATTCAGACATCATGTCTCTAAATCATTTATTGCTAAATCCGGCGTCCCTCAAGGCAGTCACTTACCTACTTTTTATATTGGCTATTAACGATGCTCCGCTATGTGTCCAGATTCCAGAACAGCGAAATTCTCATGTTTGCAGATGATATGAAGTTGTTCAAAAACATATCTTCAACGAATGATAGAATTCTTTTGCAAAATGACCTTAAAAGGTTTTCACTGTGGTGTGAGAAAAATAGTTTAAAATTAAATCCCAGTAAATGTCAAACAATGACTTTTTCTAAGAAGCGAGTACCGACTTCTTATGACTATACAATCTAACAGCACATTTTGTCTCGTCCTGTCACTGTCAAAGATGTTGGTGTTTTATTCACATCTAGCTTAGACTTTTCGGAACATATTAATAGCATTGTAAATAAAGCCAATTCAATGTTGGGATTTATAAGGCGTTGGTCAAGGGAATTCCGTGATCCGGCTGTCACTCGTTCTCTATATAATTGTTTTGTTTGTCCTCATCTTGAATATGCTTCCCAGGTTTGGACACCTTTTTATGATACTCATATTGAGAGGTTAGAATCCGTTCAACGGAACTTTACTAGGTTTGCCATCAAAGGTATTCAATGGAGCGATTCTTTAAACATTCCTCCTAATGAATGTCGTTTGTCAACTCTTCAGATGGAAACATTGTCACAAAGAAGAACCAACAATGACATTGTATTTTTCCATCAGATTATTATGGGTATAACTGAGGCTCCGGATTTGTTCGGCCTTATTTCATTTAACCATAGAGGAGGAGGTTACAACTTTCGTGGTAGGGACTAGGGACATGATTAAAGAACCTAGGCATAGGACAAATTATGGTATGCATGAGCCCTTGACACGAATGAACAGACTTTCTAACTGCAACTCAAACTTATTAGATTTTAATTTAAGTACAAATCATTTAAAATCTTTACTGAAAGCCAGTGTTCCATGCGCTTAAGTATTTTATTTGTGTTTTTGTATTTTTTAGTTGTTATGTTATTTTTATCTTGTTGTTTCGCTTGTGTAAGTGTTTGTTTCTCTTAGTGTTGGCCTACTAACAACTAACACTGAACTAAGTTATGAGCCGATGGTATAACACAGATTCTGTGTTGGCAACCCTTGGTCGCTACACAGAGTTTGCTATAAGCTCTCTTCGACCAATTCTGATACTGTAAAAAAAAAAATACAGTGTTTCTGGGATATAATTAGGAAAGTTTTCACCAAATTTCGTAATTTTTTTTTTTATTTAAAGATAAAAATATAAAAACAAAAACTTGGTTTTTTGAATTTTTCACATATATTTTGAGGTTATGTGAAAAAATTGTTTGAACAAAAGTTGTAGATCTTTTTGTTACCTACAACTTTGCCATTGGACATTTTTCCATAGGACCTCTAGTTTTGTCGTAAATCGAGATTAAACCATTTTCCCCCCTTAATACCCGCCCCCCACCCACTTCCCGAACTCGGATCGCCCGTAATTTATTTTTCCTTTCATTTTTATCTCATTCCCCATCCCCACCTTTTCTAATTTGTTTTATTCTACTGTAAATTTTTTTCGTTTTCAAAAATTATCTACCCTAACCCTGGTCTGTTTAGGCGTGATTGAGTTATAAGTAGGTACGTTATACAGGGACAGACACTTATGTTATTATTTGTAAATAAACATTTAACAAAATTTTTTTTTCCAATTTATGTTGGCGCCTAAGGTACCTATTTATAAATATATAATATATGTATATATTTATAATAATTCCGTCATAGCTTTTAACGAATGAATGTTTAAAATCAAATTATCAGAAGTTAGTCATGAGCCCATGTTAGGAGTTCCATGATCAAAGGCTTTATAATGTGCATATTTTACCTACAGCATTAATTCATTATTCTTGCAGCTTTATTTTCTTCTCCACACTTCTTTTCGTATATGCAATTCACACAAAAGTAGCTATTAGTAAAAAAAAAAAAATCAACAAAAACACAAGCAAAATAAAAGTGATCATAGGATTCATAGGATAATATGCAAACAAACAACAGTCACATAACAGAACATATACATAAATAGAATAAAACAAAATACATATAATACCTAATGGGGACTTGAAAAGCAGCGCCAAAAGATTGAATGCATCAGCAAATGGTTGGTAATTTCCCAGCTTATACACCGTAATAATATGAAACAATATAACATGAAACATCATCACCAACTGGAACAACATTAATATAAACCTGCAGCATCGCTGGATGTTGAAGGATATTCTTCCTTCGCCGCCTTAAGCACTATGACTGAGTCGAAACAAGGTTTTATGTTGGAACCTACTTGTTTTTTTTTATGTTTATATAATTCAAATAAACCAAAGTATATAATATGTATGTGCATCTTGTATAGAATATACATAAATGTGCATAAATAAACCTGAGGATAAATTAAAAATTTTAATTATCTTCAAACAAAAAGCACCCGCAGTAGCACAGTAGCAGAGGAGAAAAAATAGACAGAACAAAAATAACAACGACTTCAAGCAGTGAAATAAATTTCTCTTTGTGTCACCATCAACATCATCTTCTTCATCCATTCCTCATACCTCTTTCTACAAGCCTGATGTTTTCGTTTCTCATTCTATTAACAAAGCTTCCCCTATACCTATTTATTATCATTTCTGTTTACCATTATTGTTGTGTGTTTTATTTTGTAAGCGATGATGAAAAAACGACGAAGATAAAGCAACCAAATAACAGCTCCTTCGAAATGACTTCTTCGTCATCTCTTCTAACTCAATTTAAAGTCTCCGATTTTTGTTTTGTAAGAAAGCTCTGAGGAGCATCGTCTTCAGTTGGTCGTCTTTGGTGTATAGCCTGGAGCTGGGTGGAGACCCAGAACATCAGCCATCATCACCGCCTTAATCCTCAAGAAGTCTTTTTCTCACGTCTCTCTGTCCACCCGCCCGTCTTTTCATTCACCAATGTCGTTGTCATCATCAAGAAAGCTTTTTCTCCATTTCAATTTTGTAATCAACAAAGGAATGGAAATCAAAATTACATCATCAGAGACGAAAAATAGGACTCCATCACTTTTTACACAGGAATTAAAAAATACAAAATGAAAGAAACACAACAAGAAAATACTTATGAATTATTATGGGGGAGTCGGAGCCGGAGCAGACAAACAAAATGAAATCATTTCGCCGCCATCGCCAACGCTAAAACAACAACTATCAAATTTGTATAGCCAACCGAAGCAAGGCAAAATATATCAGACCAACCACCCTAAGATTCACAACACCCACCCAAACAATGTCAATGTAGCAATATTACAAAACAATACATCCACACTCCACTCCCCCGACCAAAGTCGCGCAAAAGAAAATTTTATAAAAATATAAATGTTGTGAAGTAGGTAACTCATTGTTTCCCAAATTCCAAAGGGGGATGGAAGGATAGAATTGGACGAATTTTAAAATACACCCCTGACTGGGGAGTACAGGGGACGATGCATCAACCATCCCTTGTGGTGATGTTCTGTCCTACACCTTAAGGGGGTGGTTATCCAATCAGAAATGAATGATTTTGTATTTTTTTTTCTGAAAAGCAGAACAATGACAGTCCTTTAGTTTTGATCTGCGATGCATTCAATTGTGTTAAGGTGCTTTATCTTTGTGTGAAAGAAAGGGTTACATTTAATTAAGAAACATTTCCACTTGAAAGTCACATCATTTCAAATTGAATCGTCTAAGCTGGACATTCAGCAAAAAAATATTTTTATAATTTCCTTGTTACAAGCAAGTATGTACGTACACGTACATATCCTGGTGTCTTAAAACTTAAGTTAAAAAGTAAATAAATTACAAATATAAATCTTATTTTTAATTATTTTGTTTAATTAAATTCAACTTATTACTCAGTTACTACAAACACGAATTCAAATCAAGGGCTGATGATCTAAAATCTTATATCTTACTCACCGGGCCCAACCGGGCAGTCTTAGCAATTTATGATTCAGTCTAAAAATTAATGTATTTTGGTCAATGAATTATTTTCCTACATATGTTTTTATTTTGATTTTTAATTTGTTTTTGTTTGAAAATAAAAAAAAAATACTTACGCAATTAATTTTTGTTTTTCTTACTTGCCATTGGCAGCAAATGGGGTCTGCAACCCAGAATCACTCACTAGCTTTACACATCGGTAATCAGACCGATTCTTCTTTATGGTGGACTGCCTTGGACGTAAAAATGAACTGCGATAAAATTAGTAAAGTCCAACGCTCAGCATGCCTAAGTATAAGCGGATCACTTCGTACGTACCCAACTGCGGCACTAGACCCCTACTCTCTCTGACACCTCTGGATATAATAAGCAAACAAATAGCTGCTAGTTCTGCTATTCGCCTGAATGCCTCTTCACAGTGGACTAACAATAACATTGGCCACTCTGTTATTCTTAATTATCTAAAATCAATTCCAAAGCACACAGACTACACCATTCCCCAACTACAGTTCGATAGAAACTTTCAAACTTCTATACCTTCCAGATCCTTCTGGGAAAATAAAACATTCCTGGAAGAGGAAGCAATCCACTTCTATACAGATGGATCGAAATCTAGTGATGGGGTTGGTGGAGGTGTGTACTCCGAACGACTAAAACTAAGTCTCTCATTCAGCCTTCCGAATCATTGTAGCGTGTTTCAAGCAAAACTTTTGGCGATTAAGGAGGTCCTGTCCTGGCTCAGAGAAAACGTGGTATCCACATCTGATATCTGGATTTTCTCAGACAGTCAGGCAGCTATAAAATCCCTGGACTCTGTCTCTACAAACTCAATTACGGTCCAAAACTGTCGATCGTCTCCAATGGAGATGGCACAACAGCTTAACATTCACCTTAATTTGGTGCCGGGCCATAGAGACATTCCAGGAAACTGTAAAGCCGATAAACTCTCCACATATGGTACAAGATTACCCATTAAACCACAAATGGATAATGTTGGTATACCAAGCGCTACATGCAAACTTTTGCTACAACAAGATGCAATTAAGAGAACTAACATCAGGTGGAATAACATAACCACCTGTCAGGCGACGAAAAAAACATTTGGCCTAATATGGACTTAAAGAGATCTAGGTGCCTGATATCTTTAAGCAGATTGCATATAAACTCGTTAATTGGTGTCATTACTGGACACTGTCTAATAGGAAGACACGCCGCGCGACTGGGCGTATTTTTTAATGATTTCTGCAGAAGCTGTATGGATGAGGAGGAGGAGGAAATAGTCCTTCACCTCCTCTGTACCTGTCCTGCTCTGGCTCATAAACGTATGATTCACTTAGGAGAATACTTTTATAATGATTTAAACGATCTCGAACATATTAATATAATTAATCTTCTACGTTTCGTAAGGAACTCTAATTGGTTTCAATGAGCTTTCGAAAAAAGCCTATTTAGATTCATGTGGTATCACAATGGGCTTTCAATTGGCCTAAGTGTGTCTTTTACCATCCATGACAGCCACTTTAACCTAACCTTACCTACTTGCTAATTAAAATAAGTCCTTAAAATACTGTAATATTTTTTTCTTTTCTTTCTGTATTATGTATTTTTTTTTTGGTCAATATTGATTTATGTGCAACTATGCCTTCTCCTAAGCCTTTAACCCTTAAACTCAACAAGTACTTAAGCCGGTCAATGTTCAAATATCAAAACCCCACCCCGACTATTCATTTTAAAGTGTTGACTGAAGCCACCAGCACTGATTCTCCTGCTTCACCATATCAATTCGAACGTCTATTACGCTAGCAGAACCATTTCATAAGCCGGTACAGAAAAGTATTCAGTATTTTGTTGCTAATTTGTGCCGCAAGACTTAATTTTGTTGCTCAAATAGTTTTCGGAAAAAAGCGAGGTAACGTTTCTTCTTCCCTCTTCTGAAAAATAATAAGTATACGCCCGAGTGAACTTTCCCATAAAACGTTAATTTCAATATCTGGCAAGGTATTTTCAAATAAAATAGTATCATATAACATAAACCGTTTGTTAAACTCAAACACATATATTTTATTGGGGTTCGTTTATGTAATTAATGTACACAATATTAGTCTAGGTATAGTTTTTGTTCTCATTGACGAATGTCGATTTTTTTTTTGAGGTCATCGAACTCCATCCATGAGTGATTTGCTCTTCTGTACACAATAGCCGTATACTTGGCCTCCGTAAAACTGAGCTATTCCGTGCACCAACATTTTGTTACCCTGTTTTTTGGGATGTTGTTTTTTCGTATATTTTCCAATACAATTTCGAGAAGAATTGCATCACCTGGAATATAAAACTACAATTATTATAAGCTTGTATGTAGCCTTTTATTAAGTCAAGGAATAAGGCCATTGTCAAGGCTAAAAAATATTTTATGCAATTATAAAGTGAATAACTTTTATAAAATGCTTTCAATGAAAAGTGTATAAGATTCATATACGCCTACCAGAGTTTCATAGCTTATAAAATAATTTTTTTTTGGGTTCAATATTGTGCGAAGTTTGATTCACAAAAAAAAAACATGAAAACGGTCGACTAAAGACAGACGGCACATCAAGCAGTTAAAAAAAAATTAAGTTTAAAGAAAAAACGAAATTAAATCATTTGACACCTGAAACATTTTGTGTAATATTTTTTGTTTTACAATTGAACATAAAAAAGTAGTTATGCTTTCTTCTTGTTCATGTTTTTGCTTTGAATAAATCTTTATGAGGTTTTATAAATATATTGGAATTACCGACCTATGAGAAAGTTCACTCGGGCGGATACTTATTATTATTAAAGCGTATAATATTACGCTAGCGGCTAGCAGAACATCGTTGTCTTATAAGAAATAGATGAGATACAAAATTAATTTTTGCGGCACAAATAAGCAAGCAAAAAAATAAGTCGTTGGTTTCATATCGCTAGCTGTATTGGTTCAGAACATCGCTTTTTTTTCAAGAAATAGATGAGGTACTAAACTAATTTTTGCGTCACAAATTAGAAACAAAATACTGAATACTTTTATGAAGTAGTTCTGTTAGTGTAATAGACGTTTAATTCGGTCTCGTTCGGACACAGCCCTACTTAAACGAAGGGCTCTGATCCGCCATCCAGACTGTAGAAGAATACATCTGGTGGAATGAAGCCGCTCAAGCCGATACGACTAAAATATAAGTCAAAGATGGTTTTTCAATATAATATAGCATTATCAAACTTCAACGCATCATCTTCTTTTTCCTGTTTTTCGGAATATTTTGCTCATTTAAACGATAAAAATTTTGAAATAAGTGAGGAAACGGTTACTCAAAGTATCATACTACTCGATGAGTGTTTCAGTCCTGGCTCCGATGCGATGGTGTGCCATTTTCTATTTAAAAAAAATTTGTTTCTTATTTGTCATATCCGCTGTGTATTATCTTCAATACGTCTTTAAGAAGTTCAAACTTTCCTAATATCTGGAAAAGTTCACTTATTATTCCTGTACAAAAAAAAGGTCCAAAGAATGAAATTATGAACTATCGACCAAAATTGTTTGAGTCAATTGTAAGTAATGTCCTTTCTTTTCATTTTAGTTCAATTGTATGTGATAACCAGCATGGATTTGTTAAAAAAAAAAAGTTAAATTAATGCTTTTAGGATTTAACAATCATTTTATAAATTGGATTGGTGCATATTTAAAAAAATCGTAACTTGTTTTGTTGTTGTTTTGTTTTTGAGCCATTTAGGCCCTATTTTATTTGTTAACTTCCCAGAGAAAGTTATTGTAATGGGCCGATTTTGTGAATCTCCAGTTTTTGCATATCTCTATACTCTATGTTTCGAGGTCATTAGAATCAGAACTAACCCTTTTTATAATGATGTCTGTGTGTATGCATGTTTGTATGTGCGTATATGCGTATGTGCGTATGTACGTATGTTCGTATGTGTGTTACGTTTTTTCGGCTCGATTATTTTGCGAACCACTCATCGTTTTATTATGAAATTTGTCTCATTCGACGCGGTATTGTCTTGTTAAGAGCAAATTAGGTTTTGAGCGAAATCCGCTAAGCGGTTTTTTAATGGGAACAAAAAACTAAGACAACCCTAATATAATGAAAATTATGATAATTTCTGCGAAAATTTCAACAACAGTTAAAAAAAAACGTATTTATTAATTTAATAAAATATATATGTATAATGTGTTATAATAAACAATTGAAAACTAGTTCAAGCGGATTTATTTTCTTGGTTATAACGAAAAACAGTCCATATGAGAGCAGGAATAGAATATTTATAACTTTTAATCGGTAAAAACTCATTAGTACCTATATAATTGATAATAATTAGATTTGTTACGAACAGTTGGAAATATAAGCCTTGTGAGTTAAAATCTTTCTTTATACAAAAATGGATTCATGTTTGTTTGTTTGGATGTCCGATATGGACTCCTAAACGGCCCAACAGATATTAATGACATTTTTATGGTAAATACGGTTGTATTCAGGGATTGTTAGTTTAAAAAAAAAAACAATACTCAGGAGTATCATAGACTATATTTTAATACTAGCTGACCCACCAAACTCTGTTTTGCCATATAAATGTTAGTCTTCGGAAACACTAATCCGATTACATTTTTTCGCTAATAGAAAACTACAATATCCAGGAGAAATATAGGCTGTATTTTACTATGCAAAGTAGTTGTGCATGAGTCCATGAGTCAGATTTATGGAATTTGTGGGTATACAACTAAAACGGGATGCATCGGCTGTGAATTTTGCAAAACAACTTATGTTTTTTACGTATTTTTCTACTCTGGGAAGATAGTCGGTTGGACTACATGGGTAGCGCTCATATTTTTATTTATTACCACTGCAGGTTATTTTATTTTTTTCACTGGCTTACTGTGATATAATATTTATTACAGAATTTTTGTATGGACATTGTGAATTCTAAGAGATGGCAAATGCCCCCCCCTCTGCCCCCCCCCCTTGGGCGCCTATTGGTGGTAGTGAAACTCGTAGAAAAAAGTGTTCATCGAGACACCCACACCCGGAGAACGGTCCCGAACCAGAGTGTTGGTAACCCCATAAAGAACTGAAAAATGTATGTTTATCGATTCAATTTAAAAAAAAAATTAACAACATTTTGATTGACCCCCATTCCATCACCTTTCCCTACGTATAAATAGGGTACCATTATAAAACGTGAATTCCAAGCTGATGGAAACGGTAGGGTAGAAACTAGAAACAGTTTATGATTCAAACTCCATTATTTTTAATAAAACTCAAAAATTTTAAGTTTTACTTTAATTTTGGAAATCAATTTGGTTTATGGACGTGAAATCATCCATGAACAAATCCAATGATTTCCAAATTAATATTATTTCTCTCTTCCTGTGCACTCCATCGGCATCAGCCCATGGTTACCGTTCATGATGGATTCACTCAATGGGGCTCCTCGATTGACCACAAAAGACGAGTATTTCGTTTGAATTTATTTTATAATTTAAGGTTCACGAGTGTAGTGAAAGCCTCTTCTGATATTTTGTTTCAAATATTATTGCGAGAACTACATATTTATGGAAAAATATATTTTCAACTTCGAGTTAAAATCAATTTATGAAATTGCACAGTCAGTTTATTTGGAACGAGTATTCCACACCAGTTGTATTGGTTGAATGGTTATCTGTAGCAAATTCATCAACCTTATTCATAATAAATATAAATGCGTACAATCTGTATTGTATGCGTAATGCTGTATTATCACTGAAGTTGATGAAATAGAGAAGTGAATAGCATTGAACGCGGTGATATGAGAATTTCGATGCTTGTCTTTTTTTTAATAATTGTGTCGAGCTTTTTGCCGTATCAAATCCATTTTTATAAAACTGCCCTGCCAAGCAATGACGGACATTTAGATGTATGAATGTGTTATTCGGTTGAATAATCAAATCATCATAAATTTGATATACCTATTTAGTTCTGTACCAGTGAATTTGATTTTTGATTTGAGTGTGCACAATAATCGCTGTGAATTGTGGTATGCATAAAAAATTAAATCAATTCGAAACTTTCTCGTCTGAAAACTTTAAAACAGCTTGCGGTTTTAGTATTTCAATGATCAAGTTCAAGTCTTATAAAGCCTAAGTGAAATGAGAATAAATTAAACATTTATTCTTGGCTTTGATATGACGAAAAAAAATCCAAAATTCGATAAGTGGGTCGTAAAATTGGTATGTGGAACTGTTTAGGTTATCTATAAAAATGTATAAAGTAGGAGCGCGATCTTGCTTTGAAGATTTTTTTTTTGTAATAAACACGCACTCAAAAGGGGTTTATAATCCCTTTTTATGCCAAAACACATTGCGGTCGTTAGGAAAAGAAGGATAGACGGTGAGGGTTTAGGATGAGGTGTCGGTTAACATTGGTCTTGAATTCTTGAACATTGCAATGACTGGGGAACGCAGAGTGTGGAAGAGAGTTCCACATTCGCGTAGTACGGCTAAAGAATGATTCCCTGAACATGACTGTACGTCCGACGTTGGGCTCGACGGTGAACTGATGGGCATTCCTGGGCGCGCGGGTATTACGGTTGAATATCTTAAGGGGAGGAATGCGACTGGCTTTGAAATACGGGAAAAGAGGGTGAGGCATGAGATATTACGTCCGTCGGTGTTCAAGTGACGTTAATGTCTCAACAATGGTATGTTCACCAATCATCTTGAACGCTCTGTTTTGAATACTATCCAAGAGCCCAAACGTGGGAGTTGTACTAAAGCTTTGCACGTATATATTTTTTATAGATGGAAGCCAGATCAGAAGGGGGAACAAATTTCTTACATCGTCTTAAAAAACCTAAACATCTTGCGGCATTTTTGGCGACATCGCGTATGTGATCGTTCCACAGGAGGTAGTCGCCCAAGGGGCACACTTAGTCACTGAGAAGTTGTGGGGACTTCTCTGTGACAAATTGAAAGTCACATAAGTGTAAAATATTAAGTCACTATTACTTCCCTGGAACTGAAAAAGCGCAAAAATCGTTTGCTGGTGCAACTCAAATCTTGTTGCTAAGAAGTTATGTGTAACTATAGTGTAAAATGTTTCATAGTATGAAATGTTTCAAAATAGTTATTAGTAACTATAATGTTGTTTCCGGAGAAGTTTCCTTTAACTGCACTGTAACTGAATTTTAAGTTACACTACAGTCAGGCAATACTTAATTGCAACTGATTGAATAGTGCCAGTGAAGTATTTCATAACTTAATTGTAACCAAGGTATTGTTACAATTCAGTTTTTTTTTTCTTAATGTCAAATATGAATAGCTACTTATTCTTTGTTGCAAATCAGTATTTCTTTTCTTTTTAAATTATTCTTTTTGATTTGTTTTCTCAACATCATAAGCTATCGGTTAGCATCATCAAATGATGCATTAACGTTCAAAGTTAGGATAAAATGGACAACAAACTTCAGAAAAAATGTGTGCTTATTCAGTTGAAGCGGAGTGTATAATCTTTCCCATTTTATTTCCTATATCGTACTTTGCTTTTTGAGTTTTTAAATAAAAGTGTTGGTCCTTATTTTAAAGAATTAAGTTTATTCATTATCATATTCAATGTGGGTTTTTTTTTTTTTTAGAAAATATGGCCGATGATATGTGGTTTTTAAGTAACCTCATAGCAACTGCTCATTTTTGTAAAAAGGGTTGCCAGCTCGTTCTGTTTATCACGAGCAAAGTCTTATTCGAATCTTAAAAACTTATTTTCATAATATAATAAGGAGTGGTTTTTTAGCTGTCGTCATAGTATGGTTTGCCTTCTATCTGTCAAACCGCACTTATTGTCAAATTCTATAAAGGGATGGCTACGATGTTGACGTATTAACAAAAATTTCTATTTTTTAATGTTTTAGTAAGGAGTGGTTTTTTAGGCAATCCGTTCACATTTGGACGGAAATATTACTCTGTCGTCATAGTATGATTTAACTTCTATCTGTCAAACCACTTAATGTTAAATTCTATTAAGGGATGGCTGCGATGTTGAGGATTAAAAAAACCTTAAAAAATTCAAAAAAATTGCCATTATTTAATGCTTTAGTAAAGAGTAGTTTTTTTGGCAGTCCGTTGACATTCGGACAGAAATATTACTCTGCTGTCATAGTATGGTTTGTCTTCTATCTGTCAAACCACTTAATGTCAAAATGCCTTAAAGGATGGCTACGGTGTTGACGATTTGAAAATCCCTTCGAAAAATTCCAATTTTACCTATAGTTTTTTTTATTATTAACTTTGGTTTAATTTGTTTCTGTACGTGCTTAATTAAGAAATGTTGGCAATCCTAATCGTGCAAATCCTTTTTCCTGAAAGTACCAAACAATTTTATTAAAACAAAAACTTGTTTGAAATCTTTCAGCAAATTATCATTACGAGACACTTATACGTTCATTGTCGCCATCCTCTTCAATTGTTTTATAGAGTACTGAGATTTCATTAAATGTTATCTCTCAGTTGTGAGTATGCTCTTAATAACCGTGCAGTAACTAAAATTATAAGAGAAGAGGTCACTCACAGGTTTTACGTTATCGGTTTCTAACTTATATTTTCGATTACACTCAGTGACGGTGACCGCACAGCAACACAATAAAGACAATTTTACTACTTAGTTGGCTGAAGCACGTCGCACTATGTGGCAAATTCCCGATTTCGTGCGATAAAGTCAATTTTGAAAATTTTAGGTTTTCATAAAAATTTGAATGCAGTTTTAAACTAAACATTATTTCCAGCCTAGCTTCAAAATTTCATAAGATTATGTTGCTCCCCTACGAAGATAGAAGGCTTCAAAGATTGGGAATTTATGTGAAAATTGGTATTAATTTTCTTATCAAGAAAAAAAAATTGACTTTGGTTTGAATTTTGTTTGCTATATTCTTATGATATATCTTTTTATTGTTTTTTTTTTATTTTTCTTATGTATTCTTAGAGCTGTGTCACTTTTTTCCAGACTCAAAAATGTTAACAATTTTATGTTAGGGGTACTTTTCGATTTTAGGTCAAAATGTTTATATGAATATCTTCAAGTGGCCGAAAACCATATCAGGGGCAGAATGATCAAACTGATCTTTTGCATACATATTAACAAGTGTTTCTTCAAGCAGAATCAAATGCGTTTTGTTAAATCATTCTGCCCCGAAGGTATTAAAATTTAAAAAAACTATATAAATCGACGAATCGAAAAAATTAAAAAAATCATTTTTTTTGTATTTCTTTTTTTCTAAGATTCAAATAAAAGAATTGAATACAAAATGTTATTATCGTACTATTAAAAATTTTTTAGAAAAAAAAATCATTCAAATTGATCAATTACTTTTCGAGAAAATTGAATTTAAAAAAAAAATTATGAAGTCACTTTGTTTTTTTTGTTTTTTTTTGTCTTAAGCATAGGAAAAAATTGAATACAAAAATTTTAATAGCATAGTATCAAAGATATTCCAAAAAAAAATTATGAAAATCAGTAGCTTACTTTTCGAGAAAATTGAATTTAATTTTTTAATCTTTCGAAAATTTGTACGAAAACATCTTTGAGTGACTGTAGTTCTCAGATAGGTAGAGTAAAGAGCATTATTTCTTGTATACTTATTAAAAATTGCATTTGTAAGCAAGAGCTAAAGAGTTTTTTGCTGCCAAGTGATGAAAAAAAAAATATTTGTATATGAATAATAATATATAATATAATATATAAATTATTAAATATATAAATATTTCAAAGGATGCTTTTATTATCCGACCCAAATAGTTTTTCTTAATCGTTAACTGACAAGTTCCAACAGAAAACAAAATAATCCTGAAGTAATTCAAATGTTTGAGCCTGAAGTGTTTTTAGATACTAGCCTCGGTGATTGATAAAAGCAAAATAAACAGTTTTTATTTAAAGAAAAAAGTTATTTTTATAAATTAATACCTTAATTAACTAAAATAAACACATAATTTATCCATTTCTAAACTCAACTTACTTATATTTTAAAAAAAAACAATGAATAACAACCGTTTTTAATTAATCGCACGAAATCGGGAATTTGCCACATAGTGCGTCGTAATAAAAGATGTCGTATTGTGTTATCCAAATAAAGAAAACTATAAATTCGAAGCCAACTATAGAAGTTGTGCCTAGTAAATGGGTGTTAGGACAACATGTGTTTTGGCCACCAAATCAATGGGTCACAAAATCAAATGACCCTGAATCCGTTCCGGATGTTCCGGATTGTATGATTTACGTTTATATTTACAGAGGCCATAATGAAATCAAAACTGTATCTATGGGTAGAAATATAAAAACTGGAATAAAATGTCCAGCTTTTTGACAGAAGAGAAAAGTAGTTTCTATGGGGACACATACACGTTTATAATACAATTGCTAATGTTGCTTTGTTTTCTGAAAAAATCTCAATTTATTATTTGTTACTAAAGAGTCACACATAAGAAACAAAAGCAGAATGTTGCAGAATTGTTCCAAATGTTGCCTCAAAAACTCGTTGGTAACTTGTTTCATATGAGTTGCAACTCAGTTTTCTGAAACGTTATATATTACGTTACCAAAGAGACGCACAGAAGTTGCAGAAGGCAAAAGTTGCAGAAATGTTACAATTTTGGTTATGGAAACTGTTTTTGAGAAATGAGTTGCATTGAAACTAAAGTGAGTCTGGTTAGTAACATGAAGGCAATTTGGTCATACATTTTCAGTTGCAGATTATCTGCACAGTAACCTTAATGTAACATTAGTACAACTGAAATAATTTATCGGTTTTAAAAATGATTTAAGAACCAATTAGAAACATATGCACGCATGTGCAACCAATTTTTTAAATTTCTGGTTGCACAATTCAAATGTGTGCCGCTCGGGCGGGGATGCACATTCCGAGAATTTCGAGATGTTCGGTTTCACTGATGCAAGTGCCACTCATGGATACTAGCAAGGGGGCTATATCTCGCTTCAACGATACAAGACAGAATTGAGTTTTCGAAGCATTAAACTCCACGAAAGAAAGTTTCTAACCCAACAAAGAAGGGACTCATCAATACCGAATGCACGCATTTTCGATAAGAGAGCTTGGTGCCAAACTCTATCATATGCCTTTGAAATATTAAGCGCAATAATCTTACTCTCTCTAAAAAGCCGTACTGCCGGTCATTAAGGAGCTTTCGTTTCTTCAAGATATTTCTTAAGCTGGTAAATTATCAGCGTTTTCATGACCTTAGAAAGAAAGGACGTTAGTGCTGTTTACGCCAATCTAGTGGTGGAGTAAGTTTCGCTTCGAAGCTTACTCCACCCATGTAAACCACTTTTAATACCGACCTTTCGGAACGCGCCCTAAGGTGGCTGCCGGAAATAAAGGAAACAAAACTTTTTTCGGCAGCCATCTAAGGCACGCGACATATTTTTCTCATTCTTTTACGAATCATCAACGAGGTCACAACTCAGCAGCCATTGCTCCTCTTTCATTTTTTTCGTGAAAACTTAAAATTGAGTTCAAAGAACATTCTTTTCGCAACTAATATTTGATATAAAATTCAAGAAGAATAAAGACTATTTTATTGCATTGAAAAATAAAAGAAAATTCAGTGTAATTCATTCATTTTTTAAGTGGGGGAATCATTCGTGAATTGGCGTCACATTGGTCGTGTACTGCGGCGGCTCAAACATTGGTCCTTCGAGCCGGATATTCGTCCAGCTCCTACCTCGTCGTCGTGCTCACGTGATTGATCGAAGAGCTGTTCCTAATCCTGCTCCTCCTCGTCGTCGTCACCACCACATCGTGAAGTAAAAACGTGTCATACACGATCCAAGAGCAGTGTCGTAAATCGTCCAAAGCCTGCTCAACCTCGTCGTCGTCATCACCACGCGGTGTCACCACTACTTCGAACATCGCACCATTCGTCAAGTAAAAGCGTGTCATACACGATCGAAGAGCAGTGTCGTAAATTGTCCAAATGCTGCTCCTCCTCGTCGTCGTCATCACCACGCGGTGCCACCACTACTTCGAACAACGCACCATTCGCAGACATCGTCAAGTAAAGACGTGTAATTCACGATCGAAAAGCAGTTTCGTAGTTCGTCTTCGATCGCAAGGCACAAACCAGCCTCAGCCACCACCACCAGTGAACATCATCCACCATACAAAATACGAAGCCATATACCAGCAGCCCGGATTCAACGACAACAACATAAAACCAGGTATCGTCCATTCAGTGCTTTTTTAGTTTTTTTTTTCAATCGTACTTATAACATACATACTAGAAATAAATCCTCAAGCTCGTATTTAAAATCCGAAAATTTATGGCATTTTGACTGGTGTGATTGTTCACGCGAACACCAATACAGTTGCTACCCTTCCATCAACCATCCAGTGGTGCACTTTAACCATTCGAACAATTTATTCATTTTTTTCAATTTTGATTATTCTTCGGATCTTTTATTCACTTGTCGCAATTCTTATTTGCACAGTGGTATAGTTGGCACTTTTTTTTTGTAAGTCAAATCATTTTTCCATTTTTTCGATTCTTTGGATCTTTTATTCACTTGTCGCAATTCTTATTTGCACAGTGGTATAGTTGGCGTTTTTTTTTTATAAGTCAAATCATTTTTCCATTTTTCGAGTCTTCAGATCTTTCAATCACTTGCTGCAATTCTTATTTGCACAGTGGTATAGTTGGCATTTTTTGTAAGTCAAACCATTTATTCCTTTTTCTATTTTTTTCGAGTCTTCAGATCTTGAAATCACTTACTGCAATTCTTATTTGCACAGTGGTATTGTTCGAAGTTTTTATAAGTCAAACAATTTTGTCGTTACACTTTTTTCAAATTTCAATATTTTCTCAATCCCTTGCTGCAATTCTTACTTGCACAATAGTATTCAAATCGTCTCATTTGTATAGTTGAGTCCTAATACTTCTGACATGAGTGAATTAACGGATTTCATTCACTCAGCGGACCAGCTCGTCAAATTCCGTCTTTCCGGGAGCTTCCTGAGACCAGCTTAAAGATTGGTGACTTAAGAGCACATAAAACAGAATTAAAGGATTTATGGTCGGAAGTTAAGCAGAGATATATGGCCTGTGTCCGAGAATTGTCTTCAAAGAAAGATTTCGAACCGGCCACCATAGAGGAAAAATATAAATCCTCAAAGGATACCTACTTACAGTGCCTTGTTCTTATAATCGAACAAGAAGACCGTCTTCTAACTATATCCGAATCAGGGTCCTCGCCGGGTAAACCAACATCATCATCCAATAAGAGTGATAATGAAAGCCCTAGTCTATTCGGGGTGAAGCTCCCATTTTGTGACACGGAAACCTTAAGCGGTGATTATCTAAAGTGGCCTTCCTTTAGAGATATGTTTGAAGCGATCTATATTCGTCATCCTCGCCTGGGGGAAGTTGAGAAACTGTTCCACCTCAGATCCAAAACAACCGGTGACGCATTCAATATAGTAGTCAAGTTTCCTTTAATTAACTCCAGTTTTTAGTTGGCATGGGAGTCATTACGCTCTACTTATGAAAACAGACGCATCATTGTCAATAATCAGGTCAAAAATCTCCTTAACTTACCACCGTGTTCAGTTGATTCGGGGAAATCTATAAAAAATCTTCAACGCCACATAAACGATAGCGTAGCGGCACTTCAGGCCCAAGGTATCCGAGTTTCTGGATGGGATCCAATCCTGGTTTATATATGTTCTAACCGGTTACCCTCCAATACGCTCTTCTTATGGGAACAGTCGTTGGCGGACCCAACTGCCATCCCCACATGGAATCAATTGGATAAATTTTTAACTTCACGTTTTCAAGTATTCGAAACTATAGCGGATGTGACATCGCCAAGCGTGTCCAATATTACCAAGTCTCAGAGACCTCCAAGACAAACAACGCGACGAGTTAGTACCTACCATTCCAAACCTCAAGAGTTTGTATGCCAGCTATGTTCAGGCCATCACCTGATAAACAAATGTCCTCAGTTTCTCTCGAAAGATCCGACAGCTAGATATGATCTAGTGAGAAGACATCACTTATGTGTTAATTGTTTATCTAGCAAACATTCGGTTTCATTTTACACAAGCAAGTATTCTTGTTCCACATGCAATAAGTGCCACCATACTTTATTGCATTTTTTAAATTCTGAAGGATCCCAACCTAATTCCTCAAATACCAGAGCAACTACTATGTCGATCAATCTTCTCCATCACAACTACAGTCCACTTCTCAACCGTTTGTGCCCTCAACAACAATAAACACGCATTTTGCGTCCTCCGACAAAAGAGTGTTGCTCGCCACTGCCTTAGTGAACATCATTGGGAACGACTCACATCATTTAGTCCGTGCCTTGATCGATCCAGGATCCGAGTAGCACAGAGTACGATATTCGGATGGGTCCTCTCCAGTCCGCTTCCAAAAACGGTTAACGCTTTAAGCACTTTCATCTCTTATGAGAAAGATTCTTTAGATGATCAGATAAGAAAATTCTGGGAGTTGGAAGAAGTTTCTAACACTCTACCAATCTTATCTGCTGAAGATCAGCATTGCGAAGACTTGTACTCCAAAACGACATTCCAAAATTCAAATGGTCGATATGTGGTACGTTTACCGTTCAAATCAAAGCCATCGTTGGGTAATTCTCGCAACATCGCGCTCAGACAATTCCTGCGAAATGAAAGCGCCCTCAATCGAAAGCCAGAATTACATAGACAATATTTCGATGCTCTCTGAATACTTGAAACTCGGACATATGCGTAGAAAAAATAGCCAAGAATCCAATGAAGGAGCCTCCTTCTATCTCCCTCATCATGCAGTAGTGAAACCGGAAAGTTCCACTACGAAAGTTCGGGTGGTTTTTAATGCATCCAGTGCAGCCTCTAATGGTCTTAGCCTGAACGATCTACTGCATACTGGTCCCGTATTACAAAGTGATTTAACGTCTTTGATCATTCCATGGCGATTTTATAAATTTGTCTTCAATGCCGATATAGAGAAAATGTATCGACAAATCGCTGTTCATCCGGAGGATACCGCGTTTCAAAGACTCCTTATTCGGTTCCCATCCTCAACCGAGGTGAATGATTATGAATTATTGACAGTAACATTCGGTGTCAATTGCGCCCCATTTCTAGCTATTAGAACGCTTCTACAGCTCGCCCAGGACAAACAAGATAGTTTCCCTCTGGCATCAAGAATTCTAAAGAACGAGTGTTATGTGGATGACATTCTTTCTGGGGCCCATGACCTCATAACTGCTAAACAAGCACAACTCGAACTTATAGATTTGCTCAATTCTGGAGGCTTTCCTCTCCGGAAATGGACGTCTAACTCTACCGACTTATTGACTCATCTTCCTACAAATCACGTGTTAAACGAAAATTTTCGAGTATTAGATAAGGAAAGTACCACAAAAACACTCGCGGTTCGGTGGAATGCAAGGGATGATGTTTTTTATTTCACGGCTCCCACACTCAAACGGTCATCAACACCTAGTAAAAGAGAAATCTTTTCTCAAATTGCTCAATTATTTGACCCAGCCGGATGGTTGGCACCCGTTGTCGTGATCAAAGCGAAGATGTTGATGCAACGTATTTGGATTGAAGCTACTCACTGGGATAGTAAAGTCGAAGCTGACACATCCCAAATATGGGAAGCGTTCGTTGATGAACTTCCCGAGATACAACACCTGAAAATTCCTAGATGGTTACAGTATTCACCCTTGTATCTGTGTCAATTCCAGGGGTTTTGTGATTCCTCCGAAAAAGCATACGCTGCCGCTCTATATTTGAGGGTAGAGTCACCCGAAGGTTTGATAAGCTCACATCTAATATGCGCTAAGTCTAAAGTAGCCCCAATCAAGCCCGTTTCGTTGCCACGTCTCGAACTCTGTGGCGCGGTGTTGTTATCCAAACTCGTTAATGCTCGTCTTACTTCGGATCAGTCTATCTCGCATCAGACCCATTTTTGGACCGACTAGCACTTGGAAAATATTCGTAGCTAATCGTACTAGTGAAATAATAAGCAACGTAGGAAACGCTAACTGGAATCATGTCAAGTCCAGCGATAATCCTGCAGACTTGGCAACGCGAGGATTGACTCCCAAAGAACTTGAAACCAACACTCTTTGGTGGCATGGGCCTAATTGGCTTCGTGGGCCAGAAAATCTTTGGCCTAGCTCCACTCCCGGTCAACCTCCTCTCGATCATCTGGAGACAAAAGCCGTTCCCTGCTTCACGGGATAAGTTATCTTTACAGATGTTTTAGAACGTTTTTCTTCACTGCCACGAGCTCTGCGTGTCCTAAGTTATGTTTTCCGTTTTTGCCAATGCAATGCTCAAGCCAACCCGAGTCGTAACATCTTCCATCGAAAGCATCTTACAGTAACTCAACAAGAAATCAATTTTGTAAGAAATCGTTTAATTTTGTTAAGCCAACAAGCTCATTATCCTCGTGAATACTCAGCTTTGTTCAGCGCGAAGCCTCTACTGCGCAAAAGTACGATATTACCCCTCAATCCTTTTCTCGACGAAAACTCACTGCTCCGAATGAATGGTAGGCTATCAAATTCTGACCTCTCATATAGCGAGAAGAACCCCATCATAATTCCTTATTCTTCTCAGCTAGCGAAGCTTTTAGTACTTTTCATTCACAATTTGACACTACATGGAGGTAATGCCCTTGGAGGCCAACTGACTCGCAAAAAGGTAAGCTTTCGCGAGAGAGCTAACAACTGCAGTGTCATTGTCAACAACCGTAGGGGCGAACGACGGAGGAAGAAGAAGAATTCCAAATTAGAAATGACCAAAAATTCTTACTGCCCTTGGGACATTGCACTATTTTTTGCCTTAATTTCTGGTCATACAAAAACTTGGCCATTCGAATAAGGGCATTGCAGCCTTCCTGGCTTGTTTAAACTTATTCCGGTTATTGGGTTGGCTTTGTAAAAACGGAAATTTTCCTCTTTAACCCTGATAACCTCTTTGCAGCTCACATCAAACCATGCGTTCTCTTTGAGTTTGATGCTTTTAATCCTATTCGAGATACTGCCAAACGGTTTTCTTAGGAGCTCTTTCTTTAACTGGAAGTTTTTGAAATGAGAAATTAGCAGATATGACACATTGGTCAGATCGACCTAGAGGCGATAGTACACTGATTGTATACTTATCAGGGTCAGAGGTAAGCAATAAATCAAGAATGTTTTCTGTTTGACCGTCATTCCGGTATTCGAGTGGGCTCGTTGACCAGCTGAGTAAGATGGTTGAACTCAACAAAAATGTCAGCATACATACCTTCGGGTGTTGTTCTGCTCGAATGGAGAAGCCAGGAAGAATTGTGTTCATTAAAATCGCTCGTAATAAGATCCAAAGCATACAGTGTTATATACAAATCGGTTTTAACTCGGTTATGTAAGTCCTTCAAAGAAAGAAAGCATGTCCAATGAATGAATAGTAGGCTCCTTCTACAAAAAAGGAGACGCTCTACAGTCTACACTGTGCTAACAAAAGAGGTATAAGTCTCCTAGGTTAGGTTAGGTTAGGTTATATGGGCAGACAGTTAATTTTGTTACCTTCACACTTAGATCAATGTAGATCCCTTGTGATTACCCTGTAGTATTGCAACTTCTGAAAAAGTAATTTAACCTACGAATTCTATGGTTGGTCGAGCCATTTTGTGGACTTGACAAAGTTCGCGTGAATTTTTTTATTTTCACACCCCGAATTCATTCTCTTTTGGGCAAAATTTTTTCCGCTCGCTTCGCTCCCAATCAAACCAAATCGATTTGAATGTTCCAGATCGTCATCGTCCCCAGACGAAAGTGAAAATTCTCTGAGTGCGTGTGAAGAATTGTGGGGACCTACAATTTAACGCCGATTCCGAAGGGCAAAGTTGAGAAGCACTTTTATCATGACAGGTTTATACTCTTGGAAGTTTTGTCAGTTCTTCGCAAGTGACAGTGTCCGTGAAGGATGATATACAGGGTGATTCACGAGCGTTGTGCCAAAAAGCTAGAGCGTGTAGGTTGAGTTGAGACAAGAAAAAAATCGTATGGGAGGGGGGGGGGTCTATTCCCCCCCGTTTAGCCGGGAGGGGCAATTTTCTGAAAAATTGACTTATTTTGTAAAAAAAAATATTAAAAATCAATGGCTTAGTTTACAACATCGTGCTATACCTTTCTGAAAAGCTAAGAACTTCTTCTTTCACTTTGTTTTTAAAATAAATTGTTTTTTACGAATAGTTTTAAAAAAACAAATTTTCAAACTCAAAATTTTCAAAAAAAAATTCAAAAAAAAATTTTTGAACTAATTTTTTTCAAAATTTTATGTAATTAAGTACTAATTTTGTTTTAAAATTTCAATGTCTTTGTTAGTTTTTAGTCGAAAACAGAAAACCGGATGCAAAGATGTCTTTTCGTTTTTGAGAAATTAAAAAAAAACCAAAACCACTTTTTTCTAAGAAAATCTTTTTTTTATTTTTACCTATCTGGACTTTAAGTTTAATTTATTAGTTTAATTTACAAATTTAATTTTTTGTAATTGGAGTTTTATGAGGACTCAATAAAGTAGAAAAGTATTGGATTTTCAATGGATTAACCATTTTATTCATTGATAACGTCTGAAAACTGAAATGCAATTTTTTCTTACTATACCTGGGGCCGCGGCCACTCGCCGGCAAAGGTTTCTACCTGCTGGGGGCTTAAGATAATTAAACCGCAATTTTTCTTGAATTAAAAAACAATTAACAACCTAAAGGTTAATAAAAGGCATGGCATATTTACTTAACAACCATTTACAATTAAAATATTAATTCATCAACACATAACAATAACAAACTCATATGTTCGAGAAGAGTTAGCGGACAGGAACTTCTGCTACGGTTTAACTTGTTGTCGAGATCGGGAAGCCGAAAGACTCTACGCTGAAAGATATCCCAATAGATGGCGCCCAAGTTGTAGCATGTTTTCAAGAATCCGCCGACGAGAGCACGGAGAGCTAGAAGTGAAAGGTCAATGGCAGACGTTTTCAATGAACAAAATGATTAATCCAGGGAAAATCCAATACTTTTCTACTTTATCGATTCCTCATAAAACTCCAATTACAAAAAATTAAATTTACAAATTAAACTAGTAAATTAAACTAAAAGTCCAGATAGGTAAAAATAAAAATAAACATTTTTTTAGAAAAAAAGTGGTTTTGGTTTTTTTTTTAATTTCTCAAAAACTAAAAGACATTTTTGCATCCGGTTTTCTGTTTTCGACTAAAAATTAACAAAGACATTGAAATTTTAAAACAAAATCAGTACCTAATTACATAAAATTTTGAAAAAAATTAGTTCCAAAAAATTTTTTTGGCTTTTTTTTTGAAAATTTTGAGTTTGAAAATTTATTTTTTTAAAACTATTCGTTAAAAAAATTTATTTTAAAAACAAAGTGAAAGAAGAAGTTTTTAGCTTTTCAGAAAGGTATAGCACGATGTTGTAAACTAAGTTATTGATTTTTAATATTTTTTTTTACAAAATAAGTCAATTTTTCAGAAAATTGCCCCTCCCGGCTAAACGGGGGGGGGGGGGGAATAGACCCCCCCTCCCATACGATTTTTTTCTTGTCTCAACTCAACCTACACGCTCTAGCTTTTTGGCACAACGCTCGTGAATCACCCTGTATATTAAAATAAGGCCATATGACACAATTTAAAAGTGTCATATGGCCATATTTTGCAATATGGCCATATTGCGTATGGCCAAATGACAAATGGATTCATGTTTGTTTGTTTGGATGTCCGATATGGACTCCTAAACGGCCCAACAGATATTAATGACATTTATATGGTAAATACGGTTGTATTCAGGGATTGTTAGTGTAAAAAAAAAACAATATTCAGGAGTATCATAGACTATATTTTATTACTAGCTGACCCACCAAACTCTGTTTTGCCATATAAATGTAGTGTTGTTCTGCTCGAATGGAGAAGCCAGGAAGAATTGTGTACATTAAAATCGCTCGCAATAAGATCCAAAGCATACAGTGTTATATACAAATCGGTTTTAACTCTGTTATGTAAGTCCTTCAAAGAAAGAAAGCATGTCCAATGAATGAATAGTAGGCTCCTTCTACAAAAAAGGAGACGCTCTACAGTCTACACTGTGCTAACAAAAGAGGTATAAGTCTCCTAGGTTAGGTTAGGTTAGGTTATATGGGCAGACAGTTAATTTTGTTACCGTCACACTTAGATCAATGTAGATCCCTTGTGATACCCTGTAGTATTGCAACTTCTGAAAAAGTAATTTAACCTATGAATTCTATGGTTGGTCGAGCCATTTTGTGGACTTGACAAAGTTGTGTAGGCGATTGCCTGGGAGTTCAGATAGTTCTTCTAGTTCATTAAAGAAATAGTTGCCTAAAAATTTTAATCTAGTACGGCAGAGTGCTGGACAGTGGCATAGGAAGTGAGCTGTGTTCTCGTGCTCTTCCTCATTGCCGCAGCCTCTACATATGTCGTCTGTACTAAGCAGCATCTTCTTTTTGTGGTAGCCAAGTAGGTTATGTCCCGGTTATCACACTTATGAGGGATCTTAGGGACGGTTTTTTGAGAAGTAAAATCTTATCGGATTTTTTCTTGTACTGCTCTTCGCGACAGCAAGAAACAAGCTTTGACTTGATTTGTGTGACAGAGAGCGCTTTTATTGCTGCTTGGCTATCAATGAAAAATGTGATATCAGCATGTGATATCGCCATCATGGATATTTGATTAGCAGCGTTTTTCACTGCCAAGAACGCAGCTTGGAAGACACTGCTATGGCCGGGAAGTCTGAATGACCTGGTAAGGCTAAGATTTTCTGAGTAGAAACCTGCCCCTCTTCTCTGTTGGGGAAGCTGGTAGTAAAGTTGTTATTGAAGTCTAAATAAGGTGTTGCTATTTTTCCTCCGAACGAATTTGCACCACGACCCGACTTAGATTTATATTATTCGATATTGGATTTCCGATCCAATATCGAAAACGATTAAAAGTAATTTTGTAAATTAATTAAAGAAAAACAAAACGAAATGCACATAACCGATGTGCCGCGAAATGGAAATTTAATGTCAAGTAAAAGAGAAATGTCAGGTCGTATGACGTTTTTGTGATGGAAGAATCCAACAAGGCAGCAATACAAGTGCTACCACACCGGTAGCTCAATTAAGGGGTGGGTTCAATGAAATAATTTTGATCGAGGTGATCAAAATTTAATTGATATCAAATGATATCAAAACTAGTTAATTAAAAATTGAAGTACAGGAGCGTACTCAATTTCGAAAATGGGCGCCAGGAAACTTTTTCAATTTAAGTTTGCCAAAACCAAAGACGATAGAAAACTTGAAAATATCTTCAAAATTATTAATGAAATAATACAATTTGATTAGGATAAATGGATTTATTGCCTGGAAAACCTTGGCTGTCGCCTGGATTAAAAACCAAGATCTTTTCGACAGAAGAAAAAGAAAAAGGTAACAATAGAACTTCCTGAGACTGACAGAGGGTCAATTCTCGAAAGTTTTGAAATTATCAAAGTAAGCAAGAAGTAAATCAAGAACAGATTTTGTGCCCAGGGACACGAAAAGAAAGAGAATACAAGGCAGAAAGATAACGACTAAAACCAATCTAATAAAACAACAAAATACTTAGCTTTTTTTTTCAATTCCGAAAGTAAAATGTCTCCTCCTCTTCAAAAAAAATGTTTAAGATTTTTCCCAGATAAAATTTCCAAAAATTTCCAAAATGGCTTCTAGAACTCTCAACAACACGTCTGCACGTTTTCAGATCCTTTCTCCAAGAGACCCACAAAAATTGCAAAAATATGGTGGCTAAAGCTTTTGCGGTCACTTGGCTCTAAGGCCTACCCACTCTGACCTTTAGCGTGGTGAAGTTCTGTCTCGGTCCTGCACTTTCCTCCGTTCATAAGACTGGGGTGTGCGACAGAGAAGCCATGAAGCATTCATCGCACGCGGTCTCGTACAAATAGTGATACGATCACTCCGCAACCAATGGAAGAAGTCAGCCCCATTCCGTCAATTCCCTTACGAGTGGAGAGAATCCGAGAAGCGCTTTACCGAGTCATTAGATTTGTGAATTTTAGGAGGAAACATTTTAAGAAGAATTGAAAATTTAAGGAATCGATTCGAACTTGAACCACCATCACGAAAATCTTAAAGTGAAGTTGGCCTTGTATAATCTTTCTTACGTGTTTGGAACTTTTTATGTTGGGCACTCGGCCATACTAATTTTACGTTGGCGTGATTACAATTCACACATCGTTGGGCATGGGTTATTTCTTCATGCCTTTTCCACTCAACCCAGGGATAAGTATATCGTATCTGTGGACCGCCCGTCGCACAATTCGTTGGTGTGGACCACCTGTCGCACACTTTTATTAGCGAAACCTGTGGGATTACGTTCCTAAAATGCTAGAAGAGCAGGCCACTGGCTGATGGCCCAGGTTTCAACTTAACTCTTCGAGAATCTTAGGGTCGCAAAAGAAAATGATTAGTCCCGGGAAAGATGAAACTTGTTGTGGTAAATTTTACCGCAACAAATCCCACCCTTACCTCCTAGGAAATGTGCTTGCCTTTGGTTAAAACCTTAGGTAACACATTTCCAAAGACGGTCCCGTAAAAAAAAATCCATCAGAGAATGGAAAAGAAGCAATGAATGAAATGTTTAAAAGAAAGAAAAAAGTAAAAGCAAAAAAAAAAATCAACAAAAACAACAAAAAAGTAAACTACTCTAATCGTTAAAGGTTTCGGATGCATTGGTAAACGGTTTTAAGTCTTTGACATGCCAAGTTCCGCGATCTTTATCATTACTATCTTTTAAGATGTATGTCCAAGGTGACACACGCTTCGCAACAACAAACGGACCGACAAACTTCGGTGCTAACTTGGCAGCATAATAATTCGCGGCATCCGACAAAGTAAAATTCCTTCGCCATACAAGTTCGCCGGGGTGATATTGAACATCACGCCGTCAAAGGTTGTAGGCTTCAGCAGCACGCTTAGACGCTACTTCCAATTTTTTTCCAATATCATTCCTAAGCTTTCGGAAACGTTCCCTGATCCCGTCCGGATCCGCAACGTCCTCCGAATTACCGCTAACTAATGGTTCTTCTCGACCCGAAGTTACCATATCCCTCCCAAAATTCGCATAGTATGGGGACACCCCTTAGACCTCGTGTTGTGATGTGCGAATTGCACATGCCACTTTACTCAATTGAGCATCCCAAACCCTGTGGTGTTCACCCACATATGCCCTCAAAGTTGTTTTAAGGATCTGATTGATCCTCTCCGCAGGATTCGCCTGCGGGTGATAATGGGCTGTAAATTTTAAGAGTGACCCGTACGCCTGGCAAAGCGTTTTCAACTCCTTGGATCGGAATTGGGGACCGTTGTCACACACGGTCACCTTTGGTATGCCAAAAAGTAAGAAGACATTGTCTTCAAGTTCCCTACAAATGGCTTTCGCCGTAGCCGACCTCAACGCAAACAGTAGTGGAAACTTAGTGAAGTAATCCACTACCGTGAGAATATAAGTAAAACCCCTACTCGATTTTGGAAGTGGGCCTACCAAATCAATACAAATCATCTCCCAAGGTGATTTGATTCCTACCCTCTCCGTCATTAACCCAGCTGGCCTTTCATTAATCGGCTTTACCTGTTGGCAAACTTGACAACTCCTAACGTACTTAGTAATGTCGGCCCTCATTTTTGGCCAGTAGAACTTTGCCGCTATCCTGGCGAAAGTTTTCCTTACACCCATGCGTCCTGCTAAAGGACTATCATGGTTCTCCTGCAAAATCCCTAACCTATCCTTTTTCCCTATCACTCTCTTCTATTCCTGATTATCCTGATGAACTACGATGTGATTAGCCTTCACGAGTTTGAACAACTGACCTTGTTCAACTCTCCAGGCCGGAAACCTAAGTGGATTTGAATTGACTTGTGAAATCATTTTGGCCACCCAAGGGTCTAAAACCTCTTCCGAGATACCACCCAACTTTAGATTGCTTAGCCATATTAAGGAATAATGATCGGTCACGACAGTAAATCGAACTCCTTCGAGATACGGTCGCAACTTCTCAATAGCCCAAAGTACAGCCAAGCAAGTAACGGACAACCTTCTCCCCCTCCTCAAAGTTCTGCGAAAGAACTGCACCGATGCCGTAATCTGAAGCGTCTGTTTGAACGACGAAGGGTCGCTTAAAATCTGGGCAAGTGAGTATAGGTGCTGTCACCAAACACTCCTTTGCCTTCCTAAAACTATCCTCACATTCTGTTGTCCAATTGAAATTCCTATTCTTTTTCAACAAATCTGACAAAGGCCGAAGTAATTCAGCGAAGTTCGGTACAAAACGGCGGTACCATGAAACTGTCCCTATAAAACTCCTAACTTCTTTAACATTCCTCGGTGCTGGAATCCTAACCATACTCTCAACTTTTTCGGGATCGACATGCAACCCATTCCGATCCACGATGTACCCTAAAAACTTAAGCGAAGGCATGCAGAAGTTGCATTTCTCCCTGCTGACCTTAAGTCCTGCTTCACACAACCGTTTCATCACCACACTCAGAACTTCGAGATGTTTCTCAAAAGATTCCGAGATTATAATGATGTCGTCTAAATAGACGAACACGAATGGCTCAAGATCGGCACCCAAAACCGTGTCGATAAATCTCTGCCAAGTCGCCGGTGAGTTATGAAGACCGAAAGGCATTCTCCTAAAAGTATAGACTTAGATTCCTCTTCCATAGGTATCTGCCAGTAAGCTGACTTGATATCTAGGGAAGACAAAAACCTAGCACCACGAAGCCTATCCAAAATTGAACTAATATACGGTAGGGGATACGCATCCCTATCCGTATTCCTATTCAGCTTCCTATAATCAACACAGAATCTATAGGAGCCATCTTTCTTTTTAACTTAAAGTATTGGAGATGACCAAGCACTTGTCGATCTCTCAATAACTCCTGCCTCTAACATCTCGTTAAGTTCCCTATCTATATGTTCCTGCATTGCCGGGGAGACCGTATAATACCGTTGTTTTATCGGTTCCGCCGACGTCCTATTTTTGTGCTCAACTAGTGTTGTGCACCCTAAGCCTTCAGGCATTTTCCTAAACGCTTCCTCTACTAATGACTCTAAAGTCCTTATTTCCCTATCACTTAGCTCTGACCTTTCCGTAAGAGAGTGTACCGAAACAGCACTAGCCTGTTCGGAAAAAGTCCACTCACGTGACCTAAGATCCGGGACAATACCCGACAGCGCCCAAAAATCTGCGCCTAGGATCACGGTATGTGGCAGAGTTGGTATGACTAAACAATCAACAAGGATTGCCCTATCCTCAACTACAACCGGAAGAGAGATTGCTCCTAACACTTCGACACTCGACCCATCTGCCAAACACACGCAGTGGATAGTGTCCTTCTTCAAAGTAAGCCCTAAATTACTAAGTATTTTCCAAGAGTCCCTACCTATTATGGTTCTAGAAGCTCCTGAATCTAATAAACCTAAAAAGCTAGAACCATAAATGCTAACTGTCAAAAATGGCCACCTATCATTACCGTTTGCCTCCAAAGTAAACCCTAAATGAACCCTACTAACCAGCTGGTTTCCAGCAGGCGAAACCCCTAACGTCTTCGAACTTCTCGCCCTGCTGCCGCAGAAGTCCGATTCCCATTTCCCGAACAATTCCTACAATCTGGTCTTTTGACCCCTTACGCCCCACAACCATAGCAACGCCTAGGACCGGAACACCTATCTGCATAATGGCCTGTTCCATTGCAGTTAAAACACCTAATATTTGAAGTGGAACGGGGTTGGTTCGATGATTGGGCCTGACGAGAGGTTCCGTTGTTCTCCGCAACAACCGAAACCGAAGGAGTATCGACACCTACGTATGCTAGATCCGGTTCTAGCAACGACTTATTCTGCCTAACACTTGGTGGTGGAACATACGCGTCCACGTTTGCCCTAACTGCCTCTAAGCTCCTACCTAAAGCTACCAAATCAGACACACAAGTCGGTTTCGCCAAACCAAGCTGTGTTTGGTAGAAGGGTGTCAGATTCCTCTGAATCATCGACAGCCTTCTACCTTCCAAAATGGGATCGGTAAGCCTACCCTCCTCCAAAAGTAGGTCATCATAGTTCGCTGGCAAGAACTCGAGTTTCAACTCTTTCACGAGTTCCTGCCACGAACCAATCGAAACCCTAACGGCCCTAAACCAAATCAGAGCTTTCCCTACAAACAGCTCTACCGCTGACCTAAAAAGTTGGGTTTTCAAAACCCCCCTAGCCTTCCACATTTCTTCGACCCTCTCTAGGAATGCGTTCACTGAGGCACCACAGAGCTCTCCAGTGAACTTAACATCCCATTTCGCGATGTTGTGGAACCGGTCCGATTCCACAAAAATCCTTTCTCCGTTGGAATCATCCCTGTTGCTCCTGTCTGCCTCTCCTACGCTTGTCGGTGTACCGGCAGCAGTACTCCTCGATCCGCTCTGATTTTATGAGTCACCTGAACGCTGACTCTCGTTTTCTCTGTCCCTAGAACTATTTTCTTCCCTACTATCTTTCTCTTCCTTATCATCTCCATCTAGTGCTGACATAGCCATTACTACCCTATTCTTCAAGGAAAGTCTGGCTTTATCCTGGCTTTCATTTTCCGGAATGCTCCTATCTAACCTACGTAAACACAATTCTACCTTCGTTAAAATCTTTAAATATTCACCCGAAGTTTCCGACTTCGGTGGATTTTCTTAAAGCTTCCCTATCTCTATTAGTTTCTTTTCAACTGACATCGCATCCTGTTCGAACGTGAAAGGATACGATTAAGCCACAAAGGAACTCCTGCGCTCTAATTTTAAAGTTGCCCTAAGCGTTTTACGCATATCCTCTACTGTCCCTACCACTAACCCGCGACATTCAATTTCGTAGGTTAACTCTTCTAGCGACAACCTATTAATTTGGCTAGTATCCATATTAAAAAGATTAAAAAAAAAAAAAAATCTCGAATAAAAATAAAATAAAAAATGAAAATGTCTTAAAATACTAAAATTAATAAAATTTTGAAATGATAAATAAATATTAATTTAAAAATATAAGTGGCACCCCTGTCAATGCAGTTGCAACTTCTAATAAAATCAAATCTAGATAGCTATAAATTCGTAAAATCAAAACAAAACAAACAAATTTTTAAAAACAAAATTTTAAAATATTTAAGTTGTCAAAGTGGCAACCCTGTTAAACCAATTCCAAGTTCAAAAAAAAAGATTTAAATATATGCAAAATCGTTTAAATTTTTTTTCCAAAAACAAAATTTTTAAAATATTTAAGGAGTTTTCAAAGTGGCAACCCTGTAAATGCAATTCCAAATGATATCCAAATAATTACTAATAAAAATTAAATGCAACCTGGCACGGAGGTATGAGTGAGACAGCAATATTTCACTGTTCACAAAATGGTCGACGAACTATTAAAATATCAAAAACCAAAATTGAAATTATATTAGCAATATATGTATGATGGAAACTTAGGCAAAACCAGGTGAAACAATAGGTAAAAGAATAAAAAGACTCACTTTGATTTCCACCGCAAATCACAAAAAAATACACCACAAACTGAAGTCAATTGTCCTTCTTTTTTTTTTTAAGGTTATTTCCTTAGGGCTCTTGTGCCCATCAACTGCTCGAACTTTACTTCACAATTGCAAGAAATTTTTAGGTTATCCACCCGCTGTATAACTCTTCCTGAATACTCCTTAAAACGTACACCACCTTTGTATTAGAACACGACGCACCTAAAAGAATTTAGAAAAAAAACACCAAGTAAATATTTCTTTGCAAGGATTATACAAATTATAAACACTTCCCTAAAAAAACCACAAGACAAGACACAAAAGTAACAACGAACAAAGACGAAGACGAAGCAAGCCCCACGTTGGGCGCCAATTGTTGCTATTTTTCCACCGAACGAATTTGCACCACGACCCGACTTAGATTTATACTATTCGATATTGGATTTCCGATCCAATATCGAAAACGATTAAAAGTAATTTTGTAAATTAATTAAAGAAAAACAAAACGAAATGCACATAACCGATGTGCCGCAAAATGGAAATTTAATGTCAAGTAAAAGAGAAATGTCAGGTCGTATGACGTTTTTGTGATGGAAGAATCCAACAAGGCAGCAATACAAGTGCTGCCACACCGGTAGCTCAATTAAGGGGTGGGTTCAATGAAATAATTTTGATCGAGGTGATCAAAATTTAATTGATATCAAATGATATCAAAACTAGTTAATTAAAAATTGAAGTACAGGAGCGTACTCAATTTCGAAAATGGGCGCCAGGAAACTTTTTCAATTTAAGTTTGCCAAAACCAAAGACGATAGAAAACTTGAAAATATCTTCAAAATTATTAATGAAATAATACAATTTGATTAGGATAAATGGATTTATTGCCTGGAAAACCTTGGCTGTCGCCTGGATTAAAAACCAAGATCTTTTCGACAGAAGAAAAAGAAAAAGGTAACAATAGAACTTCCTGAGACTGACAGAGGGTCAATTCTCGAAAGTTTTGAAATTATCAAAGTAAGCAAGAAGTAAATCAAGAACAGATTTTGTGCCCAGGGACACGAAAAGAAAGAGAATACAAGGCAGAAAGATAACGACTAAAACCAATCTAATAAAACAACAAAATACTTAGCTTTTTTTTCAATTCCGAAAGTAAAATGTCTCCTCCTCTTCAAAAAAAATGTTTAAGATTTTTCCCAGATAAAATTTCCAAAAATTTCCAAAATGGCTTCTAGAACTCTCAACAACACGTCTGCACGTTTTCAGATCCTTTCTCCAAGAGACCCACAAAAATTGCAAAAATATGGTGGCTAAAGCTTTTGCGGTCACTTGGCTCTAAGGCCTACCCACTCTGACCTTTAGCGTGGTGAAGTTCTGTCTCGGTCCTGCACTTTCCTCCGTCCATAAGACTGGGGTGTGCGACAGAGAAACCATGAAGCATTCATCGCACGCGGTCTCTTACGAAGAGTGATACGATCACTCCGCAACCAATGGAAGAAGTCAGCCCCATTCCGTCAATTCCCTTACGAGTGGAGAGAATCCGAGAAGCGCTTTACCGAGTCATTAGATTTGTGAATTTTAGGAGGACACATTTTAAGAAGAATTGAAAATTTAAGGAATCGATTCGAACTTGAACCACCATCGCGAAAATCTTAAAGTGAAGTTGGCCTTGTATAATCTTTCTTACGTGTTTGGAACTTTTTATGTTGGGCACTCGGCCATACTAATTTTACGTTGGCGTGATTACAATTCACACATCGTTGGGCATGGGTTATTTCTTCATGCCTTTTCCACTCAACCCAGGGATAAGTATATCGTATCTGTGGACCGCCCGTCGCACAATTCGTTGGTGTGGACCACCTGTCGCACACTTTTATTAGCGAAACCTGTGGGATTACGTTCCTAAAATGCTAGAAGAGCAGGCCACTGGCTGATGGCCCAGGTTTCAACTGAACTCTTCGAGAATCTTAGGGTCGCAAAAGAAAATGATTAGTCCCGGGAAAGATGAAACTTGTTGTGGTAAATTTTACCGCAACAAAGGGGTCATGTAATCTTTACAAACGTTGTTGCCAACGTATTTTGTAAGAATCGTGGTATGGCCTTGTGACTAGGTTAGGTTAGGTTAGGTTATGAGGGGTGTGCACAGCGTGAGCTGTTGCGTACACGGGGGCCTATTGGTCCATTGTGATCCCCTATAAGAATAAAAGTTAGCATCGATGCTTCTCAAAGTCGATTAACGTAGACTGGCTCGTTAACGAACCAGCGTGTGCTATCTATAAATTTCTTCATGTTTGCCATTGAGACCTGTGCTAGATCATCCAGTTCTCCAACAAACCTGTTTCCGAAATGACGGAGTCGGCTGTTTTGGAGGTTCGGACAGTCACAGAGCAGGTGTTTAATGGTTTCTATTTCCTCCTCATCCTGACAGCTCCTACAAAAATCGGGTGCAAATGCCCCTATCTTGTTGGCCATTGTGCCAAAGGCACAGTGACCCGTTAGTACACCTATCAAAATCTTAATGTTCTTTTTACTCAGCGATAGAATATACCGAGTTTCCTTTTCATTTGTGCTAGGCCATAAACTTCTCGAGATTACGCAATCGTCCCTGGATTTCCAAGAGTTATTGGTTTTCTCTTTTGATTTAAGGTCTATCTTCCTCTTGAGTACCCCAATTGGGCCTTGTGACTAGATCTCCAAATATTGGTCTGACTAAGTCGAAGAGCGCTGTTTGCTGCCGATTCTTGTACAAATAAGTCTATAGTGGTGAGATTAAGGATCGCTTCGAGACCCGCAGTTGGGGTAGTCCTCATCACCTCCGTAGTGGTAATGCATGCCATAAGTCTCCTCAACATCGCGTACTAACTTTTCATATTCCGCCAGATACAAAAAAAAAAAACAATAATGCAAAAGGCACCTATGATAGCGTTAATAGAAACGTGCTATACCTATATTGAGCCATGTCGTGTCTCGGTATCAATGCCAAACTCGTTCGCTTGTGCAGGATGACCAGGGGGAATTCTTGCTGCTCCGTCAAAGTCGATCAGAAAATCACCGAAGCTTGTACAGGGGTATAAGATCTTAATCATCAGAGTCCTGCAGTGTAGGCGTAGACATGGACATTGACAAGAGCGGATGAGAACCTTCTGCGTTGCTTTGAGACAAATATTCTTCTAGGTATGTTCGGTCCAGTATGCATCGGCCAAGAGTGGAGAGAGAGATACAACCACGAGCTATACGGGCTTTACACTGGCATTGACCTGGTCATAAAGCTAAAAATTCAGCGGTGAAGATGGCTGGGTCAAGTATCAAAACCGACGCACCAGCCCGTCGAGTTTTCGTACCCAACCCTGATGGACAACGGTGAAGATGAAGACCTGATCTTAGGCAGCACGCTCAATTGGAGAATAACCTCAACCATCTTGATGTGCGCAACTGGTGGTAGCTAGTGTGGGACCAAGCTGGCTGGAAAGACTTGTTGGTTAATGCTGAGATCCATCCTGGATTGTCAGCGCGCCAAGTAAGTAAGTAAGTCCTTCAAACAGTAAACTTATATTTTTGATTGGTCTATTGATATGACAAATACTGACATACACATACCTACATTATACATAAATATACGTATGTAAATATATTTATTTATTTGTTTCGTTAACCTTGTTCACCAATATCGCACAAGGCACAAGAAAGAAAAAAAAAACATAGCTAAGCATTATTTAAAACACTTAGCTAATAAGCTACCTAGTACGTTTATACCTAGCAGGTGCATTTGGATGATGCAATCACATTTCGAAGTCGAAATTAAAAATTCCCATAATGCTAATTGCATGGTCCCAATGTCACATTTAAAATTATGAACAATTTCTCTCTTCGCCTCTAAAATCTTATCATCACCTACATTAGCACATGAATGAAAAGAATGGAGAGTCAGCAAAGGATGCAGAAAAAAAAATAACAAAAATCGTTTTCACTGCATTTTCATTCAGTGCTGTCATGTGAAAATTAACACATGTACATACATACATACCTATACATAGTTGGTAGTCTCCACACCACACACCTAAGCGTTGCTTTAAAATTACCTACATCTATACTACCGTGTTTTGTTGTTTTTGAGACACAACGAAGACTCTAAAAGATGAGAGCTGGAGCCTGGCCTGGTCTTCCACTGCCACTCCCTCACATAAAATAGTACCGAACGGGAGAACAAGGATATCTGACAATGTAAAATTAAAACATATTTCGTAATTAAACTCTTGACGCCATTGTTACAGAGAGGCGGATCCTGGATCCCTGCGGGATCCCTGGTTCTGATTCTATAAAGTCATGAATAAGTGTCGCATCACATAATTTTGTTCATATAATTTCTGCCATATGGTATGCATGTTTACTTTTTTATGTCAGTGGTAGTATTTATAGCAGGTATACAGGGCCGGCCTGAGCCATCTTGGCGACCCAGGCGAGTCAAGTATTTGGCTCCCTATGGTATTTTTTTAATTGCAAATTATATAACCTCCTTCTCCAGAATTAAAAAGGATAGAACTTGTATCTCATTTATAAACTTAACCGGCTAACAGTCCATGAAGGATCTCAGCCTGAGACACTGCAGTTTTCCATCAGCAACGGTCCCTTGTATGCACTCTCCAGTCGCCAAAACCAAGCGCACTGGCATCCGCAGTCACTTGGTTTTTGTATCGTAGGTTCGGTCTTCTTTATCGTCTCGAACCTGGGGGCTGCGATAAGAAGAGTGTCGATGTTGTAGGTGAACATCTTAACTACCTCGAAATTGCTGCTACCAACAGTGACGTTTTGTCCTTGGCGTTGGACAGATGTTGTTTTGTTTGTTGATAGCATGTACTTTTTTTTGTCCTCATTCACTTCAAGACCAACGAGATTCTCCTGTTCTTCAATCGCTGTGAAGGCCTCAGCTCAGGCACAGCTCTCTTGGTTCGACTGATTATGTCTATGTTGTCCGCATAGCCTAAGAGCTGGATAAATATTTTGAAGAAAGTGCTTTCCGTGCACACAACTACCATGCGCACTATCTGCTCCAGGACTATGTTGAACAAATCACAGTGCATCTCCTTGTCTAAACCCTGCGCAAGTGCTATTGGAAGTGCTGCTTAAAAACATGTATAATTCCCTTTCCTTCGGTGACTAGGCTTCCTTCACTATTTCGAAGAGCCTGTGTCCCGATCCTGAAACCCGAAGCTAATTGCTTCGACCTTTTAAGGAAATGTCGGGAATTGTTCTTGGCCCGTGACTCTTCTAGATCTTTGAGCTGAGAAACTACGGATGCTGTTTTCTTACTTCGCAGGGTCTTTTTCTCATTTCTCCTTTTTGTTCAGTACTCTTCTCTTGCTGCTCTTGTTTTCCGTTGCAGCATCTGCAAACGTGCATTTTCCTTCTCTTTTTTTCAATAATCCATCCATCATCATATCACGGATTCTTTTTCGGAAATGGCTGGTAACCTATGGTGGCCTAAGCTACAGTTTTAATTATTTCGCGATATTGGTTCCATAAGGTGTTGCGGAGAGTCTCTTACTCAGGCGCTCACTTTAGTCTCTGGCATTCTCCGGGTTGCTAAGGCAACCAATGTTGAACTTCTTTCTTTGGGCGTCACGTATATTTTTGTCATTTGATAATCGAGCTCTGAACATAGCCACTACTAAAAAGTGGTCGGAGTCGACATTTGCTCCTCGGAAAGATCGCACATTTAAGATGTTGGATGCGTGTCTGTGTCTCCGATTAGCACATGGTCGATTTGATTGACGGTTTGACCATCCGGAGATCGCCAGGTTGCTGTGTAGATCTTTTGTCTTGGAAAACTTGTCCGTATTACGAGCTGCGGAAGCCGTTATCTGTTGTAACTTCGTGCTTCCAACCAATCCACCGAAAATGTCTTCCTTTCCAATTTTTTGCATTGAAGTCTCCGAGTTCGATTTTGACATCGTACTCTGGACAGGTCGTAAGAGCCCTGCTTGCTAGACTCCTAAGTATCATCGGTAGGGGCGTCGGCAAACATTAGACTGATGTTTGGAATGTGGCCTTGATGCGCATTACAGCGATAACTAATTGGCTTGAAATTCATGACTTTTGATCTTAGCCGATTTCTCACGACGAATGCGCATCCAAATATGTACATTCTTTGATGACAGCTGTAATAAATGTCGCAATTTTTTTTCGTTGTCCCTGATCCTATCCATCGTATTTCCTAGATCGCAGTAATGTCTGCCTTATAATGCGTTAGGACAGATTCAAGTTTTTGAGTAGCACCTAGTGTGTGGAGTATTCTTACATTCCAGGTACGAACTCTCAATTCGTAGTCCGTTGTCGTTCCGGGTCTGGTTGCCATTTGAAAGGGGTCATTATCCGAAGCTCTGCCTGTCTCTCTCATAACTTTCAAGTTTGTTACTGTGGAGGGGCAGTAAGCCCCTCGTAACCTCCAAATTTGTAGAGCTGTTGCTCAAGTACTGTTGTTTCTCCGTTTGCACTCGCGCTTACAAGTTTTGTAAGTTAGGTATATCTAGTGATAAAACCAGTACCCGGTGGTTACCGCTTGGAGGTAAGGTAAGCACTTGGTGTGTAGGAAAAGATACAGCATACGCTGCGATATCTGTGAGCTCGCAGCGTCAAAAAATCGCATTTTTCGTCTTGTAGTACATTGTTCGGTTCAAATCGGTACAATGCTGGCGGACGCGGAATCGCCTGGGTCCTACCTACCCTAAAGCCAGCACTGATACGTACATGTCGCTGCTTATTAGATATACTCTGATGCAAGTCGCCCGTCTTTGCTGCTCTGAGTTTCGAATGAGGAAGGCTGTCTGTTATAGGAGTTGAAAGGATGAAACATTAGATTTACACGTTGCTCTTTGCCTTCGGATTATGGCTATGATGACTGTGAGACTGATGCTATTCATGTCATTCATTTGTGTGTCCTTTGTTGCAACGAAGTATTTGGATATAGTGTTGCTGTGAATATGGGCATACATATAAACATAAAGTTCCTTGTTCCTCCCAGCATAATTCTTTATTGTTATACACTCTTTTATTATGATGTTATTATGATGTTTAAATTTTTTTTCATTCTTTTTTCTGCCTCACCAGACTCACCCCACGACTGGGTTTTTTCTATCTTATGGTTATTCTCATTGCTTCTGGATTCAGTTCCATAACTCTTTGCTCTGTTTGTGTTGTTCTTAGTGGAACACGAGTAGGTATATATGTACCAAGTCGTTTTGTGATTTCATTTTACTCGAAAAAAAAAACAAACAAACTCGTCCTTACTTTCTTATTATGATTATGATTATGATTATTTTCCTTTATGCAATGTTTTGATTAATTTTTGCCTTCATGATCCTTCATAATGCCAGGCGTTGTTATATGTCGTGTTCCGGCTGGGAAGAGGAGTGCTAGTTGGCGTTGCTGGTACACCCACTCACAGATTTGGTTTTCTGTACTCTTTGTTTTAATGGGGTGGGGTTGTTATATGATTTCTGTGATTTCGTTTCTTGTTGCCTAGAATTTTGTATTGTATTGTTGATGATGATGAATTTTGAGTTGGGTTTGTTTCTTCCATTTTCATTCCTATACACACTCTATTGTTTTCAAAAAACTACCATTTGTATTGAATATTTTGATATACAGTCTATTGCACATACAGCAAAAATAATAATTTATATTTAAATACATACATATATGATTTGGTGAATGAAATTGCATATCACGTTAAGAGAAGGGATTGTTTTGAATTAAAATATTTAAACCTTAAATCAGTGTATCCGCTATCTTTCAATGTTTGCATTATCTTTATATATAAAATTCTAGTGTGCGAGTGTATGTCACTGAATTCGTCCTAAACGGCTCAACCGATTTGAATGATTTTTTTTTGTATGCATTCAGGTGGCGCCCTGGAAGGTTTAGATTTACAAATCAGCGTGGCAAGGTGCGCTGCAGTCGATATCTATAATGCAACAACAAGATTGGATCGTTAATTAATTCTCTCCTTAATTTATTGAATCCGTTAAACAAACTAACGTTAGAACTTAAGACTAATATTACATTTATTCTTAAATTTATAGATTTACAATGCTTTAAGCGATTTGCAAATGTGAATATAAAATCTAAACTGAAGTATTGAAAAAATTTGCTTTAAATGTTTTACTGACCCGGTAAACGTTGTTTTGCCATATAAACGATTTGTAAGAACGCTGTAGAAACAGCACTTCATTCGCTGGTACGTAGTATTGAATATTCCCTCAAATACAAAGAATATAACCTAGTAGCTTTCCTATAGATATCGAAGGAGCTTTCAAGGACGTCAGCTACCAGACGATCACAGCAGCAATGGACAAGCTCAAATTAGAGAAATCACTCATAGATTTAATAAGTCTCATGCTTAAAAGCAGTACAATAACTTGCAACATGAGAAGTTTTACTACCACCAGATCGGTGAATCGAGGTACCCCCAAGGTGGGGTCCTTTAGCCTCTTTTATGGAACATGGTAGTAAACGACCTACTAGCATCAATGGAAGCAGAGGGTTTCAAGTTGATTGGCTATGCTGACGACGCACGTTACAATATCTGTATCTGGGAAACATCCCCAAGTTCTCTCGGAACTCCTACAAAATGTTTTAAACAGGCTAACAAATTGGGCAAAGCAGTGTGGCTTGGACGTCAATCCACATAAAACAGAACTAGTACTCTTTACGTGAACGTACAAAATTCCTCAGATTAACCCACCCAAGATTAAAGGAATACCCTTAAGCTTTTCCGACCAAGCCAAATATTTAGGCCTCATGTTAGACAAAAAATTAAATTGGAAGGCAAATATTGATGAAAGAGTAAAAAAGGTAGTAAAGGTAAAAGGCTTCTCCCCAAAAAAAACCCACTGGCTATACACTTCGGTAATCACCAGGGGCGATTCCTCATAGTTGGCTAGTTTAGCGGCGCTAAACCAATAATTTCAGAATACATATTAATTTTATTTCTAATATATATAAACATTATTCTTATGTAAAATTCAATAAACGACAACGAATACGTTACAATATTGTAGGTACTTAATAGCAACTCAAACGCAACAAAACCAATATGTATTTTTCATTGCATGCTAACAAAACTCTCATGCAAAAATCTATCATGAAACTATATTTAGCTCAAAAGTTAGCGCTAACAGATTTCATACAATCTTCATAAATAGAAAATGAACACATTTGAATAAATGCCTTCAAAAATGAACAGGAGGGTAAGCGCGAAAATCACAGCTAACTATTAAACGAGAACAAAACAACGAAACGACAGGCAAGAGTCAACACATACAGTTACAGATCTCTTCATCGTTACTCGTGTAATCGAATCGTGTTCGTGTATCGTGTTTCGTGTACGAATCGACTCGCATCTCTTGCCTATCGTTGTTGTGTTCTCGTTTCATAGTTAGCTTAGCTGTGATTTTTGCGCTAACCCTCCTGTTCATTTTTGAAGGCATATATTCAAATGTGTTCATTTTCTGTTTATGAAGAGTATGAAATCTGTTAGCGCTAACTTTTGAGCTAAACATAGTTTCATGATAGATTTTTGCATGAGAGTTTTGTTTCGTGTACGAAACGACTCGTAAGTCGTAACTGTATTAACTATTAAGGGTATGAAGAACAATGAAGGTTTAAGGTAGCCTTAAACGACAAACACGTTTGCCGAACATGCTCGTTTGCGTTATTCCCTACACGGCAAACACATAATTGTCGAACATCATTTCGTGTTGATTCTTGAAAGTGTGAGGATGTGTCAAAAGGAGAAACAATTCATTGCGCTTATGGTTATCTCATAGAAAAAATGAGATTTGTTCGCGAACATCTCCCTACATGGCAAACAACGAAACAGAAGAACACAAGAAAATCGAAAATTTTTGCCAACAGCGAACAGTTCGCAAACCAACCCCTACACGACGAATTCATAGCGCGCACAAGCATGTTAGGCAAACATGTTTGTCGTTTAGGGCTAGCTTTAGCGAAAAATTTGCGCTTCAGCCAGCAGCTTATTGATTTTTTGTATTTTGTGGGGTAAGAGGTTTGTTGTTATTAATGTTAATTTTTATCTTATTGTTGGAAATTTTATAAAATTTATTAAATAAATATTTATTTTGAAATTTCTTACAAGTGTATTTAAATTGAGATTCCAATCAAAAACAAACGATGATAGAAGAGACGAAAAAACTGCTCCGGCGATTCCGTCCCTCCGTCTGTCTGTCAATAATTGCATCAATAGATTTAACCGCTGCTTCCGTTGACTTGAAATTAATTTTAAATATAGTAGTTTGAGCGAATTTGGATGGGTTGTTTTTTATTTATTTTTTTTTTAATCAAAATTTAGGGTGGCCACCATACAATTTTTTCGGCCAAAGCTTCAATTTTCTCAAAAACAGCTACTCCGATTTTTCTTAAACATCCTCGTAAATTTTTTTTCGGAACACTGGTGTTTTTAATGTAAAAGTTTATTTTTGTATTGCTCCAAAACGGCACCTCTCATAGAACCGTTTTTTTTTTTTTTTTTGTCAAAAGATTTCCTCTAAAAATAATAGTCCGATTAAAAATATAAAAATAACAAAGAGTGGCACGACAGCTTTTTAAAGCCAAGGCCTAAGTGACTTACTCTCATCAAAAATTCTCTGGGTGCATGAGAAGAACTGAGGGGACCTACAATTTAACAACGATTCCGAACGGCAAAGTTGAGAAGCACTTTTTCATGACAGATTGATAATCTTGGAAGATTTGTCAGGTCTTCGCAAGAGGCAGTACCCGTGAAAGATAAACTAAAAACATTATGGACACGTGTAGGACTTGAACCCACGACGTGACGTTCTGCTTAGCAGCCAACGCATCTAACCACTAAGCCACGGGCAGGTGCAGTCCGATTAACGTCTTTTTACTTGCGACATATAGAATATTACATTACATTTACATTTCACAGTAATTCGCACATAAATGTAACGAACTACAGACACATAGCAGCACTGGTGACTGAGACCATCGGCTGGTACAGAACAAGACATACAACAGAGAGAGAGACAGATAGACACATAGAAAGAAAGCACACATAACAGAAACCTACGTGGCTCAGAGGAGGAGACTTAGATTTGTATTGTCTCATGTTATCGCACAGGTGGCCTCAGATAAGCTGGCGATTTTTGTAGAAAAAGAATGCTGCTGAAGCTGGGGTTTGAACCAAGTATTGAATTCGTAAGAAAAAAATTTTGAGGTAATGATGAGATATCACATTACGATGATAAAGAAGTAGAAAAAGTGGGTCCGGCGATTCCGTCCGTCTGTCTGTCTGTCTGTAAACGTACAGCCTTAACCACTTTTCCGATTGACTTCAAACTTGAAAATTAAAGGTTTGAGCAAATTCGCGTGGGTCGGTTTTTTTCATTTTTTTTTCAAGATCAAAATTTAGGATAGCCACCATACGATTTTTTTTGGCCAAAAACCAAAAGTTTCAATTTTCTCAAAAACGGTTCCTACGATTTTTTTTCAAACTTCCTCCAAAATTTTTGTTTAAAACTCTGATATATTTTATGTAAAAAAAAATATTTTTGTATTGCTCCAAAACGGTACCGCCTATAGATCCGTTTTTTTGTTATCAGATTTTCTCGAAAACTAAAAGTCCGATCAGGGTAATTTTTTTTGAAAGTACGTTTATATTGTTTAAATAATATTTTGTATTCAAAAAATTTTCAAAACAAAATTTTGGATTTTTATAAAATATTAAAAAAAAATTTTTTTTTAATTCTGTATCTCAAAAACGGATCAAAATTTGAAATTGAAATTTACTTATAAAATGTATAATTATACATTCTTGAATGCTGCATACCCAAATTAATTTTAAAACATTTTCGAAAAATTTTATATATAAAAAATTAATTTAAAAAACAACCGCTCCGACGATTTTTTTTTTTGTAATTTCAAAAATCAACAATTTCTTAAGAAATCATATGACATCATATTTTTTCAGATTGAATCTTTTTTTGAGGTAGATATTTCAATTTAAATTTTTATTTACGAATTAAATTTTTTTATGAGTTATAATTTGGAATGCAGGAGCAAGTTCGTACGACCGAGTCGTTCAATTTTTTTTTTAGGAGTATTTATGTATTGCTCAAATAATTTTTGGTTTTCAAAAAACATAAAATTTTTTAATTAAAAAAAAAAATTGTTACTAACTTTTTTTTCAATACTGCATACCCAGTTTAATTGTAGGACATTCTAGAAAAATTGTATTTATAAAAAAATAATTTAAGGAAAACCTCTCCGTTAGTTAAAAAAAAATAAACAACTTTTAAAGAAATCTTATGGAATAATTTTTTTCAAATAAAATGTGTTTTTTAAGTACCTACCCATATTTCAATTTAAGTTTTTATTTATGAATTTAAAATACTTGTTTTTATTTTTAATGTTTTTTTGTGTGTTAAATTTGGAGTACTGGAACAAAGTGCGTGCGACCCAGTCGTGCAAATTTTTTTAGTTGTATTTTTTTCCCGAAGAACGTTGATATAGCTAACCCACAAAACTTGACCAGGAATCGCCACTGGTAATCACACCGATACTCATTTATGGAATTGTCGTGTGGTGGACCGCACTGCACAAGATGTTAAATTTGAAAAAAAAACTCATCAAAGTCCAGCGGTCAGTAGGTATGTGCATCACAGGAGCACTTCGCTCAACACCAACAGCAGCCCTGGAAGTGCTTTTAAACCTAACAACTCTTGACATCTTCTCCTAAATGGTGGCAGCCAACTCATGCGTGAGGCTGAAAGCCACTTCTCAATGCATCAGTAAAAACACTGGTCATACTACTATCTCAGAAAATTTCAGATCCATCCCAGGTCACTTAGACTATACCACCACAAATTGGTATTCGATAATAGCTTCCAAGTTTCAATCCCTTCAAGATCTTCTTGGGAAGAAGAGAGACCCCTGGAAGACAATGCGCTACACTTCTATACAGACTTCAAAGACCGATTACGGCGTTGGAAGTAGTATTTATTCGAAACAACTGAATCTCAGTCTATCATATAGACTTCCCAATCAATGTAGTGTGTTCCAGGTAGAAGTAATGGCGATTAAAGAGGCACTATCCTGGCTCAAAGAAAACGTTATATCTTGCAAGGATATACGAATCTTCTCGGACAGCCAAGCGGCTCTCAAATCTCTCGCGTCTGTCTCCACAAACTCTCAAATAGTCCACGAGTGTCGATCATCTCTGAATGAGATGACGGAACAGGTTAACATTCACCTCATTTGGGTGCCGGGCCACAGAGACATCCCGGGAAATTACAAAGCCGATGAGCTTGCCAAAAACGGAACACTTCTGCCTACTGTTAGACAAAGACATAACACAGGAACACCACTTGCTGCATGCAAATATCGTCTCAGACAATGTACTCTGGAATCAAAATCAGGGTACCACCTGCCTAGCAACCAAACAAATATGGCCAAGCATAGACCTGAAACGGTCAAAAGGCTTGATATCCCTGAGCAGACAAAATATAAGCTCTACAATTGGAGTCATACCAGGACACTGCCTCATTGGTAGACATGCTTTGAGGCTATGGGTCTACGCAAACGACTTCTGTAGAAGCTGCCTGGACGAGGAGCAAGAGGAAACGGTCCAACACCTTCTATGTACATGTCCGGCACCGGCACTCTCCAATATAGAAGGAATAACTATCTCGGTAATCCCTTCTTTGATAATACCAGTGAACTGGCAGCGATCGACACAAAATGTCTCTCTTACTTCACTATCGATGTATTAACGCCTCTAGGCAGATCAGACCATAGAAGAGAACCGTATGGCAATACGAGAAAGCCAACTGGGACGGTCTCAATAACTTCTTCCGGATCTTTAACTGGTCACTATGCTTCCTCGATAGTGACGTAGACTCCAGCGCAGATATGATTACTAATATGATTATCTTGGGAATGAAAACTTTTATCCCGAATAGGGTTAAAAGCATCAAACCTAAGGAAAAGTCATGGTTTGATTCAAGCTGTAAAGAGGTTATCAGGGAAAAAGAAGTAAAGTTCCGGTGTTTTAGAGCCAACCCAACTGAGGAAAACCGGAACAAGTTTAAACAAACCAGGAAGGCCTTCAATGCCTTCGACGGACAAAGTTTTTGCATGACCAAAAATCAAGGCAAAAAATACTGCAATGTCCCAAAGGCAGTAAGAATTTTTGGTCATTTGTTAAAAATATGAAGAATTCTTCTTCTTCTTCTGTCCCAACGCTCGTTGACAATGACACTCCAGTTGTTAGCTCTCTCGCGAAAGCTAACAATGATTCCATGGGACAAATCTTCTTCCGCACTCGTGCTGTGGCGAGAGTTCTAAAGGATATCAACATACATAAATCCGCTGGCCCGGATGGCATCCCCGCTATTATTCTGAAGAGGTGTTCTTCCACGCTGGCAAAACCCTTGCGTAAGCTTTTCCATCTATCCTATTCTTCTGGGCTCGTTCCGAGCAGTTGGAAAACAGCATTTGTCCAGCCAATCCCAAAAAAAGGAGAATCTTCTTCTCCCTCCAATTATCGACCGATTGCACTTACGTCCCTTCTTTCTAAGGTCATGGAAACGCTGATAAACTATCAGCTCAAGAAATATCTCGAAGACCGAAAGCTTCTTAATAACCGGCAGTACGGCTTTCGCAGCAACAGGTCCACTGGTGATCTGATGATTTATCTCACCGAACAGTGGAACAAATCTCTACATCGTTTTGGAGAAAGTAAGATTGTTGCACTTGATATTTCAAAGGCATTTGATAAAGTCTGGCATCTTGCTCTTTTATCGAAAATGCGTGCTTTCGGTGTCGATGAATCCCTTCTTCGTTGGATTAGAAACTTTCTTTCGAACCGTTCAATACAAGTTGTATTGGACGGTTTCAAGTGTGAAACCCACAATATAAATGCTGGTGTGCCCCAGGGCTCCGTTTTATCTCCGTCCTTCTTTCTCATTTTCATAATCGATCTCTTGTCTGTAACTTCTAATCCAATAAATGGTTTCGCTGACGATAGTACCCTTAGCTCTTCATATTCGTTCCCACACAGGCTAAATATGATACACTCATTAAACTCTGACTCAAACAGCATTGTACAATGGGGAATAAGAAACCGCGTAGAGTTTAATGCTTCGAAAACTCAATGCTGTCTTGTATCGTCGAAGCGAGATATACCCCCCTTGCCACTGTCCATGAGTGGCACTTGCATCAATGAGACCGAACATCTCGAGATTCTCGGTATGTGCATCACTGACCACATCTTGTGGAACGAGCATATATGCGATGCCGCCAAAAATGCCGCAAGATGTTTAGGTTTCTTAAGGCGATGCAAGAAATTTGTTTCCCCTTCTGATCTGGCTACCATCTACAATACTTACATACGTCCTAAGCTTGAGTACAATTCTCACGTCTGGGCTGGTGCTCCAGTGACGTACTTAAGTCTTCTGGACAGTATCCAAAAAAGAGCATTCAAAATGATTGGTGACAATACTATCGTTGAGTCATTTACATCTCTAGAACATCGGCGAAATGTCTCATATCTCACCCTGTTTTACCGATACTTCAACGGTATATGCTCTAGTGAAATAGCCAGTTGCATTCCTCCCCTTAAGATATTCAACCGTAACACCCGCGCCTCCCGGAATGCCCATCAGTTTATCCTCGAGCCCAACTTCGGACGTACTTCAAAGCTTATTGTTTATTTTTCTTATTGGTATCTGCGATGAAGATATAAGAAGTTTTAGTTTGTTAATATGAAATCTCCCAATGCAGATCAAAATTAAGAACTAGGTAAACCAAAACAGTTATATAGACATTAATATGTGATGGTGAAAGTGAAACAAATTCTGAAGAAAGTCAATCGAATTTCCCTGATGAAAAGGCTGGGAATGAAATAAGGACAGCATCACGGTCAAATAAAGAGCAACCGCCACAGAGATTCACAAGTATTATACAACGTTTCACAAGTTTAATTAAACAGCCAAATAATTACAAAGAAGCAATTGATGGAAAATTGCTATGGAAGAAGAGGTATTTTATTTTACAAGGAATCCAACAACATATTGTAATTTTCATTTTTATATATTATGTCGATGACATTATCGTTGCAAGTATTTCAGAAGAATACATTGAAGACACAGAACAGCTATTAAAATCTCATTTTGAAATAAAAAATCTCGGAGATGTAAATCACTACTTAGGACAATAGGTATTCAAGGTATTCAAGAGGTATTCAAGGATCAAGGGAATTATTGTATCCGGCAGAAGCAATACATCTACAAATTATCTGATGATTATGGTCTTCAAGATTCAAAGAACTCCAAAATTCCACTTGATCCAGGATACGATAAAACTGATGACTCGTTTTTTATTTATTATGAATAACGAAATATACCAAAATCTAGTTGGTAGTTTGCTCTACATAGCCACTAACACACGACCTGATATTTCTGCGTCAATCAAGTGCACCAAGTAAAACAGATTGGATAGAGCTAAAACGTGTTCTTAAATATCTTCGTGGAACTTCAAGTTTTATACTCAAACTGAGCAGAATTGAAAACCTAAATGAAAATTAAAATTTGATTGGTTATGCCTTATGCATCTTGCAGTGAGAAACGGAAGCTGCGATATCGGGTCTGGAATTCACACTCAGATATAAAAGAGAACCTATTAACTTCTGGTAATTTTAAGTAGGTATCTAACAAGTTTTCTGAGTCAGTTTTTCCATATTCGGGGTCAAGAGGAAATTTAGATGTTTTTGACTTTTTAAGTCCGAATTCTGCTAATAAATTTTGACTTTGCCTAATGTTAAAATTTAAATTTTGATCTTGAAAAACTTCCATTCCAAGATAACAATGGACAGCACCAAGGTTGCTCACTTCAAAATTTTGGTTGAGTTAACTCTCAACTTTGTCAATTTCGGTCTGTTTTGAACTTGCTACTAAAATGTCATCGACGTAGATTATTACGTATGTGTTCCCTTCCACGATGGAACATTTTACGTAGACGCAGGCACGTAGCCAGAGGGGGGGCTAGAGGGGCTCAAGCCCCTCCCGAAATGATTTAAAAAAAAATATTTGAACAAAAGTTTGTATATTCTCTTATTAGTTCCTCACTACTTATGTATATTGTTCTGAAATCAAGGTTTATTGAAAGGCATGACAGCATTCTTTCATTTGTAGAGCTCTTCAAATGTATTGCTATTAGTCTTGAAGAAATATCCACCAAGACGTGGGCAATGTCTTCAAAAGCACCAACTCTGTTAGCAGCAATTCAAAGAAGTTATTTTCTGGTAAGCCTCATGGTATGCGAAAAACTTTTTAGTTTAACGCTACCCTTATCAATTTTCCTTCAAAATGAATCTTTAAATTTCGTGTCTGCAATAAATCACACGAAAGAAGTCTCTCTTAAGAACATAAGAGAAACTGCCAGAGACGCTTTTCAATCCGCATCACAACTTGCCAGGGATTTATTTGAAGTCAGCATAACAATTCCAAGGCTTTCTTTGAAACAAACAACGCGCTCTTATCCAGAAACATCATGTCCAGAAGACTATTTTAGAGTTTCTATACTTATTTCCTGTCTAGATTCTCTTATACAAAATCGTACTGACAGATTTATGGTCAACGAGGACGTTTTACTTTCGTTTCAAGCTCTGCTTCCAGGTTTTGCTGCCTCCAATCGAGTAAATGAAATGGAAAATCTAACACTCTACTTCGATAACGCAATATCCTTGTCAGCTGTTTACATTACATTTACATTATGTAGTTTTTTTTAAATTTTTTTATATAGAATTACTTCTTCGAAATTGAACAAGCCCCCCCAAACCGAAATCCTGGCTACGGGCCTGACGTAGAGGCATAGTTCTGCTGTACTTTGGACATTATATTATGAAACGTCCTATTCCATACATGCGCTGCTTGTTTCAAAACGTAGAGGCTTTTCTTGAGTTTGCGAACATAGTCCCTTTCCTAAAAGCCAGGTGGCTGCTTCATGTAAATGTTTCCATCTAAGTGAGAGTTGAGGAATGCTGACTTAATATCCATATTGTTCGTAAGGTAGTTTGTCTGACAACGGGAGCGAATACCTCATCATATCATATCATCATCATCATATCCATAGTTTTGACTAAACCCACTAACCCCTTTGCATCACGCTTGATTTTGTAAGTCCACTTACAGCCGGCGATGTTAACATCTTTTGGAGGAATAACTAAATCCCAAGTGCTATTCTTCTTCAAAGCACCTATTTCCTCTTTCATAGCAACTGTCCACTCGCTTCGTTGCTTACATTTAATAGCTTTGTTGTAAGATTTAGGTTCTATCAGAGACGAATCTGAAGTTGAAGCTGTAAGACCTAGTCGATCTGGTGGTTTACCCTTTGTTGACCTTTCGGACTTACGAACACGCCCTTCACCTTCACTAATTTGACTCCTTGGAGCTTGGACTATCTGTATTCTCATCCAGACTTTGGAACGAAGCATCATCTTCTAAAGGTAATTCTTGGTCTTGTGTGCGTATGTCATTTACATAGAGGAAGTGTACCAATTATGGAATACGCTCCTAATATGGAATAGTGCAATATTCTGAAAACCACGCTGTGTATGCATCTGTTTATTTCAATGCAAGCTTTTTTTTTTACCTGCATATTCGTTATAAGTATCCTTGTTAACGCCGGGAGTTGTTGAAGTGCGCAATTATTAAAAGTTGTTTTTCGTGTAGGTGCATGACATATTATTCCAAGTTTATTTTTTTTTTATATTTTTTTATCCTTTAAACTTTAAACATATTTTATTTGTCGCATCATTAGGAAAAAGCTTTAACTTTAGAATAAGAAAACGTATTTGGGTAAGTTCAGTGAAATAAAGAGTGAATTTTTACATAGTTCAGTGGATCGTGTTGTTCCTAATCAAAGGGCACGGTAGTGCCCAGCCAAGTTCTAGCACTACTCCCTTTTTACAGGATCGAACTCAAACACATTTTTAACCCTCCATAACTTTTGAACCCATAGAGTTAAAAGCTTTAAATTTGAATTACGTATTAACTTCATGGGCACAAAGGCCCTGTAAAAAAAATAATTTAGTAGAACCATTACTTCCTGAGATATTGGCCAGTAAAAATTTCAAAAACCGTAATTGACTGACTGATCATCAAAATTATGAAGCACTTCTATCAATAGCAGAATCTTGAAATTTGGTACAATGGTAGGTTTTTAGCTGTATACAAAGGAAAAAATCGAAAATTTCAATTTTCTCGATCAGGGGGCGTGGTATCCGCCCACTTTCTAAAACTGGTCGTAGGTTCTTGAAATTCGGAAATCTAATAGGGTTTTGGTTGAATATAAGGAAAAATATAAGTAAAATATTTTAGTTTCATTTAGGGGCGAGGTTTCCGCCCACTATCTTAAAACGGTCGTAGGATGTTGAAATTTAGAATTCTTGTAAAGGTTTTGGTTGAGTAACATGAAAAAAATGAGAAAACAAATCTATTTCCATTTAGGGGCGTGGTATCCGCCCACTTTGTTAAAATGTTCGAAAACGTTTAAATTCAAAACTCTGATAGGGTTTCGGTTGAGTATAAGAGAAAATAGGTATAAGTACAAAATTCGAGTTTCATTACAGGGGCATGGCTGCCACCCACTTTCTTTAAATGGGCATAGGATGTTGAAATATAGAATTCTGGTTTTTTAACTTCATAAAACTCCATGATTAACTTTCCTTAGTGGTTTCACAATGGACACTTGATGTCTAAATGTGACATCTAGACAACCACTCTAACCTAACCTACCTATTACTTATTTATAAATTGGCAGAGAAATTAAATTGTTAGTTTGCAAATTGCTAGCTTATTAAGTTATTTCGAAGTTCATGTTTTCATAAAAAAAAAAAAAAAACTTTGCAAAAAGATGTGAAATCAGAACAAAAACATAAAATGTAAAAAAAGAGCCAAGTTCTCTTATGTGCGAACAGCACTGCGTAGAAAGTTAGCCACCAAAAGTAATGAGATCTAAAAGAACGCCAAGTTCTTACATGTAAAAGTGTTATATTGAATATTTTAAATCATAGAAGATAATACAACAATATTAAAAGAAAATAGAAAATAGTTTGGATGAAAATTTACAAGTTCACTTGGCAAGTTTTCTTTTGAAACGTGATTAGTAACATTTTAAAACTTGAACAGTGAACTTGTAAATTTTCATCCAAACTATTTTCTATTTTCTTTTAATATTGTTGTATTATCTTCTATGATTTAAAATATTCAATATAACACTTTTACATGTAAGAACTTGGCGTTCTTTTAGATCTCATTACTTTTGGTGGCTAACTTTTTACGCAGTGCTGTTCGCACATAAGAGAACTTGGCTCTTTTTTACATTTTATGTTTTTGTTCTGATATGGAATATCAGGGTGTTCCTAGTATGGAATAGTATTTTTACATAGTTTATTTTTTTAAATTTTTATATTGCACCAAAAGAAATCAAATGAAAGATTTGGGCCAAGTTGGCAATGCGAAAGGCCATCGCAACCGTCAAGTCAAAAGAAATAGCTTTTCTGAGAGCATTTAGACTGGGCTTGTTTACTGAAGATAAAGGCGCTGAAGAACGGATAAAATGCTTGCCCTGCCAAAAATAGTGTCACGTAGATTGCTCTAGTGCAAAAATCAGTAATTTTATTTATGATTTCTGCACATCAAATTAAATATTTACAAAAAACACCAGTGGTCCACTTTTTTCAAAGTGCTCATTTTGTGTTTTTTTAATTATTAATTTATTAAATGAAGTGTGATATTTTTTTTAGTTTTCCTTTTGTTTTTTAAGTAGTATTATATATTTTTATAAACCTGAACTTAAAAGACCACAAAAAATTTGATTTTTTCGTGTTTAAAAATGAGTTTATATTTTGGTATTCCATAATCGGTACACTTCCTCTAAGGGGCGGTTGAACATTTCTTGGGGCAAGAAATTTCAACAAATATTTCCGAATCTTGATTTACATCAGGCTCAATTAATTTAAAGTCATTTTCTTCACAGACAGTTGAACTTAAGTTGAGGAATTTGATTTTCAACTTGTGATTTTATTTTTCTTTTCTATACAAGTTGTCATTTTCAACTCTTGATTTTCAACTCTAGAGTTCATCAATTTGAGATTTTCTCAACTTGCGAAAAAAAAAGTTTACTTCACGACCTTGACATTTTCTGTCAGAATTTGAATTAGCTTTTGTTTTTTTTTTTAATTTATTTTCATAAATTGTCACGTAAATTGTGAAACCATTATGTTTCGAAGAAATTATTTTTGGGAAGATTGGACATCGTCTTCTTCTGAAGACGAAGATTAAGATAGTTAATTTGAAGAATATTTAACAACTGAAAGAAGACAATACAAGATGCCGCCACGTATTGGACTCGACAGATGGGATGACTATGACTTTACATATCGATTTCGGCTTTCGAAACCTACCACATTGATGGTGCTGAATCTTATTGAACATTCTTTGCCTTATAACGAAGGACGATGTTGGTATTCTTATTTATTTTAATTAATTACTGCTGTCTGCTGCCACCATATAACCTTCTAAGGTCACGTGAATTACGACGCATTACACAATTATTGATTGTTTTGCGATATTATGCACTCGGATCAATCCAATAAGCAGTTGCAGATTTTATTGCAGTCAGCATTGCAACTGTCCATCGCACCCTTAAACGAGTTTCAAATGCAATCGCCAAACTTGCTCCTCAATTCGTATATCTGAGACACGCATGGAACAATTAGAAGCAGCCCAAAAGTTTTTGCAATAGCCAAGTTTCCACGAACAATTGGAATTTACCATTTATACCTATATTTAAATCTATATACATATATAAAAATGAAATCCTGTTCGTGTATGAATGTATGATCGAATAACTCACAAACGGCTGGACGGATTTGCCTATTTTTTTTTTATTTTGTTCGTGTTAGTCTGTAGATGGTTCTTATTTGAATGTAAGGTGTATTAACCAGGAGCATGCATATAACTTTACTTAACCTGGAGAGGCGACTGATATACAATTTTAAAATAACTTATCAACAAAATGCACGCACATGATGCACAAATAAAGACTCACCTCTGGCCAGAGGACGATTGAGAGGCGGACGAAGTCGCGGGCAACTGCTAGTTGGTTATAAATTAAATAAAAAATATTTGCAAAACATATTGTTTTCTTGATGCTGCTGTTGAAGCTTTCTTCGGATATCTTACAATATTTTTCCTCGTCTCTATTATATTTTCGACGCTTGTTCTGTAGCAAAGGGTTTGGTGCTTTCCTAAGCTTTGATGGGTTTACTCTTTTCCAGGTATGTCCATTTGCTTTTGGCTCTGGGTTGACGGTACTCTTTTACTTCTTTCCGGTGTATTTATTCACATGGGTTGCCCATTATCCAGGTCTGCCTCACCATGGACTTTGTTTTTAAAAACAAAAACTTGATCTTCAATGGTAACTTCAAAGGTAGGAGTCGCAACAGCAATAAATTCTATGTGTTGGCTTGATGAATTTGCTTTCGGAGGTATTTCATCACTATCACCATTCGCTGCCAAAATCCACGTTGATGGCATCAACATATTGAATAACTCCTGCATTGGTTCGCTCAATGAAGGAAGTTCTGGTTTTGGTGGCCCACCACCAGTACCTATGTTTTGCATCTTTTGAAAAATGAAACACGCGATGTTTCAAAACTTGTTTTATTTTCTGGTATTTTTCGCGTAATGACTTTACACTTCTTTTCTAAAAAGCGGATAAAACATGAACAAAGACCAATAACAAAATATAAGGTATGTAATTTACCTGGTTAGGTGGAGCAACATTGAAAGCCCTTGTTGGTTTTCTTATTTTCGACTATATCGCGAAACTCTAGGACATTAATTACCAACCAATTCTCTTCCTCAACCGTATAAACAATTTTTGGCAGTTTATTTGCTTTTGTGCCATTTGGTATATATGGTAAGACACAATTTTCTATCTTTTTTTATTAAAAAAAAAAACTTTGAGGTTTTCAAACCGGCAAAATTTTTTTAAATCAAAAGTTTAAACTGTCATGTCTGTCACAAATTTCCCAAGGAAATTTTTGAATATCGAAGTAGGTCAACTTTTCAATCTCAAATTCTGAATTGAAAATAAAGTAGGTGAAGAAAAACAAATTCTCAACACTTGCGATACAACTGTAAGTTTGATATCAACTTCGGAGTTGATCAACGGCGGAGTTTAAGGCAAGTTGAGAATGAGTGAAGAAAACCGGTCTTAGTCATTTCAGTTCCCTTCATGAAATTAACGTCTCTGCTGTAATTTTGTTTGTTTTTACATCGACTAAACGATACCTTTTTGAATTTTGATCATACCCAACAAATGTTAAAACTTGGGCTTTCGAATCTAACTTTCGACGATTTTCTTTGGGAATTAAACAATAAGCTTTCGAACCGAAAATTTGTAAATGACTGATGTTTGGTTTTCTACCCTCCCAAAGCTCAAAAGAAGTAGAGGGGATTGAACTCAATACCAACAAATTTTGTAAATAATTCGCTGTCATAAGGGCTTCTCCCCAAAAAATATTAAACTTCTTCAGCTTCTAATAATCTTTCTTGATATGTCCTTTGGCCTTGCAATGAAGACAAACCTTTTTGTTGAATTATTTGCTGAAAACTGTTGTGATTGACGCTGGTACTCATCAATGAGGCTAGCTTCGACAACCTTAAGTGTCAGTTCCTCAACCTTTCGAGCTTCCAGAGCCGTCACCAACGTTTCGAAGGAAGATGGAAGACTGCTTAGTAACATAGCCACGAGCCAACGCTCAGAAAATTGCTCACGTAATGCTTCCAACTTTTCGAATAAAAGTTTCAGTTCCATAATCTGCTCTGTTATGCTGGAATCCATGGAAAATTTCATCCCACAAATTCTTCTCATAGGCGCACGCTGCTTCCCAACGTGTTCTTCTCATGGTGACTTCGATGTGCTTCCCAAAATTCATATGCTGTTTTGGATTTCTTGATCAGCATGAGTTGACTGTCTTCCACAGATAATCCAATTATCACAGTCGCCTCATCATCAAGTTTCTTCCAAGCATCGTCTGGGTCTGCCTGTGGTGCCTTAGAAACACATTTCCATGCTCCTTGCCTCTTCAATATAAGTTCGACCTTATATTTCCATTAATGGTAATTTTCTGCATTCAGCTTGGTAAAAGTCGTCTTCATAAAATCCATACCGCCAGTATGCAGTGAGAAAATGGTAATAAATTGAACAACTAGTTCCGAACTTATACAATGATTTTTATTGAATGAAGAATAATTAGTTTGGAAAATACCAAAACATAAACAATATAACAAAAGCTTATTTAATCTGAATGAGTGAAGTTATTTTTAAATAAGTTGTTTGATGTTTTCTTTAACAATGCAGACGCAAATTGGGCAGAAGATCGAGCATCCCGAAAATCAAATTCAGGTTACATATTTTTATTGAATGGAGGACTATATTATTTGAAGACAATATTTGAAGACAATTAAAGTTGTTAAGAATTAATTCAGGAGGAGAAGGTTAGTAAAAGATCAAAACATATAGATACTAAAACTTATTTAAGATTATGTTGATACAAATTTTATTTTATGTATTAGTACTGTCCTTCAGAAAATATTTTGGCTGATATGATTACCAAACCTCTTGTTTCATCTCGACTTGAGTTTTTACGAAACAAATGTTGATTAGTAAACAAATGCGAGGGAATGTTAGAATGGTGCAGGGAACTAACTTCACTGGGTACTAACTTCACATGGGGATTAACTTCACCTCAAGTGGGAAATATCTTCACTTTTTTCTGGTGAAGTTATTTCCCAACTATGGTGGGAAATTACTTCATCAGAAATTTGTGTGAAGTTAATTCCCACCCGTTATTAATAGATTTTAAGAAAAACAACCAGCCGAATGAAAAAAAAGCCATTAAAAAAAGCCATGTTTTTGATAATATGCTACCAGAGTAGACAAATAGCTTAAAATCATAGTTTTAGCTTCAGCTTTTAATAAATCGAACGCTCTTTGTATATTATTTAGATTAAACAATGGTAAAACCAGCAGCTCCTTGTACCAGTTAGAAAGATTGGGATTGGACGTCAGGTTTGCTTTAATATCATGGAGTTTGCAGATCCTTCTGCGGATTGACCGCGTATAATAGAACCAACATCCTTTGAGGTCTTCTTCGGGAAATACAATATACAAAGCGAGTCGAAATTTTTTTTGCCAAACAGAGAAACAATTTGGGGTGTGAAAATAAAAAAATTCGCGCGAATTTTTTTATTTTCACACCCCAAATTGTTTCTCTGTTTGACAAAAAAAATTTCGGCTCGCTTCGCAGGCTACAATTAAGTTCTTTAGACAATTTGCACTAACATTTATTTTTTGTAAAAGAATTTGAAAAAAATTTCAAAGGAAATTGGGTACCTACTTATTTGTTTATTGATTAACTCAGTTCATACTTTGTTGTAGTAGGAAGTGTATCATTTTTTAACATTTGTGATTTGAAAAGTTTACAATTTGTTTATCCTAAACCTTCTACATTATTCCTCTTTAGTTAAAAAAAAAAAAAAACAATTAAGAAAATCGGTCAACCGGTTTGGCTCGGTATCGAACGTAAAGACAAAAAAGCTATTCATTTATATAGATTCAAAGAATAAGGTACTCTTAAAAAATAATGACGAAGTTCCAATTTGAGCAGACTTTCAGAAGAGTACCATTGATCTCACGAAATTTTCTTTTTCCCTACCATTGGAAATAAATTTGTCACTGACTTTGATGCGAAAGTAAACTACAAAACATGATTATAAATGCGTTACTCTAATATACAAAGTGAAATTAATTCCCACCTCCTGTGGGAAATAGCTTCACATCAAAGTGAAGTTATTACCCACAGAAAAGTGAAGTAATATCCCACCATAGTTGGGATATAACTTCACCAGAAAAAAGTGAAGATATTTCCCACTTGAGGTGAAGTTAATTCCCATGTGAAGTTAGTTCCCAGTGAAGTTAGTTCCCTGCACCGTTAGAATATTCATTTGTAAAAATAAATAAATAGAGTGGCGCGACAGCTCTTAAAGGGCCAAGGCCTAAGTGGCTTACTCTCATCAACAATTCTCTGAGTGCGTGTGAAGAATTGAGGGGACCTACAATTTAACGCCGATTCCGAACGGCAGAGTTGAGAAACACTTTTTCCATGACAGATTGATACTCTTGGAAGATTTGTCAGGTCTTCGCAAGAGGCAGTGCCCATGAAAGATGAAATAAAAACTTGGCCTGAGTAGGACTCGAACCAACGACGTTCAGCTTAGCAGCCCAACGCACTTACCAACTAAGCTACGGGCAACTCAATGTAAAAACAGCTAAATTCAGCGTGACGTAGTTTATGGACGGCCCCTTACAATAAAATCGCATCAGCCACTCAAAGCGATTGAAGTACAGACGAAAAGCGTTAAACTTGGAGAGAATAAAGGCAAGCGAAAGTATATAATTCTCAACATATAAAATATCATCTGTGCCACTACCAAGGACAAAACAATCGTCACGGTTGATACCGGCAAAGTAGTTCACCGATCTCGGTACAAACAATACCTACATACATAATTGTATGTAGGTCCTACAAAATCACCTTAGATATCGGGAATAAATTGAGGAGAACTCTTCCACTACCATTGTTGCCGTGAGTGCAGATTTTCCATTTGCATTTCGAAACTCACAAATCTGCAATGTCAGATTTGTCTGCATTTGTGCCTTTATGTTCTTTTGTTAATTTTTTTTTTCAAATTTAATTTAATGGCGACACTGTCCTCGATTACTTATACTTCTGATTTCTGAAGCTTTGGCAGTTCCATGAATAGTCGAATAAAGACATTTAAGGCACGATTAGGATTTTAATCCATACCTTTTAAATTACTTGCAACATACATAGTCATTGAGTCATGCGGGTACTTCTGAAGCCGTCCTCTTAATTACCTAATATACAATATAAGTGATTTTTCTACGCCTAATGACCCCATTGTTGTACCAATATAATGAAACCACCCTAAATCCAAAGCATGTACCTTTACCTGTTGTTTAAAAACAACTCCTATAACCGAGCCCATGCCATCGAGCCACATCTGTTAAAATTGTTCATTCCATCACAGCATCTTCTTCTCCTTCCTCACGCAGCAATCGTTCGTTATTGAATCTCAGAAACTTTGCCAGCACCAGCCTTAACGTACTGTATCGACCGACCCCGTCATTGCCTCTGCCAACGTAACTATACTACTGCATAAATCCTATTTGGCAAAATCCATGATATACCATTGCCATCGCTGTTACCACGTGTCTAAATGAATTTGCTGCAACCAGTCATTGTTTGGATTGTTATTTTATTTATAAAAAATTTATTTACGCAATACAAAAACATCATACGAAGAACAATAGTTCATATTATTTCATAAGGGGATTCATTATGATTGGCTTCGAACGCCCCGCCTCTCTTGTTGTAAACGGAATGCTGGATACATTTTATTTTAAGCGCAGGCGCTATAAATTATTACCGAAATGTGTGTGCTTTGTATTGCATTAATCTTTCGCGGAAGTGTTAACAAAAACAGAGGCTCCATTACCAGAAAACAAAGACCTTTATTTCATCCCCCGTTTGTTTATTATATTCTTTTCCTCATATTGGCGCTGAAGGGTTGTAGTGTTACTTAGAGAAAAACAGGATATATTTGTAAGTTTTAGGACAAGCGTGGTTCAAAATCTAATAATATTGCATACACTTATATGTCCTCAATCGAACACCTACATATTTATAATAATTGTCATATTTATTATAAAAATCATGCCTACATCTGTATGAGTTATTGGTGTAGCGTGTAGTAATGAATGCTATTCCATTTTTGCACAGCAGAGCAGAGAAGGGAGGAATCAGAGTAAAAGAAAATTTGTTATAGTGTAAATGTAGAGTTATTTTAACCGGATAAAAGACAATACCCCCATAGATATTCACGGCAAAAATTGTATTTTTTATGCTCAAACATATTATCATACTCCCACTAGGTAGGGTATTTTGATGAACAACGGTGGGAATGCCAATGCAGTATTGCCATATATGAATTCGCGTGAAGAATTAAAATTGTTCTGAACTGTTTCTTGTAAGTTTTTTGTATCTATGTACACCGTTGACGGTGCAACACTTTTCAACTAATGTACACTGTGGCGTATGAGTATTTTATTATTATCTTGCTTGCTTTGAGCATTTTGAGTAATCGAGGCAGAATTTGCGAGCTTTTATTTAGTAGGGGAGAGGGGGGCACCTTAGGACACTTTTTGCTAAAAGCGGCCTACTTTTCTTAAAATAAGTTGTATTTCTTCGAATCCTGAAAATTATCGTTGTTTATGGTCTTACCTGTCAATATGATATCCTATGTATTTTCTTTAATTCATATTTGTGTATATATAAATATTTTAAAAAATTTCTTCAATCTGCCCCTCTGGGGGGGGGCACATTTGGACAGGCATGGGGCAGTTTTGGACTTGTCTTATAAAAGACACAACAGTTGTTTATATGTTTTTATTTAAAAAAAATATTAATTCCTAACACTTTATCAAATAAAAAATAAATGTTATAAAGGACTCAGAGTTTTTAATATTCATTTTTCAGTCTCAAAATTATAGAAGGATAAAAACAGACAAAAATCAATAAAATCTCATCAAATTCATTCAAATAAAAATAAATTGTTATATGTAAATATGAAAACTTAATAAAATAAATTCTCATCACCCAAGTTTGAAGGCCGAAAAGTCATAAGAAATGTGAACATACCAGCTGATATGGGAGAAGTACATGTCCAAAACTGCCCCTCGTGCATTGTCCAAAAGTGCCCCAAGAGTGAGAAAAAACTAAAACCTTTAAATTTTCTAGTAACATTGTAAATTGTTAATTATCTTTGTCGGATCTCATCACAGAACAAATAAACATAGCTATAAAGCACTTTTTACTTCAAACGCGATCGAAATTTATGATTTAAATACTTACATCCTGGAGCAAACAAAAATACATCTGCCTTCTAGAAACACACTTTTATTTTTAAATTTGTTGTGTATTGGTTCCGTTCCAATATTAAGCAGATGGTTGTTTGTAATGGTATTGCCACTATAATATATTTTTTTGGGTAATAAAAAGTTTTTGTTTAAGTACTTTTTTTGAAACTAAACTGCCCCCGTCCTAAACTGCCCCCTCTCCCCTACCTCTATTCGCTTTATTCCCTTTAAAATGGTACGTGAAATTTGTTATATCATTAAGTTTAAATAAATAAATAAAAAATGTTTTGTTTTTTTTTTCAAAAAATGCGTGGTTTACCTACATAAAGTTTTCTTATTTTTATGTGATGAAGAAAACAATAATTAAAAAAATAAAAACTCATCAATAAGTGCACCCGAAAACCCATCTTATTTGTTGATGCTTACTAACTTACTTAAGGTGCCGCTACAGTCCGGTGTGGACTTGGGCCTCAATCAACAGTCTCCCCCACCCAGCTCGGTCCCTAGCTAGCTGTCTCCAGTTTTGCACTCCAAGTTGATTGAGGTCCTCTTCCACTTGTGTGCGCCACCTGAGTCGCGGTCTTCCTCTCCTTCTACGTCCTTCGGGAATAGTGTTGAAGGCTTTCCGGCCCGGAGCATTGGTGTCCATCCGCTCTAAATAACCGAGCAATCTGAGTGTCTGGACCTTGACTCTTCTGGCAAGGCCCATGTCATTGTACAACCCGTAAAGTTTGCCATTCCCCATCAATGCACACGGGGCCAAAAATTACCCAAATAAGTTTCCTCTCAACATTCACCCGATTTTGTCAAGGTCCATACTACTTAACCATTAAGCAGGACTGGGATGATGAGGGTGTTGTACAGTTTTACCTTAGTTGCTCGAGAGAGGGCTTTTCCACTTAATTGCTTTCTTAGCCCAAAGAAACAGCGATTAGCATGAATTATTCTTCGTCTGATCTCGGCGCTGGTGTTATTACCCGTGTTAATAGGGGAGCTAAGCCCATTTTTGCCGCTTCTGTCTCAATTCTCACAAGGCCGCCATTGACATCACGCTGCGTTCTTCCCATTATATCAATATCATCGGTGAACGCGAGAAGCTGAATAGATTTTTGGAAGATAGTGCCTCTGGTATTGATGTTAAAGAAATCGCACGACGGTGCATCGCCTTATCTGAATCCTTTTTTGACATCAAAAGATTCCGTAAGCTTGTGCCAACCTTGATGGAGCAGCGTGAGTTTTCCATCGTCATTTTGCACAAGCGAACGAGCTTGGCAGGGATGGCAGAACTAGACATAGCTTTATACAGTTCGTCTCTGTAGATGCTGTCATAAGCGGCCTTAAAATCGATGAAAAGGTGGTGGGTATCGATTTGGAGTTCATAGGTTTTTTCCAGGATCTGCCGCAAAGTGAATATTTTATCGATCACCTTGATAAGGACCAATCAGATTGTTGACGAAAGGCTTCAGGCGTTTACATATTACGGCACAGAGGATCTTGTAGGCGATGTTAAGTAGACTGATTCCTCTGTAGTTGGCGCAGTTAAGAGGATCGCCCTTTTTCATTTTTATTAACCAGGATTTTTCTTAACAGAACTTTTTACAGAATACTGAATTTTGAAAACAAAAAAATGTCCAATGCTGTGAATGTGATGCATTGACATGCACTACATGAGGGTAATTTTCATTAATATTGTGTTAAAATAAATGTAGGTTCAGTGGTTTCTTATAAGATGTTTATTTAATTTCAGCATTATTGGCAATTCCTGTTCTCCTCAAAAATATTTGTTTATGTGTCGTAAAATTGTAAACAAATTATGTTGCGTTGTTGACTGGTTGAATTCTTATGAACCAACACATACAAAAATATCAAACGTGTATCATTTAGGGTGGAAGCGGCACTGGCATGGAAGCAAATAATATCCTTCTTTTGTGTATATTCTACCTCTGGAACGAATACTATGATGGGGGTGGAGGTCCAGGGGATGAAAACGTTTAAATTTTGATTTGCCACTGAGTGGTGAAGAAAGAGCGCACACAGCTTGATGGCAAGGATAGACTTTTGAATCCCCACAGTCGACATAGGAAGTGAAAAGAGCAGCGCCAACAATAACATTAATCTACAACTTCAAGTCAGTTTTTCAAGTGGGAAAATTTCATCGAGTAATATTGTTTCGTTCTGTTGTAAGGACGACTCGTGAAATAGCTTTTCGTGCTCGCTGTTGGATACTGCTGATTTTAGTTGCATTTTAATGGCGGTGTTGTGTGGAAGGATAACCATCCACATAATAAATCAAAGTAGTGAATGCAAGGAACAGTTCTCATTTAAACGCGGTTCTGTTAGCATCACTTCACAATAAAATATAAATAAATTAAAATAAAACTCACGCGCGTTTTTATAACTGAATATTTACGGTAATTTTAATGTAAAGTGTAACTTTACAGAGAACTTCCAAAAAATACAAACTATTAATTTCAATGGCCGGTCCATTTCTGTCGCCTTTACCTGGGGATTTATTAACTGAATATATGTTTGGCAGAAGGCGCCAACGACGTAATCGCACAACTTTTACACCACAGCAACTCCAGGAGTTGGAGGCGCTGTTCCAAAAAACACATTATCCAGACGTGTTTTTGCGTGAGGAAGTGGCACTAAGAATAAGTTTGAGTGAAGCACGAGTTCAGGTAATACAAAAAACTGTTTTCCGATTTGTCAATAGTTATTAACTTATTCGAATATGAATTTCTTTGTGAAGCTGTAACTGCCATTTGATACATTGTTTTGTTTTATCATAACATTATGAAACTGAAATTAAGCAAAAAGATTTTAAACTTCATGTTATCAAGGAGTTATAAACGTAGTGCATAAACTTTTTCCGAAAAAAAATAGAAAAGTTTATGAAAAAAATCAATGATAAGGTTTGCCACAAATTGCCGATCAGATGTCGTGACCTCATATTTTAATATCTGGACTATTTGATCCTTAAGTGCTTAAACTATTGGTATATAAACTATCACTAGAACCACTTAGACAGACCAAGTAACCATAACATAACATAAAAGTAGTTTCCTTTTCATATTCTGTTCTTACTCTGAACTGTCAAACTGCAAGTTAGGTTCTTCCGATCTAATAGAAAAAAACGACACAGTCTTCTGATTTAAGAGATCAACACACCAAACGAAATACAAGTATTAAGAAAGAAAACACTAATGGCGTTTTTAATTGGCAATCTGGAATCTGAAAAATAGCATTCTGGTTTTAAAATCAGAAGGTAGTTCTCTTCTTTTCAGAATCAAACACAGAAGCACTCAGCATGCTCTCAAAAGTTGAAAATACTTAAATGACTGAGTTCGAAAAGCATTTAAGCAAAAAATTCCAATTAAGTATATTGCCGCATTAGCATTCATGTAATTATTTATTTATTTATTTATTTTCATCAATGGATTTACAAACTGTTGATAATAACTGTTTGCTAAAACTAACGCCCGATTTCTCGACAAAGTTCTAGCCCTCAAAACTCGGTTTAGTGAAATTTTAGAACTCATTTCAGTTCTAAGTCATTTCTTCACCAAGTTCTAACGCGTTAGAACTTCGATTTAGAACTTTGTTATAGTTAGAACTTCGATAAAATTGGACCCTCGAATTCGGGGGTTTAGTGCCTTAGAACTTCGATTTATTAGAATTTCGTTTTTTCAACGAATTTGCTGATTTCATATTGGACAACGGCGTCGAGCGTTCGTTGGAAAAAATTGGTATTTACTTTGTAGCATTTGTTGGTAATGAATTATTGTTGGTGTTGTCAGACGACCGCGGCACCGTTGTTTCGGTGGAGAAGGCGGCATTAGGGTTTTAGCTTTTTTTCAACCAGAGAGCATGGGATATGGGAATCGTCTGCAGGAGTCATATTTAAGACGTGGAAATCTGGTGGCATTGCATCAGAATCAAATGATGCTAATCTTGTTGGCAAATGGTCAGTGAAGTATACTTCGGCGATGGCGACAGCTTAACGAAAGCCAAAGCCTAAGTGTAAGCCACTTATCATTAACAATTCTCTGAGTGCATGTGATGCACACTTAAAGGCCGATCCTATATTCAGTTAGGGGACCACTCGTCCCGATTGGGGTACTCAAGAGGAAGATAGACCTTAAATTAAAAGAGAAAATCAATAACTCCTGGAAATCCAGGGACGATTGCGCAATCTCTAGAAGTTTATGGCCTAACACAAATGAAAAGGAAACTCGGTATATTCTATCGCTGAGTAAAAGGAACATTAAAATCCTGATAGGTGTACTAACGGGTCATTGCGCAATCTATTGGCACTGGATGATCTAGCACAGGTCTCAATGGCAAACATGAGGAAATTTATAGATAGCACAGGCTAGTTCGTTAACGAGCCAGTCTACGATAATCGGCAGAATTGAGGAGCATCGATGCTAACTTTTATTTCTTTTATAGGGGATAGCAATGGACCAGTAGGCCCCCGTGTACGCAACAGCTTCACGCTGTGCACACCTCTTATCACCTAACCTAATCTAACCTAAAGGCCGATCCTGAACGGCGAAGTACTTTTTTCTTGACAGTTTATGGGATATGGGCACGAGTAGGATTTTGCGTAACAGCTAACAGCCAACACACAAACTAATGGCGTTTTGAATTGGCAATCTGGAATCTGAAAAAAGCATTCTGGTTTTAAAATCACAACTGTCACTTTTGCCAAATTGAGCGCATTCAGAATGCTTTCACTTTTTTTCTGCTTTCACTTCCAGATTAACAATTAAAAACGCCATAACACGCCACGGACATCACCAAAATAAACATACATATAGCTACACCGTGCACACATATGTACAAACACAAACAAAAAATTAGCGCAACTTCAAAAATTATATTTATTTTTTTTTTTTTTTAATTACTGCCGGGTGACTCAAACATTTTAAAAACATGCTAGAACTCAGTTCCAAAAATGACAAGTTCTAAGCGCTTAGAACTCAGTTATGATTTTAGATCGAGTTCTAGAGAAGTGAAGAAATGCCCGAGTTCCAAATTTTCTAAAAACTAAGTTTTAACGTTAAACCGAGATTTACTAGATCGAGTTTTAGGGGAACTTTAGAACTTTGTGAAGAAATTGGGCGTAAATGGCGCAAAATTATAGTCCGCTAATGAACGATTTTAGTGTGATACTAGCTTAAAATGACGTTTCAGACATGACTCAAATGTCATTTTAAGCTAGTATCACACTAAAATCGTTCATTAGCGGACTATAATTTTGCGCTATTGTTTTTAGGCTCAACTTAGAATTAAGTTAATTTTGAACAATAGTATTGTATTGTATTGTATAATTTTATTTGGCATATAAACGCCATTGCTCTTACAACTAATGTTTTCACAGTATGTAGTGATTATTATTATTTACTATAACATAAAAATAGTAAGGTAATTAAAGTAAGTAGTTATAACATTACAAAATAATTAAAATTTCATTAAAATAAATAATTTAAATAAATAGTTAAAATTTCAAATAATACAATCTTTAGTAAAAGTTATAATTAGTCTTTTAAAAATGATTTTGTTGGAACATTTCTTTGTTCGGGTAATTGATTGTACGACTGGAAACCAGAGTATCATAAAGTATGTTGACCTCTTGTAGTTCTCATTCTTCTAATAAATTAGATCATCACTATTTCGCAAAGGGTATCTGCTGTTTGTATTTGTCGAAGCATATTCAATCAAATATTCAGGACACATATTATTTTTAATTTTATTGATTAATATTATTGTCAAGATAAACAATCTCTAGTTTATGTTGAACCAGTTTAACTCCAAATGCATTTGTCTCGCATTAGTATAATTATAGCGCTTTAGTATAATCCTCATTGCTTTATTTTGTAAAATTTGCAATCTTGTTTTTTGAGACTTATTAAAAAAGTAGAGAACACTAGGACAATACTCAAAGTGGGGTTTGATTATCACATTATATATTTTAATTGCACTGTTCATTTTTAAATTATTTCTTGCTTTTCTGAGGACTCCTAGCTTTTTTGAAACGTTTTTACACAAATGGTCCACATGTTCATTCCATAAAAGTTTACTATCAATTATCACACAATAGTACTTGATTTGGGTTAAAGTTCCTAAGGACAATTGTTTACATTTACAGAGAATAGGGGCTGTGACGGAGGGACATTAAGAAACATGCACTTAGAACTTAGATTTTTCCATATTTAATAAGAGACGATTCATCAATAACCAATTGTTTATTGCACTCAGGTCTTCGTTAATTTTTTGCACACTGATTGAGATATCAAGACCAGATACACATAATAGGCCATAGTCGGCAAAGAGTTTAAGCCAAGAATGTCTTAAAACTTTTTCCATATCATTTATGTAAATAAGAAACATTAAAACACCTAATAATGTTCCTTGTGGAATTCCAATATTAACTGGGATCGAGTTTGAGGTTACTCCATTTACTCTTGTACGTTGAGTTCTGTCAACAAGGAAACTTTTAAACCATTTGTGCTCTATTCCTCTTACACCAATTTTGAAAAGATTATGCAATAAAATTGAGGTGTCAACTGTTTCAAACGCGCGTTTCAATAAACACTGCGACAAGCACATGTTTTTTTCAATTTCACATTTCCATTTGTTTTTTACATAGTTGAGACTTGTTTCATATGAATGATTTACACGAAAACCGGACTGATTTACACTTAGTATATTGCACATATTTAGGTGATTTTGGAGCTGCATCATGACCACTTTTTCTAAAAAATTTTCATATATGGGCACCATATTTATTGGGCGATAGTCTTTGCTAAATTCCGCTTCGTTTATTTTCTTTGTAGGATTTAGAAGAACTCTCTCGTCAAAGCCTCTAAATGGCTTGACTAACTGAGCACATAGGTTTTTCTTATTAGCTTGAGTAGCAAAACTCACGGACATCACAATGGATCTGTATTGATCTTAGTTTGACGGTAAAGACATCAACTGTCAGCCCCTCAACCTAACCTAGCCTTTGTAGGAACAATCAAAGATTCTTTCCCGGAGGCTGGAAAAATTCCAGAAACAAGAGATGTGTTTATGATGCGAACCATCACAGGTCCAAGAATATTGAAACCATTTTGAAACATTTTAGCATTCATATAATTAAAGTCGTATTTTTGGCTTATTTCTCTTGTGGCACTCCATATTGTTTCAAGATTAATTTCCGTAAATTTAAAGTCTATATTGCACTCATCAACTATACATTTATATAAAGGAAATTGAACAGATGATGTCAGATTTATTATACTTTGGACGAAAAACTTATTAAACTCTACACTTAGTATTGCACTGTCATTTGATTTGTTTCCATTTTCTAATTGCAGTTCTTGAATGTCGCATGATTTATTATTATGTAAAATGAATGTTTTAAGGTTTTTCCACATTTCTTTTTGAGAGCGAGCGTTTTCAATTTTTGATCTTATATAAAACTGGCTTTCACGTTCGATATCTTGTTTTTGCATTTATTTCTAGAACGCTAATAACTAAATACACCAGTCATTAAGAGAGTTTCAGTTTGTCACAGTCGCTCTACGATGCACCTCAATTTTACATTACGCACTTTATCTTGTTGAAGATCATAATTAAACCAAGCAGCATTTGTATGCGGTACTGTTTTTTCGACCACCATTGAGTTTACACTAATTGATTGCAGATTATACGAAAAAAGATCACTTAAAACATTAAGATTATGTGGTTGACTATTATCAAAGTTTGAAAAGAAAGGATTCATGTTTAAATTGGACAAAAAAATATCTTCATTGTGCTTACAATATTTAATAATTAATACATTTCTTCTGAAGACTTTTTTTTATTTTTGCATTTAATTAGGATTTCGATTGATTCATGATCTCTTATTTTATATTCCATGTTCACTTTCGATTGAATTAAAGATTTGTCATTTGTCACAACGTAATCTATTAGAGTTCTTGAGGTATTCTAGTTGGTTCATTCATGGTCATAAAAAGACTGTTATCATTAAAACAGTTACCTATTGGACGACGATATGTATCTTGGGACTCAAACCAGTTTACATTAAAATCACCACATATAACATAGAAATTATTGCGCTGTTGAAGGAAGTCAATCCAAGTTGAAAGATTATTACAGAATTCAATTTTAGAGCATAAATGAGATCTATATATGGCACAAATGAGTATCACCGAAATATTAGGGAATTGCACTTTTGTTACTAGGCACCAGCATTTCATTTCTATAACAAATTTTCTGAGTAGGTACAGAGCATTTCAAGATTTTTTTTTTATCTTTTTGAACAAAGATAAACCACCTGTGTGGCTAAATTCACCTTGGCAATTTATATGAACATAGCCTTCAAGATGTAAGGCGTTAATATCATGTTTTTTTTGTTTCATGAGTTTCAGTTAATATCAACACATCAATTTCATTATTTTCTGTTACACATTGAATCTCCAAAAAATTATTTGCTAATAGTCCAAGAGACGGCTGCTCAATCCCACTCTACATGTCGTCCCGAAACGAAATGTTGAAAAACCATTTGTTGGTGTCTGGGATAACTCCAAACCGCCAACTTGCCTGATTTTAAGTGGTGCGTTATCATAGTATTTAACTAATGAAAATGCAAAAATCGACGAAAATATGTTGCATAACGTCCCGGGATGATAAAATTTACAGTTTTGGAAAGCTTTTTAACTGCCCATTCCAAAAACATGGACATGCCACCCCGTATTTGGTGCAAAGACCGTGGCAAGTCGCTTTGAATGACGCGATATTCGGCGAAAATATGTCACATCGTGTCCCGACTTCAAATTCTGCTAGAATGTTTACCTCAATGTTTTTCAGCTAATGGCGTCAACTTGCCAGCGCTGATCTGGTGCAAATCCAAACTTGCCAGCATTCAAAGTTAGTGCGCTAATAACGAGAAAAACGAAATGTGTGGTGAGTTAAGATCCACACAGCTTATATTGGTGACTCCTTCTTATTCGGTTACTCTATTGATACCCCTGGTTTTTATTTTTAAAAACACAGAAATCGTCAATTTAAGTTTACTAGCAAGAAAGAATTCCAGTGGTCTTGCAAAAGTATGTTATGAATTATGTTGGTAAGTTTTAATGTGAACGTAACTTATTGTTGAAAACATTGGTTTTATATTAAATTTTTCATATATTATTTCAGATGCAATAAAATGTACACTGGGGCGTATACGTGCTTTTTTATAGATTTTTTAATATTGTAGGTATACGCTTTTAATTTACTTTTTGCTTGTGAGCTTTACGTTTTTTTGAATGGATTTTAATCTTGTTATTTTTAAAAATATCATGTTTGATAAATTTTGGAGCTAGCTTTTTTCTTCGATCATCTGCTTCAAATAAAACTTCACCAGGGATAAAGTGAGAAGGATCGTCTCGAGATTTTTAAGTCAATCGTTTCTTTATTACATAGTTAAACATCTGTCCTTTACTGAATCCGTCTAGTTGTATGGAACTCTTGAATTTAAAAGTTAAGTACTTGTTATTAACTAATTGCTTTGCTCAAAATGGAGAGAGATATCTGGTAGACTTTTGGGGATAGCTGTTGAAAAGAAAGTCGACATCGAGTTTTGCCTCATTTTTCCTCTTGCTCCGGTTCCTCCAGCTTTATTCAACTATTCCGGTGATATGCATAAGACTGAAAAATCCTTGCTAGGCCACCTTTTACGATCTCGCGTCAAGGCGGTGTGCCCACCTCGTGCCGATGTAGATGTGATTGACGGATGACGGGTTTTACTTTTTATATCAGCTTGGAACCACCCTTCCTCAAACATTTGGAAAAGTAGCTGAGTCCATTTTGCAAAAAATTTGCAGCACTTCTTCAAAAGAAATTCATCTTATTTACGGTCGTAACTTCCAGCCTTCAATAAAAGATATTGAAAGACAGAGTCGCAATGAAGTTGACGTTCAATTTGCCATAAAAGGTCCGCTTCAACCTCGTCCAAATAACTTAAAAGATTGTTTGAAAAATGTTCGCTTCAAAGAGTCTTTAGTACATTTTCTAGCTACTCACTGGACGAATGATGAAATGGCTCCAATTTTAGGTGACAAGAAAGTGTTCACAACAGTTGATGAACAATGTTTTTCGTTCTCCGTTTCAAATAACCGTGTAATTAAACAGAAAGAGAGTAACTACGAATGCCAGCATGAAGAGGCAGATACAAGGGTTATGTATCACATTTTCAAATTGGCATCCAATTCAAAGGTTGTCGTAAAAGCCTCGGACACTGATATTCTAATCATTTTACTGAGAAATTCAAGTATAGTGCCTGGAATGTCAGTTTGGATGACGTCTCCAAAAACACGGAAAGCGAGTCGTAGTTACGACCAAGTATGCATAAATTGCAGGGTATTAGCATCCATCCTCGGACATACGTTGAGTTCAGCCCTTCCAGCATTTAATGCGTTCCCTGGGTCAGATTTTACAGCGTCTTTTTTTAATCGAGGAAAAGTGAAACCGTTATTGATTTTAGAAGACAACGTTTTCTTTCAAGAGGTTTTCGCTTCTCTGATCCATTCAGCTGATATCTTTGACGACGAAAAATTGATGCTATTCAAGAATTCACTTGTTTGATGTATAAAGTGAAAGGTTGCAAAAGTGTCAACAATGCACGATTTCAGCTTTTTCAGAAAAAATACGGCAGAACGAAGGAGAATGAAAAATTTTTGAAGGAAGTGAAAGGTTTCGATTCCAGTACAATTCCGCCATGCTGGAAATCTTTGAAACAAAAAATTATGAGAACTATATATGTAAATTCCATGTGATTGAATGTAACAGTTGCATCCTGCGTAAACTTTTCTGCTGAAGACTTTGGTTGGTTCATTGAAAACGGGGTTTTTAAACCACGCTGATTTTTCGGCGAGTCAAGACCTCTCGATGTTGAAGATGTCATATGCATTGCAGAAGATGACAATTTAAATAATGATGACACTGATGTTTGACACGGATTAGACGATGATATTTACGATTTTTTTTATTTAAGTTAATTATTGTTAATAAAACGAACTGATTTATTCATTGAGGCGTGCAATTTTCAATTTTTTCTAAACTTGCAATGAGGGGAATAATGGGAATAATGGAACAGAGAAGGGTTTTGATGCTAGGTTTGTATTAGTGCACATCTCATTGTAGCTTAAAAACAATTCATTTAATTATTTGGCTTATTATTTCGTTTTTCTCGTTATTCGCGCGTTAACTTTGAATGCTGGCAAGTTTAGATTTGCACCAAATTAGCGCTGGCAAGTTGACGCCATTAGCTTAAAAACATTGAGGTAAACATTCTAGCAAAATTTCAAGTCGGGACGCGATGTGACATATTTTCCCCGAATATCGCGTCATTCAAAGCGACTTGCCACCGTCTTTGCACCAAATACGGGTTGGCAAGTCCATGTTTTTGGAATGGGCAGTTAAAAAGCTTCCCAAAACTGTAAATTTTATCCCGGGACGTTATGCAACATATTTTCGTCGATTTTTGCATTTTCATTAGTTAAATACTATGATAACGCACCACTTAAAATCAGGCAAGTTGGCGGTTTGGAGTTATCCCAGACACCAACAAATAGTTTTTCAACATTTCGTTTCGGGACGACATGTAGAGTGGGATTGAGCAGCCGGCTCTCCTACTATAAGCCTTGTACATTTAAGAAAAGACAAAAGACGTAATTTAATTGCTAGCCTTCAATACGTTCTTGAGCTATTTTTATCCTTCTCAAAAGAGAAGGACAGTTTGGGTCGTTTGCTGCATGATTCGTATCAATGTCGAGCTTTAAGTTTTATTTTATCGAACAACAATTTACACACTACCTACTTAACAGTTGAAACGTCTCTACAATTCTTAACATCATGTTAACCCGCACACACACTTTTTCTTTGTACAATCTTTTGACATATGGTTGAATTCACAACAATTAAAACATCTAATGATTCTATAGTGAGGATAAACTCTACAGTAGTCCCATCTGATATTTATTTTGGTCATATTTAAAAATTTTGTGTTGGCAATAGTATCGACTTCAATGGCAGCATTAAATAAGTTAGACTTTGGAGACTTATAAGTGACAACACAATTTATATGCACCTCATCTAGTTTATTTTGACATCTAATTGCCTGAATGAGCTCACTATCAGTAATTTGCTCATTCCAACAAAAAGAATTCTTGGCTTCTTTTTCACAGAAATATTTATGTCATAACTGCCTCGCATTTTTGTTTTCACTTCATTTTCAATTTTTTTTATAGATTCTTTATTTGCCTTTTTTACAGATTTGGTCGAAGAGAGCTTATAGCAAACTTTGTCAAACGACCAATGGTTTGCCAACAGGTATACGCGGCCTTTCCGGCTAACTCAATTCACGCGGACCAAGGGAATCTTATTCATCTTGGTTTTATCTTTTATTCCTCATTAAAAATTTTAGTGGGTGCGATGACGGGATTTCCTTGTATTCCTCCTGGGCTATCCTATGAGGAACGTTCTATAATCATCATCAGTTCTAGTCCAATTATATTTTATCCAAGCTTTGTTTCTTTCATTTTTCAAGTTTTTGAGATGAGAATCGAACCATGGTGGAACATGCGAGATCTTACGAGGTTTTTTTGAATGGAATAGTTTTACTGAAACTTTCAAAGAGTGTTTTGTAGAAGACATTACACATATTATCAACATTTAAGTTTCAAAATAATTGGTTCCAGTTGATGACACATAATAAATCAAAGAAATTGACATAATCACACTTATTAAAGTTAAATTCAAGTCTATTATTATCGTAATTATTTTACGTAGTAGAAATATTTTTAATTTAAGTGCAATATCTAAGTCGAGAGCTCTATACATATGGATTTTCACTCCATTAAACTGGCTAAGACCACACGACGACATACCATTCTAGCTCATTTGAGCTAGAAGCATTTATTGGAATAAAAAATTTGCCGCCATCCATTTGTATCCAGTTAAGGTTTGGTAGGTTGAAGTCACCTACGATCAAAATTTCAACTTTTGGCTCCAAGTGGTTGTATAGGCTTTCTATGCAATCATTAAATTGTTCATAGATATTGTTGTTACTATTGGGAGGTATATAAGCCAATATTGTAACTAAATATCCGGACTCCAATTAAGGTTTAATAGATAGTAACTCGATTTGTAAGGATCGAAAGTCGTTAACCAGGTGGCAAGTATGATAGATCTTAATAGCAAAGACAAGTCCTCCTCCTACAGTGTCGGAATTATCGTTGATCAATCGATCGCGTCTGATGATTTGATAGGAAGCATCAAAACTCCGAGGAGAATAGAAGAATTCTGCCAAGTTTCTGTTAGTACAATGACATCGTAAGGAAAATTTTTAATATTTTTGTAGACCATGTTGGTCTTAGTCCGAAGTCCATTCACATTTTGATAGTACATTAATAATTCTTTTCGCTGCGACGCACGTGGATTCTGCGTTGCCTTTTTTTTTGACGAAAAGGGTTTTGAATTAAATTCCGGCTGTTTGATTTATACTCAAATTCATTTACTATAACACCATTTGGCCAGAATAACGATGAGTTCAAAACATGAAAAACTTAGTCTGATACACGTATTTTGAAAGATGATACGATATGTGATGTTGTACAAATATGTTCAGGCTGCTGTGGACCTAAAGACGACGATTTCGTCAAGTTTGGCGATGTATTTGCAACTTTCAAAGGTATTGTGGAGGCTGCTTCAGAACCGTTCCCTAAAGGTGTAGGAACATCAGCAATAATAGCTGAAGACGTTGGTTATACGAGGAAGCAGTGGCAGTTGCAGCTTTTTTACAGGGATTGAAACCAGGAATGGGTCGAGACAGAGAAAAGTTGTCAAAAATTTAAATTATTATTATTATTTTTTTTCAAATTTGGGTAGCATCAGAAAAAACATCGTCTAGTTCATCACTTCTTCGTTTAGGTAGAGCAACAGCGTTTGTATGTGAATTAGACTGTGTTTTTACAGTGTTTTCGTCAATAGAAGTGGTAAAATTTTCCACCTTGTTAGAAAGAAATAGTCACTTTTTCGAGCTTATCTAACTGCCTTGTGCTCCGTAGGACATCACGAGTTATATTTTTTTCAGCAAACGGGTCGCATTCGTCATAAAATAGTAAAAAGATTTCCTTTCCTTAAATAATTTGACGCAGCTAAACGGGGCATCTATACATTGTACATGAAAGATCATAATTCATGGTACATGAATAATCAACTCCAGCTTTTTTTATTTGAATAGAATTCAGTCAAACTATCAAGGACATTTTGTTTTAAAAATCATTTTAAATCAAAATTTATACGAGGAGAGATAGATTGATATAAATCGACTTTTGCAAATAGGTTGCAGGATGATTTCATATCGCATGAAGCATGACCTTTCTTTATCAAGTTTCATTTCGAAGGGCAAAAAAAGAATAATTTCGTTTGGAATTTGCTATTTCTTTTCATATTATTCTATTCAAAAAACCAAATTCTCTGCGAAGCTGAAGAAAGCGGGCATGATCCTCAGGTTAACCTGATTTCTTAGAACTTTTCAAAGCCTTATGTATATCATTTTTTAATCTTATACTACACCATGGGAACTTAAAATATGATACATGATCTTTCCTTTAAACCATGATCAAACTGTTCAAAATACTGGCATTGTGTCAGATTGTCAGGCAGGGGCAACCCTTTAAGCGTTAAACTCCTACACGTTTAGCTTAAAACTCGCTATTGAGTACAAATGCAGATTAAATAAACTAGGCAAGAACAACAAAGTTACTCTTCAATGGGTACCTGGACATGTAGGGGTTTAAAGAAATGAGGAGGCCGATATACAGGTGCGATGACTCCGCTATTAGGACCGGAACTCTACTGTGGAATATTTTTATTTTATAGTTTTGTTTTTGTGTTATTTAACACTGCAGTTAGGCTGCGTCCGTCATTTCCATTTATGTTGTTTGAACAACGATAGCAACTTAGAGGTGCTTCCACCAATGGTTTTTTCCGTCAATTTTCTTTGTTTGACTGGAGTTATAGCTCCATATAGCTATGTTCATTGCAAATGATAAACAATAAAAGTCTACAATGGGAAAACCAAAAATCAGTGGAGTTGTTAGCGCAATGCGTAGTGCATTGGCTTCACAACTAGCAGGTCCTAGGTTCAAATCCCAAAGTGAACTGAAAAAGTTTTTCGATTAATATGAAAAATAACTAGGCAGCACCACTAACAAAGGAGTCTGATGATCGGCTTGGCACCCGTGAAATAGCTATAACTCCAGCCAAACTAAGAAAATTGACGGAAAAAACCATTGGTGGAAGCACCTCTAAGTTGCTATCGTTGTTCAAACATATTTTTATTTTATTTAATTTTTTTTATTTTTATAATAATAAGCTTCTAACAGTTTAAATAAACCATTTACAAAAAGCATTTGAAATTAAATTATAAAATTCATAAAAAATATCCTTTTTTTTAATTTAAAAGAGAAATGAAAAAAGTTAATAATGCAAAAGTAAAAAGCAATTAAAATGTAATCTCTATCTGTGTTTGTTTGTTTGTTTGTTTGTTTGTTTGTTTGTATGTCTCTTATAGACTCCGAAATGGCCCAACAGATATTTGTGAAATTTTCATGGTTCATACTGTTGCATTCAGTGATTTCTGTGAAAAAAGAAATTGGAAAAACCTCATGGAAGAGTGGGAAAACTGGAAAAACCAAACAAAGGTCGGAAATTTGATTTTTTTTGCTTGGAATTATTTGTTTCAAAATGGGTTTTCGAATGGAAAAACAGAAATTTCTTGATGAAAAACTCGGAAAACTCATTGGGAAAATCGCAATCGCATATTATTGCAGGTGCATTAGTTTTCAAATGGAAAAATGGAAAATTTCGGAATGGGTTTTCCAATGGAAAATAGAAAGTTCTGATGAAAAACTTGGAAAACTCTTTGGTTTTCAAAGGGAAAATTGCATATTATTGCAGGTGTATTGGTTTTCAAATGGAAATTTGGAAAATTTCGGAATGGGTTTTCCAATGGCAAATAGAAAGTGCATTGATTCTTAAATAGAAAAATGGAAATTTTTTGATTGGGAACTCGGAAAACTCTACGAGAGCACGAAGAACTTCAACATTGAATTTAAGGTGCATTGGTTTGTTTGTATGTCCGGTTTGGACTCTTAATCCGCTCAATCCTCAGTGCAATTTTATAAAATTTTCATTGTATCAAAATAATTTTTTGAGAAAATCCTACGGGAAAGTCAGCAAATAAGGTGGATAAGCTGTTTGGAATTCTGATTTTTGTGAAATATTCAAAACAGAGAAGTTTTTGAATTTTTCAAAGAAATTTGCATTTTATTTCATGCTTTAATGAAAGAAGAATGTTAGTTGTAGAGATTGAAAAAATTCAGATATGAAGTTCTCTATTTTAATCGAAGGGTGGCGAGACGAAGTTCGCAGGGTCGGCTAGTGAAAAATAAAAAGCAAAAGCAAAGGAAAACTAGGAGGAATTAAAAGGGGAGAAATGACGTAGATGAAGAGTGACGTGGTACAATTCTCAATAACTGGGATTTAATAGTAATATCACTCGCACCAACGTTAAAATCATCAAACGAGAAGAAGTAGTGATTGTGATAGACTTGCATTCTTACAATTGGTGATTTAAGATATATATTAGTATGAGCGCGAGGTGGTAAGAATGGTTGCAGTGGCTGTCTTCTAGATCGAGATGACGAGCGTATGCATATTTCGTTTGACAGTAATGAATGACGATCGAACTTTTCCTACGATTACTTGTCTTAATTTTTTTTCCATTAACATTAAACGTCGTCGTTGGGATAAAGCATAAATTTCAAAAAGATCCTATCTATCCTCATAACTGCTATGATTGCGATATAGTTTGTATTGTAAATATTTGGTGAATTATCTTTGCACCGATTCTTTAGCTTTTGAGTAAGTACTATATATTGGGGACCATACAACTGTCCCGTATTCTAGGATACTTCTACGTAACAATTTGAAGAGCTGGACGAAGGTATCCGATTTTTTAAAATTTTTACCTACTCTCAAAATGAAACCCATGACTTTTGATGATTTTGTATGTAATGATAAAATTATAGTGGGGTTTAAAAAGAAATTTCTAATCAAATACTACACCTAAATCTTTGTGTTCCGATACTCTTGTCAGTCGGCTTGAATTAATGCCATAGTCGAATATAATTGTATTTACTTTTCTAGAGTAGGTCATTATTGAACATTTTCTAATGTTGAGATGTAACTTGTTTTTGAGACACCATAATCTCTAACATTAATTAGTTTGAAATATTTTAGTTTAAATATTTTAAAGTCGTCGTCGTCGGCATAAGCATGGGACATTGAAGCCATATTAGTAGTTATGTCATTAATATAAATTTTGAATAATATTGGGCCCAACATTGACCCTTGTGGAACTCCTGAAGTTGGAAAGAACGGTCTTGATTATATATTTTTTCTATTTCTTAGATAAGTTCCAAACCACATGACAAGGTTTTTGTGAAATCCAAACTTGAGTAATTTTACCATCATTATGGTGTGATTTATTTTGTCAAAGGCCTTGGAAAAGTCGGTGTAAATTACGTCCACTTGTTTACTTTTGTCTAATGCGTCAGCTACAATATGCGAAAACAGTCGATCGATCATTTACGAATCCATGCTGACAGTGATATAAATGCAGAAGAATGTGAGGGATTATATAATTATAGACACATTTTTTCAAAAATAAGGGATAAACAATTTTAGATTGACACTGGACGATAATTTTGTATGTTGGATGGATGCGGGACAAAGGTTTTACCAGGGATGGTTCCAATGCTTATAGTAAGCATTAGGAATACCATCAGGTCCAGAGTTTTTCGATTCATCTAAACTCTTAAGAACTTTACTGACATTATCTTCGGTTATTACAGGGACTTAAATTAGTGTTTGTTCATTTGATTTAACAGCATTTTCATAATTGAAGTTATGTTTTATTTGTGAGTTTATTGAAGAGCTATAGTTTCGTTTAAAGAAAGAGGCAAAAGCTTCAGTTGCATTTTCATTTGTACTATAAACTTCATCATCGAGTGATAGTATGTACGTTTGGAATTTTATAAGATTTTCTTAATTCTTTTGAGTACGACCAAAAATATTTGACATTCGTTTTTAAATTCGATTCAATATCGTTAAAGTATAGCTAATATTACAAGAATTTATTCGTTTTTTGACCAATTTGCGCAAATACTTAAAAGTGATTATATCTTCTTGTCTTTTATATTTCCGAACTTTATGTAGATTGTAGAATTTTCTTTTTTTCTTTTATTGTATTTATAAGATTCATAGAATACCAGTTTGGGTATAATGTGTTGCGAGGTTTGCGAAGGGGAACGTTTAAACATATTCCATAAAAGGACAAACCTTCTTGAGTTTTTGCATAAATGTTTAAATTCTGTAGAAAGTGGAAAGGAAGTTGATTGCATTTACACTGATTTTTCCAAACATTTGATCAACTTTCTCATACTATTATCAAGTTTAAATTGAATTCATATATCTTTCCTCCAGGATTCGTCAAATCCAAATGGATTTCTTCTTATCTTGATAATAGATCTTACCAAGTTAAATTCAGAAACTCTTACTCAAAACCTTTCATCGCCAAGTCAGGTGTACCACAAGGTAGTCGTCTAGGGCCCCTTTTATTTTTTTTAGCTATTAACGATGCACCGTTAAGTGTTCGAAATAGTAAAATTCTTATCTTTGCAGATGATATGAAGATCTTCAAAAATATTTCATGCAATGAAGAACGCGTTCAACTGCAAGATGATATTAATGAGTTTGTTGTATGGTGTGAAAAGAATAATTTAAATCTTAACCCAGGAAAATGTCAGACAATGACAATTTCAAAAAGCGCAATCCTACATCATATGATTATGTTATCTCCCAACACATCTTATCCCGTGTCTTTAAGGCTAGGGACTTAGGAGTTCTTTTCACATCCAATTTAGGTTTTTCAGAACACATTAACAACATCTTCAACAAAGATTTATTAAGCGTTGGTCCAAGGAATTTCTTGACCCTAACGTTACCTTAAGCTTGTACAACAGTTAAGTTCGACCCCATCTCGAATATGCATCACAAGTTTGGCCTCCTCATTATGAGATACATATTGAGAGACCAGAATCAGTTGAACGCAATTTTACACTTTTCGCCTTTAAAGGGCTTCAATGGATTGACCCCAATAATATCCCATCTTATGATGATCGGCTTGCATTTTTCCAGATGCAAAAACTTTGTCAAAGGAGAACAAATAATGATATTGTTTTCCTTCATCAAATTATTTTGGTATCACTGATGCTCCAGATATTCTAAATTCTATCCTCTTTAACTATCAAAGTGGAGATTATATTTTGCGTTCTCATAGTTTGATTAAACATAGAACAAACTACGGAATGCATGAGCCACTGACAAAAATGAGTAAGCTTTTGAATGCGAATGAAAACTTATTTGATTTTCATATCAAAAAATACAATTTAAAACAAATTCTTAAAACCAGTGTACCACGTTCTTAAATGTTTTTTTGTATTTTTTGTAAGTGATGAGACATTTGTCGTAAGAAGTAGCTTGCTACAAGCTCTCTTCGGTATTATCGAATGAAGAATTCGTGTCTAGTGTTTGCAGATCGCACCAATTCACATTACTTAAAAATGAGTTGAAGCCCTCAAAATTAAATTAGCACGAAGAAAATTTCGTTGTGTAATAACTGATTCTTTTATATATCTACCTATTTGATAATTACACGTAACAAGAAGTGGTGGATAGTGAACAACTATTTTTGAGATAATTTCATTACTCAATGACACCTGTATGTTAGAAAAAGGCATTGATGAAAAAAATAGATCTAACAGTCTATCATCACAGTTTTTAATTGCATTGAATTGTGAAAGATTGCAAAAAGATGTTGAGGTTATGAGAGACTCGGCTTTGAGTCGAAAAGTTAAACGGTTTAAAACTATTAGACCTTATTTCGGAAATCCAGATTATACTTGGAATATTAAAATCGCCTAGATATATCATTTCGGAGTTAGTTGGGAAAGATTGAAAAGCAGAACAGAGACTTTTAGATATTTGGTCATAAGCATCGGATGTAGTTTGTGGTCTTATATAATTACAGCAATTACAAAAACCGACTACTGCACTCCTACTGTGGACCTCAGTGCGGATTTTAAAGTTATCATTCCATCTCGAAATGAATGGGATGATGACTTGGTGACGAGAGGCTTCGACACAACTATTTTCACTGACGGCTCAAAGATGGAGTGTGGGGTTGGTGCAGGAATTTTCTCCGAGTCTTAAAATGTCTCCAGGTCTTTTCGGCTTCCTGACTTTGCTAGTGTCTTTCAGGCTGAACAACACGCGATTAAGGAAGCATGCAAATTACTAAAACTAGATCCAAATCAAAACTATTCAAGCGATTTGCTCGTCCACCTCATCCTCCAAATTAGTTTAACAATGCCGAAGTGAGTTAGCGGGCATGATCATTGGAGTCAAGGTCACTCTTATCTGGATTCCGGGTCATAGTGGCTTTGAGGGCAATGAACGAGCTGACGAGCTGGCTAGGCAAGGATCAGCCCTTCATAGTTCACTCGCGGAAAGAGTCAACATTGCTCTTGGTGCTATGAAGGGCAAGATCTTCTCAATTTTCCTCGCTGAATCAAACCTTAGGTGGAGTAGCCTAACCAACTGTATCATATCTAGAAGGATACGGCCCACCTACAATAAATCCCGTACTAATAATCTTATTTGCAGACCCAGGCAAGACATAGCCAGGGTCGTTGCTACATGCACCGGACACTGGCCTGTTGGAGAACACGCATCTAAGCTAGGCATCCCCCACAATACTTTTTGTGTTGTTGTGGGGACCAGCGAGGAAAGGAAACTGTTCTTCACTTCTTATGCAAGTGTCCTGCCCTAACCAAAACGAGAGCCAAAACATTGGGAAAGTCCTTCTTCAATGACCTTAATGAGCTTTCCGAACTGAAGATCAAAGATTATAGGGGTACGACTGGCCCCTTAGGCCTGGTGCACACACACGATTTTTTGTCGCGGCGATATCGCTTTTGCGTCATCGGTACTCACAATCAAATGGAGTGGTGCACACACACTTGCGATATCGCAGTGTCATTTCTGCGGTAAAATGTCGCAAAAGTTTCTTAAAAAAGTTAACTTTTATAAGGCTTAAGCGAAGCTATTTCTTGATTTGTATCTTGCTTGTATGAAACCTTATACAAATACGTTTGGCACAAGTTATGCAAGCCATTGATAAATCAATTATAAAAAGGCCTTATATCAATTGATTTAAAGAAGTCATAGCTTCTCGGATGATATCTCTACAAGGTCTTATAACAGTTAAAAAGAAATAGTTTGTTTGAAACGGTAAAGATAAGGCCTAATGCATGTTATAGCAGAAGTAGAGAAAAATTTATTTTCAACATGAAATTGTTTTTCTTTTGCGATCCTCTGTTGTTTGCTGCTTTTATTTCTGAGGTGACCTGGATCCAAGTTCTGTAACTTGGTCGAAAAGTTTCCCATTCGATTCAAGGTGGAACACAATATTCTAAAGTTTCTCTATTTTGGAAAATAAAATGTGTCTATAACATGATGCGAAAACAGGCTGTGTGAAAATTACAATTTCCAGTTTTCCACTCACAGTGACAGTTAAAGGACGATTTTGTTCACTCAAATTTGAATTAAATTTTGCGACCTCATTTTCAACTTTTGAAAAAATAGAGACAATCCTTGTTATTTCGACTTCAGAGTTATAAACACAGTTTTACTCACATTTTTCCAGGATTTCCATTAATTTAATTTCATTATATTCCTGATCGAGTGAAAACAAGTTACAGAAATAGTTGAATGCGAAAAAGAGATTTTCGACCCATTCCATCGTAGTTTTATTCTGATTCGTACTGTTTTTGCGAAAACTTATTCGATGTGAGAGTTACAGAACATGGACCCTCATTAATTATATTTTTTTATACACTGAGAATAAATATTAGAGTTTACCTTTAGGACTTGAACTCGAGACCCTCAGCTTATGAGTCGACCTTTCATTCACTGCGCTATTGCGACTTCTATACGAGTTATTTTAACTGCGCTTTCACGAAAAAGAATTTCGAGGCCTTATGGGATTTCGGTAAATCAATCTTGTGCAAGCAGTTTGTTATAATTTGCTCAAAGAGGCCTTACTCGTGTTATATAATTGGAGAGTGTTATAAGTAAACAGCAATAGGTCTTATTCAGGCAAAATAAAATCAATCGTTCATGAAGAAGCCTTAAAATAACACTACAGCTAATGCTTCCAAATTTCAGAAATTTGGACCTTATACTATTGTAATGTGTATACACTTTATTTATCTCATACGCTCTGTATCTCCTTCTATTGTAATGTCTAATACTAATGTGTATACTTTATTATCTCTTACTCTCTGTATCTCTTTCTATATTTAATGTACACACTTTTCTTACTCTCTTTACTTACTCTGTATCTCTTTCTATATTTAATGTACACACTTTTCATTACTCTCTTTACTTACTCTGTATCTCTTGTTTATTTAATGTACATACTCTCTTTACTTAATATCGTTTAATTGTAGTAGTAAACACTCGTGAGGGGCAATAATTAATTAAGATTAAGAGAAACTTTTTTGTTTAGCATTAAGAACGTTAGCCCCTACAAAAATCCCAGTATTTTCTCTCGAACATTCAGCTTCCCCAAGAACTAATAGGAACCAATAGTAGTTTCTAGAACCCATCATTTTTGATATAAATAGCCGTTTGGTGGCGAGGCGAATTAATTGATTGTGAACTGCGATAAGTAAAGTACACTGTGTTTGAAAAGTTATAATTGAAAGTGTTGAATAAATAAGTTTGTGAGTGATTTGAATAAAGTGAATTTGTGTTTTATTTAAAAAGTGAATAAGTTTTAATTGTCGGACCAAGCCGAATATTACATTGGTGTCAGAAGTGGGATTAAAACTTATTGAGAATAAAACAGTGAACAGTGATTAAACTATTTTGTGTGAAATAGTGAAGTTAAAAAAAAAAATGATAAGTAAAGTTTTGAAAGACTTAACTGTCGCTGAGCTAAAGGCCGAATTAAGCAAACGTGGCTTAAGTGCGGCAGGATATAAAATCGAACTCGTAAAACGGCTACAGGAATATCTGGAAGAACAAAATGAAGACCCAGATGCGTTTGCTTTCGAAGTGGAAGCAAAATCGGAAGAGGTAAATGCAACTGCCGACTTATCTACCATGATGACACTTCTTCTAGCCAAATTTGAAGAGAATCAAAAGAAGCAAGAAACTCAAAACAAGAATGTTCTGGAGCAACTAGAAACTCAAAGAAACGAGCAGAAGACCGAGCAAGAGAATGTCCTCAAACAACTGGAAGGAAATGTCCTCAAGCAACTAGAAACTCAAAAGAATGATGTTCTGGAACAACTACAAGCTCAAAGGGATGACGTTCGAGATCGGTTTGATGAACAGAAAAATCTGCTAGAAGGCAGGTTTGCGGACTTCGAAGACAAAATCAATACTCTCGATGAGCGTGTCGAAAAACAAAATTCAACGACTAATGCACGTTTCAAGAAAATAGACGACCAGATCGAAACCATTACAAGCGAACTAGAAAAAGTGCGAAAGATGAAATCTCGAGAACCTTCTGGTGAGTGCTCAAGAAAGAGAGAAGTGAATCCCCCAAGCTTTGATGGTCAGATACCGTGGTCAATCTACAAGAAACAGTTTGAAGCAGCAGCGTTAACAAACGGCTGGGACGATGACGAAAAATACATTGCTCTTACGCTTGCCTTGAGAGGAGCAGCTGCTGAACTGCTACAAACCATCCCAGCAGAGAAGAACGGTGACTTCAAAGTTCTGGTAAACGCAATCGAACAGCGGTTTGGGGATAGCCACATGACAGAAGTCTTCCGAGTACAACTAAACAACAGGGCACAGAAAAGAGGTGAAACTCTGCAGCAGCTTCAGGCAGATATCGAGCGATTAGTCCACCTGGCATACCCAACAGCTGGCAACGAGATAATAAATCAACTTGCTGTTGAAGCCTTTGTGAGAGCTGTGGGCGATATAAATCTCCAAAGGGCTATTCGCACTGCCGGAAAGCAAACACTACCAGAAGCATTGGCTTTTGCTCTAACAATGGAAGCCGCAGAACAAGCTTCCCAAAACGTGCATCGTGTGAGAGAATTGGAAGCCCAAGAATGCTCTTGTCAGAAGACTACTCTGGAAAGAAGTCAGCGAGACGGACCAGCACGATGCTGGAACTGCAACAAGACCGGGCATCTTCAACGACAGTGCAGATTACCGCGAAGAGGAACCGCATGCCAACACTGTGAACACAGAAATATGTCAACTGGTCAAAGTTACACCTACAACAATGTTGCTTCCCAAGTTGTTTCCCATCCCACCAACTTCGAGGGACCGAAGCTGGCTTCTAGTACCGATAGCTACAGAAACACCATCCAGGTTTCTCAAACGAAACGTGACAACAAGAGCCTGACCGTGGAAGCAAGTATAAACGGCAACAAATGTGTGGCTACCATCGACACCGGTGCCACGGCGTCCATTGTACGACAGGACCTCGTTAAGAAGACATGGCTCCACAACACCAACAGCTATCGTCTAAGGACTGCAACTGGAGAAGCCGCAAAAGTTTATGGTGAGGTACGTCTTAAGATCCGGATGGCAGAGCTGGAATTCTCTCACCTGTTCCTGGTAGCAGATATATGCGACGAGTGCATTGTCGGTGTCGATTTCATGAAAGATCACGGAGTGATATTGGACATCGGGAACCAAGTCCTGAAATATCGAAACATCGAGATTCCGATGATCTATGGGATCCACTCGTATGAGACCTCGTTATCTGTGAAAACCGTCTTCTTCAGAAGTATTCGTGTGGACGAAATTGAAAGGTAAGCCTGGCAGCCATCGATACCTCATGGTCGAACCAGCATCTGTAAAGTCCTCCCAAAACGTCACCATTGGGAAGACTCTTGTTAGACCTGTAAAGAACATGGTTCCCGTACGAATACTCAACATCAAGCCGTACGAAGTTAAGCTTAGAAAAGGTGAGATTGTCGGACAATGCGAATCTGTATCAGCTATAACAAGGATCAGCGAAGAAGAGACAAGGCAAATATTGAAGTCCAAAGAGCTGAACTCCATAAAGACGAACATTCTCGAGTCCTCTAATCTTGGCCAACAACAACGAAGAACTGCAGAAGGTCTCCTCGAAGAATTTGCAGACATCTTTTCATCATCGCAAGGGAAATATGGCAGAACACAACTGGTTCAACATCGAATCAACACCGGGGATGCAAAGCCGATTCGTCAACCTGCAAGACGCCTTCCACTAGCCAAACAAGGTGAGGTTGAAGAACTGATAACCACCATGAAAGAAGAGGGTCTTATCGAAAACTCAAAAAGCCCTTGGGCGTCTCCAGTGGTCCTGGTAAAGAAGAAAGACGGATCAACCCGCTTTTGCGTGGACTATCGAAGGTTGAACGATGTGACCAAGAAAGATAGCTACCCTCTGCCTAGGATCAGCGATACTCTGGACGCAATGGAAGGAGCACAATGGTTCTCAACTTTGGACCTGAAAAGTGGATACTGGCAAGTAGAAATCCATCCTGAAGACAAAGAGAAGACAGCGTTCTCGACAGGAAACGGATTGTGGCAGTTCAAAGTGATGCCTTTTGGACTGTGCAATGCTCCAGCGACTTTTGAGCGCCTTATGGAATGCGTCCTGCAAGGACTCACTTGGAAATCTTGCCTGGTCTATTTGGATGACGTCATCGTATACGGGAAAACATTTGACGAACATTGTACAAATCTGAGAGCCGTGTTTCAAAGACTTCGAGAAGCCCACCTCAAGCTCAATCCAGAAAAGTGTTCACTCTTCAAAACCGAAGTGAAATACCTGGGACATATCATCTCATCCCAAGGAGTTAAGACGGATCCTGATAAGGTTGACACCGTGAAGAATTGGCCAACACCACAGGACAAACATCAACTCCGAAGCTTTCTGGGTCTAGCCACCTACTATAGGCGCTTCGTCAAGAATTTTGCTGAGATCGCCAAGAGTCTACATCAGCTAACGGAAAAGGGAAAGCAGTTTAAATGGTCAGGTGAGTGCGAGCGCAGCTTTCAAGAGCTCAAGCAACGCTTGTGTAATGCACCAGTGCTGACCTACCCGACTCCAGGAAAACCGTTCATCATTGATGCTGATGCCAGCAATGTCGGGATTGGTGCTGTATTGTCACAGGTACATGATGGCGAAGAAAAGGTGGTTGCCTATTACAGCAAGGTACTCTCAAAGTCGGAAAGAAACTATTGTGTGACCAGAAGAGAACTTCTTGCACTGATTTTGGCAACAAAGCACTTCCATAAGTATCTCTATGGACAGAAGTTTCTTCTCCGAACCGACCATGGAGCACTAAACTGGCTTTTGAATTTCAAGAATCCAGAGGGTCAAGTGGCGAGATGGATTGAGAGGCTGCAGACGTACGATTATGAAATTCAACATCGGAAGGGGAAGCTTCACTCAAATGCTGATGCACTGTCTCGGAGACCATGTAAGCAAGACTGTAAGCATTGCAGACGCCAAGAAGAAAAAGAAGTGGTTACTGTTCAACGAACCAGAACGGATCCCATTTATGGCTGGAGCAACGACGAGTTGAGGAAGGCTCAACAAGAGGACCCAGATATTGAACCCATCCTCGCATGCAAGGAACACCAGGAAAAACCAGAATGGGCCGATATCTCCGACAGAAGTCCGGCTCTAAAGGCCTATTGGGCACAGTGGGACTCATTGCATGTCCAAGAGGGTGTCCTTCGACGTAAATGGGAATCAGCAGATGGAAAGTCCTATGTAATGCAGCTAGTCTTACCGAGATCGAAGATTGTGGACGTTCTGCGAGAGATGCATGATGGAGTTTCGGGAGGCCATCTAGGAGTAAACAAGACGCTAGAAAAGGTTCGACAACGATTCTATTGGCTACATGCAAGGGAAGATGTCGAGAGGTGGTGCCGAAAATGTGATACCTGTGCTGCCACCAAAGGCCCGAACAAAAAGAATCACAGCCAAATGCAGCAGTATAATGTCGGATCACCCTTTGAAAGGATTGCAATAGACGTGGCGGGTCCATTTCCGGAAACAAATAATAGAAATCGTTATATTCTGGTCGTCATGGATTACTTCAGCAAGTGGCCTGAAGCATACGCCATTCCGAATCAAGAAGCCAAAACAGTCGCAGACCAAATTGTGTTCAACTGGGTGAGCAGATTCGGTGTTCCATTAGAACTGCATTCCGACCAGGGAAGGAATTTTGAATCAAACATATTCCAGGAAGTTTGTGGGCTTCTTCACATCAAGAAGACAAGAACAACACCACTCCACCCACAATCTGATGGCATGGTCGAACGGTTCAACCGAACCCTTAAGGAACATCTTTGCAAAGTTGTGGACGACAACCAGCGAGATTGGGACCGACACATTCCACTGTTTTTGATGGCGTATCGAAGTGCAAGACATAGCTCAACTGGCCATACACCGTCTGAGATTTTGATGGGAAGGAACATCAGATTGCCGAGTGAAATTAAATTTGGATGTCCCACGTCGGAACCGCAAGCCGAGGATGACTACTTGGATGACCTCAGAGAAAGACTCCTTCAGATCCACGACGATACTAGGTCAAAAATAAAGATGTTCAGTGACCGAATGAAGACACGCTACGATATACGAGCGACAACAACAGAGTTCCAAGCAGGAGATCGAGTGTGGCTTTACAATCCCCATCGACAAAAAGGGTTGTCACCGAAACTTCAACGGGACTGGGAAGGTCCATATACAGTGATTAGCAAAATCAACGACGTCGTGTACCGGATACAAAAAGGAGTCAGAGGTAAACTTAAAGTCGTACATCGCGACCGACTACATCGCTACAGTGGTGATGAAGATGATGGATTTGTTCGGGACGATCAATCCTAAGGAGGGGGCAATGTAATGTGTATACACTTTATTTATCTCATACGCTCTGTATCTCCTTCTATTGTAATGTCTAATACTAATGTGTATACTTTATTATCTCTTACTCTCTGTATCTCTTTCTATATTTAATGTACACACTTTTCTTACTCTCTTTACTTACTCTGTATCTCTTTCTATATTTAATGTACACACTTTTCATTACTCTCTTTACTTACTCTGTATCTCTTGTTTATTTAATGTACATACTCTCTTTACTTAATATCGTTTAATTGTAGTAGTAAACACTCGTGAGGGGCAATAATTAATTAAGATTAAGAGAAACTTTTTTGTTTAGCATTAAGAACGTTAGCCCCTACAAAAATCCCAGTATTTTCTCTCGAACATTCAGCTTCCCCAAGAACTAATAGGAACCAATAGTAGTTTCTAGAACTTATCATTTTTGATATAAATAGCCGTTTGGTGGCGAGGCGAATTAATTGATTGTGAACTGCGATAAGTAAAGTACACTGTGTTTGAAAAGTTATAATTGAAAGTGTTGAATAAATAAGTTTGTGAGTGATTTGAATAAAGTGAATTTGTGTTTTATTTAAAAAGTGAATAAGTTTTAATTGTCGGACCAAGCCGAATATTACACTATACATACTAATGGCAACGCTTGCTACCCGTGCCCGTGCTTAATCTTGCTCTGTCATTTTTAATTAATTTTCAATTACATTACCTATTAAATATCTAACTTTTTTAGTCTTACTAATCTCTTTTTTAATCGCGAGTGTTTTTCTATAGACTACTACACAAAGTTTAATTGATCTTTGTTTACAATTCATATGTGAATCCGCGTTTCGATTTGGTTCTGAGCTTTTTCTTATATGCTTTGAGTTTGCATATCGTACGGCCGCTTATCTTTTATGCTATCATCTCTTATCAACTCTATAACTCAACATTAACCCAATTGCTTTTTGGGCTTTACCTTCCGGGTGAGTTCTTTTTAGTATAGTTCTGCCAAGCAGCTCAATTTTGTTTGCTACTACACCATTAAGCAGTGTTTTTGGTGTTTATTTACATATTCCTTCACTACCATCTGCTGCTTTTCATCCTTAACGCCATCTCTACCTTCATCTCTACACTACACATCATCTTCTTACCATCCAATACGTCATCTATATCTTCATCTTTTAATCATCATTCATCTTCAACTTCATCTTTGTAATCATCATTAACATATGCGTGCATTCATTCATACCTCTATCGTCCCTTACGCCATCTACATTTTAAAGCGTAGACCATAACTTTTAATTTGGTTCGTGTCTTGAGTGTACAGTCAGTCAATTATTTTTTCTAAAATAATTTTATTTAACTTAAATTTAACAATTTAACAACCTTAACTATGGAAAATAGTTGTGGTTTCTCCGATTGTCCCCTTAATGATGGAAAAATTTATGCTCGAGTGAAATGTCACGGTGTTTGCGGAAATTTTTTTCATACTTCATGCAAAGCTTGTTCTCATTTAAAAGAATTTCTAAAATACTTCGTTTTCTACTGCGATGAATGTAAAGAGATAATTTTGTCCCATGTTTTGCTCGCGGTGAAACTCCTCAGTGATTCTACCAATAATATTTTATCTGACAATACCCTTTTTCATAAAAAAGTTTTAACTCAGTTTAAACTTTTTGATGACTTTTCTAAGAACTTGGAAGTGCTTAATCATACTCTTGAAAACTATGTTAAACAGTGTCTCGGGAAGCATTCGAATATTGAGAAAAATCTTACTTCTCTTGCACAGAAAAACCCCCGCGATGACCAATTGTTAATTATTGGTGACATAAAAAAAGTGATTAAATCATCCTTTGCTTCTTTGCTTAAATCTAACCCGCTTGACGATCTAACAAACCAGCTAAAATTAATCCAATCCGATTTGGAAACGCATTTCCAAAATAACTCTAAAAACTCATCCCCTGTTAATCTACCCGCGCCTCTAGTTATTTATCTGGCACCACAATTCAACGATATCAGCAATGATCTTACAGCGACACGCTTGACCACTGGTGATATATTTGAAGAAATTAGATCTGTTGCTCGCAAAATCGACGAAATACCGGAAAAAATTCAACCAAGTTCCTCAATCTACAACACGTCTATCCTTGCAGAAATGGCAGACAACTTACCATGTCATCGTTCGCCTTCCGCGTCTCTTCTTGTTGAAACTCACGACCTCTCCGACAACCCTTCTGACCATCGGATGCACCGTGTCACCACTACAGAATCTGCAACTCAGACCAACCATGCAACATCTCCTAACAAGGACCAACCAACCATCATGCGTTTCGGAACTTCTTGGACATTATCCGAATGGAACAACAGAATTAAGAAGCTGAATCCAAACTCTAAATTCACTGCCTTTTTTTTGAAGCGCTTACCTAAGCAAGCCAACATTATCTGGATCCGTAAACTTTTTCTTCACAAGTTCTCCATCTCTTTAGGTGAATGTAAACGCCTTTCACCATCTAGTTTTAAAATTCTCGTGCCTTCCAAATATGCATGGTTGTTTTCATCACTTACAAATGACTTTTTCCGATTGAATAAAATATTAATGTCCGAATTGGTCCTAAACAACAATAACAAATATCATATTTCCATCAACAACAATCATCACCATATTTCTAACAACAACAAGAAACGTCATACTCCCAACAACAACAATCAACATAATATCTCCAACAACAACAATCAACACCATATCTCCAACAGCAACAATAATCATCATATTTCTAATAATTCTATCCAAACTAGTTTTAAGAATAATCAATCCGAGATAATTCCATTCCCCCAAAATCGTGTGTCTTTTAACCTGGATCCTGTCTCTAAACCCTCTTCTTCCACTAATGAATCTAATAATTCTACATATTATCCTAATTTTGTTCAGTCTTACACATTAAATCGTACCTCTTTATCCCCCTCATCGTCTTCTTCTTCATTTTCAACCATTCAAAAATAGCAATGTCGAATCTTCTACTTTTCAACAAACTACCGTACTTCCTCCAATTTTTGATCCGGTTTGTCCTCCTATCGTTAAGCTCTCTTCCAGATTTTCAAATCCACCCTCCTCTGTCAATGATTTGAACGGTAGGTATACGATGGCACGGCTGCGTGATAATAAACTTTTTGAAAATGTTCGTCTGTACCTCGCTTACCTTTACGACAAACCTGATTCGGTCTGCATTGATGGTAAAACTAAGACACAATTAATTGTTTCAATAAAAAAGGAAGGCCTTCCAACAGACCCTGTCTCCCTTCGTCATATTTATACACGCTTCCTGGAAAACTTCGATATTTCCCCTGCTTCTATTTCCAAAGACCTTGCGACTTTTTCCTCACATATCAGTTATAAGCAATCCTCTTACCACCGCTCTCGTAACGCCGCCAAAAAACATTCTTATTCCTAACTACTCTATATTTACACCCCATGTATTATCCCTATATTACCAAAATGTCAGAGGCCTTCGCACCAAAACTTCTTCTGTTTTCCTTAACTCTCCAAAACTTCCCTATGACAATTTTGCCCTCACCGAAACAAATCTTAATTCCTCTTTTCTCGACCAAGAACTTTTTTCATCAGAATTCTTGGTCTTTCGTGCTGACTGTGATAGTTTTAATAACATTTCTACTGGTCGTGGTGTCCTTTTAGCTGTTAACAACCGCTTTGAAGCCAATCTCGTTAAAGTATCTCACTCATTGCCACTTGAACACGTTTGCGTGAAGGTATCTATTTCTAAACGCAATGGTTTGTTGTTTGTTGTTATATTCGCCCTGCCCAACCAACGCAAGCATATCTTTCGTTAGTTGAAGAAATTGATTCCCTCTATGAAATGACAGCTCCTGATGATGATTTCATAATCGTTGGTGACTTCAACCTTCCAAATGTACTTTGGGTACCATCTGAGGACGAATCTTCATTTGTTCCACATAATGATCTCTCTGACAAGGAATACCTTCTCTTTGACCGCTTCTCTGACTCTAGCCTTTTTCAAATAAGCAACATCACGAATTCATTAGATAGGCAGTTGGATCTTATTTTCTCATCCGACCCCTACAACTCGGTTGTCACCAAAAGCCACCACCTTCTTTCTACCCTTGATCATTTCCACCCCCCTCTCGCTTTCTTTCTCTCCTATAATAAAACTAATTTTATCGTCGATCCTGATGACTGCCTCGCGTTTAATTTCCGTAAAGCTGACTTTATGCAACTGAACGACCTTATTAATCAGATTGATTTTAATCACTTTATTAACACAAATACCCCAATTGATATTGCTCTGAAATTCTTCTACACCGCTGTCTTTGACTGCATATTCCACTGCGTCCCTTTTCAAGCCCGTAAAAGTTGCACGTAATCTCCTCCGTGGTATAATAAAGAATTAAAATGTCTTCGGAATAAAAGAAACAAATCCTGGAAATCATTCTTAATATCTAGGACCAACTCAAACTACTAGTCCAGTCAATAATTAAGGTTTTCACCTCAAAAAAAATCCAACAGTTTTGAAACTTGGCACACTTACTAAGGGATGTCTGGTGATGACCCAAAAAAAGTCCCCAAGAATCCGACGTGAGCTCTAGCGGCAGTTAAGAGAAACATACGGTTTTTTCAGTTTTTCACGTTTATCTCAAAAACTATTTGTCGTATCAAAAAATTTTGTTCTACAAAATTAAAGCTCATTAAATTTTATAAAAAAAAGCTTCCATGAACTTTTTCGTATCTCTTATAGTTTATAAAATAACTCTAGCGGCAGTGAAGAGAAACATACGGTTTTTTCGGTTTTTCGGGTTTATCTTGAAAACTATTTGTCGTATCAAAAAATAATCTTCTACAAAATTAAAGCTTATTAAATTTCCGAAAGAAAAAAAAATTAGGTTATAAATAACTCGACCCACATTGACGGAAAACAAGTAATTTTTTCATGCTTATCTTGGAAATGGTTTCTCGTATTAGTCCAGACAATAAACAATAAACATTCGCATAGAGCTGAAAATTGGTACAGAGCATTAGAACACCGATTAAAGTAAAATGTCAAAAGTCCCCAAAAATCCCATGTGTGCATAAGAAATTATTCAAGGTCAAATGTCGAAAATGTTGGTTTTTCATGCATATCTTTGAAACGGGGGAAGCTATCAAAAAAATGTATATGAAAGGCTTGTACGCCTTGTAATTCTCTAAAAAAAAAATTATGACACTTTTTTTTCTACGAGCAAGCGTTTAGAAAATATTGTATTAAATCTGCAGAGTTAAATATAAAAAAACAACATATTCGACATTTAACCTTGAATAATTTCTTATGCACACATGGGATTTTTGGGGACTTTTGACATCTTATATAGAGAGATGTCCTTATGCTCTGTACCAATTTTCAGCTCTATGCGAATTTTGTACAGGGCTTAGGAGCTAATTATAAAAAATTCGAAATTTTGAGTTTTGACCAAATTATGTTTTTTTTTTCTGACAGCTTTAAACAAAAAAAAAATGTTTTTATATAGAAAACCACAGAATCTACAAGTTTTCCATAGAAATTTTTTCAATCGGACTCACCGTTTAAGAGTAATACGCAAAAAACCATTATTTTCGACATTTGACACATTTTAAAATCGCAATATTTTCTAAACGCTTGCTCGTAGGAAAAAAAGTGTCATAATTTCTTTTTTAGAGAATTACAAGACGTACAAGCCTTTGATATACTTTTTTTGATAGCTTCCCCCGTTTCAAAGATATGCATGAAAAACCAACATTTCCGACATTTGACCTTGAATAATTTCTTATGCACGCATGGGATTTTTGGGGACTTTTGACATTTTACTTTAATCGGTGTTCTTATGCTCTGTACCAATTTTCAGCTCTATGCGAATGTTTATTGTTTATTGTCTGGACTAATACGAGAAACCATTTCCAAGATAAGCATGAAAAAATTACTTGTTTTCCGTCAATGTGGGTGGAGTTATTTATAACCTAATTTTTTATCTTTCGGAAATTTAATAAGCTTTAATTTTGTAGAAGATTATTTTTTGATACGACAAATAGTTTTCAAGATAAAAACGAAAAACCGAAAAAACCGTATGTTTCTCTTCACTGCCGCTAGAGTTATTTTATAAACTATAAGAGATACGAAAAAGTTCATGGAAGCTTTTTTTTATAAAATTTAATGAGCTTTAATTTTGTAGAACAAAATTTTTTGATACGACAAATAGTTTTTGAGATAAACGTGAAAAACTGAAAAAACCGTATGTTTCTCTTAACTGCCGCTAGAGCTCACGTCGGATTCTTTGGGACTTTTTTTTTGGGTCATCACCAGACATCCCTTAGTAAGTGTGCCAAGTTTCAAAACTGTTGGATTTTTTTTGAGGTGAAGGCAATTTTTTTCGTTCATTGACTGGACTATACGCCTGCTATCAACAAGCTTCCACAAAATTCTCTTTGCTCTGTGAATCCCTGTATAATGAATATCTAAATAATATGCAAAACAGCCTTATTTCTGATCCTCGCCGTTTCTATCAGTTTGTTAATGTCAAGCGTAAATCCGATGGTTTTCCATCTACTCTCAACTTTCAAAACTCATCATCTTCTGATCCCAAAACTTTAGCCAACCTCTTCGCCAACTTCTTTAGATCGTCTTTTAGTGACGGCAACCTAGAAGCCGATCCAGTTTATTTCAACTACTTAAGCAACTGCCCGCAAACATCCTTTGTCTCGTTGGTAATCGATTCTTCGACAGTGAGAGAAAAAATACTTCTCCTTAAAGATGACTTCTCACCTGGTCCCGATGGTCTCCCTGCTATCTTTCTTAAAAACTGTGTCAACAGCCTTTTCCTTCCTCTCACGAGATTATTTCAACTCTCTATTTCTCAGTCTTCTTTTCCTATCGCTTGGAAAGATTCTTTCATCTTCCCAATCTTTAAGAAAGGCAATAGGAATGAAGTTTCTAACCATCGTCCTATTGCTAAGCTTTCTTGTATCCCCAAACTCTTCGAAAGCATCGTCTATGACTCTATTTACTTCCATTGTAAGTCCATCATCTCTCCTCTACAGCATGGTTTCCTTAAGGGCAGGTCTACAACAACCAACTTAACTCAATTTGTCTCTAATTCCCTTCGTGCCTTACAGAAAGGTTCTGACGTTGACGTCATCACCACCGACTTCAACAAAGCGTTCGATAAAATCTCCCATAAAATTATCAACCTTAAACTCAAAGCCTTCGGGTTTCCTCCTGCGTTTATCTCGTGGGTTAGTTCCTATTTAGAAAACCGCCAGTATAAGGTTGTTTTCAGATTCTCCTTATCTGAACCTATCTCTGCCACTTCAGGCGTCCCGCAGGGTAGTCATCTCGGCCCTTTGCTTTTCGTTCTGTCTATCAATGATATCGTGGATATTATTCATAGTTCTGACCTTTCCATCTATGCTGATGATATGAAGATATTTAAAACTATTGCCACTTTGCCCGATTCCCATCTCTTCAAATAGATTTAAACTTATTTCATACCTGGTGCACTAAAAATTTGTTGGAGCTTAACATCAATAAATGTCAATCCATGCATTTCTCCCGCAAACGTTCTTCCCAATCCCTAAGGACCTACTATTTCGGTGATCTTTCCATCCCGATTGTTTCCTCCATCTGTGATTTAGGGATTATTTGTGATAAAGAGCTTAATTTTCATTCGCATATCGATAACATCATTAACAAGGCCAATTCATCCCTTAGTTTTGTAAAACGATGGTCCAAGGAATTTCCTAATCCTAATGTTACCAAAGCGCTCTATATGACTTATGTAAGACCAATCTTAGAATACGCAAGTCAAGTCTGGTCTCCATATCAAATTACATACTCCCGTAGAATCGAAGCAGTACAGCGTCGCTTCACCCGTTTTGCCCTACGCGGTCTCCCCTGGTCTGATCAATACTTTCTACCTCCCTACGAAGAACGGCTTATGATTATCGGCCTTCATAAACTAACTCAACGACGCGCTATTGCGGACATAATTTTTATCTACCAATTGATTACCGGTAGTATCGATTGTCCAGCACTGCTGGAAATGATTCAAATCAACACCAACCCACGTAACCTACGATCAGTTTCACTCTTCAATCTTCCTCTTCACCGCACCAACTATGGTCACTATGAACCCATCTCTAGAATGCTACGTTTATGTAACAGTGTCCATTTTGTTTTTGATTTCAACATTAGTGTTTCTTCCCTTCGTAGATCTCTTACTCTTAACAACTTTTCCTTCCCATAATTTTTTTGTTTTTTTTTCTCAATCCCTCTAGTTTTTAAGTTAGTATAAGTTTAGAATGTTTAAGTTTTAATTTTAAGACTTAGTTTTAGTTTAGCTTGTATTAAGCTTCATAATAATAATAATACAAGATAAATTGTTACTTGGGCTATATTGAGCACACTTGCGACATTTTACTGCAAGTTCCATTCTCAATGAAAACGTAAAAGATGGAAGAATTTGTTGTTGGAGTATTTATTGATGTTTTGGTGTCAACTCAACAATATATTTTATACTCATTTGAAAATAGATAAACAATTTTTTTAGAATTTCCAGTCGAATTTTGAAATGATGAATAAAATAATCCTCGAAAACATTGTTTTTTTCTTATTAAAAACATTATTCCTATGCACTAGGTACGCGAAAAAAAATTATTTTCTTCTTGTAAACCTCAATTGTTGAGAGACAAACCCAAACAACAGATTGAAACCTGCGGTAAAATGACGCAAGTGTGCACTGAATAGTTGCAATATCACTGCGATATCGCTTTTGCGACATCGAAACTCTACTGTTATTTGAAAAAAAGATTTGAGATTCATTCTAACTGTACATATATTTGCATAGACCCTAGGGAAGTTTTGAAAAAGAATGGGAAGATCATTATTTGAAGAATTGGAACATCAAAGCCCATACGTTTAAACGTCAGCTACAGCAAATATTTGAAAAATGTCATTTAGAACTGATATTTCTTCGTCAAATTAGCTATGTTCACAATGTTCATGGATTCAGATATTTTTCGTCCAACAGCATATTCCTGTTTAGCTTGGATTCATATCCATTCTTCATTACCACGTCCTCATATCTCATATGATATTCTAGTATGAAACGACCACAAAGAAGTCAGACGGATAGTTTTTTGAGTTCATCGTCGACATTTTTGCACGAAAGTTGGTTGAGTTGTGAACCTATAAGTTAACCAGATGCTTTTTTGGACAATATTACTGACAAATATTTTCATATTATTGATTGAAAAAAAAAAAAAAAAAAAAAAAAAAAAAAAAAAAAAAAAAAAAAAAAAAAAAAAAAAAAAAAAAAAAAAAAAAAAAAAAAAACTACGGTAGAGGTTGTTAACATTAACAAAATAAAAATATATTCAAAAAACGTTAGGTTCACAAACAAAAAGTAAAAAAAGCATATACAATAGGCCTTTTTCTTTTTTAGCTCTGAGCAGGGTACGGAGTAGAGCCTGAGCTCATCGAGCTCGGTCTGAGCAAAGTTAGCTCAGACCTTTCCGAGTTAATAAAGAAACAAACCTGAGCACGGAACTGTCACACATACAAAAAAAATGAAAAAAAAATTTATTTTCCTTCATTCGGAGAACAACTTACTCCGCCCGCCATTTTTACCGTTTTAATTTTTTTTCGCATCATCTCAGTCATGATAAATGAACAAAATACATGAAGTTGGCCGCGCTCAACTTTTTACTCCATCTACTCCATCAATTTTAACCGAGCTCGTAGATCGCGCTCCGACCACGGTCTGATCTAAAAAATAAACAAAAGTTGAGCGCTCCGATATGTCTGAGCTAAAAAAGAAATACGGGTTTTTTTTTACAGCTCCGTACCCCGCTCGGAGCTAAAAAAGAAAAACGCCTAATAAAAAATCTATAAAAATAACACGTATACGCCCGAGTGTACATTTTCATTGCATCCGTAGTAATGTAAGTAATGTACACAATCTCTCTACATACAAAAATGGATGTATATTCGTTTGATTTTATGTCTGGCTCCTAAGGGGACCAACAGATATTTATGAAATTTTTATGGTAAATACAATTGTCACTATTCAGGGATGCCTTAAAAAAATTGGAAAATTCTTACGGAAGAGAGGAGAACTGGAAAAAAAAATAGATCTTAAGACAACATTTATAGCTCGGCACGTTTCCATAACAATCTGTCCAATTGTAGACACTTCCATTACTGCACTATATGTTTAGATCCACAAAGTTCCTTCCCGTGGCAAGAACCTTATCGTTATCGCAAGTCTCTCGTTTGGGCTGATTGTAGATATGCGGTGGCTTTAAAAATTTTCAAAAAAATTTGTTTGTTTTTTTTTTCAATTTAGATAAATGGCTTGCAAGAAAATTCATTTTATCACACTAAATGACTACAAAATTAAATAAAATTAAAAGCAAAAGGTGAATTTCTATTGTTATTTCTTCTCATTTCCAAAAAGTATATTAACGTGAATATATTAAGGTTCATGTCTTGTCTGGTGATGAACTTAATTCAAGTCCCAAGGAAACGCTCGCGACTTTTTTTCTACAATTTTAAGCAAAACTGAAAAAAAACTAAACTGAACAGCGGTGCAAGAATTAGTTTATCAAAAAAAACTTTAATGACGCCTAATGTTTATTAAGGTACATTGAACAATGAACACAACGTAGTACGTATCAACCGCAGTGACCATTATAAGGAATGATATGAAGTTTTTTGAAGTAATATTGTAGTCATTTGCGTGGACCAATTTCAGATTTATAAACAAGTACTTACCACACAGAACCAAAAAGTTTGTAGTTAAATAAAAAGAAATAAATATTTTCAGTGAAAATTGTAATTGATTTATTATTTAAAGAAAAGTTAGTTCTATACCAATTGGCAAACAAATATAACTGTATTACATATTCAATTACATCATTAATAATAAAAGTTACTAAGAAAAAATTTACAAAATTGTTAGGCCTAAGTGGCTTACTCTCATCAACAATTCTCCGGGTGCGTGTGAAGGATAATTGAGGGGACCTACGATTTAACGCCGATTCCGAACGGCAAAGTTGAGAAGCACTTTTTCATGACAGATTGATACTCTTGGAAGTTTTGTCAGTTCTTCGCAAGAGGCAGTGCCCGTGAAAGATGAAATAAAAACTATGGCACGAATAGGACTCGAACCAACGACGTTCTGCTTAGTAGCCAACGCACCTAACCACTAAGCCACGGACACTACTTTCACTGAATTTGCTTCACAAATAACCCTCATCTCGAAGTTATGTTCGTTTATTTTATTGTTTCTAGGCAAATCCAGCATTTTTACATAGGTAAAAAAATCTTTCCACTGGTGTAGAAGACGGTAATGCTGTATTATATTTCACAAATAATTTTTTTACCAAAGGAAAATTGTTCAGGTCTTCTAAATTTGAACATTTTTTCACAAGAAACTTCTTTAGCTCAAATTCCTCAGATTCCTGTGGCATAAGGGAGGCTATAATGCTATTGTTGCTGATATCACCAAAATCAAAAAAATCGTCTGGTTCTAGGTTTGTTTCAGCTGCCTCATAGCTAGGTCTATTTCCAATTGTTTTCAATTAAGGACTTCACTTTTATTTGTTTTTCGGTTTCAGTAGGTTAATCCAAGTTATTTTAAATCGAGGGTGAGTTATTGCAGCTATTGCTGCAAATTCACCCTTATCAAGTATTGCGAAATAATCGTGAAAACGTGATAGTAATAATGATCTTATTTTTTTCTGCAAAAGGAGCAAAGAATTGCAACAGTCCCATTCCTTCTTTATAGCAAGCAGAGTTGGCAAAACATAACCATAGTGACAGTTTTCCTCCCCTTGTAATATTTCTATTGCCTTAGCTAGAGGTTTTGACCACTTTATTCTACTGGCCAGTAGAACAACATGCCTTGAAACTTGGTATTCCCCACAACGAATTTTGTCGTAGCTGTAGAGATACGGCGCAGATCGAAACACTCCAGCACTTTTTGTGCGAGTGCCCGGCCCTTCTAAATGCGAGAACAATGGCTTTGGGTGCTAGCTTAGGGAATTCGCAATTATTAAAATTAGGACCTTGATTCTCTATCAAAACAAAACCAATTGGATTTAAACACTCCAAATCTCTATTATGCACTGTACTTATTTTTTTATATGCGCTATTTGTGTCCCTGCAGTTGCCCGTAGCCTAGTTGGTAAGTGCGTTGGCTGCTAAGCAGAACGTCGTGGGTTCGAGTCCTACTCAGGCCCACAAAGTTTTTATTTCATCTTTCACGGGTACTGCCTCTTGCGAAGACCAGACAAATCTTCCAAGAGTATCAATCTGTCATGAATAAGTGCTTCTCAACTTTGCCGTTCGGAATCGGCGTTAAATTGTAGGTCCCCTCAATTCTTCACACGCACTCAGAGAATTGTTGATGAGAGATCAAAGATCCATTAATTTGGTAAACAATCGAAATATGGGTCGAATTATGATAATCGACTATAATAATTAGTATTTGCCTTTTATTTCTGCTAGGTTTACTTTCATAATTTAAAAACATTTATAATTTGACCAATTCAATATTCTTATAGAAAACTAGATATTTTAACAGTCTAGCAAATTCAATGCCAGTAGACTATAGGTTTATAAATATGTACATACATAATCCAGTGACGTCAAAGAACGCCCAACGAAATAAGACAAAAATTCGAAAATTTGGTCTTATTTAGTTTTCGAAAACGAAATAAAACCTAATTTGAAATTTGGCTTTATTTCATTTTCTAAAACGAAACTAGGCCATTTTGGTCTTATTTCGTTTTTAAATTTATATAAACTTCTGTTAAAATATTTGTCAGCACTTAAACTTTGTTAGCTTGTAGAAGAATTCGCGCCTTTGCAATGGCTTGGTAGCTTTTTTTCCCCTTGACATCTGATCGGCAGCTTGCAAAGTTTTGTTTCATAAATCTACATCCTTTTTCTTTTGTTACGTAGGAACAATAATTTCATATGTCATGTACATATGTCAATTGAAAAACTTTGTTTACTTATGTATGTGTTTAATTGGTACCATGTCATATGGCCATGTGTCATAAGGCCATATTTCGAAATATGGCTATATGACACATTGTGAAACAGTCCATATTTGAAAATATGGCCATTTTTCACTTTTCTACAGTGTCAAACTACCATATGATGGCAATAATTAACATTGTAAGAGTACTTGATAGAAAATTTGAATCGAGAGAAAAATAATTGTTACTCGCGCAAGGCGTAGCGAGCGGAAAAAAATGTTTTGTCCCAGAGAGAATCAATTTGGGGTGTGAAAATAAAAAAAATCGCGCGATTGACGATTATTTTTCTCTTAATTTAAATTTTATATCAAGTAAGTAATTTAAAATCTATCTTTGGAATTCATAATTTTTTCAATAGATAAACTCATGTAAAAATAACAACGCAATTCTCGACATAATTTGCAGAGGAATTGTATAAAACATCAAATGTGTTCAGAGTTCAAATACATGTTAATGAACTTATATTTACTTTATTAATGTTGATTACATGAACGTTTGTTTAGTATAAACGAATAAAGGAATCTTTTTTCACTTAAAAAAGAACATTTGAAGTTCTTTTTTTTAGGAAAAAAAATGATTTGAAAGTGTCATTTGGCCATATGTTCAAATATCTCCTTGGGTGTACAAAAAAAATTACAAAGAATTCAGCTTTTTTGTTTTCAAAGAATTATTCGGCTTGAATTCTTTTTTAAGATTACAAAAAAGCTGAAAAACTTGTTTTGAACATTTTGGTCTTATTTCCAATTTTTTTTTGGCGCAATTTCCAACTGACCTAAGAATTAAAGCCAAATTGGGGTAGTTTCATTTTTGAAATGGAAATAAAGCCGAATTTCAAATTCGGTTTTATTTCGTTGGGCGTTATTTCACGTCACCACATAGTCCCTCAGTCTCTTATTATAATTAATTTAATTTATATTTTTTGTTTACTTTAGGTTTGGTTTCAAAACATTTATAATTTGACCAATTCAATATTCTTATCGAAAACTAGATATTTTAAGAGTCTAGCAAATTTAATGCCAGTAGACTATAGGTTTATAAATATGTACATAAATAATCCCTCAGTCTCTTATTAGTAGTAGTAGTATTTTTTATTTTGCATAAATCAGTATAATAGGTGTTGTAACCGCACATTTTACAATACAGTGATTTGACAAGTATGTCTTACATCTGAAATATTATTTAATAGTTTAAACAAAAAATATTAGTGCAACGAAATACTTGAAGGAAAAGCAAAGAAAAACCTTCAATTTAAATTATAAAAAAAAAGAAAAAATGACTAGAATTTGATTCAGTTGTGTTTAACAAACATTTTTAAATAGAATTGAATTCTTGGATGATGGAGTATAATATAAATAATAAATAAATTAACAAATAAATATAATTAACACAAAAGTGAATATACAAATATATAAATAAATAAAAACAATTAATGATTAAATAAATAAAAAGAAAATAAATAAATAAATAAATAAATAAATAAATAAACAAATAAATAAATAAATAAAATAAATAAATAAATAAATAAGTAATAAATAAATAAATTAATATAAATAAAAAAGTGAGTAAATATAAATAAATAAATGAATAAGTACATAAGTGAACGAATAAATAAATAAATGGATAAATAATTACGAAAAAAAAGAATCAAAAGAAGAGGTCAATAAATAACAATTTATGTGTAGATATAGTGAAAAAAAAAATAAAAAACGTAAATTGATAGGTAACTAAACAAATATTTATCACAGATTGATTTGGTTTATAAGAGCTTCTAGCTTTTGAATTCGTTCAGAGATCAATTCAACATTCGTTTCTTGATGAAGGTCACAAGTGGAATAACGGAATGGTAGATTAAGCATCATTTTTAATAATTTATTTTGTGAAACTTGGAGTTTTTTAATGTGACATAGTGCAGCCCTTCCCCAAACATGACTTCCATATAACAAAATTGCCTTAAATATCACTTTCATTATGATCACTTTATTTTCAATTGTTAGAGCAGATCTTCGATTTATAAAAGGGTAAAGCAATTTGATAGCTATTTTTACTTTCTTTATAGTACAATTAATATGGTGGTTGAATATTAGTTTGGTGTCAAGATGTATACCTAGATATTTTACAGAATTTTCCCAAGCTATGTCTATTCCATTTATCTGAATAAATTGGTTGCTGGGGAGATAACAAGACTTTCTTTTCCTTGATAAAAAGATAGCTTGAAATTTATCAGCATTTAACTTGATTTTCCATTTGTTGTAAAAATTGCTTAATATTTCAACAGCTTGAACTAAATTACTCTCAATGTTGAGAGCAAGTTCATCTGAAGAATATATTGCTGTGTCGTCTGCAAAAATGGCAATTTCACAGAGCGGAATGGTTGGGATATCTGAAGTATATAAATTATACAAAAGAGGGCCCAAAACAGAGCCTTGGGGGACACCAAAATTGAACGTAAATAAAGACGAAATACCACTGTTGACATGAACACTACAACATCGATCGGAAAGAAAACTTTGAACAATTTTACAAAGATATAACGGAACTTTAAATTTAATCATTTTATAAATTATTCCTTTATGCCATACTGAGTCAAAAGCCTTCTCAATATCTAAAAGTATCATACCCGTCGATTTACCTTGGATTCGTTTACTTTTGACATGTTGACAGATTCTTTTCACCTGATGAGACGTAGAGTGAAATCTCCGAAAACCAAATTGTTGATCGGGGAATATTTTTTCATCGGAAATATATTTTACCATCTTTTCTTTAAGAATCTTCTCATAAATTTTGCTTAAACTACTTAGAAGGCTAATTGGTCTATATCCGGTGGAGGTTTTCCCGCTTTACAAATTGGAATGATTTTCGCAATTTTCCATTTAATTGGAAAATATTGCATTTTTAAACATGCATTTATTATGAACGTAAGAAACTGAATGCCTTCTTTCGAGAGATGTTTAATATAGGTGTTTTTGATATTGTCTAGCCCATCTGTTTTTTTAAGTTTTAAATCTTTGATAATTATGTTGATATCTTTAGTTGAAACAAATGCATTTGAAGGTGTTAATAAATTAAAATTATTGAAATTGTCGATTTTTGAATCAACTAATGCGTTTGTTTCACTATCACCTAAATGTTCTGAGACCCTATGATTTTTTAAAAAGCGCTCAGCGAACACATTAGCTTTATCCTCGTTAGAACATACAATCTCATTATTTTCCCTGAGGAATGGAATTTTCCTATTTTTATTTTTTGTAATTTTAACAATATTCCAGAAGGGCTTTCCATTCTTATCAAGCGTACTCAATTTGTTGTTCCATTCCTTGTTTCGAAGATGTAAAATTTCTCTCGAAATTAATTGATTGAAATGAGAAACCATATTTTTCGAAAAAGGCTGGCGGTATCTTTGCCAATTCCTTCTATGAATATTTCTCAGTTTTATCATTTCCAAAACATGAGAAGGAAGTGTTTTGTTTAGAAAACCATCTTCTTTAAGTTTTTTGGGAACGCATTTTTCCACGGACGATAAAATACCTTGAGTAAAGCTTTGTACAGCGCAATCTACATCATCAAAAGAAGATATGTTGTTCAAATCCATAGACACATTTTGAAATTCTGCATTCATGGTTGTTTGAAATAATTTCCAATTTGCTTTGTGAAATTGTTGGATATATTGCACTTTTTTTCACCCGACCAAGGGAGACGACAAAGAACAGGGTTGTGATCGGAACTCATCGCATCTATAGAAATTGGGTTAACTAATTGACGAGACATGTTAGTAAAAAACAAATCAAGGACGGATGGAGATCCATGGGAACCAGCGGGAAAAAACGTGGGACTAGGAGGGAAAAGGATATTAATAGGAAAGAAATGTGGAAATTGGGTTAGTAAATTCCCCCAACAATTTGCCCTTATACATCCCCAATCTTTGTGTCGACAATTAAGGTCGCCACCTAGCAAGAATTCACCATTAGTAGAGAAAAGCTGCTTTAAGTCACGCTTAAAGAAATCTTTTTTTAGATCCGATGAAGTTCCACCAGGAAAGTAGATACAATAAATCTTAACCTCATTTCCGTTCAAAAACTTAACCGATATCCCTACATTCTCTATCAAGCGTGTTCTTATCACAGGTAAGAGTGAATGTTGAATTGATCTCTTCACGAAAATTGCTACTCCACCACCCCTTTGCTCAGACCTATCTACTCGATAACACTGAAAATCAGAAGAAGGAAGTGTATCTACATTTGTTAGCCATGTTTCAGTTACTAATGCAACGTCTACCTTTTGGCTATATAAAAAATTCAAAAATTCAAAATATTTGTTCCTTATTGACTTAGAATTCCAAGTTATAATATTTAAATTATTCAAAATGTTACTTGCCATTGGGATATAGAAATTTACAAGCTAAATGTGCGATTACATTGAATTGTTCAATTTTGTTCTTACAAACGGATAAACTAGTGATCATTTCCATACAAAGGCTGTTGAGTTCTTCCATCGAAAATAAGGTTGTGTTGTTGTTATTAGATGTACTTGCACTTGTACTTGCACATGGGTTGGTGTAATTGGTGAAATTGGACTGCAGGTAGGCGCAGAGCTTTTTTCCAATGCTCTTGTTGAGTGCTGAGATCTGATTACTCCAGGTTGTTGGCTCTCAGTAATTGCTCTCTTTCTTGGAGTGGGAAGCAATGGAAAATTGCTCATTGAATCAAGTAAAACCGGTTCTTGTGAAGGAACTTGCGTGGGTGTAGGTGCGGAGAAAGAAATTCTTTGTTGATTGTTCAAACGGAGAGATTTTTTCTCTTTAATTTGCAAGTATGTGGCTCTGCTTGCACAAGTTATATCGGTGGCTTTATGATTGCCATTACAGTTTGCACATTTGTGTGCCCAGATGTTGTCACAGTCGGATGTTTTATGTGAACCAGCACAGATCGCGCAGTAGGTTTTAATGTGGCAATTGCGCTCCCCATGACCAAACATTTGGCAATTGTGACATTGGGTCAATTTGCCTTTGAGTTTTCTTTGATAACTCCAAGTGACTTGGGTGTAAAATAAAGATTTAATGTTCTTTTTTAAGTCATTTAATTTCACGGAACCGTTTTCAAAAGAAATTATATACAAATTGTCGCCATAGTGTTCATAGTTCTTAACAATTTTTTAACTTCGACGCACTTAAGATCACGACGAATAAGTTCAGATTTTAGATCATGTGATTCTATATTATCCAAACCATAAAGAACAACTTTAAATGCTTTAACACTTCTCAAATCATGTGAGAAGAATTGACAGTTTTGATCATTTAAATGTTTAAGAACAGCATTAAAGGATTCAAGTGATGCACAGATAATTTTAATTCCGATGGATAGTTTTTTAATGGAATAATCGATAATATTAAGTTGTTTCATGAATCCATGAACAAATTCAGGGTTTTTTTGCAACAATTTAATAGGGGGCACAAACACTTTTTTTTCAACAATTGCAGAAGATTCGTCCATTTCTTCATTATTGTCAGTGTCCGGGTGACATTGAAGAGGAAAAAAGAATTGTTAGAAAGACGACTTGTACCTGCCATTGCAGTACGAAGTTTTTTATCCAAGGACAAATTCTTGCCCTCAGATTCCGGCGATCGATCGCGTTTAGTTATGATTAGGCTTATTGAGAACTTTTTAAAGAAAACACGTTATGCGTCAACGAAAGCTTCAACTAGACTGACAGTCTCTTATTATAAATTAAATTATAAATTAAATTATAAATTAAATTAATTAATTTATATTTTTTGTTTACTTTAGGTTTGGTTTCAAAACAGGCGAGCCAAATGGCGAAAGCAAGCCCGACTTCAATTATTACAAGATGCATGGAGAATGCGTTGCCTTAGCCTTGGCTCACCACCAGTTATCGTTGGAGGTATGTATATTATTTTTCAATTGCATTTTAAAGTTCAACACAAAAATCTCTTTTAAAAAATTCATCTTTAGGTGGTCGCGGCGCCAATAGCGGTTCAACCGAATCAACAAGTGCCAACCAACAACAAATACCAGAAAATCTATCCAACTCGGAAAAATCAAATCTTCCCCCAAAACCACTGCCAAATAATTCCACAGGGCCGCACGACAATACTAACGCTTTAGATGTGCAACAGCAGCAACATCATCAATTTACCATGATGCACCCAGCCTTTCAAAATGAAAGCAGAGCAAACGACCGAAGTTTAGAAACTCAAGATGGTGGTGGGGGTGGTGGAGGTGCCGGGATGAATATTGTTAGTGACGGTAATGGTGTCATAGGGGATTTTAACAGCTGCGAGAAAACCTACACGGAATTGAAAATGTATAAAGACAGAAACGGTCATGTATCTCTGGATGCATTGCGAAATAACAACATGAATGGAATGAGCTGCGAGACACGCGCTGGCAGTCTGAGTAATTGCTCTGATACCGATGGTTCTGATTCGGAAGAAATCGACCTTACATCGGGTGCTTGCATCGATTTTTCAAATAGCAATAAGACTACCAATGTCTTGCATTAGATGTGTGATTTGGAGAAATGTGATTGCCTCTAATTGGGGCTTCTTCATACTCCATTGTATTCATTAAAACAACGTTATTCCGTAAGCACTTGTGAATATGCAAAATAAAAAAAAAATGCTTTCATCATTTACTTAATTTTAGATATAAATACTTAGACCTATGAACTACAAAACGAAAAAATATATTTTATTTTTTTAATTTAAAAGTTAATAAATTAATAATAAATATTAATATTAATATGAAAATATAATTTTCAATACAAAACATTTTCCATTTTTTGCAAAAAATTGTGTGGTGTGTTGTGTTAAACCCAGATAATATTGGAACCAACATCAAAAATTACTCAAAATAACGCACAGGACGCTTTTCTGACAAAAAAAACATTGGTTATTTGCATATTGCAATTAAACTTAACTATTGAAATTTAAATCAAATAATCTATATATAAAGGGTCCGCCATCTTACGTTTTTTTCAACTAGTGCTTATTTCGTGAATGGTAACACTTGCCTCATTTCTGTTTTGACAGACAATTAGTTTTATCCTTCCACTGAACGAATATGGTTGTGTATACGCTTGAACAACGCTGGGAAATATTGCGACATTTCTTTGAAAATCATGGTAATGTTGCAGAATTCAATGGCAATCGTTATCGGGCCATATTGAACGAATTTTTGTTCACAAAAATTGAAATGGAGGATATTGGCAACATTTTGGTTTAAACAGGACACTACGTGCCACACAGCCGAAGCTAAACTCGATGTTATCCCATTATCAACCGCAGAGCTGATGTCGTTTGGCCACCTTGGAGCTGCGATTTGACACCGTTGGACTATTATATGTGGGGTGCCGTAAAAGATAAGTGATACGCCGACAAGCCAGAGACAATTGACGCTTCAAAGGACAATATCCGTGAAGCCATTGGTGAAATACAGCTGCACACAATCGATAATGTGCTTACAAATTGGACCGATCGTGTAGGCTACTTCATGGCCAGCCGAGGCAGCCAATTGAATGAAATTATTTTCCATTATTAACCGGAAGGATTGTACTTTCAAATAAAAAAAGAAATTTGAGAAAATATTCAGTAGTTTTTTTTGATAGCACTTAAAAAAAAAAGTTATTTGGCGGACCCTTTATAAAAGACTAATTCGTTAAAATCCTGGTTATCTTATCAGTTGACAACCGGTTGCCCGATTTTCTTAATTTTTACCTTAAACTAAAGAGGAAAAAGGGTAGAAGGTATAACCTTTATGTGCGTGAAGAAAACAACACCTTTAACCGTGTGACAAGGTACCCGGGTACCTTCATCAGAGGCGGCGTAAGGCGTGGGCGACGACGTGGGCCCTCGCCCACGGCCTCGCGGTACAAGGGGCCTCGCGCTTCAAAAATTTGTATGCTTTGCGTCTGTGAGAATAAAATAAAAAAAGAAATTAATTAATTTTGTTGTGAAATATTTTTTTAGTCTGCCAACATTTGTTACGTTGCGTAACCATCGCGAGTAAATCCTTGCCGCGTCGACTAGTGCGGGGAATCCCTTGTTTGTTTTATTTTTATACTTTCTTTACTAGGAAGCCAACCAATCAGATTAAAGTAGGTACCGCACGCACGCAAGACGCAACGCAGTCGCTAGCAAAGATTAACTAAATAAGAAGATGTGAAACTGTCTTACGTTTAGTGGCGTATTAACCTAAAGGCAAACTAGGCATGTGCCTAGGGGCGCGAGGGAGCAAAGGGACGCGTGCGTGCAGTGATTTTTACAAGTGGCAAATGATGTGAGTTCATACGTTGTTGTTAAAATATACGAGCTCGAACCGCACTTGCCACTTTTGTTAAAATAAAAATCGAACTTGAACAATTCCACTTAAATAGTTAATTTTTTACTAACCTCAGTCTGCCAAATTGGTTCGCCAATTCGATTTGGCGACTCGGTTTATCAACTCGGCGATCGATTGAGCCTCCCACTTATTCAAAGTGTTTTTGAATCTTATGTACCTAATGGTTGAATGTCATCAGCGGATGCCAAAGATTTTGACGGATTAAATATTCAATTTTTCCGCTTTTTAATTTTCTAGATTGATTATCATCCGAGCAATCCGAGTTGCAACTCGAGTTAACTTGTGTAACAAAACTAACGGTTCAAACTGAAATCGTATGATTTTTCGGACAATGTGTACCGATCTCATGTAAACATATTCTCTGTTTCCTTATCCCCCATTTCTACGCGTTTTCCTAAGCGCGGTACAGCGGTTTCGGTCAAACTATAACACAAGTTATTTTTAACTCTAGGGGCGCTGATGAGATGCTTGCCTACGGTGCCCTCAACGTCTAATCCGCCACTGCTTACGTTTTACTCCCTAGATCCCGCAATTTTCATTTTTTTTCTTTTCGTGTGCATGAATAATCATGTAAATTATAAAAACAAAGAGATGAGGTGAGAATTTTCCATTCTAACAATTCTCTTTTGTTTACTATCATATTTTCAAAACGAAAACATTAGAAGTTAAGATTTTGGATGTGTTCCGAAACTCTAGGCCAGTGATCACTTTATAACAAGATTGGAAACCTACCTACGTTTTACCCTCCAAATACCGTAAAAGTTATTTTTTTCATGCACACATACTCTTGCAGCTAACTTGCTTTTTATTATGTAGGCAACTGTATCTTTATTACAAAAACACGCATACTCTTACAGCTAACCTGCTCCTTTACTTTGTATTACACGCATACTGTTTCAGCTAGCTCCCTCAGCTTGTAGGCAAATGTCACTTTGACAGCAAGCTTTCCAATCTTGGTATAAGTGATCACTGCTCTAGGCCGATGACATACTTAGGTCTTATAGTAAGGTATGTTGGAAGGCAGGAACGTACTCAAATATTTAAAAATATTGGCGCAAAATTATAGTCCGCTAATGAACAATTTTAGTTTCAATCATGACTCAATCGTCATTTTAAGCTAGTATCACACTAGAATTGTTGATTAGCGCCATTGGCGCAAAATTATAGTCCGCTAATGATCAACTTTAGTGTGATACTAGCTTAAAATGACGTTTCAGTCATTTTAAGCTAGTATCACACTAAAGTTGTTCATTAGCGGACTATAATTTTGCGCCATTGAATTTAGAAGTTATCAGGTAAGTTTCATTGTCAATTTGATTCTTGTTCTCGAAAAATGGAAAAGACATAAAAAAAAAGCAAACAGGGTTGCTGTTTTCGTTTTAACCTGGACAAAACGTGAAAATATTCGTCATCTTTATTTGCATTACATAAACAACTTCTTGTCTCTAAATTCAAAAAGTGGGAAAAATTAACTTAAATAATATGTACCTAGATTTGTTTAGTTTCAAATCTATATATATAAAAGAACAGCTTAATTTTTGTGTTCGTTCGCTAACCGGACACACTGGTTGACCGATTTTCCTAATTTGTTCTCTAAATGCAAGAGGTATTAGGGTAGAAGGTTTAGGTTAGGTTAGGTTATATGGGCTGACAGTTGATTTTGTTACCGTCACACTTAGATCAATGTAGATCCATTGTGATACCCTGAAGTGTTGTAACTTCTGAAAAAATGATTGAACCTATGAATTCTATGGTTGATCGAGCCATTTGGTGGACTTGATAAAGTTCAATAGGCGATTGCCTGGGAGTTCAGATAGTTCTTCTAGTTCATTGAAGAAATAGTTGCCTAAGAATTTTGATCTGGTACGGCAGAGTGCTGGACAGTGGCATAGAAAATGAGCCGTGTTTTCGTGCTCATCCTCATCGCCGCAGCCTCTGCATATGTCGTCCGTACTAAGCCCCATCTTCTTTTTGTGGTAGCCAAGTAGGTTATGTCCCGTTATCACACTTATGAGGGATCTTAGGGACGATTTATTGAGAAGTAGAATCTTTTTGGATTTTTCCTTGTCATAATGAGGCCAGAGTTTCCTGGTGTTACCGGTAGGTTCCATCTATCATTTGCTTTTTGGATGATGTTATTACTAATGTTTCCCTTTAGTTCGCATTGAGGGATTCTGATGTTGTGGTCTATGAGAGAGGGATCAAGTACCGAGCCTTCTCTTGCAAGCTCATCCGCTTTTTCATTTCCTGGCACACCACTGTGACCGGGAACCCAGCAGAGTCTTACGTTGTGCTGCATACCAAGAACCCTTAGCTCTTCGCGACAGCAAGAAACAAGCTTTGACTTGATTTGCGTGGCAGAGATCGCTTTTATAGCTGCTTGGCTATCAATGAAAAAGGTGATATCAGCGTGTGGTATCGCCATCATGGATATTTGATTAGCAGCATTTTTCACTGCCAAGATCTCAGCTTGGAAGACGCTGCAATGGTCAGGAAGTCTGAATGAACTGGCAAGGCTGAGATTTTCTGAGTAGAAACCTGCCCCTACCCAACGGTGAATTTTCGAACCATCGGTGAAGATGGTAAGATTCGATTCGTTAGTGTAGGGTACACTGTTTTCCCAGTCCTCTCTGTTGGGGAAGCTGGTAGTGAAGTTTTTATTGAAGTCTAGATAAGGGGTCATGTAATCAGTACGAACGTTATTGCCAACGTATTTTGTAAGGATCGTGGTATGGCCGTGTTGACTAGATCTCCAAATATCGGTCTGACTAAGTCGGAGAGCGCTGTTTGCTGCTGATTCTTGTGCAAATAAGTCTATGGGGGTGAGATTTAGGATCGCTTCGAGACCCGCAGTTGGGGTAGTCCTCATCACCCCCGTAGTGCTAATGCATGCCATTCTTTGTACTTTGGTAAGGGTTTTTAAGTTCGTGGATTTCTCCAGAGCTTGCCACCAAACCAAACTGCCATAGGTTAGAATGGGTCTAACAATGGCTGTGTACATCCACATGATTATCTTTGGATTTGGCCCCCAGTTTCTTCCCAGAATCCTGTTACACGAGTAGAGTGCAATCATGGCTTTCTTGTATCTTTCCTGTATGTTTAGACCCCAGTTGAGTTTCTTGTCCAAGATAACTCCGAGGTATCTTGCTTTTTCTGAAACTATAAGTGGGGTGTTATCAATTTTTGGTATCTCAAAAGAAGGTATTTTCCTTCTGTTGGTGAAAAGTACCAGTTCTGTTTTCCGGGGGTTAACCTTCAGACCGCATTTCTTGGTCCAGTTGTTGACCATAGTTAATGCGCCTTCTAGTTGTTCGCTTACCGTGGTCAGGTATTTACCCGTCGCTAGAAGCGCTAAGTCGTCGGCATAAGCTATAATTCTGACACCGCTGTTTTTGAGTTTGATGAGAATTTCATTCATCACCAAAGTCCAGAGGAGGGGTGAGAGGATTCCGCCTTGTGGAGTCCCTCTAGATGTGTACATCTTTATATCAGAGCTACCTAGTACGCAATGGATTTGTCTGCTTTTCAACATACACGTAATCCATTTTATAAGTGTAGGTTCTATTTTAAGATCAGTGAGAGCTTTTTCTATGGCACTGTTGTGGACATTGTTGAATGCTCCTTCGATATCAAGAAAAGAGGCAAGGGTGTATTCTTTCACCGCGAGCGACTTCTCTATTGTTCTAACTGCACAGTGTAGGGCTGTTTCTACACTTCTGCCTTTTGTATAGGCGTGCTGAAATGGTGATAAAGATTCTGGCTTTAAGTTGCTACGGATGTGCATATCAATCAATCTCTCAAGTGTTTTTAGTGCGAAAGAGGTTAGACTGATAGGTCTGAAGTCTTTTGGTTCTGTGTGACTGGGCTTGCCAGCTTTTGGTATGAAGACGACTTTAACTTCACGCCAAGCCTTTGGAACATATCCTAACTTAAGACTGTTAAGGAATATGTTTATCAAATGTGGAGTGATGATATCACTGCTTTTTTGCAGCATCAAGGGGAAGATGCCGTCTAGGCCTGGGGATTTGTAAGGAGAGAATGAGTTAATAGCCCAGATTAACTTTTCTTTTGTTATCAATTCCCTAGGAATTTCAGGTACCGAGTATATGATGTTTATTGACTCGTTTACTAGGTCTGCACTACATCCTGGGAAGTGTGTTTGAACCAGGAGTTTTAGGCTTTCTTGACAAGACTCTGTCCATTGATCATTAGGTCCTTTTAGGGAGCCTATGGGTGTGTTTACTTTGGAGAGTATTTTCCTTAGTCTTGCTGAGTGGTTAGTACACTCAATGCTACTACAGAAGTTTCTCCATGAGCTTCGTTTCGCCCTTTGAGTTTCAATTTTGAATTTTCTTTGACTGGTTTTATAACATTCCCAGTCGCTATCTAGTCTAGTGCGTTTAGCCCTATTGAAAAGTTTCCTTGTTACTTTCCTAATATTACTGAGCTCAGTAGTCCACCAGGGTGGCTTATTGTTTTTCCTCGCCGTTGTAATGAGTGGACAGCTTTTGTCAAAGGCGTTCCGCATAATTCCCGTGAATTCCACAGTTAATTCATCTAAGCTATCTGAATTAAGATTAATATCGGTGCTAAGCTGACCTATGTTCTTAATAATTTCGCTGTTAAAGACGTGCCAATCAGTACATCTATTGTTTCTAAAGGGTTTGATTTCCCGTTTAGTATCAGGGATACAGAATTCGATTAGACGATGATCTGCGAAAGATGCGTCGTCTAGTACCTTCCATTGCTCTACCTGACAAGTATCTGAGTTGCTTGTTATGGTGATATCGAGCACCTCCTTACGAGTTTTTGTAACAAAGGTGGGAGTGTTACCTCTGTTAGCTACTATAAGGTTGTTATCAATAATATATTCAAAAAGGAACTCGCCCCTTGTGTTAGTATCGGTGCTTCCCCACTGCACATGGTGTGAGTTGGAGTCGCACCCTACGACTACGTTAAACTTGTTCTTACTTGCATAGGATATCAATAGATTAGTGATATCAGCTGGTGGTCCTTCCGTACCGTCGTACGGCATGTAAGTGGATGAGAGAATGAGCGTTGGGAGCACTTCTCGCTCCAGTTTTACCGCTGTTTGGTCAATATTGCTGTAAGTAGTCAAAAGAAAAAGATTAGACTGTTTCCTTGCTACGATGCATGTTCTGGGATTACTGTTTCGGCTGTCAAGGTTGGGCTTGTACAGCAGAAGTTCTCTCGAGTGTAGTCCCTTAATTTTGCCGCCTGATACCCAGGGTTCCTGTATAAGGGCTACATCGTACTGTCTACTCTCCATGAGGTAGACTAGGTTAGCGCTGGCGGCTTTACTGTGTTGGAGATTGATTTGTAAAATTCTCAATTCCATTATATAATACAGTGTTTGTTCAACGCTTTACTAACCTGTTTCTTTTTGTTGGCAATCAACCTCAGCTTGCATCGGGTTATCCCGACACGCACTTTGAAGTCAGCCTTCCTGAGAAGTGGGATGGCTTTTTGAGTCAGCCTAACTTCCACCTCGGTGCCTTCCTTGGTTTTTTCCGTTTTTATAATCTCCCAGTCTTGGCTTAGGAGATCACTATTCAGAGATAGGATGTATCTCTCTAGCCGGTCGCTGGGGATGGCGGGGCCTTTGACCACTAGTTTGCCTACTGGTCTGCACAGCTCCTTAATCGCTTTCACCTCGATGAGACGAAGATCAGCGCCTTGCCATGGGGCTGACGTATTTTTGATAAACTCTCGGAGCCACTCAAGAGTCACGTCATTCTCACAGTTCAGCACCTTGAAACCATGAGTTGTCGTGAGGTTACCGAAGAGTGGCACTTGCCTACTCTTAACGATAGCCTCGTTGACTTCCTCAAGGATCCTTAGTTCAAGGAGCTGCCATTCATCTTCGGTTAGCCTACGTGTGGGTTTACCATAGTCAGCTATAGCGACTTGGTGACCCTTAACGATGGCTCGAGAAATCTTCACTTTCTTCGTTGCTGCATGTGGCGAAGAGGTGGTTGGTGAGTTACTGGCATTCCTCGCCCTTTTCGAGGAGCATGATGCTTCTTCCGGGGGGGGGGGGGGGGATTGTGACCGCCTTGCCAGCAACCGTAATTTCCGACGCTGTTCTTAATCGGGACTTGGATTTCTCAAACGCTGCCCTCTCCTTGGCCGTAAGAGACTCGGGAGTTCTTTTGGCAAACCGTCGAACGATTCTCTCAGCATTGCGTTGCTGACGTCTACGAATCTCGTAATCGTCGAGAGTGCCGGTTTTGCGTTGTTTTATCCCTTTTCGTAGTACCGTAGCTAAGCTGCCGATAGTGGTGTCAATCGTTTGGTTTTCGGGCTCAGAAACGGAGGTTGTGTTAAGGTTGCCTTGTGAGCAATGGCCTACTAGGTTACCCTCGCACTCTCTTGTATCTTTGCCCTCATCTGGGGTGCCCATCACATTCGCTTGGCTAATCGGACCGCTAGGTTCCGGAATTAGTTCGGCTGGTGTGGTTGACCCCCCGATGTGTGTCCGCCCGATTTGTTCCGTGTTGTTGTCATTCTCTTCTTGTTGTTTGTTAATTGGTTCTATGTTCGCTAAGTGTTTAGAGGACTTAGCACCAGACGTTGATGGGGTGCACCCTTTCCCGCGCTTGGAATTAGCGTTAGGAGCAGGTGGTCCCATCTGTGTCTTCGAGCTCGAGTTTTCTGGAGGGGGATTGCTTGATTTCAGGTTGTCCTTAACCAAGATCTCCCTATCCAAAAAAGCACGAGCGTTGTGCAGCCTCATACGTTCCACTTCCGACATCTGGTCCCAATTTAATTGACCCAATCTTTTTATTGCTCGCTTGCAGTTGGAGATTCTACTCCGCCTGGAAACGTTCGATAAGTTGGAGACGTTCGAGCTAGCGACTGAGGAGACCTCGCTGGCGTCATCGACGTCAGTCGCACTAACTCCGTCCTGCATACCGAGATTCGCGAAAGGATCGAGGAGGAGATTTTCTTCCTCCTCGGTCAATGGCATGTGCTTTGATGAAGAGCTCATATTTTCTTCTATTCTCTGCTTATATTTTGAAACTGTTGAGAAAAAAGAAATGAAAAAGAAAAAGAAAAAGAAAAACGAAAAAGAAAAAAGAAAAAGTTTCGAAAAAATAAGTAGGGTTGTCATTAAAAATAAATAAATATGAAAAAATGATGTCACTGGCGACTTCTCCTCTCGATATTGAGATCGCGAGGCAAAGCCAAAGCCGGCAGTCGTGACTACTACCGACCGTTTAGCGTATATCCCCGCTATGGTTTCGTTCATTATTTTTAGTTCTTCCATATTCATAGGGGTGGGCCTCTCTTAGTTTGCCCAAACCCTAGCTGGTAGTTGAGAAACTGCTCGAAAGCTAGAGACTGCGACTGGCCTGCTTGAGGTTTGAGTGTAAGCCTCCTCACCAACGTCAAGGTGGAGACCCGTCGAGGAGGAGGGTAGAAGGTTTAGAAAAAAAAATCCAAATTTTATCTTCTATGTGATACCGACATTCTCGATTATGTAATTCTGCAGCGGCCATCAATTGCATAATATAACCAATATTTGTGTAGAATAGAAAGAATAGCAGGTCTTCTTGCAATTAAGGACAGATTTTCCCGGGATATATGGAAGAACTTGCTGATCCCGGTTGTGGCTCAGATGAAGGGGGAAAATTCACTATCTCTTCTTTGTCCATATACATATGTATGTGTGTGTACATATGTACCTATACATACATATAGCAAATATAAAATTTTCTAAAAAATTTTCGATTTGACAATTTTCGAAAATTGAAATCGATCGGATTTGTTTTTTTTTTTTTGTAGTGAAAAAAATATTTTTTTTTTAACATTAGCAACGTTTGTCATTTGATTGCATTTGAAAAATATACATTTTATTTTTTCTAAACCTTCTACCCTAGAAAAAATAAAATGTATATTTTTCAAATGCAATCAAATGACAAACGTTGCTAATGTTAAAAAAAAAAAAAAAAAAAAAAAAAAAAAAAAAAAAAAAAAAAAAAAAAAAAAAAAAAAAAAAAAAAAAAAAAATATATATATATATATATATATATATATATATATTTTTTTAACATTAGCAACGTTTGTCATTTGATTGCATTTGAAAAATATACATTTTATTTTTTCTAGGGTAGAAGGTTTAGAAAAAATAAAATGTATATTTTTCAAATGCAATCAAATGACAAACGTTGCTAATGTTAAAAAAAAATATTTTTTTCACTACAAAAAAAAAAAAACAAATCCGATCGATTTCAATTTTCGAAAATTGTCAAATCGAAAATTTTTTAGAAAATTTTATATTTGCTATATGTATGTATGTATGTATAGGTACATATGTACACACACATACATATGTATATGGACAAAGAAGAGATAGTGAATTTTCCCCCTTCATCTGAGCCACAACCGGGATCAGCAAGTTCTTCCATATATCCCGGGGAAATCTGTCCTTAATTGCAAGAAGACCTGCTATTCTTTCTATTCTACACAAATATTGGTTATATTATGCAATTGATGGCCGCTGCAGAATTACATAATCGAGAATGTCGGTATCACATAGAAGATAAAATTTGGATGACTCGAATTCCAGGTCTTAATCAATATGAAAAGAACGGTACAAAAGAACGAGGAACCTTTTGTTACTTCGATGCACAGACTTGGAGACGAATGTCCAAGGTTTTCCAAATCGATGCTAAGAAATTAGATAAATGTCCTAATATAAGTGCGTTTATGAACTTAAATGGACAATCTGTATAATAAACAAAATCGAAATCAAATCAAATCGAAATCCAGTTTCGCACCCTCAGGCTGTGAGCGTCGTGGTGTACATGTACATTCATACATATGTATACTATCCCAGCGCAAATTTGGTTTGCAACGTTGTGTTCTACCATGAATTGTTTCTCAAAAGACTTCCCGACCCGTTCCTCTTCGGTCATACAACTTTGTGCCCACTAGAGTCTACCACGCTAATTTTTTTTTAGATTTCATATACATACATAGTTCAAGGTTATATCGTCTCCAGAATCGTCCTTCCTCACAAACAGGGAGAACTAAGAATTCAGAGTGCCATTGGCTAAGCACCCAGGTCTCAGATCCATAGGTGAGTACTGGTAAGACTATCGTCTTAAAGCAGCAGTTTAGAAGTAATGCAATGGTAACCTTTTAGGATATAAATAGCCTTGAAACACTTAAGTAGGTTCTGTGGGCTTTGAGCAGCCGGCCGCCTGCGTATTTTTCTTCCATATTCTTATCGGCTGCTACTGCATATCCAAGCTAATTGAACGATAGCACCACTTCGAATTCGTGCACCTCCGCCTTAATAGTTGTTCTTCTACTATTGCTAACGTTTTCAGCAGACGGGGTCACCATGTACTTAGTTAAGTGGGTTCCTTCCAATGTCGTCTGCGTATGCCAATAATTGGGTGGATTTGGTGATGATAATCCCGCTGATAGATGTGCCAGAACCACGGATTGCTTTCTCCAACGATAGGTTGTCAATATTTTTTTGTTCAGAACATTTGTTTTTTTTTTTATTCGAAGGATTTGAGAAAGGACGGTTGGAAGAAGTTTAAGTTATTGATTCAATACTTATTGCGAAACACCAATAAAAATTAAAAAAATATGTGCACGACTGGGTCGTACGAACTTGCTCCTATACTACAAATTATCTTATAAAAATGTATGTACATATGTATGTATATATCCAATGGAATCCGAAATGGCCCCTCAGATATTTGTGAAATTTTCATGGTTAATACTGTTGTATTCAGTGGTGGTTTCTGTGAAAAAAAAATGTAAGAACTTCATGGAAGAGTGGGAAAACTGAAAAAACTGGAAAATCCAAACAAAGGGCAGATATTTGATTTTTTGCTTGGAATTTTTTGTTTCAAAATGTGGTTTCGATTGGAAAATAGAAAGTTCTTGATGAAAAACTCGGAAGACTCACTGGTTTTCAATGGGGAAATCGCATGTAATTGTAGGTGCAAACGGAGAAATGGAAAATTTTGGATTGGAACTCGGAAAACTCTGTGAGAGCACGAATTTAGCATAGAATTTAAGGTTGCAAAGCTATGAAAAATTCAGATACGTAAATAGTTCTCTAATCAAGAAAAGCTGTGCTTCTCCCATGGCCATGGACAGCTATATGCGATGCGTTTTTACGGGTGTTCAATGCCCAGAATCTTTTCATTGTTTCGCCTTCCATCCTGTACAACACCATATTAAAATAATAAGTTAACTTTAACTTAATGCGGGCAAAGCCGCAGGTACCAGCTAGTCTAATATAAATGAACCGAAAATTTTTTTGGTGTTTTTATAGTTCATAAATCCTTAGAACGTGTCATAAGTGGCCGCGAGATCGTTTCCAAAACCGAATACAATTCAGTTTTTCATTGTTTTTGCAGAGAGCATCCCTGTGTTAATAATACTAAGCTTCAAACATAAGAGTTTCAAAAAAAAAAAGTTTAAAATCTTTCATCTTCATGCCTCAGTGCTGGAAATTAAAAATACTAAAACATTTAATTATTGTTTATTGTATTATATAAATTTAAATTTCTTAGTTTTCGAGAAAATACAGAAATTTATTGTTTCAATTTAACGTGTTTTCTTACTTTAATCACTCTTAAATTTAAATTGATACGGATGTGCACAATTTCTGTTACCGTCACGATTTAGAAAAGCCAAATAATGAGTTTTCATGAGCAAATTCTACGCCTTTGCATTTTATTTCTTACCCAAAGTTACCCTATTTGTGAACAATTCCGGTAAGTACAGCCTCTGCTGAAAGGAGTTTTCAAAATTAAAATTAATATAAAATTATTTTAGAAACACAATGAGCCAGGAAAGACTTTCAGCTTTGGCTGTTTTATCAATTGAATCAGACATGGCATCTAGGCTCAATTACGAAACAATAATAAAAGAATTAAGTAAAGTGAAAAGCAGGAAATTTCTGTTCCTTTAATAAAGAAATATAAATATTTTAAATATACACTTTAAGAAATGTATACAAGGTGGAGATGACAATTTGTATTTTTATGAATAAAAACTTTGCAGTGTTAATGGTTTTTTTATGTTTTAGTTCTTAAAATCCGTCTTCAGGTCGCCACAGAATAGGGCCTCGCAAAATCTGCCTTGCCCACATAAAATTTTGGTCTTGCGCCGCCACTGACCTTCATATAAATTCGAATACGAATTGATATTACACCTAATTCATGTTTTACTTCACGTTTGTATACCAGAGCCGTGTTTTTGCGCTGACGATAGTTGACTATAGTTTTTATGTCAAAAAAACATGGTTGTTATGTCATAGTTGAAATAGTTATGGCGTTTTCAATTGGCAATCCGGAATTGTTCTTCGATTCGGAATCCCAATTGAACAGTTTTTTTTATTCCGAAGAATCTGAAGTTTGGTGAGAATGTATTGGTTGAGTATGACATGTGTGTATTCGCGCCAAATGTCATTTTGTTTTTGTGCTGCGAACATTTATGAATGTGTGAGTGATTCTGCTTCTGATTCTGTTTTTAAAACGAGAAGGGAAATTCTCTTCTTTTCAGAATCAGAACTGTCACTTTTGCCCAATTGAACGCATTCAGAATGTTTTTTTTCACTTCCAGATTGCCAATTGAAAACGACATTAGAAATAGTTGAAATAATCCAAAAATGCTTTTTAGTTAGGTTTGGGTGATCTGTCAAACAATAAAAAAAAAAACAAATCTTTTAAGGTTATTTTTTTCTTTTCTTTTGATCATAATAATTGAAATGGATAAAGAGACAACGATATTCGTTAGTGTTAATTTATTGCAAAAACTCAATAATAATCTTGATATGGTAAGTTCTTAAAGACAATTGAAATAAGATCATATTTATTTATTTTGGAAACAGACACAGCAAGAAAGGCAAATGGAATATTCGAGCTGAAGACCACCCTCCATAAAGAAATCTTCAAGCTGTTCCAAGTAATCCAGCTTCTTATATTCTCCTAATTGCTGCTTCCAGATTCGCTGAAAAACTCAATTCAATATCTAGTTCATGCTTTTATATAAATAAACGGAGAAAGTCTTTATTTTCTGATACTAATGGAAAATTTATTGCCGGCAGAATATACATATACATGCATAAAAGCAATAATAACAATAAGGACTTCGACTTTTTTTTTGTGTCTCGGATTATCCGATCAAATTTTTGATACGTCCTTCGGCGCCGAATTTGTTCGCATGTTTCTTGCTGATTGTTTTCCTCAGCTGATGGCTTCGTCCTTCTCCTTCGCCCTTTTTCGGTTTCCAGCATTGCCTCGACTTCGGTCAGCTGGTTGTCGGTGATGGTACATGCATACTTGAGTCGTTCGTAATTGTCTTCGAGGTTTTTGAGCTTGATTTCGATAGCTGAAGCTGCATCGATGCCGTTTGAGGACTTTTCCCGCTCTTCATTGAGTTCACGAAGGAGTTTCTTGTTCTCCAAACGATGAACATGTGAAATTTGTTCGATAACCTAAAGAATACAATAAACGTTAAATGAGATCTGTTTGGAGATGAAAAACCTTACCTCAGATTTGTCCTTCATCCTCTCCTGCTCGACCAGTTCCTCCATTTTGTGCTCCAGTTGCTCATGGCAGCGGCCAACTTATCCTCCAATTTTTCGTATTGCTTCTCGAGTATATCGCCGACACTCTTCGGTCGTTCACTTAACTTCTCGACGATGTCCTCTCGAAATAGGGAAGTTTGCGGATTGCAGTATAGTCAATTCGATTGAAAAGGTTTGTGACTAGTGAGAAATTGAGATTCTTAAAATTGGCGCTGACTTTTGAGTCACTTGGAAAGGCGATCATTTCCTTGATGTGACTCTCGTCGCAGTGACTGAGGATTTTCAAGTATGTCTCGCGGACATTGTCGCATTTTCCTCGGGGAATGGTGTAACTTCGCAAATGAGTTCATCTTCATACCGTGAGTTCATAATACCAATGGACCAGAAGTCACAGCTAACCTGTAAGTAGTTTTTTGCATCAATGTTTAAAACTCGAGGTTTGAAAGAACTTACGCTATGCTGGAATTTGGTCAATCTGCAATTGGAAATTGTCTCAAGCACTTCTGGAGCAATGTAATCAGGAGTTCCGACCGGCAAGGAACTGTACACATGCCCGTCACAATTCAAGGCAGCGGCATTTCCAAAATTTTCCAGTTTGATATGGCCAAAGCGAAATCTCCGGGGAAATAAAGTTCTTTTTTTCCGACAATTTCTTTTGATAAAAAATACAAACAAAACAAAAACTTCTTGAACAAGCAAGCTTTGAAATTTGTAAGAGGAACCTTATTTTCTTTATTTTGTAATGAAATACTTTTAATTGAAGACGAACAGAAATCCTTTGATTGTAATTAAATTTGCGGCGGTACGGATACGGAAGACTACGCATTTGTAAAATATGCACAACGAGAATGTTTTTTTTAAGATTCCAGATTGACAATCATTAAAAACGCCATTATACAAAAAAAAAACACTTTGACACAACAACCACTTTCAACTCACCTCCTGAGATGAATTGGAAATAGTTAGAGATAGTTACGATTTGACACATTAACACTGACCGCAAAAACGACACTTGTGATTGCGAATCGTAACTATTGACGTGCAAAAACGAGAAATAGTCAACCATAGCTGATTATAGTCAACTATAGTCAGCGCGAAAACGCATCTCTGAGAAGTACATAATTCCAATAGCGTTCTTGCTAGACGCTCTTTTATAGCACTTTCTTGTTCAAGTGACAAGCAGATTGCGAAGAATTCTTTATCTTCTTCCCCCAAATCTACATTTTCATTCTCAATATGAAGATCATTTTCTTTCCTTATTTTTGTTTTACCGTATGTTCCCTCGCTTTTGTGGCGCTTAATGTTTATGTTTTTGAGATTGTTCTAAATACAACCACTGTTTGTTTCAGGGTTGTAAAAGAAATCCTGCGAAGCATTAAACAAGTTAAAACTTTTTGTTCGCAAATTTCAAAGTACTTACAATTCCACTGTGTTTGCTCTCTTTTACTTTGAAGGATAGGAAGAGGGATATAATAGCCTTTGCGCAGGCATTTTTTTCGTCTTTCCCTTGATATTTTTTTTTTATTGTAACTTTATTTCAACAATTCTTAAACGTAAACAATAAAATATGATACATAATTATTAAACAATTCAATTTAAAAATAATACGCATAAGCAATTTGTATGAAATAGCTGAGTACAATCTTTTGCCTAGTATAGGGTGTCTCAGTAAGAGTGCACTTTTTAAAATTGGAATATTTTTTTTGTCATGCAAGTGGTTCCGATTACTAAAAATGGAGCGCTTTTTGAAAGAACAACACGTTATAATGGTAAAAACTCATAACAAAAATGGGGAAAGTTATGCTTCGAAAACTTCACCAAATGTTCAGTCGAGAGAGTGTACCTAATATGTCAACCGTTCGAAGAGTGGTCAAAAAATTTGAAGAAATTGGGTCAATTATGGATGGTAAGAATCCTTTGCGTCAACGTACTGGTCGATCTCTTAAAAACATTGCTGCTGTAAACGAGAGTGTTGTGGAAAACCTGAAAACATCAATTCGACAGTGACTGTGAATGGCATTCGTTACAGGAATGTGATAACGGACTTCTTGTGGCCTCAACTGCATGGCATCAATCTGGACAACAGGTGGTTTTAGTAGGACGGTGGCGCAACCTGCCACACCGCGCATGAAACAATCGACTCATTGCAGCAACGATTTCCAGAACACATTATCTCAAGAAATTCTGATGTCAACTGGTCACCAAGATCGTGCGACTTAATGCGATTTTTTTCTTTGGGGTTTTGTGAAATCTCGTTTTTATGCGAATGAACCTGAAACAATTTCTGAGCTCAAATTGTAGTTTCAACGTGTCATTGGTGAGATACAGCCACGTCTCTGTGAAAAAGTTATGGAAAATTTCATGAAGAGAGTAATGGCCTGTCATCGGCGGCGCTGGGAGGGTTGTTTGCCAGAAATTTGAATTCATACTCAATCGGAACATGTCTTCTTTACAATACAATTATAATATCACAACTCTGTTATATAATACATGTTTTTATATTAAAATGAAAAAGTGAACTCTAACTGAGACACCCTATATAAGACAGTAGTGAAAGTACTTAACAAGATATAAAAATAAATCAAAGTTCTATTGATGGGAGAAACAATAGATGGTCATAATCAGAAAAACTCAATTACATAGTAATAAATGACTTCAAGAATATAAAATGACATTTACATAATAGGATTTAACAAAGCATGAATTTCAGAGGTTAAATGAGAAAAGCCACTTTTTTATTTCCTTTAAAAAAACAGTTGCTACTCTCACACTCCTTAGATTTTCAGGTAAACAATCGCGGAGCATTTACATCAAAACAATGCGAAAAATGTGTTTTTTTAACTGATTGTACAGTTGCAAAATTTCTGGAGTTGATTCGCAAGCTATAGTCGTCTTGCAATCTAGCTCTAAAATAGCCAGAATTTAGGAAAAAAATCTTTAAGACTTTGTAGCAGTAAAGGTGCCTTAGACAGAGGAAGAAATTCAAGAGATTTGAAGAGCACAAAACTAGGAGTCCTGCGATCAGCTTTAGAAATGATTCTTATTGCATGCTCCTGTTTTATCAATAATGGTTCTATTTAATTGAAATAGGTACCACTCCAACAAGAAATACCGTAATCTAACTTTGATTCTAATAAAACATTGTAGACCAGTTTTAAAACATTAAGATTGCAGTACATACTAAGGTGGAATAATTGTCTTACTACTGAATTCATATATTTTTTCAAATAGTCTGTATGATCTTTCCAACAAAGTCTTAGATCAAACATAATACCTAAGTATTTAAAGCTGTCAACACGTTCGATCAAAAAACAGTTTTTGTTGCAACTATTCTCATTTTTAAATACCCTGTCACACAAAACAAATCTATTGCACTTTGGAGAATGATAATATAAGTTTATTCCTTGAGAGACGTAACCTCTGATATTAAATAACATGAACTTCGTTTTATTGCTTATTATCAATTAATGAAAATTAAACCATCTTCTCATCAAATCTAGGTCCCAATTCATATCTGCAAACAAGTCAATTAAATTATTGTTCGATTAAAAAAGAGATGTGTCATCAGCAAATGCTGTTATTTTAGCTTTAAAAGGTTGTAAAAATATAGAGTTAGCGTAAATAAGAAAAAGGATTGGACCCAAAACTGATCCTTGAGGACCTATATTTAAGAAATTCTCAGAACTATATGCATTTTTAATTTTTACAACTTTTTTGCGATTGGATAAATAGGAAGAAAACCATTTATAAATCAAACCTTTAAAACCTGCCTTATATAGTTTATCAAGCAGTAAGGAATGGTTAACCATATAAAAGGTCTTGCTTATGTCTATAAACAGTGTTGATGGAATTTTTGATGTATTTAAACTTTTATAAATTTCACCAGATAACTTTAATAGGGCTTCTTCGGTAGATTTGCCGCTCCTAAAACCAAATTGACAATCGCTTAAAAAACGAATTCGATTTAAAAATGATAACATTCTAGTTTTTATACCTTTCTCAAAAACTGTAGAAAACACTGATAATATAGAAATGGGACGGTAATTATTTAATGACATTCTATCTCCTTTCTTATGTAGAGGAAGAACTACAGCAGTTTTCAAACTTTCGGGGAAAACTCCTTTTTCTACACACAAGTTGAAAATATAACAAATAACATCTGAAATATGGAAACTTATATGCTTCAATACAAAACTTGATATAATTATCAGTAGATGATTAGTTAGATGATTTAAGGGACATAATGATTTGTGAAATTTGTAGGGCAGAAATCTGTTCAAAGTAAAAACTCTCCGGTTGGATAATGTCATGCACTAAAGACGTTTCACAGAGAAGTGAAGGATTAGTTACATTTGAATCACCATTATTTTACCCGATATCAACAAAAAAAATTATTAAAAAACGTCGCAACTTCAGAGGGTTCAGAAACAACAAGATTATCATTTAGAACACGAACATCAGAGTTAGTTTTATTTTTATTAAGTATGTTATTGACTACTCGATATTCTTCTTTAGAGTTTCCAATATTTCGAGCTAGTTTATTAGAATAATATAAATTTTTACAAAATCGATTTTCAGTCTTGAGTTCTTTGCATAAATATTCATAATATATATTTAATCTTTCATTACTTTTATGATTTTTAATAACTAAGGAAAGTTTATTTTTCTTTTTGATTTTTTTAACCAATGACGGAGTCATCCATTCCTTTAGGCACTTTTATTTGTTGTTTCTTTTACGTCTTATTTGACAACAGTTATGAATATGTAATTGAAGTTTATTAAGAAACATGTCAAAAGCATCTGAAGGATCGATTGCAGAGTAAACATCATCCTAAAATTATAGATTTAAACTTGATCTCAAAGCTACACTATTGTAACCGAATTACACTTTTTCGTGTTTTCTTATTTAAAAGAAATTCGTATGAATAAAATGAATTTAAATACAACGACGATGACGACATTTATTATGTTTGTTCTGAATGGTCTCGACGAATCGAGCTGTCAACATGACAGGAAGGGAAAATTGAGAAGGATGGGAATTTTAGAGTTTAGACCTTTAGACCAGAGGCAAGAGTTTTTTGGGATATTTTTTTTTTTTAGGGAGTGTTCTCAAAGTAGAGTTTGGGATTGTGGACAAAATGAGAGGAAGATTTTCGATCGTGCGAGAGACTGAGACTCGAAACCGATATCTCACGATCGAATATTTGGCAAGAGTTTGCTGAATCTTCTCCGGTATGAATGTACTAAATGGAAAGGATGAGGGTGAGGAACAAGGAGGAAGACATGGGATGATAGAAAGGTAAGAAGAAGCCTGGAAAAGGAGTTGCTCTAGCGAGAGTAGCAACCAAGGTAGGGAGGGTAGAGGAAATTTACTCGCGCGTCTGTCAACAACTTGACGCAGGCTGGATTTTTTTTGTAAACTCCATAAGGTTCAAGACCCCACGGCTGAGCTAGCCTAAGGGAACTATACCAGCCAACCGAACCAAGGCAAAATAGGAGGTTACAAATGGCGCCTATGACGTGGAGCCCTCTATCTTTTAGTTAGAGTGGCTGATTATTTTTCTGAGCCAATTCATTTAATTCAATAGTTTACATTTAACTTTCATTTAAATTTCAAAGTCATTTCATTTAGTATAACTTCAAAATTTTGCATATTTTTTTTTATTTTTGTTGCATTTAAAAGTCAATTTCAATTTTAGTTTCAAATTCAGCGTCGTTTGCAGCTTTTGTTGTGAGTCCCGATAACTAGGTTGTTTTAAACTGGTATCGCGTTGCCACAAGGAAACGCATTCGAACAACAACATTTATACAATTTCGTGCAAGATTTGTTCGAGTCTTTGGTCATCATCATCATCAATTAGGGTTCCCAATTGTCCGAGCAAACCGAACACAAAATATAATGCTGAAAGAGACCCGTCGATCTTAAGGCGTCTGCGGAGGTCCTTTCAGCAAGTCCCATCAAATTCTCCGAAGGTTTCAGATGCCTTCAAAGATGAAGGGTTCGTCTTTCGAAGTCCTGAAACCCGAGGAGAATATATTTTTTTTTTCAGAAGTCCTTTCCAACAGTAGTATGCTTTATTTTTTTTTTGCTCGTCGGTTCATAGAACTACGGCTTCTTCACTCCAACTGTCATCCATTCTTCTCCAGAATACTCATCCTCATCCTAAAGAAATAAAACATTTTAAAACAAAACAAATTAGATTTTTTTTCATTATTACAATTTTCAAATTTCAACATTATATTTTTCAATAAATTTCAATTTAACATACACTTTGGTCTTAAACAAAAATTTTGATTTTTTTTCCTGAAGTCTAAAGAAAAAGTCAAAATCTTCGATCGTTTAAGTGGACACCTCTGATTTTGAATTGCATCAAGGGGTCCGATAATTTGAATTTTTTTATTCGATTAAGTGGTACTGGAAGAAAAATTTCTGGATTAAGATAAAAGTTTTTTTTATCCTCACTTTCAAATATGGCCTTGAAAGATCTTAGTATTTAAGGAATTGTGGATTTTAGATTTTTTTTACTTTTTTAAGTGCATTTTCTAATTAAAATTTTTATTCTTTCCTGTTTTTGGTAATAAGAATTTCATATCATTTTTTTTTATTTCGTTTGTTTGAATTTAAATACAGTATCGTTAAGGAATTTTGAAATTGAATTTTGTTTAAATTCTTTTTTGGATATTTACGACTCATTCATTTTTATTTTGGGTTTACCTGGATTCTAATATTTCCCACTCTTATTTTACTTAAAGTTTAGCCGTTAGATTTTTTTGAAAAAAGCATTTAAAAAAAACATATTTTTCTAAACCTAAACCTTTGCGTCTAAGAGTTAGAGTAGCAAAGACTTAATTGTAGAACACAACCCGTAGAGGTTAAGTATGAATAGTGGGCATAACCTTCCAAGTGCGGAAGATAGCTTACCTTATTTTGGCCCTCAGAACGAAGCTGATTTCGAAGAGTTTTACCGAAGGTTTCATGATACCATTGATAGGTTTAATTTAGACACTTCATTTAGTTTCTCTGAAGAATTAAACTCTATCATCTCCAACTCCACCTCTAACATGGCCGATCAAGAGGCAGGTCAGGATCCTGACCATAATGCAGGTCAGCTTCCAGAAGGAGTAGCAGGAAACGCTGAGAGGTTGGCAAATCAGGGTGAAAACTGTGATGATCCAAATGAGGACCATCTCGCAAGGATGGAAGGAACTATGATTCGATACCAAGCTCGAATTTTTCAGCAAATGAATGTGTTCATGCAAGATGTGTCGCAACGGCTTGAAAGTTTGCGCATACAGCCGCAACAAGCAAACAACCCTTCCCCATTAGAGGCACCAAGGTCGTCAATGAACCAGTTTCCTCAACCTAGTAACTCAAACGGATCTTCGACTTTTGTTGCTTCAGGTCCCTGTAGGTTAGAAAGATGGAACATCACTTACGATGGTTCCGAGAATATTTCTGATTTTTTACTGAAAATAGGCAGAATGCAGATGTCATCAGCGTATAGTGATGAACAGTGTTCGATCAACAACCGTTGTCGAATTCAAATCAATCAGCACATTCCTCTACCCAGAATAAACGACACATTTTATTGCCATCCCATTGACCTCACACCAACCACTCGCTGCTTCTCTGATATCATGCTGATATCAGATAGATACACAGCGCACACGATCGGAGCCAATATAGCGGGTGCTATATGATCAATGGTGTGCGATGGATTCATAGTGGTCAACAACATTCTTGATACTCATGTGTCGTCTACAATGTGCCATGAGATATCTACGGTCGCCGTTGCTGCCCTATATTTATCTTGGATAAATAAACAGTCGTGGTGAGGTTCAAGTGTACTTCTTGGAAACACTTGAAAGGAACGGTATACTATGCAGCTAACACTCCCACGACTCTTGGCAGCTATCGCTGGCGTCGGCACTTTGTTGATGGTGTGTCGTTGGATATCAAAGGCATGGGCCTGGTACCAACTGTTGGACTCAATGCATCTGTGGGAACTATGGTGATGCTGACTCAGCAGCTATGGAGCGTGGTTGGATGGCTACTTGGTGACTTCGAGGCGATGGCTTGGGCAGTTGATTTTGTATCTCCTGATAGTGTAGACTATTGTGCTTATCTGTTTTCTTTAAATAAAGATTCTTATTTTGTGTGACCACAACTTGGTATAACTCTGAGTTTAATTTGATTGAGCTTGGGAATAATTGAACCTGTGAATAATTTCCTTTGGCCCCTGATTACAAAAATTACGGAAGACTTTAATTCCCGAACAAACAGATTGCAGCCAACTTCCACATTTAGCTTGAAGGTAGGCCTAATAAGTGGTTTCGGCGTTTCGTCAAAAAGAATCCTAACGCGGATCTGTCAGCCATAAAAGAAGCTATTAAGAAAGAGTTTGGTAGGGTGGAGTCCGAGATAGATATATACATGAAACTAATGTGTCGAAAGCAGGGTGCGAAGGAATCCTTCGATGACTTTTACGCTTCGGTGTGCGGTTTAAACGACCGTTTGAAGGACTCTTTCGACGACAAAAAGCTCATCGAGATTATCAGGGGTAACGCCAAAGAGAGATTGGGCGAGATTCTTCTGTCAGCTGAGACTAAAAATCTAGAACAGCTTCGGCAGAAAGCTCGCGAGGCTGAACGATTCTTAAACAAAAGAGTAGTTGGCCATCGATCCGTAAATGAGATTGCTGTAGAAAACGATTCTCTCGATGAAGGATCGGAGATACATGAAGTCGCGGCGATGTATTCGTCAAGAAAGCCGGTTTCAACAGCCAATTACATCTGTTGGAACTGTGATCAGAAAGGCCACGCCTATCACTTTTGTCCATCGCCCACCAGAAATTTATTTTGTTTCCTATGTGGAGCAAAAGGTGTCACCACAATCCAATGTGGTAAACATCAAACGGGAAACTTCCCGAGGGACGAAACGAGGAGTGGAGAGGTTCGTTCCTCAAGGAATCCTCCGAACCGCTCTCAAAATTAAACACCCCTGATCAAACAAGTAACCTAAATGAAACTGACGAAGATGCATATCCGATTAAGATTTTGAAAAATGAAAAACCTAATGTCAATGTAGATCATTTTCATCCATATGAATCACATAAGCTTAAGTCTTCACGAGCGTAAACTAAATTATGAAAAGGTTAGGGCTCAAATGTTTGCAACAAACAACAAACCAATCAGTTCGAGTATCCAAAAATGTCGTCATCGTTTTCGAGAGCGAAAAAAGTTTCGAAAGGAAATAGTAGAAACCATTATATCATCTGAGACAGATGGCCGCCTGTACGCTGATATCCTGTCGAATAACGAGTCGGTGTTTGGACTCCTCGACAGCGGGGCCTCTATCTCCGTATTAGGGAAAGGGTGTTGGGAGTTGGTCCAAAAACTCGACGTCAAAATTTCTCCGTACAATAATGTTGTACGGACAGCAGACGGCAAGTCTCATAATATTGAGGGGCATTGTCAAATAGACACAAAATATAATGGCTTAAGCAAAACGTTGACCTTTTATTTGATTCCAAACCTGACACAAAAACTATATCTAGGCATGAATTTTTGGCGTGGTTTCAATTTGTTGCCTCAAGTCAGTGAGCTAGAGGTAGATTTAAACTCAGATGATAGGGAAGAGGAAGAAAATTGCAAGAGCGAAGCCGAGTTGACAAGACTTTCACCGGAAGAGACTCTTCAATTAGAAAATGTAAAAAGGCAATTTCCCAATTTTGTTGTATTAGGGTTAGGAAAAACCGACTTCGGGTGCCACGTTGTGGACACGGGAAACGCTAGCCCAATCAAATCCCGACACTATCCCTTGTCCCCTGTTCGTCAAGGGGAAGTTTATAAGGAGTTAGACAGGATGTTGGAACTAGGGGTTATCGAAGTCAGCAACTCTCCTTGGAACTGTCCTGTTGTACTCGTCAGAAAACCGGGAAAAAATCGCCTTTGCCTCGATTTTCGAAAGGTTAACGAAGTTACCATTAAGGATGCGTATCCGTTGCCTCACGTCGAAGGTTTGCTAAGTCGTATAAAGGACACGCGTTTTATCACGGGGATCGATTTAAAAGACGCGTACTGGCAAATTCCATTACACGAGAATTCAAGGGAGAAAACTGCCTTTGCAGTTCCTGGTAGGCCTCTCTACCAATTTAAGGTAATGCCATTTGGCCTTAGTAACGCTGGTCAAACTCTTTGTCGTGTAATGGACAAAGTCATTCCGAGTCATCTCCGTGATAACGTGTTTGTGTATTTAGACGACTTACTGATTTGTACTTCTACCTTTGAGGAACATATGCGCATCCTTAAAGAAGTGGCAAGTTGTCTTCGTCGTGCTAACCTGACAATAAATCTCGAGAAAAGCAAGTTTTGTATGAAGGAGATAAAGTTCCTTGGATTTATCGTAGGACAAGGAAATTTGAAAACTAACCCCGATAAAATTGACGCTATGGTCAATTTTCCCGTTCCAACTACTGTGAGACAAGTAAGGAGATTCTTGGGTCTAACGGGTTGGTATAGGAGGTTCATTAGGAACTATGTCGATCTAGCTGCTCCTTTGACCAATTGTCTTCAGAAGAAATCCAAATTTGACTTAACGCCAGAAGCAATTGAAGCTTTCGAGCAGCTCAAAACTTCCCTATCGACGGCTCCTGTTCTATCTGAACCAAATTTCTCCAAACCGTTTACTATCCAATGTGATGCGTCGTCTGAGGGAGTAGGGGGTGTCCTCTTTCAAGTGGATGAGGACGGTAACGAAAAACCCATTGCCTTCATGTCCAAGAAACTTAATAAGTCCCAGAAAAATTACACCGTCACCGAGCAAGAATGTCTTGCAGCTGTGTTGAGCGTCCGAAAGTTCCGAGCCTACGTTGACGGACTACCCTTTACGATTATAACCGATCATTCGAGCCTCAAGTGGCTCATGTCAATGAAAGAGTTATCTGGCAGACTAGCCAGATGGAGTTTAGAACTCCAAGGTTATAATTTCTCCATCCCGCATCGTAAGGGGTCGCTTAACGTAGTTCCCGATTGCTTATCTCGGATAAACTTGGACGAAATCGCAACGAGTGGCAATGCTGGTGACGGTGGGATTTGGGAGGGTTCGTCGATGGCCACATGGGGTGAGATCGATTTGGATTCAACCGATTTTGATTCCGATTCATACATCCACTTGAGAGAGAACATTGTCCGAAACCAGTCGAATTTACCAGATGTCATAGTTTCGGCGAAATACATTTATCGAAGAGTTCGATTCAGAGAGGGAAATGTCGATGAAGAGGATTCACTTTGGCGCTCGTGGCTACCTGACAGTCTGACTAGCAAATGTATCGTAATGAGTCATAATAGTAAGCTAAGTTGTCACAGTGGTTTTGACAAAACCTATTCTCGTATAGCAGCCAAGTATTACTGGCCTAAAATGGCAAAAGAAGTGAGCGATTACGTCAAAAACTGTGAGGTTTGTAAGATGGTGAAAGCTCCAAATGAAACTCTTCGCCCACCTATTGTTAGCCAAACTAAAACCGAGAGACCAATGCAACGAATTTACATAGATTTTTTAGGGCCCTACCCGCGTACCAAAAGCGGTAATATTTTCGTATATATCGTGGAGGATCATTTCACCAAATTCATGTTCTTTAAGGCTTTACCAAAAGCCACTTCAAAGCGGGTGATTCAATATCTAGAATCTGAAATTTTCCACACTTTCGGGACCCCTGAACAAATTCATTCCGACAACGGACGTCAGTTTGTGTCCAAGGATTTCAGGGAATTTCTAGACGAGTATGGGGTTAAGCATGTGCGTACAGATGTACATTCACCGCAGGCCAACATTTCGGAGAGGTTAAATCGAAGTCTACTTAGCAAACTAAGAATCTTGATTTCGGGGCAACAGAACGACTGGGACATCCATCTGTCCAGTATAGCCTGTGCGTTGCGTTCAGACACGCACGACTCTCTTAAATGTCAGCCCTACTTCGCTATGTTCGGTCAGAACATGGTTACTCATGGTTCAACGTATGCACTGTTAAGAAAGATTAACGCTTTACCCGATCCTGAAATGTTGGTCACACCCCGCGTACTGAAATTTTCCTTGACACGACAGAAGTTGTCGGAGAATTTGGACAGGGCATACGTTAAGTCCAGAGATACCTATAATAAACGTACAAGAAACGTTACTTACCAGGAAGGACAAGAAGTGTTCCATCGTAACTTCGCTCAAAGCAATTTCGGACAGGGAATTAACGCCAAATTGCTTCCAAATTTCTTAAACCCCGTATTAAAAGAGTGGTAGGAAATTGCATGTACGAGTTGGAATCACGGTCCGGTAAACCCCTTGGCGTTTTCCATGCCAAAGACATACGGCAATAAAAGCTGGAAAGAAAAATATAACTTTTCACAAAGCATAGAATTTTGTTTTGAAAAATTTTAAATGTACTTATCTGACGATTTTTGAATCAAGTGCCCGTCTAGCATCAGTGGGTTCGCGTCCCACGTTGATTGTAATTGACAAGACCTTGTATTCGGTTGCCTATTTATTTATTTTTTGACGAACAACATCCCGAACCGACACATAATATTAACGATATTCGCACTATAGGACAATAATTAAAACACTTTTTCTGTGCTAGCTCACTTGACGATAAACTGACCATTATAAACAACATTGAAGACGAAGAGAATTAAAGCAGAAACACAATGACGCTTTGCCGTCGATTTTGACAACTGCGAAAAGTTCAGCTATAGGAAATCTGTGTAACCTCACACAATGACGCTTTTCCTACGTACGTTTTTTTTGACAAACGTAAGAAAACGTAAAGAAGCCACCATCTGTCAAAAAAAAGTTCAACTTGGTTGAACTTTTGCTTTGTCTGACAGCTCAACAGCTGTTTGTTCATTTGTTGTTTGGAGCAGCGTTACCACTTTAAAAAAAAAATGGAAGCGAAGTAAATTTGGAAATAAAGCGAAGTAGATTGAGAAAAAGCGAAAAAGATTTTAAAATTGTGTATTTTATATTGACCATGAATACATAGACAGATATACAATTAGAGCCGTATGTGAATTGTGTTAAAATGTGTATACAAACTTGACTTTCGATTTAATTTTGACACTACATGGCGGATATGATGTGTTAAAATTTAACTAGCAAGCTAAAATATGACACTAGTGCTTAAATTTAACCAACATTCTAACCCAAGTTGCGCACGGCGTAAAATATTAAACACTTTAATACAATCACGTAACTCATACTTTGATACGCAAAGTATGGGTTGACATTTCGTGTCTGTAAAGTGTGTCCGCTTATTGTTCGTGTATAAGGATAGAAACTTATCGATTATATATTTTCCTGATGAAAATAAGAGAACTGTAGGCATAAAATTACTCAATGAGTTAATCGAAGCAGATTTTGGAAATATCAAGTAAAATCGAGTGAAGTAGATTTCAAAACATTCTTGATGGTGCGAAGTTGGAATAGATATTCAAAGTTTTTCAAAAATCGAAGTAGACTACTTCGAAAGGAGTAAAGTGGCAAATCTGTTTGATGATGATGGAGGGAGAACTGTCATTCAAAGCACACGTGAAGCGGGTGCATCGTAACGCAACGAAGCGTCTGCCTAAAGCGTCATTGTGTTTCTGCTTTTACCTCTGAAAATATTAACTGTGATACACTTGACACTAGGATAATCGACTTCCACTTATTTATTTCCACAAAATGACACTCGTTTTATTTATTTATTTATTTATTTATGTTATTTATTCACACTATTAATTACGGTTCCTCTATTTCTATTAAGTGATTTAAGACGAAACACTTTCCCGACGACACCTAATGCGAGTGAAAAATCCCGACGGCAAATTGCAATATTTTGGTGGTTTTTTTTTTGTGAACGTTTGGTGATTAAGAATTACCAAAAATCAAGTCAAATTAAAACAATCAGTTTTTCAATAACGTTATAAACTAATAATCAAACAATATTTTATTTTGCTGGAACTACAATCGGTTGGTTTGGTGGTTGCTACAAGAAGAACATTTAATTCTTTCTTAAATGCAAAGGTACCAATGGCTTAAGCCAATTTTGCACACGGTACGAATGATCTGCATTGCAATTACGGTTATCGCATTAAGCATATGCTTTGATTTCAATTGCAACGGCAGATCATAAAAAAAAAACAATGTTAAGCCTACCATAGAACAAACAAAAAAATATGTATGCATTACACAGTGCATTGATTACAATACGAGAAATATCATGATGACAAATGATATAGAAAATATACATAGCGTACTAGTAAGTACGTTTGGCAAAGTTAAACATTTTAAAAATTAACATTTAAGCAAAATATGTGCAATTGGATAAATGATATTATTCAATAAAGAATTAAATAATTAAACAATTAACAAAAGTAAAGTTAATAACAAATAAATAATAGCAATAAATAATAGCAATAAATAATAAATTGTGCATTCCTTAACATGCCGCCCCCCCTGAAGGAATTTCAGGACATGGCAAGAAGGCCTTGTGATGGGGCGTTTAAATGTGCCACTTTTGGTGCGCAATGTGACCACCCGTACATATCCATCTTCACCTGGATGGACTTCGGTTATCCTTCCTAAGGACCATTGTGACGGTGGCATATTGGATTCCTTCAGAATTACGAGGTCACCAACTTGAAAATTTCGTTTGTCTTGTCTCCATTTTGGGCGTTGCTGCAACGATGTCAGGTAGTCTGTATACCACCTTCGCCAGAAACCTTGCATCATGTTTTGGATGTGCTGCCATCTTCCCAATCGGTTGACAGGTGTTTCCAAATAACTGGGCTCAGAAATCGCCGTGTACGGTCTACCTATAAGGAAATGAGCAGGTGTTAATGAATTTAGGTCTGAATCTGATAGCGCACAAAGGGGCCTAGAATTCAAAAGGGCTTCAATTTGGGCTAACAAGGTACTCATTTCTTCAAAAGTTAGAACACTGTCCCCAACAACGCGACGAAGATGTGTTTTTATCAACTTAACTCCCGCTTCCCAAAGCCCACCAAAGTGCGGGCTGTGAGGAGGGATGAATTGCCAATCGATGGTTTCTCCAGCCAGCATTTCTGAAACCTTCTCGTTGTGGGCTTGGGACTGCACCAATTTATGCATGTCGGATAGAACACGGGCCGCTCCTTTAAAATTAGTACCATTATCAGAGTACATAACGCTGCATTTACCACGCCGGGCGATAAATCATTTCAGGGCCGCCAAAAACGCATCCGTGGTCAGGTCCGAGACCAATTCGAGGTGCAGCGCCTTTGTTGTCATACAGACAAACAACGAAATATAACCTTTCGACAGCGTTGGTTTCCTTCCTCTAGCTGAACGAAGAGTTATTGGGCCAGCGTAATCACATCCTGTATGGGCGAAAGCAAAAGAAGGATTCAAACGAGACGATGGCAAATTTCCCATAAGTTGCGTTGAAGTAATTTTTCGTTGACGAAAACACGTATGACAGTCATGAACTAATTTTCGAATTAAATTTCTGCTCCCAAGGATCCAATACTCCTGACGAATCAACGCGAAAAGTCCCGAAACACCGATATGTAAGAAGTTTCTGTGGGCATCTAACAGTATTAACTGCGTTATAGGGTGATTTTTGGGCAGAATTATAGGAAGTTTTATCGCGAAGGGAACATCTTTAGCGTTCGAAATTCTACCACCAACACGCAACAAACCGACGGCATCAAGGAAAGGCGAAAGCGAACACAATTTTGAAGTCTTTTCAACGCAACGATCAGTCTTAAGAGTTTGGATATCACTAACGAATTCTATTTGAGTCCATTTGAGACAAACAATTTTAGCAAGGCGAAGCTCAGAAAGCGAAAGATATCCATATCTTCTATAGCTTTTAGGCAAACAACAGATGAATCGACGAATATAGCCAACTATTCTCACAATTTTCCTCCAACTCGAAATTTTACGCGAAAGGTTTCCCATAAAATGCTCAGCCACACCAGAAACGTGAACTGGAAGGGCCTTCTTTCTCTCCTCAGGAATCTCTTCCATAACAGCTTCGCAACAATTTGGCCACTTATCAAGGGGTTCAGCCAACCACTTTGGACCATTCCACCACAACTTGTGATCCATCAAGTCCTTAGGTGAGAGACCCCGCGAAGCACAATCAGCGGGGTTTTCAGATGAACCGACATGCTTCCAAGACGAACGGGGCAATGAAGACAAGATTTCAGACGTGCGATTTGCCACAAGCGTATTCCATTTTCGCGGGGACGACGCAAGCCATGACAAGACTATTTTAAAGTCACAAAACGCCGATACGCGAATCGGTTTTACATCTAACGACGACCGAATAAGTTCTATTAACCGACACAAGAGCAGACTCCCACAAAGTTCCAGACGTGGAATCGACAACTGCTTAACTGGAGCAACACGAGTCTTCGCAGCAACTAACTGGATTTCAACACCATCTTCCTAGCAACTTCGACAATAAACCACCGCAGAATAGGCCTTTTCCGAAGCATCCGAGAAACCTATTAACTCCAAGCTTTTAGAATTTTGGGTAAACCTTCGACAAATCCTAAAGTTTTCGAAATAGGACAAATCTTCCCGGTACAGCTTCCATTTTTCTGCGAATTCAAAGGGCAAGGGATCATCCCAATCTATCTTCGTCCTTGCGGTCCACAGCTCCTGAAACAGTATTTTCATCAAAATAGTGGAGGGAGCCAAAACACCCAAAGGATCGAAAATCCTTGCAACCTCAGAAAGTAGTTTTCTCTTCGTTGGCAATAAATCTTCGGTCAAACTAATTTTGTAGGTAAAGGTGTCGTGGTACGGGTTCCAAACCAACCCGAGAACCTTGGTGCACTCCGAAGAACTATCTAGATCCAGAGAAACAGCTTCCTTGCAGTTAACCTCTCGCAGTATCTCCCAACAATTAGAGCTCCATTTGCTGAGCTCAAGACCTCCACACGATAACATCTCGACGATCTGGTTCTTTAGCTCTAAAGTCTCTGACAACGAATCAGCCCCGGTCATAAGGTCATCAACATACATATCGTGCAAGACTGCATAGGATGCTAAGGGAAACTGGTTTTTATAATCACACGCTATTTGACGGAGAACTTTCATGGACAAATATGGAGCTGGCGAAGTACCATACGTCACCGTAGACAAACGAAAATGAGAAATCGGGCTATCAGAGGATTCTTTCCAGACTATCCTCTGGTAATCCCGGTGCTTTGGATGCACCCAAATTTGCCGAAACATTTTCACAATGTCAGCACAAAACACGAAACGATGAAGACGAAAACGAATGCAAACGTTTACCAAATTACGTTGAAGAGGAGTTCCAACGTGAAGCATTTCATTAAGACAACAATTGTTGGAATCCTTATGAGACCCATCGAAGACAACACGAATTTTATTTGTTACAACAGCGTGGTGTGGCAAATAAAAAACACTTCCCGATGTAGGTTCTATTTGATCATCTGGGATACGCTCCATATGTCCTTGATCCAAGTAAGCCTGCATGAACATGCAATACTCTACCTTGAGGTCCTTTTTACGCGAAAACCGACGTTCCATCGCGAAAAGTCTTGACAAGGCCCCAGAAATGGTGTAAGCAAACTTAACGTTGTCCTGTCGAAAAGAAAGTTCTACCATGTACTTATTATCCGGAGTACGACTAAGAGTTTTTGAAAACTTTTTATCTACCTCATCTTCATGTACAGTACACGGAGAACAATGGGGTACCTCTTCAATCTCCCAAAAGGATTTCAAAATCACGTCAAGTTCAACACCTGCGTGTAACGAAACTAACGAACTTCCTGGTAAACAACCCGTAACAACCCATCCAAACAATGTCTCATGCGCAACAACCTTTCCTTCTGGATCTGAACGATGATCACTCAGCAGAATACTCCAAGCCTTGTCAGCCCCCAACAAAACATCAATGGGACCGGGTTTTCTAAATTCTACGTCGGCTAACAAAAGATCGTCAAGGAAAGTGAAGTTGTTTGCTTCAAATGAAATTGATGGAGTTGAGGAAGTGATTTGATTGAGAATATATGCCTCAACTTGCATAGTATGTGGGGTGATACGAAATTTTATCCGTAACTCAACGGAACCTTGAGTCACACCAGCTTCAACAGACGAAATTCCGGTTAGGGGTAAGCGAGCATGAGAACGATGAAGTCCAAGCCTTTTCACCAAGGAATCGGTCACGAACGAAACCTGAGAACCGCTGTCCAACAAGACGCGCACGAGATGAGTCTTTCCAGAAGCGTCGAACACTTGTACAACCGCTGTTGGTAATATAACCGACGAACGCGAATCATTTTTCATATGGTTGCTAACGACGGAAGCTGAACTTTGGATCGGATCAACGACATTAGCTGGACTTGGGTTATCTAAGTGTACCAGGCTATGATGGCGAGAATTGCAATACGTACAACGTGCTTTAACTCGACATCGATTCGAGGAGTGCTTAGTACCGAGGCAGTTATAGCATAATCGTTGGTCTCGAGCGAAATTGCGACGCGAACTTACCGACATTGACGCGAAATCTGGGCACTGCGGAAGATAATGTTCACCTTTACATTTGGGGCACGAGGTGCTTACAACAGCGAGGCTTTTTATATTCGAAGGATTTGACGCACGAGAGTTCTTAACACGAGTAGTTTTCGGATCACTAGCTTCTAAGGCATTAGAGCGTTTGTCGAGGAAATCAAGAAGGTCTTTAAACGTTCACTCTTCCGACATTTGGTTTTGTAAAGCCCAAGCCTTTTTAGTTTCTGAGTCTGTTTTATTGATTAGCAGATAAACAAGCCATGGATCCCTACCTACCGACTTAACCGCTTCCAGCCCACGAATAACCTCATCCGCTTTATCCACTAGCTTACGTAATTGAGAGCCATCACCCGAACCAACGTTTGGCAATTTTAAGAATTGTTCGATAAGCGCATTTACTATAAAAAGTGGTTTATCATAATGATTTTCTAATTTCTCCCAAGCGAGCTGGTAATTTGAATCCGAAATGCTAACACCGTTCAAAAGGTTGAAAGCGTCGTCGCGCAGAAGCGACTTCAGGTATCTAAACTTTTGAGCACTTGAAAGTTTTGTGTTGCAGTCTACCGTTTGCAAAAACACATCGCGAAAACCTGGCCATTCACGATAGTCACCAGTAAATGATGGAATTTGCATTGGTTGCAACTTTATATTGGTTGGGTTTTCATCTTTATGTCCTAACCGATCTAACAATTCGGCTTGGGAAGAAGCTAATTCCTTCAATGAAATGTTTGTTTCACTACTTTTTTCAACCGGAGTAATGTTTTCCAAACGTTTAAGCAGAGCACATTTCGCCACTATGTATTTTGATTCTAGAATCTCAAACTCGGGCTCAGGGTCAACGTAACCCTCTTCAGCATGGAATTCAAAGAGAGCCGTTTGAGAATTACAGATATCCTTAAAAGCCTTCTCAAGCCTTTCTAAACGCACATTCAATTCTAAACTATTCGCATTTTCTGGAATTTCTTGAGCGTATGTATATACTCTAGTAATGGAGCCTTTGTAATGTCCGCGAGCTTGTTTCAAGACTTCCATTTTGGTGTTTAGCAATACCGTTTAAATTCCGTTCTTTTATAAAACAACTGAACACATGATTTTAAAGTCAATACCGCACAATATGCACAAATTCTCAAAGAATGATTCCAGTAGCAACAACGCACAGACAGATCAACAAAAGCAGCAAATCGAGCCCCCAACAAAAAAAAGCATCCATAAAATGCGCAGTGGAGCACCAGACAAAATCAGATTTCTGCGATATACTTATCTGTGTATTCAAGGAATTAAAAAGGGTAGGAACCACCAACCAAAAAACAAAAAAACGATTCAAAATATCCGGCTCGAAGGACCAAATTTGATTAAGAATTACCAAAAATCAAGTCAAATTAAAACAATCAGTTTTTCAATAACGTTATAAACTAATAATCAAACAATATTTTATTTTGCTGGTACTACAATCGGTTGGTTTGGTGGTTGCTACAAGAAGAACATTTAATTCTTTCTTAAATGCAAAGGTACCAATGGCTTAAGCCAATTTTGCACACGGTACGAATGATCTGCATTGCAATTACGGTTATCGCATTAAGCATATGCTTTGATTTCAATTGCAACGGCAGATCATAAAAAAAAAACAATGTTAAGCCTACCATAGAACAAACAAAAAAATATGTATGCATTACACAGTGCATTGATTACAATACGAGAAATATCATGATGAATTGATGACAAATGATATAGAAAATATACATAGCGTACTAGTTAGTATGTTTGGCAAAGTTAAACATTTTAAAAATTAACATTTAAGCAAAATATGTGCAATTGGATAAATGATATTATTCAATAAAGAATTAAATAATTAAACAATTGACAAAAGTAAAGTTAATAACAAATAAATAATAGCAATAAATAATAGCAATAAATAATAAATTGTGCATTCCTTAACATTTGGGTTAACCACCTCTTTTTCGATTTCCGAATACCGACAGGTTTAAGAAAAAAACAAAATGATGTGCCGTTGTTTTGTTTACAATTGAAATAAGCCAAGTTGATGCTCATATAACTTTCTCTTTCACACATGAACGATCCCGTTTTGTTTTTTTTTGTGTTTACCGTTTTCATTGAAAATTTAATTGAAATTATTTTTCACATAACTTTTTCATAAATTAAACAAATGACTCAGACACTAGAAATAACATAGATTTGCACCCTGACGAACGAATATAACTTAGGAATTGCACCTTAAAACACTGCAACAATTGGCATTCATCCACGTTCAGAACGAAACTTCCTGATTTGTGATGTATTTTGATCTACCGCCCGCTCGATTTTCCTACTGCCTGTGGTATATACGTTGGTTCGTTTGTATATTTCTGAACACGTTTTTGTCAGAAAAAAGCAAAGCACTGTAACCGAATTACACTTTTTCGTGTTTTCTTATTTAAAAGAAATTCGTATGAATAAAATGAATTTAAATACAACGACGATGACGACATTTATTATGTTTGTTCTGAATGGTCTCGACGAATCGAGCTGTCAACATGACAGGAAGGGAAAATTGAGAAGGATGGGAATTTTAGAGTTTAGACCTTTAGACCAGAGGCAAGTTTTTTGGGATATTTTTTTTAGGGAGTGTTCGCAAAGTAGAGTTTGGGACTGTGGGCAAAATGAGAGGAAGATTTTCGATCGTGCGAGAGACTGAGACTCGACCGATATCTCACGATCGAATATTTGGCAAGAGTTTGCTGAATCTTCTCCGGTATGAATGTTCTTAATGGAAAGGATGAGGGTGAGGAACAAGGAGGAAGACATGGGATGATAGAAAGGTAAGAAGAAGCCTGGAAAAGGGGTTGCTCTAGCGAGAGTAGCAACCAAGGTAGGGAGGGTAGAGGAAATTTACTCGCGCGTCTGTCAACAACTTGACGCAGGCTGGATTTTTTTGTAAACTCCATAAGGTTCAAGACCCCACGGCCGAGCTAGCCTAAGGGAACTATACCAGCCAACCGAACCAAGGCAAAATAGGAGGTTACACAATCAATTTTTTGATAATCAAAATTCTCAAAGTTATTTTCTCTAAACTGACAACAACTAAGTTGTATACCGGTTAGTTGATGATCAGTTAATTTTAAATCAAGAATAATTGTAATCAACGCAAATGTTCCTGTGTAAACTAAAAAAAAGATGATCTAGACATTCATTTATCACAGACTCAAAACCAAAAGAAGCGAACACAGCTAAATAATTATCAACATCCGGCATGGCCGGATCTACCCAAGGGCTACTTGGGCTGCAGCCCAGGGCCCCGAGGTAACAAGAGGCCCCAGACCCTGTTAAAAACAATAGGCTATAATTTGAATTATTTAAAAAATGGTTGTCTGTAAAGTCGGTTTACGGACGAAATTTTTGTAAGTATGTAATTACGTCATAAGAAAACGTTGATTAAAAATTGCATACTTCTATAAAATTAAATTAAGGGGGTAAATTATTCATGATTTTTTCTTTTTTTCATATTTATAACTTCATATAACTTAAAAACTAGCGGAGATATCAGCTGATACGCATCTTAGGTTGTCAACCGACTAAGCATTTGGTGTACACGATGGAAGCCACAATTTTTATCCGATGTCAATGGCACAGAAAAATTACTTTCTTTTATATATACGGACACGAAACGGTGTACCCTCTAGCTTAAAAAGTCTTAAACCAGTCATCTTGAAATTTTGTTTATAATTTCCCTACACAATTGTGCGGAATATGAACCTCATTCATAAGCGATATTTTTATTTTAACTACTTTTTTTTTATATAGAAGACACACATATAAAACAGTGTCCGTGGCTTAGAGGTTAGGTGCGTTGGGGGTTTTTTTTGATTTTTTTTTTTAAGATCAAAATTTAGGGTAGCCACCATACGATTTTTTCGGGCAAAAACAAAAAGTTTCACTTTTTTCAAAACCGGCTCCAACGATTTTTTTTAAACTTCCTCGAAAATTTTTGTTTAAGACACTGATGTGTTTTATGTGAAAAAAAAAAATATTTTTGTATTGCTCCAAAACGGTATTTCCCATAGATCCGTTTTTTTTGTTATCAGATTTTCTGGTAAAATAAAAGTCCAATCAGGGTATTTTTTTTTAAGTACGTTTATATTGCCCAAACAATATTTTGTATTCAAAAAAATTACAAAAACTTTTTTTTCAAAATTCTGTATCTCAAAAACGGATCAATATTAAAAATAGAAATTTACTTATAAAATATATATTTGCATATTCTTGAATACTGCATACCCAAATTAATCTTAAGACATTTTCGAAAAATTGTAAAAAATTGATTTAAAAAAAAACGCTACTACGATTTTTTTTTAATTTGAAAAATCAACAATTTCTTAAGAAATCATATGACATCAATTTTTTTCAGATTGAATCTATTTTTGAGGTACATATTTCAATTTAAATTTTTATTTATGAATTTTATTTTTTTTATTTTTTTATTTTCATGTTTTTTATGAGTTATAACTTGGAATTCAGGAGCAAGTTCGTACCACCGAGTCGTGCACATTCTTTTAAACTGAAAAATGTTCGAGCATGCTGTTTATTGTATGGAGGTGAAATGAGAAATCAGCACGCTTGTACAAGCAAACTTGTCAAGCATGCTGTTGTATGTGTAGCGACCTTAAAAAACAATCTGAAAGCGTACTTTCAACAAAAACTATTCAAAAATATATGTAGTTTTAAAATTTCAAGTTGAAATTCTTAGGCTGATTTTGTTCACTCAAGAATATGCGTTTTTCGGTTAAAGCCTAGTACGCAGATCGAGCTAAACTAAATTTTATCTCTACAATTTTTATCTCTACACTCGTTTGCTAAATGGGAAGATAAATTTTGAAGTGGGAGAGATAATTCTATATGTCACTGTCAACCCAGTGATTGATACAGCTGATTTTGCCATTTCAACTCGCGCTATATTTTTTTAAATTTAAATATTATGGCCCCTATTACCGTTGGCGAGTCGAACGTTCGATGTGAGATGTTCTCATTGGCGAACTAACACATTCGACATATTACAGTCGGCGAACTAAGAAATTCGAGTTCGAACTGAGTTCGAAAAAAAAAACAAATAAATAAAACGTCAAATCATAAATGTTCAGAACAAAACTATTTAAAATGTGTTGTCTATTGCCTTGAAATCAAAAAGGAGAACGCTCAACATTCCATGTTAATTTTTGTTTGTTGTTTGCTCCTTTCAGAAACGTTAGTTCTGGTTCAAGACGATTTATTCAATAAGCAATACGCTAAAGCCGCAGTTGCCCGTAGCTTAGTGGTAAGGTGCGTTGGCTGCTAAGCAGAGGGTTCGAGTCCTACTCGCGCCCAGAGTATTAATCTGTCATGAAAAAGTGCTTCTCAACTCTGCCCTTCGGAATCGGAGTAAAATTGTATACCTAGGTCCCCTCAATTCTTCACACGCACTCAGAGAATTGTTGATGAGAGTAAGCCACTTAGGCCTTGGCTCTTCAAGAGCTGTCACGCCACTCTATTTAATACGCTAAAGCAAGAAATATAATAGAAAGGACTTTTGGTGTACCTAATTAAAACTCGTTTTGAATTGCAGATCCTGAGATTGTAAAGAAAGCCATACCATGCCAAGAGCTGGAATACCTACAACACTCCAAGCAATATAAAAGCCCAACGTAGAAAAAACGAAATAATGGAATCCTTGCAGATAATAAAAGCAAACATTGGAGTGCAATTCAAGTCAAGTCCATTCTATTGAACAGTTAAGTCTTTACTCTAGGTTAGGTTAGGTTTAGGGGCTGACAGTTGATGTCATTACCGTCACACTTAGATCAATACAGATCCATTGTGATACCCGCGAGTATTGCTACTCAAGCTAATATGAAAAACCTATGTGTTCAGTTAGTCAAGCCATTTAGAGGCCTTGACGAAGTTCAGGATGCTAGTACCTGGAGTACTAGAGAGTTCCTCTAAATCCTCAAAGAAAAAGTTGCCAAGCATTTTCTTCCTTTGATTGGAAAGTGCCGGACAGTGACACAGAAAGTGCGAAGTATCTTCATGCACCTCCTCGTCTCCGCATCCTCTGCATAGATCATCTGAATTGATTCTCATCTTCTTCATATGATAACCTAACAGATTATGTCCAGTGATTATGCTTACAAGAGATCGAAGTGATCTCTTGTGTAGTTGCATAATTTTTTCCGTTCTTTGTTTGTTAAAACAAGGCCAGATTTTTCTTGTTGTGCCGCAGGTGTCAAGAAGGTTCCACCTTTCATCGGCCTTGATAGTTATTCTTTTTGAGATTTCCTGTTTTAAATAACAGGTAGGGGTGCTAACTAGCTGAGCTTGGCTTACGTCAAGCATTGACCCTAATCTTGCTAATTCATCGGCTTTCTCATTGCCCAGTATATCGCTGTGGCCCGGGACCCAGCAGAGTCTAATGTTGTGCTGTGCGCCAAGAACCTTAAGCTCTTCGCGGCAGCATGAAACAAGCTTTGATTTTACCTCAGTTGCAGTAATCGCTTTTATTGCCGCTTGGCTATCAATGTAAAAGGTGATATCAGCTCGTGGTATCGCCATCATTGATACCTTTTTAGCAGCTGTTGTTACTGCTAGGACCTCCGCTTGGAAGACGCTACTGTAGTCTGGAAGCCTAAGCGAGGCGGCTAACTTGAGAGATTCGGAATAGAAGCCTGCTCCTACACCAGTGTCCATTTTAGAGCCATCAGTATAGATAGCTATTGACGAGTCACTGGAGTACGGTATATTATCTATCCATTCCTCTCTGCTTGGGAAGGCAGTCTGGAATGGTTTGTGAAAAACAAGCTCGGGTGTTTTATAGTCCGTTGTAGTACTATGACCCATAACTTTATCGAGGATCTGGGCATGTCCTATGGAACTATTTTTCCAGATTTTAGTTTGACTAAGTCTCAGGGCACTTTTGGCCGCAGATTCTTGAACAAAGAGGTCTAAGGGGATAAGATCGAGTATAACTTCCAATCCCGCAGTTGGAGTGGATCTCATTGCCCCCGTAATGCCAGTGCACGCCAGTCTTTGAACTTTTGTCAAAGTTTTCAGGTTCGTGCTCTTTTCTAAAGCTTTCCACCATACCAAATTACCGTAGGTTAGTATTGGTCTAATTATTGCCGAATACATCCATCTGATAATTTTTGGGTTTGGTCCCCAGGTTTTCCCGAAAATTCTATTGCAGGAGTAAAAGGCTGTCGATGCCTTTTTGAATCTATCTTTGATGTTCAAGCCCCAGTTTAGTTTTTTATCCAGGATCACACCGAGATACTTTGCGTGATCGGAGATCTTAAGAGGGCAGCCTTCAATTGAAGGCATTTTAAAATCAGGTATTTTACGTTTGTTAGTAAATAGCACTAGTTCTGTTTTAGCTGGATTGACCGTCAGCCCACAGTCCTTAGTCCATTTGCTTACCAACGAGAGGGCGTATTCTGTTTGTTCACTAATAGTGGGTAGGAACCTGCCAGTCGCTAGTAATGCAAGATCATCAGCGTAGGCTACTATCCTTACTCCACTTGATTTCAGTTTAGAGAGTATGCCGTTCATGACAAGAACCCAGAGTAGCGGTGAGAGAACTCCACCCTGAGGGGTGCCCCTGGATGTGGTTACTCTCACCCTTTCCTCCGCTAGTTCAGAGTTAATCTGTCTCTTTCTGAGCATACACATTATCCACTGCGTTATTGCCTTTTCGACTCTGTGGTCGTCCAAGGCTTGCTTCACTGTTTCGTTCTTCACGTTATTGAAGGCTCCCTCAATATCCAAGAACGTTGCAAGGGTGTATTCCTTGTCATTCAGTGATTTTTCTATGACGCTGACAACACTGTGCAATGCCGTTTCAACGCTTTTTCCTTTAATGTATGCATGTTGAAATTCCGATATACAGTCCGGTTTCAGGGTGCTTCGGATGTGTATATCAATTAGCCTTTCAAACGTTTTCAAAATAAACGATGTTAGACTAATGGGTCTAAAGTCTTTGGCCTCCGTATGGCTAGGTTTACCAGCCTTAGGGATGAAAACTACCTTTACCTCACGCCACGATAAGGGAACATACCCCCATTTAAGGCTATTATTGAAAATGCTAGCTAGGTGTGGGATGATAAGGTTTATGCTTTTCTGAAGCATCATAGGGAAGATTCCGTCTAGACCAGGGGATTTGTATGGAGAAAAGGAGTGAATGGCCCATTTTATCCTTTCTTCCGTTATAATATCCGATGGTACTAGAGTTTCTGCATGAGACTCTGATTCTGGACTGCGGATATCAGCTACGCAGCCAGGAAAATGAGTATTCACAAGGAGTTCAAGTGTTTCGCGACCGGATTCAGTCCAGCTGCCTGTAGGTTTTTTAAGAGAACCGAGAGTGACTGAATCCTTGGTCAGAATTTTCCTGAGTCTTGCCGATTCATTTGTGTTTTCTATTTCGTCGCAAAAGGCCCTCCATGAGCTACGTTTTGCTCGTTGTGTTTCGGCCTTAAACATACGTTGACTGGCCTTGTAATGTTCCCAGTCAGCTTCTTTCCTAGTTCTTTTTGCAACGTTGAAAAGTCTTCTAGTTTCTTTTCTTAAGTTGCCTAATTCAGTTGTCCACCAGGGTGGTTTTTTCCTACCTTTTCCCATATGATTGATGGGACAGCTTTTTTCTAAAGCGTTATTCAGAACAACTCTGAGTTTTTCTGACGCAAGATCTATGTCGGAAGGTTCTTGAATTAAAAGCGAGTCCGGGTTTTGAATTCCCTGTCCTACTTCCCTACAGAATACATTCCAGTTTGTTTTCCTGAAATTCCTGAAGGGTTTTGGAGTTGCTACTTCATTTTGTATCAAGAAGCCTATCAGTTTATGGTCTGAGAATGATTCCTCTTTAAGAACATTCCATTGATCTATTACTATTGTGCTTGAGTTATTGGTTAGGGTAACGTCAAGCACTTCTTTTCTATTTTTAGTTACAAACGTGGGTTCTTTGCCCCTGTTTGCTATTAGTAGATTTTGGTCTAGTATAAATTCAAAAAGAGACTCACCTCTGTTGTTGATGTCGGTACTACCCCATTGGGTATGATGTGAGTTAGCATCACAACCTAGTACCACGTCCCATCTCTCAGAGGCAGCCTTCTCCACAAGCTGGCTTGTGATGTTAGCGGGAGGTCCTGTTCCGTCATGCGGCATATAGCACGATGTCAGGATCAGTGGTGGGAGTCCCTCCCTTTCAAGTTTGACTGCACACTGGTCTGGATCACTGTAATTTGCTAAAAGAAAGAGATTAAACTTCTTCCTGGCTAAAATACAGGGTCTTATATTACTATTTGCCACTTGTGTGGCTTTGTATAGGATGAAGTCTGCTGCTTTTAGTCCTCTGATTCTGCCACCTGAGGTCCAGGGTTCTTGAATCAGGGCAATGTCTATTTGTCTACTTCCCAACATGTAGACAAGATTGGAGCTGGCGGCTTTACTATGATGAAGATTAATTTGTATCAATTTCATGTTCATATTTTATTAAAAACCCGCCCTGCCTTACTTACTTGGGTTGTATTGTTGGTTATAAGCCGCAGTTTGCACCGGTTTATACCGATGCGTACCTTGTAACCAATTTTCCGCAAAAGGGGTATAGATTTGTGGCTAAGTTGCACCACCACCTCTGTACCCTCCTCCGTTCTTTCTCCCATCTCTATTACTTTCCAGCTTTGGCTTAACTGTTCAGTGTTTAGAGACTGAAGATACCTTTCTACGCGATCTCGGGGTATCGCAGGACCTTTTATAGTCATTCTGGCCTTGGGTTTGACGATGTCGCTGATTTCAGTCGTACCGATTAAACGGAGATCAGCGTTGGGCCAGGGAGCTATCGTCCTTTTGACGAAGTCTTGCAGGAAAGCGAGAGTATGGTCGTCCTCGCACGTCAAAACTTTGAACCCATGGATGGTTCTGAGGTTCCCGAAGAGTGGTGGTGGCCTGCTATTAACGATAGCATCGTTAACCTCATCCAGGATTCTCATTTCCAATAATTGCCATTGGTCTTCAGAGAGTTTTCTCGAGGGATTCCCGAAATCCGCAATGGCGAATTTGCGCGCCTCTAACGTCTCTTCTGCCAATGTTCTTTTTCTTTTTTGCAGGGGTGATCTTTTCGTGGGCGAAAGTGTGTCATCCTGCCGATTTCTCTTGGACGTTTTTGCCACTGAATCAGGGTCCAGGGGAGGCACATGGCCCACCATCTCCTTCTCCTTCAACAGGTTCTTAGTCCTTATATTTTTGTTTTTATTTGTTGCTGTCAGAGTCAGCGTCTTGAGGTTACGTGTAGCGTTTTCGAGCACTATCTTATCCCTTGCCGTTAAGGAGTCCGGATCTTTGTTGGATAGGCGTCGAATTGTCCGTTCGGTGTTACGTATTCTCCTCTGAATTATTCTATCTTCGGTGAGAGTTTTGGAAGCGTTTTTCTCGATCACCGTCCTGGTACTAACTTTGGTGTCGTCCATGACACCGCTGCTTGACGAAGGTGAAGGGGTTATGCTAGAGCTGCATTGGGGCACATGGCCCCTTATGCTGCTTTCACAAGCACCCTCCAGATTCGCCTCCTTCGAGACCGCCTTACCATCCTCCAAGCCCGTTGTTGCACATGGCCCCGTACTAGATTTGGTGGATGTAGACGGCTTCGAATTTTGCAACGGCGTCTTTTCCCTAACCAGGGGTGCACCTGAAGGGATCGCTCCTTTCTTGGATTGAGTTATATCAATCGGCGGATTGGGCGGTCCCATCAGCGCACCTACGCCAGTGTTTCCTTTGGAATCCACCTCCCCTGATGTTTGGGCACATGGCCCCCCCATCTTGAGAGGCTCGTTCTTTAGGAAAGCACGAGCGTTGAAGAGTCTAATTTGTTCGTTAGCTGTCAATTCTTCCCATTTCCTTTTCCCAAGTCGTTTGATCGTCTTCTTACAGTTGGAGATTCTACTCCGAACCGAAGTGGTCGACGATCGTGAGAGAGTAGAGCTAGCAACTGAACACGTGTCGTCATCGACTAGTGTTCCGATGCTAGCTCCATCCTCCACACCGAGGTTGGAAAAAGGAGTGAGAAGAAGGTCCTCTTCCTCCTGTGTGATGGTCGTTGCTGTTTTCCCTGTATTGTCCTTATGTTCGTTTTTGTCTGTCACTGGCGACTTCTCCCCTCCTACTGTTGGAGAGGCAAAGCCCGCGCCGGCAGCCGTGACTTCTACCGACGTTTCAGCGTATATCCCCGCTGGTTTTTCGTTCATTTGTTGTACTCTGTCCATGGTTTTTCGTGTTTGGGTTCCTCTTAGTTTGCTTAAAAATTCAGCTGATCAGCTGAGGACTTAAGAAATAAAAATCTACAGCTGTTCAGCTGAAAATCTAAGCGTAAGCCTCCCCACCACTACAAGGTGGAAACCCCAGGGGAGGAAGTCTTTACTCTATAAAATCAATAAATCTAATTTGATTTTTCAAATTTAAGGATTTTTCTTTTCCATTCCTAGGTATTTTTTTTCGACGGTTTTTGTCAAGATTTTCATTTTCTTTTCTTTTTTTGCTGCCTTTTATACAGCAAGAAGTTTCTCTTTCTGATTTTCATAACTTTTTCTCGAAAACCTAGCAATATTGGACAAAAATATTACTTTCATTCAAGGTTCGAGCTCTTCTCACACAATGTGTAACGTTCGACAAATTAAAACACGAACGACGTTCAAATTAACGAACATTCGATTCTCATAATACAGTGAGATCCAACTTCGAAAAACGTGTGACATTAAAGTCGAATGTTAGGTTCTCGATTCGCCAACCGTAATACGAAAATCTTACACTCACATGTTTTTAAGTTCGACTCGCCAGCGGTAATAGGGGCCTATATCTTGCTTTTAAAAATGGAATCAAAAGTTATTGAGGACGTTGTAGTTCTTTGTGCTACGATTGTTTTAAACGCAATCGCTCTACAAAAAATAACCAAAACAACACCATCCTGTCGAGTTAACCCCTACTTGAAGGAGAGGCAAAACAAAGGGCGTTTCGCAAAAGATGTAAGAGTATAAATTACACAGTTCTTTTTTTTCTTCGAAATTGAATTGCTTTTTAGTTTTTCTTTCTTTGCCTTTTTTTTTGTGGCACCTCTTCTGGATTTAATTCATCTAAATATTCGACTAGAAACTCCATATTTCTTTTATTTGTTTTTTTTTTGTTTTTTTTTTTTATACCGCGGAAACAAAACACAAACGTGAAACGTCAAAATTTATCTTGGAAAAAATGAGCCGAGCATATTTCGCTCGCTAAATTATGTGGAGACTTTTTGATAAAAGTACTAGATGATAGTTTGAATTTAGCGCGTGAACTGCGTACTGCCAAGATAAAAATCCTTGCTAAAATTTATCTTTGGAGGAAATTTGTATGAAAGATAAATTTTAGCGTGATCTGCGTACTAGGCTTAAGGGTAGGACGATGATAGAAAAAGTATGAAATTAAGGGGAGTGTATCAAGTGTAATGTGCCTCCCTCGAAATAGTCACGCTGTCTCTCTTCTACTCCAACGCATCGGCCGATGAAATGGAAGAGACATAGATGCGACACAAGCCAAACGCTATGACCGATCGTACCTCTCTTGTCCCGCGCCCTCGTGCTCCACAAAGTCGCGCCAAGAACTTCCTTATAATTAGATCAGTCTTTATGAAAAAAATCAAATACCACTATTTAGGTTCCTCTCTCACCAAAAGGTTGCCTGGAGGAGATTGGTACCACAGTAATATAAGGTCGCCTTTTGTACAGCAAATACTTGCGTATATTTAAATATTATATTTTTTTTTGTGCAATAAAGAATATGTAATAATAATATGTACATTTATCATTATAGAAACAGTTCTTTGACATGGCTATTAGTTGAGTACTTAGATAGGCCCCCAAGTAGTTTCAGCCCAGGGCCCCACAAATTCACGATCCGTCCCTGACATCCGGTGAATCACTCAGAATATTAATATTAAAATCGCCTAAAATAATAATATTTTTACATTTTTGGCTATGCAAAAATCTCGACATTTCATCCAAAAAGTATGTTACCGTACATTTATGAAATTTGTAAACACATCAGGTAAGACAATAACACACACTAGAAATTTCGCAGATGACTCTTATCATATCAAAACTCAAACTCAAATTTGTATTTATTAACTGAACAATTCAATACATTAGTATTATAACAAAAAGCGACCCCACCAGCAGTATAAGTTTCATTGCAAGTCGCTTCAAAAGAATAGTTTGGAATTAAATCATAAAAATCTTTTTCCTCTTCAAAGATCCAAATTTCAGATAGAAAAATAAGATCTGGTAAATGATCCAAGGGTATTTTAATTAAACCTTATCTGACGGTGGACCTATCCACACTGTCGGCGGCGTGACAAATTCCAATAGAAGTCAGCTGAGTCACTATGTTTTATTTAAGAGGACACTAAACCTCTTCCTGATGATCCACCAGAATACAAAGCACACCTCTTCTAGACTAACTATTCAGGTATTATCACGGAAAACCGCACTCAACTTTCAGTTACCGAAAGAGGAGCCTTTATCCGGTCACTGAAACTGCTCAACTTTCGTCACCGAAAGAAGAGCCGTTAACCGTGATTTGCGAATAGCAGCTGAGGCCAAACTCAGATAACCACAACCCCCGCGAAGGTCCATCCCACTAGTGAGGTGCTAAATCTCACTTCCCGCGGTACCCATTGCCCCTGGGTGAGGGGTGGTGTCACATTTTGTATAACATTGGGTTATACTTTGTTTATGTGATATTTTTGTTTTGCAGCTTCTCCAGCTGGCGGATGAGGGACACCGCTCACCCTCTGTCAGGTATATCCACATTGATCGAAGGGATGAACCAGCCAATCAAGGGACACACCCAACATTTTGTCTAATTTGCTTAACGTTTATCCACATTCGGTACTCGTTAATCGTAATTTCCTCCTTTACTATAGGTATGATAGGCTATAGTATCTGTTAAGGATCGCATTGATCTTCATCGTACGTCCTGCTTCAATCCGTTAATTCCATTAGACTAAAGCTGCCTACGTCCGCAAGTTCATGCCAATAAATTTTATTTATTTATTTGTTTCATCTACAAGTTAAAGCTAACAGATATGATCTTAATATTTAAATATTATAATAAGGGTATTCATGCAACGTCGTAAACTTTCCGACGTCGTAAAATCGGAAAGTTTACGATGCTCGTTTCATGAAAGTCCCTTTATCTGCTTCCGAAAATGTCGTAAACTATGTCGTAATTTAATCAGCTGATTGTTAAACGTCATGATACACAGAAATATCTTTGTGTCTTTGTGTTTTGTGACGTCACAAAAAAATTCCTAAAAAGAGCAATAAAAGAAAATTTATGGAACTTTATACTAAAATTGCTTTTGATGATTTCTTGATGGAGTTATTCGGAGAAAATGATGGTATGTACATTTGTCAATATGAGCGTACTTACATATTCCTTACCAAAATTATGAACATTTATTTTGTGGGTAGATAAACGTAAAGAAAAAGTGGATGAGATCATAGAAGGTTTAGTGCTCACAATGACAGTAGCTGACCATTCCCGATATACTGATCCATTCATCCATAATTCGGTTCCAAAACAACAAAACTTTTTACTTATTTCGACGAAAATAGATTTAAACAAATAGTACGAGTGAATTGGTCCAACTTTGATATAATTATGGACCTTATCAAAGATGACGATATATTCAATGGTGCAAGGTCTTGCTTGCAGTTGCCTGTGGAAACACAATTAATAATCGTCTTATATCGATTAGGTTCCAGCGGCGAAGGAGCCACTATTGCTAAAATTGGAAGCCTGTTTGGTATTGGTGACGGCGGAACAATTCAGGTACTAAATCAAAGCTATTTTCTTATGCACAGTTGAATTTTAAAATCATTTTCCTTCCTAGGTAATAACTGAAAGAATTTTCAAAGCTGTGCTTCGTCTAAGAAAGAAGTATCTATACTGGCCAGACGCTTCAGAGAGAAAAACACTTGTTTCAGAAATGTATGATAGTTTGCCTAACTGCATTGGCTATGTAGATGGGAGCGAAATTAAACTAGCCGAAAAGCCATCGGCAGATCCGGAAGCATATTTTTCTCGAAAACATATGTACTCTCTGAAAGTTCAGGGTATCTGTGATAACAAATTGCGAATCCTGCATATGGTTCTGGGATATCCAGGTAGTGTTCATGATGCTCGAATCTACAGTAACTGTGAATTGTACAAAAAACCACAGGAGTTCTTTACGGGAGCAGAATGGATAGCAGGAGATACTGCATATAAATTAACAACTACTGTTATTACTCCCTTTAGAGCGAATTCTACAGAGTTGACAACAGATAAACGGAATAAATTCAACAAGCATTTCAGTGCACATCGAGTGAAAATTGAGCACTGTTTTGGTATTTTGAAGGAGAGATTTAATAATTTGAAAGAACTGAAAATTCAAATCAAAAACGAAGCTAATATCAAATTAGCATGTCGTTGGGTTCTAGTTTGTGCAATTTTGCACAACATTATAATTATAACCATAGAATCAACAACTGAAGATACTTTCCCTATTCCAGACGAAGAAGAAGATTACTATGAAGAGGACATTTATGAGGAATATGAACCCTCAAACCATCAAAGTTCTATCAATGATTCTGGTCAAGTAAAAAGACGGTCTTTGGCGGAATTAATTATAGAATAAAAATTAAAGACTTATTCACATGGGGAACATTTTTAATAAACTTGAAATAGAAATAAATTGTACAAAAAAATTAATATTAAATGTTCTTGTATTTTAATTCTAATTCGTATCTTTGTAGTCTTTCTTCTTTTTCGAGCTCCAACTTTCGAAGTTCATATTGCTGATCCTGCGATTTTTCCTGCAACTCGAACTTTTTGATTTCAAGCTCCATTTTTTTTCTTGTAGGGCTAGTAATCGATCTATATTACTGGAGCTCCTGTTCTTGTTCCTTTGTCTCCTGTTAATCTTTGTAAACTCTAAAATGAATAATAAAAACAAAACATTAATAGTAAAAATTTAAAAAATCAAAATGCAAATAGCAAAACAAAAATAAAGAGATAGAAGGTTTTTTGAAATATTAAGAAAACATAACATTACTTACCTTTAGCTCCTGATTTTTGTCGATTCCCTTCGGGTGTTTGTTCTTCCTGAGGGTTTCCAGAGCTTGTCGAGGTCGAAGGAAGGTTCAAAGGACTGCGGTTGGGATCATGTTCTTGCAAATCATATGTTGGTGGTGAACATGGAACACATAAATCAGTTTCTTCATAAGGAACTTCTTCTATTATATCGTCTGCATCAAAAGATGTGTCGAAAATAACAGGAGGGTTAACATTTTTCCGAGCTCCAAAAATTTGTTCCAGCATGTCAAATTTAGGACAAAGTCTTAGGACGTATTCCTCAACACTTTTTTCGTCCCCACTGGCAAGAAGACCAGCTCCTGTGTTGCCTTTCCAGGTGACCGCTGTAACAAATGTTCCTTTTAAATATCTCATCTTTCCACGGATGCACACCCAGTTGATGTTGGCTATGGCTGGGGTTTGCAATGAGTTAACTATGTGTTGTTATTTGGTTTAAAAAAATAAATTTTTTTATTGCTAACACATAGAAATTACATCAAGTACAAATATAAAGAATTTTAAAAACTTAATGGAGACCGAGAGGTTGTCCAAACTGTTCGAGGGCACCAGTCGTTCTGCTGCTTGTAGATTTTATTATTTTTGAAGAATCCTCGGTTGATCCTTGGATGCTGCTCTACACATGCGGGAAGTCACGTACGCCTTTTTGGTCAAGTGGCTTCTTCGTCTGTTGTATCTTCTATCCGAGAGTAATTTGAGATTTTAATGGGCTCCAGATATCATGCACACATTTTGTACCATGTGCATTCATCTTATCTTTCTGTGATGGCTATTTTTGGGTTTTATGTTTTCCAGATGTCGTGCACACATTTTGTACCATGTGCATTCATCTTATCTTTCCGTGATGGCTATTTTCTGGAAAATACCCAAGTTGAGTGGAATTAACTCCTCCCTCCGCCAGTAGACGTTTGTCCCGAACGTTCAAGTTTGAGCTCCTCTAAATTCTTTCGGACGTTTTCTTTTGTTTCCGCCAAGGATATTTCTATGTCGACCTGATTATTCTTGCTGTGTCCCGAACGTTCAAGTTTGAGCTCCTCTAAATTCTTACGGACGTTTTCTTTTGTTTCCGCCAAGGATATTTCTATGTCGACCTGATTATTCTTGCTGTTGTTGCTTTTGAAGATGATTAATTTATATATAGAAAAGGATACAAGTACAACAATTATATTTATTGTAAGTCCCCATATTATTGGGTGATCTTTTACATTTTTGACGTATGGTTGTAAATAATCGGTATTTGTAAATTTCAATAATTCATTACTTGATTCTAGATATTCAATTACTCTTATTTCCGACTCCTTATTTATCTTAATATGTCTATTTATGTTTACTTCAAAATTATTAAATTCTTTACCATTAATAATTACAGCGTCGGAAAACTGTACCAATTGTGTACCGTGATATACATTATCGTTTATAATTACTTCTCCTGTAGTTACAATGTGATTATGGTTTATATTACTTATTTTTTTATTCTTTTCTAAAATTATTTCACATTTTGATGTACCTTTATTTAAAATTTCTGTTAGACAATTAGGTTTAAGATCTTGTTTGCAGATTTTAATATTTAATTCTTGTGTACAATTATCGGTACTATAAATGTTTTCAAAGAGTGTTATTTCACTCGGTATAATTAGTTTCCCTTCTGATTTTTGCACACTAAATGTTTTAAAATGTTTACCTATTCCTTTAATTATAGGATACTTAATATAAATTACAATTATTTCCTTATTTTCTAACACATGGAACTCTGAAGCGTCTAATACATCTATTACCATGATTTCTTTAGGTTCAATCTGAATAACTTCTCTTATTTCATTTTCGTTAAAGATAATAGTGTTCAAAATTTTATTCTTACTTAAATTTATGGTATTTATTACTTCCATGAGTTCAATGATTATATGCTCGATCAACAAGTAGCTACGTTCTTCTTTATCTTTATGTTTATAGTTGAAAGTTCTTTAATGGCCCTAAATATCTGCGAGTTAACTTCATACTGTTTATTATTTGAATTAATTAATTCTATCAACTTTGTTTCTATATTGACCTGATCATCGTGGTCTGGTGACCCAGATATCCACTTCCAAACCTTCCCTATTTCATTAATTGCTCTCTTACTACGTGATATGGAGAGTTGGTTGACTAACTTGAGTGCATAATTATATTTAAATTTCAGCTTTTTGGTACTGTGCTTGGTATCTATAGTATTAAGAACCTCCCTATAATAACTTATGTTGGTAGTATGATATATTTCACCCGTGCTGTTATAAATTGCCACGTTTCCGTCTTCTATCAGAATGTAGTCCTCTGACGAGTAATTTGTTATATGAACTTCTGCGTCTATAGTAACTGTCCAAAGTATTGTTGTTAGTATCGTTAATATAATCATCTGGAAACAAAAGAAAATTAGCTTCTTAAGTTATCCTTGTGTATAACCTTATTTTTAGAGTCGATTACTGTGTTTTTATTATTTTGTTTAACTTTTCTCTTAACGTATATAGGTTTCCCTTTTGTCTGTCTTCTGTCGGATTTTTCGAATACTATGTCGTTTTCCTTGTACACCTTGTTGTGTCTGTCTTTGTTTCTAACGTGGAGTGTCATACCTTGTTTTTCCTTAATAAGGTCAGATATATAGGAGTATTTCTCGTAGTTGTGAAAAATTTCATTTGGTTTTTCATTCGTTATTGAATGTATTGTTTCGTTATATTGTTTGATTGCGTGTGGCATAAGCTGCTCTATTGTTTGGTGTGGGTTATCGTAAGTATCCAGTCTTATCAGTTCTGCAAGTGTACTGTGTACTTTCTCTATCATACCGTTTGTAGTACTATGGTTAACAGGTGTGTTGTATAGTTTTATGCCTAATCGTGTGAGATCTAATTTGGTTGCTTCAGAGCAAAAAGTTTTTTCGTTATCTGTGACAACAGTCTCAACTGCACCAAAAATAGGCAGGATGTTTATTAGTGTTTCTTTTGCGTGAATTTTGTTTTCTACCTCGAGTGCAATTAAATACTTTGAAAAACTATCTACCGATGTAAGAAACATTTTATTGTGTGTATAGTAGATGTCAGCGTGGATGCGTTCTCCCCCTCGCCGTGGAATTGGTGTCTCGCCGATCTCTTGTTTCTTGGGATGACGGTCATATTTATTTAGCTTGCAATTTTCGCATAATTTAACATATTCTTGAACTTGTGGTAATATTAATGGCCAAAAATACTCTCTAGTTATATGTTTGTAGTTTTCAAATGCTTCCCTATGGGCTCTACTATGTGTTTCTTTTATGATCTTAATCTGTTCTTCCTTATCCTCCATATCTTTAACTAATAGACTAGTATGTATAAATTTGCTATTAGGAAATTCTCTTAGTAAATAGCATTCACATTTGAGTGGATTATTTCCTTCATATCTTTGACTATATTCGAGTCTTTGAATTCTACTTGGTGCCTCCAAAACTTACCGTGTAATTGTGTTGACTTAATATTATTTATATTGGATTCCAGAAAATGAATTTGATTCTTAAATTGATTTAATTTCTTGTTTACTCTTGGGATATCTATGGCTTGACTGGATTCTGCACTATGACAGGTACCTATGTCTGAGTTCGGTAAATGATTTAAGTTCTGACGACTTAGGGCGTCGGCAACTACATTTTCCTTCCCCGGTTTATAGATTATTTCAGGAGAGATTCCTTCTATAAAGGCTCTCCATCGTTTTAGTTTCGCGTTGGGATTCTTATTACTTATAGAAAATGTAAGGGGCTGGTGATCTGTATAGATCTTAATTCCAGCATGCCCGTACAGGTAATTCCTAAGGTCGCTCAATGCCCAAACTATGGCCAAAAGCTCTTTTTCGTTGGTGGCGTAACCTTGTTCCGTTTCACTTAATGTTCTGCTTATGAACGTTATTGGTTTCCCCTCTTGACTTAGTACTGCGCCTATGGCTGAGTTACTTGCGTCTGTAGTGAGTTCGAATCCTTTGCTAAGGTCTGGTTGGTTTAACAAGACTTGTTCTAATAGTTTCTTTTTAATTTGTTCAAATGCCTTCTTTGCTTCCGATGTAAATTCTATGTTTATAGTCTTACGTTTATTATTTTCTATGCCTCTTAGGAACTGTGTGAGCGGTTTAGCAATATGTGCATAGTTCTGTATGAATTTCCTGTAGTAACCTGACATACCCAAGAAGCTTCTAAGTTGTCGAATTGTAGTCGGTTCAGGATATTCGTTGATTGTTTTGACCTTGTCTGGGTCAGTTTTAATACAATTATGGCTGATAACATAGCCTAAAAATTTAACCTCTTCCTTAAAATAAATGGATTTTTCATTACTTATGGTCATATGTGCCGCACTTAGTGCTTTGATGATTGTCTCGATGTGTGTTAAATGTTCTTCAGCTGATTCTGAGAATATTATCACATCATCAATATAGACATGGCAGAATTTGCCAACATATGGTCTCAGTATGTCGTCCATTGCTGCTTGAAAAATAGCAGGGGCGTTTTTGAGCCCAAATGGCATTCGGAGGTATTCATATTTTCCATTATTTACAGAAAATGCGGTCTTTTTAATGTCTTCCTCTTTCATCTTTATTTGATGAAATCCACTCTGAAGATCAATTGTTGTAAAGTATTTTCCTCTGCCAAGGTTACTCAGTATAATGGATGTTTCTGCCATAGGACATTTAATTGTTTTTGTTGCAGAGTTCAGTTTTTTAAAATCTATAACTAAGCGGAATTTTTTTGATCCGTCTGGATTAATTCCTTTCTTGTCCACCACCCATATTGGATTATTATATGGACTCCTACTAGGACGAATTATACCGTTCTCTAGTAGTGTTTTAATTTCAGAATTAATGAAAGTGTTTGCGCTTTGCGGATATGGATATTGTTTGCTCCATATAGCGTCATCATGTGACGTGGGTATGTCACATTCAACTTGGGTGTTGAATGGTAGATAATTGGGTTGAGGGGTAAATATTCCTTGATATTGTCTAAGAGTTTCTCTTAACTTAACTACATATTTATTCTCACTATTTTCTATATTGATGTGATTCAGAAATTTATCGTCGAATTTCAGAGGTACTATGCCTGTCGCGAATTCTAACGTGTTCTGTCCAATATTAATTATTCCATTAACCTTCTTTAATAATTTCATTCCTATGATCGCGTCGTACTCGGTTAACTCTGGTAGAACGTAAAATCTTTCCTTAACACCTAAAATATTTAAATCTTGATATTTATCGATAATTGTTGTGCCATGGACACTATTAACTCTAGACCTAACTTCTAATTGTTTTGTTGATATCTCATTGTTTGGTTTAACATAATTATGTGTTGCCCCTGTGTCAATAAGAATATTGAATAAACGACCTGACTTTGTGTGTGTTCGCTGGATACAAGGCAGGTCGTGCCTTACTCTAAAAAATCGTCGTTTTCATTTAGATGATGTAGCCTAGGAGCTTTGGTAGGAATTTGATCACTTGGTGCCCTTTCTCGTTCAAAGGGGTTGTATTGATTCTGGGTATTAAAAATCCTGGGAGGATGATTAAACGTGTTTCGATTTTGATTTTGGGAATGACTCAGTGCGTTATGCTGAGTTGGCCTTGTAAATTGTCCACTACTTGGAATATCCATTCTTTGATGACTATTTTGGGTAAAATTTTGTCTATGAATGTTGCTATTACTCGAAATATTAATAGCTGGTACTACTTGTCTGGGTTGGCTCGTATAGTTGAACCTTGGTGGTAGGGAGGTTATTCTATGTGCGGAATGCTGATTATCTTTATATTGGTACATATTTGACTCTATCTCTTGGGCCCTGGCTAGTGCATTAGGAAGATCAAGTGGATTTAAAGAGAACACTATTTGAGATATTGGTTGATTTAAACCAAGTATGAATGTTCTTAATGCGTTATCCCTGGCTACGTTTATAAGACAGCTTGTTTCAGCTTTTTGTGGCCCGTAGGTCATTATTGTTTTGTTCGTAATTAATGTGAGTGTTTTACTAACGTGATCGTAAAATTCTTGTAAGGACTGTTTTCCCTGTCTTAAATTAGAAAGTTCACTTTGTAGCATATGAATGGGCCTTTTGTCTTCGTACGTAATATCTAATCTACCTATAATCGCATCAACATTTAATGGCGTTCCGTGTGAAGTTAAAATGTCGTTTGCTGCTCCTATCACTTTATTCCTTATTATGTTTGTGACTGCGTAGTACCTACTCCCCCCCTTAACTGGCTCATATATTTTCATGCAGTTTTGGAATGCAGTTCTCCAACTAACATAATTACTACCGTCAAAAGTGGGAAGACATTTCACTACATCTAAAGGTTCTCCTCCTGTTATTAAAGGGTCTATTTCTATGTCGGTGTATGGTATTATTGAATCACCTGAAGTTAAATTAGCTAAACTTAGTGCTAGTTCATCTATCTGTGCTTTAAGACTACTAGTAGTCTCCCTTACTGCCTGAGTAATTAGATCGGCTACTTGTTGCGCGTTCATACTGACACTTTTAACTGAATTATTAAATAATAATAATAATAATAATAATATAAAATTCACTTTCACTTAAAAACAAAAAAAATATAATAGTTAGTTTTCTTACTTTATACATACTATAGTAGTTGTTGCTCTGGATTGTTGTTGGGTTTCTTCTTTTTGAACTCCTGCTGGATTCTTCTTAGATTTTCGACTTCCTATGTGTCTACTTCTCCTGATGCTTTGGCTTTTGCAGTTCCCGCAACGTAAGGTGCTTTACGTCCTACGATTTTTCGTTGAATTATCTTTATGATAATTATTCCAACGGTGATAGATTTTTTTATTTAATCTATTTTAATTTTTTTTTTCTCTGGTTCAGCAACTTTTGATTTCACTTTGTGTATCACTTTTATATTGCTGTCCCTGCTCGGGCGCCAGTTAACTATGTGTTGTTATTTGGTTTAAAAAAATATATTTTTTATTGCTAACACATAGAAATTACATCAAGTACAAATATAAAGAATTTTAAAAACTTAATGGAGACCGAGAGGTTGTCCAAACTGTTCGAGGGCACCAGTCGTTCTGCTGCTTGTAGATTTTATTATTTTTGAAGAATCCTCGGTTGATCCTTGGATGCTGCTCTACACATGCGGGAAGTCACGTACGCCTTTTTGGTCAAGTGGCTTCTTCGTCTGTTGTATCTTCTATCCGAGAGTAATTTGAGATTTTAATGGGCTCCAGATATCATGCACACATTTTGTACCATGTGCATTCATCTTATCTTTCTGGGATGGCTATTTTTGGGTTTTATGTTTTCCAGATGTCGTGCACACATTTTGTACCATGTGCATTCATCTTATCTTTCCGTGATGGCTATTTTCTGGAAAATACCCAAGTTGAGTGGAATTAACTCAATGCAATCCTTTGGTAAAATTTCTGAGCTGTGGGTTTCTGAAAGTTAAAAGATTCTCAATATAATTTAATAGGTACATATGTGTGCAACAGACCTCAAAAGACTCTGTGCTCCTTAATATCTTCTAGAATTGCGTCTAAAAGAACGTTCGTCTCAAATTGTGTCCAGCGATGAGTTGGATTAAGCCGGCGACGTTGTTTAAATATTTTGCTTTCCTCGGAGTTCTAAAAAGAATACGTATTTAAAAAGTTTTTTTTAATTTTTCTATTTCTTTATAATTTTATCTCACCTCAACCATTTTAATAAAGAAAATTATTTATTTGTTGATCCAACTTTATCTGACTTAGAAATAACTTTCACAATCAAACGTCACTGTATGTACCGTTACAAAAAGTTTACGACTTTTCCGACGTTTACGACCAAGTTTACGACACAAATTCGTGTCGGAAAGTTTACGATTTGTCGTAAAAGATTTCCCATACAAATTTTGACAGCTAGTTTACGACACGTCGGAAACTTTCCGACGTTTACGACGTTTACGATGGTTTTACGACGTTGCATGAATACCCTTAATCTGCAAATCGGCTCATTGCTGCCGTAGCTTGTTCGGTGAAAAGATTCAAACAGAAAGTTTCTACCACGCAAAGCTCTCCCTCACAAGCATTATACCATGAATACTTCTTCTCGATTCAAGAGACTTAATGCCTAGAAAAAGGCACCTTGCTTTATATTCGGGAATAGAATGCCATTTCATTTTATAAAATATAAATCTGGCTAATCGCTTTTGAACCTTTTCCAGACGATCAGAGCACGTTATAAAACCAAATTACATCAGCGTATTCCAATATAGATCTTACAAGATATATATATATAGGGATAATAATGCGTACGGATCACTGAAATCAATACAATTCCGTTTTATAAAACCTACAACTGAGTTCGCTCTTCCAATGACATAGTCAGTATGGTTTTTGAAAGAAAAATTACTCTCTAACATAACCCCTAAATCTTTTATGTTTTCTACGCAAGATAATACATTCGAGTCGATCTTCTATTCAAAGCTAATGTGGCTATAGGACCTATAAAAAGAGATAGCATTGCATTTTTTTATATTCAAATTAAGGCAATTCTACTGACACCAATCAGAGACATGATTTAGGTCGTTCTGAAGTAGTTCGCAATCATGTAGAGAATCGATTTTTAAGAAAAGTTTCAAATCATCGGCGTAAAGAAGGCATTGAGAGTGTGTTATCATCGCTGTAATATCATTAGGTCTGTTTGGTAACTCCAGCTTTTGGCAACGAAGTACAACGAAGTAAAACGTTTTTTACATTTTCCTGTTTGTTTACTCGAATTAGTTGCAGAGAAAGGAGAAATCGAGAGAGCAAAAAATTTCCCCTCCAGAGAAAATTTTTCAACTTCTTGCAACAGAAATTTCTTGTTGCAATTTGTTTTTAAATGTATCTTGCTCTTCGAATTTGAATTTGAATTGAAACGGTTCGTCGAAATTTGGAAAGAACATGCTTTGTGTTCAGCAATTAATACATATATCATTTATGTTACTATTTTTTGTAGGACTTGATAAGCAAAGCAAAGAAAAGGTTTAATGCTTGGTTCCAATAATGCTTTTGTCATGACGGGAGATTAGTATACATCTCCGAAGTGCTGATTTTTTCACAAAGCTGGTCGAAAAATAATATACATATGTATATGAATGTGAATGTGCATTTTTAGTTCCAAATCGGTATACTGACGAACCACTTATTCAAAGTATTTGTCTACACAGTTTCGCCTATTTCGTTGTCCTCTTTCCATAATGAAATTGAAGAGCTCGTCATCGCTGTCTTCAGGAATGCCAAACATTTACGCTCTAAAACTGCACCACAACCACAATATTCTTCGCTGAACGAAGAATCATATTTCATCAACTCTATCACCAAAATCAAAAAATTCATTATTTTTCCATATACATAAGTAATGTACGAACACTCTATTGTCAATCGTTTTGAAAAAATGAAAACAAACTGCAACAAATTACATCAACGCGTTTGTTTACTTTGTTGCAAGTTTCTCTACTTCTGAGAGAATTTTACTCTCTTCACCTAATTTGACAGATTTCAAACAAACTGCTACAAAAAATTCCCAAACAGACCTATTTATAAAAACATTGAAAAGGAGCGGGCCTAAATGGCTTCCCTGAGGAACACCTGAGCTACATTGTATCGATCTCGAACAAGAATTATTTATAATGACTTTTTGAGATCTACCCGTTAGATAAGATGAAATCCAATCAAGAAAAGTGGAATGGAAACCGTAAAGTTTTAGTTTGTGTATTAACGTGGAATGATCCACCGAATCAAACGCTTTACTAAAATCGGTGTATATCGCATCTACTTGATTCTTGCCTTCAAGAGAATTGAGGACATAATTTGAGAACAATGTGTTATAAACTCCAATTTTGTTTTTACAAGGCTCTCAAACAATTTAGGGATTGCGGATAACTTGGAGATGCCACGGTAATTCTCAACTTGACTTTTAGATCCATATTTATGAATTGGTACTAGATAAGATATTTTCCATTCACATAGAAATAAGCCTTCTGAAAGGGATTGATTAAATATCAAATGCAACGGATAACATAGGGACTTAGCACAATTCTTCAAGAAAATTGCCGGTATACCATCCGCTCCAGGTATAGTTTTGGACTTTATTGACTGAAGTCCTAAATATATATCCTGTAAACTGAGTTGTAATCCACTGATATCGACGCTTTTGGTAAAATCATCCAAATGTGGATCGTAGATGTTACTTCTTGAAGGTGAATAAACAGACCCCTCTACTTCAATACCAAAAAAGCCAAAAGTTTCAAACTCACATTATTTGTTAAGCTAGTCAAGAAGAAGCACCTCAGTAAATTTCAGATATTTAGCATAAGTAGTTGCTAAGATACGATGTTCCAAAAATCACGAAAACCGTAACTGACTGACTGACTGATTCACTGATTCACTCACTGACAGATCATCAAAATTATGAAGCACTTCCCGTTGCCCTAGAAACTTGAAATTTGGCACAGTGATAGGTCATGTGGTACATACAAAGGAAAAAATCGAAAATTTGAAATTTTTCAATCAGGGGGCGTGGTAGCCGCCTACTTTTACATTATTAATTTAAATTATATGGAGCACTTTGGAGTGCAGTAGAATCAAGAAATTTGGCACAGTGATAAGTCATGAAGTACATACAAAGGAAAAAATCGAAAATTTTAAATTTTTCAGTCAGGGGGCGTGGTAGCCGCCTACTTTAACATTATTAATTTAAATTATATGGAGCACTTTGGAGTGCAGTAGAATCAAGAAATTTGCAACAGTGATAGGTCATGACTCATGAAGTACATACAAAGGAAAAAATAGACAATTTGAAATTTTTCAGTCAGGGGGCGTGGTAGCCGCCTACTTTTACATTATTAGTATAATTTATATGGAGCACTTTGGAGTACAGTAGAATCATAAAATTTGGCATACAAGTACAACGTGCAATAGAACAAATGAAATATGAAATTTATGATTTTCAACTGCGGGGGCGTGGTACCCACCCATTTAAAAATAAATTTTATAAAATATATGGAGCACCTCTGATCATCGTTGAATATTGTAATCTGGCAAACTAGCAATTCTGCCAGTCAATATAAAGAAATGAAATTAATTTTTAGATGTTTCTGCTAAGGAGGCATGGTACCCGCCCATGTTTTATGAAATAATATAATAATAAAAAAAAAACTTTGCAAAAAGTAATGATATCACACCAAAAACATAAATGTAAAAAAAAGCCAATGTTAGAATAAGGAAATTAAATGCTCATATGCTTTAAAATATAAAACTTTATTTAAAAGAAAAGTAGTGGACTGTATGGTTGCTAGCACAAACTGAATAAATTTGTATTTCAGCCTGTTGCTCGTTTACCGTACGCTCGTATGCAGCTGCACAGTGTCCTCTTCTCGGTCGCAAGTACCGCTTATCGAGACGATATGAAAAAGGGTGTGGCTTATATCACCCCATGCCAGATGTTCAGCTCTATCGTTCTGGGTCCGCAAGTACCGCTCATCGAGGCACTATGGAAATGGGTGTGGCTTGCTCTCGAGTAAGTTGTTGACGACGATCTCGATCCGCAAGTACCGCTCATCGATGATGTGTTTTATTGCTCTATCCTCATGTTGTTGGTTGTTGCTCGTGTTGTTTGCTCTTAAGGACGTTGCCTACGTCGCGTTGTTCTGTTGTTTATTAGGACACTGCTCTTGTCCCAATATTCTGCTCTTGTTTTTGAACATTCCCCCCCCCCCCAATTGAACCATAGGCTTCAATTGGGAATATCGCTCTCATCCATGGGAAGAACACACAATTTCTGGATTGGTCTCATAAATGTTGAATGCTCTGTCTTGACTTCTGCGCTCCTTACAAGTCCGTCGTGCCCTGAACGAACAGATGTCATTCTTCCGAGGAGCCACAACGTTGGTGGCAAATTCTCTTGCTTGATGAGAACTAAATCGCCCACCTTCACGTTCTCTCGCTCCTTGTTCCATTTGGGACGTTGTTGCAGCGAATGGATGTACTCCTTGCTCCATCGCTTCCAAAAATGCTGCTGCATCTGGTTGCTCATTGCCCAAGCCTTCAGCCGATTCTGAGGTACAGCAGAAAGATCTGTTGAGAGTGGCTGCACAATCTGCTCCCCGATGAGAAAATGCCCCGGTGTCAATGCGCTCAAGTCCGTTGGGTCATCTGTCAAGGCTGTGAGTGGCCTCGAATTTAAGCAGGCCTCGATCTGCACAAGTGTGGTTGCCAGGTTCTCGAAGGTGAGTATTTGCTTTCCGATTACTCTTCGCAGGTGGTGCTTCATCGACTTGACCCCTGCCTCCCACATGCCGCCTGTATGCGGCGCTCCTGGAGTGATGAACTTCCACTCCGTGCCCATAGCTCTTATTTGCTCAATCGGAAGGGTGTCTTGCCAACGCACCCCATTAGCTCTCAGCGTCTTGTCAGCACCGACAAACGTTGTCGCATTGTCGCTCCACAGGACTGAAAAGCTGCCCCTTCTTCCAGTGAACCTGTTGAATGCAGCAAGAAAAGCTTCTGTCGTTAGGTTACTTACCAGCTCTAAGTGTATTGCCCTTGTCACCATACAGACAAATACGGCTACATAGCCCTTCTCAATGATTTTGGATCTGCCTGCCCTGGCCTTTATCTGCACCGGTCCAGCATAGTCCACGACGCTGTGTCTGAATGGTCTTGTTGGTAGAACCCGCTCTCTGGGAAGACTGCCCATAAGTTGCTCAGCTGTTTGTTGTCGTTGTCGAAAACATATCTTGCACTTAGATATGTATGATTTCAATTCCCGACGTAGTGATGGAATCCAGAATTTCTGCCTCAGAAATTGCATGCACAACTGGACACCGCCATGAAGCGTACGAAAATGCGCTTCTCTCATTAGCAAAATACTAAGCCTGCTCTTCGGTGGTACGATCATTTGATGGATATTGTCGTACTCCAGTTCGCTCTCTTGGAGTCGCCCTCTGACTCTTAGAATCCCATTTCCATCCAGGAAAGGACTCAACGTGGCAATGCTGCTCGAGACATCCATTGGACGACGCTCTTCGATAAGCCATATCTCATGCTTGTAAGTTGCTCGCTGGGCTGCTCGTACCCAGTAGTCCAATGATGTTGTACGCTCAATTTGTAAAGGAAAACCAGGAATTTTACCTTTTCTTCTCTTGAGAATGTTTTGAACGAACCTGAGGACGTATGTCGTGATTCGTAGAATGCTCTGCAATGTCGATTTGCGCTCTAGTAAGCTCTGGTCGTCTATTTTCAGCTCGTATGCTCTAATGGATGTGAAGTTCGCTGCCACCCATTTCACGCCTGTGTTGATCCTGACACGGTCCCGTGTGCTCAATTCTGGCTTCTCCTTTGGCCAGTGATGCTCTGGTTTACTTAACCAATGTGGCCCGCTCCACCACAGCTCTGAATTACGCAGCCCCTCCGCTGCGAGCCCTCGCGACGCCAAATCTGCCGCATTGTCCTCAGAGGCAACATGTCTCCAAGGTCTGCCTTCGCTCTGCTCTTGTATCGCACAAACCCTATTCGCTATAAAGGGTTTCAGCTCAAAAGGTGCCTTCGTGATCCAATGAAAAACGACCATTGAATCGGCCCAATATGTTCTTGGTACTTCTTTAAATTTTGTTGCACTTACCACCTGATTCATGAGTTTGCTCAAGAGGAGTGCCCCGCACAGCTCTAATTTGGGAATGGTGATGGTCTTGAGTGGTGCCACTCGTGTTTTCGAAGCGACGATGACACAGCTGATGCTTCCGTCCTCCGAAACTGCTCTCATGTAAATGACGGCTCCATATGCTCTTGCTGATGCGTCTGCAAAACCATGCAGCTTCATGCTTGCCCTGCTCTCGCAACCTAACCATCTCGGAACCCTAATGAAGGTCAGGTGGGTCATTTGCTCATTTTCGTGCACCTCCGTCACGAAGATGTCACGAAATTCGCACCATTTCGTTAGCTCTCCGTTGAACGTGACCAGTTTGGGCTGACGCTCTTGTCGCACCTGGATTACGTTGCTCTGCATTGGAGTTGATGTTGCTCTTTGACGCGCTGAGATTCTTCTCTTAAGACACGCGATGGTCCCATGATACACGTCCTCAGTTCCCGCTAAGTACTCGTCGTGGGCTTGTAGCTCTGCCCCCGATGCTCCGTTGCTCACAAGAGAATCATGCACAGCCATAAACTTTCTGAAAATCTCCTCCGCTGAGGCTAACTTCGTTGACAATAGCTCTTCATCGGCTTCATTGAAATTCTGCCCTCTGGTAAAAGTCGCGATTCTGTAGAGTGAAGCACGAAAGCAATCTCTTCGTGCCAAATCGCCCATGGTTGTAGAATTGTTAAATTCCTTGCCCGTAAGACCGTCAACGACTGCTAAAAGTCCGGGTCGACCCCTCGGAGACTAAAACAACCGTGAACGGAATTGGAATGAAAACAATTTTTGCACACTAACCTTAAATTCTTAAGCACAAGGTGAGCTCTTAAAGCACTGATTAAAGATTTTAAAGTATAAAGTGTCTGCTCTTAACGCACTGATTTAAGATTTAAGCACAAGGTGTCAGCTCTAAGCTCACTGATTTAAAATGTTAATGTACAAAGTGTCTGCTCTGAAGCGCACTGACTAAAAATTATAAGCACAAGGTGTCTGCTCTAAGCGCACTGATTTAAAGTTAATGTACAAAGTGTCTGCTCTTAAATGCACTGCTCAGAAAAAAATTCACCGCTCCAACTGCTCGATCTTATGCTCCTTGCTCATAGCCCAAAAACAGCTCTATATGCACCACTCTAACTGCTCGATCATACGCTCCTTAGCTCAGCTCATAGCCCAAAACAGCTCTATGCACTTATTTGGCTCGAAGGATCAGAATGTTAGAATAAGGAAATTAAATGCTCATATGCTTTAAAATATAAAACTTTATTTAAAAGAAAAGTAGTGGACTGTATGGTTGCTAGCACAAACTGAATAAATTTGTATTTCGATGCAAGCAACAGCCTGTTGCTCGTTTACCGTACGCTCGTATGCAGCTGCACAGTGTCCTCTTCTCGGTCGCAAGTACCGCTTATCGAGACGATATGAAAAAGGGTGTGGCTTATATCACCCCATGCCAGATGTTCAGCTCTATCGTTCTGGGTCCGCAAGTACCGCTCATCGAGGCACTATGGAAATGGGTGTGGCTTGCTCTCGAGTAAGTTGTTGACGACGATCTCGATCCGCAAGTACCGCTCATCGATGATGTGTTTTATTGCTCTATCCTCATGTTGTTGGTTGTTGCTCGTGTTGTTTGCTCTTAAGGACGTTGCCTACGTCGCGTTGTTCTGTTGTTTATTAGGACACTGCTCTTGTCCCAATATTCTGCTCTTGTTTTTGAACAGCCAAGTTCTCCCGTACAAAAATTCTGCCTAACAAATCAGCCACGAAAAGTGATGAGATTTAAAAGAACGCCAAGTTCTAAGATTCAGCAAGTACTCGTTGGTGCATTGCAAATGTTTTAAGTGGACTTACTTCGAATCAACTATTAGTTTTGAAAGAAACTTGTAAAATAATGTAAATTAGTTAATTTTTTTACCTAGCAGGTTTTCTCTTACAGCTATCTACTATTAAAAAAGTTTGGAAAACTTGCTAAGTAAAACAAAATTAACTAAGTACATGGTGGCCCCGTCTGCTGAAAACATTAGCAATAGTAGAAGAACAACTTTAAGGTGGAGGTGCACGAATTCGAAGTGGTGCTATCGTTCAATTAGCTTGGATATGTAGTAGCAGCCGATAAGAATATGGATTAAAAAATACGCAGGCGGCCGGCTGCTCAAAGCCCACAGAACCTACTTAAGTCTTTCAAGGCTATTTATATCCTAAAAGGTTACCATTGCATTACTTCTAAGCTGCTGCTTTAAGACGATGGTCTTACCAGTACTCACCTATGGATCTGAGACCTGGGTGCTTAGCCAATGGCACTCTGAATTCTTAGTTCTCCCTGTTTGTGAGGAAGGACGATTCTGGAGACGATATAACCTTGAACTATGTATGTATATGAAATCTTAAAAAAATTTAGCGTGGTAGACTCTAGTGGGCACAAAGTTGTATGACCGAAGAGGAACGGGTCGGGAAGTCTTTTGAGAAACAATTCATGGTAGAACACAACGTTGCAAACCAAATTTGCGCTGGGATATGTATAGTATATGTATGAATGTACACCACGACGCTCACAGCCTGAGGGTGCGAAACTGGATTTCGATTTGATTTGATTCCGATTTTGTTTATTATACAGATTGTCCATTTAAGTTCATAAACGCACTTATATTAGGACATTTATATAATTTCTTAGAATCGATTTGGAAAACCTTGGACATTCGTCTCCAAGTCTGTGCATCGAAGTAACAAAAGGTTCCTCGTTCTTTTGTACCGTTCTTTTCATATTGATTAAGATCTGGAATTCGAGTTATCCAAATTTTATCTTCTATGTGATACCGACATTCTCGATTATGTAATTCTGCAGCGGCCATCAATTGCATAATATAACCAATATTTGTGTAGAATAGAAAGAATAGCAGGTCTTCTTGCAATTAAGGACAGATTTCCCCGGGATATATGGAAGAACATGCTGATCCAGGTTGTGGCTCAGATGAAGGGGGAAAATTCATTATCTCTTCTTTGTCCATATACATATGTATATGTGTGTACATACATATGTACCTATACATACATACATATAGCAAATATAAAATTTTCTAAAAAAATTTCGATTTGACAATTTTCGAAAATTGAAATCGATCAGATTTGTTTTTTTTTTTTTTTAGTGAAAAAAATATTTTTTTTTAACATTAGCATCGTTTGTCATTTGATTGCATTTGAAAAATATGCATTTTATTTTTTCTAAACCTTCTACCCTAATACCTCTTGCATTTAGAGAAAAAATTAGGAAAATCGGTCAACCAGTGTGCCCGGTTAGCGAACGAACACAAAAATTAAGCTGTTCTTTTATATATCTCTATATATATAAAAATGGATGTGTGTTTGTTTGTTTGTTTGTTTGTATGTCTCTTATAGACTCCGAAATGGCGCAACAGATATTTGTGAAATTTTCATGGTTCATACTGTTGCATTCAGTGATGATTTCTGTGAAAAAAAAATTGGAAAAACCTCATGGAAGAGTGGGAAAACTGGAAAAACCAAACAAAGGTCGGAAATTTGATTTTTTTTGCTTTGAATTTTTTGTTTCAAAATGGGTTTTCGAATGGAAAAACAGAAAGTTCTTGATGAAAAACTCGGAAAACTCATTAGGAAAATTGCATATTATTGCAGGTGCATTGGTTTTCAACTGGAAAACTGGAAAATTTCAAAATGGGTTTTCCAATGGAAAATAGAAAGTTCTGAAGAAAAACTCGGAAAACTCTTTGGTTTTCAAAGGGAAAATTGCATATTATTGCAGGTGTATTGGTATTCAAATGAAAACTGGAAAATTTCAGAATGGGTTTTCCAATGGAAAACAGTACCTAAGTGCACTGATTCTCAAATAGAAAAATGGAAATTTTTTGATTATGAACTCGGAAAACTCTGCGAGAGCACGAAGAACTTCAACACCCTAAATCAAGTTTTTTTCTATGGAATTTAAGGTGCATTGGTTTGTTTGTATGTCCGGTTTGGACTCTTAATCCGCTCAATCCACAATGCATTTTTATAACATTTTCATTGTATAAAAATAAATGTTAAGGACAAACTTACGGGAAAGTCAGCAAATGAGGGGGACAACCGTAAGTTGTTTGGAATTCTGATTTTTGTGAAATAGTCAAAACAGAGAAGTTTTTAAATTTTTCAAAAAATTTCCATTTTACTTCATGCTTTAATCTCTATATATATAAAAATGGAAGTGTGTTTGTTTGTTTGTTTGTTTGTTTGTTTGTTTGTTTGTTTGTATGTCTCTTATAGACTCCGAAATGGCCCAACAGATATTTGTGAAATTTTCATGGTTCATACTGTTACATTCAGTGATGATTTCTGTGAAAAAAAAAAATTGTAAAAACCTCATGGAAGAGTGGGAAAACTGGAAAAACCAAACAAAGGTCGGAAATTAGATATTTTTTGCTTGGAATTTTTTGGTTCAAAATGGGTTTTCGAATGGAAAAATAGAAAGTTCTTGATGAAAAACTCGGAAAACTCATTGGTTTTCAAATGGAAAATTGTATTAAATTTGTGGATGCATTGATTTTCAAATGGAAAACTGGAAAATTTCAAATGGAAAACTGGAAAATTTCAAAATGGGTTTCCGAATGAAACTCGGAAAACTTATTGGTTTTCGAAGGGAAAATTGCATGTAATTGAAGATGCATTGGTTTTCAAATGGAAAACTGGAGAATTTCAAATGGAAAACTGGAAAATTTCAAAATGGGTTTTCGAAAAGAACTCGGAAAACTCATTGGTTTACAAAGGGAAACTGGAAAATTTGTGATGGGGAACTGGAAAGCAAGAAAAAGTAAACAAAAAATTTTAAAAATGGAAAATTTGAAATGCAAAAAAAAAATTGACTAAGCAAAAATCTCAAAAACACTCTTTCATATGAAATGCATTAGTTGTGGTAAAATGAGTGGTAAAATGGAAAACTCCAGAAAAGCAAGAAAATCCCAAGTCAAATTTTGAATGGATTTTAAACAATGGGAAAATAGAGAATTCGTGATTTTGGTAATTTTTTTTTGAAACACTGATATTTTTAATGTAAAAAAAATATTTTGCTGTATTGCTCCATAACGGTTACTCTCAGAGCAATCATAAAAAATCCTTTTTTCATTCAATATCATGGTCAATGTGTTTTACACCCAACAGTTAGGGTCGAAGAACTCGAAATGTTTACACAAGAGCAACATGAGGAGCGAAGTGAAACCGAAATGATTCGCGTTTTACAAATCCATGCACCGCAGGCAACGGGGCGTATACTTACCATTTTGCTTTGTTTTTTTGATATCGCTTATTTGTTTAAAGATGGATCCATACATACGAATTAACAAAAAACAATGCAAACGATAGAGGAAGAGGGTTATCGATTATCGATTGAGGCAGTACGAAGTCTGCAGGGTCAGCTAGTATAGAATAAGTATGTAGCTATAAGTTTAATTGTAGTAGTAAACACTTGTGTAGGACAGTTAAAATGAGGGGCAACACATAGTGATTAAGAGAAAACTTTTGTTTAGCATTCAGAACAGATTCAGCTCTTACAAAAATCCCAATATTTTTAGCATAGTGGTTAAGGGGAAAACTTCTCGAACATTCAAGCTTCTCCAAGAACCAATATAGTAGTTTCTAGAACCAAGTATTCGTGTTATATAAATAGCCGTTTGGCGGCGAAGCAGTTAGTTGATTGTGAACTGCGATTAAGTAAGATACTCTGTTCGAAAAGTAATAATTGAAAGTGTTGAATAAATAAGTTTGTGAGTGATTTGAACAAAGTGAATTTGTGTTTTATTTGAAAAGTGAATAAGTTTTAACTGTCGGACCAAGCTGAATATTACAATATCATGTTTTGTATTCTAAAATTTTCATTCTCAATTTAATTTTCAATGAATAAATATCTCAGAGTACATAGTTCAAAGCTTATTGCTTATTTTTCTTATTGGTAACGTCGGTAAAGCTGTAAGAACTTTTATCTTTCAATAAGGTCAGCCTGTTATAATTAGTGAGATTAAATCATGAATTCGTTAGCAAATGATTTGTTTCTTTGAGAACTTAAAAAGGTAAGAGAGGACAATTATTGGCAGTTCAGGAAATCATACGGAGAAGCCAAGAAAATGGGACCGGAAACTGTCCTTATTTTAGCCAAAGAACACCAGCTTGTTAAGCGGCTCGTATACCTTGCTAAGTGAGGCTTTCCTCAGAAGCTGACCTCTTGGTGACAAGACGTCCATCGTAAGGACAAATGTAGGACTACTTTCAAAGATAGCCTACAACGGAAAACGTATTACTAAGCCTTTCTACGATGTTCATGTTCATTATGAACTGTCCCTCAGAATAGCAGAGGACGAGCGATCGGGACGTAAGAGTATTTAGAAGAGATTGGTGCAGCAGGTATTTTAGAAGACCCTTTAGAATCTTTGATGGAGATGAAACATCATTCAGCCTATCTCTAAAACCAGGAGTCGCCAAGAGGTTGGAAAAATCTTAATACTGTAAAACATGGAATCGAATATGAGGCGATTACTGTACTTTTTGTCTTCAGTGATGGCGGCCAAATGCTACCACCTTTGCTTGAGTTTCCCTATATGCGCCCTCCTCAAACTGTTGTAAAAAGTATGCCAGATAAATGGGTCTTAGGCTGAACTGAAAGTGGGTGGGTACAATCCGAGAAAATTAATAAAAAACGCTCACGACTGCTATAAGTCGATGATGGCCACAAATCCCATGGACGCATTCAAAGGACTGAAAACCGATAATAAACAAAAAAATTCACAAATGTCAAACAAAGCTGTTATGAAGACGAACGAAGTGTTGGAAATGGTCTTGGATAATCTTGATTTGATTAAAGGAAATACCATAGGTGTGTTTTTATTTTCGGCAAATCTATCCAGATCCAGAGTAAAGTAGGATTTCCCAAAACAAAACTTCCTATCCAAAGGTGTGTGACGTCTGACGTTTTGCTTTTTGTTGTTTTTTCTCTTTCCATTTCCATGTGTTTTCAGCGCCATTGATCATTAAAACAACGAAATGTCATATATATAATGCGAGTACTATATCTTTATTTTCAAACACGAAGTTAGTGAAAAATTAATAGGTAGCTATTTGTGGAATTTGGAGGGTAAACGTGTTAGAGATACACAAGTGCTTTCAATTGTACAAACAAAATATTCAAGAGTCGAACGAAAATAGATATTCTATTCTATTCTTTTCAGCCTTCAGAGTAGGATCCTTCTTCTCCTTTTATCCAGAGTAAGAATTTTTTTTTGTAATATGTACGTGTAAAAACTTACTTTACTTTGGATCGGACTGCCAAAAAAACACACCTATTTTCTCCTAATCTGCGAATGTCAGTAGCTTTTGGGAACTTAGGTTAGCTCAGTAATCGGAATTCGAATAAAACGCTATATTCAGTTTTAAACTGAGTTTCGTTCACTGGGATATCAAATATCGAAACCTTTCAAACGCCATCTTGAGACCTAGAAGAAAACAGTTTTTCACCATAGAAACTCATGTAAAAAAAATTGCTTTCACATAGTTATCAAGATGGCGCCACACTATATTTACTCCAAATTTGACTATCAAATGTCAAAACCTATCCAAGATCTATACAAAAAACACAACGAAAAACTCAAGTGTCGAATTGACGAAACTTTATCCTGTGTAAATTACTAACTTAAATTCCTAAATTATTTTTACCTAGTTTTCGGTTGTTGTTGTTTACCATGTAGGTAAAATTTTACTAAGCTGAGTATAAAATTCCCAATAAAACACGGCTAGGGAATCGGAAAAACTAAGTTCCACGTTCAACAATTAAATAACGGACTTTTAAAGACTATATCAACATAAGAAAAGAAGTTGTTAGTTGTTAGTTATCGAGAAAACTGAATAAGAACACCGCCAAATAACGGGTTCCGTATTTCGTATCCTACTTAAAACGATTAACAGACGGGTTATCCGAAAATGATGAAATAATTTTTGTTGAAAGTCTATTCAAGATTAAACTTCTCGAATTGGGTAAACCCTTTCGCTCGTTAGAAAAAAGGGGCACAAAAACACACATTTTCTTAGATTTTGGGGTGATTATTTCTAAAAATATTGACTGATCGAAAATCATTATAAGCCAATATTCAGTGAAATTTTTTGTTGACAATTACTTGATGTGCTATCGGTATTAAAAAACACGACACCGTCTATTAAGTTTTCATCAATTTTCGCCGAACAGTGTATCTACTAGTTAAATGTTGGTGAACAGACGCGCATGACTTTAAAGAACGTTGTTCTTTTTTAATTTAGTTTAAGTTTTATAATTTTGTAAAAAAAACGTAAAACATACACGGCTTAATAATATATGTTTTTCGTTTTAACTCAAAGCAACCTTAGATTTTTTCAAAAATAGTAAAGAAAATATTCTTATTTCCTTACAAACTTAAAGTTCAATGAACTGACTTCTCTATCATCGTAAGACATGTTTGATAAAAATCTCCCGTATGAATTTTTGACGAATGAAAGACTTGTTTCACGAAAGAGTTCGAAAAAAGGAAACTCAGGTCTTTACGTTCCTCAAACAGTTAAAAATTAAACAAATATTCAATTTATCCCTCGAAATGTATAATTGAAAACAATTAAGTTGCTATGGGCTTCATAAACTTTCTGTGGCGATAAGACAGAGTAGCTTATGTCGACATAAGCGATTTTTGAGTTTTAAATGGATAGTTCATAAGCACTTTGTAATCTACATTTCTGTCTTACTCCCATTTACAAAAAAATTCTCCTTTGCAAAGATATCGTACGTTTCATAAACGCTTACGCTTATGTAATGACCATACATTGCATTCGACAGAAAGCTTATGTTATCAATTTTATGCCTTCCAAATTTAGTTATTATGATTTAACAGAAACGTCGTATGAAATCTTTTTTAGGGTTCCGTACATAGAGTGTAAACGAAACCCTTATAAGTCATAACATCACTTCGTTTTCTGTTCATTCGTCTGTCACAAGCGATTTCCTCGAATCTGCTAGGCCGATTGCAATGAAATTTAGTACACATATTTTAGTATTCAGTAGTAATCTAAAAATGTTGTTTTTATAGTTTCGATGTTATTAAAGAAAGAGGAAAAAACACAAACAAATCCCCGCCCCCCCCTCACTATTTTATGGGAATTTCTTTTGTTGTATTGAATTGGTACTTTATGTTTTGTGAATAAAATTTTCGTACCGTTCCAGAGGATTTGAACCTGGATAGTTCACTCAAATGCCAGACGTCTCTAACCATTCGGACACGGGCCCTTATGTACCCAACTAGTACAGTTTGAATACCATGCTAATTTTTTTGTACATTTTTAAGCCCTCATCCAAAATATAAGACTTTTGTCACGAGTCAATGCATGGGTGGTGTTAGCTGGATAGTAGAATGTTCGTCTCTATTTAGACCAGCGCGGCATGATACAGGACATATTGACAGTACCGCTTATCTACCACGTCAGGCGTAAAACTGTAGACCGTCAACTGTATGAACGAGGCATCCTCGCTCGTGATGGAGCGGAGCTGCTTCGGTTCAGTAGGGCTGTGTCCGAAGAGGGTGAAGCAGGAGAACCAGTTTTGGTGGCTTCAAACTGCATCTGATAATGGCTAATCCGGGGCTGGGTATTTTTGCCTTGGCCAGCTTACATACTTGTTTTAGTCTAAGGTTTAGATTTAAGTAGAGTAGGTGATATGGTGGCACTATAAAGTACATAAAAAAGAAAAAAATATAAATGGACACAGTTTTCTTGCCGCTGTGGTTGTTCTTCTTTAATTTTAAGTTTTATTTCAAGGACCCTAGTATGTACGCAAACCCCCCGCCCCCCCCCTTAAAAAAAGACAAAGGCATTAGTTTTTTAAAAATTTTCTAATATAAAAAAAATAAATTGAAGTAAATTGAAATCACACCAAAAACATAAATGTAAAAAAAGAGCCAAGTTCTCCCTTACAAAAATTCTGCCTAACAAATCACCCACGAAAAGTAATGAGATCTAAAAGAACGCCAAGTTCTAAGATTCAGCAAGTACTCGTAGGTGCATTGCAAATGTTTTAAGTGGACTTACATCGAATCAATTATAGTTTTGAAAGAAACTTGTAAACTAATGTAAATTAGTTAATTTTTTTTACTTAGCAAGTTTTCCAAACTTTTTAATATTAGGTTACTAGGAGAAAACCTACCAAGTAGAAAAAATTAACTAATCACGAGTCAATGCATGGGTGGTGTTAGCTGGATAGTAGAATGTTCGTCTCTATTTAGACCAGCGCGGCATGATACAGGACATATTGACAGTACCGCTTATCTACCACGTCAGGCGTAAAACTGTAGACCGTCGACTGTATATGAACGAGGCATCCTCGCTCGTGATGGAGCGGAGCTGCTTCGGTTCAGTAGGGCTGTGTCCGAAGAGGGTGAAGCAGGAGAACCAGTTTTGGTGGCTTCAAACTGCATCTGATAATGGCTAATCCGGGGCTGGGTATTTTTGCCTTGGCCAGCTTACATACTTGTTTTAGTCTAAGGTTTAGATTTAAGTAGAGTAGGTGATATGGTGGCACTATAAAGTACATAAAAAAGAAAAAAATATAAATGGACACAGTTTTCTTGCCGCTGTGGTTGTTCTTCTTTAATTTTAAGTTTTATTTCAAGGACCCTAGTATGTAAGCAAACCCCCCCCCCCTTAAAAAAAAGACAAAGGCATTAGTTTTTTAAAATTTTCTAATATAAAAAAAATAAATTGAAGTAAATTGAAATCACACCAAAAACATAAATTCGATTCGATTTAAGGCCACTTAAAACATTTGCAATGCACCTACGAGTATACTTGCTGAATCTTAGAACTTGGCGTTCTTTTAGATCTCATTTTCGTGGCTGATTTGTTAGGCAGAATTTTTGTAAGGGAGAACTTGGCTCTTTTTTTACATTTATGTTTTTGGTGTGATATTATTAAACGAATTGTGAATACTATTAATTTGGTTAAGATTAAGCGAAAAAAGAGAATCGATAAGATAAAATTCATAATCTTTTATCAAATTATATGCAATCAATAGATTATCATCTGCGGACCATTTCCATACAACATTAGATAAATTAAAATCACCGAAACAACAAATATTATCAAGATCAGAACATGAACTATTAACAGTTTCAATATTGTTAAAATGTTTTTCATAAATTTCGAGATCACTTCTGGGTGGAATGTAACTTACAATAAAAAATAAAGTACAATTATTTTGCGTTGAACACAAATTAACAGATACACATAATTGCTCTACATCCAAGTGGGCAAGAGAAACTTCCTTACAACGTAACTTCGTACTAACAGCAATCAAAATACCTCCTCCACGCTCAGAAAGGGTGTCGCATCTGTCACGCCGATAAACGAATTTGACAAGAACCTCTCGGAGGCACCACGAGAAGGTGTAGGTCAGCACGTTCACTTCAAATTTCTACCATATTTTGGTCTTGTGATGCGTCAGCATCATATCCACTCAATGGACAAATTTACACGGGAAAACTCACTGGGGAGGAACGCCAGACAAAATAGGTGAAAAAATTGTTTTGGACCTTGTTGCAAAATACAAAAACTCAGGGAGGAAATGTCACAACTGATAATTTCTTCACCTCTATGCAACTAGGCCATGTATTGAATGACTGGAATATGACTCTTTTTGAGACCGTTAGAAAAAACAAGCGTTTTCTTCCAACAAATATGCAGGCACACAAAGAAAGGCCAGTATTTTCCACCAACTTCGCGATCCACAAAGAAGCACCAATTTGTTCTTATGTACCTACCTAAGAAGAAGAAAGCAGTTGTCATGCTTTCGTCAATGCATTCTTCCCCAAGCGTTCAGAACACCGAATCTACCTAACCTGATATAAGAACTTACTATAATAAAACCAAAAGTGATGTTGACAACATGGATAAGTTGCTAGGTGAATACACCACAAAACAGAACACCAACAGATGGCCTTTGGCTCTGTTCTATAACATGATTGATATCGCAGCTTTAGCTTCGTACATAATATACATGAATCATAACCCCATTTTTTCCACCACTGACCGAAGGAGAAAGTTTTTGAAAGAACTTAGCTTACAACTCTGCAAAGAAAATATTGAAGACAGAGCTAGAAATCCAAAAGTTGTATCGAAGACGAATGTTAGGTCAGCAATGCAGGATGTACTTGGATATACGACGCTACCCCTTGAACCAACTGGAACTGGGAATACAATTTCACGGAAACGAGATACAAGTGGTCGCATCGCTGTTGTTGGAAGCTGCTTCATGTGAAAGAAAGAAATCTAAGACAGAAGCAAAGGAACACGCGAAAAGCATGTAGGTATCTAATAATTGTTCCCGACCCGTTTGTGATGAACACTCGGTATCTGAGGTAAAATTTCAAACTTGTTTCCAAAATAAATAATAAATAAATAATTGGTGTTCCAAAAACAGATACAAACAAATATTGTTATTATTTTTTTATTTTCAGCCGAAAGGTCTTGCAATAGTTATGAAAATACGTTCTGTTTATATAAAGGTACCAGGGTACCTTGTCACACGGTTTAAGGTGTTTAACATTTTTAGCCGGATAAAAGTTTTTCCATTGTACTTATTAACTTCCAATTGATTAAAATATGCACAAAATATAATATTAGGAGCTCTCAGGCATATAGCTAGCCGTTAAACTAATTTTTCTGGTCATTGAAAAATTAAAATTAAAAAGGTACCCAGCGACCTTGTCACGCACATAAGGGTTAAGACAAACAAAATGTATACTTTTCAAATCATAAACAGTGCAAATGTTAAAAAATAATGCTTCTAAACTGCGCCAACTACAGAAGAATCAGTCTACTTAACATCGCCTACAAGATCCTCTCTGCCGTAATATGTGAACGCCTGAAGCCTTTCGTCAACAACCTGATTGGTCCTTATCAATGTGGCTTCAGACCAGGAAAGTCAACCATCGACCAAATTTTCACTTTGCGCAGATCCTAGAAAAAACCTATGAACTCCAAATCGATACCCACTACTTTTTCATCGATTTTAAGGCCACGTATGACAGCATCTACAGAGACGAAATGTATAAAGCTATGTCTAATTTTGGCATCCCTGCCAAGCTCGTTCGCTTGTGCAAAATGACGATGGAGAACTCACGCTGCTCTATCAAGGTTGGCAATGAGCTTACGGAATCATTCGACGTCAAAAAAGGATTCAGACAAGGCGATGCACTGTCGTGCGATTTCTTTAACATCGTTCTTGAGAAGATAGTCCAAAACTCCACCGTCAACACCAGAGGCACTATCTTCTATAAATCTGTTCAACTTCTCGCGTACGCCGACGATATTGATATAATGGGACACCCAACACCGACGGCTCGGACAGAACGTCACAATAGACGCATACAACTTTGAGGTAGTAGAAGAGTTTGTCTACCTAGGCTCCGCTATTAACACGGGAAATAACACCTGCGCCGAGATCAGACGAAGAATAACTCTTGCTAATCGCTGTTTCCTTGGGCTAAGAAAGCAATTGAGTTTAAAAGCCCTCTCTCGAGCAACTAAGGTAAGAAAGTCCAACACCCTCATCATCCCAGTCCTGCTGTATGGTGCAGAAGCATGGACCTTGACAAAATCGGATGAATGTGCCTTAGGCTGTTTCGAGAGGAAAGTTCTTTGACTCATCTTTGGCCCCGTGTGCATTGAAGGGGAATGGCGAAGAAGATACTACAGCGAACTTTACAGGTTGTACAACGACACTGATCTAGCCAGAAGGGTCAAGGTTCAGAGACTCAGATGGCTCGGTCATTTAGAGCGGATGGACACCAATGCTCCGGCCCGGAAAGCCTTCGACACTATTGCCGAGGGACGTAGAAGGAAAGGCAGACCGCGACTCATGTGGCGCACACAAGTGTAAGAGGACTTTAATCAACTTGGAGTGCACAACTGGAGACAGCTGGCTGGCGGAGACTGTTGATTGAGGCCCTAGTCCACAACGGACTGTAGCGCCACCTTAAGAAAGTAACTAAGTAATATGCAATGCACACCTTTATATATTTATGTGACCATTCAAAAATTGTATGAACTTTCAATTTCATTTCCCCTGTTACTTACATCATTTATGTTTCTTTTCCTTGAACTCCAATACGGTCTGCTTTTAATTTTATTTGATTCTTTGGTTCCTGAAAAAATTTGCTCGGTCGGATATGTTGTCCACATTGACTTACTATTCAATTGGCTTTCGGTTTCCATTTGAATTGGCCCGGCGTTCAGAACGGAGTTATCAATGCCCTGAGATCGCAAGAATCCTTGGCCTTATTGGATCCGAATCCAATTTTCATCGAAGTCTGAAATGCACGCCTGCAGCCGCAATTTTCTGGCCTAAATTACAAAGCAATTTTTTCATTGGTGACGGTGAGTGTGTTCTCTTGCGGTAAATGATTCATTTTTAACATGAGTCCTTACAGAAAGCAAAACGAGAAACCCTTTCTGTCTGTGGCAATTGAAAACAACTGCCATGGACTTCTGAGAGAATGTGCGAAAAACTGGTCAGATTGCAGTCATCAGGGAATATCCCTAAAGGAAGGTTTGTCTCTGTCAACACTCACCGATTAACTGTGGTCGAGGGCGTCCAACATCAAAGAACATTGCAACAAATTGTGCAAGGTCCTGTTTGACCATTCCGGCTACACACTTGACCAGCGAGAGAAACAATAACTCAGTTTTATATCCAAGCAACTTCGCACATTAGCCGATCTGTCGAGTGATATAATTTCAAAATTTGGTGCTAATCTCCCCCCGGATGGTAAATTTCTCAAGAAAATTCGAATGCATTTTATGACATCTCCCTCTTCCCCTGTAGTTTTGAGCACATTGGAATCGCAAGGCCGAGATTCGCATGGCATCGGATTACCAGGAAATTCTCTTGTGGCTCCTCAATATTGGATTGCTTCCCGAAGCCACTGGCATGGCCAGACATCGTGAAAATGAATTAAATGTTGTACCGTATTCCTACGAGGCGTTACATAGTTTCTATGAGAAACAAATGGCCTAACAACAAGAGAATGACTTTGCCGGCCACAGATTTGGAATTGAACGCCCACAGCCACAACCGCAACCTCACCTGCAACCAGTGAGAACTCGTATCATTCAGGCTACTCGCGAACCATCACCACCACCACAGTACGAGTTTCATCGTCCCAGAGCCAGTGCGCAGATTCCATCGCGTCCAGACGACTATCGGCCAAAAAAGCCTGTCGCACAGATCCTTAGGAAGGAGAACGAAGACGGAAGCATCACTTGGGGCTACGAGAATGACGACGGTTCGTTCAAAGAGGAGGTCATCGGAAACGATTGTATCACCAAGTGAGTACAATTAAGTTTCGAAATTAGAGCTTTCCTTTACTCAGATTTCATTTTAGGGGAACCTATGGCTACGTCGACCCGGACGGCACCAAACGAAAGTACCACTACGAAACTGGAATCAAGTGCGACCCGAACAACCGTAATCCTGAAAGTCAAGAGCTCGACAATAGCGGATTCGTTAACTACGACCAAAACAAAGCCGTCCTACCCAACGGTCTCGAAATCGACTTGGCTCTGATAGGCAAAAAAAACCTCCAACAGGCTCAACCACAACAGTACTATAGGAACTAAACAAAGGGGCGAGCCATCTCCTCTAGAGATTAAGAAAAAGACTTCTTTTAGTTTTTTTTATTTGGAGCCAAGTCCCGAGTTTTTTTTTTATTTATGAGAAGTAAATTTCTTTTTTTAGCTTGTAAATAAAAACTGAGTTTAAGTAAAATCTAGAATTTGTTGGCTTTTTGTTGGTATGGTCGTTGCGCCTCATGGGCGGTAAGCGATTCGGCGTAGTGATTGAGATGTCAAGGAAGTCTCCGATGCAGAATTTAGCTTGGGCTAGGGTCTTATTGTCGTCGGCGCCTTTTTGGCCAGAACACGTGACTCCGATTTCACGCATCCTGAATGTGTGGTTGCGATACTCGGGGTAAACGATGGAGAAGTCGAAGTATATTGTAATATTCGGCTTGGTCCGACAATTAAAACTTATTCACTTTTTTAATAAAACACAAATTCACTTTATTCAAATCACTCACAAACTTATTTATTCAACACTTTCAATTATAACTTTGCAAACACAGTATCGTTACTTTATCGCAGTTCACAATCAATTAATTTGCATTGCCATCCAACGGCTATTTATATACAAAATGATGGGTTCTAGAAACTACTATTGGTTCCTATTGGTTCTTGGAGAAGCTGAAAGTTCGAGAAGCTTTTGAAAGTTCGAGAAGCTTTCTATTTACAAATAAAATACTTAGATTACTTTTTGTAGGGGCTAACGTTCTTAATGCTAAACAAAAAGTTTCTCTTAATTATTAGGTATTGCCCCTCACAAGTGTTTACTACTACAATTAAACGATATTAAGTAAAGAGAGTATGTACATTGAATAAACAAGAGATACAGAGTAAGTAAAGAGAGTAAGAAAAGTGTGTACATTAAATATAGAAAGAGGTACAGAGCGTACGAGATAATAAAGTATACACATTAGACATTACAATAGAAGGAGAAACAGAGCGTACGAGATAATAAAGTGTATACACATTACATTGCCCCCTCCTTAGGATTGATCGTCCCGAACAAATCCATAATTCTCATCACCACTGTAGCGATGTAGTCGGTCGCGATGTACGACTTTAAGTTTACCTCTGACTCCTTTTTGTATGCGGTATACGACATCGTTGATTTTGTTAATCACTGTATATGGAGCTTCCCAGTCCCGTTGAAGTTTCGGTGACAACCCTTTTTGTCGATGGGGATTGTAAAGCCACACTCGATCTCCTGCTTGGAACTCTGTTGTTGTCGCTCGTATATCGTAGCGTGTCTTCATTCGGTCACTGAACATCTTCATTTTTGACCTGGTATCGTCGTGGATCTGAAGGAGTCTTTCTCTCAGGTCATCCAAGCAGACATCCTCGGCTTGCGGTTCCGACGTGGGACATCCAAATTTGATTTCGCTCGGCAGTCTGATGTTCCTTCCCATTAAAATCTCAGACGGTGTATGGCCAGTTGAGCTATGTCTTGCACTTCGATACGCCATCAAAAACAGTGGAATGTGTCGATCCCAATCTCGCTGGTTGTCGTCCACAACTTTGCAAAGATGTTCCTTAAGTGTTCGGTTGAACCGTTCGACCATGCCATCAGATTGTGGGTGGAGTGGTGTTGTTCTTGTCTTCTTAATGTGAAGAAGCCCACAAACTTCCTGGAATATGTTTGATTCAAAGTTCCTTCCCTGGTCGGAATGCAGTTCTAATGAAACACCGAATCTGCTCACCCAGTTGAACACAATTTGGTCTGCGACTGTTTTGGCTTCTTGGTTCGGTATGGCGTATGCTTCAGGCCACTTGCTGAAGTAATCCATGACGACCAGAATATAACGATTTCCATTATTTGTTTCCGGAAATGGACCCGCCACGTCTATTGCAATCCTTTCAAAGGGTGATCCGACATTATACTGCTGCATTTGGCTGTGATTCTTTTTGTTCGGGCCTTTGGTGGCAGCACAGGTATCACATTTTCGGCACCACTTCTCGACATCTTCCCTTGCATGTAGCCAATAGAATCGTTGTCGAACCTTTTCTAGCGTCTTGTTTACTCCTAGATGGCCTCCCGAAACTCCATCATGCATCTCTCGCAGAACGTCCACAATCTTTGATCTCGGTAAGACTAGCTGCATTACATAGGACTGTAAAGCCACACTCGATCTCCTGCTTGGAACTCTGTTGTTGTCGCTCGTATATCGTAGCGTGTCTTCATTCGGTCACTGAACATCTTCATTTTTGACCTGGTATCGTCGTGGATCTGAAGGAGTCTTTCTCTCAGGTCATCCAAGTAGACATCCTCGGCTTGCGGTTCCGACGTGGGACATCCAAATTTGATTTCGCTCGGCAGTCTGATGTTCCTTCCCATTAAAATCTCAGACGGTGTATGGCCAGTTGAGCTATGTCTTGCACTTCGATACGCCATCAAAAACAGTGGAATGTGTCGATCCCAATCTCGCTGGTTGTCGTCCACAACTTTGCAAAGATGTTCCTTAAGGGTTCGGTTGAACCGTTCGACCATGCCATCAGATTGTGGGTGGAGTGGTGTTGTTCTTGTCTTCTTAATGTGAAGAAGCCCACAAACTTCCTGGAATATGTTTGATTCAAAGTTCCTTCCCTGGTCGGAATGCAGTTCTAATGGAACACCGAATCTGCTCACCCAGTTGAACACAATTTGGTCTGCGACTGTTTTGGCTTCTTGGTTCGGTATGGCGTATGCTTCAGGCCACTTGCTGAAGTAATCCATGACGACCAGAATATAACGATTTCCATTATTTGTTTCCGGAAATGGACCCGCCACGTCTATTGCAATCCTTTCAAAGGGTGATCCGACATTATACTGCTGCATTTGGCTGTGATTCTTTTTGTTCGGGCCTTTGGTGGCAGCACAGGTATCACATTTTCGGCACCACTTCTCGACATCTTCCCTTGCATGTAGCCAATAGAATCGTTGTCGAACCTTTTCTAGCGTCTTGTTTACTCCTAGATGGCCTCCCGAAACTCCATCATGCATCTCTCGCAGAACGTCCACAATCTTTGATCTCGGTAAGACTAGCTGCATTACATAGGACTTTCCATCTGCTGATTCCCATTTACGTCGAAGGACACCCTCTTGGACATGCAATGAGTCCCACTGTGCCCAATAGGCCTTTAGAGCCGGACTTCTGTCGGAGATATCAGCCCATTCTGGTTTTTCCTGGTGTTCCTTGCATGCGAGGATGGGTTCAATATCTGGGTCCTCTTGTTGAGCCTTCCTCAACTCGTCGTTGCTCCAGCCATAAATGGGATCGGTTCTGGTTCGTAGGACAGTTACCACTTCCTTTTCTTCTTGGCGTCTGCAATGTTTACAGTCTTGCTTACATGGTCTCCGAGACAGTGCATCAGCATTTGAGTGAAGCTTCCCCTTCCGATGTTGAATTTCATAATCGTACGTCTGCAGCCTCTCAATCCATCTCGCCACTTGACCCTCTGGATTCTTGAAATTCAAAAGCCAGTTTAGTGCTCCATGGTCGGTTCGGAGAAGAAACTTCTGTCCATAGAGATACTTATGGAAGTGCTTTGTTGCCAAAATCAGTGCAAGAAGTTCTCTTCTGGTCACACAATAGTTTCTTTCCGACTTTGAGAGTACCTTGCTGTAATAGGCAACCACCTTTTCTTCGCCATCATGTACCTGTGACAATACAGCACCAATCCCGACATTGCTGGCATCAGCATCAATGATGAACGGTTTTCCTGGAGTCGGGTAGGTCAGCACTGGTGCATTACACAAGCGTTGCTTGAGCTCTTGAAAGCTGCGCTCGCACTCACCTGACCACTTAAACTGCTTTCCCTTTTCCGTTAGCTGATGTAGACTCTTGGCGATCTCAGCAAAATTCTTGACGAAGCGCCTATAGTAGGTGGCTAGACCCAGAAAGCTTCGGAGTTGATGTTTGTCCTGTGGTGTTGGCCAATTCTTCACGGTGTCAACCTTATCAGGATCCGTCTTAACTCCTTGGGATGAGATGATATGTCCCAGGTATTTCACTTCGGTTTTGAAGAGTGAACACTTTTCTGGATTGAGCTTGAGGTGGGCTTCTCGAAGTCTTTGAAACACGGCTCTCAGATTTGTACAATGTTCGTCAAATGTTTTCCCGTATACGATGACGTCATCCAAATAGACCAGGCAAGATTTCCAAGTGAGTCCTTGCAGGACGCATTCCATAAGGCGCTCAAAAGTCGCTGGAGCATTGCACAGTCCAAAAGGCATCGCTTTGAACTGCCACAATCCGTTTCCTGTCGAGAAAGCTGTCTTCTCTTTGTCTTCAGGATGGATTTCTACTTGCCAGTATCCACTTTTCAGGTCCAAAGTTGAGAACCATTGTGCTCCTTCCATTGCGTCCAGAGTATCGCTGATCCTAGGCAGAGGGTAGCTATCTTTCTTGGTCACATCGTTCAACCTTCGATAGTCCACGCAAAAGCGGGTTGATCCGTCTTTCTTCTTTACCAGGACCACTGGAGACGCCCAAGGGCTTTTTGAGTTTTCGATAAGACCCTCTTCTTTCATGGTGGTTATTAGCTCTTCAACCTCACCTTGTTTGGCTAGTGGAAGGCGTCTTGCAGGTTGACGAATTGGCTTTGCATCCCCGGTGTTGATTCGATGTTGAACCAGTTGTGTTCTGCCATATTTCCCTTGCGATGACGAAAAGATGTCTGCAAATTCTTCGAGGAGACCTTCTGCAGTTCTTCGTTGTTGGTGGCCAAGATTAGAGGACTTGAGAATGTTCGTCTTTATGGAGTTCAGCTCTTTGGACTTCAATGTTTGCCTTGGGTCTTCTTCGCTGATCCTTGTTATCGCTGATACAGATTCGCATTGTCCGACAATCTCACCTTTTCTAAGCTTAACTTCGTACGGCTTGATGTTGAGTATTCGTACGGGAACCATGTTCTTTACAGGTCTAACAAGAGTCTTCCCAATGGTGACGTTTTGGGAGGACTTTACAGATGCTGGTTCGACCATGAGGTATCGATGGCTGCCAGGCTTACCTTTCAATTTCGTCCACACGAATACTTCTGAAGAAGCAGGCAAAGTCAGATCTTCTTTGATAACGGTTTTCACAGATAACGAGGTCTCATACGAGTGGATCCCATAGATCATCGGAATCTCGATGTTTCGATATTTCAGGACTTGGTTCCCGATGTCCAATATCACTCCGTGATCTTTCATGAAATCGACGCCGACAATGCACTCGTCACATATATCTGCTACCAGGAACAGGTGAGAGAATTCCAGCTCTGCCATCCGGATCTTAAGACGTACCTCACCATAGACTTTTGCGGCTTCTCCAGTTGCAGTTCTTAGACGATAGCTATTGGTGTTGTGGAGCCATGTCTTCTTAACGAGGTCCTGCCGTACAATGGACGCCGTGGCACCGGTGTCGATGGTAGCCACACATTTGTTGCCGTTTATACTTGCTTCCACGGTCAGGCTCTTGTTGTCACGTTTCGTTTGAGAAACCTGGATGGTGTTTCTGTAGCTATCGGTACTAGAAGCCAGCTTCTGTCCCTCGAAGTTGGTGGGGTGGGTAACAACTTGGGAAGCAACATTGTTGTAGGTGTTACTTTGACCAGTTGACATATTTCTGTGTTCACAGTGTTGGCATGCGGTTCCTCTTCGCGGTAATCTGCACTGTCGTTGAAGATGCCCGGTCTTGTTGCAGTTCCAGCATCGTGCTTGTCCGTCTCGCTGTCTCCTTTCCAGAGTAGTCTTCTGACAAGAGCATTCTTGGACTTCCAATTCTCTCACGCGATGCACGTTTTGTGAAGCTTGTTCTGCGGCTTCCATTGTTAGAGCGAAAGCCAATGCTTCTGGTAGTGTTTGCTTTCCGGCAGTGCGAATAGCCCTTTGGAGATTTATATCGCCCACAGCTCTCACAAAGGCTTCAACAGCAAGTTGATTAATTATCTCGTTGCCAGCTGTTGGATATGCCAGGTGAACCAGTCGCTCGATATCTGCCTGAATCTGCTGCAGAGTTTCACCTCTTTTCTGTGCTCTATTGTTAAGCTGAACTCGGAAGACTTCTGTCATGTGGCTATCCCCAAACCGCTGTTCGATTGCGTTTACCAGAACTTTGAAGTCACCGTTCTTCTCTGCTGGGATGGTTTGTAGCAGTTCAGCAGCTGCTCCTCTCAAGGCAAGCGTAAGAGCAATGTATTTTTCGTCATCGTCCCAGCCATTTGTTAACGCTGCTGCTTCAAACTGTTTCTTGTAGATTGACCACGGTATCTGACCATCAAAGCTTGGAGGATTCACTTCTCTCTTCCTTGAGCACTCACCAGAAGGTTCTCGAGCTTTCATCTTTCGCACTTTTTCTAGTTCGCTTGCAATGGTTTCGATCTGGTCGTCTATTTTCTTGAAACGTGCATTAGTCGTTGAATTTTGTTTTTCGACACGCTCATCGAGAGTATTGATTTTGTCTTCGAAGTCCGCAAACCTGCCTTCTAGCAGATTTTTCTGTTCATCAAACCGATCTCGAACGTCATCCCTTTGAGCTTGTAGTTGCTTGAGGACATTTCCTTCTAGTTGTTTTAGAACATTCTCTTGTTCGTTCTTCTGCTCGTTTCTTTGAGCTTCTAGTTGCTCCAGAACATTCTTGTTTTGAGTTTCTAGTTGCTCGACAACATCATTCTTTTGTGTTTGTAGTTGCTCCAGAACATTCTTCTCGAATTTGGCTAGAAGAAGTGACATCATGTTAGATAAGTCGGCAGTTGCATTTACCTCTTCCGATTTTGCTTCCACTTCGAAAGCAAAGGTATCTGGGTCTTCATTTTGTTCTTCCAGATGTTCCTGTAGCCGTTTTACGAGTTCGATTTTATATCCTGCCGCACTTAAGCCACGTTTGCTTAATTCGGCCTTTAACTCAGCGACAGTTAAGTCTTTCAAAACTTTACTTATCATTTTTAACTTCACTATTTCACACAAAATAGTTTAATCACTGTTCACTGTTTTATTCTCAATAAGTTTTAATCCCTTATTCTGACACCAATGTAATATTCGGCTTGGTCCGACAATTAAAACTTATTCACTTTTTTTAATAAAACACAAATTCACTTTATTCAAATCACTCACAAACTTATTTATTCAACACTTTCAATTATAACTTTGCAAACACAGTATCGTTACTTTATCGCAGTTCACAATCAATTAATTTGCATTGCCATCCAACGGCTATTTATATACAAAATGATGGGTTCTAGAAACTACTATTGGTTCCTATTGGTTCTTGGAGAAGCTGAAAGTTCGAGAAGCTTTTGAAAGTTCGAGAAGCTTTCTATTTACAAATAAAATACTTAGATTACTTTTTGTAGGGGCTAACGTTCTTAATGCTAAACAAAAAGTTTCTCTTAATTATTAGGTATTGCCCCTCACAAGTGTTTACTACTACAATTAAACGATATTAAGTAAAGAGAGTATGTACATTGAATAAACAAGAGATACAGAGTAAGTAAAGAGAGTAAGAAAAGTGTGTACATTAAATATAGAAAGAGGTACAGAGCGTACGAGATAATAAAGTATACACATTAGACATTACAATAGAAGGAGAAACAGAGCGTACGAGATAATAAAGTGTATACACATTACAATATGTACCCTTCTTGCGGGTATCTGGATTGATGTCGCGTACTAGAGAAGTGAGCTCGTGAAGAGTGGCGCCCTGCCAGGTGTAGATTTGGAGTTCATTTGATGGAACGTTGCCGTACATGTACTCGGAAATTGAATGATGCCGCCCTGTGGAACAGAATACTTGGAGTAGTGGGCAGGTCTCCTCCTCGACGGGTCTCCACCTTGACGTTGGTGAGGAGGCTTACACTCAAACCTCAAGCAGGCCAGTCACAGTCTCTAGCTTTCGAGAAGTTTCTCAACTACCAGCTGGGGTTTGGGCAAACTAAGAGAGGCCCACCCCTATGAAATATGGAAGAATTAAAAATAATTAACAAAACCATAGCGGGGATATACGCTAAACGTTCGGTAGTAGTCACGACTGCCGGCTTTGGCTTTGCCTCGCGATCTCAATATCGAGAGGAGAGGTCGCCAGTGAAATCATTTTTTTCATATTTATTTAATTTTCATGACAAATTGACAATCCTACTTATTTTTTCGAAACTTTTTCTTTTTTCTTTTTCTTTTTCTTTTTCATTTCATTTTTCTCAACAGTTTCAAAATAAAAGCAGAGAATAGAAACCAACATGAGCACTTCATCGAAACACATTCCATTGACTGAGGAGGAAGAAAATCTTCTCCTTAATCCTTTTTCGAACCTCGATATGGAAGACGGAGTTCTGGTGCTAAGGCCTCAAAACACTTAGCGAACAAAGAACAAGTAGCGAACAAAGAACAAATAGAGAACGATAACAATACGGAACAAACCGGGCGAACACACATCGGGGAGGCAACCTCAACCGCCGAACTAATCCCGGAACCTAGGGGTCCGAGTAGCCAGGCGAATGTGGTAGGCACCCCTGATGAGGGCAAAGATACAAGGGAGTGCGAGGGTACCCTAGTAGGCCATTGCTTGCAAGGCAACCTCAATACAACCTCCGTATCTGAACCCGAAAACCAAACGATAAACACTATAATCGACAGCTTAGCTACGGTAATACGAAAAAGGACAAAACAACGCAAAACCGGCACACACAACGAAAACGATATCTGAAGACGTCAGCAACGCAACGTTTGTTCGACGGTTTGCCAAAAGGACTCCCGAGTCTCTTACGGCTAAGAAAAGGGCAGCGTTCGAAAAATCCAAGCTTCGTTTAGAAACAGCGTCGGAAATTCCAAAACAGGGCGATCGATTGACAGTTGCTGGCAAGACGGTTTCTCATCATGGAGTCATCTCCTTGAACTAAGGATCCTTGAGGAAGTCAAAGAGGCTATCGTTAGGAGTAGGCAAGTGCCACTCTTCGGCAACCTCACGACAACCCATGGTTTCAAGTCAAAAGGTGATGAACTGTGAGAATGACGTCACTCTCGAGTGGTTATCAAAAACACGTCAGCTCCATGGCAAGGCGCCGATCTTCGCCTCATCGAGGTGAAAGAAATTAAGGAGTTGTGCAGGAAGGAAGGCACCGAGGTGGAAGTCAGGCTGACTCAACAGTCTATTCCACTTCTCAGGAAAGTAGACTTCAAAGTGCGTGTCGGAATAATTCGATGCAAGTTGAGGTTGATTGCCAACAAAAAGAAACAGGTTAGTAAAGCGTTGAACAAATACTTTATTATATGATGGAATTGAGGATTTTACAAATCAATCTCCAACACAGTAAAGCCGCCAGCGCTAACCTACTCTACCTCATGGAGAGTAGACAGTACGATGTAGCCCTTATACAGGAACCCTGGGTATCAGGTGGCAAAATTAAGGGACTACACTCAAGAGAACTTCTGCTGTTCAAGCCCAACCTTGACAGCCGAAACAGTAATCCCAGAACTTGCATAGTAGCCAGGAAACAGTCTAATCTTTTTCTTCTGACTACTTACAGCAATATTGACCAAACAGCGGTAAAACTGGAGCGAGAAGGGCTCCCATCGCTCATTCTCTCGTCCACGTACATGCCGTACGACGGTACAGAAGGACCACCAGCTGATATCACAAACCTATTGATATCCTTTGCATGTAAGAACAAGTTTGACGTAGTCGTAGGGTGCGACTCCAACTCACATCATGTGCAGTGGGGAAGCACCAATACTAACACAAGGGGCTACTCTCTTTTCGAATATATTATTGATAACAACCTTCTAGTAGCTAACAGAGGTAACACTCCCTAAGGAGGTACTCGATATCACCCTCACAAGCAACTCAGATCCTTGTCAGGTAGAACAGTGGAAGGTACTAGACGACGCATCTTTCGCAGATCATCGTCTAATTGAATTCTGTATCCCTGATACTTAGCGGGAAAACAAGCCTTTTAGAAATAACAGACGTACCGATTGGCACGTCTTCAACAGTGAAGTTATTAGGAACATAGATCAGCTTAGTACTGATACAATTCTTAATACAGATAGTCTAGATGAATTAACTGCGGAATTCACGGAAATTCTGCGGAACGCGTTTGACAAAAGCTGTCCATTCATTACAGCGGCGAAGAAAAACAATAAACCGCCCTGATGGACTGCTGAGCTCAGTAATATTAGAAAAGAAACAAGGAAACTTTACAATAGGGCTAAACGCACTAGACTTGAAAGCGACTGGGAATGTTATAAAACCAGTCAAAGAAAATTCAAAACTGAAACTCAAAGGGCGAAACGAAGCTCATGGAGAAACTTCTGCAGTAGCATTGAGTGTACAAACCATTGAGCAAGACTAAGGAAAATACTCTAAAAAGTAAGCACACTCATAGGCTCCCTAATAGGACCTAATGATCAATGGACAGAGTCCTGTCAAGAAAGTCTAAAACTCCTGGTTCAAACACACTTCCCAGGATGTAACGCAGTCTAAGTAAACGAGTCAACAAACACCATATACTCGGTACTTGAAATCCCTAGCGAAATGATAACAAAAGAAAAGTTAATCTGTGCTATTAACTCATTCTCTCCTTACAAATCCCCTGGCCTAGACGGCATCTTCCCCTTGATGCTGCAAAAAAGCAGTGATATCATCACTCCACATCTGATAAACATATTCCATAACAGTCTTAAGTTAGGATATGTTCCGAAGGCATGGCGTGAAGTTAAAGTCGTCTTCATACCAAAAGCTGGCAAGCCCAGTCACACAGAACCAAAAGACTTCAGACCTATCAGTCTAACCTCTTTTGCACTCAAAACACTTGAGAGATTAATCGATATGCATATCCGTAGCAACTTAAAGCCGGAATCTATATCACCATTTCAGCACGCCTATACAAAAGGCAGAAGTGTAGAAACAGCCCTGAACTGCGCAGTTAGAACAATAGTGAAGTCATCGCGGTAAAAGAATATACCCTTGCTTCTTTTCTTGATATCGAAGGATCATTCAACAATGTCCACAACAGTGCCATAGAAAAAGCACTCACTGATCTTAAAATAGAACCTACACTTATGAAATGTGTATGATGAAAAGCAGACAAATCCATTGTGAACTAGGTAACTCTGATATAAAGATGTACACATCTAGAGGGACTCCACAAGGCGGAATCCGCTCACCTCTCCTCTGGACTTTGGTGATGAATGAAATTTTCATCAAACTCAAGCACATTGGTGTCAGAGTTATAGCTTATGCCGACGACTTAGCGCTTCTGGCGACGGGTAAATACCTGACCACTGTAAGCGAACAACTAGAAAGCGCATTAACTATGGTCAGTAACTATACCAAGAAATGCGATCTTAAGGTTAACCCCCTGAAAACGGAACTGGTACTTTTCACCAATAGAAGGAAAATACCTTCTTTTGAAATACCAAAAATTGATAACACCCCACTTATAATTTCAGAAAAAGCAAGATACCTTGGAGTTATCTTGGACAAGAAACTCAGCTGGGGTCTAAACATACAAGAAAGATACAAGAAAGCCATGATTGCACTCTACTCGTGTAATAGGATTCTGGGAAGAAATTAGGGGCCAAATCCTAAGATAATCATGTGGATGTACACAGCCATTGTTAGACCCATTCTAACTTATGGCAGTTTGGTTTAGTGGCAAGCTCTGGAGAAATCCACGAACTTAAAAACCCTTACCAAAGTACAAGGAATGGCATGCATTAGCACTACGGGGGTGATGAGGACTACCCCAACTGCGGGTCTCGAAGTCATCCTAAATCTCACCCCCATAGACTTATTTGCATAAGAATCAGCAGCAAACAGCGCTCTTCGACTTAGTCAGACCAATATTTGGAGATCTAGTCAACACGGCCATACCACGATCCTTACAAAATACGTTGGTAATATCGTTTGTACTGATTACATGACCCTTTATCTAGACTTCAATAAAAACTTTACTACCAGCTTCCCTAATAGAGAAGATTGGGAAAACAGTGTACCCTACACTAATGAATCAAACTTTACCATCTTTACCGATATGGTTCGAAAATGATTACTGGAGTAGGGGCAGGTTTCTACTCAGAAAGTCTTAGCCTTGCCAGTTCATTCAGACTTCCCGACCACATAGCAGTGTCTTCCAAGCTGAGATCTTGGCAGTGATCCCTCATAAGTGTGATAACGGGACATAACCTACTTGGCTTAGTACAGACGACATATGCAGAGGCTGCGGCGATGAGGAAGAGCACGAAAACACAGTTCACTTTCTATGCCACTGTCCAGCACTCTGCCGTACTAGATTAAAATTTTTAGGCAACTCTATCTTTAATGAACTAGAATAACTATCTGAACTCCCAGGCAATCGCCTAATGAACTTTGTCAAGTCCACGAAATGGCTCGACCAACCATAGAATTCATAGGATAAATTAATCAGTACCTAACCTTTATCGGTTCAATTCACCAAGTCCTACGGGCAACAATTAAATGAAATCATCGATGATAGGTTAAATTACTTTTTCAGAAGTTACAATACTTCAGGGTATCATAACTCACAAGGAATCTACATTGATCTAAGTGTGACGGTAACAATATCAACTGTCAGCCCATATAACCTAACTTAACCTAACCTAGTGGGCAGGTCTGAAAAGAAGAAATAGTTTAACTGAGAAAGTTGTTTATTTGCGGCATTTATTTACCTTTTCTCTGTCGACTTGTTTGGCATCATTGATTCAACGTTGGCCATTTTCATTTGGATTTAATATTTTGGATTGCTTGCGGATTGCGGCGGATGGGCACGGAAAGAAAATTGCCGAAAGAATATTGTTTCGAACGCACCGATTGAAATAATTGACAATTCAATTGTGATTTCGTTTTTTAGGTGGTTACAACCTTGAAATTTACTTTATTAATGTAAATAGATCAGTATTTCATTGAAAAGTACTTACAATAGTTTTCTTTTTACAATTAGAAGTATATATGTACAAAGTTAAATTTAATTTAGAAAGGTTTGATAAATGGCGTCTCTTGTGTCGTCTCAAAAAATTGTGTAAAAAATAATCAAGATGCCGGATATCTATCATCGAAGATGGCGGCCTGGTACCTACTACCCAGCATTGCCAACACCATCTTTATTTTTTCATATGTCATTATACAAATTTTGACAGTTCGTGAAAAGCAAGCAGGCAGTAGCAAGTTTTTTGTAATTAATATTTTTTTTTTTATAATTTCTTTTTTTTTCAGCCAATTCAATAGAATTTTCAAGTATCAAGTGTGAGATTGCAACTTCCACTGAACTGCCCCAAGAGTTTTCCAATTGCCTGCCAAGGCATTTCGAAGCCACGTTCACATGGCAATGAAGAAACTATATCCCGTCCCTAGTTGGAAGCAAGAACAAGAACTCCAAACTGACAACAATCGACAACAATCAATGGAACAAAGAAGAAATGCCTTATATTGGTGACTGGCGTGAAGATCCGAGTTGTCTGGCTTCCTTCGTGGTGCCCGGCTTTTGTTGTTTGGACTGGAAGAGCACTTATCCATTCTCTAAGTTTTGGTAAGAAGAAATTAAAAACCCAAAAACTGAAATTTCATTGAATTCTTTTCACAGATTGATTTGGCCTTGGGGAAAAGAGCTGTTTCCATTTGAATTGGCCCGGCGTTCAGAACGGAGTTATCAATTCCCTGAGATAGCAAGAATCCTTATCCTTATTGGATCCGAATCCAATTTTCATCGAAGTCTTAAATGCACGCCTGCTGCCGCAAATTTCTGGCCTAAATTACAAAGCACCTTTTTTATTGGTGAGTGTGTTCCCTTTCGGTACACGATTCATTTTTAACTTGAGTCCTTACAGAAAGCAAAACGAGAAACCCTTTTGCCTGTGGCAATTGAAAACAACTGCCATGGACTTCTGAGACAATGTTCGAAAAACTGGTCAGATTGCAGTCATCAGGGAATATCCCTAAATGAAGGTTTGTCTCTGTCAACACTCACCGATTAACTGTAGTCGAGGGCGTCCAACATCAAAGAACATTGCAACAAATTCTACAAGGTCATGTTCGGCCATTCCGGCTACACACTTGACCAGTGAGAGAAACAGGAACTCAGTTTTATCTCCAAGCAACTTCAGACATTGGCCGGTCTGCCGAGTGATAAAATTTCAAAATTTGGTGCTAATATCCTCCCGGATGGTAAATTTCTCAAGAAAATTCGAATGCATTTTATGACATCTCCCTCTTCCCCTGTAGTTTTGAGCACTTTGGAATCGCAAGGCACTTCGATTCGCATGGCATCGGATTACCAAGAAATTCTCTTGTGGCTCCTCAATATTGGATTGCTTCCCGAAGTCACTGGCACGGCCAGACATCGTGAAAATGAGTTAAATCTTGTACCGTATCAATACGAGGCGTTACATAGTTTCTATGATAAGCGACTATTGGAATTTATGCGATATTCATCGCGAAAAGCACGAAGTTGTTACTTATTGTTTATTGACTCATTCCTTGAGCACTCCTTCAAAGACAACACACTGCGGAGAGTGGTGGCGATGGTTCGTATCCACCAACATCAATTCAAGCTATGCTACGGATAATGCTCATACAAGATGTCTGGTTTGAGAATAAGTGTGCCTTACGATACGAATACGAACCGATTGTTCAGAATTTCATCAAGTTTCCCAGTGTGTTCAAACTTTCAAAGCAAATTCAGGAGTTTTGGATTCTCGATCATTGTCATTTTCAGGTAAATTCTTAACCACCTTTATTTAGGATTGTTTTATCTTTCTTTCTTGGAAACATTTTCAGGCAGCCGTTGATGAATTCATTTCACCATTCAAAAAAGATCACATCTTCCCCCAGTGGCAGATTGAATTATTTATTACATCAATACATCGTTACTAGAGCAGATGGAATCAAATCTAGCCCTGAGGGTGCTTGAAGCCAAATCCTCCGCCATATCGCAAAAGTGTCAGAATGGCATCGGAGGATCCAGAAAAAAGAAAGACTCCGAAGAGGAGAAGAGTATTCGATTTGTATTGCCAGTCGATGAACCGTTAGAGCAAATCAACGAATAAGATGTAACTCTATAGGAAAGTGAAGAGCAACCGCAATTTCCACGTGCAGCAGGGCCAACAACAAGAAAATCATTGAGATCAATAACAAGCTACAGTTCCTTGATTCCGATGAGCAAACACGAGTTGTAAGAGATTTTGGACAAATTCAAAAGTGAACAGTCTAAACGAGTTTCATCGTTTAAAACCACTTGCAGTTTTGACAATTATACTCCGTTATCTAGACCGAAACGAGACTCTCCCCAACCGAAATCCAACCAGACAACAAGCTAAATCTCGAAGATTGAATTCAACGAGTCGCTTTTACCAACATCGAGTTTTATTTCCTCCAATGCTTGGCGGGATTCATCATAGCTCGGCATTGGGTACTAATTTTGCTAGTGATAGTCCGGCGAGTGTGACTCTGCAATGAAGAACAAATGCTTGATACTACAGTCGGAATGACACTCTACGATACAATTAGCTTAGATGAGACACCCCAAGATTATCAACCTATCAATGAAAATTCAGTAAGTGTAGATATATTTGATGAGGAAAAAACGACGTCAGCAAATTATGAAAATTCTGACGGTAATAAAAGTAGTTCGTCGATTATTTTGATCTCATCTCGGAGTTGTTCAAGAGACGGCGGCGGTGGTTCCAGAAATCAGGATTCGGTCGAACCTGATGTTGAAGTGGGAAGACATATTTCTATAAATGATGGTGAAGACGATGATGATGAAGAAGATGATGAAAACTTTTTATGCATACTCTTATTTTCTAATCGTATTATTTTTTTTTTTTTTGTTAAATAAAACTTTACTCATGTATGCATTTATGTAGAAAGTAAACCAGGAACATAGTTTACGAATAGTATTAACTATTAAATATAAATCAATAAAAACAATTAAAAGGCATTTTTTTTATGTTTCATTACAACAATTTGTTTTATTAATTTTCAAGTTTCATTTTATTTTAAGAATTATATGCAAGTAACAAAACGAAACAATAAAAAAGGAGCTCTTATAATTTATGCTTTTAATAAATAATTTTTAGTTTAACTAAAACAAAATAAAGTTCTTACAAGTTGTGCCTTAAGTTAAGCTTAAACAAAATAGGGTTTCCACTCGTGGCTTTTAGTTAAGCTAAAACAAAACAGGAGTTCACGCAAGTGGGGCTTTTAGTTTAGCTAAAACAAAAAACAAAACAGGAATTCACGCAAGTGGGGCTTTTAGTTTAGCTAAAACAAAACAGGAGCTCACGCAAGTGGGGCTTTTAATTTAGCTAAAACAAAACAAAATTCTTATGAGTTGGCCTTTTTTTTAATCATTGGCCCATAAATTGCACAATTTTTGTAATCTTACTACGAACTAGGCTTTAGTATATTGTCCTTTTTTGCAATGAAATGCAAAAGCACTTTTGAACATTGTTCTATAACTTTTTTAATCAATTCATATTTATGGTTGTTTAAAATATCGCCATCTAATATGTGGTCATCAAGTTCCTTATAAACATTGCTTAAATCTAGATTCCTAAGTGTACTTAATACTATTAAACTATAAGCATTTTTATTTGTTAGTTTTTTTTCTTTTTCTAATATACATAGATATATTGGTATTTACAGTTTTGCATATTTTTATAGTATCCTTATGCGGATATGTAAGGAAACCTTTTGTTTTTAAGGATATTAGTTTCGAACTTACTTTTTCCGAATAAATCAAAAACTGAACACATTTCTTACATTTAACAATTTTTTAAGTTTAAATTCTACAAATCCATTTATGTAAACTATGATCTCGTTAGAAGTGCAATCATCCAAAGGAATCATGTTTTCAAAAATGACTAATTCGTCTTCATTAACGTCTTCTAAACCTACGTTTTTGGGCAGTGCATTTGAAGATGCCATCAATATGTTTGTTTCGTCGCAAGAAATGCAGTTTGCTTGAGTAGACGAACTAATTTCATTATGTATTAATAGCCGTTTGTATGCTGAAGCAAACTGCACGGAGGTTGGGTTTTTGTTAAATCCTCCTCTAGATCGTATACTGGAGAACAATAATTCCAAATGATCTTGCGATAATTTGTATGTCAGTATGCAATCAAGGTTTTTTAACTCCTGCACTTGAGTTACATACAGTTTTCTTATATTTTTCATTGCAATGATGAAACCAATGAAACCTGTGTTATTTTTAGTTAATTGTTTTCCTTTCCGATTTTAAGATTCGAAATATAATTGATGGATTTATCGAAAAATTCAAATATGGCAGTTTTGTTTTCTTCGGATATGCCTCTTTTGAAAGAAAACCCAAATTTGCTTTTCGAATTTAAGCAATCAAAAATATTGTTTACAATTTTTATAAATTGTATGGTCGCTTTTTTTGTTTATGGTCGCTTCGCAACCTTCGAACCCTGGTACCTTTGTTTCAAGGAGAAAAGTAAGGGCGTTTGCAGCGCTCTCACTCAGCGTTTCTGCTGCTAGCTTGACATTCATTATTTTTGAGTGCCAGTTTAAATGTTTTTATTTAATTTGTTTGCTTAATGCAGCCCTAATTTGCCTTGGTAATGGACAAGTTTTTCTATAAATTCCCACCTTACTGCTTGACCGCTTTCATCCTTAAATGTCCTTTTAGTATCCCACGTATTCCGGGTCAATTTAAGGGAGTGGCAAGCGTCGAGAAATATAGAAATAATTGTACCATTGCCAGGGTTTTCAAATTTTGGTTCAAAATCATTTAAACTGGCACCCAAAGATCGCAGCATGCCCATATTGCCCGGATGACCATCGAAAGTAAGACCGATAATAAGAACATTTGTCTGACTGACAAATTCTACAAACTGCCTAGTAAAACTGGCCTTCTCAGACGAGGTTAAACAGTTGCATAAAAAATATGCAACAGGAAGCTTCCACGCTCCGTTCATCCCGACAAGTAGGTACACAAGTGCCTCTTTTGCATGAGGAAGTTCTTCGTTTGACGAGTGTTGCGGCCGCTCCTGAAAGAAAGAAATGGTTTATTTTTCAGGTTAGGGGATATTTCGATGGTTTTTAGATTCGATACTTAGACACTGGGGTTAAGCCTCGGGAAACTTGTTGACTACACCCGATTCAAGTGGTCCTAGTCCTAGGAGTGGCTTCGTCTTGCTGGAACGAGAAGAAAATGGTTGAAGTATGGGCAGAGAGATTGTAGGTCAGAGGGAACAATTCTTACCTGGTGTAGGGGTTGTGGGCTGGTTCGGCACATCACAGTTTCTCGGCTGTGGCGGATTTTAGACATCATTTTTTTTTGCACTTTGTTTTTTTTGTCGGACTTTCCATAATAAACATAATTGTTCAAAAAGTCTAGCATTTGCCAATCTGTGAAGAAAATAATAAATTAATAATGACATTTGCCAAAAATGTCAAAATGACAATAAGTAAAAATCCTTTTATTGTGTGAAGCGCCCTCTGGGGTCGATTGGCTGTACATCCTTTTGGTTTGGGGATAGGGATCCTAGGAAATAGAGAAAAAAATAGTGAGGTCATAACTTGGCTCGAGTTCGACGAACTTACCGTCCGTTCGGCTAGTTAAGGCAATTTCCTAGTTGAAGGTACAGTAAGTGTTGCGGTTTAAACCATGGGCCGATGATGAGGCGATTTAATGCAAATGCGAAACACTTGTTGAACATTGGTGCAAACGTTAAGCTGTCGGTTACAACAGATTAGGTAGTTTATCGTTAGTCTGTTGTTTGATTGTGTGACGGCAGTGCCTCAAAGAAAAGAGAATTTCAAATAAAGAAAAAAAAACAAAAAGGAATTAAGTGTCGGTACCCAAAATTAAGTTTTACCGGTAATAAGACGGTTTTTGTTCAAAAATTTGAATATTGATAACGAAAAAGAGGATTTTCGAGCAACAGAATTTTTTTGGATCGGTTTCCGATAGTGTAGCTTTTCGGGTATGTGACCTTGGTAGGATATTCCTGATGTAAAAACTAAAGTTCTCGTCCATACAGGGTGGATGGTGTTATAAATCAAATCCACGTGAGAATAGTGGTAGTGGAAAGCGCTGGTAGCCGTGGTCGTCACCAAGGCGACGGACTTAAGAGCCCGTGAATCACCCGGGCTCCACAAGTAACCATATTGTTTTTTTTCGTATGATTAGTAAGCCAAAGAAAAGAATACACGAGAAGTAAGACTTAAGACTTACGTTCTTACCCATACTAAAATCGTCGACCGTGGCACAGATCCACCCCGTGCTACAAAATTCGGTGAAATTTTAACAAGAATTATTAAACAAGCACTATACTCACCGAAGTGGAGATCTTAAGAGGCACAACTATTCGATAGTAGGCGTCGCCGTCGCGCTGCGCTGGTGTCCGAATCAAATTCACTGCGCTCAAATGCCCGGAGACTCATCGCCCACGTCACAACGATGTTTTTTTGTTATTAGGATATAAGAATAGCTTGGCGCGATATTTAAATTAAGATTTATTTGCATTTTTGTAGTTAGATTGTTTCATTTATATATTTTTAATTCTATTTCCCTAATTTATCTACTTATTTATTTATTTAATTGTTCTATTGATTCATATATTTATCTGTTAAGTTTTTTTTTTATCATATACCTACCTGTTTAACAAACTCTTCGATTTGGCCTTAAGACAAGCAATAATCGTCTGTCTTGGTACGAGGAAAGTTCCTCTCACGCCCCATCGCGTTCGGGTCATAGAGCTCTTTGTAGGCAGGGATTGAATTTGAATCGATTGACGTCAGCAGCTGGTGGTCGGAGAATTAGACTACGCTAAGGAGATTTGGGGTTTTAGGGGAACGGATTCTGAGTTGCCTTGCAGGAATCGTTTGTTTTATTGTTTTTTTTCCTTGTTAGTTTGGTTTCTGATTGTTTCTGTTTGCAAAATTTGCTTTTCGGGCAGACTCGATTATTTTAGTTTAAGTCAGTTTAGGTTTTTGTTCTGCATGTTAGTTAGTAAGAATTATTGAATAAACAAATGTGAATTGCGCCATAGCATTGAACTCAACGTCTTTTCATTTTTACTATGGCGTCCATTAAGATAGTTATGGTTTGGTGAGCAACTTTTTATGGGGGAGCAAACAGGTAAGCTGGTCCTTCGATTTTAGCATGTAGATTTCGCAGCACTTCGACGAACGTTTGGGGAATCCAAAAATAAGGCCGACGGGATTCGAAGGTCGGGTGGGCAAAGGCCAAGCCGCGTCAACAGCAGCGGTTTCCGAGGATGGCAAGCAAAAATGAGATAAGAAGATAATCGGATCGTAGTTCAAGTTAGGCATGTTTCATGTTTTTGAAAGAGGTGAGGTTCGCTTGCGGTGGCAAGATCCCCCCCCAGTCCGACGAGCTTAGTCGCGCAAAGCGAGCATGCCACGGCCGCCGGACATTCTTTCCCCATCCCTTTTCCTACCCCTCCCTATTCCTAGTTTTTCCTTCCCTTTCGAGTCACCCCCTTGTCATATCCCCTCCTTTTGCCTCATTTCAAATGGCGCCCATGCGTGTTGTCCCAGTCCTTCCTAAATGTTTCGATTGTGTTCGCCTCGGTGGGGAGACGAACCGTAAGTCTCAGCCAGGATAGCTCATTAGCAAGCCTAGTTAATAGCGACGGCGAGCCTCCACATCGAGTCGGATACAACCGCAACATCGTTTGTGTTGTATCTGTTTGCTTTCATGGCCGACGCCGAGGATTCTGTATGTCTCCAAGATCACGGTTCATGAACCATACTTTGGACTGCGACAGAATTCCCGACTTCGACCAGGGAAGCATCGTTTGTGAAATCCTGGTTCAACAGAGATGTTCGGCGGGACATAAACTAGGCGTAAGTCTTGATCAGGAGAGCTTTTAAGCACGCCCGATCAAATGCGACGACACGTTTTTGCCTCGCGGACCAACTCGGTTGAACATTGTGTAGTCGTGTCGTTTAACTTAATGTGAGAGGTGTGTTCTTGCCATTCTCGGAAAAATAAAAAGTAAATTGATCAAAAAAAGTTATTCGAAGTGCTGTGGAGTCTTGCATGCTGAAGGGCGAGTGCCAGCTGCCAAAAAACTCCCCCGCATGAGAAAAGAAAAAGTTAAAGAAAAAGCTAATAGATTTCGTAACTATAGATAGGCCCAGGTTCTAAACTTAAGAGGTTTCATCTTATTCGTTCTTTCGTTTGTTTAGTTGTTGTTAGAATCTGGTTAGTTTAGTAAGTTTTGTTCGTTATCGTTTTTTGTATAAACCCGAACCAAAAACTGTTTTCTTCGAACTCGACCGAGTAGTCAGCATCGGATGAGCAGGTATTTTCTAGGAGAAGAGGAGGAGCAGAGAGCGGAAAACTTGAGGGACCAAATAGGGAATAGGCCAGTTACCAGGTCGTTATTAAAGGGACAGGGTGACCAAACCAGAAGTAGGCCAATCCAACATTCCCCAAAAGGGGCCACTATAAACTCAACGGAGCAGGATCAAAACTCCAGGGAACAGGACCAGGAGCAGGACCAAAGCTCCAGGGAACAGGTCCAAAGCTCCAGGGAACAAGGTCAGAGGCCGTCAGGGAGCGGTAGTTCGGGGGTTAGCCAAGATGCTTCGGAGGAATCCCCGCCTTACAGCGACATAGGGTTTCAAGATCCAAACGGGTTAGGTAAAAGGATTCAAGATAAGGAGCTTTTGAAGATTATAGGGGTAGAAGAATTCCAACCGCCTGGTAATCCTCAGTTAGGCAATCCGGAGAGCGAATCACTTGCTAGAAGTGCCAACATCAGCCCAGAGTTGAGATCGGCTATCAACCTTGCGGTTTCGGAGACAGTGAAAACTGAGATCCAAAAGGGGTTGGCCGACTTCTTCAAAGGATTGAACATTCAGTCGGTAGGCGTCCAGCCAGGAAGAGGCAGAGGTCAGGCAGTAGCGGAACCGCAGTCCCAACCTAGCGCGAGATTTAGCCAACCACCACCAAGCTTTAATCCGACAACGTCTGGATTAGACCCAAATTCCAGGTCTTTCGTGCCAGTAGGGCAGCAGGGTCGAGGTTATAGGGACGAAATCAATCCTCTGGGAGTTCACTCGGATCCGTTCCGCCGGTCCACGAACTTTGAAAGAGGACATACTCCAATGCCTACAATGCAACAAGGCTTCCCAGGACATCCTGGAAGTTCAAGACAAGGCATTAGAATTGATAGGTGGGGTCTTAATTACGATGGCAAGTCAGAATCGTTGGCCGTAGAAGATTTCATCTTCAGGGTGGAGATGCTTCAGAGCCAGCACTTTTGCTCTTGGGCTGAAGTGCTTAGAGATTTCCACTTGCTCTTGTCTGGGTCAGCCAGCCAGTGGTATTGGCAATACCAGAAGGCGAATTATAGACCAGACTGGCCAACTTTGCGGAACGCCTTGATCCAACAGTTCCGGAATTCAAAGACGGACTGGGATTTGATGAGAGAAATCGGGTCGCGTCAACAAGGCCCTAACGAGTCGAGCGATGACTTCTTTGCAGCTATAAGCAGGTTAAGAGTCCAGCTCAGGACACAGGTGGTAGAGGCTGATTTAGTTCGCGCGGTTAAAAAGAACCTAAACGAAAGAATAGGGAGGTTAGTGTATCCGCAAGCCATCTACACTATGGACCAACTGCGAATAGCCTGTAAGGAAGTCGAATATGCCTTCCCAGTTAAGGAAAAGGACTTCGCCAGAGCCCCAAGGCCAACACCACGATATGTTCACGAACTGGAACCTGAACCCGGGGTCCATCCAACGAGTTTGTTGAGGCTTTTCAACGCCAGAATGCACGCCCCACGGCAAATCGTTCGTACGAACCTAAAAGTGGCCCTTGCTGGAACTGCAAAATGAGCGGTCATCTGTTTGTCGATTGTCCCGTCCCAGTTAGGAAAATTTTCTGTTTCCGGTGTGGTCACGATGGAGTGGTAACTCCCAAATGCCCCGTGTGTAACCCGGAAAACCTCCTTCGGAACGGGAGAGAAATGGGGGAATCTCGTTCGACAGAAGCACCCCAGAAACCTCCAACGTCCAATTAAACCTACCAAGTAGTAAAGAAAGCCCGATTAGGATATTGATCAGGGATAAACATATCGATTTCAAGGAAAAGAAAGACCAATCTATTAGAATTTTAAAACCGTTACATGTAAGAATTAGGGAATATAACGAAGCTAGAGAGAGAATCTTCAATACGAGAGTAAGTGCAGTGTCCAAAAGAATTTTGAAAACCCGAGACAGATTTCGTCGTAGGAAGAATACGCGGAATAGCATAGCGTCCACAGTGGTCGATACCGATTCCGACCCTAGACCATATGCAACGGTGTTCATCGAAGGCCAAAGAATTAACGGGTTGTTAGATAGCGGTGCCAGCGTCAGCATCTTAGAGAAAGGAGGGTTAGATTTTGCCAAACAAGCCGGTTTAACAGTGATGCCCTTAAAGTCCGGGGTTAAGACGGCCGACGGTAAAAATCAGGAGATCGTAGGGAAATGTCGGGCTACGATACTTTACAAGGGCCATGAGGAGACCATTGTTTTGTATCTTGTCCCTAACTTAGACCAAGAACTATACCTCGGAGTCGATTTTTGGAAATCGTTCCAAATCGCTCCAGGCCTAATTAGTTCCCTTACGATACCGAAAGAGGATGCGGATTTAACAAACGCCCACGACCTGTCTTTCCATCAAAGTGCTGCTCTGGAGGCGGTGAAGCAGAAATTCTTGGACTTCGAACGTCATGGTCTGGGAAAGACAACTTTAGCGGAGCACGTCATAGATGTCGGAGACGCGGTTCCGGTGAAACAGAGACACTACCCTGTTTCCCCAGCGGTTCAAGCCAATCTGTACCAGGAGGTAGACCGGATGATAGGCCTCGGCGTTATAGAGGAGAGCGAAAGCCCTTGGTGTTCACCAGTTGTACTGATCAAGAAGCCTGGCCCAGACGGTACGACAAAATACCGTTTTTGCTTGGATTCGCGAAAGGTCAACGCGGTTACCAAAAAGGACGCTTATCCGCTCCCTCATATCGAGGGGCTTCTCAGCCGTCTCTCGGACACGTTCTACATTAGTAGCGTGGACCTCAGGGAGGCATTTTGGCAGGTTCCGTTGGAGAAACGGAGTAGAGAGAAAACTGCTTTTGCGGTGCCTGGAAGGCCCTTATACCAATTTACGGTCATGCCCTTTGGGTTGTGCAATGCAGCCCAGAGGCTATGCTGTCTAATGGATAAGGTCATTCCTGCTCGCCTCCGGGAGCGAGTTTTTGTATATCTAGACGACCTGCTGGTTGTCTCCTCAGATTTTGATACCCATATCGCCCTGCTTGGTGAAGTGGCGGACTGTCTCAGGAAAGCCAATCTCACCATCAACGTTAAGAAATCCAAATTTTGCTTTAGGGAGCTTAAATATTTGGGTTTCATCGTTGGTGGTGGGAGTGTGAAGACCGATCCAGAAAAAGTGGATGCGGTGGTCAACTTTCCGATGCCTAGGAACGCTAGGCAAGTCAGGAGGCTACTTGGTCTGGCAGGGTGGTATCGGCGATTTATCAGGAATTTTTCTAGCTTGACCGCCCCCCTTACAGACATTTTGAAGAAAAGGAGCACAAAGTTCGTCATGACCGAAGAGGCTAAGGTCGCTTTCGAAGACCTCAAATCTGCTCTTACCTCCGCTCCGGTGTTAGTAGCCCCCATTTTTACCGAACGTTTTTACGTCCAATGCGACGCGTCTGACTCGGGAATTGGGGCAGTCCTATTTCAAAAACGCGAGGGCGGGCTAGAATCACCCATTGCTTACTTCTCCCAAAAGCTCAATCAGTGTCAAAGAAACTACAGTGTCACCGAGAAGGAGTGCATGGCGGCCGTTATGGCGATCAAAAAATTACGGCCCTATATCGAGGGAATGGATTTCACCGTCATAACTGACCACTCAAGCCTCAAATGGTTAATGACCATGAAAGACTTGAGTAGGCGGCTAGCACGTTGGAGCTTGGAGGTGCAGTCGTATTCCTTCGATATAGAGCATAGAAAAGGGTCCCAGAATGTAGTGCCAGATACTCTTTCTCGGGCACACTTGGATGCTTTGACACTGAAATGGCCTGCGGAAAGTGTCGACTTGGAATCGGAAGAATTCAAGTCAAAAGAATATGAAGACCTGATTAAAACGGTCAACGAAAACGCAGAGCAGCTTCCCGACCTGAAAGTCGAAGACAACTTCGTCTATAAGCGTACCATATTGCCGAAAGATAATGAATTCCAGGTCGAACACGCTTGGTGTCTCTGGATCCCTTCGGCTTTAACCAGCGAGTTAATAGAGAGAGCCCATAATCCGCCCGAGTCCGCCCATGGAGGCATAGCGAAAACGCTACATCGCTTACGGCAGCATTTTTATTGGCCGAACATGACCGTCCAGGTACGACACTTCATTAAAAACTGTGATATTTGCAAGCAATCCAAGGCTTCAAACCAGATTTCTCGTCCCCCTATCGTAAGTAATTGTGTTTTTGAGCGTCCCTTCCAAAAACTATATGTCGATTTCATTGGTCCTTATCCCCGTTCGAAAAATGGTAATGTCTATGTCTTTGTCGTCTTGGACCATTTTTCCAAATTCGTTTTCCTTAAAGCTCTTCGCGCTGCCAACTCCATTAGCATCATCAAATTCCTTAGAGATGAAATTTTTAACTGTTTCGGAGTGCCACAAGTAATCCACTCCGATAATGGGAAGCAATTCCTAGCAAAGGAATTCCAAAATTTTTTGCTCCACTTTGGGATTTATCATTTCAAGACTGCGAACTACTCGCCCCAGTCAAACGCATCAGAGAGGGTGAATAGAACTCTGATAGCGGCTGTTAGGTCGTACCTCAAAGAGGACCAGCGAGACTGGGACCTGCACCTCAGTGAGATTGCGTCTGCATTGCGAAGCTCAGTACACTCCTCCATTGGAGTATCGCCGTACTTCGCGTTGTTCGGAGTAAACATGATTACCCACGGCAGCAGTTATGAGTTTGCACGGCGTTTGAATGTCTTAGAGGACGGAGAAGTGGCTAGTTTTCCAAGGCAACACCGACTGCAACTCCTCCGAGAAAAATTAAAAGATTCCCTAAAAGAAGCCAACGAAAGGAGTGCCAAAACGTACAACACTCGTACTCGAAACGTGCAATATGTCCCGGGCCAAGAGGTCTTTAAACGTAATTTTGTTTTGAGTGATGCCTCAAAACGCCTATCCGCGAAGTTGTGTCCCAAGTATGTTAAGTGTCGTATTGTTAGATGTGTAGGGAAAAGCCTTTATGAAATAGAGAACCTGACAGGGAAGAAAATTGGGGTCTTTCATGCGAAAGACCTGAAGCAATGACGGACCTAAGATGAACCGATATCCAGCCATGTAACACCCAGGTGCGTAAAGGGTCCGAGAAAAAAAAAAACGTCTCGAAATGTTAATCATAGGCGTCGATTTGTAAATGTATGTTAATGATCGTTTGCGAACGCCCGTCTAGGCGCAAAGTCAAACCTAGTCTCAAGTTTGAATAATTATTCTCAACTGTGATTTGATAGAACATCTATAAGACTGAATAAAAGAACGAATCGACCTGTGATATTTACATCGCTACGATGTTTCCACCCACCTGTGATAAACCCATGAGACTGATTTTTCCTTTTTTTTAACCTCAACAATCTGTGATATCGCCTTAGGCTCCAAATATAGTTTTTGTCCTATTTATGTCAGTGTTATTTATCTATTTGTCTATTTATTCATTTATTGACTTATGTTTTCGTTTCCAAATCCCTCTACGCAACTTTCACGACTCTGAAGTCCCAACAAATAAATCCCTAGAACCAAACAGAAAATCGAGAACGAAAAATAGACCCCGACCTACCCTAACAGAAAACAAATTTCCTCAGTAGAAGGTCATTGACCCAAGAAATCAGAACCAAAAATGTCTGCGCGCATATACGTTGCCGACAGTTTTTTTTTTATTTTATCGTTTAGGTCACTATTAAATACTTAGCACTAAACGCTTAACCCAATGATTATTGATAAGCGACATACAGTTTAGTGTCCTTAACTACAAACGAATATTAATGCGAAAGTACCTCGATTGTTGTGTTTCGGATTGCTTTCTGCGGCCAAGATGAAACAGCTGGAGCTCTTCTGTTTTGTTGATTCATATGCCCGGCTTTTGGGTGTGAGTTTCTCCCCACGTCGGAGCAAAGCACTAAGCTCGAGGCGGCCATCACCGTCTCTGTTGGATTCGCCGGAAGACCAGATCCGGAGTTTTGTTGCGGCCGCTCCTGAAAGAAAGAAATGGTTTTTTTTCAGGTTAGGGGATATTTTGATGGTTTTTAGATTCGATACTTAGACACTGGGGTTAAGCCTCGGGAAACTTGTTGACTACACCCGATTCAAGTGGTCCTAGTCCTAGGAGTGGCTTCATCTTGCTGGAACGAGAAGAAAATGGTTGAAGTATGGGCAGAGAGATTGTAGGTCAGAGGGAACAATTCTTACCTGGTGTGGGGGTTGTGGGCTGGTTCGGCACATCACAGTTTCTCGGCTGTGGCGGATTTTAGACATCATTTTTTTTGCACTTTGTTTTTTTTGTCGGACTTTCCATAATAAACATAATTGTTCAAAAAGTCTAGCATTTGCCAATCTGTGAAGAAAATAATAAATTAATAATGACATTTGCCAGAAATGTCAAAATGACAATAAGTAAAAATCCTTTTATTGTGTGAAGCGCCCTCTGGGGTCGATTGGCTGTACATCCTTTTGGTTTGGGGATAGGGATCCTAGGAAATAGAGAAAAAAATAGTGAGGTCATAACTTGGCTCGAGTTCGACGAACTTACCGTCCGTTCGGCTAGTTAAAGGCAATTTCCTAGTTGAAGGTACAGTAAGTGTTGCGGTTTAAATCATGGGCCGATGATGAGGCGATTTAATGCAAATGCGAAACACTTGTTGAACATTGGTGCAAACGTTAAGCTGTCGGTTACAACAGATTAGGTAGTTTATCGTTAGTCTGTTGTTTGATTGTGTGACGGCAGTGCCTCAAAGAAAAGAGAATTTCAAATAAAAAAAAAAAACAAAAAGGAATTAAGTGTCGGTACCCAAAATTAAGTTTTACCGGTAATAAGACGGTTTTTGTTCAAAAATTTGAATATTGATAACGAAAAAGAGGATTTTCGAGCAACAGAATTTTTTTGGATCGGTTTCCGATAGTGTAGCTTTTCGGGTATGTGACCTTGGTAGGATATTCCTGATGTAAAAACTAAAGTTCTCGTCCATACAGGGTGGATGGTGTTATAAATCAAATCCACGTGAGAATAGTGGTAGTGGAAAGCGCTGGTAGCCGTGGTCGTCACCAAGGCGACGGACTTAAGAGCCCGTGAATCACCCGGGCTCCACAAGTAACCATATTGTTTTTTTTCGTATGATTAGTAAGCCAAAGAAAAGAATACACGAGAAGTAAGACTTAAGACTTACGTTCTTACCCATACTAAAATCGTCGACCGTGGCACAGATCCACCCCGTGCTACAAAATTCGGTGAAATTTTAACAAGAATTATTAAACAAGCACTATACTCACCGAAGTGGAGATCTTAAGAGGCACAACTATTCGATAGTAGGCGTCGCCGTCGCGCTGCGCTGGTGTCCGAATCAAATTCACTGCGCTCAAATGCCCGGAGACTCATCGCCCACGTCACAACGATGTTTTTTTGTTATTAGGATATAAGAATAGCTTGGCGCGATATTTAAATTAAGATTTATTTGCATTTTTGTAGTTAGATTGTTTCATTTATATATTTTTAATTCTATTTCCCTAATTTATCTACTTATTTATTTATTTAATTGTTCTATTGATTCATATATTTATCTGTTAAGTTTTTTTTTATCATATACCTACCTGTTTAACAAACTCTTCGATTTGGCCTTAAGACAAGCAATAATCGTCTGTCTTGGTACGAGGAAAGTTCCTCTCACGCCCCATCGCGTTCGGGTCAAAGGCAGATGTTAATGTTTCATTCCCTCCAACATAGAGCTCTTTGTAGGCAGGGATTGAATTTGAATCGATTGACGTCAGCAGCTGGTGGTCGGAGAATTAGACTACGCTAAGGAGATTTGGGGTTTTAGGGGAACGGATTCTGAGTTGCCTTGCAGGAATCGTTTGTTTTATTGTTTTTTTTTTCCTTGTTAGTTTGGTTTCTGATTGTTTCTGTTTGCAAAATTTGCTTTTCGGGCAGACTCGATTATTTTAGTTTAAGTCAGTTTAGGTTTTTGTTCTGCATGTTAGTTAGTAAGAATTATTGAATAAACAAATGTGAATTGCGCCATAGCATTGAACTCAACGTCTTTTCATTTTTACTATGGCGTCCATTAAGATAGTTATGGTTTGGTGAGCAACTTTTTATGGGGGAGCAAACAGGTAAGCTGGTCCTTCGATTTTAGCATGTAGATTTCGCAGCACTTCGACGAACGTTTGGGGAATCCAAAAATAAGGCCGACGGGATTCGAAGGTCGGGTGGGCAAAGGCCAAGCCGCGTCAACAGCAGCGGTTTCCGAGGATGGCAAGCAAAAATGAGATAAGAAGATAATCGGATCGTAGTTCAAGTTAGGCATGTTTCATGTTTTTGAAAGAGGTGAGGTTCGCTTGCGGTGGCAAGATCCCCCCCAGTCCGACGAGCTTAGTCGCGCAAAGCGAGCATGCCACGGCCGCCGCAGCGGACATTCTTTCCCCATCCCTTTTCCTACCCCTCCCTATTCCTAGTTTTTCCTTCCCTTTCGAGTCACCCCCTTGTCATATCCCCTCCTTTTGCCTCATTTCACGAGAAATCAGTTCCATAATCTATGGTGCCAAAATATTTTTTTTTTTTTTAATCATCCCATTGAATATGATTTTTTATGGCCATTTCGTCCATCATCAAACATGCCACCAATTTTCTATTTTTTTTTTGTTCTTGAGCAATAGATTTACCCAGGGCCAACTTCGGTCTGGCTATACCAGGATCTCAAGGTACTCTCTGCATGTAAATTTTCTTTAGAGAGTGACCTTACGTACTTATACGCCCGTGGGCTATAGACATGTAAGGTCAATGCAAAGGACCTCAGTTCTACGGGGTATTTTCCACATATCTTCTTACCTTGCAATAACTTGATTAAATTGTTATCGTATGTCTAAAAATCAAAAAAAAAATTGTTATTTAAAATAGTTATTTATTTAAAACGTTTTTATATTTATTGAAATATTAAAAAACATAAGAAAAGAAAACTCTTTTACTATTTAGGTACTTTTGTTCAAATCAAATATATGTAACCTAGGTTAAATAATGAACACAATTTATAAAAATTGTAAATGCTATCAACGCAACGGTTAGAAATCAAATTTATCCCAAAAGTATGCAACATCTTTCGTTCAGAATGGAATAAAACCTTGGAATGTTGACTAGAAATTCAAAGTCATAGTGGGTAAGGGGCAACATTTTTCAATGTCACCGTAGCAGGAATGCATCGGTGTTGGGAATGTAGGTAATATGAGGATTAGTGTGGTTGTAAAGAGAATCACCCCTATGGAATAGCTTTGCTGAATTTTTCGGACCAGAATATTCCTGAAATTGAGTAGCAAGTCGTGTCTTTGAGTGTCAAGAATTCAAAGTTCTTACACAAGTTGAATTGAAGACAAGTTTAATCCTAAAATAGAATATGTATAGTATATATCTATACCTCAATATATATATATATAGAAAAATCTAAAGTATTTTGTTAAAATACCTGCAGGATCTGCGAACAGTTTTCTAAGATCAGATTTTTCTGTTGAAGGTCATCAAGCAAAGATTCTAGAGATTGAATTGTATTCTCTTTCCTCTAAAGCTTGCGCCTTGAAGCCTTGAGCATGTTATTTTTTTTTTGGTACAAGTGCTTGTATCGAATACATTTTCGTTTCAAGGTTCTGGGTGAGGCCACCTCTACATCAAACCTCCGTTTACGGCTACAAACAGGTGAAATGCTATGGTAAAAAAATTAAATATAGTATGTATTGTGTTTTCTTTTAACCAAAAAAAAAATTCATAATTACTTTGCAGTCAACGTAGTTTCATTAGGAGATACATCGTCCTCTTCGGGCGAATAAGCAATTATATCACTATAACTATACCAAAATTAAAAAAAAAAACGGTTAATTACATTTTTAAAAACACTGATGTCTTCTTTTTTAAATAATTTATAATAGATTTTTGATAAATAATAAATACGAAAATAATCATATAATTTTTTTCATGAATCATGATCTAAAAAGTACCTTTCATCAAAGTCATTTGTAGGTGGTTCACCAAAGTTGTCGATGACTGCTTCTGCGAAGTCAACAGTTGGATAGTCTTCAACTTCATCGGCGGGTGGTTCATTCCTGAAAGAAGAAAATTGTTCCAGCATGTTACGAGTTTCTTCAGAGTCATCCATCTGCTGTTGTTGAACTTCTTGCTCTCTGTAATTTCACAATATTAGGTTCTATTTGTTGTGAATAAATGATCTTACAATTGTTTCAGCATGTTAGGGAAAACAGTTGGAACAGCATCCTCTGTGAGACGTTTGTAAGCCCCAAGGGTTTACACAAATTTTGGATCGAAATGAACATCGCATATGAGGAATTTGTGGAGTGGTTGATTTATGTCAATCACCTGGCCATTAAGAGATTCAATGGCTAGTCTCCAATCTTCCCTGATTGTACCTTTGCGGACGAGGCTAAAAAAGACAATGCAACGTGAAAGTCCAAAAACTCATAACGCATCAACGTTAATTCTCAATTCAATAATAACTAACATTGGAGTCAAGTAAACACTACGAAACAAAATTATTCACCCCTATCACAGAGTTCCTCGTAGCTAAGTTCCGAACGTAAAGCTACGACACGAATACGAACAAATTTAAATCATAAGGCCCGAAGAAAATAACAAAATCAAAAAAGGCATTGCCACTTACAAATCAATTATTCTGACTTTCGGAATCATTTGAAATACTTCAATAAATGAAATTCAAAACAAATTAAAAATATCTACGAAGTGTGTCAAAGTGTATTTAAAGATTAGAACAAATGGATTCAATAGCAATTGGAATTATTGCAATAAATCAAGAAACTCGACAACGAAATCGTGCATTGAAAATACAGAGGAAAATGTTGAGAGATGCATTCAACCCATTCGATGTTGATGACAAAGTGTAAGTAAAATTGAAAACTGTTCTGTAAAATGTTGTAAGTTGTATTGATTTCCAGATTCAGAAGAAACTATCGAGTCAACAAAGCTGCATTTCAATATATATTGACGGAACTTAATGAAGAACTCCATCCATGTGTATTTTCATCGTCAATTACACCCATTAGCAGACTAACAGCTGTCTTAAGATTCCTAGCAGAGGGGGGATATCAATACGGAGTCGGAAGGGACTTTGAAATTGGAATGGCACAGTCTACATTTGCTACAAACCTTAAAAAGGTTTTGAATATTTTAGAGAAGAGATTGCGTCCAGTATGTATAACATTAGAGATGACTGAGGCTGAGAAACGTGAGGCTAAGCTTGACTTTTTCCCCAAAGCAAATTTCCCAGGAACAATTATGTGCGTGGATGGCACTCACATAAAAATTATTGCACCAGTAGAAGAAAAATTTCTGTCTTATAACAGAAAAGGATACTATAGTCTGAATGCTATGTTGGTATGTATAAAAATGAGTTTGTTTTTTTTAGTAGTAATTACCATAAGTTTAGATATGTGATAGCAAAATGCGCATTCGATTTATTGACGCAAGATATCCAGGATCCAACCACGATTCCCATGTGTGGAATCTTAGTTCAGCTAGGTCCTATTTCTTGAGAAGATATCGGCAAGGTGAAAGAAGCACCTGGATTTTAGGTAACGTACAAATATGTGTCCTATATATATGTATATATTACGTATAGAATACATTTTGAATTTTAGGTGATGCCGGTTATCCTCTCGAACCATTGCTGATTACTCCATACCGTAGTCCTGAGCCCGGTAGTCTTCAAAGCAATTTTAATACAAAGCACAATAAAACGCGGAATATGGTTGAGAGAGTTATTGGAGTCATGAAAAACCGATCACGGTGCTTATTGGAAGCACGACAACTCCATTACTCTCCACAGAAAGCTGTTCAAATAATAAATGTTGCATGTGCCTTGCATAACATATGCATTCACTTTAAGGTGGAGGACGATTATGGTAGAGCAGAACCTGAAGAAATTGATAGAGAAAGTGAAGAAATCGACGATGTTTTTGACTCAAACTACCATAATGTTGCTACCCGAATAAGAGACAACATTTTGAATGCATTAAATTAATGTTGAATCCATTTCGACTTACATATTTGTTTTATAATTACTGTTGCTTGAAACTTTAAAATAAAAGCAAATCCGTTTCCCATTTAAAAAGAGCATTAACTGTCATTATTTGAAACTTCTCCTAAAGGTATGCAATGATTTGCATACCAATGACAAATAAGACGGTTACATTAAATTTGTGCATATATTTTTGTATTTAGATATGAAAACAAAACAAGGAATTAAAAACAAGAGTTAACACATTATTTACTGCATTTTGACTCCTTCATTTGAACAATTTTCAATTTCAGCTCAATTTTTCGCTTAAGCAATTCTTCTTTTACTTTGTTATGCCTCTGGCATTCTTCAAGTTTTTTTTTCTTATGTTCGCGAATTTCTTGTAATCCGCTATTCATATGGCGCAAACTGGTGGAAATCACTTCCGCAATTTTATTTTGTCTTCCCCAAAACATTGCCGACTTTTCGGTTTGTTGCTTGAAGTGGAGGGAGCACTTGCCGACTCAGCAATCTCCGATGGCTCGGACACATCCGCAGATGTGTGTGTGTTCCCATCTACAGGATTTTTACCATCGGATCCTTGATATACTTCATCCAAGGATCTCTTTACTCCAAAAGATTGGGTAACTTGGATAACATTTGTTGAAGTTAGAAGGCCAGTATTTTTTATTACGGCTTCTTCTAGGTCAGAGAAGGTGTGCATTTTATTTTGGCCACCACCTGTAGCTTGACCTTCTTTTTTGTTTTGGACTAACTTCCTCTTAATGTACGCCTTCCAATCTAACCAAACCTTAAAAAAAGAAATACATTTAGACGGTTCTAATTCAAAACAGTGTGCATTACATTCTTTTCTCCAAGTACTAGCATCCTTCACGGGTGGACCAAGGCTATTTAGCTCTTGTTTTATTTCGTCCCAAAAGGCAGTTACTTCCTCCTTTGATAATTTGGTGAAACCTTGGGCAATGTCGGGCCTTTCTTGAAGCAAATCAATCATCCTTTTGTATTGCGTTTTATTGGTTACAACTTTATTTGCCCTATTGAAAACAAAATTTTGATATTTTCATGATGTCTTTGGATTATAAACTTACATTTTTGTATTATGTTCTTGTTTTTTATTGCAGCTGTTTTCAAAGATTTAAATCTTTTTCCTATTTTTTAACCAGCTCCGATGAAAAAAACTATTCGTACAAAAAACTTTCAAACTTTCTACTCATACGGGGCTAGTGATTTGACTTTTCACGAACTCCGAATTTCGTAGCAAATACTTTTATTACGACGAGAGCTATGATACTTATTTTCGGGATTCGTAGTACGAATCTATTACGTCGGGGCCTGTGATAAGGGTGATTATCATTTATTGCATCATAATTCATAATCCATGAAATTTATAAGAATACAAAAAATTAGTTGCAAAACCAACAAGAAATAAAGAAGCCACTCAGAAATCAAAATATTACCGGAGAACTTAATTCTTAAGAAATAGACTTACTGAAACAAGGACACATATTTGTTTAATTAATGCGAGTTGCATCCCACAATTGCACACTTTTTCATTATTATTGTTTTTAAAGCACTTCATTATTTTTTATTTGCTTTCAATTTTAATATTTTATAAAAACAAACGTCATGCTTTTCACAATAAAAACAAATAACAAATATCATTGACTTAATATACATGGACTTCTAAATTGAATTGGAATCGGTTGATTCGATGGATCCATTTACAGAAGGTGTATCGTTCAGTGCCGCCGAAGAAAACCTTGGAGAACATGTCGGGTGGTGAGAAGACACTGTCGTCGCTGGCTCTGGTAATTGCTTTTCATTACTATAAACTGTCGTCTTGTATTTTATGGACGAACTCGACGCGTCACTAGGTTTTAAGAACATCTCAATTGTGGCTAGTTACATTAAGGTAGGTCGTTATTTGTGTTTTCTTCATATTCAAATTGCATTTTCTTATTTGCTTATGGAGCACGTCGTTACCACATTGTTACCCTCAACAGCAATTTGATTGAAACGTCGGGAACAATGTCCAGAGATGGTTGCACTCAAATCCGCGGCAAGATGGGAACTAAGGTCCAAACCAAAACCAAGCCCTCAGACAATACATCGCTCATCTCACAAAAAGCTCTCGAAGAGATGCAAGTGCAGACCGAGGAAATCCAATCGCGAATCAGTTTCTGTCAGGAAGAACAAGGTCGTCTAGAACGTGAACTCTATCAGCTTAACTCCAAAAAACAGTCTTTAGAAGCCGAAATCAACAAACTCAACATCACCATCAACAGTTTACAAGAACAGCTGCCCCGAATCAGAGACTTATTGCAAGCGCAGAAAACGCGCATAGAAAATACCACATCTGATCATACCAATACGCTACTCATTTTTAGTCTCTGAACGCCAGTTTTATGTGCATGCCACTCGATTGTGGAATTCCCTGCCTCAATCTATTAAGATGATAAGCAGTTCGACCTTGTTTTGTAAGATGCTCAAGAATTTTCCTCCTAAATTTTCTTGAAGATGTTATGATAGTGATGATGACAATCATAATTATATTTGCTTTTGTTTCTGTTTTGAATCAAATAACATTGGCGCAAATTTATAGTATAGATAATAATATAGATAAAGTAGACTTTAAAATTATTATAGTCGATTCTCTTTATAATTGCCTTGTTCGTCCCCACCTTGAATATGCTTCACAGATTTGGAGTCCTTATTATGACGTTCATATTGACAGGTTAGAATCGGTGCAACGTAATTTTACTAGTTTCGCATTAAAAGGTATTCAATGGCATGATCCTCGAAATATTCCATCTAATGAGGATCGAGTATCACTTCTTCAAATGCAAACGCTGTCTCAAAGAAGGATCAACAATGATATAGTTTTCCTTCATCAACTTATTACAAGCGTCACAGATGCACCAGACCTTCTTAGTGCTATACTTTTTCACTATCGGGGAGGAGGTTATCACCTTCGTAGCACCGATCTAATTAAAGTCCCAAGACATAGGACCAATTACGGAATGCATGAGCCCTTGACAAGGATGAGTAGGCTTTTGAATTATAATACGGATCTTATTGACTTTCATATTAATAAGAATAAATTAAAGATTATACTTAAAACCAGTGTGGCACGCTCTTAAAGCAGAAACACAATCACGCTTTGCCGTCGATTTTGACAACTGCGAAAAGTTCAGCTATAGGAAATCTGTGTAACCTCACACAATGACGCTTTTCCTACGTACGCTTTTTTTGACAAACGTAAGAAAACGTAAAGAAGCCATCTGTCAAAAAAAAGTTCAACTTGGTTGAACTTTTGCTTTGTCTGACAGCTCAACAGCTGTTTGTTCATTTGTTGTTTGGAGCAGCGTTACCACTTTAGAAAAAAAATGGAAGCGAAGCAAATTTGGGAATAAAGCGAAGTAGATTGAGAAAAGGCGAAAAAGATTTTAAAATAGTGTATTTTATATTGACCATGAATACATAGACAGATCTACAATTAGAGCCGTGTGTGAATTGTGTTAAAATGTGTCTACAAACTTGACTTTCGATTTAATTTTGACACTACATGGCGGATATGATGTGTTAAAATTTAACTAGCAAGCTAAAATATGACACTAGTGCTTAAATTTAACCAACATTCTAACCCGAGTTGCACACGGCGTAAAATATTAAACACTTTAATACAATCACGTAACTCATACTTTGCGTATATGTATGGGTTGACATTTCGTGTTTGTAAAGTGTGTCCGCTTATTGTTCGCAGGCGCGGATCTAGAATTTTTTTCCGGAGGGGGTCACAGGATAGAAAGAAATCAAAAATAACAAAAATAATAAGAATAACTAAATAAACAAAGCGGGGAAGGTTCAAATGGTTAGAAATTTTTCATAAATTCACCTATTCAGAAGTTATGAGCAAAATTAATTTTCCCATACTTCTTTGAAGAATAAAACACAAAGTAATTTGTTTGTTTTTATGCAATACACTTTCGAATGAATGAAAAATCAAATTGACAGAAATAAATAAACTAGCTTCAAGAACCACCGTTTCTTTGTTTTAAACACCCGAACAAATATTTTTTCAGAGCCAGTTCGTCATAAGGTTTAAAGTGGATTAAATAAGGTTTTGATTGTGGTATTAAATTAAATGCTTAAGTGCCATAATTAAACAAGTAGTTAGTGAGAAATAAAAAATGCCAAACAAGTATAGGAAGTAACAGCGGTGACGTGAAATAACGCCCGACGAAATAAGCTTTTTTCTGAAACTGAAAATCTCGCAACGCAGTTGGATGTGGAGTTGAAAGTACCACGCGTTGTTTCTCGTCAAAAACATCGAGATAACTACCAACAGAATTAAACCCCGGAGGAATATTTCAGGAGAACAATTTACATTCATCTATTGGACAACATTGTGACGGACCTCAACGAAAGGCTCTCTCTAGACTTGATAAAGCTTTTTGGGTTGATAGTGTTTCTGCCTCGGACTTCTCATACAGCAGAGGACATTGAGCAGCTTGTAGCAGAAACGTACCAGAAGCTTCTGAATTCTCCCCCTTCACGGCGGTGAACTCCCAGATTCGGTTCCTCTCGCCCTTGATGCGTGTGATGAAGTAATTTATCTGGCTATTAATACACTGCTTACGATTTTGGAGACGCTCCCTGTTACTTGATCCACTGCAGAAAGGAGTTTTTCAACTGTCCGTCGCCTCAAAACTTGGTTGAGATCAACTATGGCAGAAGACAGACTCACCGGGCTTGCATTGCTTAACATATCTTAACAGATTTGCGAAACAAAATAGAAGATTTTACGCTTTTGTACTCTTGTACTCGTGAACAGATTGTAAACAGATGCTAGCATATAAAGTATAGCTACAATCCAAATATAGAAAAAATAATATAAAATGTCAGTATTGTGTAAAAAAATTGCTGATTCAGTCTTTTTTTGATTCTATTTTTTCAGGGGGCAAAAAAGTAAGTTAATTGTGGTCGTTTGGTTAGTTCCCGGTTCTTTAGTTTGCAAAAACAAGGTTTTTTATTTTTTTTGCTATTCGGTTTGCAAAATATTGGTTCAGCTTTTTTTTAATGCGGCCTGTTGGGGGGGGTCATGACCCCCGTGACCCCCCCTCTGAATCCGCGCCTGATTGTTCGTGTATAAGGATAGAAAATTATCGATTATATATTTTCCTGATGAAAATAAGAGAACTGTAGGCATAAAATTACTCAATGAGTTAATCGAAGCAGATTTTGGAAATATCAAGTAAAATCGAGTGAAGTAGATTTCAAAACATTCTTGATGGTGCGAAGTTGGAATAGATATTCAAAGTTTTTCAAAAATCGAAGTAGACTACTTCGAAAGGAGTAAAGTGGCAAATCTGTTTGATGATGATGGAGGGAGAACTGTCATTCAAAGCACACGTGAAGCGGGTGCATCGTAACGCAATGAAGCGTCTGCCTAAAGCGTGATTGTGTTTCTGCTTTAAATGTTTTTTGTTGTCTACTAACGTATTTTTTCTTTTTTTTATTATTTGTAAAAAAAAGAAACTGACTCTTTTTTCTTTTTTTTCTTGTATTTTTTACGAACTTGACAAGTGTTTTCTAAAGCCCGTATGATACTACATTTTTTTCCGCATTATTCAAGCATTAATAAAATGAAAATGTCAGCTTCAAGAAAAAGAGACAACTTTATTCTATACAGACAGAGAAAGAAAAAAAAATCAAATATCATGTTGTTAGTTGTCAAATTCCGTTATTTTTTTTAAATTTCAAACTTTTCAAATTTTTCTATGTGCCAAACATTTAATTCAATAAATTTAACCAACTAAAATGGCAAAATTCTGTTGGAAAAAATCGGCATCGGCGTCCCATGTTCTCGTTTGAGTGATTTGGCACAAAGACGACTACTTTCGTATGGTTGCAGTTGCAGGGATTATACATATAGTTAAAAAGGTTGGAATTTTTTTTTTCATTTGCAATTTTTTATATTTAAGACAAACTATTTGAGAGAAGCTTATCAAAATAAATTTAAAGAAAGGTTTCTCGAAGATGTTCGAGTTTATTGGGCAGCGTAAGGCCATGTCAGTGTTTACAAGGCCCACCAAGAAATGTATTCTTCGTTTATTTGCCAGCAAGAAGGAATGATATTCACTTGTTTAGGCCATGGAAAAAGTATGAGTTCATCCATGCCAAGGCTGAGTGGGATAAAAGACAGAGGATAAAGAAAAACGATCAATTCTACTGATGCAATCTTGATGTATAATGGTGAAGTGAAATAAATATAATGTGTAATAAAAAGAAGTTTTTAGTTGTTTTTTGCTAGGCGGGATTTCGTCTTCCCTACGTAGTGGCTACATGGCAGAGTATTTCTTTTTTGTTTTTTTCTTCTTTCTAAGAATTTCCATTACCGTTGCAATATTTAATAAATTTTAATTTACAGCACACAAAACAAGACTTAAATCCATTTTAGCTAACAATTTAACAGTCGCATTCTTCATCTGAACAACGACAAACAAGTAGACATAACGTCAAAAAAATTTTCCTGAAAACACTATAATGTAAAAAAGTAAAAAAAAAAAGTCCCCAGTCAATTAAAAATGTAGTTCGAGTTACATTTTTAATGAATTTTTTGATAATTTCCCATTAATTACAGTAGTGCGTACACACTCGTACTTATAGAGAAATCAGGTAAGGAAATTCTCACTCTTTCTTGTTTCATTTTTAATGGTGAAAATATAGAGAAAAAGTGTAGTATAGCCCGTATGATACTACATTTTATCTCTATTTTTTCATCATTAAAAATGGAACAAGAAAGAGTAAGCATTTCCTTACCTGATTTCTCTATAAGTGCGAGTGTGTACTCACTACTGTAATTAATGGGAAATTATCAAAATATTCATTAAAAATGTAACCCGAACTACATTTTTAATGAGCTAGTCTCTATTTTTTTGACACTTTTACATTAAAGTGTGCTCAAGAAATTTGTTTTGACGAATGTCTCCCTGTTTGTCATTGTTCAGACATAATCAAATGACGACTATCAAATTGAAGTTGTTGGAGACGAAAATGTGTGGTTGGAGGCTTGACTGCAGTTGAATGGTTGAATCTGTTTTCTCGGTTAAACTTTTTCAAACGGATAGAATATAAGTTTTAGCACAAATTTTCAAAATTCAAACAATATTTTCGACGGAATCAAAAAAAAAAACAAAGAAATTTGACAAATAAAAACATGAAATTTGAATTTTGAAATTGTGATTTCTTTTACTGTCTTTATAAAATTATGTTTTTTCTCTCTTTATTGAAGCTGACATTATCATGTTATTAATGCTTGAATAATGAAATAAAAAATGTAGTATCATATGGGCTTATCACACGGGCTTTACATTTTTAATGAATTTTTTTGATAATTTCCCATTAATTACAGTAGTGAGTACACACTCGCACTTATAGAGAAATCAGGTAAGGAAATGCTTACTCTTTCTTGTTCCATTTTTAATGATGAAAAAGTGAACAAGTTGTTGCTATTTTTGGATTTAAGTGTAGTCCGGTTACTGCTCGGAAGATGTTATAGGAAGCGGAAATCACAAAAATTGATCAGGGTTGTCATCAGGGCGTACCAAAACGGTCTACTAAAGGCATAGTGCCGACCGGAAACGACAACAGCCACAGACAACCATAACAAAACGCGGACTTCTTTCACCGGGACTGGCACGCTGGCGTAGCACGGCTTAGCTCGCCGGATGGGGAGGGATCTTGTCCCTATAAAAGACAAAGACACTAAACAACAAACAAACATAAATCGTGCCATTTTTATTAACTCCAAAACTGAAGTAAACGAAACACATAACATATATACCGATAGGGAAAACCACTGCTTACCTCGATGACGTAGCTCACTTCGGGCGCTACAGATGTTGTGTAGCTGCGCCCCCACCCATCCTGGAGTCCCTTATGTGTTGATGGGAAACTCCCCACGGCTTGAGCTTGGTTAAGCTCGCGGAATCACTCCTTGCTAGTTTGAAAGTTTACTCCCCCTCTTTCCACCCCCCTGAATATTCTCACCAAAACATGACTATATTACTCATTGACGGAACGAAAGTCCGAGATTTGACGTGATTTACAAATCATTTTTATTGATATCCTAAAGTTCTATTGATACGTTGCATAACGAGGGCAAGACTCTTTAGTTTTATCATTGGTAGAAAACGATAATCAACAAAGCAAAATTTAAATAAATCATTAATGATAATGAAGGAAAAGATTCCTCAATAAACAAGTATTTTAAATTAATCAATATTTTAAACAAATGAATAAATCTTTAACGAATAAAAAAATAACAAAGAAATCAAGAAAAATAACTAATTAACAAAACAAAAAAATGACATTAAGCTATGAAACAAAAATAATTGGCTAATTTGGACTAAAATTTTACTAGGGCGTTTGTTCGAATACCAATCATTCTATTCCCGCTTCTTTAGAAAGATGGGCCCCGTTTTTCGGGAGCCTTGCAAAACGGCCGCGGACTCTACTTCCTACCTAAAATGAGCTCACTGTAAGGGGTTTGTCCTGAAAGGTCCTTTCCAAAAGGGACTAACGTCGTACCGACGAGGGGAAAAAGAAATGGGTCTTTGGAACCAAAACCCTGAACAACTCTTAGTTTTTAAGTTATTGTTTTCGTATTTTTAATATGGTGCTCTTGCACAAAAGTTTTCATTTTGACACTCAAAATTATTGAAGTTTAATATAAGATGCACATGCAATTAAAATAAATATAATCAAAAAAAAACCTATCACGCCAATAAGTTGCAAGTAAATTTATATATAATTATTATATTGTGGACATCACAAACACACATATCTCCGACCTTAATTATCTCCAGACTCAACGGACGTTTATTTTCCTTCGTATCTTTATTTTGGTTTACTTTTGACCTTTGGCTCCGATCTGAACCTCTGACTAGGGTTTCTCTTACGGCTCGCTTCTGTTCTAGTGGGCCCCAAAATCGGCACTGTAGCCTTGGAGGTATCGGTCGTAGTATGGGACGATGTACGGGACGAAGGACGAAGTACAGGACGAATATGGGATGAGGGGATGTGGCGGCCACGCTTTCGCCGGTGACCGCCAGATTTTCTGTTGGTTAATTCAACGTCAGTGGTCGAGATTCTTAATTACACACCCAAAAAGAACTTACCTATATGATTACTTAAGTTTTATTTTCAGTTTATCCTATCCGGACTTTTCCCTAGTAATATTGCTGATCGCACATGCACTTGCTTGATAGCTTATTCGCAAATTTATCGTATTGTCTATCAATTCGAAACACTTTGCTTACGATTTTTCTTTTGGTCTTGGCTATACTTTTAGCTTTTGCAACGACCAACAACGACGATCTAAGCTAACGACTATATCACCGCACTGGGACCTCGTATGTCCGGTGTTAACTTGCAATTGATTTCTCATTGCATTTGATTTTTGGATGGAACCGAACTCGATTTTACTTACTGTTAAGTAAATAAATCATCCGAGATCAGACCATCATCTACCTACACTAAAATGTTCAAGGTCTCGCATTTTTTTTTCCTCTTACACGCACAATATTGCGTATGCAAATTTTCAAAGGTACAATTCAACACCTATACCTGCACCTCTACAATGCATATCATATTGTGCGTACAAAACAAAAATGCAACAAAAAATAATGCAATTGCATTGGGTGACGTCACCTTTGAATTGCATCGCGGCTGTCGAATTGTCTCCTCAAAGGCTGCTACATAATCTAACCGTAGCCTAGCTTAGAACCTTCAGAACCTTAGCTTAAATTCTAACCTGTTTAATCGGTTCGAATCGGTACATTTTGAATTTTTAAATCTACGTAATTGCCGTAGAGTATGCACTACTTTGGGTGACATCGAAGAAAATATTTAGTAAAAGTAGTTGCAAGTTTTCATACTATAGCGCCATCTACAATCTATTGTGAGCAAACAGACAGATGACTACTATCAGGTATGCATACTTCTTCAACCACATACACAAAATACACGATCAAGATTGTGTATGACAGCGCAGCTAAAAATGTGAATCAGCTGATCTGAATTCAAATCCATCCATAGAGTATTCAGAGCTCAAGCTCAGAGAAACAAAAAAAATATCGAAAACAAGAATTCTTTTTCTGAATCTCTTTTCTGCGTCTACTATTATTATTTTTGGCAAGACAAGAGGAAGATTTGTGTTTTGGTTTTTGGTAAGTACCTAAACATTTTACATTTTTGTGGATCTTTCTCTAAATTGATTACTTTTCAGAATTATTACGATTTTTGCAAGTTGCTTGGGAAGTAAAAGAGGTTTTAAATCCTATTCGAGAATGAAGTAAGTCAGTGAAGTTTAGGGTTGAGTATAGACATTTTTGATTGTTTTTGCGAATAATGTTCCTGACATGAAAATTCTCTTTACAGGTGCCCGCAACAAACCAACGGGATCGTCAGACCTGCTCGCAACGAGGACGTTGGCTAGGGCAACTGAGTTATAAATTAGACGTGGGGAAGTAAACCCACCCCCTTAATAAGCCGCGCAATCGTCCAATGAACATACTGTAGGCATGCACAGGTGAGTCTTTTTTTTCGAATATCGATTTTTGTTTGGTTGCCTACCTTAGTATGGTTGGTTGCAGTTTTTGTCGGTTTGGTTTTTGGGGATTTACGGAGAATTCATCCGCAGTTTTGGCGCATTTTGGATGAAACATTACAACGAATATATCTCTAAGTTATGACGAGATTTGTCGGGAAAAGCTATGGTTAACCCTTAACCGGTGGACGTATTATTTTGTTCGTCTCGATTCTGTTTTGTTTAAATGTTGAATCCTATTCGGCTACATTTGAAAACTATTCCGGGAACAGTTTGTCGCTCGTTGAGAGATTGGAGAAGCCGTTTTCCCCGAAGTCGACTATTGTTAAAGCCGTGTTGTTTTTCGGCATGACCAACTAACTTCCGATCCGGACTATCACAGATTTATATTGTTAATTGTCGGAATAAATAGGACGGACAAAACAGTTAAATAAATAAATAAATAGAAGGTAAATATCACAGGTGGTAAGGAAAAGGATCTAAGGAACATAAAATATCACAGATTTTCAAAGCGGGTTTTTTGTTTTATATATTTAACAATCAGGTACTGAGTTTTTGGCTATCACAAACGTTTTAAGTCATGGAGACTGAATATCGCACTGAGTTTCGAGTAGCTTTCCTTATTGCTTAAGGTCTTTGGCGTGAAAGATTCCCAATCTTTTCCCGGCCAAAGTTTCTATCTCGTACATAGCATTACCTACAGGTTTCACTACTCTACAGCGAATAAATTTCGGACAAAGTTTCGAGTTTAGATTTTTAGAGGCGTCGCTGAGGACAAAGTTTCTTTTATAAACCTCTTGTCCCGGCAAGAATCTTACTTGGCGTGAGCGAATGTTGTACATTTTCGCACTTTTCTCGTTTGCCTTGTATAAATTTTCTTTGATTTTGTCACGGATACATTGCAGACGTAATCTCCGTGGCAGGACATATAGTTCGCTATCCTCTATCATATCTAATTTTCTCGCGACTTCGTAACTATCTCCGTGAGTCATCATGTTAGTACCAAACAGTGCAAAATAAGGTGTTACTCCGATTGATGAATGGATGGAGCTTCTCAGCGCAGCGGCGATGTCACTTAAGTGTACGTCCCAGTCTCGCTGGTCGTCCTTTAAGTAGGAACGTATGGCTGCTAAAATGGTTCGGTTAGCTCTTTCGGACGCATTAGATTGCGGCGAGTAATTTGCCGTCCTGAAATGTCTAACCCCATATTTTCCTAAGAAGCTCTGAAATTCTTTTGAGACAAATTGCCTTCCGTTGTCGGAATGAATAACTTGGGGTACACCGAACGCATTTAATATGTCATCCCGCATAAATTTAACCACACTCGCAGTGGTGGCTGACCTTAAAGGTTTTAAAAACACATATTTAGAATAATGGTCTAAGACGACAAAAATAAACACAAAACCGGTTTTCGTTCTAGGGTAAGGACCTAAGAAATCTATATAAAGTTTTTGAAACGGTCTGTCAGGTACGTAGCTTGTCTTTATTGGGGGTCGTAATATTTGGTTGTTAGCCTTGTTTTCTTTACAAACTGAGCAATTGGAGACGAAGTTCTTGATGTGGATGGTCATGTTAGGCCAGTAAAAATACTGTCTTAATCTATGAAGAGTTTTCATCACGCCTCCATGAGCGGCTGTCGGTGGAACATGGGCCTTCGAAATTAGCTCTTCGGTTAGTTCCGTAGGAACCCATAATTTCCAGCTGTGCTCACGGGAAACATCTTCTTGGCCCAAAGGTAGCGAACGTTTATAAATATAGCCTTCTTCAATTCTTAAGTCTGGTAGTTGTTCTTGATTGCTTTCAATTGTTTTCAAGATTTCTAAGTATTCTCCTTCTTTAAATTCCTTGGATTCTAAATCTAACATAGGGGCTATCTCGTCAAACTGTAAACTATCCAGATGTGCCCGAGAAAGAGTGTCAGGAACGACATTTAAGGCTCCCTTCCGGTGCTCTATGTCGAAGGCGTAGGATTGTAACGCCAACGACCACCTAGCCAGTCGTCCGTTAAGGTCTTTCATGGACATGAGCCATTTCAAACTGGAGTGGTCCGTGATGACGGTAAAATCCATGCCCTCGACATAGGGCCGGAACCTTTTTATGGCCATTACCGCCGCCATGCACTCCTTCTCGGTCACACTGTAGTTTCGTTGGCTCGAATTCAGTTTTTGCGAGAAGTAGGAGATTGGGAATTCTTCTCCGTCGTCGGTCTTTTGGAACAGAACGGCTCCTATGCCAGACTCCGAGGCATCGCACTGGATGAAAAATTTCCTAGAGAAATCAGGTCTGACTAGAACGGGTGTACTCACTAAAGCTTTCTTTAAACCATTGAATGCTTCTATCGCTTCTTCTGTCATTTTGAATTTTTCATGCTTCTTCTTAAGAGTATCTGAAAGAGGAGCGGTCAAGGTAGAAAAATTTGGTATCAAGCGCCTATACCACCCTGCTAAACCAAGCAGCCGGCGAACTTGTCTATTGTTCTTTGGTAGGGGAAATTCGACCACCGCTTCTACCTTTGAAGGGTCTGTCTTCACCATCCCACCACCAACGATAAAACCCAAATACTTTAATTCCTTAAAGCAAAACTTTGACTTTTTAACGTTGATGGTAAGATTGGCTTTCTTAAGACACTCAGCTACTTCGTTCAACAGGGCAATATGAGTCTCAAAATCCGCACTCACGATGAGCAAGTCATCCAAATACACAAAGACGCGCTCCCGGAGGCGTGCAGGAATCACCTTGTCCATTAGACGACATAGCCTTTGAGCTGCATTGCACAGTCCAAAGGGCATGACCGTAAACTGGTACAAGGGTCTTCCCGGCACCGCAAACGCCGTTTTCTCCCTACTCTGCTTCTCCAGCGGTATCTGCCAGAAAGCCTCCTTAAGATCCACACTACTTATGTAGTATGTATCAGATAAACGACTGAGGAGCCCCTCGATATGAGGAAGTGGGTTAGCATCCTTTTTGCTAACCGCGTTGACCCTACGAGAATCCAGGCAAAAACGGTGTTTTACCACGCCGTCTTCCCCTGTTTTCTTGATAAGGACAACTGGCGAGCACCAAGGGCTCTCACTTTCCTCTATAACGCCGAGCTCCAACATTCTATCTATCTCCTGGTACAAAATGGCCTGCACCGCCGGAGAGACAGGGTAATGGCGCTGTTTCACCGGGACCGCATCTCCGGTATCGATCACATGCTCCATCAGTGACGTCTTACCGAGACCATGACGATCGTAATCTAAAAACTTCTCCTTGACTGCCCTCAATTCAGCCTCTTGACTTGAGGTTAGCAGATGAGCGTTATCGGCATCAATTGATTCTATTGTTTGTGAAATGGATCTAACGACTGACGGCGCTATTTGGAAAGCTTTCCAGAAATCTATCCCTAAATAGAGTTCCTGGTCCAATGAAGGAACCAAGAAAAAGGTGATATCTCTAGTTTCATTCTTGTATTTGACTTGAACTCTAACTTTCCCTACTATGCTCTGACCTTTGCCTTCAGCCGTCTTCACTTCCGATTTATAGGGAATCATCTTTATTTTATTTTGCTCAACAAAGCTTAAACAGTTTTTACCAAAAACACTCACACTAGCCCCGCTGTCTAGCAGTCCCAACAGTTCATTTCCTTCTATAGAAACTTTAGCGTAAGGCCTAGGGTCATTACTCGTATCTATAATGGTCGATAAAATTTTGCTTCTAATTTCTTTTCTTAATTTGTAACGCTCTCTTGTTTTCTTAATCTTCTTACTAATTTTTTCTTTATAATTTTCCTTAAAAATTCGTTTTCTGGCCTCTTCGTACTCCTTAACTCTAACATGGTATGGTTTTAATTGGGTTAGTTTAACTGAATCTCTTGACTTATCATTTTCCTTTCGTCTTAATATGTGAACCTGCTCACTCTCTTCTACTTCTCCAGCTCTTCGTGAGGTGTCTGGGTGGAACGTGACTCCCCCAGAAAAGTCACGCTCTTCCTCCAGTTTTCCGGGTGACATGCGCGGCACTTCGGAGTTATCACTCCTTCCTGACCGCATCTAAAGCAATGGATGTTTCGGGTTGGCGAGGGGCAGTCTCTAAATGAATGACCTAACTTCCTACAATTCCAACAGGTAAATGTTTTTGTTTCGCCTAAATCTTTTCCTTTTGGTTTATAGCTGGTCTGGTGATAGGCTGCTAGGCATTCTTCTTGCTCAGGAACGTCTTCGTCCCCGTATTGTAGTTCGTTGACTTGGTAACGAGAGGGAGGGCGAGGTTGCATGGTTTTGTCTCTGCCGGTGCTACTAAAGAGACCTTCAGCATCCTTACATGTGAATCGAAGCTGATCCATCGTGTTTACGGCCTGCGGATAGACTAGTCGTCCCAATCTCTCATTGAGATTTCTCTTCAGAACCCTGACTAATTCTGCTTCTGGGATTGGCGTTCGTAACTGCGCGCATAGCTTGTCTATTGCGTTGAGAAAGTCTTCGCTTTTCTCCCAAGCACCTTGTCGACGGTCCATGATGTCCCTCATCAACTCGAGATCTTATTTGGGATTCTGAAATTGTCGCAACAACGCGTCACGTAGCATGAGCCAGTTGGGCATAAAATTAGATTTTTGGAAGCGCCAGTACCACTCCTCAGCATTGCTTTTGGGCACCAGCAGATTATGGAAATCTGTGACTATATCGGTCCATGGGTAATTATAAAGGTGCTGCAGTATCTCTACTCTGGAAATAAACTCTTCCACGGGCAGCGTTTCGGGTTTTCCATCAAATTTTATCCCCCACTTATCCAACTTAGCGATTTCTCTATAAGGAGGATAAGTGGGGTATCGGAATGATTCTCGAACCATCCGCGGATCATCGCCGGTAAACGGGTAGTTTGGGTAGCTCGTTTCTGGGTTTTGCCTGGTCTGCGGCGCTCGGTGTTGGTTGTAGTTCCTATTCTCCGCCCGAGTCGGTTCATTTCGTAAACAATACGCGCTGGCAGCTGGTCTATTTCTCTGTTGCATCGGCCGTTGCCCCAGTGGCAACTCGCGGTTGTTGTTTTGATTGTTGTTATTGATGTTATTGGTGTTGTTGTTGGACCTGGTCTGACCGCGCTCCGATCTTGGGTTTGGAACTCTCTCTTCTGCTGCAGGTGTTGGTCTTATCGTACGGTTTATATCTGCCATAAACTCCACAAATTGTCTTTTTACTTCCTCTTTCAGACTTTCCGATATCTCGCTGATAATCGTACTCGTATACGAATCGCAGGCTTGTACTACGGCTAAATTTATCGCTGTTTTTAAATCCGCGGATAATACTGGACTATTCTTCTCTCTTTCGGCTCCAGAGGTGGGGATCGCCAATTGTTCGTTGGATCTCGGTACAGAATTTGCTGGATTTCTTGAGTAAGAAGTCGGTTCAACTATTGGTCGAAGGGGAACAGGCCTCACAGTCTTGGGAATGGTTCCCGTTCCGTTACTCGGTGCAATCGCATTGATACCTGTGCTTCGGTTTTCAGCGAACTCCAAGCCGCCATTCACCTCTAATGATGCATTATTCACCCTCTCATGCACTGGACGGAAACCTGGGCTCTCAAAGCCAAATAGATTACCCTCGTTTCTCACCGGACCGGACCCGGACCTTTCGCCAAACCTCTCTTCAATTTCTTTTCTTGCCTTCCTTGCATCCGTCACCCAATTTGCCGTACCAAACACTCCACTTCCAAACGAACCTCGGTATATGGAACTTGAATCTCTAAAGGGATCTTTCTCTAAATTATTTCCAAAGCCTAATGTCAAATCACTCAACCCCATCCTTCTATTTCCAGGCGTCTCATCTTGCGTTGGTCTTAAAGTTTTCGACCCGCTAGGAAAACCAGCTACTGAAGCTGCCATACCCGTCAAACTACTATAAGACGGCGCTGATAAGGAGTCGGTGTTCCTACCTTCAGAAAGAGCGCTTGGCAAGGGAGGAGGAGGAAAACTAAACCTACTAATCAAAGGTATCGGCGATGGAACACGGTTTTCTGACGATTTCTCAGTTGGATTCATTTCTGAATTAAAATTCAAATTTGTCGTGGTCATAGATCGTGTAACTATCCTGTCCCTAATCACGAGAGTTCTTCTAAAGTTTTTTCCTTTTTCCTTAGATCTCATCTCCTGACTCAGCAGGCGATTCAACTAACTTTCAACCTTCAAGAAAACAAATCGACAGCGTTGACACGATTCAAGAGCCGGTGAGCTTATTTTTAAGGTTATATAATATGTAAGAAATTAGTATTTAAGTTTAGTTTAAGAAACGACCTCAATCTTATCTCGTAAGCCTAAACCGAAAAATAAATAGTACTATACAAAAGAAAAGAAAACAAGACTATACTATACTATAACCCTATCTAATCTTAAAGCTCAAAACCAAAAAAAAAACTGACGTTGAATGCAAATACAACAAAAATCGAAATCTAATCAAAAAAATGAAGTTTTGTATTTTTTTCAAAACAAACAGAAAAAAAGAAGAGAAAAAAAATAAGATCTCCTAATCTCGACACTTAACAATTAGCTAACGACTACTTACAATTACCAAGAAACAAACAATCCACTAAACAATTAGACTGCTTTGTTTGATCTAAGATCTCCTAGTCTCCTATCACTAATCAAAACTATCCTGGCTATATAAGAAACTAACCTATTACCTTAAATTAATATGGGTTTCTTACCTAAGACTATATTTACCTAATACCAAAAAGAAAATAGTCGTCTCGACAATTTCTCAAAATAAATGGACAATTCAAATCCAAACGGATTTTAATTCCTAAAACCTGAAGGTTCAAAGTGTCCACTAGTTTCGAACTAGTGTCAGGATACTACTAAAGATTTCCTTACTACTTAAATTATTACTATTTATGTAAACCAATATGTTTCTAACTATTAGAATCTTTAACCAAAAAAAAATTAATTCCTCACTCATAAGATTTGGGGGTGTAGGAGAGGGAAACTTTCGGAATCATACGAGTATGGATGGTTTTCTCTCGCGGGTGACATGCTCACCTAACCTTGCTCATGCAATTGAGTTACGCTTTTCGAGACAATGGCAGTAATCCAAATCGGTTTAACGACACAAACATTAAGTCTAGTGATATCGAAGCGAGATGTCGCAGCTGAGTCGGCGTTCTTAGTAGCCATCCGAATCAGGACATACAACCCGTTCCGGCATCAGCAAAGACAAGTACTGACAAGGACGTAATTTTTGTTGACTAAACGAATAAACTGCCGCAATTTAATGGTTTGTTAAGACTTTCCATCAAAGACTTGCAGAAAACTGTTCAGCCAGTGAAAAACAATAATATTTTCGAACTCATTGCTCTCAGTCTAGTCGAGAATGACACGTCGCAAATGAACAGACCTTCTAAGGAGCGATTCTGTTCATGACTTACGTTAATTCGAGACCAAAACAAGAACACAACTTTGAATAACGGACAAGGACATGCACAAAACGTTGGGCGCCATTATTTGTTGCTATTTTTGGATTTAAGTGTAGTCCGGTTACTGCTCGGAAGATGTTATAGGAAGCGGAAATCACAAAAATTGATCAGGGTTGTCATCAGGGCGTACCAAAACGGTCTACTAAAGGCATAGTGCCGACCGGAAACGACAACAGCCACAGACAACCATAACAAAACGCGGACTTCTTTCACCGGGACTGGCACGCTGGCGTAGCACGGCTTAGCTCGCCGGATGGGGAGGGATCTTGTCCCGATAAAAGACAAAGACACTAAACAACAAACAAACATAAATCTTGCCATTTTTATTAACTCCAAAACTGAAGTAAACGAAACACATAACATATATACCGATAGGGAAAACCACTGCTTACCTCGATGACGTAGCTCACTTCGGGCGCTACAGATGTTGTGTAGCTGCGCCCCCACCCATCCTGGAGTCCCTTATGTGTTGATGGGAAACTCTCCACGGCTTGAGCTTGGTTAAGCTCGCGGAATCACTCCTTGCTAGTTTGAAAGTTTACTCCCCCTCTTTCCACCCCCCTGAATATTCTCACCAAAACATGACTATATTACTCATTGACGGAACGAAAGTTCGAGATTTGACGTGATTTACAAATCATTTTTATTGATATCCTAAAGTTCTATTGATACGTTGCATAACGAGGGCAAGACTCTTTAGTTTTATCATTGGTAGAAAACGATAATCAACAAAGCAAAATTTAAATAAATCATTAATGATAATGAAGGAAAAGATTCCTCAATAAACAAGTATTTTAAATTAATCAATATTTTAAACAAATGAATAAATCTTTAACGAATAAAAAAATAACAAAGAAATCAAGAAAAATAACTAATTAACAAAACAAAAAAATGACATTAAGCTATGAAACAAAAATAATTGGCTAATTTGGACTAACATTTTACTAGGGCGTTTGTTCGAATACCAATCATTCTATTCCCGCTTCGTTAGAAAGATGGGCCCCGTTTTTCGGGAGCCTTGCAAAACGGCCGCGGACTCTACTTCCTACCTAAAATGAGCTCACTGTAGGGGGTTTGTCCTGAAAGGTCCTTTCCAAAAGGGACTAACGTCGTACCGACGAGGGGAAAAAGAAATGGGTCTTTGGAACCAAAACCCTGAACAACTCTTAGTTTTTAAGTTATTGTTTTCGTATTTTTAATATGGTGCTCTTGCACAAAAGTTTTCATTTTGACACTCAAAATTATTGAAGTTTAATATAAGATGCACATGCAATTAAAATAAATATAATCAAAAAAAAACCTATCACGCCAATAAGTTGCAAGTAAATTTATATATAATTATTATATTGTGGACATCACAAACACACATATCTCCGACCTTAATTATCTCCAGACTCAACGGACGTTTATTTTCCTTCGTATCTTTATTTTGGTTTACTTTTGACCTTTGGCTCCGATCTGAACCTCTGACTAGGGTTTCTCTTACGGCTCGCTTCTGTTCTAGTGGGCCCCAAAATCGGCACTGTAGCCTTGGAGGTATCGGTCGTAGTATGGGACGATGTACGGGACGAAGGACGAAGTACAGGACGAATATGGGATGAGGGGATGTGGCGGCCACGCTTTCGCCGGTGACCGCCAGATTTTCTGTTGGTTAATTCAACGTCAGTGGTCGAGATTCTTAATTACACACCCAAAAAGAACTTACCTATATGATTACTTAAGTTTTATTTTCAGTTTATCCTATCCGGACTTTTCCCTAGTAATATTGCTGATCGCACATGCACTTGCTTGATAGCTTATTCGCAAATTTATCGTATTGTCTATCAATTCGAAACACTTTGCTTACGATTTTTCTTTTGGTCTTGGCTATACTTTTAGCTTTTGCAACGACCAACAACGACGATCTAAGCTAACGACTATATCACCGCACTGGGACTTCGTATGTCCGGTGTTAACTTGCAATTGATTTCTCATTGCATTTGATTTTTGGATGGAACCGAACTCGATTTTACTTACTGTTAAGTAAATAAATCATCCGAGATCAGACCATCATCTACCTACACTAAAATGTTCAAGGTCTCGCATTTTTTTTTCCTCTTACACGCACAATATTGCGTATGCAAATTTTCAAAGGTACAATTCAACACCTATACCTGCACCTCTACAATGCATATCATATTGTGCGTACAAAACAAAAATGCAACAAAAAATAATGCAATTGCATTGGGTGACGTCACCTTTGAATTGCATCGCGGCTGTCGAATTGTCTCCTCAAAGGCTGCTACATAATCTAACCGTAGCCTAGCTTAGAACCTTCAGAACCTTAGCTTAAATTCTAACCTGTTTAATCGGTTCGAATCGGTACATTTTGAATTTTTAAATCTACGTAATTGCCGTAGAGTATGCACTACTTTGGGTGACATCGAAGAAAATATTTAGTAAAAGTAGTTGCAAGTTTTCATACTATAGCGCCATCTACAATCTATTGTGAGCAAACAGACAGATGACTACTATCAGGTATGCATTCTTCTTCAACCACATACACAAAATACACGATCAAGATTGTGTATGACAGCGCAGCTAAAAATGTGAATCAGCTGATCTGAATTCAAATCCATCCATAGAGTATTCAGAGCTCAAGCTCAGAGAAACAAAAAAAATATCGAAAACAAGAATTCTTTTTCTGAATCTCTTTTCTGCGTCTACTATTATTATTTTTGGCAAGACAAGAGGAAGATTTGTGTTTTGGTTTTTGGTAAGTACCTAAACATTTTACATTTTTGTGGATCTTTCTCTAAATTGATTACTTTTCAGAATTATTACGATTTTTGCAAGTTGCTTGGGAAGTAAAAGAGGTTTTAAATCCTATTCGAGAATGAAGTAAGTCAGTGAAGTTTAGGGTTGAGTAGAGACATTTTTGATTGTTTTTGCGAATAATGTTCCTGACATGAAAATTCTCTTTACAGGTGCCCGCAACAAACCAACGGGATCGTCAGACCTGCTCGCAACGAGGACGTTGGCTAGGGCAACTGAGTTATAAATTAGACGTGGGGAAGTAAACCCACCCCCTTAATAAGCCGGGCAATCGTCCAATGAACATACTGTAGGCATGCACAGGTGAGTCTTTTTTTTCGAATATCGATTTTTGTTTGGTTGCCTACCTTAGTATGGTTGGTTGCAGTTTTTGTCGGTTTGGTTTTTGGGGATTTACGGAGAATTCATCCGCAGTTTTGGCGCATTTTGGATGAAACATTACAACGAATATATCTCTAAGTTATGACGAGATTTGTCGGGAAAAGCTATGGTTAACCCTTAACCGGTGGACGTATTATTTTGTTCGTCTCGATTCTGTTTTGTTTAAATGTTGAATCCTATTCGGCTACATTTGAAAACTATTCCGGGAACAGTTTGTCGCTCGTTGAGAGATTGGAGAAGCCGTTTTCCCCGAAGTCGACTATTGTTAAAGCCGTGTTGTTTTTCGGCATGACCAACTAACTTCCGATCCGGACTATCACAGATTTATATTGTTAATTGTCGGAATAAATAGGACGGACAAAACAGTTAAATAAATAAATAAATAGAAGGTAAATATCACAGGTGGTAAGGAAAAGGATCTAAGGAACATAAAATATCACAGATTTTCAAAGCGGGTTTTTTGTTTTATATATTTAACAATCAGGTACTGAGTTTTTGGCTATCACAAACGTTTTAAGTCATGGAGACTGAATATCGCACTGAGTTTCGAGTAGCTTTCCTTATTGCTTAAGGTCTTTGGCGTGAAAGATTCCCAATCTTTTCCCGGCCAAAGTTTCTATCTCGTACATAGCATTACCTACAGGTTTCACTACTCTACAGCGAATAAATTTCGGACAAAGTTTCGAGTTTAGATTTTTAGAGGCGTCGCTGAGGACAAAGTTTCTTTTATAAACCTCTTGTCCCGGCAAGAATCTTACTTGGCGTGAGCGAATGTTGTACATTTTCGCACTTTTCTCGTTTGCCTTGTATAAATTTTCTTTGATTTTGTCACGGATACATTGCAGACGTAATCTCCGTGGCAGGACATATAGTTCGCTATCCTCTATCATATCTAATTTTCTCGCGACTTCGTAACTATCTCCGTGAGTCATCATGTTAGTACCAAACAGTGCAAAATAAGGTGTTACTCCGATTGATGAATGGATGGAGCTTCTCAGCGCAGCGGCGATGTCACTTAAGTGTACGTCCCAGTCTCGCTGGTCGTCCTTTAAGTAGGAACGTATGGCTGCTAAAATGGTTCGGTTAGCTCTTTCGGACGCATTAGATTGCGGCGAGTAATTTGCCGTCCTGAAATGTCTAACCCCATATTTTCCTAAGAAGCTCTGAAATTCTTTTGAGACAAATTGCCTTCCGTTGTCGGAATGAATAACTTGGGGTACACCGAACGCATTAAATATGTCATCCCGCATAAATTTAACCACACTCGCAGTGGTGGCTGACCTTAAAGGTTTTAAAAACACATATTTAGAATAATGGTCTAAGACGACAAAAATAAACACAAAACCGGTTTTCGTTCTAGGGTAAGGACCTAAGAAATCTATATAAAGTTTTTGAAACGGTCTGTCAGGTACGTAGCTTGTCTTTATTGGGGGTCGTAATATTTGGTTGTTAGCCTTGTTTTCTTTACAAACTGAGCAATTGGAGACGAAGTTCTTGATGTGGATGGTCATGTTAGGCCAGTAAAAATACTGTCTTAATCTATGAAGAGTTTTCATCACGCCTCCATGAGCGGCTGTCGGTGGAACATGGGCCTTCGAAATTAGCTCTTCGGTTAGTTCCGTAGGAACCCATAATTTCCAGCTGTGCTCACGGGAAACATCTTCTTGGCCCAAAGGTAGCGAACGTTTATAAATATAGCCTTCTTCAATTCTTAAGTCTGGTAGTTGTTCTTGATTGCTTTCAATTGTTTTCAAGACTTCTAAGTATTCTCCTTCTTTAAATTCCTTGGATTCTAAATCTAACATAGGGGCTATCTCGTCAAACTGTAAACTATCCAGATGTGCCCGAGAAAGAGTGTCAGGGACGACATTTAAGGCTCCCTTCCGGTGCTCTAGCCAGTCGTCCGTTAAGGTCTTTCATGGACATGAGCCATTTCAAACTGGAGTGGTCCGTGATGACGGTAAAATCCATGCCCTCGACATAGGGCCGGAACCTTTTTATGGCCATTACCGCCGCCATGCACTCCTTCTCGGTCACACTGTAGTTTCGTTGGCTCGAATTCAGTTTTTGCGAGAAGTAGGAGATTGGGAATTCTTCTCCGTCGTCGGTCTTTTGGAACAGAACGGCTCCTATGCCAGACTCCGAGGCATCGCACTGGATGAAAAATTTCCTAGAGAAATCAGGTCTGACTAGAACGGGTGTACTCACTAAAGCTTTCTTTAAACCATTGAATGCTTCTATCGCTTCTTCTGTCATTTTGAATTTTTCATGCTTCTTCTTAAGAGTATCTGAAAGAGGAGCGGTCAAGGTAGAAAAATTTGGTATCAAGCGCCTATACCACCCTGCTAAACCAAGCAGCCGGCGAACTTGTCTATTGTTCTTTGGTAGGGGAAATTCGACCACCGCTTCTACCTTAGAAGGGTCTGTCTTCACCATCCCACCACCAACGATAAAACCCAAATACTTTAATTCCTTAAAGCAAAACTTTGACTTTTTAACGTTGATGGTGAGATTGGCTTTCTTAAGACACTCAGCTACTTCGTTCAACAGGGCAATATGAGTCTCAAAATCCGCACTCACGATGAGCAAGTCATCCAAATACACAAAGACGCGCTCCCGGAGGCGTGCAGGAATCACCTTGTCCATTAGACGACATAGCCTTTGAGCTGCATTGCACAGTCCAAAGGGCATGACCGTAAACTGGTACAAGGGTCTTCCCGGCACCGCAAACGCCGTTTTCTCCCTACTCTGCTTCTCCAGCGGTATCTGCCAGATCCACACTACTTATGTAGTATGTATCAGATAAACGACTGAGGAGCCCCTCGATATGAGGAAGTGGGTTAGCATCCTTTTTGCTAACCGCGTTGACCCTACGAGAATCCAGGCAAAAACGGTGTTTTACCACGCCGTCTTCCCCTGTTTTCTTGATAAGGACAACTGGCGAGCACCAAGGGCTCTCACTTTCCTCTATAACGCCGAGCTCCAACATTCTATCTATCTCCTGGTACAAAATGGCCTGCACCGCCGGAGAGACAGGGTAATGGCGCTGTTTCACCGGGACCGCATCTCCGGTATCGATCACATGCTCCATCAGTGACGTCTTACCGAGACCATGACGATCGTAATCTAAAAACTTCTCCTTGACTGCCCTCAATTCAGCCTCTTGACTTGAGGTTAGCAGATGAGCGTTATCGGCATCAATTGATTCTATTGTTTGTGAAATGGATCTAACGACTGACGGCGCTATTTGGAAAGCTTTCCAGAAATCTATCCCTAAATAGAGTTCCTGGTCCAATGAAGGAACCAAGAAAAAGGTGATATCTCTAGTTTCATTCTTGTATTTGACTTGAACTCTAACTTTCCCTACTATGCTCTGACCTTTGCCTTCAGCCGTCTTCACTTCCGATTTATAGGGAATCATCTTTATTTTATTTTGCTCAACAAAGCTTAAACAGTTTTTACCAAAAACACTCACACTAGCCCCGCTGTCTAGCAGTCCCAACAGTTCATTTCCTTCTATAGAAACTTTAGCGTAAGGCCTAGGGTCATTACTCGTATCTATAATGGTCGATAAAATTTTGCTTCTAATTTCTTTTCTTAATTTGTAACGCTCTCTTGTTTTCTTAATCTTCTTACTAATTTTTTCTTTATAATTTTCCTTAAAAATTCGTTTTCTGGCCTCTTCGTACTCCTTAACTCTAACATGGTATGGTTTTAATTGGGTTAGTTTAACTGAATCTCTTGACTTATCATTTTCCTTTCGTCTTAATATGTGAACCTGCTCACTCTCTTCTACTTCTCCAGCTCTTCGTGAGGTGTCTGGGTGGAACGTGACTCCCCCAGAAAAGTCACGCTCTTCCTCCAGTTTTCCGGGTGACATGCGCGGCACTTCGGAGTTATCACTCCTTCCTGACCGCATCTAAAGCAATGGATGTTTCGGGTTGGCGAGGGGCAGTCTCTAAATGAATGACCTAACTTCCTACAATTCCAACAGGTAAATGTTTTTGTTTCGCCTAAATCTTTTCCTTTTGGTTTATAGCTGGTCTGGTGATAGGCTGCTAGGCATTCTTCTTGCTCAGGAACGTCTTCGTCCCCGTATTGTAGTTCGTTGACTTGGTAACGAGAGGGAGGGCGAGGTTGAATGGTTTTGTCTCTGCCGGTGCTACTAAAGAGACCTTCAGCATCCTTACATGTGAATCGAAGCTGATCCATCGTGTTTACGGCCTGCGGATAGACTAGTCGTCCCAATCTCTCATTGAGATTTCTCTTCAGAACCCTGACTAATTCTGCTTCTGGGATTGGCGTTCGTAACTGCGCGCATAGCTTGTCTATTGCGTTGAGAAAGTCTTCGCTTTTCTCCCAAGCACCTTGTCGACGGTCCATGATGTCCCTCATCAACTCGAGATCTGATTTGGGATTCTGAAATTGTCGCAACAACGCGTCACGTAGCATGAGCCAGTTGGGCATAAAATTAGATTTTTGGAAGCGCCAGTACCACTCCTCAGCATTGCTTTTGGGCACCAGCAGATTATGGAAATCTCTGACTATATCGGTCCATGGGTAATTATAAAGGTGCTGCAGTATCTCTACTCTGGAAATAAACTCTTCCACGGGCAGCGTTTCGGGTTTTCCATCAAATTTTATCCCCCACTTATCCAACTTAGCGATTTCTCTATAAGGAGGATAAGTGGGGTATCGGAATGATTCTCGAACCATCCGCGGATCATCGCCGGTAAACGGGTAGTTTGGGTAGCTCGTTTCTGGGTTTTGCCTGGTCTGCGGCGCTCGGTGTTGGTTGTAGTTCCTATTCTCCGCCCGAGTCGGTTCATTTCGTAAACAATACGCGCTGGCAGCTGGTCTATTTCTCTGTTGCATCGGCCGTTGCCCCAGTGGCAACTCGCGGTTGTTGTTTTGATTGTTGTTATTGGTGTTGTTGTTGGACCTGGTCTGACCGCGCTCCGATCTTGGGTTTGGAACTCTCTCTTCTGCTGCAGGTGTTGGTCTTATCGTACGGTTTATATCTGCCATAAACTCCACAAATTGTCTTTTTACTTCCTCTTTCAGACTTTCCGATATCTCGCTGATAATCGTACTCGTATACGAATCGCAGGCTTGTACTACGGCTAAATTTATCGCTGTTTTTAAATCCGCGGATAATACTGGACTATTCTTCTCTCTTTCGGCTCCAGAGGTGGGGATCGCCAATTGTTCGTTGGATCTCGGTACAGAATTTGCTGGATTTCTTGAGTAAGAAGTCGGTTCAACTATTGGTCGAAGGGGAACAGGCCTCACAGTCTTGGGAATGGTTCCCGTTCCGTTACTCGGTGCAATCGCATTGATACCTGTGCTTCGGTTTTCAGCGAACTCCAAGCCGCCATTCACCTCTAATGATGCATTATTCACCCTCTCATGCACTGGACGGAAACCTGGGCTCTCAAAGCCAAATAGATTACCCTCGTTTCTCACCGGACCGGACCCGGACCTTTCGCCAAACCTCTCTTCAATTTCTTTTCTTGCCTTCCTTGCATCCGTCACCCAATTTGCCGTACCAAACACTCCACTTCCAAACGAACCTCGGTATATGGAACTTGAATCTCTAAAGGGATCTTTCTCTAAATTATTTCCAAAGCCTAATGTCAAATCACTCAACCCCATCCTTCTATTTCCAGGCGTCTCATCTTGCGTTGGTCTTAAAGTTTTCGACCCGCTAGGAAAACCAGCTACTGAAGCTGCCATACCCGTCAAACTACTATAAGACGGCGCTGATAAGGAGTCGGTGTTCCTACCTTCAGAAAGAGCGCTTGGCAAGGGAGGAGGAGGAAAACTAAACCTACTAATCAAAGGTATCGGCGATGGAACACGGTTTTCTGACGATTTCTCAGTTGGATTCATTTCTGAATTAAAATTCAAATTTGTCGTGGTCATAGATCGTGTAACTATCCTGTCCCTAATCACGAGAGTTCTTCTAAAGTTTTTTCCTTTTTCCTTAGATCTCATCTCCTGACTCAGCAGGCGATTCAACTAACTTTCAACCTTCAAGAAAACAAATCGACAGCGTTGACACGATTCAAGAGCCGGTGAGCTTATTTTTAAGGTTATATAATATGTAAGAAATTAGTATTTAAGTTTAGTTTAAGAAACGACCTCAATCTTATCTCGTAAGCCTAAACCGAAAAATAAATAGTACTATACAAAAGAAAAGAAAACAAGACTATACTATACTATAACCCTATCTAATCTTAAAGCTCAAAACCAAAAAAAAAACTGACGTTGAATGCAAATACAACAAAAATCGAAATCTAATCAAAAAAATGAAGTTTTGTATTTTTTTCAAAACAAACAGAAAAAAAGAAGAGAAAAAAAATAAGATCTCCTAATCTCGACACTTAACAATTAGCTAACGACTACTTACAATTACCAAGAAACAAACAATCCACTAAACAATTAGACTGCTTTGTTTGATCTAAGATCTCCTAGTCTCCTATCACTAATCAAAACTATCCTGGCTATATAAGAAACTAACCTATTACCTTAAATTAATATGGGTTTCTTACCTAAGACTATATTTACCTAATACCAAAAAGAAAATAGTCGTCTCGACAATTTCTCAAAATAAATGGACAATTCAAATCCAAACGGATTTTAATTCCTAAAACCTGAAGGTTCAAAGTGTCCACTAGTTTCGAACTAGTGTCAGGATACTACTAAAGATTTCCTTACTACTTAAATTATTACTATTTATGTAAACCAATATGTTTCTAACTATTAGAATCTTTAACCAAAAAAAAATTAATTCCTCACTCATAAGATTTGGGGGTGTAGGAGAGGGAAACTTTCGGAATCATACGAGTATGGATGGTTTTCTCTCGCGGGTGACATGCTCACCTAACCTCGCTCATGCAAGTGAGTTACGCTTTTCAAGACAATGGCAGTAATCCAAATCGGATTAACGACACAAACATTAAGTCTAGTGATATCGAAGCGAGATGTCGCAGCTGAGTCGGCGTTCTTAGTAGCCATCCGAATCAGGACATACAACCCGTTCCGGCATCAGCAAAGACAAGTACTGACAAGGACGTAATTTTTGTTGACTAAACGAATAAACTGCCGCAATTTAATGGTTTGTTAAGACTTTCCATCAAAGACTTGCAGAAAACTGTTCAGCCAGTGAAAAACAATAATATTTTCGAACTCATTGCTCTCAGTCTAGTCGAGAATGACACGTCGCAAATGAACAGACCTTCTAAGGAGCGATTCTGTTCATGACTTACGTTAATTCGAGACCAAAACAAGAACACAACTTTGAATAACGGACAAGGACATGCACAAAACGTTGGGCGCCATTATTTGTTGCTATTTTTGGATTTAAGTGTAGTCCGGTTACTGCTCGGAAGATGTTATAGGAAGCGGAAATCACAAAAATTGATCAGGGTTGTCATCAGGGCGTACCAAAACGGTCTACTAAAGGCATAGTGCCGACCGGAAACGACAACAGCCACAGACAACCATAACAAAACGCGGACTTCTTTCACCGGGACTGGCACGCTGGCGTAGCACGGCTTAGCTCGCCGGATGGGGAGGGATCTTGTCCCGATAAAAGACAAAGACACTAAACAACAAACAAACATAAATCTTGCCATTTTTATTAACTCCAAAACTGAAGTAAACGAAACGCATAACATATATACCGATAGGGAAAACCACTGCTTACCTCGATGACGTAGCTCACTTCGGGCGCTACAGATGTTGTGTAGCTGCGCCCCCACCCATCCTGGAGTCCCTTATGTGTTGATGGGAAACTCCCCACGGCTTGAGCTTGGTTAAGCTCGCGGAATCACTCCTTGCTAGTTTGAAAGTTTACTCCCCCTCTTTCCACCCCCCTGAATATTCTCACCAAAACATGACTATATTACTCATTGACGGAACGAAAGTCCGAGATTTGACGTGATTTACAAATCATTTTTATTGATATCCTAAAGTTCTATTGATACGTTGCATAACGAGGGCAAGACTCTTTAGTTTTATCATTGGTAGAAAACGATAATCAACAAAGCAAAATTTAAATAAATCATTAATGATAATGAAGGAAAAGATTCCTCAATAAACAAGTATTTTAAATTAATCAATATTTTAAACAAATGAATAAATCTTTAACGAATAAAAAAATAACAAAGAAATCAAGAAAAATAACTAATTAACAAAACAAAAAAATGACATTAAGCTATGAAACAAAAATAATTGGCTAATTTGGACTAAAATTTTACTAGGGCGTTTGTTCGAATACCAATCATTCTATTCCCGCTTCGTTAGAAAGATGGGCCCCGTTTTTCGGGAGCCTTGCAAAACGGCCGCGGACTCTACTTCCTACCTAAAATGAGCTCACTGTAGGGGGTTTGTCCTGAAAGGTCCTTTCCAAAAGGGACTAACGTCGTACCGACGAGGGGAAAAAGAAATGGGTCTTTGGAACCAAAACCCTGAACAACTCTTAGTTTTTAAGTTATTGTTTTCGTATTTTTAATATGGTGCTCTTGCACAAAAGTTTTCATTTTGACACTCAAAATTATTGAAGTTTAATATAAGATGCACATGCAATTAAAATAAATATAATCAAAAAAAAACCTATCACGCCAATAAGTTGCAAGTAAATTTATATATAATTATTATATTGTGGACATCACAAACACACATATCTCCGACCTTAATTATCTCCAGACTCAACGGACGTTTATTTTCCTTCGTATCTTTATTTTGGTTTACTTTTGACCTTTGGCTCCGATCTGAACCTCTGACTAGGGTTTCTCTTACGGCTCGCTTCTGTTCTAGTGGGCCCCAAAATCGGCACTGTAGCCTTGGAGGTATCGGTCGTAGTATGGGACGATGTACGGGACGAAGGACGAAGTACAGGACGAATATGGGATGAGGGGATGTGGCGGCCACGCTTTCGCCGGTGACCGCCAGATTTTCTGTTGGTTAATTCAACGTCAGTGGTCGAGATTCTTAATTACACACCCAAAAAGAACTTACCTATATGATTACTTAAGTTTTATTTTCAGTTTATCCTATCCGGACTTTTCCCTAGTAATATTGCTGATCGCACATGCACTTGCTTGATAGCTTATTCGCAAATTTATCGTATTGTCTATCAATTCGAAACACTTTGCTTACGATTTTTCTTTTGGTCTTGGCTATACTTTTAGCTTTTGCAACGACCAACAACGACGATCTAAGCTAACGACTATATCACCGCACTGAGACTTCGTATGTCCGGTGTTAACTTGCAATTGATTTCTCATTGCATTTGATTTTTGGATGGAACCGAACTCGATTTTAATTACTGTTAAGTAAATAAATCATCCGAGATCAGACCATCATCTACCTACACTAAAATGTTCAAGGTCTCGCATTTTTTTTTCCTCTTACACGCACAATATTGCGTATGCAAATTTTCAAAGGTACAATTCAACACCTATACCTGCACCTCTACAATGCATATCATATTGTGCGTACAAAACAAAAATGCAACAAAAAATAATGCAATTGCATTGGGTGACGTCACCTTTGAATTGCATCGCGGCTGTCGAATTGTCTCCTCAAAGGCTGCTACATAATCTAACCGTAGCCTAGCTTAGAACCTTCAGAACCTTAGCTTAAATTCTAACCTGTTTAATCGGTTCGAATCGGTACATTTTGAATTTTTAAATCTACGTAATTGCCGTAGAGTATGCACTACTTTGGGTGACATCGAAGAAAATATTTAGTAAAAGTAGTTGCAAGTTTTCATACTATAGCGCCATCTACAATCTATTGTGAGCAAACAGACAGATGACTACTATCAGGTATGCATACTTCTTCAACCACATACACAAAATACACGATCAAGATTGTGTATGACAGCGCAGCTAAAAATGTGAATCAGCTGATCTGAATTCAAATCCATCCATAGAGTATTCAGAGCTCAAGCTCAGAGAAACAAAAAAAATATCGAAAACAAGAATTCTTTTTCTGAATCTCTTTTCTGCGTCTACTATTATTATTTTTGGCAAGACAAGAGGAAGATTTGTGTTTTGGTTTTTGGTAAGTAAACATTTTACATTTTTGTGGATCTTTCTCTAAATTGATTACTTTTCAGAATTATTACGATTTTTGCAAGTTGCTTGGGAAGTAAAAGAGGTTTTAAATCCTATTCGAGAATGAAGTAAGTCAGTGAAGTTTAGGGTTGAGTAGAGACATTTTTGATTGTTTTTGCGAATAATGTTCCTGACATGAAAATTCTCTTTACAGGTGCCCGCAACAAAGTGCGAGATAAACTCGCTCGAGGAGGGTTCCGTACTTGATTATCCGACCCTACTTTCTTTCAGTTTTGAAGGATTTTTTATACAAGGATTAAGATTTGAAACCAAACATTTTCTTGGAAAATAATTTGAATAGTCTTTCTGAATATTTCTTTCAATGACTTCGAAACTGTGTATCTTAAAAATCTGGTAGCAGCATTTTCGGATCACTTCTATCTAGAAAATGTGAACCAAATTTAATTTTTCGTATTTTTTTATCTTTTCTCTTTAATAACTTCGAAACTATTTATCTTAAAAACATGAAAACAACATTTTTAGATTACTACTGAATACTAAAATATGCAATCGGCCTAACAGATTCGAAGAAATCGCTTGTGAAAGACGAATGAACAGAAAACGAAGTGATGTTATAAGGGTTTCGTTTACACTCTGTGTACGGAACCATAATACATATTCGGATTTATGCTTATTTACATCATCACTTTAATGTTTTTTGTATTTTCTGTAACCTACACGTTTTAACTACATTTTGCAATTATTTTGGAAATGCCTGGCCAAGCCCTTTCGGATATGAGGAGGGGGTGAAATTGAGTGTTTTTCATGGTCCTTTTTTGTTGGTTTTTTTTTTAATAACTTCAAAACCATTTGCCTTGAAAATATATCGTTATTTACATTATAACTGCAATTTTTTTTTGTTGTTCTGTAATCTATACGTATGGAACTATTTTTTGAAATTTTTTTGGAAATTCCAGGCCCACCCTTTTTGGTGATGAGGAGGGGGTAAAGTTTAGTTATTTGCATTTTCGGCCTTTTTTGTTGTGTTTTCTTGAATAATTTCAAAACTATTTGTCTTAAAAATACAAAAAAAATATGTTTGTCATCGCAGGCAATTAATTAATGATTGTACTTAATTTGAAGTCAATAGGGTTACCACCTGTTCAAAAAAATGGTTTTAAAATTTAATGAAATTGGAAATTAGTATATTGAAAAATTTTGCATGTTACATAAATAACTGTGACTTCTTATCACTTTTCCGGTAATATTCATGTTATAGACCTATATCTCAATTTTTTTTAAAGAATTTTAGGTCCAGTAGTTTCGGAGATTAGGGGGGGGGGGGTGGCCTGTTTTTGACATTTTTGCCTATTTTCCATATTTTCTTATATAACTACAAAACTATTTCTCTTAAAAATATAAAAAAAATATGTTTGCATTTCTACTTAATACGTTGATATATTGCCCAACTTTTAACTCAATCGGTATAACGGTTTTGGAGGAAATAAATTGTAAAGTTGAGTCAAAAATTAAAAAGTTACTCCAAATATTGAGTCATATCTGTGTTATATGTAACAGTACAGACTTCTTATTTGCTTTTTTGTAATCTACATGTTGAGATCTATTCTCAGTATCTTTTTCATAATTTTAGGCCCAGTAGTTTCGGAGATCAGGGGGGAGAATGGTCATTTTTGTATTTTTTTTATCTTTTCTCTTTAATAACTTCGAAACTATTTATCTTAAAAACATGAACTGTTTTTCATAGTCCTTTTTTGTTGGTTTTTTTTTTGAATAACTTCAAAACCATTTGCCTTGAAAATATATCGTTACTTACATTATAACTGCAATTTTTTTTTGTTGTTCTGTAATCTATACGTATGGAACTATTTTTTGAAATTTTTTTGGAAATTCCAGGCCCACCCTTTTTGGTGATGAGGAGGGGGTAAAGTTTAGTTATTTGCATTTTCGGCCTTTTTTGTTGTGTTTTCTTGAATAATTTCAAAACTATTTGTCTTAAAAATACAAAAATATGTTTGTCATCGCAGGCAATTAATGAATGATTGTACTTAATTTGAAGTCAATAGGGTTACCACCTGTTCAAAAAAATGGTTTTAAAATTCCAATGAAATTGGAAATTAGTATATTGAAAAATTTTGCATGTTACATAAATAACTGTGACTTCTTATCACTTTTCCGGTAATATTCATGTTATAGACCTATATCTCAATTTTTTTTAAAGAATTTTAGGTCCAGTAGTTTCGGTGATTAGGGGGGGGGGAATGGCCTGTTTTTGACATTTTTGCCTATTTTTCCATATTTTCTTATATAACTACAAAACTATTTCTCTTAAAAATATAAAAAAAATATGATTGTATTTCTACTTAACACGTTGATATATTGGCCAACTTTTAACTCAATCAGTATAACGGTTTTGGAGGAAATAAATTGTAAAGTTGAGTCAAAAATTAAAAACTTACTCCAAATATTGAGTCATATCTGTGTTATATGTAACAGTACAGACTTTTTTGTAATCTACAGGTTGAGACCTATTCTCAGTATCTTTTTCATAATTTTAGGCCCAGTAGTTTCGGAGATCAGGGGGGAGAATGGTCATTTTTGTATTTTTTTATCTTTTCTCTTTAATAACTTCGAAACTATTTATCCAAAAAACATGAAAACAACATTTTTTAGATTACTACTGAATATTAAAATATGTGTACCAAATTTCATTGCAATCGGCCTTACAGATTCGAAGAAATCGCTTGTGAAAGACGAATGAACAGAAAACGAAGTGATGTTATAAGGGTTTCGTTTACACTCTGTGTACGGAACCCTAAAAAAATAGAGAAAAAAATGTAGTATCATACGGGCTTAACGCGTATTTACTTTTTTCTTTGTTTTTTTATATTTAAAATTTTTTGACTTAAATTTTTTTAATTTTTGATTTTAAAATTTTGCATTTTTTCTTTTTTTACTTTTTGTAATATTTTAATATAAAATGTTAATTTATTTTGTTTTTCTTGTTGTACCTGCTTGTATTAAGCAGTCCCAAACTCTTGTCTTCCTGGTACCTATTCGTGTCACCATCACTTTTTTTTTATTATTTTATTTATTTCAAATAATTTCAAATAAAGTGCCGATACGACTTGCAACCGTAATTGTAATCGTACTCGGTGAAAATGGACCCCAGCGCGTGCGGTATCTGGGGGGGAAAGAGGCGTGGGATTTCAAAAAAAAAAATACTAAGCTGATACTATATTTTTTGACAATTAGGCCGTGTGCGAATTCAGTTAAAAATGGGTTAAAACTTGACGTTTGGTTAAATTTTGACACTTCGCATAATTTGACTAGCTACTGAGCAGGTTAAAAAATGACAGTTGTGGTTAAAAATTCATCCATTTTTATTTTTTTACCACAATTCATCCAATTCGCACACGGCCTTATAGTCGAATTAAAACTAACTAAATTAACTAAAGTTAGTAGCTGGTGCTAAAATTAATACCGAGGAAAGTACCTTTTATCTTTTAATATCGACTTCAATGTTCTGTGTAGAATGTTTTCAAATAGTTTATTTAAAGTTTTTAATATTTTTGATGATTATGAACTTTTTCGAAAACCGAAAGTGTATTAAAACCAGGCAAATCCTTTTGATAAACTCGACGAAGATGAATTTTACTCTCGATATAGGTTTGATAAGATCACTTCTGATCGAGAAACTTTGTCAAATCGTAGACTTCCTTACCTGCATTGCATCCTTATCAGTTCTTATCACACTTCATTTTCTTGGAAGGTGATAAATTGAGTTATCTTAAGGAATAGATTTATTATTCCAGATTTTCAAGACACTTGCATGGAATGTTGTCAAGCGAATTAACTTCGGTTCGTTGCCCCTGTCCTATAAAGTAATATAGTTGAAATGTGCTTCTGGATCAATTGCCTTAAAATTTCCTTTTCGTCGTGGCTCATGACTCCAATTAGGCTCCCTTCCAAGCTTTTAATACATTTTTCTATAAATAAATCAGAACAGTGTGGAACACTAAGGGGCCAGTTATAGCTATCATTGAAATGGATCCGGAAAAATCTTTGAATGGATATTTAACTATGTTTTCATTTGAATAGAAGTGCAAATTATATACCAATCGATCGGAAATCACTCCAAGAATTTTTATTGACATAAAAAAGTTCAATTACACACTTAATTTTTCTTTAAAATGTGTTTTTCCATTTTCCGGTTCTAAATTCATTTTCCTGGACCCATGTTCTGTAACTTATCACTCGCAAGAAAAAAGTGATAAACGCAAGGAATCGAGTGATAAGTTACAGAACATGGGTCCTGAACAGCTGATTGTTTTATGTCAAAAAATGAAACAAATCGTTCCAATGTTTTGCGTTTCAATTTTGTACAATTCCAATGATCTGTATTTCAACTTCTCACAGTTCCAATGATAGAATTACGGCAGGAAAAAAATTCCTGACAGAAATTTTCAATGATTGCTATAACCGTCCTATCAGAAAAATTCCAATGATGTGTTTCAATGATGAAAACCAATGATAGCTATAACTGGCCTCTAAATGTGTCAATGAACACCAAAAAGCTGTACTTTTCTGTTCCAACCTGTTCCAAAGTGTGCAGAACAGTGTTGCTGAACATACCTAAATTGTATTTAATTGTGTAAAACAATCGCTCTTAAACTGTATTAGATTTCCCAAACTGTATTTTTTTTGGTTTGTTCAACTAAAATGCATTGTGTGTGCAACCTAAGGCTTACACTAGTTACAGGCAGGTTACAAAATGTCTATAATTTGATATGAAATTAGTAGCTGGTTTTAAATTTAAAATTGTTTTAACTAGTATCTACTAAAGTTACTTAATAGGTGACTATAAATTTGCGCCATTTATATTAAGTACTAGCTGACCCTGCAGACTTCGTACTGCCTCAATCGATAATCGATAACCCTCTTCCTCTATCGTTTGCATTGTTTTTTTTGTTAATTCGTATGTATGGATCCGTCTTTAAACCATTAAGCGATATCAAAAAACAAAAGAAAATGGTAAGTATACGCCCCGTTGCCTGCGGTGCACGGATTTGTAAAACGCGAATCATTTCGGTTTCACTTCGCTCCTCATGTTGACAACAGCAACATAACAGTAAACATTTCGAGTTCTTCGACCCTAATTGTTGCGGATAAAAACATTGACCATGATATTGAATGAAAAAAGGATTTTTTATGATTGCTCTGAGAGTTACCGTTATGGAGCAATACAGCAAAATTATTTTTTTACATTAAAAATATCAGTTTAAAAAAAAAAAATTACCAAAATCACGAATTCTCTATTTTCCCATTACTTAAAATCCATTCAAAATTTGACTTGGGATTTTCTTGCTCTTCTGGAGTTTTCCATTTTACCACTCATTTTACCACAACTAATGCATTTCATATGAAAGAGTGTTTTTGAGATTTTTGTTTAGCCAATTTTTTTATTTGCATTTCAAATTTTCCATTTTTCCAATTTTTTGTTTACTTTTTCTTGCTTTCCAGTTCCCCATCACAAATTTTCCAGTTTCCCTTTGTAAACCAATGAGTTTTCCGAGTTCCTTTCGAAAACCCATTTTGAAATTTTCCAGTTTTCCATTTGAAATTTTCCAGTTTTCCATTTGAAAACCAATGCATCTTCAATTACATGCAATTTTCCCTTTGAAAACCAATGAGTTTTTCGAGTTTCATTCGAAAACCCATTTTGAAATTTTGCAGTTTTCCATTTGAAATTTTCCAGTTTTCCATTTGAAAATCAATGCATCCACAATTTCATGCAATTTTCGATTTGAAAACCAATGAGTTTTCCGAGTTTTTCATCAAGAACTTTCTATTTTTCCATTCGAAAACCCATTTTGAACCAAAAAATTCCAAGCAAAAAATATCTAATTTCCGACCTTTGTTTGGTTTTTCCAGTTTTCCCACCCTTCCATGAGGTTTTTCCAATTTTTTTTTTCTCAGAAATCATCACTGAATGTAACAGTATGAACCATGAAAATTTCACAAATATCTGTTGGGCCATTTCGGAGTCTATAAGAGACATACAAACAAAAAAACAAACACACTTCCATTTTTATATATAGAGAGATAGAGATTTTAAAAGAAGAATGAATTAGCTTTTCAATTTTCAATAAATTTTAAACCACTTTAGAATAAGCACAATGAATGTACTAATAGTATTACCTTTGGTATTGCTATACTGATGTTTACTCTAAATAATGGTATTAGCTGTGTTTTTTTGGCATCGCTATCTGCACCCAAATTCGATTTCCCAAAAAAACGTATCCGCAGTTGCCCATCCGCAGCTTACTTATTTTATTTTTAAGTTGGTAGACTTGTCAAGCTGTCAGATAATAAAACAAAAACAAAGAAAAGCCGAATTTTATTCAAGATTATTTTTGAGCTGTTTTTACGTCTAATAATTTATAAACCAAAGTTAATATGCTAAAAATGGAAGATTCACGAGAAGATATGGTGAGAGAAATAGAGAAAAAAGAATTTCATAATATTAGTTCGTTTTAAAATTATTGCAGATCTTAGAAGCCCTAGTGGAATCAAGCAACAGCGACTTCGAAAACGAGTTTGCTATGAATTTCTTTTTTGAGGACCTTAGCTTGGTAGACTCAGCAGAAGTGGAAGAAGACAACCATGCCTCTGTTGAGTCTTTCTTGATGACCGTGGAAGCATTTAGCCAAGAGGACTTCAAGACTCACTTTAGACTACGTCGTTCAACAGTAGAGCATCTTATATGTAAGTTTTACAAAGGTATTTTTTGTTCTTAACAATGTAACCTATTTTGTGTTTTTAGCATCTTACTGTCAACACTACTTTTCTGTCCATTCGTCTAATAGGGACGGGAGAATCAAAATCGGCTACCGGAAGGAGATATTTATGTACGTTTGGTACATTAGCAACACCATCACGTTTAGACAACTTGGCAACTTGTTTGGTGTCACCAAATCATCCAGCTGGGTCTCGGTAAATCGTGTGGCAAAGTGGCTGGTGTCAAAGGGCTCAAACTACATTAAATGGCCTCAAGGAACCAATGTCAACGACAATTGCAGGAGGTTCGAAGAAAAAAAAGGATTCCTGGTGTTCTAGGTGCAATAGATTGCACCCATATAACTATAGCCGCTCCAAGAATCGACAAGGAGTGCTATTACAACCGAAAACATCAGTTTACGATTGTTTTGCAGGCAGTTGTTGACGCGGACAAAAAATTTATAGATGTAAGCTGTGGTGAACCCGGCTCTTTGCATGACAGCAGAGTGCTTAGGCGTTCTGAGCTTTATAAAAAAGCACAAGCCGCCAACAATAATGTGCTTTTTCCATCCAACACATTTTTACTGGGTGATTCAGCATACGCTGCAACCAACTGGTTGGTACCACCCTTTAGGGATAATGAACGGCTCACAGAACAACAAAGAGCATTCAACTACATTCATTCCTCAACCCGAATAGTTGTTGAACACTCCTTTGGACTGCTGAAAGGGAGATTCCGAAGGCTTCTTAAGTTCACGGAGCAACGTGATACGTGACATTCGTTCTGTTACAACACTTGTGGTCAGTGCTTGTATCCTGCATAATATTTGCATCATGAGGGACGACACGTTTTAGGTTCCTCGAGAAGAACTTAATGATGCGGATACAAGAGAAAGTCATGGTGGAAACAACCCCAACCCAACCAACCGACGTCAAATTTTGTTTGATCATCTCTGTGCGAACCGAATTATTTAAATATGTAACTAAATTAACTAAATGTTTAAAATAAATATGAAAAACGTTCAAATTAAAACAAAAAATATGCATTTTGAAATAAATTGCCTTCTTTATTTAGCAACAATAGGTAGGTATTATTGCTTTTTTGAATTTATGTATTCTTTAATTAATTTCTCCTCTTGACTTTCCTGTTTTTTTGTTTGCAAGTCCATAAACTGCTTCCATTTTTCCTCTTTCTTCTCCATGTCCTCCTTGCTCCGTTAATTTTTTCGGCAAAGTACATCCCTTTTGTCATCCTTCTCTCCATCCTTTTTCTTGTGGATGCACGAGATGTTGCGGCAATCGGAGCAGTAGGACTTTGAGCTCTTGGGATATTGTTTAAAGATGATGTTGCGGCAATCGGAGCAGTAGGACTTTGAGCTCTTGGCATGTTGTTTAAAGATGATGTTGCGGCAATCGGAGCAGTAGGACTTTGAGCTCTTGGCATGTTGTTTAAAGATGATGTTGCGGCAATCGGAGCAGTAGGACTTTGAGCTCTTGGGATGTTGTTTAAAGATGATGTTGCAGCAATCGGAGCAGTAGGACTTTCAGGCGTTGGTATGACATTTGAAGATGAAGAAGTTGTTAGAAATTCAACGACCGATTCTGTTTCATTGTATTTCTGTGGTGAGAATGAAGAATTCTATGAATACAAATACGTTAACGACAAAACAAAAAGAATTAATGAAACTTACAGCTTCTGCAACATTTACAGCTCCAATACTTATAGTATTTGTGTTGCTTATTATCGGCTGGCTCCCAAATAGATCGTCCATTTTCTCCATAAAGGGAGCAACACAGCGAGCTGATCCGGTTCTGTTGTTGTTATCTACCGCTGCTTTGTACGCGCGCATGAGCGTTTGAATTTTTACAGCCAAATGGCTACTCGTCGTGTTTGCGTCCTTGCGAACAAAAAAAAAACAAATAAGCTTTCTTTAATATAATAAATTAAAACAAACTTACAGCATATCCAGCAGAAATCATATCTTCCAAAAGATGGTCGTAGGCGTATTTTTTCTTTCTGCTATGCTGGAATTCATGTGCCCTGGCAGCGTAGAGGTCCAGCAAGGCCTCCGTCTCCTCCTTCGTCCAGGTTTTTTTCTTGTTGCTACAGGTTTTAAGAAAGAATTTTATTATGCACCTGATTTATAATCTCTATCTCTTCTCTATATATATAAAAACTAGCTGACCCTGCAGACTTCGTACTGCCTCAATCGATAATCGATAACCCTCTTCCTCTATCGTTTGCATTGTTTTTTTGTTAATTCGTATGTATGGATCCGTCTTTAAACCATTAAGCGATATCAAAAAAACAAAAGAAAATGGTAAGTATACGCCCCGTTGCCTGCGGTGCACGGATTTGTAAAACGCGAATCATTTCGGTTTCACTTCGCTCCTCATGTTGACAACAGCAACATAACAGTAAACATTTCGAGTTCTTCGACCCTAATCAGACCCCTCTTTACCACTGGGCCCACTGGGCCCAAGCCCAGGGCCCCGCAATCACCAGGGGCCCCCAAATTGCTGAAACATCACTTAACATCTAATGGTCTTTTTTCAAGTAAAAAAAAGATTTCGATACAATTTTAGATGCATAAAGAATGATCAGAATTCGTACTTTCCTTGCTGAACAACAACCTTTGCTGAACAATTTAAATCACATTCACTGCGAAATTATATTCAAATTAAAACAGAAATATGAATAACTAACTGAGTGGCAATGCAGTTTGCTTTCTGACAGCATCTTTCAGCAAATATCTGTAATGAATTTATTCATGTCATGGAAAGACAGGTTTTGAAAACTATTGTAAAAGAAGTCAAAATGGCAAATATTTTTCAATTAGCGTTGATAGTACACCCGATCTGTCTCATGTTGATCAACTAACATTTATTATTCTTTACGTAAAAGATCACGAGCCTGTTGAAAGGTTTTTGGACTTTATTCCAATTAACGAACATAGATCTGATTATTTAGCGGAAATCATACTGAAGTTTTTGGAGGATCATGACATTTCGATAACAGATTGCAGAGGCCAAAGCTACGACAAATATGTCAGGAAGGTTTTCTGGTCTGCAGGCAAGAATAAAAGAAAAATGTAAATTTGCCACTTTTGTATCATATGCAGGGCACTCATTAAACCTGGTAGGAGTGAATGCCGCTGGGTGTGTCTTAGAAGCAACCAAATTCTTTGAAATTATTCAAAAATTGTATTACTTTTTTTCGGTATCTTCTCATCGATGGAGTGTGTTGACTGCTCATTTAGGTCCAAAAAAAAGTTTTAAAGAGTCTTTCTCAAACAAGATGGTCGGCGCGAGCTGATGCACTAAGCGCCTTATATAAAGGTCATAAAGAAATTGAAGAAGTTTTGATGTCTATCGCAAACGATTTAGGACAGGCACGAGAGGCCAGAAAAGAAGCATTTAGTCTTTGCAAAAAAATGTACAAGCTTGAATTTACCATACTTACAGAACTTTGGAACTCTGTATTGCAAAGAATTAATAAAACAAGTACTTTACTTCAAAAACAAAATATTACCCTGGATGTTGCAATAAATTTGCTGAGTGCAATAGATGAATTTATAATTGGGCTCAGGGACAATTGTGATAAGTTTGATTCATCAGCCAGACAAAAAAAACCCGAATTCCGAATATAAGGACCTTTCTGAAAGGATGAGGTGTAGAAGCTCACGCCAGACTTTTTTTGACGGCTCTGGACCCTCAGTAATTCTGACTGGGAAAGAAAGATTTAAAATTGAAACCTTTCTTCCCATTGTCGACACACTTAGCGTTCATTTGGAACAGCGACTAGGTTCGTATACGAAGATTGGCCAACGTTTTGACTTTTTTTTCGATTACAAAATCTGAATTCAGAAGACTTAGATTTTTCTGAATTTCTCTGAATTCTGAAGAGAACTGCAAATCTTATGCTAAATTTTACACCGAAGATGTGAACGGAGATGAACTACATGCTGAATGCCTGAATTTAAAAGACTACTTGAAAATTAGTCGACACGAAAATGAAAAAACTGACAACATCTCTAGAATGTGCGTTTGTTTGTATGTCTCTTATAGACTCCGAAATGGCCAAACAGATATTATTGAAATTTTCATGGTTCATACTGTTGCATTCAGTGATGATTTCTGTGAAAAAAAAATTGGAAAAACCTCATGGAAGAGTGGGAAAACTGGAAAAACTAAACAAAGGTCGGAAATTTGATTTTTTTTGCTTGGAATTTTTTGTTTAAAAATGGGTTTTCGAATGGAAAAACAGAAAGTTCTTGATGAAAAACTCGGAAAACTTATTGGAAAAATTGCATGTTATTGCAGGTGCATTGGTTTTCAAATGGAAAACTGGAAAATTTCAAAATGGGTTTTCCAATGGAAAATAGAAAGTTCTGATGAAAAACTCGGAAAACTCTTTGGTTTTCAAAGGGAAAATTGCATATTATTGCAGGTGTATTGGTTTTCAAATGGAAAACTGGAAAATTTCAGAATGGGTTTTCCAATGGCAAATAGAAAGTGCACTGATTCTCAAATAGAAAAATGGAAATTTTTGATCTGGAACTCGGAAAACTCTGCGAGAGCACGAAGAACTTCAAGACCTAAAATCAAGTTTTTGAATGGAATTTAAGGTGCATTGTTTTGTTTGTATGTCGGCTCAATCCTCAAAATATTTTTAAAAAATTTTCACTGTAGATATAGCCTGAGTAAAAACAAATTTTGAGGACAATCTTACGGGAAAGTCAGCAAATAAGGGGGACAATCGTAAGCTGTTTGTAATTCTGATTTTTGTGAAATAGTCAAAACACACTGCAAAAACGAGAATATGTTGAATTTTTCAACGAAATTTGCATTTTACTGCGCTTTAATAAAAGTAGAAAGTTAGTTGTAAAGCTTGGAAAAATTCAGATATGTAGTTCTCTATTTCAATTGGATTCAAGCAAATCACATTATTACATTATCTGTGTTAATTATACATACTTATTCTGGAGTTAATCTGAAGAGCGGTGTAACGATGACCTAAGTACTGTTGGTCTGACTACCTCTCCTACAAAGCTGTGGGGGATATTGGAAGGCTTCCCCAAGCCGAATAAGTTTGCTGGCTAAAAAGCCTATCTGTTGGAATGGAAATAAAGCAAGGCTGAAGAGCCAAAGTGTTTTGTTCTACTTTCAAACGGAAAGTGAATTTATTCTATCAAACTTAAGCTATTTATACAAAATAATTAACTTACACACTAACATCTTAAGCCTATATGAGATATACGTATTATTGAAATATTGTGTATTCCGAACTCTGTGGGAAAATTACTAACAACGGAACCAGGCAGCATACTTGCTATGTCATCAAATTAATATTCGATGCATAGCCCTTCCAATACAATGCTCAAGTGTATCCAAATACATCCAGCCATATGCACTACACAGCATGCAGTGCATTGAACCTTAGTGAGTAGGTAGATACACTTGACCAGAGTAATCTGAAGCGTCGCGTCCCGTCGTCGTCAGTGGCATTGAAATTATTTTATATTTTAGTGCATGAGGTTGATACTCATGACCATGAACGAAATACGAGTGCACTATTCGAAATGGGAAATAAATGCGAGTGCAATAAAATAGAGGTTGGCTATTGTGAAGCATAATGTGGATCAATGACCGGAATAAAATGTATTATGAAGTGGTCGCTAGTGTGATCCCTTCACAGCGGCGAGACGAAGTTCGCGGGGTCAGCTAGTTTTATATAAATGCTAATTTACCTTTTTTCCTGATTTTCCACTTGCGCGTCCATCGTTCATTTGCATTTGTTCTTGAAATGAGTTCGTGCGTTGCACTCTGCGAACAAAGCCTTCGAGACTCTCTGAGTTATCCGATTATCCGAGTTACCAACCTAAGAAATTTAAATTTTCTCCGATCGAGTATTGATACTCGAAAAAATATCAATTTTTTATCCGCAGCCAGATTTAAGTTTAAGTTTTATCGGCAGCTGCGTGTTGTATTTGTAATACATGGAAGCTCCCACTGCAGATACGGATAGCTATGCCAAAAAAAACACGCCTATTATATCTTACTGAGTAAATTTATCCAAATAAATAATAAATGAAATAAATAAATGAAATTATGCGGCGAAAGTAAGCCAAATCGAAAAATAGATTGAAGTTAAGCGGAAGTCGTTTGAGAAGTCCAAGAAAGAAGCCAATAATATATCAAAACAAATCGACAATATTCTCTAGAATCAACAAATGCTAGATGGTCACAGGGTACCACCTGCCTAGCAATTAAACACATATGGTCACGCATAGACCTGAAACGGTCAAAAGGCTCGATTTCCCTGAGCAGGCAAATAATATAAGCTCTACAGTTGGAGTCATAACAGGACACTGCCTCATAGGTAGACATGCTTTGAGGCTAGGGGTCTACGCAAACGACTTCTGTAGAAGCTGCATGGACGAGGAGGAAGAGGAAACAGTCCAACACCTTCTGTGTACATGTCCGGCACTCTCCAATAGAAGGAATAACTATCTCGGCAATCCTTTGCTCCATAATAACAGTGAACTAGCAACGATCGACATAAAATGTCTCTAACTTCATTAAAAGTACAAAATGGTTTGTTTAAGAGTGTTCCGGAGCAAAACTGCGTTTTTTCAAATGGTATTGTGAAGCGACTGTATGTCGTATCGAAATGATTTAGGTGTCATTGTGTAGACAAAAACTATTTCTAAAAAAAATATTGGAGCACAATTTCAATTTAGTTCTTTGTTACTTACCTGCTCAGCAGCTAGTCAAATAATGCGAAGTGTCAAAATTTAACCATACGTCAAGTTTTAACCCATTTTTAACTGAATTCGCACACGGCCTTATGAATAAAATTTTTATTATTGATAAGCAATTTTTCTTATGATGCGATATTTATTTTTTTTTTAATTTCTTCATTTATTTAGCACATACTTGTTCTCAACACATAGCAATCAAAACATTTTGAAAAAACTTTGATTTAACACATTTTATTTCAAAATTAAGAGATAGCCAAATCTGCCTAAATTTGAAAATTCAAATCAGTAACGGCTGGCGGAAGTCACGATTCTCATAGGAACGTGATTCTCTCTCTTAGTAATATGCATTTAGTTCAAAATTTTTCGTGTGCAGTTGGGTGGCGCTTCAAGCAGTAAGAAGAAGTAAGAATTTTCAGTTTCAGTCCGGAACACTCTTAAGTTCATTACTACCCCATGAGTAACTTCTTTAGTGGTATCACAATGGACCCTTGAGGTCTAAGTGAGTCAATAACATCTAGACAGCCACTCCAACCTAACGTTGGTGTGTATGGTTTTGTTTCGCTTTCGCGGAATGTGTTAATGTCTTCGATGCACTTAGTCACTTGTGAGTTGTAGACATTCACATAATCTCGCACGTTCATTTGCAAGGAACCAGTCCGGGCAATAATCTGCATATCAGTGTTAATACTACAATGGAAGTGATGGCCTAGCCCTTGGTCCTGGGTGCTTCGTCAAAGGACTGGAATACACACCTTCAGTTAATGCAATCCTCATTGGCGAACCAAATCGATTGTGTAGCTGTGACAAACAAAATAAACATGAAAAAAATAAAGAAGCACCATTTTCAATTTTCAAAAATGTTACACTATTTTTCCGCTCGGACCTGTTGTCGTCCGTTAAAAGTGGAATCATCGTGAAGTTGGCCACAGGCATTCCATGTATAGTAAGTCAATGGTTGTCCAGCATTTGACGCATTTTTCTTGAAACATTTTTTCGGCGTGAACTGTGCCGTTTGAGCACTGTTCGATATATGTACATTCATCAAATTTATGAGCTTCTTCTAACGAACTTGAAATTGAATGTTTGTTTTTTTTTCAATTTGTTTATATAAAGCAATACTGTAATACTGACGCAAAAAACAATATGCGTTCAGCGGCTTCCTTTTCCTTTTCTCACAAAAAAAAATAATAATAAAATAAACATGAGACAGAAATAGAGTAGCACGAATTCCAACCCCAATAGTACCAAAAATGTTACACCATTTTTCCGCTGTCACTAGAAAGGCATTAAAGGCATTTTAAATATTTAAGCATGCTTAACTAATTAACGTCTTAATAGCCTATTCCCACCGACATGATTAAGCTTATTTGATTTATAAATCAAGAAAGGTGTTCCCACTGAACTTTTTACTTAATTTAGCTTGACATTTATCACAATCTTGACATTTTTTTGAATTTTTCAATAAAATATATCAATATATGACACAAAATTTGAATTTTGACTGTCAAAAAGAAAAAAAATGAATTAAAAATGAATTTTATTCATTAGATACTTCAGCATGAAATCATTCAGCCTGGAATCATCGAGGTGATTTATACCTAATTAAAAAATAAACAAGCTAAATCAGGTAATTTCAAATGATTGAAAATGTATGGCAAATCATGAAATAAATTATGTGTTTTAGCTAAATCAAGTTGTTTTAGCTAAATCACGTTGGTGGGAATAGGCTATAAAGCCAGAGATGATATAAGGTAAGGAGATGGGAAACAAAGCTGTCAAAATGACAGTTGCCTACAAGCTAAAATTTACGGATTGCTAAGATGTGTGCGTGTTTTCACTAATACATTCTTTCAATCCGTCTATTCACCAAAGGGGAATAATTTTGGCAGTTAAATTTGAATTTTTTTGAAAAAAGAGGTGAGTTAATGGATATGTTCACAAATAGAGTAAAATTATTAGGTAAGTAAAAGCTATTAAATAAACACGCGTAGAAATTGTTCGTGAAATTTCATTTTCAAAGAGTGACGGTAATAGAAATTGTGCACAAAACGCAGACACGCTAAATCAGAACAAAAATATTCTATATTTTTTGGTAAAGTAAGAGAAATATTTTTCTTGTTTTCATTCATACAAACAATCAAAATGTTTCAGTATTTTTGTTTTCCAACACTGAGGCATCAAGATGAAGGGCTTTTAAAATATCCTTTTCTTACTTTTTGTATGAAGCTAAGTACATATTTTATTAACACAGAGATGCTTGCAAAAAAAAACTAATAACAAGAAATAATTTTGTTGTATTCGTTTTTGGAAACGATGTCTCGGCCACTTATGACACGTTCTAAAGATTAAACGATGGAAAATGAAGTATGAAAACACGGAATAATTTTTCGGTTCATTTTTGTTTGTTTTGGTTGCAAATTACAAATGTAAAGTTTTTTCACTTTTTTAGTTGTGAGACAAGAATTTGTTTATAAAATGCAATAAAAAATGACAAATACATATTTTAATTTTTTGTTGAAGTTAAAACAAAAACAGCAACCCTGTTCGCCGTTATGCCCTTTTTTCCAATTTTTCGAGAACAAGAATCAAATTGACCATGAAAATTGCCTGATATTTCCTAAATTCAGTATATTATGTATGTATTTAAATATTTGAGTGTGCTTCTGCCTTCAAACATATCTTAATGTAAGGCACAAGTAAGTTTTCAGCCTAAAGCTTCGGAACGCATCCTTCAAGTATTTTCGTGGTGAGTTTAAGAAAAACGTGTTTGACAATTTGAAAATTCAATCTAGTAATCTACAGTTGTGTTCACTGAGGTTTTTTCTAGATCAGAACAGCACAGCACAGCACAGTTTCATGAGAAACGTCAGATCAAGTTAGAACAGTCAGTTAAACGTCAGTTGTCAAAAAAAAAAAAAACAAATTGCAAATTGTGTGAATTTTTCGTTTCTCGCTTATTTTTTTCATTTTTTGTGTGACAATTTGCGAAATGAGATTGCATCGCTGAAGTCGTCGATTTCATCGTTGAAGGACCAGAACGAGAAGCTTGTGTCGGATATGGCAGCGCTAAAAAATATCGAGAGGAAAAACGACATGCATATGATGGACTCGAGGAAGCACATTGACGAGCTGCAAAATGAAGGTATTTCTGGGTTTGGCACAGTTCATACCGAAATGACGATTCTCAATGTTTCTGTTTTGCAATCCGAACAGTTTGATTTGCTAGCCGAGCTGGAAGCGGAGAAAAAGATTTGCCAAACCAAGCGGCAAGCACTGGAAATGGCCACCGCAGAGATCTCAAAAGCTAACGAAATCATTGCCAAGCAGTCAGGAGATCGTGAAAAACAATAAGACAATTAGTCTGCGAACCGAAGTGGCCTTACAACAAGAGAAAGTCATCCGCGAAAAGGACAAACAACTAATCATTCACGAAGAAAAGATTCAGGGACTGCAGCGGGCGGTAGAGGGTCTGAGAAAGGACATCCCTATGCAATTGGAGTCAATGAAACACTTCGCTGATTCCATTGAGAACAAATAGAGTGAACGTATGCTCCTCTGCAATTGCATGTCACAAATGATTATAGCGAATTATGTTAAAAGTTTAGGTATTATTTTAATTTATTGTATAATAAAATCTTTTTACTCGACGACGTCCTCAGATGGTCTTGCTTCGATAGCCGCACCCACATTGACAACTTGCGAGAGATCCAGGTTCTTTTTTAGTCTTTCGCGAATCAGCTCGGCGATAGCTTTCTGGGTGCGTCTATCGAGTTTTTCTAGCTTTTTGGCAACGTCACTTTTAAGATCCCAATCTGGTTTTCGTGGAGCCAGATTGGCTATGTCGATTTCTTCATTAATTTGGAGTCTTGAGCAGTTCAATCTGTGATTCGACTTCTTTTTCGATCTCACCGGCTGGACCTTGTTCGAGAACTACTTCGCTGAGGTTTTCATCGTGGGGTTTGTAACTCCGGAATATTGGCCTGTGGAATACAAGTCAAATTCATGACTAGGTTAGATGGAAAGGCGAAAAGATGCGCAAAATTACTTGGGTATTTCCGTGGTGTCACTTGTAGCGTCTTCGCCTTGCTGTGCTATTTCTCTCAGTCATTTCAGCCGTACTTTCCTTTTAGGGGATTCTTCGGTAAGGGATCCAATTTACTTTTGATTGTTATTTGTGTTTTCCATGTTTCATTTGATTTTTTAGTTTAATTTGAATTAATTCTTTTATTTCTTAAAAATTCGCTCGTCAATCAAATGAGCACAGCCAAATCAAAACGTAAACAAAAAAAATGACAACTTCGTTTTTGACATTTCTCACAAGTCTGTTCTAACCTGATCTGACTCAAAAGCAAGAACAGAAAATCCTGTTCTAAACTGTTCTAGGTTTGTCAATGAACAGGAAAGTAGAACAGTTCAGCACAGAAAAAACCTCAATGAACAGCAAAAAGCTGTACTTTTCTGTCTAGAACAGTCCAGCACAGCCTCAGTGAACACAGCTTACGTTAAATTTGAAAATCCGAAAACAAACAAAAGAGAACTGCAAAAATATAAGAATCCCACCACATCTCTTTGTTTTTGTATTATTCATGTACAAGGAAAGAAAATAAAATGAAAGAATATGAAAATTGCGGAATCTAGGGAGTGAAACGTAAGTCAGTTTCCCATCTTGTTACATAATTAATCTTTGATAAAGCGCTCTTAAGGAATCTTTATAAATACGGCTGTTAGTGTTTTGTTCGTTGAAAGTGGGGCTCTACTTTCCTTTACCAGATTCTGAATTTTAAGATGAAAATGGTCTCAATCGATAGATACACGTTAATAAAGCATAAATAAACAGTTTTTATTTGTCGCAAATTAATATTTCTATTTTTAATTAATTAAATAAAATCGCATATATACCCAGTCGTTGTCGAGCCGGTACGGCGAGCGCGTAGCCAGAGTCGGGCACTCCACATCGAGGGTTAAAACCCCTTGAGCGGCGAAGCCGCCGCATATACTTTCTGTTTGCTACAAAAACCTGTTCAAGTTTATAGTGAAAAAAAATATTTGTATGGAGAAATAGTGTTTTTATTTTATTGATTAAATACATAAATAATAATTTCCGACAAAAAAAAAAACATTTGATTTGTGCTTAATTAACGCGTATCTATCGTTTGAGACCATTTTCATCCTTAAAAAAAAAAACATAGAATCTGGTAAAGGAAAGTCGCCCCGATTTTGTTTTCATTGAGTCTGTCTAGAACAGTTTAGGAAAGGATTTTCTGTTCCATCTTTATAGGCAGAACATCTGACATTTCTCATAAAGCTGTGCTATGCTGTCTTTTTTCTCACTGAACAAGACTAATGACAGTAAACGAACGGGCCTTATATTTTGTCAGGTGGAACTAGCCTATTTATGTTATATGTATTCGTCGGTAAGGAAGATTAAATGACAGTTTGCAAAAGCGCGCCAATCCGATTCCATTATGTTGCAAATACAAGAGAATATCTTGTTTTTTCTACTTATCAAATACTTATGATTGCCAAGGAGTAAAATATGCCGGAATATATGATAAATGATATACCCGTCAGCTTTCCCTTTGAACCCTATGATGTCCAGAAAGCCTTCATGGAGAAAGTTATTGAATCGTTGAAGACGAGCACAAATGCAGTCCTTGAATCACCCACGGGAACTGGTAAGACCCTCAGCTTATTGTGTTCCTCACTGGCATGGGTGCTTGCTCAAAAAGCACAGGTAATATCCTATTGGTTTCTGTCAGAAAATAAAAACGAGAATCCTCCTTAGATGCAAGCTCAGCTACAAAAAGCACAGGAACAACCTAATACACAAGCCTCGTTTTCGGAGAGTTCGGAGGGAGAACTACTTGCCAAATTGAAAGCTTCTAATGGCATAAACCGTGGTGGTGATTGGGGAGTCCGAGTCCCGAAAATAATATATTCTTCCCGCACACATTCCCAGTTAAGCCAGGCAATGAATGAACTTAAGCAAACGTCTTACTCCTTTGTACGAGCTGTTGTCCTCGGATCCCGTGATCAGTTATGTGTTCATCCAGAAGTCATGCGTGAACAGGGTAATTCAAACAAGGTCCAAATGTGCAAGATTCGTGTCCAAACAAGATCTTGCAGTTTTTACTCACGCGTTGAACAAAAAAAAGATTCACCAGAATTTCGGATGCAAACTGTTGTTGACGTTGAGGATCTCATCACCGTTGGTAAAAAGCTTAAAATGTGTCCCTATTATGCATCGAAAGAGCTTGTTGACGATGCTGACATATTATTCATGCCTTACAATTATTTACTTGATCCTAAAGCTCGAAAAGCAAACAAAATAAACTTAGATAATACAATCGTGATCCTCGATGAGGCGCACAATGTCGAAAGTTTATGCGAAGAGTGTGCCTCGGTTATGATTAAATCTTCGGATATCGCTTTGGCAATCGATGATGTAACCCACATTATGAAAGCAATGAGTGAGAATTTGTTGGGGGAGACGGCAGAAGAATCAAAGGATTTCTCAATAGACGAACTTGCAACGTTGAAGGAAATGCTGATTTTGCTTGAAAATACAGTCGATGGAATTGAGGTGCAGAATAAAACAGAAGGAACAACTTTTCCAGCTTCGTACATGTTTGAGATTCTTGAGAAGGGCAATGTAAGCGGTATGGTACTAACAGTGCTTTTTTAAATATCTTTGTCTTACTTTCCAGATAACGCATAATAATGCTAATTTAGTTCTTGTGCTCCTGGATAAATTACTTCAGTTCCTAGCTATGGCTTCTCAAAACACTATGTTTCGTAAAGGCCAAGGCTTTGAAGTCTTGAGGGACTTAATAAACATCGTGTTTTTCAATAAAGACGAAAATCTCGGAAAGATTCATAAAAGTTTCAAGGTTCATGTTGAATTAGAAGAAAGCAAACAGCAAAAGTTTAGCACCGGCAAGGGCTCCAAAGGGGATGGTTGGTTGACTACTAAAGGGCCTGCTAATACGAAAAACGCTAAAATAATAAACTATTGGTGTTTTAACCCCGGATTTGGGTAAGATCCGATTGTTTAAACATTTACATTCAAATGGTATCAAAATTTGCTTGCATTTTCAACAGAATGGAACAGTTGCTCAACAGGAACGTGCGTAGTGTAATTCTAACAAGCGGAACACTAGCACCATTGAAGCCTTTAATAGCAGAGTTAGCTATACCAATTGCACAAACTTTGGAGAATCCACATATCGTAAGTAAATCACAAGTATGTGTAAAAATTGTGTCTTGTGGGCCAGATAAGGAACCTTTGATATCAAACTATCAAAACCGGTAACTTTTTGTTTGTTTGTTTTTATTTTTCCCAATGAAATACTTTGCCCTTTGTAGAGATAATCCCAAATATGTTAACTCTCTCGGCCGTACGATCCTGTCATTCTGCCCCATCATACCGGACGGAATTTTGGTGTTCTTTCCATCCTATCCACTTATGAACAAATGCGTTGATAGCTGGCAAGCAAGTGGAATTTGGTCACAAATAGCTCGTCATAAACCAATTTTCGTAGAACCCCGAACAAAAGATGCATTTAACCAAGCTATGATCGAATTCTATGAAAAAATCCGTGATCCCTCGACGAAGGGGGCAATTTTTATGGCTGTTTGTCGTGGCAAAGTGTCGGAAGGTCTTGATTTTGCCGACAAAAACGGTCGAGCAGTTATAATAACTGGCCTGCCTTTTCCTCCTCTTAAAGATCCACGTGTTATTCTTAAAAAACGGTATTTGGATGAAAATCGAACAAAAGAAAACGAAGTGGGTACAGTTAAAATGTATCGTAACTTGGTTTTGTTATTTTATTCTTTTATTTTATTGCAGCTTCTTAATGGAAATTCTTGGTATTCCTTAGAAGCTACACGTGCTGTTAACCAGGCCATCGGCCGAGTAATTCGACATCGGAATGATTTTGGTGCTATCTTACTCTGTGATGCACGATTCAATCAACCCGGTCAGATTAGTCAGCTCTCAGCCTGGATAAGACAACACTTGAACAGTACACAACAGCATCAAAACTTCGGTCCCGTTATAGGTGAACTGTCGAGGTTTTTTCGAAATGCTGAAAAGACTGTGAGTACACTAAATTTTGTTAAAGTTTAAAATTGATTTTTATGTTTCTGACAGCTGCCGAAAGCTTCTATAAGATCAATCGAAACGATTGTCAGAGAAAATCCAGATGATCTGATTTGCAAGTCAAAAGGATTTTCTGATCCTGCACTTGTGCTAGCATCGAAAGAGAAATTCAGAAGTGCTCACTTTGAAGCAATGTAATGAACATATTAGGTTTGTTCGATGTGCGCTCTGGGTCGCTCTATGGCGCCGGCCGTGTTCGATGTGTATTCAGTGCTTGACAGCCCCGTTCAGAGTAGTTACAAGCACCAGAGCGCCCCGGGGCTAGTTACATCGAACAAACCTATTCTTATATCAAAGTCCAATAAACAAACTATTTTAAAATTTGATAGACAAATTGAAAACACAAACACGGCCACTAGTTGGACGACAGACGATTACTCAAAAGCAATTGGTAAGCCGAAATCAACAGACATCCCATCTGCAACTGATTTCATAAGCCGCTTAGACACTGACGTTTCTGTATGTTTGAACTCTTAACTACTTGAAGAATATCAATTACAAATTTATTTATTTCTTTACCAGACCATAGATTTTAATGCAAGTCATCTGAATTCATCGAATTCAAATTTAGTTACTATTCACAAACGTGAACGAACATCTCCTACAAGCCAAACGCAGACCACCGCTGATCCAAAGAAAAAACGCCTGAAATTGATTCCAAATGGTCCACCTTCAAGTAGTTCAAGTGCGACTTTTTCTCAGTACTCCTTTCATAAACCACCATCCATAGCAAACACTAATTCAAGCAGCCCGGAACTACCAACACAATATGTGGATCTCTTAAAATTGGTAAGAATTTCGAAGACAAGAATATCTCCATCCAACTCCAATTTGTTTGTTGCAGATAAAAGGAGTCCTTTGTCACCAAGATTATACAAAATTTATAAAGGTATTAATGTCTTACAAAAAGGGAGGTAGTATAACCGATTTGATGGATGTTTTATCAGATGTTTTTGGAAATCGCTGTATGCTCTATATGTTAAAAGGAATGAGGAGATTTGTTAGAGAACAAGATGTATTGGAATTCGATAGCACTGTAAGCAGGATTGTTTCTAATATAGAGAATTGTTAAAATACAAATTTAATGGGCGATACTATTTTTATTAATTTACAAATTATAATGTTAAAATGTTTTTCTAGGTCGGGTTCACGGAATTGTTGGCTGTCATCGTGTACGATAAAAGGCTCCTGTCTGACGGCGGGGTTTTATTCGTCGTCGCCGTTATACAGTCTACAGAAGTGGTATTTCCAAATCCCCAGCATTGACTGCGATTCTACTATGATGTTCCCTTGTTTATCTCTGCAAGCATCGAACTTCTTTCCTGCTGTTGGCTCTCTCAACATCCTCGATTTGACGCTTCTCATGCTTCCTCTTTTTTCTTTTGAAAAGCTGGCGTTCCTCTCTCCTCTTTTGCTCGTAAAGCTCACGAGCAGCGCAGCTCTGTATGCCTCGCGCTTGGTTGCATGGGCCTGCCGCATTCTTCGTCAAACCAGGGGTTTCGTTTTGTTGCCTGTGTGAAACCTAGCACATTAAAGGCGGCATCTCTAACTGTTTTCTGGTAATATTACCACTGGTCTTCGATACTTGATGTTGGCGGCATAGGATTTGTTAAGAGGTTACTTGACACTCGATCAGAGAAAGATCTGGCAATCTCTTGCGATTGTAGCCGTCCGACGTCGAATTTTCTTGCAGCATTTCCTTATTTTGGCCGTTGTCGGGATATTCGTGTTCGTAGCATTACCTTGGCTACGACGAGGTAGTGGTCCGAGTCGATGTTGGCTCCTCGGAAAGTTCGAACATCTAGAATGCTGGACAAGTGCCTTACGTCGATCGCACAATCTGGTTGACGCTTGATTGATCAGGAGGTCTCCATGCACCTTTATGGATGTTGAGATGTGGGAACCAGTTGCTTGCTACCACAACATTTCGCCACGCAGCAAAATCGATCAGCCTGAATCCGTTGTCGGAAGTGGTGTCGTGCAGCTTGTGCTTTCCGACTGTTCAGCCAAAGATGTCCTCTTTTCCCAGCTTTGCGTTAAAATCGCCGAGGACAATTTTCATGTCATAGCTAGGACATTTTTCATATGTTTTTTCAAGGAGCTCGTAGAATTCGTCTTTGGTGTCGTCCTTTTTCTCTTCTGTGGGGGCATGCGCGCATATTAAGCTAATGTTGCCGAATTTAGCCTTGATTCGGATCGTCGTGATGCGTTCGCTTACGCATTTGAAGCTCAAGACTTTTTGCCTGAGTCTGCTTCCCACGACGAATCCGCATCCAAAGAGTCGCTGTTGTTGCTCTCGTAAACAATCACCATAGTAGATGTCCCAGTTTTTCATCCTCCTTATGCCCGGTCCATCCCATCGGATTTCCTGGATAGCGGTTATATCTGTCGCCATCGCCGTTATACAGTCTACAGAAGTGGTATTTCCAAATCCCCAGCATTGACTGCGATTCTACTATGATGTTCCCTTGTTTATCTCTGCAAGCATCGAACTTCTTTCCTGCTGTTGGCTCTCTCAACATCCTCGATTTGACGCTTCTCATGCTTCCTCTTTTTTCTTTTGAAAAGCTGGCGTTCCTCTCTCCTCTTTTGCTCGTAGAGCTCACGAGCAGCGCAGCTCTGTATGCCTCGCGCTTGGTTGCATGGGCCTGCCGCATTCTTCGTCAAACCAGGGGTTTCGTTTTGTTGCCTGTGTGAAACCTAGCACATTAAAGGCGGCATCTCTAACTGTTTTCTGGTAATATTACCACTGGTCTTCGATACTTGATGTTGGCGGCATAGGATTTGTTAAGAGGTTACTTGACACTCGATCAGAGAAAGATCTGGCAATCTCTTGCGATTGTAGCCGTCCGACGTCGAATTTTCTTGCAGCATTTCCTTATTTTGGCCGTTGTCGGGATATTCGTGTTCGTAGCATTACCTTGGCTACGACGAGGTAGTGGTCCGAGTTGATGTTGGCTCCTCGGAAAGTTCGAACATCTAGAATGCTGGACAAGTGCCTTACGTCGATCGCACAATCTGGTTGACGCTTGATTGATCAGGAGGTCTCCATGCACCTTTATGGATGTTGAGATGTGGGAACCAGTTGCTTGCTACCACAACATTTCGCCACGCAGCAAAATCGATCAGCCTGAATCCGTTGTCGGAAGTGGTGTCGTGCAGCTTGTGCTTTCCGACTGTTCAGCCAAAGATGTCCTCTTTTCCCAGCTTTGCGTTAAAATCGCCGAGGACAATTTTCATGTCATAGCTAGGACATTTTTCATATGTTTTTTCAAGGAGCTCGTAGAATTCGTCTTTGGTGTCGTCCTTTTTCTCTTCTGTGGGGGCATGCGCGCATATTAAGCTAATGTTGCCGAATTTAGCCTTGATTCGGATCGTCGTGATGCGTTCGCTTACGCATTTGAAGCTCAAGACTTTTTGCCTGAGTCTGCTTCCCACGACGAATCCGCATCCAAAGAGTCGCTGTTGTTGCTCTCGTAAACAATCACCATAGTAGATGTCCCAGTTTTTCATCCTCCTTATGCCCGGTCCATCCCATCGGATTTCCTGGATAGCGGTTATATCTGCTTTGTAGCAGTTGAGGGTCTCCGCTAGTTGTTCGGCAGCACGCGGTCTATTAAGGGACCTAACATTCCACGTGCATACCCGAAATTCGTTGTCCTTTATACATTTGCTTGAGTCGTCATCAGTGTATCCGTCCGTTTCCGAGGCCTGTTGTTGCTTCGCAACTAAACTTTTTCTACGTAGTCGGGAAGTTAGCCTGACGTACAACTCCCAACCTGGAATACCAGGCACTTGATATGACTCCAAGTGCAAGAGCCGGAAAACCCACTCCTTTTACACCCTTGGCTTTAAATAATTCGAAGTCGAAGTAGCCCGTAAATGTGTTCACCAAGTAGTTCGGCCTAACTGGAACTGAAGACGCGACCATTGATTCCACAAAAAAGAAATTCATTCGCTGTCGTCCCTCGTTGGGAGTGCCTTGGTGGGAACACTCCTTCGTTGTGGGGTAATTAGTAGTAACAGCCTACTCCGCTTCGACCTGTCGAAAATGGGAGGCTCTTCTGCGAAAACAAGTTTCGCGATCGCATAGCTCTTAGCTTCATAGTAGTTCCAAGGGAAGCGCTGCCGCTGCTATAAGAATTTAATTTGGAGAGTAAAAAGAAGGTCAATGATTACGAATAATTTTTTTAGATATATTCCTTGAATTTTTGGAATGTTTATTTTAAAAAAAACTTTGCTAGCTAAGTTTACATTTATTGTTTAAAATTGTAGATCTAACAGCCTTAAAGACTGATTGAGCCTCTTCTCCATTGTTGCTTGCCTAAATTTTGAAATTTTATTTCAATAACACTTTTTTAATAAGAAATATAGTTGCAACTCCCATTATAACAGCACCAACAGCAAGTCCGATTTGCCTTTAAAAAGAAACAGCTCATTGATAGTAAATTTGGATTAAAAATGTATTTATTTACGTAGCTACAATAAACAATAATTATAAACATCAAGCAAGTAGAAAGCAGTTGCATGTTTGCGAATTAAAAAATCATTAAGTCCTAAGCAAGTAATTGACTTATGAATTAAAAAACATTTAATTCATAAGCTTAAAATGAATTATGAATTAGAATTCATTTAATTCACCAGCTAAAAAGTGAATTATGAATTGAAGTTGCCTTAATTCACAAGCTAAAAAGTGAATTATGAATTGAAGTTTCCTGAATTCACAAGCTAAAAATTGAATTATGAATTAAAGTTTCTTCAATTCTCAAGCTAAAACGTGAATTGTGAATTAAAAACAAGCTAAAAAGTGAATTATGAATTAAAAACAAGTGACTTATGATTTATGAATAAAAAAAAAGTCAATGCAGAAACAGTGAACAATGAAATGAAATGATCGTGTGTGAGAAACATATCTTTTTTGTGTGTAGTTTTTTGTCTGAAATAAGCATTTGCATGAAATACGAGCCTTGGTCAAGAGAAATAAACGAAAAAATCCAAAAATTCAGTTTTTAGCTTGTGAATTAAATGAATTCTAATTCACAATTCGCTTTTTAGCTTGTTAATTAAAGAATCTTTAATTCATAATTCACTTTTTGGCTTGTGAATTAAATGAATTCTAACTCATAATTCACTTTTTAGCTTGTGAATTGAAGAAACTTTAATTCATAATTCGCTTTTTAGTTTGTGAATTAAAGAAACTTTAATTCATAATTCACTTTTTAGCTTGTGAATTAAATGAATTCGAATTCATAAGTCAATTACTGACTTGGGAATTAAAGTGAGAGTTAAACTAATAAATGATTTAAGCTTTTGCAACTCTGGTAGAAAGTTAAAGATATATCAATGAAGTAATTGCAAATGGCTTTCAAGCAAAACAAAAATTCATGTGTCTTAAATATGAAAAGAAATTAGCAACGGAAATAGAATACGGCACACTGTTAAGACAGTAAACAACATTCGTTAGCGTTTTCTGATCTGTGAAAAAAAATTAAAATTGAAATCTTAAATAAAATTGGAACGAAGAACATTCGTTTATCGTTACTGTGCCTTGTGCAAATCCAAATATTGTGATCGGAATGTGCTTCGGAACCAGGTTAGGTAAGGTTAGATTAAAGTGGCTGCGGATATAGGATTGACACTCTCAGGCCAAATCTTCGGAACCAAACAAAGCCAGAGTTACACATGCATTCAAAAAATACGGGAAGGTGAACAACGATATCCTGAAAAAGGAAGATCCTCTTAACTGCGCCAACTACAGAGGAATCAGTCTACTTAACATCGCCTACAAGATCCTCTCTGTCGTAATATGTGAACGTCTGAAGCCTTTCGTCAACAATCTGATTGGTCCTTATCAATGTGGCTTCAGGCCAGGAAAGTCAACCATCGACCAAATGTTCACGTTGCGGCAGATCCTGGAAAGAACCTATGAACTTCAAATCGATACCCACCACCTTATCATCGATTTTAAGGCCGTGTATGACAGCATCTACAGAGTCTAGTTTTGGCATCCCTGCCAAGCTCGTTCGCTTGTGCAAAATGACGATGGAGAACTCACGCTGCTCCACCAAGGTTGGCAATGAGCTTACGGAATCTTTCGACGTCAAAAAAGGATTCAGACAAGGCGGCTGTCGTGCGATTTCTTTAACATCGTTCTTGAGAAGATAGTGCAAAACTCCACCGTCAACACCAGAGGAAAATCTGTTCAACTTCTCGCGTACGCCGATGATATTGATATAATGGGAAGAACACAGCGTGATGTCAATGGCGCCTTTGTGAAAATTGAGACAGAAGCGGAAAAAATGAGTTTAGCGGTAAATGAGGGAAAAACGACGTATATGCTGTCTTCCAGAAAGGACATCCAACACCGACGGCGACGGCTCGGACAGAACGTCACAATAGACGCATACAACTTCGATGTAGTAGAGGAGTTTGTCTACCTAGGCTCCGCTATTAACACGGGAAATAACACCAACGCCGAGATCAGACGAAGAATAACTCTTGCTAATCGCTGTTTCTTTGGGCTAAGTAAGCAATTGAGTGGAAAAGCCCGCTCTCGAGCAACTAAGGTAAAACTGTACAACACCCTCATCATCCCTGTCCTGCTGTATGGTGCAGAAGCATGGACCTTGACTAAATCGGATGAATTTGCCTTAGGATGTTTCGAGAGGAAAGTTCTTCGGGTCATCTTTGGCCCCGTGTGCATTGATGGGGAATGGAGAAGAAGATACAACAACAACTTTACGGGTTGTACAATAACGTGGACCTAGCCAGAAGGGTCAAGGTCCAGAGACTCAGATGGCTCGGTCATTTAGAGCGCATGGACACCAATGCTCCGGCCCGGAAAGTCTTCGACACTATTCCCGAGGGACGCAGAAGGAGGAAGACCGCGGCTCAGGTGGCGCACACAAGTCGAAGAGGACCTCAATCAACTTGGAGTGTAAAACTGGAGGCAGCTAGCTAGGGACCGAGCTGGCTGGCGGAGACGGTTGATTGAGGAGCAAGTCCACACTGGAATGTAGCGCCACCTTAAGTAAGTAAGTAAGGTACAGCGACAACTACAGTGTTAGTTACAGCTTTTCATTGTGGTTATGCCATCGGTTTCTACTTTTCGTATTTTTAACTTTAAACTTACAAGCGGAAAATAATCATTACTAAACTGGATGAAAAGATTAGAATTCTACTTGCGACTCAAAAACACCAAATTAAGGTGAAAAAAACGTCTGAGATGTTTTTTTCTATATTGTTAACTACTACTTATCTAATTGGGCATGACGTGCTTAAATAGTTTTCCTTGACTTGATTCGCAAGATGAAATGAGCTATGAAGATGAAAAAATGTCAACATAGTTGAAGAATGGAATTCAAACAGAGTAAAACCCAACTGAAAACAACATCTCATGCAAATGAACAAATGTGACAATACTTACCTTATTTTTAAAGGCTTCCTCCTATCAGATGCAGCAAGTTCTCCGATTACGAACTTTTTCATCATTATTCTGTTTTTTTTTATGCATTTAAGTAAATTTATTACGTGGATTAAAGTAAACATTTGCCTACCTTGCCTCGCTGCTATGTCCTGCATCATGGAAATCTTTTGTTGCATCTCTGCCAGCTGCATCATCCAATGTTTCCTCACCTCCGGGATGCTAAAAAATAGGAGTACAATAATAATTGTTTTATCAGAAAAAATATAGTTGGTTAAGATGATTGCGTTCACAAACCTCAAGGCGAAATTTTGTCACATCGTATACTTTATTTTCAATAACCATCCACAAATCATTTGGTTTGTTATGTTGTCTCACGATTGCCATTGGTATTTCTTGAACAACTGACATTTTTGCTACTTATCTTACTGTTTAATAATAAAAAAGTGTTGAATTTCAACTAGTTAAAGACTTTGATCTTATCTTTAAACTAACCCCACTAAAAAGTGAATGCCAGCAAAATATAGGAAAGACCAAATGTTAAATCTTAAATGTATCATGAATCATGTTGATGTTGTAATTTAGATCAACATTCAACAATTTTGACACTTGAGTGTTGCGAGACTGTCTCTACCTCTCTATATACAAAGTTGCGAGGCTTTGTATATACGACAACTAGTACTATCAAGCAGAGACAAAAGGAGATGGGAAACTGACTTACGTATTACCCTGGTTACCTCGTGTATGTGAATAATGGTGGATTTACATTGATCTGCATGCCATCATCTGCAAAAATAGAGGATGCAAGATACAAAACTCATACTAGTGTAATAGAGAGGTAAGACCAAAATGCAGACGTCTGCACGGATGAAGATTATAGGAAGTTCAACTCATGCAGAAGAAAATTATGGTGAAGACGAACATGTTCATCTTTTTTATAGCGTTTTCATCTGCACCATAATTTTTTCATCTGCACCATAATTTTTTGTTGTTGGCTTTCATATGACATTAGGTCTGTTTGCTTACAGCAACAAACTGCAACGAAGTACAACAAAGTAAAACGTTTGTACATTTTCTGTTTGTTTACTCGAATTAGTTGAAAAGAAAAGAGAAATCGAGAGAGCAAAAAATTTCCCCTCCAGAGAAAATGTTTCAACTTTTTGCAACAGAAATTTCTTGTTGCAATTCGTTTTTAAATGAATCTTGTTCTTCGAATTTAAATTTTAATTGAAACGGTTTGCCGAAATTCGGAAAGAACATGCTTTGTGCTCATCATTTTTGTTAAAAATATATTTATTAAGGACTTGATACGCAAACCAAAGAAAAAGCGTTAATGCTTGGTTCCAATAATTCTTTTGTCCTGACGGAAGATAAATATATACTTCTCCGATTTTTTTACAAAGCTGATCGACGAAAATTATATAAGTCGGAATGTGCATTTTTAATTCAAAATCGGTATACTGACGAATCACTTATTCAAAGTAGTATTCTACACAGTTCGTCATCATTGTCCTCAGGAATGTTAAACAGTTACGAGCCAAAACTGCACCTTAGTATAAAGTATAATTCTAACCAAACAGACCTTTTGACATCATCTGTCACCGAGCTTTAAAAATTATAGCAAGTAAAAATGGGTAGGTATATGTGTACTCTTTCACTCTTTCGTGTTATGTCGTATAGCTCCCCCGCTTTACTTTTCTGCGAATTTGCAGATGCAGACGTCGAAGATTACATGTAAATCCACCATAAATGAGTAAAAACAGCAACAAAAATTAGGTAGTATCTGGAATGCTCAAGTTTACTAAGATAGTATTGGTAAAAACACGCTTACTCTTGCAGTAAACTTGAACCATAGCTTGTGGCCATTAACATTTTGACAGCTTGATTTCCCATCTCAGCTCTTTAAGGGAAACTGCTTCTTTGCTAGGTCTCAAGATGGCGCCATAATCGATTGTAATCTTGCCACTACTTTCTACTACCAAGAAAATATATAAAAAGTTGCGAGGGACTTGACACTTGAGTCTTCAAAGAATGGAAAACAAAAACAACTTGTTGCTCTTCAGTATTCAAATTCAGTCAGCGATCAGCGCTGCCTTCAACTCTCAGTCAACAACATATTAGCTGTGTTCACTGAGGCTGTGCTGGACTGTTCTAGACAGAAAAAGTACAGCTTTTTGCTGTTCATTAGGCGTTTTTCTTTTTTACATCTGAACAGAGCTTGAACTGTCAAACGAAATGTTGTGTTTCTTTTTTAGTTCAGAGCTTTGTATGTGGATTATATGGTACTATCAAGAATGGTTTTCAAGCAAGCAAGCAGAGAACACACATTACAAACTTATGTAAAAAACTGTCAAAAAACTGTCAAACCAAGCAGAAAACCATTCTTGATATTACCTGGTAAATCCATATACAAAGGTTCAGAGTATTCAGAGCATCAAAGTTGTGTAACTTTTTTCGTTCAGAGCACTGATTCTGAGTGTTCAGAGTTCGACGGGGCGCTCAGAAAAAAGAGACCGAGCGTAATGAACGAAATGCTGAGCGCAAGCGTGTTTTTCTCAAAACAATTGAAATGGTGGTGGAAACAAGTCGCTCAGGCAAAGATGATTCGTTTTATTTTGAATAATTATTTAATTATTTTATTTATTAATGAAAAAATGTTAATTTCAGCTTTCAAAAATACGAAGGGTCGATGTCTGAACTAAAAATGCTCAATTGCATTTCAAAATGAAATCCGAGCGTTCAGAAAATGTTCAGAGCTTCATTTGCTCAGAGCGTGTTCAGCAAGCTCTGAACACTCAGAGTTCGGAGCTTTGTATATGGATTTACCTAGTACTATCAAGAATGGTTTCCTGTCAAAGCAAGCAGAGAACACACATTACAAACTTGTGTAAAAAACTGTCAAACCAAGCAGAAAACCATTCTTGATATTACCTGGTAAATCCATATACAAAGGTTCGGAGCTCTGAACAAAAAAAGAAAAACGCCTATTGAGGTTTTTTCTGTGCTGAACTGTTCTACTTTCCTGTTCATTGACAAACCTAGAACAGTTTAGAACAGGATTTTCTGTTCTTGCTTTTGAGTCAGATCAGGTTAGAACAGACTTGTGAGAAATGTCAAAAACGAAGTTGTCATTTTTTTTGTTTACGTTTTGATTTGGCTGTGCTCATTTGATTGACGAGCGAATTTTTAAGAAATAAAAGAATTAATTCAAATTAAACTAAAAAATTAAACGAAACATGGAAAACACAAATAACAATCAAAAGTAAATTGGATCCCTTACCGAAGAATCCCCTAAAAGGAAAGTACGGCTGAAATGACTGAGAGAAATAGCACAGCAAGGCGAAGACGCTACAAGTGACACCACGGAAATACCCAAGTAATTTTGCGCATCTTTTCGCCTTTCCATCTAACCTAGTCATGAATTTAACTTGTATTCCACAGGCCAATATTCCGGAGTTACAAACCCCAAGATGAAAACCTCAGCGAAGTAGTTCTCGAACAAGGTCCAGCCGGTGAGATCGAAAAAGAAGTCGAATCACAGATTGAACTGCTCAAGACTCCAAATGAATGAAGAAATCGACATAGCCAATCTGGCTCCACGAAAACCAGATTGGGATCTTAAAAGTGACGTTGCCAAAAAGCTAGAAAAACTCGATAGACGCACCCAGAAAGCTATCGCCGAGCTGATTCGCGAAAGACTAAAAAAGAACCTGGATCTCTCGCAAGTTGTCAATGTGGGTGCGGCTATCGAAGCAAGACCATCTGAGGACGTCGTCGAGTAAAAAGATTTTATTATACAATAAATTAAAATAATAACTAAATTTTTAACATAATTCGCTATAATCATTTGTGACATGCAATTGCAGAGGAGCATACGTTCACTGTATTTGTTCTCAATGGAATCAGCGAAGTGTTTCATTGACTCCAATTGCATAGGGAAAGGGATGTCCTTTCTCAGACCCTCTACCGCCCGCTGCAGTCCCTGAATCTTTTCTTCGTGAATGATTAGTTGTTTGTCCTTTTCGCGGATGACTTTCTCTTGTTGTAAGGCCACTTCGGTTCGCAGACTAATTGTCTTATTGTTTTTCACGATCTCCTGACTGCTTGGCAATGATTTCGTTAGCTTTTGAGATCTCTGCGGTGGCCATTTCCAGTGCTTGCCGCTTGGTTTGGCAAATCTTTTTCTCCGCTTCCAGCTCGGCTAGCAAATCAGACTGTTCGGATTGCAAAACAGAAACATTGAGAATCGTCATTTCGGTATGAACTGTGCCAAACCCAGAAATACCTTCATTTTGCAGCTCGTCAATGTGCTTCCTCGAGTCCATCATATGCATGTCGTTTTTCCTCTCGATATTTTTTAGCGCTGCCATATCCGACACAAGCTTCTCGTTCTGGTCCTTCAACGATGAAATCGACGACTTCAGCGATGCAATCTCATTTCGCAAATTGTCACATCGCTTTGTCTCATGGCTGGAAGTAAAGGGTTTTCGTTTGGTGTATTTTGGGTTCTCTTAAACTGTCTTACCATTTTTCCGAGAACAGATTTGCCTTATCTTGGAGCGCTTTGTCAAGTTGAGCTTGCAAGTCTTGCATGGCCATCATTAGTATTATCTTAGCAATCACTTGATTTTCCATTTCAATAATTTTCAATAATATTTTTTACAGTAAAAACACAAAAAATGAAAAAAAATAAGCGAGAAACGAAAAATTCACACAATTTGCAATTTGTTTTGTTTTTTTTTTTGACAACTGACGTTTAACTGACTGTTCTAACTTGATCTGACGTTTCTCATGAAACTGTGCTGTGCTGTGCTGTTCTGATCTAGAAAAAACCTCAGTGAACACAACTATTGCCTCTTTTCATTTTCATAACAAATCAAAAATTGAGTTGCATTTTCTTCAAAATCAGCAAATTTCGCATGAAATTTTTAATCATTAAATTATCATGAGAAAATGCATTTTAACGGGTATAAGTAATAGTAATAAATTTCATATAATATTTTTACTATAGTAATATTTTCTAACGTTCGGTGAATGGCGTTTAAAATATCCACAGGGAAATATTTCACAGAATTCCCTATTAGAAAATATCCCATAAATATATGCAGTCTACAAGTACTAAAAATTACGTTTACTAGTAAATTATGGACAAAAAGTGCGATTTTGTTTAATTAATTAAAAATAGAAGTATGTATTATTTTCCTAAAAAAAATCACTTGGTTTGTGCTTTACTCAGCCTTATTACCATACCCGATCGGAAAATGCTCCGACCCGAGCAAATGTCCGTACGGAAGTTTTATTTCCTTCACCGTACCCGAATCGTACATAATCAGCCCTATGATGGTAGCCGATCGGAAGAAAATTTTATCCGATTTGTACGAATTTTTCAACTTTCATATGATTTTAACCCTTCCGACAGTAAAATCAAACAGATCTACGAAAAAAAATCTTAGGTGCATTGAAAATTTAAAATACATGCGATGCTATGCAGTGAACTGTCAAAATATTTGCGACGCGTTGTGCTTTGCGCTTTTTTTTCTTTCCGATAGAAAATTAAACGTGAAAGTATCCGAAAAATATATATTTCAGCTTTGAGAAAAGCAGCTGCGCTATCTATTTTGATTTACACTTTAAATGATTCTTTTCACGTTAATGCATCGCATGAAATCGCTCTCATTTTGAAATTCCGACGCAGATCTCAAATTTTTTCTTAGATGGCTTCAATTGAACAGTCGGAAAGGATACGGTGATAGAAAATTCTTAGAAATTCAACGGATCGGAGAAATTTGCTCCGATCGGGTACGTTAATAAGGCTGACTAGCCATAATTTAACTATTGAGACCACTGGCGAATTGAAAAGGATCCCTTTAAAAGTAGATTCTTTTGGCTTTTATTTCAACTGTCAAAGTTATTGAAGTTGGTTGATGCAGAACACGCATTTATCGATATTTTTCCAGTGTTTCTGTTGAGTTCGTTCCGGCTTCCAGGTGATAAAATTAAAGATTGTGAAAGTTACAGAAACCCAACCACGTGATAACTTGAAATTTGATTCGATTTCTGGCGTTTATCACTTTTTTCTTGCGAGTGATGTTAAAGAACATGGGTCCTGCTTCTTTGTCAGGTTCAAGGTACCGCCACAATCGATTTCCATCTTGTACTAGTCAAGAATGTTTACAAATGCATACATACCTTTCATACCTTCACATGAAGGAACATATTTATTTAACAAATTTGTAAAACTAAATTGTCATTTTAGGGAATCACGATATATGCTGCAGAATTCCTTGACGTATAAGATTCTCAATCTGAAACCTCGGCAAGTAATGCTGACTATTTTTGCGCAACAAAACGACTTCACCATCTTCCAACTCGAATTTTCCGTAATCTTCCAAACAACGAACTTCAATATATAGAGATTTCGGCGGCCTTAAATCACCGGTAAGGTCTAATCCCTGTCCATCTCCGATCGACCGCATATACGCAGCCAAGGAATTTGAATAAGAATTAAAGAAATTAATTTCTGGTTCGCAAAGGGATTCCTTTATGTCAGCTGGAATAATGGGACCGAATTCCCACCGTACGGCTTTAATTTTCTGCAACCTTTGATAGAGATACGCAAGCAAACATCTTTTATTGCGCTGTAGAGCGGCGTGTCTGTAATTGAGCAAGGGCCAGAGTTGTCGGTCTCCTGTTGTTGAATAATTGGCACTAAATGGCGGGAAATTTTTTAATAACAAAATTAATTTACTTTGTTGAAAATCCTACGCTTGAGTGCAGTTTTCCTCGAAAATTGCTTTCATTTCTTCTAAGACTTGTCGCACCCCATCGTCCTGCAGATAACAACATAAATATTAAATATTAATTATTAAAATTTGAGCACAAGGAGTTTACTTGCATCAAATGGGGGTATTGTTTGCGTTGCTCTTTCCAATCCTTTAATTAATTCAAAAGCTTTATCGGTCAACATTGTAAAAGAAAATATCAGATTGAACAGCAAAAATTTAATTGAAATTTAAAATTGAAGTTTTTGGTTTCTGCTGAATTTGATAGACAAATTTTGTATATTTAGGTAGGAGAAGAAAAATATTTTAAATTTATTGATGCAACTTTGTCTTTCGTTACGGCTGATTTTTGATTATTCTTACCAGAGATTAGAGAAAGAAGGCAATCGGAAACTGACTCAAGTCTTAGGGCCCAACTATAATCTATGTATACAATATACATTTGGCGTTTTTCTTTTTTACCTCTGAGCAGATCAGATCAGATTACAGAGCTGTCAAAAAAAAAGTTTGTGTTTCTTTTTAGCTCAGATATATCTGAGCTATAAATTTTCATGCTCTGAGCTAAATCTATTTGCTCAGGATAAAACAACCGAGCAAATAGCTGAGCGAAGACAACTTCACTTGTTTTTTTTTTTCGGATTTTACAGACAAAACAAACATAAGATTAAAAATGGATTCCCAAAACAGTCGCGCGTCTATTGTAGGTAAACAAAAAATTGTTAAAATAATAACAAGTAAAAATTACATTTCAGTGCTGAGGTTTGTTTCTTTATTAAATCGGAGGACATTGAATATGATCTGCTCAGAGCTTTGCTTAGACACATCCGTGATCTGATCTAATCTGCTCAGGGGTAAAAAAGAAAAACGCCAGTTGTTTTACAAAGGAGCTCAGAGACAGAGAGAGAACCCTTTTAGATCTTCTTTCTCAAAATTTGATGTAACACGTTTTAGGCTAGCTTCCGTGTTCTATCTCTATCCTTACCTTTGTATATGGATTTACCAGGTAATATCAAGAATGGTTTTCTGCTTGGTTTGACAGTTTTTTGACAGTTTTTTACATTAGTTTGTAATGTGTGTTCTCTGCTTGCTTGCTTGAAAACCATTCTTGATAGTACTAGGTAAATCCATATACAAAGATCCTTACTATACATTGACTGCCAGTAGCCAACTTCACGATGATTCCACTTTTAACGGACAAAACACTAGCCCCGACCGCGCGCCGGTGTACTTCAGTGGAACCTATAAAAGAAGGTAATGCAGTCCATGTTGTGGATCAGGACAAATCGAAGAATTGTTGACTCAAGCATCGTGTCATTCAAACCAAGGTTGCAGAAGACGGACAAGTTAGGAGTGCGACTGTTTTGACACGTTCTGGTGTGTACAAGACCTTTAGTGAAACTGGCTGGGCTGGACAGTACCACGTCGTCAAAAGGATAGGTGAGAGGCGTTTCAACATACCAAGTGCTGTGTTTGCAGACATCAAACGTGTAAACCCCGTTTTCTTCCTTTAAATTATGTATGTCCATCCTATACTTACTATTTTATAACACCTACTGCATTGACTTCTTATTGCACTTTGGACAAGGCCGCTCATATTATGATATGTGACTCAGAACACATCTACTAATTCTTGAAAGATTTGTTCTTTACTAGTAAAGGGGCCGATCCATAGAATCCGTCAGCGTTGACGTTTTTAACTGACAGCACAATAGTATGCAAATATTCTTATGAAACTGGTCCCAAAAGAAACGCATGTGACGGATACGACGGATAAAGTTGGTTAACTTTCTACAACAAGGAAAAGCAATAGATGATCAAAATTTTGTGCAAACAAATAATTTCGACACGATTTTGATATTTTAATTCGGTGCCAGCCGAATGACCGCAATAGGAATGACCGCATGTCATAAGACCGCAAAATTTTTCCTTGCGGGATTGACTACTATTTTGAAAAGGAAATAGTACTATTTTTTTGCGGGATTTAGCACTATTTTGGAAATTTATTCCGAAAGTGCAATTTCGTATTGGAATGTATGATATGCAAAATTGTTGTTTTTTTAATTTTGTTTTCTTGATTTTAGGTTGAGGTTAATAATTTTTTTTCATTTGTTTATGCTTTGAGGTACACTTTTTTGGAGGAAAAAAAAGTTTTGGTTTTTCGACATTTTTTTTCGTTTTTTTTGTTAAAATTTCTATTTTGGTATGAAAAAATTAAAAATAGACATGCATGATGTTCGGGAAAAATGTTTGGGATTTTGTTGTTAACAAATTACTTAAACATTGTATACAGCTTAAACAACAATTGGATGAGATACGCCGCAAAAACTGACGTAAGGTCGCTTGAATTTTTTTGCGTTTCGGTCGTTTTCAATTTTTTTCTTTTTTGATTTTTGGTTGAGAATACAAATTTTTTTTATTTGTTTATGCATTGCGGAACACGTTCTTGGAGAAATTAAAAAAATTTAATTTTTCGAAAAAAAATTTCGTTTTTTTTGTTAAAATTTTTATTTTGGTATGAAAAAGTTAAAAATAGACATGCATGATGTTCGGGAAAAATGTTTGGGATTTTGTTGTTAACAAATTACTAGAACATTGTATACAGCTTTAACAACAATTGGATGAGATATGCCGCAAAAACTGACGTAAGGTCGCTTGAATTTTTTTGCGTTTTGGTCGTTTTTAATTTTTTTCTTTTTTTCTTTTTGGTTGAGAATAAAAAATATTTCATTTGTTTATGCATTGCATTACACGTTCTTGGAGAAATTAAAAAAATTTAATTTTTCGAAAAAAATTTCGTTTTTTTTGTTAAAATTTTTATTTCGGTATGAAAAAGTTGAAAATAGACATGCATGATGTTCTGGAGAAATGTTTGGGATTTCGTTTTTAACAAATTTCTTGAACATTGTAAAAACGTTAAACAACAATTGGATGAGATACGCCGCAAAAACTGACTTAAGGTCTCAAACATTTTTATTAACAATTTAAGTTCACATCTCTTTTTGAATTATTCTTCGTTCTTAAAAGAACGTTTTATCCTTTACAGGAAGAAAAGACGTATCTTTTATAAACAATTAAATAAAATACAAAGTTTATTGTTTATAAACAAATTAAATGAAGGTTTAAAGTGAAAAATTCGCGCGAATTTTGCACTTTAAACCTTCATTTAATTTGTTTATAAACAATGAAATATGAGAGAGGAAGGAGAGAAGAAAAGATAGAATGGGATAGAAAGAAAGATGGGAAAAGACGATGTTCATCGGGCCGGCTGATGACAGACCGATGTGCTGGCACTCCTCGCTGTCACTCCTGGTGTCGGTGTAGTGACAGTTCTCCTTAGGCCGGAACAGAAAGATTTGACAGATGTCAGAAATGAAGAGAAGAAGAAATAGAGAAGAGAGAAAAGAAGATAAAGATGAAGACCCGGAAAAGACCAAGGACTCGAAAGAAAATGGACAAAGAGAAAGAAAGGATAGACTAAGAAAGAAGACCTAAGGGAGAGAATGCGCAGCCGTCCGCTGCGAGGGTCGCGGCATGCTTGCAGTGCTCGGCTGAGCTCGCCGGAATGGGGGGGATCTTGCCCTCGCAAACGGACCTCCTCCTATTTCAAAAATACATAAATCATGCCTGGAGAGATAACGACAAAAAAAGCGATACCACCACTGGTGATCCACCACACTTGAGGGCTGCTGGTGTCGGTGCAGCTTGGCCTAATATTCCCACCCCTCCGTGGAATCCGGCAGGCCGATGGAAGTCCGAATTCCCCTTTCGAAATCCTTTACATAGTCATCATCAAACCTGAAAAAGTCATGTTCACCACTTCCTATAGCTTACCTGTAATCACCCCCTAGAATGTCGCTTCAGAAATCCATTGAGCTATACGCTCATCCACAAATCAATGAAAAAATGTTGGTTTTGTTTCGACATAAAAGCCAATTAAAATTAATCATTTATTCAAACATAAATCATATTTTAGCGAAATTGGCTTGACTGTGCAAAAAAAAACGAATTTTGTAAACAAGAAATTTGGATTTTTAAATATACTTATTGAAATACAAACATGAAAAATTTAAGAAAATGCAATATAAAAGGTTAATTAACAATAATCCAAAATGTACCAAATGACCGAAAAAAATCTGGAAAATTCGCCGGTTTTCCTTCAGACGAAACCTCCCCAAAAACCTCGCAACTACTGTTCGGTGTATCACTTCACACCAACCAAAAACAAACGAAACCCTCAATATCCTGCCTACAGATAGAGCTCTATTTGTGGGGGTGTATTGGGGGGCAAAATCTTGCTTACCCCGCGCGAAATTTGGGTAGAATTCCTCCACGGAATCTTTTCAATTTCCCGGCCAAACAATTTTCCACACTCTTTGTGGTGTTCAAGAAAATGGAAATGAAAATTACGTTATTATGTAACACAAAGCAAAAATTCAAAATGGCGTAACGATTTCGCTTCACAAAAAAAAACTTTTAATACAAAAAAAAAATAAATATGTTTCTGACGCTCTGGTGCGTCGCTTCGCTCAATTCTGAGCTTCTTTCTTGATCTCAGGGCTTCTTGATTGAAGAATTTGAGCTCGCAAAACGATTTCTTGTGCGGCTGCGGTTTCGTGTTCAGCAGCGCCCTGTGCGACACGTCGTGCAAAATCGGGACTCTTCAAAATTGATGCGATTTCTCGAAAGTTTGATTTTGGATCAATCAAATATATGTATTGCGTATAATATATAAAAAGGAAAGACAAACAAACCCGAAAGGGGTGTCGCTCTGCGGCTTGCCGCGCCGGCACCTAATTTAACATTTACGTTAAAACCATATATCTCTACTAAAATTTCCTTATTACGACCTTACTTGAGACCCGGAGACTCACGGGCTGATGGCTCGATGTTCTTCTTGGTCGAACTGCCCCAGTCTTACGGCTGTCTTATTATCGACGTTTGTCGTCGTCGGCAGAATGTCCACCCTGTGTCGCCAAGAAAACACACGCAATACACCATAATTAGAAAAACGTTCCCAAAAGCTGACACTACAGTGTTAAAATCGAGTTAAACTCACCCTTTCTATAGCGTTAAACTGGGCTTAACGTTATTGGATTGAAATCCCAATTCCCTCGGAAACAATAGTTTGTAGCACTACTTTAAGAAGGCTTACTTAATTAGCTCCAAAAACTTTCACCAACTTCTTTAATGCACGAATGACGAACTTCAAATGCCCTCTAAAATTCAGACTATTCGTAGGCCTAACTTCGCCGTCGGCAAACTTTTTCTCTACCGCAGAAACTTCGCCGCGGTCCACTTTTTTTCAGCCGATAAGCCGGCTTAAATATCGCGCCGCTGTATGTGCGTTTAAATCCACCACGGTCGGCATCGTCCAGACCAAAACAAACCAAATTTTGCGTCATTTTCTCTATGTTGTTGTCGTTAAAATGTCTATTTATTCGTGTTCGTCACATTTGTTTACGTTTGTTTGTTTACGTAAATAAGGTATTATCTATTAGGTTAGTCATTGTATGTTGTCACTATAGTTTTACTTTTATTTCATATTTTTATTGTAAACATGACATGTATGTACCATAACACACATCAACACACACAATAAAACACATAATAAACCCAAACATATCCTTGTCGTCATTCTATTTCTTATTTCAACAAATAAACTATTCCATCCCTCATCATTGACAAAAAATCTAAGCAAAATCTCGAACATTAAAGAAAAACAAAAAAAATCAATCTAACCTAAACGTCAAAAACAAATTTTAGTACTCCCTATTCCAGTTTAACTTTCCAGGAAGGAGTTCCAGTGTCTTCCAGTGACTTGTCGTCACTGTTTCCTTTTCTTTTTACAGCCATTTGTATTTTTCATCAATGAGGCCGCACAACAACGAGGTAAGTGTACAATAAAAAAAAACCAAAATCCGCCTAACGGATTTGGTAGTAGGTGTATAAAATTATAACTAACATTCTTTTTGCTTTTTCTTTTCAGCTTATCATAATCTATAATTCCCGAGGCCACAAGACCATCGACAAATGCATCCGATCCGGAGAAACGAGAAAAATATCGTGAGTATACATGTGCATAATTATTTTTGTATTATAATTCATTTATATCCTTTCTTTTCGTTGCAGATCGTCCTTTGCGCAGAAGACGCCTCGTTCCCGACCGACGGAGTGCAACCAGCTGGACGTTCTTGGTATGGCAAAAAGAAAAATATCGTAAGTATTATGGGTATCATGTTTATGTTTTTTTTTCTTATTAATACAACTCATTTCAGGTCATTTTGCAGCGCCGACGACGCCTTGTTTGCCGAGCGAAACCATCCTCCCAGCGGCTTTCCCCTCAAGCAACCTGTTGAAGTGAAAACAACGCCAAAAACTCCGGATCCGGAGGAACGTTTCCCCAGCCGCTGTTTTGCCTTCACATACCCATGATAGTGAGCTTCGCGAGTCACAAAACTTTTAAAGGTAAGTCCCTTTCTAATTAGAGGTGCATACAAAAAATAAACAAAACAAACCTTCGCAATAATTACATACGGACGTTATTGGGAAACTGAGCGATACCAGAGTTCGATTTGTCCGGAGAATAGTGCATTACTTTAACTCAAGTAGCGATCGCCTCTCTCATCAAGACCTTGGCACTCGTTCGAACGGTTCCGGCATTTGTGCTCTCAGTTCACCACTTTATTGATTGGCTGTACGACTGCCGGAAGAAATTGTTTATTTAAGTCGTTGGTGTAGTGACATTTGCCTTAAATCTGGCCACCATAAACGATTTACGGATTGGCTGTGTGTTCGAGTTGATCAAAATACAATTTGATCTGTTCACCAACCTGAAGACGGGGTTTCACATAATTTGACACCTGTTCGAGATCCTGGCGAGGAGGTGCTTACGTATCCGAGTATGGATGATCGCTCGAGGGTTCTAACAACACAAGAGGTGTTTGAAATTGGTTATTGACCGACGACAGAGCATCAACCAACGAAAGCGAGGCGGTAGCGAGAGGTAAGTTCTAGTTGATTTATTTGAAAACCTTTCTAACTATGGACAATTGTTGTTAGATCGCGACCCAATCGATGACAACGCTAGGCCCTACTTCTACACCTCCCGGAAAACAAGGATCGTTGGTTGGGCCGAAGGCAACTAAGTCTGATAGTTGGCGTATCTTTGCAACATCATAGAATACGCCGCAACTCCTGTACTGACTCGCGCTACGGTTGGGTTAATCTCAAATCAAAAAACCCTTCGACGCCATTGTCGACCAGCGGCCTCCGAATTGGCAGCCGATGACATTGCCGAAATTAAGGATCGCAATGGAATCTATTTGGTGCTTCGTCAAAGAAAATCAACAATAAATGATTTGCATCGCAAGATGAAAGTGCGAAGTCTCGACCGCATTACATCTTTGAAAGTGTAATTGTGAGTTATTTATAGCTTTTGACATTAAAGACACTTAAACGAGATTCTGTATTGGTTATTTGTTTTTTTTTCTAAAGTGGTTGGGTGTTGTAGGATCTGGGGGCTTCGGCTGTATCTTTTCCTACACACCAAGTGCTTACTTTACCTCCTCGTGGTAGCCACCGGGTACTGGTTATATCTTAGATATAACTTGCGAAACTGCGAAACTTGTAAGCGCGGGTGCAAATCGGGAAAAAAGAGCACCTTATCTACGGCCCAACAAATTTGGAGGTTAGTGCGAGGGGCTAACAACCCCTCCACAGTGAAAAACTTGACAGTTATGAGAGAGATACCAGCCTCGGATAATGAACCCCCTCTTATGGTAACCAGACCCGGAACGACAACGGACTACGCATTGAGAGTTTGTACCTGGAATGTAAGAACCCTCTACACTCCAGGTGCAACTCAGAAACTTGAATCTGTCCTCTCGCAGTATAAGGCAGATATTACTGCGATCCAGGAAATACGATGGATAGGATCAGGGACAATAAAGAGAAAAAATTGCGACATTTATTATAGCTGTCATCAAAGATTGCATATATTTGGATGCGGATTCGTCGTGGGAAATCGGCTTAGATCGAAAGTCATGGATTTCAAGCCAATAAGTGATCGCCTGGCTGTGATCCGCATCAAGGCCACATTACAGAACATCAGTATAATATGTGCACACGCCCCTACCGATGATGCTGAGGAGTCTAGCAAGGAGGATTTCTACGACCTCCTGGATAGAGCCTACGGAGCCTGTCCAGAGTACGACGTCAAAATCGTACTCGGAGACTTCAATGCAAAAATCGGGAAGGAAGACATCTTTGGCGGATTAGTTGGAAAGCACAGCCTCCACGAAGAAACAACAGATAACGGCTTCCGACTAATCGACTTTGCTGCAGCTTGTAATACGGTGATAAGTAGCACTAGGTTTCCAAGAAGGAAGATCTACACAGCAACCTGGCGATCTCCGGATGGTCGAACCACCAACCAAATCGACCATGTGCTAATCGGCGCAAGGCACGCATCCAACATCCTGAACGTGCGCACTTTCCGAGGAGCAAATGTCGACTCTGACCACTTTCTGGTAGTGGCTAAGTTTAGAGCTCGAATATCAAACGACAAAAAAACACGTGCAACCCAAAGAAAGAAGTTCAACATCGGTTGCCTTAGCACATCAGAGAATGCCAGAGACTACAGCGAGCGCCTGAGCGAGCGACTCTCCGCCGTCCTCCCAAATACTACAGACGTCAACACACTGTGGAACCAATATCGAGAAGTAATAAAAAATGTAGCCGAGACCACCATAGGTTACCAGCCACCCCCGAAAAAGAACCCGTGGTATGATGATGAGTGCGTGACATTGAAAAGAGAGACGGAAAATGCACGCCTGCAGATGCTGCAACGGAAAACAAGAGCAGCAAGGGAAGAGTACCGCACGAAAAGGAGAAATGAGAAAAAGACCCTGCGAAGAAAGAAAAGAGCATCCGCAGTTTCTCAGCTCAAAGATCTAGAAGAGTCTCGGACCAAGAACAACACCCGGCGTTTCTTTAAAAGGTCGAAGCAATTAGCTTCTGGTTTCAGAACCGGGACACAAGCTCTTCGAAACAGTGAAGGAAACCTAGTCACCGAAGCACAGGGAATTGTAGATGTTTTCAAGCAGCACTTCCAGCAGCTGCTGAATGCGCAAAATGTCGAGCAAGATAATGACGAAAGAGAAGCAAGACCAGTCAATGAAGACCCAGTCCCAGCCCCCAGCAGAGAAGAGGTAGAAAGAGCCATCCAAAAGCTAAAAAATAACAAGGCCGCAGGGTCGGATGGCATACCCGCGGAACTCTTTAAACATGGAGGAGATGTTTTGATGAACCGCATGCACCAGGTCATCACCAAAGTGTGGGAGGAAGAATGCATGCCCACTGACTGGTCGATAAGCTCCATATGCCCCATCTACAAAAAAGGCGATCCGATGTTATGCAAAAACTACCGTGGCATATCCCTGCTTAATGTTGCATACAAAATCCTATCCAACGTACTGTGTGAGCGTCTTAAACCTTTCTGCAACCCAATAATCGGCACGTACCAGTGTGGCTTTAGGCCAGGCAGAACAACGATAGACCAAATATTCACACTGAGGCAGATCCTGGAAAAGACCAACGAATTTCAAGTCGAAACCCACCATCTTTTCATCGACTTTAAAGCTGCTTATGATAGCATCCACCGCCAAGAGCTTATGATTGCGATGTCTGAATTCGGGATCCCGAACAAACTGATCCAGCTGTGCCGCATGACGCTAAACAATACGCAGTGCAGTGTGCAAATGGGTAACAGCTCATCCGAGTTATTCCAAACTTGCGCAGGGTTTAGACAAGGAGATGCGTTGTCATATGACTTCTTCAACATAGTCCTGGAGCAGATAGTGCGCAAGGCAGGTGTGAGCACGGAGGGCACTATCTTCAACAAATCCACCCAGCTCCTAGGCTATGCGGACGACATAGACATCATCGGTCGATCCAAGAGAGCTGTGCTTGAGGCCTTCACAGCGATTGAAGAACAGGCGAAACTAGTTGGTCTTGAAGTGAATGGGGACAAAACAAAGTACATGTTATCAACAAAAAAAGCAACATCTGTCCACCGCCTAGGACAAAACGTCACTGTTGGTAGCAGCAATTTCGAGGTAGTTAAGGAGTTCACCTACCTTGGAACAAACATCAATCCCACGAACGACACCTTAGTGGAGATCCGAAGAAGAATCACCCTAGCGAACCGCTGCTGCTTCGGTTTGACCAAACAACTGGGTTCAAAACTCCTCACTCGAAAGACAAAGTGTCTGCTATACAAAACTTTGATTTTACCAGTCCTACTCTACGGCGCCGAGTGCTGGACGATAAGTAAAAAAGGGGAATTTATACTGGGCACTTTCGAAAGAAAAATTCTTCGACGGATTTTTGGTCCCGTATGCGACGATGGCGAATGGAGAAGAAGATACAACCGAGAACTGTATGAGCTGTACCAAGATGTGGATGTAGTCCAGAAGGCCAAGAAAAGACGACTACATTGGCTCGGCCACATCGAGCGAATGGACGACAACGCTCCAGCCAAGAAAGTCTTCTCATCCCAGCCCCCAGGTTCAAGACGACAAGGAAGACCGAACCTACGGTACAAGGACCAAGAGACTGCGGATGCCAGAGCGCTTGGTCTCGGTGACTGGAGAGTGCATGCGAGGGATCGTTCACGATGGAAGACTGCAGTATCTAGGCTGTGACCCTTCATGGATCGTGAGCCGGTAAAGTAAGTAAGTAAGTAAGTAAGTAAAGACATAATACGGGTGGAGATCTTCAAGATCCTTTGCCCAACATTACTTCAACCGCCATAATCGGTGAGCTGTTCGTCGGCCAAACGTTCCTTCAGCAGCAGCCACAACAAAACTCCGGCGCTGTGCACGACCTTCGAGCGACAGAAACGGTGAAGGCTGCGTAGGTGGGGAAGAACCCACAATCCAGCCGGGCAATATACCAGGTCAGAATAGGTTAAGCATAATTTTTTTTCTAAAATCATCATTGCATGGTCTTATTTTTATTTCTATTAAGTATTTCAATATGTATATTGAAGTGACCCTATATATATATATTTAAGTCTCTAACGTAAACCAAACCCTATTATTGAAATTGAACCTTATATTTTGTAGCCTATAATAAAACAACAAAAAAACAAATATGACGACCGCGCATAATAAATAACCTTAACATTTTTACTAACAATATAAACTAGTATCACAGACGTTTTGTTCTGGTCAAGGTGTAAAGGGCCTTGACCATATCACAGCTTGAATTTTTTTTTCTTTCGCGAATCATCGCTTGAGGGATTTGCAAAGTCGGTTTGTAAGGAGACTTCTCTACCGTATTTAATACAGCTGAGGAAGCAACCGGGTCGTGTATTTGATCTGGGCCTGCGGTCGTTTAACATTTCGGATCTTATCTGGAATTTGTTCGAAGTTGATGCTTCGGTACCTTTATCTTTGATTAATAGCGAATTTTAACAGAGTTTGTGTCTATGCTATCACAGTTTAACCTATACCTATCCTAATCAGTCTTGTATGTATATACTATGTGCTGGTGTATTGCACAAATCCTCCTTAAGTATTTAGTCAGTCATCGAGTACAACATTTTCGTATCACAGATCGGTCTTAAATTCTAATTGGTCAATATATAAAAGAAAATAAATATAAACAAAAATATCACAGTCGCTCTTCTTAGTCTAGTCAGTCTTTGAATCATTTTGGTTTAATGTACCACTACACTACAAAAATAAATACCTAGACAGTCAATAGTAAAACACTATCATATCACTGGTCGATCAAATCGTCAAGTGGGTTAATAAATAAAACAAAAACAAACAAATAGTATCACAGTCAAGCTTCTCAGTCTGGTCAGTCCTCAAAAAAAACTTTCTATCACGGTTCAACCTCTTACATCTAGTCAGTCTTTTCCAAAATTTTTGTTCACTACAGGGTGTTTCTTATATTCTAATCAGTCTTTGTCTCTTCCTGTTTTCATATCACAGTGGGCCCTACTACTATTCTAGTCAGTCTTCATAAAAATGTGTCTCCAGTATCACAGATTAGCACTTAATTCTAACTTAACGTAAGACTTAAAGCTAATCAGGTACAGTGGTGGACATTTTGGTCTAAGAGTATAGATATCACAGACATTGATCTTTATTGATTGACTAGTATAGCAAGTTTTCAAAAGAAGGGCAAAATTTGTTCTGACTAGCAAGGAATGTGTAGTTAACGTTCAGTAGAAAAACCTTTTTACTGCTTGATATCTTTCGCGTGAAAGATACCAATGCTTTTTCCAGTTAGATTCTCTAGTTCATAAAGATTTTTCCCTACTGCTTTAACTACACGACATTTAACAAATTTTGGACATAACTTGGCTGACACTAACTTAGACGAATCACTAAGGACGAAATTACGTTTAAAGACTTCTTGTACAGGACTGTATTTTACATTTCTCGTACGGAAATTATACGCTTTCGCGGTTCTTGCGTTGCTTTGCAAAATATTTTCTTTTAACTTATCGCGAATTATTTGCAGTCGGGATTGCCTGGGAAGTGTTGCTACTTCACCATCCGCTAAGTTATTTAACTTGTCCGCGATTTCGTAGCTGGTCCCATGCAGCATCATATTCATGCCGAACAGCGCATAATATGGTGAAGTGCCCGTTGCCGAATGCACCGAGCTTCTTAAGGCTGCTGCTATCTCACTTAAGTGACTATCCCAATCGCGTTGGTCGGTTTGGAGATAGGAACGAATAGCAGCAAGCAACGTTCGGTTAACTCGCTCCGATGCATTGGACTGCGGAGCGTAGTTGGCAGTTTTGAAATGCCTTACTCCGTATGTTGACAAAAAGTTCTGAAATTCCTTCGAAAGGAATTGCTTGCCATTGTCAGAATGTATCAATTGGGGCACTCCAAATGTGCTGAACACTTCGTCACGCAAAAAACGAACAACACTGGACGCATTAGCAGCACGCAAAGGTTTCAGGAACACAAACTTGGACAAGTGGTCAAGGACAACAAAGACGTACGCGTTCCCGTTTTTGGAACGCGGATACGGACCAATAAAATCAACGTATAGTTTCTGAAACGGTCTATCCGTAGAATAACTGCTTGTTATTGGAGGACGAGAAACTACATTGGACGCTTTGGACTGTTTACATGTAACACAATTAGCGATATAATTTCTGACTTGAGTGGTCATGTTTGGCCAATAGAAGAAATGTCTTATTCTATGCAGCGTTTTTGCTATACCACCATGTGCAGCTTGGGGTGGGTCATGAACTTTCCTAATTATTTCGTGAGTGAGGTTCGAAGGTACCCATAAACTCCATTGATGCTCATTAAGGACTTCGCTGTCAATGGTCTGTAAGGTTTTTTTATAAATAAAATCATCTATGATTTTTAAGTCGGGAATTTCTTCCTGATGAAGACGAATCGACTTTAAGAGTTCGACATATTCATCGGACTTAAACTCATCGGAGTCCAGGTCGATCAAGGGAACTGCTTGCTCTACAGAAACTGCGTCTAAGTGTGCCCGAGAAAGCGTGTCTGGCACGACGTTCAGTGAACCTTTCCGGTGCTCTATGCTGAAGGCATAAGCTTGGAGCTCTAGACTCCACCTCGCTAGCCGACCACTCAGGTCTTTCATGGTCATAAGCCACTTCAGGCTTGAGTGATCGGTTATGATGGTGAAGTTCATGACTTCAACATAGGGCCTGAATCGCTTCACCGCCATCACTGCTGCCATACACTCTTTCTCGGTCACACTATAATTTCTCTGACAAGCGTTCAGCTTCTGCGAGAAGAATGATATAGGCAGCTCACCTCCGTCTTCCGTCTTCTGAAATAGGACTGCGCCTATTCCAGAATCCGACGCATCGCATTGGATGTAAAATGGCTTAGAGAAGTTGGGGTGTGTAAGGACTGGAGCTGATGTTAGGGTCATCTTAAGAGCTTCGAAAGCTTCAAGGGCCTCTTTTGTCATTTCAAATTTGGTCTTGGACTTTTTTAAGGTGTCTGTCAACGGGGCTGTTAAGGTGGAAAAGTCTTTAACAAACCGCCTATACCAGCCTGCAAGACCTAAAAACCTCCTAACCTGTCTTGGGTTTTTCGGGATAGGGAAGTTAGCTACCGCCTCGACTTTTTCAGGATCGGTCTTTAATTTCCCACCACCAACGATAAAACCCAAATGTTTCAGTTCCCTGAAACAGAAACGGGAATTTTTAACGTTGATGGTGAGATTCGCCTGTCTAAGACAGGTAGCTACTTCCTCCAACAACCTAACGTGACTATCAAAATCCGGGGCTATTATTAATAAGTCGTCCAGATAAACGAAGACGCGATCCCGTAAACGCGCAGGGATCACCTTGTCCATTAACCGACACAACCTTTGGGCCGCGTTACACAACCCAAAGGGCATGACGGTAAACTGGTACAAGGGTCGCCCTGGCACCGCAAACGCCGTCTTCTCCCTACTGGTTTCCTCCAGCGGTATCTGCCAGAACGCTTCCTTAAGGTCTACGCTGCTTATAAAATAGGTATCTGGCAAGCGACTAAGTAGACCGTCTATGTGAGGAAGCGGATTCGCGTCTTTCTTCGTTACGGCGTTCACCCGGCGCGAATCGAGACAAAATCGATATTTAATATCACCGTTTTCTCCTACCTTTTTTATTAACACTACGGGTGAACACCAGGGGCTCTCGCTTTCCTCGATTACTCCTATCTCAAGCATCCTGTCTAATTCCTTATAAAGCAGGGCTTGTACCGCTGGAGATACCGGGTAGTGGCGTTGCTTTACTGGAATCGCGTCGCCGGTGTCAATGACATGGCTCATTATGGACGTTTTCCCGAGTCCGTGGCGCTCGTAGTCCAGGAACTTCATTTTGACGGCTTCTAAACGGGATTGTTGTTCAGGCGCCAAAACATGGGCATTGGGATGCGGAATGACTTCTGGTTCCGTAATGGAACTTATGATATTTGGAGCGACACGAAAAGCTCGCCAGAAGTCAACCCCAAGATAACATTCTTGGTCGAGGCCTGGAACTAAATAAAATATTATTTCTTCTTCAATCGCGTTATAATCTAACCTACACTTGACTTTACCGACTATTTCTTGGCTTTTCCCATCTGCAGTTTTCACTCCAGACTTATGCCTAATTACACTTAAACCTACTTCTTTAACAAATTCCAGACAGTTTTTCCCGAGAATGCTGATACTCGCGCCACTGTCAAGCAACCCATACAGTACCTTCGTGCCTATTTGAATTCTGGCATAAGGCCGAGGATCAGAATTCGTGAAAACTGTCGTTGCTGAAATATTATTTCTCGTCGTCTTTCTCAGACGATACCTCTCTCGCGTCTTAACTATTCGTTTTGATATAACATTTACCTTTGAATTAAATATTCTTTCCCTTGTTTCCTTATACTCTTTCAAACGTACGTGTAAGGGTCTTATGTGGAAACTGTTTCTTTTACTCTCCGTTGTCTTGTTATCTATAATGTCATGAGCTGTATCCCTTTTTAATATTGAGATGGGTACGTTTAATTGTGTTTGTTCACCTACAATGTTCGCGGTGGTTCGTGGGGCGTCTGTGTCGAACGCGACTCCCCCAGGCTCCTCGCGTTCGGCCGGGAGTTTTCCGGTCGACACTGCGGACAATATGGTTTGATAACGCCTTCTTTTCCGCACCCGAAACAATAAATTCTATTGGTCGGGGACGGACAATCGACGTAAGAGTGACCAACAGTGTGGCAATTCCAACACTTTAATGGTCTTGTTTCGCTACTTATCTTGTTGTTTCGGGGTCGAACATTAGCCTGCTGGAAAGCGTCTATATGCTCTTCCTCATAATCGGGATCTTCGTAAGCCAGTTCGTTCGCTACAAACCGGTTTGGTTGCCTTACTGGTCTAGCTAAGTCTCGCTCACGATCTCCTCCACGCGTTGGGAAGGCATGCTCTGCATCCTTGCACGCTCGCCTCAGCTGTTCAAGGTTGAAAAGCGCTTGCGGGTAAACTAATCTTCCGATCCGCTCGTTCAGATTCCGTTTCAGGATTCGGACTAACTCTTCCTCGGAGATCTGAACTCCCAACTGACTCTTCATTTTATAAATGGAAGCAAAATAGGTGTCGATAGGCTCCCAAGCTCCTTGGCGTCTATCCATAATGTCTCTCATTATCTCCAGGTCTGACTTTGAATTCCGGAATTGACGCATTAGCGCGTCTCTAAGACCGGTCCAATCCGGACGGTAACTGGTTCGCTGGTACTGCCAGTACCATTCGTGAGCGGTCCCCGCTAGTAGTAGGTGGAAGTCCCTTAGGATTTCCGTCCACGAACATTCATGTTGTCGTTGGAGCATCTCGACACGAAAAATGAAGTCTTCGACGGTCAGTCGATCCGGCTTTCCTTCAAAGATTATGCCCCACTTATCAATACGGATCGGTTGTCTCGCTTGTCTTTGCGGATAGTGCGGCGGCGACCTAAATTGGGGTTCAGGGTGACGATCTTCCCCCTGATGGTATCCCTCTGGAGGATATGGCATCCTGTGTCCGTATGACTCCTGACCGTAGGGATGGGTTCGCTCTACATACAGCCTCTCTTGGATCATTCGCCTAGAATGATCCGGCTGTGGTGGAAGTCTGTCAGAGTATTGACTTGGCTGCGCATGTAGAAACTCCGGAGTGATTCTTTGTAAAGTATTTGACGCTGGTGGTAGCACGCTTCTCACCGGAAGTTGAATTGGCGGAGCTTGAATTCTTTCAAGCGCAGCTCGGGACGTCGACGGCTGATGCACCTTCGGCGGCCTAACTCTCTCTGAAAGTGGTGGAGTCGGTCGTGTGGCGTAGTTGATTTCCTTCATGAAATCTAGGAATCCTCTTTCCACTTCGCTTCTGACGGCCTCTGAGACGTTTCCGCTTATCGAGCTGGTGTACGAATCGTACGCTTTCACGACCGCTAAGTTAATTAGCGTCTTAAGTTCAGCCGATACGCTACTCGCAGTTACTTCCGCGGCTCGATCTTCTTGGTTTCTGGGTTGTCCTGTCAAGGCGGCATCTTGGGACGGATAGACAGACTCAAGGTCTATCAGGCTGACATCGTTAACTCTCTCCGATTGTACTTCCACTCTCCTCACTCGGTCTGGGTTTCGGTTTTTCTCTTCTGCCGAAGTCAGATGGCTATAATCAGGTGTGGTAATGGTATTGTCGGTCTCACCGGACCCGCTGGTCCCGGTTGATGACCCTTGGACAGGTGGCTTTTGTCCAGTCGTATCACCAACGACCTGACCTCTCGAACTACCCGGGTTATCCATCGATTCCGGATCTTGGTTGGTGGAGTCTCTCGATTCCTTATTACCAGGTGATTGATCTTGACAATGTTGATCACCCGATTCGTGGGGTGGAGTGCGCTTCACCGGCATTGTTTCGGCGTTTGCCCCTAGTTTTAGTTGTCGACGGGTGACGGGTCTATCAAAAAAATGTATTATGCGTGGTTTTCTTGTTTTCTTGACCACAGGGTTATCACTCATAACCTACCTCAACCAATCTACACTAGGGTGACTATTCAAGAAATCCTAGCAACTTATACGCTTGGTATCTATACCCTTTATCTCACTGACGAAATACTGAACAAAAACAATGATCTATTTCGCACACAAAACCGAACCAAGTGATAAATACCAAAAATAAATTATAAATTGCAAAAAAGAAAAATAATGAATATATAAGAAATGAAAATAACTAAGAAAAATAAATATGAAAATAATAAAGAAAGTTTAAATAAATAATATTGACGAAAAATTTGAAGTAATAAATAACAAAAAAAATTAAATAAATAAATAAATAACAAAAGGAACTAATAATAAAAAAAAAAAACAATTAAAAGAATAAATAAAAATGCAAAAAGATGAAGCTATCAAAACTTCATAGATGAAAATTAATAAATAAATAAATTAAATAAATAATTGAACAAAATGAATAAATAAATAAATAACAAAAAAAAAGAATGAATAAATTAAATAAATAAATAAATAAATAGTTGACAAAAATGAAATAATTAAATAACAAAAAAAACATGAATTTGCAAGAGAATTGAACTTCTATGAAGCCAATATGAAAAAATAAAAAAAAATGTATGGTTCGCAAATTCTTGCACAACCAAATAGAAAAATTAAGAAATTATTGAACCTAGACTCTAAAATACAAAAAAAAACTGTTGATGTCAAACCTGACTAGCAACAAAAAATTCAAAAACCAAAAAAAAATATGAAAGAAAAAAACTGTAAAACTTAACCTGATTGTTTAAAATTCTAAGCGATTACGCCGAAGATTTAACCTTACTACTACGAAATGAATTCTATATTTTTTTGTTTTTGTTTTTTTGTTTATTTTTTTATAATTTTTTTTTTTTGAATTTTGTGATTTTGACTTAAGACCTATCTTATATACTACCCATCACCAAATTGACAAAAAAAAAACTAAAATAACTAACTAAGAAAATAACGAAAAAAGAAAAAAAATACGATATAAAATCAAAAAAAAAACAATATAAGCAATTAGATGCCAAAATCTCAATTTCCACAAAAAAACTTAATCGGTTTCAAGAAAACTTCTCGCAAAAATGCCTCTTCACGAATACCTCTAACAAGAAAATATCTCTGAAACTCTTAAAAAAAAACGATTTTGAAACAGTCTATAAGAATGTTGTTTATTTGTTTGTTGTATTACTGTTGTATAAACGATTCGGGGGTGTTTGGGGTAGCCAGGGAAGTGGCTCTCTGAATTTGTGTTGACGAAACTGTATGACTTCAGTTTCGGTTGATGATGACGGTTCAAAAGGAAAAAAAAAATTTTACTCAAAGTGTGGTGGATTTAAAAAACATTGAAACTAAACGAAGACAATTTTCGAATCGTTTTTGTCGTCGGCGTCGAAACTCATCGTCGCGATTTGAAAAGCTTTCTGAATAGCTATCTTAACAAAGACTTACGCCTTGCTTCGAACCCGACGACAAACACGACTCAAACCAGAAATGTCAGTTGTGTTTTCTTTAGACTCCGACCTGTTATCCGCGATTCAAGGGTTATGTAAAGACTCTACCTATGAAGACATGACAACCTAACATCGAAGGAACACAACTGACTAGACACTTAGATGTTCCGACCGTTCTCGTCTCGTATGCCAAATCGAGTTGTCGCAATTAAAACGCCTTCTCAAGAGCCATCGTTATTAAGACTTACGCCTCGACTTGACATATTTAACGAAAAAGGTCGGGACATTAGGGAAAAACTAGGGCAAAACCGAAAGTTTGTCATTTGCAATTTTACTTGCAAATGGCTAACCTTCGGGCTACACGTCTGGGCGCCATTTGAAATATGAGAGAGGAAGGAGAGAAGAAAAGATAGAATGGGATAGAAAGAAAGATGGGAAAAGACGATGTTCATCGGGCCGGCTGATGACAGACCGATGTGCTGGCACTCCTCGCTGTCACTCCTGGTGTCGGTGTAGTGACAGTTCTCCTTAGGCCGGAACAGAAAGATTTGACAGATGTCAGAAATGAAGAGAAGAAGAAATAGAGAAGAGAGAAAAGAAGATAAAGATGAAGACCCGGAAAAGACCAAGGACTCGAAAGAAAATGGACAAAGAGAAAGAAAGGATAGACTAAGAAAGAAGACCTAAGGGAGAGAATGCGCAGCCGTCCGCTGCGAGGGTCGCGGCATGCTTGCAGTGCTCGGCTGAGCTCGCCGGAATGGGGGGGATCTTGCCCTCGCAAACGGACCTCCTCCTATTTCAAAAATACATAAATCATGCCTGGAGAGATAACGACAAAAAAAGCGATACCACCACTGGTGATCCACCACACTTGAGGGCTGCTGGTGTCGGTGCAGCTTGGCCTAATATTCCCACCCCTCCGTGGAATCCGGCAGGCCGATGGAAGTCCGAATTCCCCTTTCGAAATCCTTTACATAGTCATCATCAAACCTGAAAAAGTCATGTTCACCACTTCCTATAGCTTACCTGTAATCACCCCCTAGAATGTCGCTTCAGAAATCCATTGAGCTATACGCTCATCCACAAATCAATGAAAAAATGTTGGTTTTGTTTCGACATAAAAGCCAATTAAAATTAATCATTTATTCAAACATAAATCATATTTTAGCGAAATTGGCTTCACTGTGCAAAAAAAAAACGAATTTTGTAAACAAGAAATTTGGATTTTTAAATATACTTATTGAAATACAAACATGAAAAATTTAAGAAAATACAATATAAAAGGTTAATTAACAATAATCCAAAATGTACCAAATGACAGAAAAAAATCTGGAAAATTCGCCGGTTTTCCTTCAGACGAAACCTCCCCAAAAACCTCGCAACTACTGTTCGGTGTATCACTTCACACCAACCAAAAACAAACGAAACCCTCAATATCCTGCCTACAGATAGAGCTCTATTTGTGGGGGTGTATTGGGGGGCAAAATCTTGCTTACCCCGCGCGAAATTTGGGTAGAATTCCTCCACGGAATCTTTTCAATTTCCCGGCCAAACAATTTTCCACACTCTTTGTGGTGTTCAAGAAAATGGAAATGAAAATTACGTTATTATGTAACACAAAGCAAAAATTCAAAATGGCGTAACGATTTCGCTTCACAAAAAAAAACTTTTAATACAAAAAAAAAATAAATATGTTTCTGACGCTCTGGTGCGTCGCTTCGCTCAATTCTGAGCTTCTTTCTTGATTTCAGGGCTTCTTGATTGAAGAATTTGAGCTCGCAAAACGATTTCTTGTGCGGCTGCGGTTTCGTGTTCAGCAGCGCCCTGTGCGACACGTCGTGCAAAATCGGGAATCTTCAAAATTGATGCGATTTCTCGAAAGTTTGATTTTGGATCAATCAAATATATGTATTGCGTATAATATATAAAAAGGAAAGACAAACAAACCCGAAAGGGGTGTCGCTCTGCGGCTTGCCGCGCCGGCACCTAATTTAACATTTACGTTAAAACCATATATCTCTACTAAAATTTCCTTATTACGACCTTACTTGAGACCCGGAGACTCACGGGCTGATGGCTCGATGTTCTTCTTGGTCGAACTGCCCCAGTCTTACGGCTGTCTTATTATCGACGTTTGTCGTCGTCGGCAGAATGTCCACCCTGTGTCGCCAAGAAAACACACGCAATACACCATAATTAGAAAAACGTTCCCAAAAGCTGACACTACAGTGTTAAAATCGAGTTAAACTCACCCTTTCTATAGCGTTAAACTGGGCTTAACGTTATTGGATTGAAATCCCAATTCCCTCGGAAACAATAGTTTGTAGCACTACTTTAAGAAGGCTTACTTAATTAGCTCCAAAAACTTTCACCAACTTCTTTAATGCACGAATGACTGTTATGCCCAGATTGCATCACCCAGAGCTGACCCGCTCCACTTTATTGTATTAATGCAATAATGCAGAACAGCAACTTTGTGTCACACTTAATGTGACACAACGCTCAGTGGGTCAAGCCAATTTCCAGAATGCAACTCAGCAGGTCAAAGCTGAGTAATGCATTTTGGAAGTTTATGAAGTTCCAGGTTGGTCTCTGGAACTCAAGTTGAGTTTAAACAGAACAACCAACCGCGACGGTCGACTTTTCTTTGAAATATTTAACATACTTAACATTGGCGCAGCCGGTTCGCGAAGCAATAAGTTGATCAAACGTCAATCGTTTCGAAAAAGAACCTAACAAAAACAACAAGAAAAAAATATAATTATATCACGATAAGTGCGTGAGCCGCTTAGTAAAAAAAAAAGAAATTGTGCCTATTTCCGAATCAAAAAAGTGGAAAAAAAAACAAAAAAAACGAATATCCATCCGAAGCCACAGTATTTATCAAGGAAAAAAGTGAAAAAAAAAACAAAAAAACGAATATCCATCCGAGGCCACAGGTGAGTATGCATATCAAATTGTAATGTTTAAATAGAACAAGCTCAAATTTAGCTTGTGTAGTTTTTTTTATTTATTTATACATTTGGTGTTTTTTGTTGGTGGTTATTTTTTTTTTTTTTCTCTACGTGATTTGAACGAAAAACAAAACGTTCTTGTTGGCATAGGTCGGTGATAAAATTATTTTTTTTTGTTGTTGGGTATAATATTTCAAGGTTATTTTAATGCAAGCGGTTTGGTGGTTTAGCTCCAGAATATTGTGATAGTTTTATGGCAAAAACAGAAAAGTCTAAATCACAATTGCTAGAAGAAATCCTCCAATTGGAAAAGCAATTAAAAGACCAAGGTGAAGAAATTCAGAATTTCAACCACCATCTGTTGCGTGAGCTTAAGACTATCACATCTAGGGAATCATATTCCCTGATTTACTCGCAGTTAAGTTCGCAGTGGGGTAAATTTACGAGGCTCGAGACTACAGACTCAATACTTGCTGAGTATTCAGAGGCAGTCCAAGGGCTCCAGGATAAAAATAAAAGAGAAATCCAGGAGCTAAGAGCTGAACTGAACGACATTCAAAAAATTCGTTTGAGTTTTAATCAGAGTCAGCTTGAAGCCGAAAACGTAAATCAGCAGGCCGAAGAAGAAATTTCAAGACTAAACTTTGAAATCGAGGTTCTTCGGTCAAATCTCACGAAGGCGAACAGCGAGTTAAAAGCTGCCCAAAAATCTGTGGGAGAAAAAGAAATAAAATTAGGGAAAGTACGTGGTTTGGAACTAGGGTACACTTCGCAAATAGAGGCTTTGAAAATCAAGCTAAGAAATCAAAAAGAAACAATTGATTCGTTGCGATTTCTTGAGATTTCAAACTCTAAAGAAGAAGAAGAAGACAAACCAACCATGTCGTATGAAAAAATTGTTAAAATTGTAGCACAATTAGTCCCACAGTTTTCTGGAGCAAGAACTCCTAACTTGTCGTGTCAAGTTTATGAGTTCTTGAATGCTTGCGCTTTGGGATTGAAATGTATTGACGCGGAAAATGAATCAATTTACGTGTCAATACTTTCTACAAGACTGGTTGGAGATGCGTTTGAACTTGTGAGGTCAAGCAAACCAACGTCTTTAAAGGAATTGGAAACCCTTATTAAGGGAACGTATCTGACCGTCAGAACACTGGATAGTGTGACTGGCGAAATTAAACAATCCCACCAACTTGCAACGGAGGATATACACGCGTTTGCCAGACGTTTGACGGGTCTTCAAACAAAGGCTAACGACATAATAGACGCAAGTTACCAAGCCTCTGATTCAGTGGCTTTAAAGCGGGAACTACAGAACTCGATCATTACCAGCTTTAAGATGGGGCTATTGGATCCAGCTTTGCGTCAATTTATGTTGACTGTTTCCGGGGAAGATTTGCAGACACTGGCAGACACGGCGCTTAAAACATCTCAGCTTCTTCATCCCCAGTATTCTAATAACTTTAACAACTCCCAGTTTTCTAACCAAACGTTTGCGTACAACCAAGTACACGTACCACAACAACAGCCACAGTTTTTAAATAGTAACCTTTTATGGAACACCTCTCCAGCCATAACCCAAGTTCAGGAGACAGGTAATTTGCATTTAGGTACCATTCCAGGTAAAGTTACATCATTAAAGTGTGGTTTTTGTAACAAACCAAATCACACATATACAGATTGTAGGATAAGGCGCAATACTCCCTATTGCGAGTCCTGCAAGGCATATGGCCATGGACCTGGATCATGCCCAAAAGCCCAAGTATTTGCAGCTTCTGTTAAACCATCACGAAAGTCGAAACTTAAGTGCGATTGGTGTTCGAGGCCAGGACATTCGGAAAACGAATGTTTTAGCAAAAGGAATTACTTGGCGAAACATGCACCGGGAAACGGGATAGGGGCCAGCCAGAACCCTTGAGCTGTGCCCCGAAAATCACACCCCTACAACATGAAAAAACTAAAAAAAGTCAGGAAAAACCTGATCAACAAGATAAACCAAAAACCACACCCCTACCACATAAAAAAATTAAAAAAAAAGGTCAGGAAAAACCTGATCAACAAGATTACATAGAAACGGAAAACGGTTTTTTCTTTTGCGAACCAAATATATCCATCAACACTACCGCAACCAACAAAAAACAAACTATCAAATATGAAAACATTCAAATGTGGATACATTTCCTATGCTTTGAATGGCTAACGATGATTAACTTTCTACTTTTGACTACTAATACAAAAGTAAATCAAATCATACAAGAGGCCAAAAAACTCATATCAAACAGTTTGAATTATTTAGTTGCTATGATAAGTAGGTTGAAAAATAGGAACATAATTTGGAGAGCAAAAATAAATGTAATCAGAGAAAACGATGTGTATGTAGAGTTACCTATGTCATTAGCTAAAAACGGAAAAATTTTAGTTTTAGTAGACACTGGAGCTGACACAAGTTTACTCAAACTAAGTGTTTTAAAAAATATTCAAAACATTTGTAAAAAGGAGACTAAGGAATTAGGAGGGGTCTTTGGTGGTAATGGAGTAACGTTAGGGACGGTCAGAGCAAATATGTTTTTGTCAAAAAAATGCAAAGCAAAATGGCACATTATAGACGGTAAGATTAATATTCCAGTCGATGGTATACTAGGTCGGGATATTCTTTGGAATCATTCCGTTATAGATACAGTGACCAAAACTTTGAAATTTTTAAATAAAGAAAAATCAGTTGTCTCCGAATATCCCCTAATACATGCGTTTGAGAGAAGTAACAATATTCAATGCATGGTTGGCAACGCACGTTTAGAAAAACGGGAAATAAAAGCCCGTACTCAAACTGTTGTGACGTTAAAAGTGCCATCAAAAACTCCAGAAATTCTGGTTCATTCACAAGAAATTTACCCAGGCATATATTTGGCTAACACTGTGGTGAACGTGAGGGACGGGAAAGTCCAAGTACCGGTCTTGAACTCAACCACGAAAAACTTTTATCTTCATGAAAATTTTACTCCCAAATTTACTAATTTCAATCAATTTAAGGTTGAGAAGAATAAGTTTCCAAACATCTTTAGTATACATGGCTCAAAACTAGCGAGTAAAAGAATAGATTCCTTGCTTAAGGCATTAAACTTAAATCCGTCTTTGAATAATGAGGAAAGAGCGTGCATAGAAGAAATATGTAGTCAATACAATGACATATTTCACTTGGCTGGTGACATCTTAAGCCATACGGATGTTCTTTCTCATAAGATATCGGTGAAAGTGGATCAAGCACCTATAAATCAAAAACAATATAGGTTACCTCAAATTGCTAGAGATGAAATAAACTCACAAGTCAAAAAAATGCTTGACGATGGAATTATTGCTTCCAGTAAATCACCATGGAATTCTCCTCTTTTAGTCGTTCCTAAGAAAGCAGGACCGGATGGAAAAAAGAAGTGGAGAGTTGTGGTTGATTTCCGCAAATTGAATGAGGTGTCAGTGAAAGATAGTTTTCCTCTGCCGAGAATAGAAGATATTCTGGACCAGTTAGGAAATAGTCGGTATTTCACAACCCTTGATTTGGCCAACGGATACCACCAAGTTCTTATTGACAAAAGGGATCGAGAAAAAACTGCCTTTAGCACAAGTCTAGGTCATTACGAATTCAACCGAATGCCATTTGGACTTTCAGGAGCACCCGCTACTTTTCAAAGAATAATGAATAATATTTTGACAGGGCTCCACGGCATTGATTGTTTCGTCTACCTTGACGATATTGTGATTTATTCTAAGAATTTGGAAGATCATTGTCAGAAATTAGTAAATGTTTTTGGTAGACTCCGGGAAAGCCGTTTAAAACTCAATATAGATAAATGCAAGTTTCTTTGTAGGGAAGTCGCATACCTGGGTCATATATGCTCTGAAGACGGTGCGAGACCTGACCCATCTAAGACTAGTTGCGTAACCAGTTACCCACCTCCTAAAAACATCAAGGAAGTTCAGTCTTTTATGGGATTTGTAAACTACTACCGCAAATTTGTACCAAATTTTGCGGCTATGGCTTATCCCATAAATAACCTCCTTCGGAAAACCACAAAGTTCGAGTGGAGTGAAGAATGCCAAAAGGCATTTGAAGACCTTAAAACAGCGGTAACATCCCCTCCGGTCCTTATTTATCCCGATTTCACTAAACCATTCATCCTAACAACTGATGCTAGTGGTGAGGCCTTAGGTGCAGTGTTATCGCAGGGAACAGCAGGTGACGACAAGCCGATTGCATACGCAAGTAGGTCTCTAAGTCCCTGTGAAAAAAGGTACTCAACAATAGAAAGGGAACTTTTAGCCGTCGTATGGGCGACTAAAAATTTTAGAACCTATTTGCTTGGGCGACCGTTTGTAGTCTATACTGACCACCAACCGTTGAAAGGAGTTTTTAACGTTAAAGACCCAACCACGCGTCTTGTTAACTTTCACCACAAACTCTCAGAATACGACTACAAAATTGAGTACAAACCCGGAAGGAAGAATACTAATGCGGACGCTTTGAGTCGCATCGCTTGTCCTGAGGGTCAGTGCCTAGCAATAACAAGGCTACAGGTGGCAAGGAATCAGGAGAAAAGGCTGAGTGGGCAGGATATACCGAAGGAAACGAGTCAGTTTAAATTGGTTGAAAGGGGTACGAACCAATGGATTTCTCTATCAAACCCAGAAGAAATTCAAACGGTTTTGAGAGATTTCCATAAATAGGCACTAGGGGGTCACCAAGGCGCAACAAGAACTTACCAACGCATCAGAAAACAATTTCGATGGAAAGGTATGAAGAGTCAAGTTCTTGATTACGTTAAGAGGTGTCCAGAGTGTCAGAAAAATAAAAGTTCACAACCAACTAAGATGCCAATGGTTTTAACTGATACTCCATTAGTACCTTTCGCGTTAAAAGAGTCCATAACAATCAATTAAAAGGTTTTTTTTCATAACCACCATTTAATCCCAACAAAGACACACCATAAAGAGATAAAAAAGAAAAACACAAAAAAGAAATATTAGTTTTTTTCTCTTCAATATCAAATTTTTAATAATTTCTGTCTTTCTTTTCAGTATTTATCAAGGGAAATTGATAATCTATTTTATTTTATTTTATATTACAATTTTTTAACAGTTTCTCTCTCTTTTCAGTATTTATCAAGGGAAATTTTTCATCTAGTTTTTTTTATTAATTTTTTTTATTAAGATACCAAAACTTGAAAGTATTAAATATTAAACTTTAAGTATTAGTCAGGTATTACAGGAAAAAATAAAAAATGTTCAAGTTATAATATTTTGAAATAACTATGTATATGCTAATTATTGACATCTACCCCGGGCAGTCACAAAAACAAGATGACATCCAGAACTGGTCAAATGCTCAAAACCTCTCGAACGAAGAAAACAACTCCTCATCGTCGAAGGACGTCAAATCAACACCAACACAAACACCGATGAAACCACTTTAAAAAGTATTTAATCCGTTGACAATAGTACAACTTCAAAACATTCAAAAGATCCTCCAACCTCAAGAAGAACATCATTTAAAAGCAAATTCCGAAGGCACCGAACAGCACCAATCGACGATGACAACATATTCGTCGGCATTCGAAGACGTAAATAGTTCGTCGAGTCAAATACGTTCGAGTGTCCCCACCGCCAGCGTCGCCAAACACCCGCCTCGACGAAATCGAATCGGAAACGTCGATAAATGCTTTCTACGAGCCTGAGTTCACTGAAGGCGAAGAAACCAACATCGAGGACATATCCCTGCCAAAATGTCAAACAACTGTCCGTGAAGACGGGGAAGACCAATTCGATTATTCACAACAAGAAGTAGCGACAGATTTAGAGAAGCGTCTCATCGATTTGGATATGAGTCTCAAGGATCTTGATGCGACTTTTGAAAAGGCTTTGAGTCCTGAAAAAACGACCCCAAGTCCATCGCTAGACGATGCCGAAAGCAAGAAACTCCAACAGTAGCAGAGCGATAATGCTTGGATGCCGGATATAATCAGCGAGGTCGAACTTGGACGGCGACATCAAGCTATGCTTGAAAATGAGCTAAAGCAATTCGAACACGCCGTTCCTTACAGGTACGTCCGTGAAATTCCCAGCCCAAGAATTATCCACACCAATACTAAACTTCTACCAATACGGGTCGGAAATCACAATCATTTTTCCAACGACCTCAATATTGGAAAAAAGAGTACGGAAGAGCTGGATACAGGTTGGAACCTCTCGAGTTCGGAACGTAAAGCTACAGAACAAGATTGAGAGATATCACTACACCGTTACTTCATAATGTCGATGGTTTCTTTGGGAGCAGTTGCTGTCGTTGTCATATTTCTAGTCCGTTGTTTTCGATCCAGATCAAAATTCATTCAGCCCACCAGAACAAAAACACCATCAATAACAAGCCTACCACTACGTGAGCTGAATATTAACCAAGTGCCGAAGAGACGTGCCCCTGCAACACCTCCAGCCTAAACAAACAACAGCAAAACAGTATTCAGTATCACCTCTGCCCGGGTGTAAGTTAAAACAAATTTTTTTATGAAAAAAAAATAGAGAAAAAACAAATATACATAATATGGAAAAATGATAACAAAAGAAAGCAAAAGAAGAATTGTTAAACAAGTAAATTCTATCATTTTCGCTAACTATTATAGTATTCTTTATTAATTTTATATAATATTTTTAAAAGCTTATGTTATATTATAAATCGATAAGTAACAGTAAACAAAAAATGTTAGATTATGGTTATTATTATTATTTTTATATATACAAACAAAAAACGAAAGAGGAAACAAACTAAAAACAATATTATTTCATATTAATGAATTTAATAAAAAAAATTAAACAAAAACAAAATGTTAGAAATAAGAACTCAGAATTAAATTTCATATCAATTAATTTAATAAAAGATTGCACAAAAAATGTAAGAAATAAGTACTTACAATTAAATAAAGAAAAATGTTAGAAATAAGTACTTACAATTAAATAAAGAAAAAAGAAGCAGTTCTGGAGACCTGGCTTGAACTTTCTAAGGGGGGAGGGATGTTATGCCCAGATTGCATCACCCAGAGCTGACCCGCTCCACTTTATTGTATTAATGCAATAATGCAGAACAGCAACTTTGTGTCACACTTAATGTGACACAACGCTCAGTGGGTCAAGCCAATTTCCAGAATGCAACTCAGCAGGTCAAAGCTGAGTAATGCATTTTGGAAGTTTATGAAGTTCCAGGTTGGTCTCTGGAACTCAAGTTGAGTTTAAACAGAACAACCAACCGCGACGGTCGACTTTTCTTTGAAATATTTAACATACTTAACAACGAACTTCAAATGCCCTCTAAAATTCAGACTATTCGTAGGCCTAACTTCGCCGTCGGCAAACTTTTTCTCTACCGCAGAAACTTCGCCGCGGTCCACTTTTTTTCAGCCGATAAGCCGGCTTAAATATCGCGCCGCTGTATGTGCGTTTAAATCCACCACGGTCGGCATCGTCCAGACCAAAACAAACCAAATTTTGCGTCATTTTCTCTATGTTGTTGTCGTTAAAATGTCTATTTATTCGTGTTCGTCACATTTGTTTACGTTTGTTTGTTTACGTAAATAAGGTATTATCTATTAGGTTAGTCATTGTATGTTGTCACTATAGTTTTACTTTTATTTCGTATTTTTATTGTAAACATGACATGTATGTACCATAACACACATCAACACACACAATAAAACACATAATAAACCCAAACATATCCTTGTCGTCATTCTATTTCTTATTTCAACAAATAAACTATTCCATCCCTCATCATTGACAAAAAATCTAAGCAAAATCTCGAACATTAAAGAAAAACAAAAAAAATCAATCTAACCTAAACGTCAAAAACAAATTTTAGTACTCCCTATTCCAGTTTAACTTTCCAGGAAGGAGTTCCAGTGACTTGTCGTCACTGTTTCCTTTTCTTTTTACAGCCATTTTTCATCAATGAGGCCGCACAACAACGAGGTAAGTGTACAATAAAAAAAACCAAAATCCGCCTAACGGATTTGGTAGTAGGTGTATAAAATTATAACTAACATTCTTTTTGCTTTTTCTTTTCAGCTTATCATAATCTATAATTCCCGAGGCCACAAGACCATCGACAAATGCATCCGATCCGGAGAAACGAGAAAAATATCGTGAGTATACATGTGCATAATTATTTTTGTATTATAATTCATTTATATCCTTTCTTTTCGTTGCAGATCGTCCTTTGCGCAGAAGACGCCTCGTTCCCGACCGACGGAGTGCAACCAGCTGGACGTTCTTGGTATGGCAAAAAGAAAAATATCGTAAGTATTATGGGTATCATGTTTATGTTTTTTTTTCTTATTAATACAACTCATTTCAGGTCATTTTGCAGCGCCGACGACGCCTTGTTTGCCGAGCGAAACCATCCTCCCAGCGGCTTTCCCCTCAAGCAACCTGTTGAAGTGAAAACAACGCCAAAAACTCCGAATCCGGAGGAACGTTTCCCCAGCCGCTGTTTTGCCTTCACATACCCATGATAGTGAGCTTCGCGAGTCACAAAACTTTTAAAGGTAACTCCCTTTCTAATTAGAGGTGCATACAAAAAATAAACAAAACAAACCTTCGCAATAATTACAGACGGACGTTATTGGGAAACTGAGCGATACCAGAGTTCGATTTGTCCGGAGAATAGTGCATTACTTTAACTCAAGTAGCGATCGCCTCTCTCATCAAGACCTTGGCACTCGTTCGAACGGTTCCGGCATTTGTGCTCTCAGTTCACCACTTTATTGATTGGCTGTACGACTGCCGGAGGAAATTGTTTATTTAAGTCGTTGGTGTAGTGACATTTGCCTTAAATCTGGCCACCATAAACGATTTACGGATTGGCTGTGTGTTCGAGTTGATCAAAATACAATTTGATCTGTTCACCAACCTGAAGACGGGGTTTCACATAATTTGACACCTGTTCGAGATCCTGGCGAGGAGGTGCTTACGTATCCGAGTATGGATGATCGCTCGAGGGTTCTAACAACACAAGAGGTGTTTGAAATTGGTTATTGACCGACGACAGAGCATCAACCAACGAAAGCGAGAGGTAAGTTCTAGTTGATTTATTTGAAAACCTTTCTAACTATGGACAATTGTTGTTAGATCGCGACCCAATCGATGACAACGCTAGGCCCTACTTCTACACCTCCCGGAAAACAAGGATCGTTGGTTGGGCCGAAGGCAACTAAGTCTGATAGTTGGCGTATCTTTGCAACATCATAGGATACGCCGCAACTCCTGTACTGACTCGCGCTACGGTTGGGTTAATCTCAAATCAAAAAACCCTTCGACGCCATTGTCGACCAGCGGCCTCCGAATTGGCAGCCGATGACATTGCCGAAATTAAGGATCGCAATGGAATCTATTTGGTGCTTCGTCAAAGAAAATCAACAATATATGATTTGCATCGCAAGATGAAAGTACGAAGTCTCGACCGCATTACATCTTTGAAAGTGTAATTGTGAGTTATTTATAGCTTTTGACATTAAAGACACTTAAACGAGATTCTGTATTGGTTCTTTGTTTTTTTTTTTCTAAAGACATAATACGGGTGGAGATCTTCAAGATCCTTTGCCCAACATTACTTCAACCGCCATAATCGGTGAGCTGTTCGTCGGCCAAACGTTCCTTCAGCAGCAGCCACAACAACAATTCAATAAAATACAAAGTTATAGTTTAAAATTCGCGCGAATTTTAAACTATAACTTTGTATTTTATTGAATTGTTTATAAACACAAAAAAAACGCATCAGCGTGTCCTCTCCCTAGCAAGTAATATTTGGAACTGATTGGTTTCCAAAAATGCAACTGCTTATATAGTAAAATTTGAACGAAAAATTTAAATGCTTCGTTCCCCATGATTCTCAGCATTTGGTGTCTCTTAAAATTTCAGTTTTTCAAAAAGGGTGTGGCCTAATACAGGGTTGTTAGAAAAATTGAAAAAGGTACCAGAATACGATCTCCTTAATTCTCAAAACTTTGAGTGACAAAAAGGAGTAGTTTTTAATGAAAAAAGGGAGGATTTTTTGCGGTCATATGACAATGCGGTCATATGGCTTGCGGTCTTTTGTCTTGCGGTCAAATGGCTTGCGGTCTTTTGTCTTGCGGTCATATGGCTTGCGGTCTCGCGACCCCAACCCATTTTAATTTGCAGTTTTGTGCAGTTTACACCAAGCAAATGAGACTGTCAAAGTACAACTTACTCTATGGGACGGTTCACATCCGGCAAATACGTATACATTGACGCTGACGGATTCTATGGGTCGGCCAAGAAGTTTGTGTCTAGATTCTTGAAATAGAAAAAGAATTGTTTTTAAATTTACATATGTATTTAACTTAAATCGATTGCTTAGATTATTCAACATCGCTTTCAATCTCTAATTATACTTCGCACATTAATATTAATTTCCCGGATTATGGGGCTTGCCGTTCTCCTTTCATCATTTTTTCTTGGCTCTCGGTCCACGCTTTGGCTATCATCTGCTTTGTCTGAGCATCTCCGTTCTGGAACATTCTTTTCATAAGGTTAATAATAGCCCCATCGGCATCGCCCTGCATTTCGTCCTTCATTTCGGCATCTTGTTTGTCTTTTAATCTTTTCTCAATCGAAGTTAAATGTGACCATGTGCTGTCTTCTTGACACTTCTTCATATAAATAGCAACAATGCATGTTTTTATTTTGCGATAGCTTTTGGCAACATCAATTGGATGGAGGAGGTTGTTAATAGTGAGACTATAATCTTTATTGTTAAGATTTTGAACGTGCAACACCATGGATTTGTCTGTGAAGGTTACTTTCACGTCGTCCTCAGTCAATTTTTGGACACCATCCAATGTGACGAAGAGTTTGACAAATTTTCCGCTTTGGTCCCATGCGTACTCATTCAGTTCGACAAGATATCTGTTAACATTGACATGAATGACTGATGCATTTCTATTGATGATCTATGTACTTACTTCTTAGGAGAGGGTTCCCCATTGCATTTATTAGATGGCTCATCGGCTGTTGTTCCCGCTCTGTTTTGCTTTGAAGATTTCTCTGTAGCAGCAGCTATAGCTTTAATCGTAATGTTTACAATTTCAGTATCTATTCTTGCTTTCTCAGTCATTAAAACATTTTTAACACGGGGTCTCTTCGCTGTTGCCAACAATTTAGTAATTTCCTCAGAATCTAATTTCAACTACACCGTCAATAGAAATATACAAATACATGTATTATTTAATATTGTGTTGGATCCACGTAATTTTTTTAACAAAACTTACTTCTTCCAGAGACATTATTAGTTGTTATCAAAATAAATTGAGTTTACTAGTGAAATCGAATACATGTACTTTAATAAATACGCAAATAAGCTTCCATCCACACTGCACTTCGGCTTCCAGAATATTCGTTTAATTTATTAAACGTTTCTTTTTTGTTTTAATGTTCAAGGCACAGACCACAGATCTGAAACAAGATAGAAAACCAATTCACTGATCAGGCATCAGGGAATGGGAGATAAGAAACCAAACTGTCAACAGAGACAAAAGGAGATAGGAAATCAAGCTGTCCAAATAAATTTGCCTCTAACCTTTGTATATATATTTGACAGCGACACTTTGTATATGGATTTACCAAGTACTATCAAGAATGGTTTTTGACAGTAGCAAGCAGAGAACACACATTGGCTACGTTCAATCACGTAACCAAAAGGTATCGGATAGCTTTTTGTTCATTGACATAATATATATGGACTGCTAGTCACTTGTCATTTCCATACATTTCATGAGAAGAAAAAAGGTACAAGCTACAGCAGCGCCATTGGTTCGAAGCGGCCAAATTAGTCCCAAAAAATATGTTTGAATTCACAGCGACAGTGTTACCACATGGACTCTATAGATGAAAAATGGACTCGTTGTTTCTTCCTTGGCTCGGAGACTCGTTTTTATAACGTTTTTTGTTTGCAGAACACAAATAAGTATGTTAAAAATTTAAAACAAAATGGCGTAAATTTTAAAACATTTAAACCCTACTCTAAATCCACTTTAGAGTAGGAGTCGACTCTAAAAACAAATTTTAGATTCGGGGTCGACTTTATCTCATTTTTGAACGACTTAAAGTATACTTTATCGTTAAAGTGGTCGTCTAACTTTAAAAGGGAGAAATCGTTCGTTTAACTCCTTACAGTATAGTTTTGAGGAAGCAGACTTTGGGATTTTCGAAAATTTTGAAATTATATGAAAGAAAAGAGTTTATCAAATTCGTGCATGCTCTTATTTAAATTCAAATATTCATTTTATTTTGAACAGTTTTTCGTTCGAATACATTTATCATTTTTGTAAAATAAATAAAAAATATGAACCACGGAGACTACCAAGCGGATTTGTTGCTTGTTTTTTGACACTTCTTGTAGTTATGTGTGTACGTTGTTTGCTTTTAATTTTATTACCTATGTGCCTTTTTTGAGAGTCCTTATAAGCAAATAACACTTGTGGGGAAATTTGTTCCTGTTTTTAAGGAATATTTTTAACCCATTTCAGAGCACACTATTCCACCTTCACTATCACAAACAAAACAAATTGGAACATCATTTGGATATTTATTTAAACACATTTTCACAAAAAAAATCATAACATTTATTAGAACTAAATATACAAACACTAAATAATCACATTTTTTCCTGTTTTGGGGAGATAAATGCACTAAAAAGTGTTAAAAACTGCAAGCGTAAAATGACAGTTCACTAATTCAATTTATCAACTTGTCACATTTAGGCGAGTTCACACAACGTTTTGTTTACTGACTCGCGCTACGGTTGGGTTAATCTCAAATCAAAAAACCCTTCGACGCCATTGTCGACCAGCGGCCTCCGAATTGGCAGCCGATGACATTGCCGAAATTAAGGATCGCAATGGAATCTATTTGGTGCTTCGTCAAAGAAAATCAACAATATATGATTTGCATCGCAAGATGAAAGTGCGAAGTCTCGACCGCATTACATCTTTGAAAGTGTAATTGTGAGTTATTTATAGCTTTTGACATTAAAGACACTTAAACGAGATTCTGTATTGGGTTTCTATTCCGAGAAAACTTGCGAGACTTCGTCGAATGCAGACGTGCCTGGTGATTGTTGAAAAGAAAAAAAAAAAAAGAAAAAACTCAAAGTGAATAAAATAAGACAAAACTATAAACGTAAAATAAAGCAAAGAAATAAGTGTGAAGTGTTAAAAACTATTAAAAAAGGAAAAATATCAAACAATCTAATATCCCTCATGGAGGGTAATGAACAAAATTTTCCAAGCCATTCGGCAAACGGTAAATCAAAAGTGCCGTTACAAAAAGTGCCGTTACAAAAAGTGCCGTTACAAATTGTGGCGTCGCAAGCAACAGAAAACGATTTTTTACAAATCTCAAATAAAAACTATTATTTTCCTCCGCTAACAAAAGCTAAAAGTAACTCGGACTTAAAAAATTATCAATCGGACATGACAAATAAAAACCAGCCAGTACTAAATCTACCAGACGTTCAAACCAACCGGACTTTCCAGTGCCAGAGCACAAATAATGCAAATGTGACTCCGACCACACCGAAAACTAGAGAGGCAGCAGAAAGCCTATTGGGGCTTGCAAGCATGAACATGGAACAGGATGTAGAAGACGAAGAAACGTGGACAGTAAATACTTCAAAGAAAAGAAAAACATCAAGACAAGGACCATCGTCAAAAACGGCCAGCAGAGATCCATCTTTAAAAAGAACAAATGAGAACAGATTCCAAATCTTAGACGATTTAGTCATCTTAAGCAATAAGGGTAAGTCAGAGACTAATCCGAATGTTATTCTTTGTAATCAGAATCAACATGTAAATGTAGATACCAATAAAAATGAAAACAAATTTTGCCCTCCAATTATTTTATATAAAGCAAACATCAAAAAGCTAGTAGATGATTTAAAAATGTCAGTACCCGAACTACAAATTAAAGTTATAAATGTCAATCGCTCCAAGAGCAAACTTTTTGTAAATAGTGTCGAGGCACACTCCAAATTAATGAATAAACTAAGGGAGGTTAAGGATGTGGAAGCACATTCTTATACTCCTAAGGAGCTCAAAAGAGTCAACCTTATTTTGAGGGGACTAACCTCCGAATACAAAACAGATGAGATTAAAGCCGAAATTGAATCACTCGCTCCAAATGTTGTAGAAAGCGTTTCAAAATTCGAAACCATACGGTCTAAAGAAGAACAGCTAGACTTCAATTTGTTTTTAGTAAAACTTTTGCCTAATAAACAAGCACAAGATGTACTTGGCATTAGATATATCTGCTATTCCAAAATTAAATGGGAAAGGCCAAAAGGAAACAGAGGGGTGATGCAGTGTAGGAGATGCCAGGCATATGGTCACCTTGCCAAAAATTGTGCACGCAATTACAATTGTGTGAAATGCGAAGGTAACCATTTGCCTGGTGAATGTAAACTTGAAAGAACCAAGGATTCAATCCCATACTGCATCAACTGTAAAAAGTATGACCACCCTGCTAATTATAGAGGATGCCCTTTTTATGAAGGCTATATGAACAGAAGGAAAACGTTAATTAAAAGTGCGATGGAAAGAAAACAAAATACGAGAAATGTTGTCCAACATGCAGTTAATAATCCCAAATTTGTGGATGACTCAACGTTATTCACGGATCTCTTCAAAAAAAACCCGCCAATTGCGCAGTCACAAACAAGCACCACTTCAGCAACTGGTGGTCAAAACATAATTAGTGAGTTTTTCGAACTTTCTAAGGAATTATTTGGAACAAGTATAACAGATCTTTTAACAAAAATCGGAAATTTTATGCAAAACGTCAAAAAATCTGGCTCAATCGAAGAAAAAAGGTTAGCCTATCTTGGACTTCTTAATGAAGTCCTCATTTCAAATTCGAAATAATGGCCATGAAAATTCTAAGCCACAACGTTGCGTCCTTAATCGAACATAGTAGAAGAATCGAATGCCTTTCGATTCTTTTAAATAACAATGTAGCAATAGCTTTTTTACAAGAAACCCACTTGAATGAAAGACACAAAGTTTTTCTTGACACCTATGCCTTAATTAGAAATGATAATAAACAAGGCGTAGCAATAGCTATTAAATATAATATTCCCTTCAAAATAGTCGAAACAAAAAATATAAATTTAGCGTGCCAACTGATTTCTATTGAATATTTATGCAATAATATCAGAAAGAGTCTTTTACTAGGATCTTTATATATTCCTTCAGCGGTTTCATCCTTGTACTTAATTAGTGAGCTAAATAAAATAAACCAACTTGCAAGCACTTATGATGGCTGCATCCTGGGTGGGGACCTCAATGGAAGAAATCCTTTATGGGGAGATAGTGTAAAGAACGTAAATGGCATCGGTTTAGAAAAATGGCTCTGTGACCCAAGTTGCGACTTTGTCAATATCACAACAGATTGTCCCACATATCCAAGAACATCAGCATATTTGGATCAGTTCTTAATGTCCAACAACATGATTGATTCTATAAACTCAAATTGTAGCATTGAGGCTCTAGCTTCGTTTTCCGACCATTTACCTATTCTCCTCAATATTAAACTAGCTGACGTGGATATCCCATTGAGTCAACCTGTCATGACCAGATCATTCTCTAAAACAAATTGGAATCATTTTAGGAGATCATTAGATGATTATCTTATGATGAATCCAATTTCTCCAAATGCTAATCTGTCAAATACTGAAATAGACGAACAAATTAGAAAATTCAATCATGCTCTTCTCTCGGCCGTTGAATCTAATTCTACTAACATTATCCCTGGTTTCAAAAAATATGCCTTCTTACCTGAAAGCATTAAAATCCTCTTTGCACATAAAAACAAATGGCAAAATCGGCTTAAAAAAATATATCATAATAATTATAATAGAACCTCGGCGGAATATAAAGAACTGGCCAGCAGAATTTCGTTACTAAAACAAATACTTAAAGAAAAAGTTGCAAATTGGATCAATGATCAATTAAAGAAGAAACTTTCGAAAATGAAACCAGGTCCACAAGCATACAAAAACATAAACAGATTAATTGGCAAGAAACGGAAGATGAATTGTCCAAAAGTAATAATAGATAACAATATCATAACCGATGAGAGAGAGAAGGTTGAAGTTTTTAGAAAGTACTATGCTGACGTCTATAATTCCTATCCAAATATTAACAGAGAACTGATCGAAACAGTTAAAAGCAGAATCAATGAGGCTAGAACGAATATGCCTGATGTAATCTTCCAGTTTGACAATGTCAACTCAGCCATGAACCCCATAGCACCATTGATGTTTTCATCCGTTCAGGAGGTCTCAACAATAATTAAGAATTTGAATTGTAAAAAATCAACTGGACCAGATGATATTTCAAATTTTTTGATTAAAAAAATTTCGAAATTAGCTATCGAAGTACTTACAATTATTATAAACAACTGTTTGAACAATGGGTATTTTCCATTAGATTGGAAAACTGCCAGATTGTTTCCGATTCAAAAAAAACCTAAATGTTTCGAATTAAACAATTTTCGACCCATTTCAATGCTCTCAAACTTAGGCAAAATATTAGAAAGAGTAATTTGCAATAAAATGGATAATCATATAGATAATTCTTTTGAATTCATCTCGGAATACCAATTCGGGTTTAAGAAACATCACTCTACAACACATGCATTGGTGAAAGTACATAACGATATCACTAATAATTTGAGAAACAAGAAATGTACAGTAGCATGCTGCCTAGACGTCGAAAAGGCGTTCGATAGTGTCTGGGTCGAGGGACTACTTTTTAAGTTATTGGAAATTGGTTTTCCAATTGAGATCTTCAAAATTTTACTCAGCTTCCTTTCAGATAGATCATTCTATATTATGCTTCAAAACATAAAATCGGATATGACTCAGTTAAGCAGAGGGGTCCCGCAGGGCTCAGTTCTGGGCCCAAGACTTTTCAATATTTTCATGTACGATTTTCCGCACTTAAATACATACCGAAACTCATCACCTACGAAAGGAATTCTTTTCGCAGATGACACAATAGTTTTAGCTCACGCAGACTATCCACATGATGCGGCCCGAAAACTCTCTAACCATATAGACGTTATTGTTAAATTCTATCTCAAATGGGGGATAAAGATCAATATTTCAAAATCCGAAGCAATTTGTTTTAGGAACTCATCCTCAAAGGGTAAAGCCGGGATAGTACTAGAAAGCAAAAACATCCACTTGAAAGTTAATAATGTAGAAGTCCCTTTTAAAACTAAAATAAAATATTTAAGAGTTGAACTCTCAAATTTATTAAAATTTAACAACCATGCAAGGAAAACAAAAGAAAAAGCAATAAAAGTTACAAACATGCTAACACCCTACCTACGTCATTCAAGTAGTACGTCAAAGCACCAAGCTTCTGTTTTATAAAACGCTTATAAGACCCATTATGCTTTACGCATTTCCAAGCTGGTTTTCAATTTCGCCAACAGTAGCCAAAGAACTCGAAATTCTAGAAAGAAAAATATTAAGATATTGTATAAGCAAAAACTATAAAACAAGAAATAAAAAATATTCGAACCATTATATCTATAATGAAGCCAAAGTAACACCACTGATGTCTTACGCATTTTTGCTTATGAAAAAATTCGTTGAAAGAATGAGCTGGTCTGAGAATGAACTTATCAAAGAAATCTATGAGCAACAAAAAGATGTCTCTTGGGATAGCTCGACATACCTGTCCCCAATAGGGATAGTATGCGAAAATGAAGAAATTGGTTTGGGGTGTGCCTTGCCATCATTCTACCAACGATCTGTCCAAGGACAGAATCGTGGGTAGTTGAAATGCAAACAAAATTATTTATTTTCAGCTAAAACATACACAATTCGAATATCACACTATGGAAAAATATTAAAAAATATATAAGAAAAGTAACAAAACATGATGGACTATACACATAAATGACTCAAATACAAAACAAAATCAATATTAATCTAAATCTTGGAATAGCTGACAAAGATTTAATAAAATTATATTCCTAAAACAAACTAGAACCAATAAAGAAATTAAAAAAATATGTCTAAAAATGAAAAGACTGAAAACTAAATGTAAACAAAAACAAACAACAATGTGACATAAAACGTTTTGATGATTTTCAGCTACATGACGTTCCTAGGGATACATCAGTGTATCTCCTCTAGCATTAGTTTAGATTAAGTATAAGTTAAGTACCAAGACTTTAACGTCAAAAATAAAAATGAAATAGCTTCGTGAGCAAGAGCTGAATATATACAAAAACAAAAAAAACAACAAAATATGTAAAACTATACTTGAAAAACAAAGAGAACCATACTTGACAGTTCTCTATATATCTTAATGTTAGAAAAGTAAGAATCATACACTGTAAATGAAAAAGAAAGACTCAATAAAAAGAAATGAAATGAAATGAGATTCTGTATTGGTTCTTTGTTTTTTTTTTTTCTAAAGACATAATACGGGTGGAGATCTTCAAGATCCTTTGCCCAACATTACTTCAACCGCCATAATCGGTGAGCTGTTCGTCGGCCAAACGTTCCTTCAGCAGCAGCCACAACAACAATTCAATAAAATACAAAGTTATAGTTTAAAATTCGCGCGAATTTTAAACTATAACTTTGTATTTTATTGAATTGTTTATAAACACAAAAAAAACGCATCAGCGTGTCCTCTCCCTAGCAAGTAATATTTGGAACTGATTGGTTTCCAAAAATGCAACTGCTTATATAGTAAAATTTGAACGAAAAATTTAAATGCTTCGTTCCCCATGATTCTCAGCATTTGGTGTCTCTTAAAATTTCAGTTTTTCAAAAAGGGTGTGGCCTAATACAGGGTTGTTAGAAAAATTGAAAAAGGTACCAGAATACGATCTCCTTAATTCTCAAAACTTTGAGTGACAAAAAGGAGTAGTTTTTAATGAAAAAAGGGAAGATTTTTTGCGGTCATATGACAATGCGGTCATATGGCTTGCGGTCTTTTGTCTTGCGGTCAAATGGCTTGCGGTCTTTTGTCTTGCGGTCATATGGCTTGCGGTCTCGCGACCCCAACCCATTTTAATTTGCAGTTTTGTGCAGTTTACACCAAGCAAATGAGACTGTCAAAGTACAACTTACTCTATGGGACGGTTCACATCCGGCAAATACGTATACATTGACGCTGACGGATTCTATGGGTCGGCCAAGAAGTTTGTGTCTAGATTCTTGAAATAGAAAAAGAATTGTTTTTAAATTTACATATGTATTTAACTTAAATCGATTGCTTAGATTATTCAACATCGCTTTCAATCTCTAATTATACTTCGCACATTAATATTAATTTCCCGGATTATGGGGCTTGCCGTTCTCCTTTCATCATTTTTTCTTGGCTCTCGGTCCACGCTTTGGCTATCATCTGCTTTGTCTGAGCATCTCCGTTCTGGAACATTCTTTTCATAAGGTTAATAATAGCCCCATCGGCATCGCCCTGCATTTCGTCCTTCATTTCGGCATCTTGTTTGTCTTTTAATCTTTTCTCAATCGAAGTTAAATGTGACCATGTGCTGTCTTCTTGACACTTCTTCATATAAATAGCAACAATGCATGTTTTTATTTTGCGATAGCTTTTGGCAACATCAATTGGATGGAGGAGGTTGTTAATAGTGAGACTATAATCTTTATTGTTAAGATTTTGAACGTGCAACACCATGGATTTGTCTGTGAAGGTTACTTTCACGTCGTCCTCAGTCAATTTTTGGACACCATCCAATGTGACGAAGAGTTTGACAAATTTTCCGCTTTGGTCCCATGCGTACTCATTCAGTTCGACAAGATATCTGTTAACATTGACATGAATGACTGATGCATTTCTATTGATGATCTATGTACTTACTTCTTAGGAGAGGGTTCCCCATTGCATTTATTAGATGGCTCATCGGCTGTTGTTCCCGCTCTGTTTTGCTTTGAAGATTTCTCTGTAGCAGCAGCTATAGCTTTAATCGTAATGTTTACAATTTCAGTATCTATTCTTGCTTTCTCAGTCATTAAAACATTTTTAACACGGGGTCTCTTCGCTGTTGCCAACAATTTAGTAATTTCCTCAGAATCTAATTTCAACTACACCGTCAATAGAAATATACAAATACATGTATTATTTAATATTGTGTTGGATCCACGTAATTTTTTTAACAAAACTTACTTCTTCCAGAGACATTATTAGTTGTTATCAAAATAAATTGAGTTTACTAGTGAAATCGAATACATGTACTTTAATAAATACGCAAATAAGCTTCCATCCACACTGCACTTCGGCTTCCAGAATATTCGTTTAATTTATTAAACGTTTCTTTTTTGTTTTAATGTTCAAGGCACAGACCACAGATCTGAAACAAGATAGAAAACCAATTCACTGATCAGGCATCAGGGAATGGGAGATAAGAAACCAAACTGTCAACAGAGACAAAAGGAGATAGGAAATCAAGCTGTCCAAATAAATTTGCCTCTAACCTTTGTATATATATTTGACAGCGACACTTTGTATATGGATTTACCAAGTACTATCAAGAATGGTTTTTGACAGTAGCAAGCAGAGAACACACATTGGCTACGTTCAATCACGTAACCAAAAGGTATCGGATAGCTTTTTGTTCATTGACATAATATATATGGACTGCTAGTCACTTGTCATTTCCATACATTTCATGAGAAGAAAAAAGGTACAAGCTACAGCAGCGCCATTGGTTCGAAGCGGCCAAATTAGTCCCAAAAAATATGTTTGAATTCACAGCGACAGTGTTACCACATGGACTCTATAGATGAAAAATGGACTCGTTGTTTCTTCCTTGGCTCGGAGACTCGTTTTTATAACGTTTTTTGTTTGCAGAACACAAATAAGTATGTTAAAAATTTAAAACAAAATGGCGTAAATTTTAAAACATTTAAACCCAACTCTAAATCCACTTTAGAGTAGGAGTCGACTCTAAAAACAAATTTTAGATTCGGGGTCGACTTTATCTCATTTTTGAACGACTTAAAGTATACTTTATCGTTAAAGTGGTCGTCTAACTTTAAAAGGGAGAAATCGTTCGTTTAACTCCTTAAAGTATAGTTTTGAGGAAGCAGACTTTGGGATTTTCGAAAATTTTGAAATTATATGAAAGAAAAGAGTTTATCAAATTCGTGCATGCTCTTATTTAAATTCAAATATTCATTTTATTTTGAACAGTTTTTCGTTCGAATACATTTATCATTTTTGTAAAATAAATAAAAAATATGAACCACGGAGACTACCAAGCGGATTTGTTGCTTGTTTTTTGACACTTCTTGTAGTTATGTGTGTACGTTGTTTGCTTTTAATTTTATTACCTATGTGCCTTTTTTGAGAGTCCTTATAAGCAAATAACACTTGTGGGGAAATTTGTTCCTGTTTTTAAGGAATATTTTTAACCCATTTCAGAGCACACTATTCCACCTTCACTATCACAAACAAAACAAATTGGAACATCATTTGGATATTTATTTAAACACATTTTCACAAAAAAAATCATAACATTTATTAGAACTAAATATACAAACACTAAATAATCACATTTTTTCCTGTTTTGGGGAGATAAATGCACTAAAAAGTGTTAAAAACTGCAAGCGTAAAATGACAGTTCACTAATTCAATTTATCAACTTGTCACATTTAGGCGAGTTCACACAACGTTTTGTTTACTGACTCGCGCTACGGTTGGGTTAATCTCAAATCAAAAAACCCTTCGACGCCATTGTCGACCAGCGGCCTCCGAATTGGCAGCCGATGACATTGCCGAAATTAAGGATCGCAATGGAATCTATTTGGTGCTTCGTCAAAGAAAATCAACAATATATGATTTGCATCGCAAGATGAAAGTGCGAAGTCTCGACCGCATTACATCTTTGAAAGTGTAATTGTGAGTTATTTATAGCTTTTGACATTAAAGACACTTAAACGAGATTCTGTATTGGTTCTTTGTTTTTTTTTTCTAAAGACATAATACGGGTGGAGATCTTCAAGATCCTTTGCCCAACATTACTTCAACCGCCATAATCGGTGAGCTGTTCGTCGGCCAAACGTTCCTTCAGCAGCAGCCACAACAACAATTCAATAAAATACAAAGTTATAGTTTAAAATTCGCGCGAATTTTAAACTATAACTTTGTATTTTATTGAATTGTTTATAAACACAAAAAAACGCATCAGCGTGTCCTCTCCCTAGCAAGTAATATTTGGAACTGATTGGTTTCCAAAAATGCAACTGCTTATATAGTAAAATTTGAACGAAAAATTTAAATGCTTCGTTCCCCATGATTCTCAGCATTTGGTGTCTCTTAAAATTTCAGTTTTTCAAAAAGGGTGTGGCCTAATACAGGGTTGTTAGAAAAATTGAAAAAGGTACCAGAATACGATCTCCTTAATTCTCAAAACTTTGAGTGACAAAAAGGAGTAGTTTTTAATGAAAAAAGGGAGGATTTTTTGCGGTCATATGGCTTGCGGTCTTTTGTCTTGCGGTCAAATGGCTTCCGGTCTTTTGTCTTGCGGTCATATGGCTTGCGGTCTCGCGACTCCAACCCATTTTAATTTGCAGTTTTGTGCAGTTTACACCAAGCAAATGAGACTGTCAAAGTACAACTTACTCTATGGGACGGTTCACATCCGGCAAATACGTATACCAGTGATCACTTTATAACAAGATTGGAAACCTACCTACGTTTTACCCTCCAAATACCGCAAAAGTTATTTTTTTCATGCACACATACTCTTGCAGCTAACTTGCTTTTTATTATGTAGGCAACTGTATCTTTACTACAAAAACACGCATACTCTTACAGCTAACCTGCTCCTTAAGTTTGTATTACACGCATACTGTTTCAGCTAACCTGCTCCCTCAGCTTGTAGGCAAATGTAACTTTGACAGCAAGGTTTCCAATCTTGGTATAAGTGATCACTGACGTATACATTGACGCTGACGGATTCTATGGGTCGGCCAAGAAGTTTGTGTCTAGATTCTTGAAATAGAAAAAGAATTGTTTTTAAATTTACATATGTATTTAACTTAAATCGATTGCTTAGATTATTCAACATCGCTTTCAATCTCTAATTATACTTCGCACATTAATATTAATTTCCCGGATTATGGGGCTTGCCGTTCTCCTTTCATCATTTTTTCTTGGCTCTCGGTCCACGCTTTGGCTATCATCTGCTTTGTCTGAGCATCTCCGTTCTGGAACATTCTTTTCATAAGGTTAATAATAGCCCCATCGGCATCGCCCTGCATTTCGTCCTTCATTTCGGCATCTTGTTTGTCTTTTAATCTTTTCTCAATCGAAGTTAAATGTGACCATGTGCTGTCTTCTTGACACTTCTTCATATAAATAGCAACAATGCATGTTTTTATTTTGCGATAGCTTTTGGCAACATCAATTGGATGGAGGAGGTTGTTAATAGTGAGACTATAATCTATATATATTGTTAAGATTTTGAACGTGCAACACCATGGATTTGACTTTCACGTCGTCCTCAGTCAATTTTTGGACACCATCCAATGTGACGAAGAGTTTGACAAATTTTCCGCTTTGGTCCCATGCGTACTCATTCAGTTCGACAAGATATCTGTTAACATTGACATGAATGACTGATGCATTTCTATTGATGATCTATGTACTTACTTCTTAGGAGAGGGTTCCCCATTGCATTTATTAGATGGCTCATCGGCTGTTGTTCCCGCTCTGTTTTGCTTTGAAGATTTCTCTGTAGCAGCAGCTCTAGCTTTAATCGTAATGTTTACAATTTCTCAGTCATTAAAACATTTTTAACACGGGGTCTCTTCGCTGTTGCCAACAATTTAGTAATTTCCTCAGAATCTAATTTCAACTACACCGTCAATAGAAATATACAAATACATGTATTATTTAATATTGTGTTGGATCCACGTAATTTTTTTAACAAAACTTACTTCTTCCAGAGACATTATTAGTTGTTATCAAAATAAATTGAGTTTACTAGTGAAATCGAATACATGTACTTTAATAAGCTTCCATCCACACTGCACTTCGGCTTCCAGAATATTCGTTTAATTTATAGAATAGAATATTCTTTATTGAGTCTTTATAAAATTTTACAATGAGGTATTTACTTATCGATGACTTAAGTATAACTGCGGCTATAATGTATTGCCTGCTTTGACAGTTAGAATGGAACGCCTCGTGGCCTTATTTGAACATAGTCTGACTACTCTTGCTCAGGAGAGAGTATACATATACTTTTTCTTTGACGACATGTCACATGAATATACATATGTACATAATACTAATACTACTTAAAACTAAATAACGAGTGTTCAACAATCAACTAGTTATTATGTGATAGAGCGAGAGCGCTCTACAAGATTTTCTTTTCATTTAAGTTCACAGCAATTTTGAGGTTAGATATTGAAAAAATGAAAGGTAAATAAAAGTTAAAAGTTATAATATTGTCTCTTTTTCTCTTAATGAGATAAATATTTGAAATTGAATCTATGAAAATTCAATCTTGAAGGTACATTGTACGTATGAACACACATAAAACATAGATACAAAAATATACATCGAATTGGTTGAGCAATTTGAAATTGTTTTTTTTTATCTTTCTTTTTATTTTTTAAGTTACAATCAGTCTTATTGTTTTCAAGAATAACGAATATAAACTAATTCTATATATTATTTATGTTAATTAAAATTATCAGGTAAGTCCTGTCCACCAACACAGGAAAGATAATGACTTTATTTACAAAAATTTAGATTTCAGCGGTCGGCACAGTCCCCATAAAAAATAGTGAACAGAGATGTGTGCAATTAAAAGCATCTTTAAAATATATTAGATTAGGAGCATTCAGCCACGGTTTTGGCCCGAAGTGGCCGTGGAGTAAAACAAGGGAGTGGATGTCAGTGAGGAATCCAGGTCGAAGGATGTAATTCCGAGGGGAGATAAGTAACTGGAGTTGTCCCAAGTGGACCCCATCTGCGATAGAATGACGTGACTAATAAGGTCATTTTCTGAAAGTTCTAGACACAATTGTTTTTCTCATGAGAGTTAGGTTATATCTCATCAGCGGAATGATTTTAGTGATATTATAAATGTAATTGTTGGAGAAGCGTTTGGTGGGGGACTCAAAGTTTTTCCCAGCGCATAATCTTAGGATTTTTCTTTCCAAAATTTCCATGGAATTTGCCACTGTAGGCGAGATGGAAAACCAAATGGGGATCGTTTAATTTATTAAACGTTTCTTTTTTGTTTTTATGTTCAAGGCACAGACCACAGATCTGAAACAAGATAGAAAACCAATTCACTGATCAGGCATCAGGGAATGGGAGATAAGAAACCAAACTGTCAACAGAGACAAAAGGAGATAGGAAATCAAGCTGTCCAAATAAATTTGCCTCTAACCTTTGTATATATATTTGACAGCGACACTTTGTATATGGATTTACCAAGTACTATCAAGAATGGTTTTTGACAGTAGCAAGCAGAGAACACACATTGGCTACGTTCAATCACGTAACCAAAAGGTATCGGATAGCTTTTTGTTCATTGACATAATATATATGGACTGCTAGTCACTTGTCATTTCCATACATTTCATGAGAAGAAAAAAGGTACAAGCTACAGCAGCGCCATTGGTTCGAAGCGGCCAAATTAGTCCCAAAAAATATGTTTGAATTCACAGCGACAGTGTTACCACATGGACTCTATAGATGAAAAATGGACTCGTTGTTTCTTCCTTGGCTCGGAGACTCGTTTTTATAACGTTTTTTGTTTGCAGAACACAAATAAGTATGTTAAAAATTTAAAACAAAATGGCGTAAATTTTAAAACATTTAAACCCTACTCTAAATCCACTTTAGAGTAGGAGTCGACTCTAAAAACAAATTTTAGATTCGGGGTCGACTTTATCTCATTTTTGAACGACTTAAAGTATACTTTATCGTTAAAGTGGTCGTCTAACTTTAAAAGGGAGAAATCGTTCGTTTAACTCCTTAAAGTATAGTTTTGAGGAAGCAGACTTTGGGATTTTCGAAAATTTTGAAATTATATGAAAGAAAAGAGTTTATCAAATTCGTGCATGCTCTTATTTAAATTCAAATATTCATTTTATTTTGAACAGTTTTTCGTTCGAATACATTTATCATTTTTGTAAAATAAATAAAAAATATGAACCACGGAGACTACCAAGCGGATTTGTTGCTTGTTTTTTGACACTTCTTGTAGTTATGTGTGTACGTTGTTTGCTTTTAATTTTATTACCTATGTGCCTTTTTTGAGAGTCCTTATAAGCAAATAACACTTGTGGGAAAATTTGTTCCTGTTTTTAAGGAATATTTTTAACCCATTTCAGAGCACACTATTCCACCTTCACTATCACAAACAAAACAAATTGGAACATCATTTGGATATTTATTTAAACACATTTTCACAAAAAAAATCATAATATTTATTAGAACTAAATATACAAACACTAAATAATCACATTTTTTCCTGTTTTGGGGAGATAAATGCACTAAAAAGTGTTAAAAACTGCAAGCGTAAAATGACAGTTCACTAATTCAATTTATCAACTTGTCACATTTAGGCGAGTTCACACAACGTTTTGTTTACTGACTCGCGCTACGGTTGGGTTAATCTCAAATCAAAAAACCCTTCGACGCCATTGTCGACCAGCGGCCTCCGAATTGGCAGCCGATGACATTGCCGAAATTAAGGATCGCAATGGAATCTATTTGGTGCTTCGTCAAAGAAAATCAACAATATATGATTTGCATCGCAAGATGAAAGTGCGAAGTCTCGACCGCATTACATCTTTGAAAGTGTAATTGTGAGTTATTTATAGCTTTTGACATTAAAGACACTTAAACGAGATTCTGTATTGGTTCTTTGTTTTTTTTTTCTAAAGACATAATACGGGTGGAGATCTTCAAGATCCTTTGCCCAACATTACTTCAACCGCCATAATCGGTGAGCTGTTCGTCGGCCAAACGTTCCTTCAGCAGCAGCCACAACAACAATTCAATAAAATACAAAGTTATAGTTTAAAATTCGCGCGAATTTTAAACTATAACTTTGTATTTTATTGAATTGTTTATAAACACAAAAAAAAACGCATCAGCGTGTCCTCTCCCTAGCAAGTAATATTTGGAACTGATTGGTTTCCAAAAATGCAACTGCTTATATAGTAAAATTTGAACGAAAAATTTAAATGCTTCGTTCCCCATGATTCTCAGCATTTGGTGTCTCTTAAAATTTCAGTTTTTCAAAAAGGGTGTGGCCTAATACAGGGTTGTTAGAAAAATTGAAAAAGGTACCAGAATACGATCTCCTTAATTCTCAAAACTTTGAGTGACAAAAAGGAGTAGTTTTTAATGAAAAAAGGGAGGATTTTTTGCGGTCATATGACAATGCGGTCATATGGCTTGCGGTCTTTTGTCTTGCGGTCAAATGGCTTGCGGTCTTTTGTCTTGCGGTCATATGGCTTGCGGTCTCGCGACCCCAACCCATTTTAATTTGCAGTTTTGTGCAGTTTACACCAAGCAAATGAGACTGTCAAAGTACAACTTACTCTATGGGACGGTTCACATCCGGCAAATACGTATACCAGTGATCACTTTATAACAAGATTGGAAACCTACCTACGTTTTACCCTCCAAATACCGCAAAAGTTATTTTTTTCATGCACACATACTCTTGCAGCTAACTTGCTTTTTATTATGTAGGCAACTGTATCTTTACTACAAAAACACGCATACTCTTACAGCTAACCTGCTCCTTAAGTTTGTATTACACGCATACTGTTTCAGCTAACCTGCTCCCTCAGCTTGTAGGCAAATGTAACTTTGACAGCAAGGTTTCCAATCTTGGTATAAGTGATCACTGACGTATACATTGACGCTGACGGATTCTATGGGTCGGCCAAGAAGTTTGTGTCTAGATTCTTGAAATAGAAAAAGAATTGTTTTTAAATTTACATATGTATTTAACTTAAATCGATTGCTTAGATTATTCAACATCGCTTTCAATCTCTAATTATACTTCGCACATTAATATTAATTTCCCGGATTATGGGGCTTGCCGTTCTCCTTTCATCATTTTTTCTTGGCTCTCGGTCCACGCTTTGGCTATCATCTGCTTTGTCTGAGCATCTCCGTTCTGGAACATTCTTTTCATAAGGTTAATAATAGCCCCATCGGCATCGCCCTGCATTTCGTCCTTCATTTCGGCATCTTGTTTGTCTTTTAATCTTTTCTCAATCGAAGTTAAATGTGACCATGTGCTGTCTTCTTGACACTTCTTCATATAAATAGCAACAATGCATGTTTTTATTTTGCGATAGCTTTTGGCAACATCAATTGGATGGAGGAGGTTGTTAATAGTGAGACTATAATCTATATATATTGTTAAGATTTTGAACGTGCAACACCATGGATTTGACTTTCACGTCGTCCTCAGTCAATTTTTGGACACCATCCAATGTGACGAAGAGTTTGACAAATTTTCCGCTTTGGTCCCATGCGTACTCATTCAGTTCGACAAGATATCTGTTAACATTGACATGAATGACTGATGCATTTCTATTGATGATCTATGTACTTACTTCTTAGGAGAGGGTTCCCCATTGCATTTATTAGATGGCTCATCGGCTGTTGTTCCCGCTCTGTTTTGCTTTGAAGATTTCTCTGTAGCAGCAGCTCTAGCTTTAATCGTAATGTTTACAATTTCTCAGTCATTAAAACATTTTTAACACGGGGTCTCTTCGCTGTTGCCAACAATTTAGTAATTTCCTCAGAATCTAATTTCAACTACACCGTCAATAGAAATATACAAATACATGTATTATTTAATATTGTGTTGGATCCACGTAATTTTTTTAACAAAACTTACTTCTTCCAGAGACATTATTAGTTGTTATCAAAATAAATTGAGTTTACTAGTGAAATCGAATACATGTACTTTAATAAGCTTCCATCCACACTGCACTTCGGCTTCCAGAATATTCGTTTAATTTATAGAATAGAATATTCTTTATTGAGTCTTTATAAAATTTTACAATGAGGTATTTACTTATCGATGACTTAAGTATAACTGCGGCTATAATGTATTGCCTGCTTTGACAGTTAGAATGGAACGCCTCGTGGCCTTATTTGAACATAGTCTGACTACTCTTGCTCAGGAGAGAGTATACATATACTTTTTCTTTGACGACATGTCACATGAATATACATATGTACATAATACTAATACTACTTAAAACTAAATAACGAGTGTTCAACAATCAACTAGTTATTATGTGATAGAGCGAGAGCGCTCTACAAGATTTTCTTTTCATTTAAGTTCACAGCAATTTTGAGGTTAGATATTGAAAAAATGAAAGGTAAATAAAAGTTAAAAGTTATAATATTGTCTCTTTTTCTCTTAATGAGATAAATATTTGAAATTGAATCTATGAAAATTCAATCTTGAAGGTACATTGTACGTATGAACACACATAAAACATAGATACAAAAATATACATCGAATTGGTTGAGCAATTTGAAATTGTTTTTTTTTATCTTTCTTTTTATTTTTTAAGTTACAATCAGTCTTATTGTTTTCAAGAATAACGAATATAAACTAATTCTATATATTATTTATGTTAATTAAAATTATCAGGTAAGTCCTGTCCACCAACACAGGAAAGATAATGACTTTATTTACAAAAATTTAGATTTCAGCGGTCGGCACAGTCCCCATAAAAAATAGTGAACAGAGATGTGTGCAATTAAAAGCATCTTTAAAATATATTAGATTAGGAGCATTCAGCCACGGTTTTGGCCCGAAGTGGCCGTGGAGTAAAACAAGGGAGTGGATGTCAGTGAGGAATCCAGGTCGAAGGATGTAATTCCGAGGGGAGATAAGTAACTGGAGTTGTCCCAAGTGGACCCCATCTGCGATAGAATGACGTGACTAATAAGGTCATTTTCTGAAAGTTCTAGACACAATTGTTTTTCTCATGAGAGTTAGGTTATATCTCATCAGCGGAATGATTTTAGTGATATTATAAATGTAATTGTTGGAGAAGCGTTTGGTGGGGGACTCAAAGTTTTTCCCAGCGCATAATCTTAGGATTTTTCTTTCCAAAATTTCCATGGAATTTGCCACTGTAGGCGAGATGGAAAACCAAATGGGGATCGTTTAATTTATTAAACGTTTCTTTTTTGTTTTTATGTTCAAGGCACAGACCACAGATCTGAAACAAGATAGAAAACCAATTCACTGATCAGGCATCAGGGAATGGGAGATAAGAAACCAAACTGTCAACAGAGACAAAAGGAGATAGGAAATCAAGCTGTCCAAATAAATTTGCCTCTAACCTTTGTATATATATTTGACAGCGACACTTTGTATATGGATTTACCAAGTACTATCAAGAATGGTTTTTGACAGTAGCAAGCAGAGAACACACATTGGCTACGTTCAATCACGTAACCAAAAGGTATCGGATAGCTTTTTGTTCATTGACATAATATATATGGACTGCTAGTCACTTGTCATTTCCATACATTTCATGAGAAGAAAAAAGGTACAAGCTACAGCAGCGCCATTGGTTCGAAGCGGCCAAATTAGTCCCAAAAAATATGTTTGAATTCACAGCGACAGTGTTACCACATGGACTCTATAGATGAAAAATGGACTCGTTGTTTCTTCCTTGGCTCGGAGACTCGTTTTTATAACGTTTTTTGTTTGCAGAACACAAATAAGTATGTTAAAAATTTAAAACAAAATGGCGTAAATTTTAAAACATTTAAACCCTACTCTAAATCCACTTTAGAGTAGGAGTCGACTCTAAAAACAAATTTTAGATTCGGGGTCGACTTTATCTCATTTTTGAACGACTTAAAGTATACTTTATCGTTAAAGTGGTCGTCTAACTTTAAAAGGGAGAAATCGTTCGTTTAACTCCTTAAAGTATAGTTTTGAGGAAGCAGACTTTGGGATTTTCGAAAATTTTGAAATTATATGAAAGAAAAGAGTTTATCAAATTCGTGCATGCTCTTATTTAAATTCAAATATTCATTTTATTTTGAACAGTTTTTCGTTCGAATACATTTATCATTTTTGTAAAATAAATAAAAAATATGAACCACGGAGACTACCAAGCGGATTTGTTGCTTGTTTTTTGACACTTCTTGTAGTTATGTGTGTACGTTGTTTGCTTTTAATTTTATTACCTATGTGCCTTTTTTGAGAGTCCTTATAAGCAAATAACACTTGTGGGAAAATTTGTTCCTGTTTTTAAGGAATATTTTTAACCCATTTCAGAGCACACTATTCCACCTTCACTATCACAAACAAAACAAATTGGAACATCATTTGGATATTTATTTAAACACATTTTCACAAAAAAAATCATAACATTTATTAGAACTAAATATACAAACACTAAATAATCACATTTTTTCCTGTTTTGGGGAGATAAATGCACTAAAAAGTGTTAAAAACTGCAAGCGTAAAATGACAGTTCACTAATTCAATTTATCAACTTGTCACATTTAGGCGAGTTCACACAACGTTTTGTTTACTGACTCGCGCTACGGTTGGGTTAATCTCAAATCAAAAAACCCTTCGACGCCATTGTCGACCAGCGGCCTCCGAATTGGCAGCCGATGACATTGCCGAAATTAAGGATCGCAATGGAATCTATTTGGTGCTTCGTCAAAGAAAATCAACAATATATGATTTGCATCGCAAGATGAAAGTGCGAAGTCTCGACCGCATTACATCTTTGAAAGTGTAATTGTGAGTTATTTATAGCTTTTGACATTAAAGACACTTAAACGAGATTCTGTATTGGTTCTTTGTTTTTTTTTTCTAAAGACATAATACGGGTGGAGATCTTCAAGATCCTTTGCCCAACATTACTTCAACCGCCATAATCGGTGAGCTGTTCGTCGGCCAAACGTTCCTTCAGCAGCAGCCACAACAACAATTCAATAAAATACAAAGTTATAGTTTAAAATTCGCGCGAATTTTAAACTATAACTTTGTATTTTATTGAATTGTTTATAAACACAAAAAAAATGCATCAGCGTGTCCTCTCCCTAGCAAGTAATATTTGGAACTGATTGGTTTCCAAAAATGCAACTGCTTATATAGTAAAATTTGAACGAAAAATTTAAATGCTTCGTTCCCCATGATTCTCAGCATTTGGTGTCTCTTAAAATTTCAGTTTTTCAAAAAGGGTGTGGCCTAATACAGGGTTGTTAGAAAAATTGAAAAAGGTACCAGAATACGATCTCCTTAATTCTCAAAACTTTGAGTGACAAAAAGGAGTAGTTTTTAATGAAAAAAGGGAGGATTTTTTGCGGTCATATGACAATGCGGTCATATGGCTTGCGGTCTTTTGTCTTGCGGTCAAATGGCTTGCGGTCTTTTGTCTTGCGGTCATATGGCTTGCGGTCTCGCGACCCCAACCCATTTTAATTTGCAGTTTTGTGCAGTTTACACCAAGCAAATGAGACTGTCAAAGTACAACTTACTCTATGGGACGGTTCACATCCGGCAAATACGTATACCAGTGATCACTTTATAACAAGATTGGAAACCTACCTACGTTTTACCCTCCAAATACCGCAAAAGTTATTTTTTTCATGCACACATACTCTTGCAGCTAACTTGCTTTTTATTATGTAGGCAACTGTATCTTTACTACAAAAACACGCATACTCTTACAGCTAACTTGCTCCTTAAGTTTGTATTACACGCATACTGTTTCAGCTAACCTGCTCCCTCAGCTTGTAGGCAAATGTAACTTTGACAGCAAGGTTTCCAATCTTGGTATAAGTGATCACTGACGTATACATTGACGCTGACGGATTCTATGGGTCGGCCAAGAAGTTTGTGTCTAGATTCTTGAAATAGAAAAAGAATTGTTTTTAAATTTACATATGTATTTAACTTAAATCGATTGCTTAGATTATTCAACATCGCTTTCAATCTCTAATTATACTTCGCACATTAATATTAATTTCCCGGATTATGGGGCTTGCCGTTCTCCTTTCATCATTTTTTCTTGGCTCTCGGTCCACGCTTTGGCTATCATCTGCTTTGTCTGAGCATCTCCGTTCTGGAACATTCTTTTCATAAGGTTAATAATAGCCCCATCGGCATCGCCCTGCATTTCGTCCTTCATTTCGGCATCTTGTTTGTCTTTTAATCTTTTCTCAATCGAAGTTAAATGTGACCATGTGCTGTCTTCTTGACACTTCTTCATATAAATAGCAACAATGCATGTTTTTATTTTGCGATAGCTTTTGGCAACATCAATTGGATGGAGGAGGTTGTTAATAGTGAGACTATAATCTATATATATTGTTAAGATTTTGAACGTGCAACACCATGGATTTGACTTTCACGTCGTCCTCAGTCAATTTTTGGACACCATCCAATGTGACGAAGAGTTTGACAAATTTTCCGCTTTGGTCCCATGCGTACTCATTCAGTTCGACAAGATATCTGTTAACATTGACATGAATGACTGATGCATTTCTATTGATGATCTATGTACTTACTTCTTAGGAGAGGGTTCCCCATTGCATTTATTAGATGGCTCATCGGCTGTTGTTCCCGCTCTGTTTTGCTTTGAAGATTTCTCTGTAGCAGCAGCTCTAGCTTTAATCGTAATGTTTACAATTTCTCAGTCATTAAAACATTTTTAACACGGGGTCTCTTCGCTGTTGCCAACAATTTAGTAATTTCCTCAGAATCTAATTTCAACTACACCGTCAATAGAAATATACAAATACATGTATTATTTAATATTGTGTTGGATCCACGTAATTTTTTTAACAAAACTTACTTCTTCCAGAGACATTATTAGTTGTTATCAAAATAAATTGAGTTTACTAGTGAAATCGAATACATGTACTTTAATAAATACGCAAATAAGCTTCCATCCACACTGCACTTCGGCTTCCAGAATATTCGTTTAATTTATAGAATAGAATATTCTTTATTGAGTCTTTATAAAATTTTACAATGAGGTATTTACTTATCGATGACTTAAGTATAACTGCGGCTATAATGTATTGCCTGCTTTGACAGTTAGAATGGAACGCCTCGTGGCCTTATTTGAACATAGTCTGACTACTCTTGCTCAGGAGAGAGTATACATATACTTTTTCTTTGACGACATGTCACATGAATATACATATGTACATAATACTAATACTACTTAAAACTAAATAACGAGTGTTCAACAATCAACTAGTTATTATGTGATAGAGCGAGAGCGCTCTACAAGATTTTCTTTTCATTTAAGTTCACAGCAATTTTGAGGTTAGATATTGAAAAAATGAAAGGTAAATAAAAGTTAAAAGTTATAATATTGTCTCTTTTTCTCTTAATGAGATAAATATTTGAAATTGAATCTATGAAAATTCAATCTTGAAGGTACATTGTACGTATGAACACACATAAAACATAGATACAAAAATATACATCGAATTGGTTGAGCAATTTGAAATTGTTTTTTTTTTTATCTTTCTTTTTATTTTTTAAGTTACAATCAGTCTTATTGTTTTCAAGAATAACGAATATAAACTAATTCTATATATTATTTATGTTAATTAAAATTATCAGGTAAGTCCTGTCCACCAACACAGGAAAGATAATGACTTTATTTACAAAAATTTAGATTTCAGCGGTCGGCACAGTCCCCATAAAAAATAGTGAACAGAGATGTGTGCAATTAAAAGCATCTTTAAAATATATTAGATTAGGAGCATTCAGCCACGGTTTTGGCCCGAAGTGGCCGTGGAGTAAAACAAGGGAGTGGATGTCAGTGAGGAATCCAGGTCGAAGGATGTAATTCCGAGGGGAGATAAGTAACTGGAGTTGTCCCAAGTGGACCCCATCTGCGATAGAATGACGTGACTAATAAGGTCATTTTCTGAAAGTTCTAGACGCAATTGTTTTTCTCATGAGAGTTAGGTTATATCTCATCAGCGGAATGATTTTAGTGATATTATAAATGTAATTGTTGGAGAAGCGTTTGGTGGGGGACTCAAAGTTTTTCCCAGCGCATAATCTTAGGATTTTTCTTTCCAAAATTTCCATGGAATTTGCCACTGTAGGCGAGATGGAAAACCAAATGGGGATCGTTTAATTTATTAAACGTTTCTTTTTTGTTTTTATGTTCAAGGCACAGACCACAGATCTGAAACAAGATAGAAAACCAATTCACTGATCAGGCATCAGGGAATGGGAGATAAGAAACCAAACTGTCAACAGAGACAAAAGGAGATAGGAAATCAAGCTGTCCAAATAAATTTGCCTCTAACCTTTGTATATATATTTGACAGCGACACTTTGTATATGGATTTACCAAGTACTATCAAGAATGGTTTTTGACAGTAGCAAGCAGAGAACACACATTGGCTACGTTCAATCACGTAACCAAAAGGTATCGGATAGCTTTTTGTTCATTGACATAATATATATGGACTGCTAGTCACTTGTCATTTCCATACATTTCATGAGAAGAAAAAAGGTACAAGCTACAGCAGCGCCATTGGTTCGAAGCGGCCAAATTAGTCCCAAAAAATATGTTTGAATTCACAGCGACAGTGTTACCACATGGACTCTATAGATGAAAAATGGACTCGTTGTTTCTTCCTTGGCTCGGAGACTCGTTTTTATAACGTTTTTTGTTTGCAGAACACAAATAAGTATGTTAAAAATTTAAAACAAAATGGCGTAAATTTTAAAACATTTAAACCCTACTCTAAATCCACTTTAGAGTAGGAGTCGACTCTAAAAACAAATTTTAGATTATTATTATTATTATTATTATAACATTCTTTATTAAAAGTATAAGATTATAAAACAGAGCATAAGAAAAGAAAATAGAACAATGGCATAGGATGCCGTCTGTCGAAAAAAATTGACATAATCTTACATTTAATAAACGCATAAAAAAGTAAAAAGAATAATCGAGGTTACAAGAGATAACTTAGATGGGATTAAGATATTATACATATACAAAGTTAAATAATCTATTACAAACATAAAAAAAGAGATTTTGTGTATATTTTATTTTATTACAAAGTAACAATAAATAGAAATTTGAAGAAGAAAACAATACAAAATAAATAATTAATAGGATTTCTTTTTAAAGCTCCAAGTTATTGCGATATTTTAAGGCATGATCGCAGTATCTCAAAAGGACCCTCCATCCATGTTTACCATTTAAGATATCTTTAGCTTCTATTTGAGAGAAATAACTCTTTGAGAAGTATAATCTACGTAATTCTTGAAGAATTGGACACACAGCTAGAAAGTGGTAGACATCTTCTTTTTCATGTCTATTACATAGACTACAGTTAGCTAAATCATTTTGCCTGTGTGGAATATAGTTAAGTCCCAATATTTCGACTCTCGCCTTGAAAATTAAACCGATTTGATGAGGTGAAAATACATTAGTGAAATAATTATTAGCGCCCAAGGAGTGGTTCAATTCTCTATATATAAGTCGACTTGATGACATCTGGGCGCTATGAATGCACTGCAGATAAAATGATTCATCTACTTTAGCAATACATTGGTAGAATTCATCGCGCCAGTTATCAGTCGAGTGCAAAGACAGTTCCAAAACCACCCCGTGGATTCTTGCGATACCAAACCATTCCTTAAAGGGCGTTAGATTATTAAGACGAGCATATTTCATTATTTGCTGTTGTAAACTGTCAGTAGATCTTCTTATCACCTTAACAATATAATCGGCATTTGCTTTCAAATTTTTAAGATAAATTTGTGAGATGCCCGACTCTACATGTAAAGCGTATGTGGGTGTTGATAACGGTAGTCTAAAGATTCGCTTGAAGAAGAAACGTTGAACTATTTCGAACTCTTCGATAAATTGAAAACCAAAAATTTGACTAGCATAACACAAACAGGTATTTATTGTTGCGTCTAGTACTCTGAATTTGGAAGAGGTGTCAACTTGTTGGTTACAGAAGAATCTGCTCCACATCATATTGATAGCCGTTTTGGCAACTGAGCATTTATCTTTGATGTGAGGACGTAAATCCATATTTTTTGAAATTAGAAAGCCAAGATATTTATATTCTTTAACAACTTCGATGGGACTTGAACCTAAGAACCAATTTTCCGAAGGCAACCTCCTCCTATTATTGGCTTCGAAAACCATAATTTTTGATTTGCAGGTGTTTATTTGTAGATCCCATAAGTTGCAATAGTCCACAAGGCGATTTATCTGCAATTGAAGTGTTGAAGGATTATCCGTTAGTAAAACGAGGTCGTCGGCGTAAAGTAGCACGTTAACATTCAAATTTCCTATTTTTGCACCACCAGGCAAGATTTTAGAAACATCGTCTATAAAGATGGCAAACAAAATCGGGCTTAGAACACATCCTTGTGGAACCCCAGTTTCAGTATTAAAAAAGTCTGATGAGATATTGCCATTCGAAACTGATGAGCATGTATTAGTGACTAGCTGCTTGTATAGCCTGAGAAACTTAGATGATAATCCAAGCGCCGAAAGTTTATAGAGCAAAGAGTTTCTGTTAACGGTGTCGAATGCAGCCTTAAAGTCAACAAAAAATGCAAACAGCTTTTTATTATTGTCGATGTAACGTTTGGCAATACTAGACAGGGCAAATATCTGGTCGACAGTCGAAAACCCAGATCGAAATCCAGCCTGGAAAATGCTAAGGTGCTTATTCGCTTCTATCCATTTGATTAGTCTATGATAGAGTATATTCGTAAACACTTTTCTCAAAGCAGGAAGTACGGATATTCCTCTATAATTTTCTGGAAGGCTATAGTCACCTTTTTTGTAAATAGGACATATTATCGACTTCAGAAAAGAGTGCGGGATCATTTCTTCATTCAGGAGTTTATTTAAAAAACCCAAAAGAATATTTAAAAACGTTGGGGAAGAGTATTTGAAAAATTCAATTGGTACTCCGTCTACACCTGAAGCCTTATTATTTTTCATTTTATTCAAAGATTCTTGGAGCTCAAGCATTGAAATTTCATCGTCGAGTTGGGCTATATAGATTTCGGGTTGTGCATAATGGAAAGTAGAGTGGGTTGATGCGGGGCTGAGAAGCTGTTTGAAATACACGGCTAGAGAGTCAACACACGCTAATGGCGATGAAGTGGAATTACAACCTCCCAACATTCTCACTTTGCACCAGAATAGCTTTGAGTTTTTACATGTCGTCAAACTTTTTGCAATATTATCAATAAAGTCCTTTTGCTTGGTTTTGCAGGTGTGTTTAAATTCCTTGTTTGCAGTTATGTACAGAGACTTAAAGAAGTTAGAATTAGTTTTTCTAAAAAGATTCAAGAACCGGAATGATTTTTTTCTCAGCTGTTTGCACTCCCAATCAAACCATTTATTCTCAAAGCAAGGCCTTTGTGCATTATTGGTAACGGCAGATTGTTTGACGATTTGTAATAGTTTATCCGCCATTTGTTCGCAAGAAAGGTTCTCTAGTCCAGGCAGATTAATTGAGGCATCTAATCTAGTTTTGTACACGTCCATACCCCTCTCAGACCATTTGAGTTTAACGATTGCACTATTTTGGATCACTGGCTGTAGATCTTGAAATTGAATTGTTGTTAAAGTTGGCATGTGTGCCGAATAATTAGCTGCATGTACTTGGAAATCTTTAATTACATTAAGCCATTCTCCCCTGGCAATGCAGTAATCTATTAATGAACATCCTAAAGTAGAAACAAAAGTAAATTCACCCCTCAAATCACTTTTGGTAACTCCATTGAAAACAAAAAGCCCAAAATCTTCAAATAGATTAATAAGTTGTCTACCACAACTGTTTACTGTCAAATCCAAAGAACTTCTTTTCTCATTAAGGTTATAACCAGCTTGTTGATACAATGAAGATGGATTTTGGAAATCACCGATTCGGGCATTGAGGTCACCTAATATTAGTAGGTTTTGCAAACTATTTTCATTTAAAAAATCATATAATTCATTGAAATCATGGTTCCAATGACTGCAATTAAGATAAATTGGAAATATATAAAAACGATCATGCCTGTACATAAATTCAATTAGAGTTTTACCACCTACTGTTTTAAAGTTTACATAGTTACTTAAACAATTTTTTACTGCACATAAGATTCCACCACTTGCTCTACCAAAATGATTATTTCTAGTGGCGGGTATACATTTAACATTAAAATCCTTAAAATATTTTAATACTTCGACTTCTTTGTCTTTTTCGAGAAAAGTTTCTATTAGAATTATTATATCAAATTGCAAAATAAATTTAAAAAAATCCGGAAAAATCAATTTGTTTTTTAAACCAGAGATATTAAAACATAAAATTTTAGATTCGGGGTCGACTTTATCTCATTTTTGAACGACTTAAAGTATACTTTATCGTTAAAGTGGTCGTCTAACTTTAAAAGGGAGAAATCGTTCGTTTAACTCCTTAAAGTATAGTTTTGAGGAAGCAGACTTTGGGATTTTCGAAAATTTTGAAATTATATGAAAGAAAAGAGTTTATCAAATTCGTGCATGCTCTTATTTAAATTCAAATATTCATTTTATTTTGAACAGTTTTTCGTTCGAATACATTTATCATTTTTGTAAAATAAATAAAAAATATGAACCACGGAGACTACCAAGCGGATTTGTTGCTTGTTTTTTGACACTTCTTGTAGTTATGTGTGTACGTTGTTTGCTTTTAATTTTATTACCTATGTGCCTTTTTTGAGAGTCCTTATAAGCAAATAACACTTGTGGGGAAATTTGTTCCTGTTTTTAAGGAATATTTTTAACCCATTTCAGAGCACACTATTCCACCTTCACTATCACAAACAAAACAAATTGGAACATCATTTGGATATTTATTTAAACACATTTTCACAAAAAAAATTATAACATTTATTAGAACTAAATATACAAACACTAAATAATCACATTTTTTCCTGTTTTGGGGAGATAAATGCACTAAAAAGTGTTAAAAACTGCAAGCGTAAAATGACAGTTCACTAATTCAATTTATCAACGTGTCACATTTAGGCGAGTTCACACAACGTTTTGTTTAAAGTCCAATCTAATTAGAAGACTCGTTTAAAGTGTTTAAAAATTAGAAAAAGTTAGAGTGTGTTGAAAATAAAAAGTAAGAAAAATCATCGATCCACCACCGAACTCTTCAGTCCTCATCTTGAACACAACTCGCTGAACACGGCTCTTTTGAGTACCAACATTTAAAAGCAAAAGAAATAAAATCAAATGTCAAATTGTAACACATTTCAATATACCTAACCTAATAAACTCTCTTGTCAAGAAATCGTGAACCGGTGAGGTTATCTTTTCAATCTGTCTTTTGATAATTAAGTTAATCCCAATTTTCAGAAATATTATTATCTCAACATTACTGGTCCTTTGAGCCGGATCGTCATAACTGGGAGTTAACTTAAATCAAGTATCATCATGTCTAAACTCAACCATCTACAACATCTGCTTGAAAAGCAAGGCGAACTATCCGTGCTAATCAAAAATTCAGTTTCAAAGTTGAAGGGCACCTCAAATGTTACTATTCATCGCATTAAATCTCGCATTACAGCTCTTTCCCAGAACTGGGAAGAGTTTAAAGTCAATCACAATTCAATCGGACAAATACGTGCTTCTTTAAAACCCGACCAAAAGGCTGAAGCCGACGAAGATCCATACTTTAAAGGGAAAGCTTTTCTGGAATGTGAAGAAAGTTTTCTTGACGCTATGGAGGAGATGACGATATTGCTAGAAGCGAACTCGCCAAAAACCTCAGTTGACGGCACCGCACTTTCTGATCTCTCTATAGTTCGAGAACCATCATCATCAACTACTCATGTTCGCTTGCCAAGAATGGATCTCCCAATGTTTAGTGGAGAGTTCATTGATTGGGCTCCTTTCAAAGACGCTTTTACTGCGCAAATCGGTGCTCAAACTAATTTGACTTGCGTCGAGAAACTACAGTATTTAAAGACCTGTCTAGCAGGTGGAAAGGCTGCTGCTCGTTTGCACACTATTTCTTTGACAGCTTCTAATTTCAAAGTAGCATGGGACGATCTTATGGAACACTATGACAATAAAAGACTTCTCGTCGATTCAGCGTTAGATTTGCTCTTTTCTGCAAAGTCTGTTGCACAGGAAAGTTCCGAAGATCTTGATGTTTTGCTCAATACTGTAAATCAAGCTGTAGGTTCTCTAGAAAGTTTGGGGGCAAGAGTTGAGCATTGGGACGAAATTCTTGTCTTTTTGGTGTCCCGTAAGTTGGACTCTGCGTCTATTAAGGAATGGGAGAGACAATTGGGATCTAAGACAGAGATCTCTTCTTGGAAGGAATTGAAAGAATTCATCCAAACTCGTATCCGGTCGTTGCAAGCATTTGAACGAGTTAAACCAAAGCGCCAACAAGAAGTAAAAGGTTCAATTTTTGTAAAAAATCAGTCATCTAAGGTGCGATCTCACCACGTAGCATTAAGAAGCTCAAATCAATCGTGTTCGCTTTGCAACGGGAATCATTTTATATCGTCTTGCCAAAACTATCTATCCAAGCCTTTTGATGATCGGCACCAGTTTGTTATGCAAAGAAGACTTTGTTTTAATTGTCTGGGGCCTCATCCAGTCAACGGATGTCATTCGAAGAAACGCTGCAACATTTGCAGTGGTCGTCACCACACCTCTATTCATCCTGGTGGCAACACAGCCCACCATCAGCCTGGATCGAACAAACCTGTTATGGAATCAGTACCAATTGAACCTCCGATAGCCTCCACCTCCGCCTCCGCCTCCACCTCCGCCTCCGTCAATGCCACCTACATCTACAAATCTCCCGCAAACGGAGCACTCCTTGCAACAGCTTTAGTGAAAATTATGTCCTACAGTGGAGAACAGCTTGTAGTCAGAGCATTTTTAGATCAAGGATCAGAAATAAATTTAAAATCAGAAAAACTTTGTCAAACTCTTCGATTGCCACGCGTTCACACATCGCTTACTATTGCTGGTATAGGGGCCGAAACGTCATCTTCGCACAAACCAAATGGAAAAGTGACCCTAAATATAAGATCTTGTGTGAATGAGTTCTCAACTGTTTTCGACGCCTTTGTTTTGCCAAAGTTAACCAACTATCTCCCTTCAACAGTGATCACCATCAACAACTGGCCTCATCTCAAAGGACTTCAACTAGCGGATCCTGAATACCATCAACCCGGAAAGATAGAACTTGTACTTGGAGTGCAGGTCTACAGCCAAATCATCCAAGAGGGACTTCGTAAAGGTCCAGCAGAAGCACCAATCGCACAACATACCAGTTTGGGGTGGATTCTTTCTGGTTCCATTCACTTAACTGAACAAATAAACCCGTCAGAGGCAGCAGTCTTTCATTGTCAAATAGACCATGATCTGAACGAACTAATGAAACGATTTTGGATTCAGGAGGAAACTTTCAGTCTACCTAAAGATCAACTAACCTTAGAAGAGCGTGAATGTGAGCAGATATTCAAAACCACTCATTCTCGTAACGCAGATGGAAGATACATGGTAAGGTTGCCTTTCAAGACACGGCCTGCATCTTTTGGAGATTCACGCACACCAGCTCTAAGTATGATCAACAGCATGCAAAATAGATTTACAAAAAATCCATCGTTTTTTGAGGCCTATTCAAAATTCATTCAGGAGTATGAAATTTTGGGTCACATGCGTAGAGCAAGTTATGCTCCAAAATCTAACGACCAGGCGTTTTATCTACCTCATCATGGAGTTTTGCGTGAGACGAGCGCAACTACCAAACTCCGAGTTGTTTTCAACGGATCTTTTAAGACCCAACACGGAATTTCTCTTAACGACGTCTTACATGAAGGACCGAAACTTCATGTGGACCTTCAAGATGTTTTAACGAGATGGCGCATGAATCAATTTGCATTTTCTTCTGACGTTACAAAGATGTTTCGACAAATTGAAGTTCACCCCGATGACTGGGATTATCAGAGAATCTTGTGGCTCGAGAACACAAATCTAGTTGAATTCGTTTTGACTACAGTTACCTATGGAACAAGTTCAGCTCCTTATCTGGCGAATAGAGTTCTTCGCCAACTTGCTTCAGATGAAGGTCATCTTTACCCCGAAGCGAAGACAGTTATTGAACAGAACACTTACGTTGATGACATCTACAGTGGGGCTTCATCTATAGAAGAAGGTAAGGAAAAGATCACTCAAATCATTTCTCTCTTTAAAGCAGGAGGTTTTCCTCTTCAAAAATGGACTGCCAACCATGAGAATCTTTTGGAAAATATCCCATTAGAAGACAGAGTATCATGTTCATCATCACTTTCAATAAAAGATGGACCTACAGTTCGCACGTTAGGACTCAACTGGCAACCAATTCAAGACAGATTTGTTTTCATTTCTGAACCAACATGCGAACCCTTAGTTTATACAAAGAGAAATATCTTATCTCGAATTGCAAAAATCTTTGATCCATTGGGTTGGCTTTCTCCTGTAGTGGTTCGAGGAAAATTATTCATGCAGGAACTTTGGGAAGCGAATCTCAGCTGGGATGAAGCCATTCCTCTGAACCTAGAATTGCGTTGGAGGTCTTATATTCAAGAACTTCAAGACCTACATTTAATCCGTGTTCCAAGGTGGTTACATTTAACTCCATCCTGCTTATCAGTCGAAGTTCATGGCTTTGCTGATGCTTCTCATTCCGCTCTTGGTGCAGTCATTTATCTTCGTGTTGTTCACTCCGAAGACACCATTCATCTTTCGATCTTAGCATCCAAGACAAAAGTAGCGCCTATTCGAAAAAAGGAGAAGCAATGCCTTCGGTCAAAATATGTTCGCGTCACAACACCTCGTTTGGAACTATCAGCTGCAGTCCTTTTAACGCAATACGCTGAACATATGCTGAACGTTATGAATATAAATGTATCAGGTATCCATCTCTGGACTGACTCCAGTACCGCTCTGTTTTGCTTTGAAGATTTCTCTGTAGCAGCAGCTCTAGCTTTAATCGTAATGTTTACAATTTCTCAGTCATTAAAACATTTTTAACACGGGGTCTCTTCGCTGTTGCCAACAATTTAGTAATTTCCTCAGAATCTAATTTCAACTACACCGTCAATAGAAATATACAAATACATGTATTATTTAATATTGTGTTGGATCCACGTAATTTTTTTAACAAAACTTACTTCTTCCAGAGACATTATTAGTTGTTATCAAAATAAATTGAGTTTACTAGTGAAATCGAATACATGTACTTTAATAAATACGCAAATAAGCTTCCATCCACACTGCACTTCGGCTTCCAGAATATTCGTTTAATTTATAGAATAGAATATTCTTTATTGAGTCTTTATAAAATTTTACAATGAGGTATTTACTTATCGATGACTTAAGTATAACTGCGGCTATAATGTATTGCCTGCTTTGACAGTTAGAATGGAACGCCTCGTGGCCTTATTTGAACATAGTCTGACTACTCTTGCTCAGGAGAGAGTATACATATACTTTTTCTTTGACGACATGTCACATGAATATACATATGTACATAATACTAATACTACTTAAAACTAAATAACGAGTGTTCAACAATCAACTAGTTATTATGTGATAGAGCGAGAGCGCTCTACAAGATTTTCTTTTCATTTAAGTTCACAGCAATTTTGAGGTTAGATATTGAAAAAATGAAAGGTAAATAAAAGTTAAAAGTTATAATATTGTCTCTTTTTCTCTTAATGAGATAAATATTTGAAATTGAATCTATGAAAATTCAATCTTGAAGGTACATTGTACGTATGAACACACATAAAACATAGATACAAAAATATACATCGAATTGGTTGAGCAATTTGAAATTGTTTTTTTTTATCTTTCTTTTTATTTTTTAAGTTACATTCAGTCTTATTGTTTTCAAGAATAACGAATATAAACTAATTCTATATATTATTTATGTTAATTAAAATTATCAGGTAAGTCCTGTCCACCAACACAGGAAAGATAATGACTTTATTTACAAAAATTTAGATTTCAGCGGTCGGCACAGTCCCCATAAAAAATAGTGAACAGAGATGTGTGCAATTAAAAGCATCTTTAAAATATATTAGATTAGGAGCATTCAGCCACGGTTTTGGCCCGAAGTGGCCGTGGAGTAAAACAAGGGAGTGGATGTCAGTGAGGAATCCAGGTCGAAGGATGTAATTCCGAGGGGAGATAAGTAACTGGAGTTGTCCCAAGTGGACCCCATCTGCGATAGAATGACGTGACTAATAAGGTCATTTTCTGAAAGTTCTAGACACAATTGTTTTTCTCATGAGAGTTAGGTTATATCTCATCAGCGGAATGATTTTAGTGATATTATAAATGTAATTGTTGGAGAAGCGTTTGGTGGGGGACTCAAAGTTTTTCCCAGCGCATAATCTTAGGATTTTTCTTTCCAAAATTTCCATGGAATTTGCCACTGTAGGCGAGATGGAAAACCAAATGGGGATCGTTTAATTTATTAAACGTTTCTTTTTTGTTTTTATGTTCAAGGCACAGACCACAGATCTGAAACAAGATAGAAAACCAATTCACTGATCAGGCATCAGGGAATGGGAGATAAGAAACCAAACTGTCAACAGAGACAAAAGGAGATAGGAAATCAAGCTGTCCAAATAAATTTGCCTCTAACCTTTGTATATATATTTGACAGCGACACTTTGTATATGGATTTACCAAGTACTATCAAGAATGGTTTTTGACAGTAGCAAGCAGAGAACACACATTGGCTACGTTCAATCACGTAACCAAAAGGTATCGGATAGCTTTTTGTTCATTGACATAATATATATGGACTGCTAGTCACTTGTCATTTCCATACATTTCATGAGAAGAAAAAAGGTACAAGCTACAGCAGCGCCATTGGTTCGAAGCGGCCAAATTAGTCCCAAAAAATATGTTTGAATTCACAGCGACAGTGTTACCACATGGACTCTATAGATGAAAAATGGACTCGTTGTTTCTTCCTTGGCTCGGAGACTCGTTTTTATAACGTTTTTTGTTTGCAGAACACAAATAAGTATGTTAAAAATTTAAAACAAAATGGCGTAAATTTTAAAACATTTAAACCCTACTCTAAATCCACTTTAGAGTAGGAGTCGACTCTAAAAACAAATTTTAGATTCGGGGTCGACTTTATCTCATTTTTGAACGACTTAAAGTATACTTTATCGTTAAAGTGGTCGTCTAACTTTAAAAGGGAGAAATCGTTCGTTTAACTCCTTAAAGTATAGTTTTGAGGAAGCAGACTTTGGGATTTTCGAAAATTTTGAAATTATATGAAAGAAAAGAGTTTATCAAATTCGTGCATGCTCTTATTTAAATTCAAATATTCATTTTATTTTGAACAGTTTTTCGTTCGAATACATTTATCATTTTTGTAAAATAAATAAAAAATATGAACCACGGAGACTACCAAGCGGATTTGTTGCTTGTTTTTTGACACTTCTTGTAGTTATGTGTGTACGTTGTTTGCTTTTAATTTTATTACCTATGTGCCTTTTTTGAGAGTCCTTATAAGCAAATAACACTTGTGGGGAAATTTGTTCCTGTTTTTAAGGAATATTTTTAACCCATTTCAGAGCACACTATTCCACCTTCACTATCACAAACAAAACAAATTGGAACATCATTTGGATATTTATTTAAACACATTTTCACAAAAAAAATCATAACATTTATTAGAACTAAATATACAAACACTAAATAATCACATTTTTTCCTGTTTTGGGGAGATAAATGCACTAAAAAGTGTTAAAAACTGCAAGCGTAAAATGACAGTTCACTAATTCAATTTATCAACGTGTCACATTTAGGCGAGTTCACACAACGTTTTGTTTAAAGTCCAATCTAATTAGAAGACTCGTTTAAAGTGTTTAAAAATTAGAAAAAGTTAGAGTGTGTTGAAAATAAAAAGTAAGAAAAATCATCGATCCACCACCGAACTCTTCAGTCCTCATCTTGAACACAACTCGCTGAACACGGCTCTTTTGAGTACCAACATTTAAAAGCAAAAGAAATAAAATCAAATGTCAAATTGTAACACATTTCAATATACCTAACCTAATAAACTCTCTTGTCAAGAAATCGTGAACCGGTGAGGTTATCTTTTCAATCTGTCTTTTGATAATTAAGTTAATCCCAATTTTCAGAAATATTATTATCTCAACATTACTGGTCCTTCGAGCCGGATCGTCATAACTGGGAGTTAACTTAAATCAAGTATCATCATGTCTAAACTCAACCATCTACAACATCTGCTTGAAAAGCAAGGCGAACTATCCGTGCTAATCAAAAATTCAGTTTCAAAGTTGAAGGGCACCTCAAATGTTACTATTCATCGCATTAAATCTCGCATTACAGCTCTTTCCCAGAACTGGGAAGAGTTTAAAGTCAATCACAATTCAATCGGACAAATACGTGCTTCTTTAAAACCCGACCAAAAGGCTGAAGCCGACGAAGATCCATACTTTAAAGGGAAAGCTTTTCTGGAATGTGAAGAAAGTTTTCTTGACGCTATGGAGGAGATGACGATATTGCTAGAAGCGAACTCGCCAAAAACCTCAGTTGACGGCACCGCACTTTCTGATCTCTCTATAGTTCGAGAACCATCATCATCAACTACTCATGTTCGCTTGCCAAGAATGGATCTCCCAATGTTTAGTGGAGAGTTCATTGATTGGGCTCCTTTCAAAGACGCTTTTACTGCGCAAATCGGTGCTCAAACTAATTTGACTTGCGTCGAGAAACTACAGTATTTAAAGACCTGTCTAGCAGGTGGAAAGGCTGCTGCTCGTTTGCACACTATTTCTTTGACAGCTTCTAATTTCAAAGTAGCATGGGACGATCTTATGGAACACTATGACAATAAAAGACTTCTCGTCGATTCAGCGTTAGATTTGCTCTTTTCTGCAAAGTCTGTTGCACAGGAAAGTTCCGAAGATCTTGATGTTTTGCTCAATACTGTAAATCAAGCTGTAGGTTCTCTAGAAAGTTTGGGGGCAAGAGTTGAGCATTGGGACGAAATTCTTGTCTTTTTGGTGTCCCGTAAGTTGGACTCTGCGTCTATTAAGGAATGGGAGAGACAATTGGGATCTAAGACAGAGATCTCTTCTTGGAAGGAATTGAAAGAATTCATCCAAACTCGTATCCGGTCGTTGCAAGCATTTGAACGAGTTAAACCAAAGCGCCAACAAGAAGTAAAAGGTTCAATTTTTGTAAAAAATCAGTCATCTAAGGTGCGATCTCACCACGTAGCATTAAGAAGCTCAAATCAATCGTGTTCGCTTTGCAACGGGAATCATTTTATATCGTCTTGCCAAAACTATCTATCCAAGTCTTTTGATGATCGGCACCAGTTTGTTATGCAAAGAAGACTTTGTTTTAATTGTCTGGGGCCTCATCCAGTCAACGGATGTCATTCGAAGAAACGCTGCAACATTTGCAGTGGTCGTCACCACACCTCTATTCATCCTGGTGGCAACACAGCCCACCATCAGCCTGGATCGAACAAACCTGTTATGGAATCAGTACCAATTGAACCTCCGATAGCCTCCACCTCCGCCTCCGCCTCCACCTCCGCCTCCGTCAATGCCACCTACATCTACAAATCTCCCGCAAACGGAGCACTCCTTGCAACAGCTTTAGTGAAAATTATGTCCTACAGTGGAGAACAGCTTGTAGTCAGAGCATTTTTAGATCAAGGATCAGAAATAAATTTAAAATCAGAAAAACTTTGTCAAACTCTTCGATTGCCACGCGTTCACACATCGCTTACTATTGCTGGTATAGGGGCCGAAACGTCATCTTCGCACAAACCAAATGGAAAAGTGACCCTAAATATAAGATCTTGTGTGAATGAGTTCTCAACTGTTTTCGACGCCTTTGTTTTGCCAAAGTTAACCAACTATCTCCCTTCAACAGTGATCACCATCAACAACTGGCCTCATCTCAAAGGACTTCAACTAGCGGATCCTGAATACCATCAACCCGGAAAGATAGAACTTGTACTTGGAGTGCAGGTCTACAGCCAAATCATCCAAGAGGGACTTCGTAAAGGTCCAGCAGAAGCACCAATCGCACAACATACCAGTTTGGGGTGGATTCTTTCTGGTTCCATTCACTTAACTGAACAAATAAACCCGTCAGAGGCAGCAGTCTTTCATTGTCAAATAGACCATGATCTGAACGAACTAATGAAACGATTTTGGATTCAGGAGGAAACTTTCAGTCTACCTAAAGATCAACTAACCTTAGAAGAGCGTGAATGTGAGCAGATATTCAAAACCACTCATTCTCGTAACGCAGATGGAAGATACATGGTAAGGTTGCCTTTCAAGACACGGCCTGCATCTTTTGGAGATTCACGCACACCAGCTCTAAGTATGATCAACAGCATGCAAAATAGATTTACAAAAAATCCATCGTTTTTTGAGGCCTATTCAAAATTCATTCAGGAGTATGAAATTTTGGGTCACATGCGTAGAGCAAGTTATGCTCCAAAATCTAACGACCAGGCGTTTTATCTACCTCATCATGGAGTTTTGCGTGAGACGAGCGCAACTACCAAACTCCGAGTTGTTTTCAACGGATCTTTTAAGACCCAACACGGAATTTCTCTTAACGACGTCTTACATGAAGGACCGAAACTTCATGTGGACCTTCAAGATGTTTTAACGAGATGGCGCATGAATCAATTTGCATTTTCTTCTGACGTTACAAAGATGTTTCGACAAATTGAAGTTCACCCCGATGACTGGGATTATCAGAGAATCTTGTGGCTCGAGAACACAAATCTAGTTGAATTCGTTTTGACTACAGTTACCTATGGAACAAGTTCAGCTCCTTATCTGGCGAATAGAGTTCTTCGCCAACTTGCTTCAGATGAAGGTCATCTTTACCCCGAAGCGAAGACAGTTATTGAACAGAACACTTACGTTGATGACATCTACAGTGGGGCTTCATCTATAGAAGAAGGTAAGGAAAAGATCACTCAAATCATTTCTCTCTTTAAAGCAGGAGGTTTTCCTCTTCAAAAATGGACTGCCAACCATGAGAATCTTTTGAAAAATATCCCATTAGAAGACAGAGTATCATGTTCATCATCACTTTCAATAAAAGATGGACCTACAGTTCGCACGTTAGGACTCAACTGGCAACCAATTCAAAACAGATTTGTTTTCATTTCTGAACCAACATGCGAACCCTTAGTTTATACAAAGAGAAATATCTTATCTCGAATTGCAAAAATCTTTGATCCATTGGGTTGGCTTTCTCCTGTAGTGGTTCGAGGAAAATTATTCATGCAGGAACTTTGGGAAGCGAATCTCAGCTGGGATGAAGCCATTCCTCTGAACCTAGAATTGCGTTGGAGGTCTTATATTCAAGAACTTCAAGACCTACATTTAATCCGTGTTCCAAGGTGGTTACATTTAACTCCATCCTGCTTATCAGTCGAAGTTCATGGCTTTGCTGATGCTTCTCATTCCGCTCTTGGTGCAGTCATTTATCTTCGTGTTGTTCACTCCGAAGACACCATTCATCTTTCGATCTTAGCATCCAAGACAAAAGTAGCGCCTATTCGAAAAAAGGAGAAGCAATGCCTTCGGTCAAAATATGTTCGCGTCACAACACCTCGTTTGGAACTATCAGCTGCAGTCCTTTTAACGCAATACGCTGAACATATGCTGAACGTTATGAATATAAATGTATCAGGTATCCATCTCTGGACTGACTCCAGTACCGCCTTGTTCTGGATTCAAGGTCAACCTACTAGATGGAAGGACTTTGTGCGCAATCGTGTCCGTCAAATCCAAGAAAAGCTGCCGCAAGCACATTGGCATCACTTGCCAGGTGAAGATAACCCAGCTGATTTTGCATCGAGGGGATTGTCACCACGAAAATTATCCGAAAAGTCGCTGTGGTGGTCGGGACCTAGTTGGTTGAAGCTTGATTCGAGTCATTGGCCTTCACTCAATTACAAGTTGGATAACGGCACAGATCTAGAAGAACGAAATCCAATCGTAGCCTTTACTATAAAGCAAAAGGAAGTTGAACTCCAAGCTCTTTTGCACAAATACTCCTCTCTGTTGAAACTTTTAAGAATTACGGCATGGTGTAGACGTTCAATTTCTCTTCTGAGCAACCTTCGAGAAAAGAAAATAGCAAAAACCAAAATCAACTATAAACCGAATCTCATTGAACGGCGCACTTGGCTTGAACCTCAAGAACTCGATGAAGCTAAGATCTTTTGGATAAAATTTGTACAGTTCGAAAACTATTCTTCGGAAATCAATAATCTATCCCGACTACAGGCAATTTGTCGCAACAGCTCTATCTATAGACTCACTCCGTTCATTGATTCAAATGGAGTTCTTCGAATTGGCGGGCGGCTTCGCAATGCCCGAATTGATCCGGACACAAAACATCCGATCATTCTTCCACGTGAATCTCATCTGACAAACTTAATTTTGGATTACACACATAAATCAACTTTACATGGAGGTGTTCAGCTAATGCTGGTAACTCTCAGAAGAAACTACTGGATCATCGGCGGTCGCAATGCAGTTAGAAGCTTCATCAATCGTTGTGTGACTTGTACAAGGCTTCGACCTAATACTACAAAACAGCTCATGGGTCAACTACCTTTGAATCGAACAGTATTAACGCGTCCGTTTCTTAATTCTGGAGTGGATTACGCAGGTCCATTCATACTGAAAACCTGGAAAGGAAGAGGAGCAAAGACTTACAAAGGCTATCTATGTGTGTTCGTGTGCTTTTCGACATCTGCTGTTCACTTAGAGCTTTCCACGGACTATACAACAGAAGGTTTTCTTGCTGCTTTTAAACGGTTCATTGGCCGACGAGGTATATGTTCAACTTTAAAGAGTGACTGTGGAACAAATTTTGTTGGTGCCGACGCTGAACTGCGAAAATTATTCAAATTTGCTTCCAACGATGTCAAAGCTTTAGCTGATCTTATTGCCAACGATGGAACAAAATGGTCGTTCAACCCACCAGCAGCACCTCACTTTGGAGGCAAATGGGAAGCTGCAGTGAAATCCGTTAAGTTTCACATCAAACGAGTGATAGGTGAAACTGTTCTCACGTATGAAGAATTTTCAACCTTTTTGATTCAAGTCGAAGCAGTTTTAAACTCGCGGCCTATTTGCCCTCTTTCGGATGACCCAAGTGATCTCGAAGCTCTAACTCCTGGCCATTTTATAATAGGCAGCGCCCTACAAGCAGTACCTGAACCATCTTTAATCGAATTACCTTCATCAAAACTTTCCAGATATCAGCATCTTCGACAAATGTTAGAAATATTTTGGAGACGGTGGTCCAGCGAATATATTCAAAGACTACAAGACATCAGTAAGTGGCATAGCTCGTCAAGAAACATCAAAGAAGGAAATTTAGTACTCATCGTGGATGAGCGCTACCCACCAACTAAGTGGCCTTTAGCAAGAGTTATATCAACACATCCTGGACCTGATGGACTCGTTAGAGTGGCTACTCTGAAGACCCAATCGACTACACTAAAGCGTCCTGTTGTCAAACTTTGCCTTCTTCCAATAGCATCCTAACGAATTTCAACGCTCGAATGAGACGTCGAGGCGGGCGGAATGTTGAAAATAAAAAGTAAGAAAAATCATCGATCCACCACCGAACTCTTCAGTCCTCATCTTGAACACAACTCGCTGGACACGGCTCTTTTGAGTACCAACATTTAAAAGCAAAAGAAATAAAATCAAATGTCAAATTGTAACACATTTCAATATACCTAACCTAATAAACTCTCTTGTCAAGAAATCGTGAACCGGTGAGGTTATCTTTTCAATCTGTCTTTTGATAATTAAGTTAATCCCAATTTTCAGAAATATTATTATCTCAACAGAGTGCTTTAAGTAGAGTAGACTTTATTGCTTAAACGAGGGCTGACTTAAAATTTGCGCCAATGATTTCTGAAAGTATTTAATTTTTTTTACGTGGACTCGTTTTTCAAGCATCTTGGCGAATAGAGTTCTTCGCCAACTTGCTTCAGATGAAGGTCATCTTTACCCCGAAGCGAAGACAGTTATTGAACAGAACACTTACGTTGATGACATCTACAGTGGGGCTTCATCTATAGAAGAAGGTAAGGAAAAGATCACTCAAATCATTTCTCTCTTTAAAGCAGGAGGTTTTCCTCTTCAAAAATGGACTGCCAACCATGAGAATCTTTTGAAAAATATCCCATTAGAAGACAGAGTATCATGTTCATCATCACTTTCAATAAAAGATGGACCTACAGTTCGCACGTTAGGACTCAACTGGCAACCAATTCAAGACAGATTTGTTTTCATTTCTGAACCAACATGCGAACCCTTAGTTTATACAAAGAGAAATATCTTATCTCGAATTGCAAAAATCTTTGATCCATTGGGTTGGCTTTCTCCTGTAGTGGTTCGAGGAAAATTATTCATGCAGGAACTTTGGGAAGCGAATCTCAGCTGGGATGAAGCCATTCCTCTGAACCTAGAATTGCGTTGGAGGTCTTATATTCAAGAACTTCAAGACCTACATTTAATCCGTGTTCCAAGGTGGTTACATTTAACTCCATCCTGCTTATCAGTCGAAGTTCATGGCTTTGCTGATGCTTCTCATTCCGCTCTTGGTGCAGTCATTTATCTTCGTGTTGTTCACTCCGAAGACACCATTCATCTTTCGATCTTAGCATCCAAGACAAAAGTAGCGCCTATTCGAAAAAAGGAGAAGCAATGCCTTCGGTCAAAATATGTTCGCGTCACAACACCTCGTTTGGAACTATCAGCTGCAGTCCTTTTAACGCAATACGCTGAACATATGCTGAACGTTATGAATATAAATGTATCAGGTATCCATCTCTGGACTGACTCCAGTACCGCCTTGTTCTGGATTCAAGGTCAACCTACTAGATGGAAGGACTTTGTGCGCAATCGTGTCCGTCAAATCCAAGAAAAGCTGCCGCAAGCACATTGGCATCACTTGCCAGGTGAAGATAACCCAGCTGATTTTGCATCGAGGGGATTGTCACCACGAAAATTATCCGAAAAGTCGCTGTGGTGGTCGGGACCTAGTTGGTTGAAGCTTGATTCGAGTCATTGGCCTTCACTCAATTACAAGTTGGATAACGGCACAGATCTAGAAGAACGAAATCCAATCGTAGCCTTTACTATAAAGCAAAAGGAAGTTGAACTCCAAGCTCTTTTGCACAAATACTCCTCTCTGTTGAAACTTTTAAGAATTACGGCATGGTGTAGACGTTCAATTTCTCTTCTGAGCAACCTTCGAGAAAAGAAAATAGCAAAAACCAAAATCAACTATAAACCGAATCTCATTGAACGGCGCACTTGGCTTGAACCTCAAGAACTCGATGAAGCTAAGATCTTTTGGATAAAATTTGTACAGTTCGAAAACTATTCTTCGGAAATCAATAATCTATCCCGACTACAGGCAATTTGTCGCAACAGCTCTATCTATAGACTCACTCCGTTCATTGATTCAAATGGAGTTCTTCGAATTGGCGGGCGGCTTCGCAATGCCCGAATTGATCCGGACACAAAACATCCGATCATTCTTCCACGTGAATCTCATCTGACAAACTTAATTTTGGATTACACACATAAATCAACTTTACATGGAGGTGTTCAGCTAATGCTGGTAACTCTCAGAAGAAACTACTGGATCATCGGCGGTCGCAATGCAGTTAGAAGCTTCATCAATCGTTGTGTGACTTGTACAAGGCTTCGACCTAATACTACAAAACAGCTCATGGGTCAACTACCTTTGAATCGAACAGTATTAACGCGTCCGTTTCTTAATTCTGGAGTGGATTACGCAGGTCCATTCATACTGAAAACCTGGAAAGGAAGAGGAGCAAAGACTTACAAAGGCTATCTATGTGTGTTCGTGTGCTTTTCGACATCTGCTGTTCACTTAGAGCTTTCCACGGACTATACAACAGAAGGTTTTCTTGCTGCTTTTAAACGGTTCATTGGCCGACGAGGTATATGTTCAACTTTAAAGAGTGACTGTGGAACAAATTTTGTTGGTGCCGACGCTGAACTGCGAAAATTATTCAAATTTGCTTCCAACGATGTCAAAGCTTTAGCTGATCTTATTGCCAACGATGGAACAAAATGGTCGTTCAACCCACCAGCAGCACCTCACTTTGGAGGCAAATGGGAAGCTGCAGTGAAATCCGTTAAGTTTCACATCAAACGAGTGATAGGTGAAACTGTTCTCACGTATGAAGAATTTTCAACCTTTTTGATTCAAGTCGAAGCAGTTTTAAACTCGCGGCCTATTTGCCCTCTTTCGGATGACCCAAGTGATCTCGAAGCTCTAACTCCTGGCCATTTTATAATAGGCAGCGCCCTACAAGCAGTACCTGAACCATCTTTAATCGAATTACCTTCATCAAAACTTTCCAGATATCAGCATCTTCGACAAATGTTAGAAATATTTTGGAGACGGTGGTCCAGCGAATATATTCAAAGACTACAAGACATCAGTAAGTGGCATAGCTCGTCAAGAAACATCAAAGAAGGAAATTTAGTACTCATCGTGGATGAGCGCTACCCACCAACTAAGTGGCCTTTAGCAAGAGTTATATCAACACATCCTGGACCTGATGGACTCGTTAGAGTGGCTACTCTGAAGACCCAATCGACTACACTAAAGCGTCCTGTTGTCAAACTTTGCCTTCTTCCAATAGCATCCTAACGAATTTCAACGCTCGAATGAGACGTCGAGGCGGGCGGAATGTTGAAAATAAAAAGTAAGAAAAATCATCGATCCACCACCGAACTCTTCAGTCCTCATCTTGAACACAACTCGCTGGACACGGCTCTTTTGAGTACCAACATTTAAAAGCAAAAGAAATAAAATCAAATGTCAAATTGTAACACATTTCAATATACCTAACCTAATAAACTCTCTTGTCAAGAAATCGTGAACCGGTGAGGTTATCTTTTCAATCTGTCTTTTGATAATTAAGTTAATCCCAATTTTCAGAAATATTATTATCTCAACAGAGTGCTTTAAGTAGAGTAGACTTTATTGCTTAAACGAGGGCTGACTTAAAATTTGCGCCAATGATTTCTGAAAGTATTTAATTTTTTTTACGTGGACTCGTTTTTCAAGCATCTTGGACTCGAAAATATTTTTCCCTGCGGTAACACTGCACAGCGACCTCGTTGTTTATGTTTTTGTTTTTGTTCATTTTTGACAGCTGGAATCGTTCTTTTTTCGCCCACCCTGAACCAATAGCGCTCTTTACGCTGAACACGCGTGAAGTTGGCAACTAGCAGTCCATATTATAATATGTCAATGTTTTTGTTATACTACGTTTTCACCTACACCTAAATCACCTTTTTCGAGATTTAGAGCTAAATCTTCTTCTAAATCTCGAGATTTACCATACAAATTTTAAATCTCCTTACGAGGAGATTTAAAATAAATCTTCTATAAATCTCCTCGATGATTCCAGGCTGAATGATTCCAAGCTGTAATAACGAATCAAACATACCTAATTTCGGGAACTTATTCAGTTGAATGTCTTTTTTTTCTTGATATAAGGCTATCGCTACTCTTTTGGGGAGTGGTATCGACTTTCTATATTGGGTGTCATTCTTTTTTAAGTTTCTAATGTGGAAACAAAGGATTTCAAAATTTTCACAAGAGGTTCTAAAGTTCTCCTTAAAATGTTGGTCGTTGTTTTTGGGTATGTCTTCATCCCAAAATTTACTGGTCCGTGTCTGCAAGAATCTTGATTTAATAAAACTGTTACCATTGTCTAGGATATTTTACTTGCTTTGGTCCAGATTTTTCTTTTCAGTAATGCTTGTTTTTTATTATAGGCTCGCAAAATATTTAATAAGAATTGTTGACGTTTTTTCCTATATGTATGAATTCGTCTATCAAGAGCATTGCTAATTACAACAGCACTGATTTGTAGAGTCAACAAATGTGATAGCAATAGTTTCAATACCATTCTTTTAACAAAATTTGCAAAAAATTGAAAAAAAAATAAGTTTTTATTTTTATGAAATCCTTTTTTCCTTATGTGAATTGTGAAATGTCATAAATATAACGGGAAAATAAATCTTGCAAATGACAAGCTAAATCTTATTGGGCCAGTGAAAACACTTCGAGATTTATTTTAAATCTTCTTCGCTAAATCTCGGATTTAGGGTAGGTGAAAACGTAGTATTAGTGTAATCCATAGTAAAAAATAGCAAATACATGAACCATTTTCTGTCAAAAAAAAAATCCAAAGGTATCTGAGAATTTTTGGTATACCTCGGGTATCCGAGTGATCAGCTGATTAACACATGATTTTTTGTCTTGTATTGTTTGGCGCGCTATTTTACCACCTTCCAATTTAGAAGAGATTTGAATGAAATATAAACAAAATAACTGTCGATATTATTTTTAACAATATTTTTTATAATTTAGATGACTCGGAAGATGTTGTCAAGTGTTTGATTTGTTGTTTTTTTTTCATAGATGTTTAGACAGCTATCTGGATACAGGTATCTGTCTCGTCCAAAAAGATATCCCAGATACGGGTATCTCAGATAGCCTATCCGATACGTGATTGAACGTAGCCATTACAAACTTATGTAAAAAACTGTCAAAAAACTGTCAAACCAAGCAGAAAACCATTCTTGATATTACCTGGTAAATCCATATACAAAGCAGCGACAGGTATTCAACTCTAGCGCCACCTAGTTATAAGCCAAAATATCAATATTATCAATATTTTGCATACGTTTGTCAGCAAAAAAAAAAAAAAAATTGGAGGAAGCCGAGAAAATTGAAAACACCAATTTTGGTAATACTTCGACACTTTGTATTTGTATAAATAATTGGGTAGTAGTTTCTAGAGTTTTAAAGACTGCAGTCGTTTCAGTAATTTAGTTAAGTCACGAATAAGACTGTTTTTTTTAGTCTTTTAACTTACAAAAGTACTTTAACTGGAAAGGATCAGTCACCAGTCAGTACTTATTTTTTAACTTGCAGTTAATTGATAAAGTCAATTGACTAACAATCCATGAAGGATCTCAGCCTGAGATACTGCAGCCTTCACATGCACTCTCCAGTCGCCAAAACCAAGCGCTCTGGCATCCGCAGTCACTTAGTCTTTGTACCGTAGGTTCGGTCTTCCATGTCGTCTCGAACCTGGGTGCTGGGATGAGAAGACTTTCTTGGCTGGAGCGTTGTCGTCCATTCGCTCGATGTGGCCGAGGCCAATGTAGTCGTCTTTTCTTGGCCTTACTTAATATACAATAGTCCAGTTCCACCTTACGACATCTCTCTGAGATCTCAATTTCACTTTGACTAAGGCAAAATCTCAGACCTCACTCCTCATTGAGAAAGCTTCGGTTACCTCACAAATTGTTGTTATTCTTTCATATACATCAGTAGCGTCAAATCGGCTAAGTGAGAAATCGAATCTTATATATTTTCATTTCGGAGATCCCAGAAAAAATATCAATTTTCAGTAAAATAAAAAAAATAAATCGAGCTCATCGAGCTCACTGAAAAATTGAAATCTTAGGCCGTGTGTGAATTGCGTTAAAATTTGCGTTAAAACTTCTACCACGATTAAAATTTGACGTCTTGTTTGAGGTGGGATCAAATTTAGCCATTTGCTGTGTGAATTGCGTTAAAACAATTATTTTAACCAAGATTTCTGCGTAGGTTAAAAAAATTTCTCTCGATAATTTAAGAAATTTCCCTGAACAAAAATTGGTTTTCTTTTTCACGGAAAAATAATTTCTCTTACAAAACATATTTTTAAGAAAACTGAGTTAAAAAAAGTCTCTGGGCCTTACTAATAATCAGACACTAACGTCGACTATTAGTAAAACGTAAAGTTAAAATAAAGTGTAGAGCTTAAACAGAATCCTACCAATAAACTATTTAACCTTCTCGTTAACAAATCTTCACATTTTCTTTAAGTCTACTACAATTTCCATCAAGTAATTGTCAAATAAATGTCAAATGAATGACAACTATTTTTTTACGAGCTGAAACAATAAATATTTTGAAAAATGAGTTCAAGTTCAAGTGATGAAAGTCTATTTTTAGATTTAAATTTGATTGAGGAAACCATATCAACTCGAAAAGTTAAAGTTTACAAAGAAAAAGTAGATCCGTTTACCAAATATAATGAAAATGAATTCTTCGGACACAAGACAAATAAAAAAAAAAAAACAATAAAGAACTGTCATAATTTGTTCACTACCTTACTTATTGTTAAGTATTGCCGTATCCTTTTTCAACACTACTTTATTGTCAGCACTTATAGTACCTACATCAATTGATTTAAAGTGTTGAAAAGCTTTTTTCTTTTCTTAATTTTTTAATAGCCGTGTTTTTGTGCTTTCGCTTCTATCTCTCCTAAGATATAATTTCTATGTGAAATACAACAACAATTTTAACAATAAAGAAATTGTTGTGGTATTTAACATGGACATTATTTTTTAGAAGATGTGGAAGCGCACATAAAGGCACAAAAAAATTCGGCTGATATTACATATTACATACGGCTTAAGCCAAATTTAACAAACGGCCGGCGCGCGGGCGGCACAAATCCATTAAAAAAATAAATAAATACAATTTTTACTTCTTTTGAACCATGTAATGAGCGCCTCCATCTCCCAAATTCTTAATAAGACTGGTGGTGGTGGATGGTAGTCCTTGGAGAAACCTTCGAATACCAAAAATGAATGTTAAACGATTGGCTGCATTGTATATGAAACCACCTAGATAGAAATACAATGATTGGCTGGTTTACGAAGTTGAAAATCAAACAAATGCATAAATAAATAAATTAAACGTTTGTTGATTGTTGTTTTTTTTGACATAAGTCAGATTCGGTGGAATGTCATTGTCATATGTTTTCTTCTATGTTTTCTTGACGTATGCGATGACATGCCGTGTGTTCAGCGCGTAAACAAATCTGTTTGGGAGGGTTCTTGTACCCGATAGAAGTAATCATAGAGGCAATTCTATTCACAGAGGGGGGCTTCTGAGTAATTTCGCGTTTTAAACGGCAATCATGTATTTGGTTCAAGTCGAGTGGGTTTAAGGCCAGTCTTGTTAGGTTTGCAATAGGCAATTTAGTCTGGTTTAAGTGGTTGAATAGTGTGCCGTTCAAGGAAGCCAATCAGTGTAGTGGTGTTTTAAACATAGAAAAAAAAGGGAATCGCCAACAAAAAAAAAGCTACGAACAAAACTAAGTGGTGCAAAATTTAAACAAGGGGTGCCGCAATAAGTGAGAACGAAGAAAAACGGCAGCGGAATAAATCCCGTAGCGGTCGCTCACGGTACCAGCATACGTAAAATTAACCTTGAAGCAGAGCAAGGGCTAATGGCCACCACTGTATGAAGTCAACTCACAAGGTCAGAACTTTTAATCCTATTTTAAACGAAATAAGAGTATTTTTGCGGCACCCTTTAAAACAAAAAAAGATATTCGATTTTCTATCATCGAATTGCGACGAATATTGAACATTGAAGTTGAAAGTAAAGGCAAAGCAAAGTCTTTTGAAGCCAGCCACCATAACTGGAAGAAGCGCATGAAGGCAGACTACGAAAGTGCCGTTGCATATTTACCAACCCAATTGTTTTTTTTTTTTAATTTTGAATATTTGCTGGCGGTTATTTTTTGTTGTTAATTTAACCTTTATTTTGAAACTCTCTTTTTGTAAATTTAACGTATTTTTGTTCGTGACTCTGAGTTGGTTCGACCGTTTGGGTGTGGACATGCCATATTCGTGGTACGGCTCTCTCTGACCGACCGCCCCATTTTCCTCCGTTTCCTCAGTCGTTAAGTTTTTTTCCCCCTTTTGAGCGCTCGTTAGGAAGGGTAACTTCGATCAGGAAATTGGCCTTCGCGGTTTCAAAATCGGGTGGGACCGGAGTGGAATCGATCCACAAAGCCGTCAGGAGGCCGGAATCGGCAAGGCTTGCCTTCCTAATATAGGAACGCCAACCTCGCCAAGGAGACGCAAAGGCCACCCACGGAAGTGTCCAGATCTGGGAGGGTTGAAAGATCCTCGAGTTCGCTTTTTGATTAATTGTTTTTTTTTTTGTTCATATTAAGCTTCAATTCATTTCATTAGTTTATTATCATTTTTATTATCAATAAGCACTTTTTTTTATGTTTTACTCGTAATTCTTTTTTTTTCGGTTTCATTTCTCTTCATTGTAAGATCGTAATTGTAAGTTCAATTTTAATGATCAATTGTCCAGGTTTAGTCGTTTTCTAAATAAATGTACAACCGACCAGGCAATCATATTGCGTTTTTGTTTGCCCGTTGAAACCGACGGCATGATCTGCTAAGGCGAAAATTTCAGGGGAGCGTGGACGACAAATGATCTGAGCAAATAACGTGAGTACGCAGCCGGGGTTAGCACAAGGGGGGTCTGCTTAAGCATTTTGGAACCGCAGGCCCCAAAGAGTGGAGCGGGTAGTGCGGCCTACAACACCATCAGTAGGCCCTTCGACGGGGACAACCGAGTGTTTGGTGTTATTGTGTGTGTTTCGTTTGCTTTTGGTGTTCTTTTTGTTGGATCATAGAGATGGCATGAGATTATTTTTGTTACGAGGTGAGGCTTAGCAAAGTGGCAAGATCCCCCCTTCATTCCGGCGAGCTTAGCCGTGCTATGCCAGCATGCCAATGCCTCTTGTGCTAAGCATTCGAGAGTCCCTGGTAGGTCCATCATGGACGACGCCCCGTGTCAACGCCTAGAGTTAAGGTGCTCAATCCCCCTTATTTTCTCATCCCAATTTCCCAACCCCATACCTCACCCCCTTTTGCGTCGTTACAACCAAAAAAAGTGAGACGTAATGAAAATACCAATAGAAATCGAAAAAATACTATGAACAATTTCAGTACATTTAATACTTATATATATACAATAAAATGGCACCACAGAAACACTTGCCTTCAGATGTGATTTTAGTGCATAGCTTAGAGATGGATTTCCGTGTATTAAATTTTGACGTTTTGCTAGTGACTAAACTGGAGACTTAATTCGTTATTGGTATGTGATGTTTCTGAAATCTGGAGATTTTCATTTAACTATTTACTAAATTTGATTATTAGTACGACCCTCTGAAACTAAAAAAAATCTTTTTTATTTATTGTTCTCGATTCTAATGTCATATTTTAAAACAACAGTCAAAAATATTCAAACAAAATTCCCATTTTGATTACCTAATTGATTTATTCGGTGTGGTAACACAGAAAAATTGTTTTCACAGCTGATATCTGTCATACATTTCAAAAGAAACAAAACAATTATTTACTTTTTCACAATTCGTTGCTTCAAAGATTGATGCATAATATGTAGATCTTCCAAATAAATAAAAAACATAAATACCAAAATCAAAAAATCACTTTTTATTTCACTTTAAATTGTACATTTGTTACGTTTATCACACTTTTTGAACAATGATTAGCATTTTTTATGCATCTTCTGATGAGGAACAGACAACCAGATTGTCTACATTAATATCTGGGTAATCTTATCATCCAGACTTATCCTAATTTCAATTAGTTTTATTTTTTCTTCGTGAGACCCTAGAAAACAAAAGCATTGAATTTATATAAATTAATTGATTTCAACTTACATTTATTGTATGTGTTTAGAGAAAATGTAGTGGACCTGAGAAAAATCAAAAACCTTTGTCAATAAAAATAACCACGAAATGTCAAAATTACTTACCTTTTTGTCTTAATGTCAACTGCTTTGGAGTTGAACAAGCATTTCATGACAACCCCGCTCTGTTCGATTGTTGACGAACTGTTGGCGTTGATTCTCTGCGAGTTCGATACTTTCGTCTTTGGTTAGACGAACGATTTGTGTTGACATTCTCGTCCTGTTTTTGTGTGGTGCCAGCGAATTTGAGGATGGTTGAAAGCTCTTCATGGTTGGTTACGGAGAGATCCACTTATGTCGTGTCTTGTGATGTCGGTATTTGTTACCATTCAAGACAAAGGCGCACAAGGGTTCTTCGTCGATTCCACATTCTACACGCATGATTGCCGGTATTTTTGTTGACTTTTCTGTGTTTCACTTTGAACTTAAAATACGCGCAAGAAGTAAAGCTACTACTGAATTTGTATTGAATTCAGCATCCGGCTAGGTCGATGATTATTTTTTTTTAGAATATGAATATCCGCGTCAAGTCTAAGTCTTCAAATAGAACAAACTATATTTTGCCCTAAAAACCTATGGTTAACTCTAAGAGCAATAGATTGGGCATGACCTGCTGTGATCGTCTATATGAGTTGTGCGTGGCGACGACAGAATTCCACTCATACCAGAACTTTTGGATTCGCGATTCGGATGATGGAATTCAAACTGCGCTTGAGGATAGCTTATATCATAGACGTTCTTGAGGAGAACAACAAAACCGCTCTCCGCATGATTGTTGTAGGTGGCTAACAAATCACGCCCAAATGCTTTGTGGTTGTTTATGGAACGCACCGAATTGTAGAGCTAGGACGTTGATTTGCACGGTATGCTAACGCCATTGTCTTTGAGTAGGATTTGTGCGCAGTCTACGCACTCAGGAGTGAGTTCATTGTCCCCAAACGAACCTAGAAGTCCCGAAACAAGAATGTCACCCTTCTCGGGAGGACTGAACTCCCTCATGTCTTTTGAGAAGATTTGCATATCTTTGCCACTCCAAAGCTTTTTTTGTAATGGCGAGGAGAGTTCGCACGGCATTTGGATTCTTTTCAATTATGTACACCCGAATCGAGAACAGGATAATTGGTAGAGCTGAAATAGAATAAAATAGTTATTAATTATTGAATTCTATCTAATAATTAAGTAAAAATACCAAAATAGTCACTTACCTTTGATGTTGTTTGTTGACTTTTGAATTCTGTCGTTTGACATTTCAATTTTGTTGTTGCTTAGCACAGAATATTTACAGAGATAAATAAAAAGGGATGTAAGACTTGTATACGACATATAATTTCCCTTTGGGTATTTTTTTTTTACGATACGCTCAACTCACGATCTTAGTTTTTAGAACTGTGTTTTTACGTGTTTGTATCAGTGATCACTTATACCAAGATTGGAAACCTTGCTGTCAAAGTGACATTTGCCTACAAGCTGAGGGGCCAGGTTAGCTGAAACAGTATGCGTGTAATACAAACTTAAGGGGCCAGGTTAGCTGTAAGAGTATACGTGTTTTTGTAATAAAGATACAGTTGCCTACATAATAAAACGCAAGTGAGCTGCAAGAGTATGTGTGCATGAAAAAAATAAAAAAAATAACTTTTGCGGTATTTGGAGGGTAAAACGTAGGTAGGTTTCCAATCTTGTTATAAAGTGATCACTGGTTTGTATTGTGTCACTCTCTCTAACGCCTTACATTTTGTAAATGTATGTTTCGATCAGAGATTCCATATTTCTACTATCAAGGTTTTTAGTTTTTGTGTGTGGCTTAGTGTAGGGGAATTGCAATTAGAAATGCAATAGAATAGGGTGACTTTGTTGTTGCAACCCATCGAGGAATTTGAGTGAAAAGGTTTTCTTGCCTGCAAATCTCTCGAATTATGTGGGATTGTCTGATTGGGTGTTAAAAATCGAATGATTGGGATTGAAAACAAGAATCAGATCGCTTATTTGTGAGAGCACCAATTCGCTCCGTTGGTATTCATGGCATTACAAAAGGCAAGAAACGGTCAATTGTGTCTGTTAAGTTCAACACACAACGTTCATATATTGTGCCTTTTTGTACTCTATTTTTCGTTCGTCCCAGTTTTTTTTTGCATGTTCGGAAATTCGAACTATTAGAAATTTAAAATTGATTAATAACAAAATCAAAGAATAAACACTCAAAGAAATCGTGTCAAGTGACAAAAACATTAGAAAAACCAAAAACAAAAAAATCTGCATCAGAAGAAAACAAGTAACAAACAACCACCCTCTGTGAACAAAAAAAAAACGACATACAGTGAACACATAGATAGGCACATAGTCACAAGAGTACCTTATACTCGAAATCTATTGGTGAGTGCTAAAATGTTAATAGTATACTAGTTATATGCCAGTTTAGATGTATTAGTTAATTTAATTGATTTGTAATTTTTTTCTGCTGGCAACCTTATAGATAATTTGATTGTTTCAAATCAAAGTATGACATATTTCATTTTTGATTGTTAGATGTTAAACGGCGATCACAGCGGTTCGTGGAGCAGGTGATCGCCGTTGGGAAATTTAATTGAGCTTAAGCTTTTCTACTAGCCAATACTTAAACCAACAGCCAAGGTATTTCCTGCTTAGCCGAAAATCAAACCAATCAAACAGAGCTTCCCAATCGACAAATTCAACTTCTAAAAAAAATAACAATCATACGAAGGAGAAATTAGTGTGACCATCAGTCACTTTAAAGTACATTTTTATTCGTTTCTTTACAATTTAATATCTGCACTTTAATGTTAGTTTTTTTTTTATTATTAAGTTTTTTTCTTGTTTATTTTTATATTCTTTTTAATTCGCATATTATTTTTTTTTGTTCATGTGTAAATATTTAATTAATTTATTGTTCCTGGATGCCTTACGACCTTGAAGCGTGAAGGGAATTGATGTTCCAATTTAATTCTTTTTTTTTGCATAGTGGCTCAAGAGGGCTTAAATCTTCTTTTTTTATACCTTTTGTTTTGTTTCGTCATTGATATTAGTCGAGAAATTGGGGAACGCAAATTGAATTCAATTTAGGCAGGCACCCAGAAAATTAAGAACACATTAACAATTCGAGACAGGGGGTGGAAAAAGGGGAAAGAAGAGAATTTTATTTATTTTTGCATGCTATTGGATTTTATTTTCTTCCGTGATCGCTACGAGGGTCTAGGCTATCTTAAATTTATTTAGTAAAATTTAATAAAAAAATATTGAAAATTTGTATTCCAATAATTGTATTTCGTTATTATTTATAAATGTGAATTACACATAACAAGGTTCTAATGAACCTAATGAAACCAAGTGTCTTTTCTTGTCAAGCCCAAAGCTTGATGGACTGTTAAGTTCTTTTCATTTCAGGGGATGCTGATGGTGATGTGAGGATTCGGCGGTGAAACAGTAAGCCAATGAAGCGGTGAGTTTTGTGACTTTTCGGTGTTTATTAGGGGAAGTCCAAACATTGTTTGGCCAATGGACTTCCATGGCGGGGTGGGATATGGCCGCGCCGAACTACATCTCGGCGCCCTCTAGTGGCAATGTCCGTCCGACATCGCATTTTCTTCTTTTTGTGTTTTTCTTAACCCTCTACTGTTTCTCGATTCAATGGATCAATTTTGGCATGACACTAAGTGATAGGTTGGTTCACTAGGGAGGCGGACAAGATCCCGCGACATCCGGCGAGCTCGAGCCGAGCAATGACTAGCATGCCAGTCCGCCGACCTAGTGTAAACGGTGCTTAACGCACATTCAAAAGCCAATACTAGCCTATTACAAATGGCGCAAAACGTTTGTCTTGGTCTTTCGTCCTTTATTTTCCAAATTTTAAATTTCCCTAATTGTTTCTGTTTTCATCCTTGGTAACTCGTATGTCGTGCAACGGAAAGCCATTGGGCATACCGATTGCACTTGCGACGAGATAACAAGAGGATGAAAACAGCAACAGTTAACCTATGTTTCTTTTCGTCTTTACCCTTTCTTTTTTTTCTGTTTAAATTTTACTTTCCTATCTTTCTTATTTTTACTTTTCTTTTCAATTAGTTCGTTTTGTTGTCCTGTTGTTGACGCAAAGTCGCACAGTTGCACAATACTTTTTTTTCATTAATCATTTTTGTTTTCTGTTTACCTACTGCATTATGTCTTTTGTCTAAGCATTCAGGCTGGACAAAATTGCGAATGCAATAGGTAAACAACTATCTCTATTGTCCTATGTCTACATCTATGTACCAATTTGCCCTAGAGGGAAAGTTTTCAAAACCAGTCCGTCTGCCTGTCTTTTGAGGTCAATTAAGTAAATGTATCCTAAGTCTTACCGTTTCAGCTTACTAAACCGACATCAAAGTTCACCACCGAATCTGTCGCCGGAAGCATCCCCGAATATCAATGAGTATTACAAATACAAATATTTTGTTTGAAAAAATCACAACATTAATTATTAACTTATCAGTTTTTTCTATATTTTTGTTTTTTTTCCTATTCAAATCATCATACAAAAACCAAATTGTTTAGTTTAATTTTTTTTGTTTTCGTTTTCGTTTTTATGTTCGAAAACATAAAAAAATATTTATTTTTTTTTGAAAATAGATTAAGTTTTTTTTAGTTTTTGAGTCTTTGTTAGAAACAAGACTTCAATTTTTCATACAATTGATCTTAGTTTTGATTCATTTTTTTTTGACATTTATTGTTTTTTTTGTTAGTTTGTCATTTTCTAAGGATCTTTATCCTTTCAGTTAGGTTTTCTTTCGTTATAGTTTTTGTTTGGTTTTGTATATTTATTTTGTTGGTTTGATTACTTGGTCATTGGAATTATTTTCAATTAATACAAATACAACATATTTTTTTTATATCATTTATTTTTCTTACTTTACTTCTTCTTAAATAATTTTCAATTCTTATTTATAATTTCGTTTTCTTTAATTTATACATAATTCCTTTTTTTTTGTTTCAACTTACTTAGTTGAATTTATTCTTGTTAATTTATCATTTTTTTTGTTAACTTATTTATTTATTTTCTTCTATATTTCATTTGTTTTTGTTCGTACAATTCTTAATTCTAAGTTTTTTTCATTTATTCATTTTTTTTGTTCTATCTACATTTTGTTTTTTTGTCCATACATAAATTTTGGTCAAAATTTCTTATTTATTTATAACATATATATATATATATATATATATATATATATATATATATACTTATTTTTTTTGTTAATTTTTTTTTTAAATACTTTTTTTTCGTTTCCATTTTCTTTTCGTTAATTTATTTATTTATTTAAACTTTTTTTGTTAAATTATTTCTTTTTTTTCGTTACAATTTTCGTTTAAACTTATTTATTCATTTTCTTTTACAATCCTTTTTGTTAATTTATTACAAGTTTTTGTTAAAAATAATTTTTTTTGTTGATAACATTGTTTTTTTTTTAAGTCTATATATATAGTTTTTTTGTTTTTTAATCTTTTTTTTTGTTTTTTTTTTTGCATTTTTCTGTTAATTTATTTATTTATTCTTAATTTTTTTTTGCTAAATCATATTCTTATTTTTTGTTTTGTTTAAATTATTTCAGTTACCTTGTTTTTTTTTTTGTTAATTCATTCATATTTTATCTTGATACTTAATACCTAAAAAAAACTTAATTCAAATTCTTTTTGTTTACAAAAAAAAAAGAAAATACATATTCATATATATATACTTACATCTAAGTTAAAAATAGATAAAAACTAAAAGTTAATTTACTTCAATAAGAAATACAAAACCAAGTCAAAATCATAATGAGTAAAAACCAAGGAACTGGAGCGATCAGGAAGAACTTGCGTTCTCACGCTCATCTTGCCCAAAGCGAACAAGAGCGCTTACTACTTGGTATCAGTCCCACGATTTTTAACAACTCAATGCAAAACCCACAAGACAATAATAATCAGGAAAACGAAGACCTTGCCAATCAGAATTCCGACAACGACAATCTGGTTGGGCAGAGACCGCGAGTTCTTCGGACCCCGGTGGGCATGATGGGCTCGCACCAAGGAAGTAATCCCGATATGACTGTCAACAATCTAAGTCAGAATATGATGGGTGGGGTGCAAGGGAATGACTCAGTGGGACAAAATCTGTTGAATGTCTCCAATGAATCGAACTCTTTAACTGCCCCAAGCTATAGTAGTCTGAGTCATTTAGGAGCAGTTAGGGGCGAAAGGGATGTCATTGGTAAGATCCGCGATGAGCCTATCATGGAAAACCCCATGGGGAATGATCTGCCCATGAATAAAGACAATAATTTGAATCCACCAGACCAGGTTCCCGATAGCATGAAGGCATATATCAACTTGACTTTAGTCAATGCCTTCGCTTCTTATGCAGAATCCATGAAGTCGGAAATTTCCGACAACATTAAGAAAATTATGAAGGATAACTTCATAGAGTTCTTAGGAGATATGAACACGGCCACTATTCCTCTAAGACGAGAAGAGCCAAAGTCCAAAGCTCCTTCCAAAGCAAATTCCATTAACAAGCCAGGTCCGTCATCCAATGATCAACAACAAAATCAAAATATACAAACCAATATATTGCCTCGACCACAAATCCTTTCCAATCAAATTTTAACGAATGGTCGAAACAACACTTTACAGAATCCCAATGAACAAAATTATACTCAGCCAAATCAAACAAATCAAACTATCCAACAACAACAACTTCAGCTTAAATATTATCAGGCATCACAAAATAGTCGAACAAATCAGGATCAAAGATTTCAGCCTGAACAAGTTTCTCAAAATCACAATCGTTCTCATCTTCAGCCGTTTTCCAATTCCGAATCTCAGAATTTTCAACCGACATTCCCTTCTGCATTTGTGCATGCAAGTAATGTCTTTAAACCTATTCCTCAACTCTCTGCCAACGAGGTTCAACATCAAGGCAGTTGTTATCGGAATCAAAGAGATTTCGATAATTTCAACGGACAACAGCCAAACAATTCGAATTCGAATCGGGATTCACGTATAAGTCCCCACAGGAATCATCATGAACCTGTAAAGTTAGACCGATGGGGCCTTAAATTTGATGGCCGACCGGAAAATCTGTCGGTCGAGGATTTTCTGCTCCGATTGGAATTTCTCCAAAACCAGTATCAATGCTCATGGTCGGAGATCCTCCGCCAATTCCATCTGGTTCTCTCAGGAGAAGCCGAGCGTTGGTACTGGGAATTTATCAAATACAATCAGAGACCCGACTGGCCGATGTTGCGTGAAGCAATAATGCTTCGTTTCCGAAATTGCAAATCGGATTATGAGATCATGCGGGAAATCTCTGATCGTAAGCAGGGCCCATTTGAGTCCTGTGACAGCTTTTTTTCCATCGCTAAAATTCGTTCCCAGCTAACAATTCCCATGCCAGAATTCGAACTAGTCAGGATGCTAAAGAGAAACCTTAACGACCGTATAGGTAAACTAGTCTACCCCATGTCAATCTTTAGCCTTGATCAGCTAAGGTTTGCTTGCAAGGAAGCAGAAAATGCTTTTCCAGCAAGAGAACCACATGCATCTAGGTATTATCGTCCACCACCGAAAATGCATGTCAATGAAATGCATGGTGTTGAGGACGATAATACGGTGGACGACTATGTCGCTGCCATGCAGTATGCTGAAAAGCATAGACCCAGGCCACCAAATAAGGTACTCTCTTGCTGGAACTGCAAGGTAAACGGACACATGTACTGGGAGTGTCCTTCGCCCAGACTGAATGTCTTCTGCTTCAAGTGTGGTGAAGCAGATGTTGTCGTCGCAACCTGTCCGAAGTGCCGGCAGAAAAACAGTCTGAAGGGCACGATTTCGACGGGGGAATCGTGTTCGAAGAACAACCCCGTGTCCTCGAACCCCCAATAATGTGTATTTCCGAACAAGTTAGAAATAAGATAGAAGATAAACCAATATTGATTTTAAAACGAGATCCTAATGATCTACACAATGATATTCCTCCGTCTAATGTTAATGTTAAATGTATTAAGCCATTACATGTTAGAATAAAAGAATATAACGAAGCCAAAGCGAGAATTTTTAGCAGTAATGTCAAAAATAAAATTATTAACACGCGAAAACGCTATCGAATAAGAAAGCAATTGAGAGCGAATTTGCTTTCGACAATCATAGATGTTTCCGGCGACCCTAGGCCATATGCAAAGGTCGCTTTTGGAAACATCGAAGTTTTCGGCTTGCTCGATAGCGGCGCAAGCGTCAGCGTCCTCGGTAAGGGATGCCGAGCTTTTTTAGAAAGTTAAGGAAAACCATTCACACTGTTTGCTTCGAATGTCAAAACGGCGGATGGCAATTGCCAACAAATAATCGGCAAAATAGACTTAGATGTAACCTATAAATACGTTAATCACAAACTCACTTTTTATTTGGTTCCAAATTTGGACCAACCGTTGTATCTTGGCGTCGATTTCTGGAAAGCATTCAACCTTGCACCTGGAATCGTAAGCGAAATAAAAATAACAGACGCTGTTGATAATTCAGATACTCACCAGCTGTCTCTAGAGCAACAGTCCCGATTGGATGTTGTCAGGCGGAAATTCCGGTGCTATACCAGGTACGGTCTTGGAAAGACGGCCCTTGTTGAGCACGTCATCGACACCGGAGATGCGGTTCCGGTGAAGCAGCGTCATTATCCTGTTTCTCCAGCGATACAAGCCCTGATGTATGCCGAGATAGACAGAATGTTAGATCTTGGAGTGATTGAGGAGAGTGAGAGTCCTTGGAGTTCGCCAGTGGTCTTGATACAGAAGCCCGGCAAAAATCGCCTGTGTCTTGACTCACGTAAGCTGAACGCCGTGACGAAGAAAAACGCATATCCTCTCCCCAATCTCGAAGGGATTTTCAGTCGTCTCAAGGATACTATTTATATAAGTAGTGTCGATCTCAAAGACGCATTTTGGCAGATGCCGTTGGAGGAGCAGAGTAGGGAAAAGACTGCCATCACAATACCGGGAAGGCCCTTGTACCATTTTACTGTTATGCCCTTTGGACTGTGTAATGCTGCCCAAAGGTTGTGCCAGTTGATGGACAAGGTCATTCCATCCAGGTTACGGGATCGAGTCTTTGTGTATCTCGATGACTTGCTCGTCATAACTCCAAATTTCGAGGACCATATCGCTCTGTTGGACGAAGTAGCGACGTGTCTCAACAAAGCTGGCCTCACCATCAACGTGACAAAGTCCAAATTCTGTTTCCGAGAGTTAAAGTACCTCGGATTCATAGTTGGTGGTGGGAACATCAAGACAGATCCGGCTAAAGTTGAGGCGATCGTGAATTTTCCGATCCCTAAATCGGAAAAACAGGTACGCCGACTACTTGGTTTAGCAGGGTGGTACCGTAGGTTTATACGGGAGTTTTCGACCTTAACGGCTCCAATCACGGACACCCTAAAAAAGGGAAATAAAAAGTTTAGTATGACTGCCGAAGCTCTGGAGGCATTTGGTGAGTTGAAGAAAGCGTTAGCGAAAGCTCCGGTATTAACGCATCCAAATTTCGATAAGCGCTTCTATATACAATGCGATGCTTCCGATTCTGGTGTGGGGGCGGTGCTCTTCCAGAAAAACGACGCCGACGAAGAAACCCCGATATCTTTCTTCTCCCAAAAATTAAATAAGGCACAGAAAAATTATAGTGTCACGGAGAAGGAATGCCTCGCCGCCGTTTTGGCGATTCAAAAATTCCGTCCTTACGTGGAAGGTATGACCTTTACGGTCATAACCGACCACTCCAGCCTTAAATGGCTGATGAGTCTAAAAGACCTTAGCGGTAGACTTGCGCGCTGGAGTTTACAACTACAAACTTATTCTTTTAATATTGAACACCGCAAAGGTAGTCTAAATGTTGTCCCTGATGTGTTGTCCCGAATGTATATTGAATTAGAGAGTATAGACTTTGCGAACGTAGCCCCAATTATAGACCTCGAAGCCGACGATTTTAAGTCCGAGGAGTACCTGACCTTAATTAAGACTGTGCAGGAAAACAAAGAACGTCTACCGGATTTAAAAATCGATGATAACTTCGTCTACAAGAAAGCTTTTCCAGCAACGGACAATTTTACAAATGAGCATAACTGGCAACTATGGGTACCGTCAGGCCTCACAAATGGAGTTATAGAACGCGCTCACAATCCTCCGAATACCGCACATGGAGGAATGGCCAAAACGCTCCATAGAATTCGCGAGTATTTCTACTGGCCCAACATGACGGTACAAATACGAGAATTTGTTGCTAATTGTGATATCTGTACTCAGTGCAAACCGTCCAATCATGTTCTTCGTCCTCCAATGTCAAGTGAGTTCAATGTCGATCGTCCGTTCCAAAAGTTATATGTTGATTTTTTAGGTCCGTACCCTCGTTCTAAGTCCGGTAACAGTTTCGTATTTGTCGTCCTAGACCATATGTCCAAGTTTGTTTTTTTGAAATCTATGAGGAACGCCACCTCTTCAAACGTCATTAAATTTTTGCAGGAAACCATTTTCCACACATTTGGTGTACCGCAAATTGTCCATTCAGACAATGGAAAACAGTTTGTGTCTAAAGATTTCCAAAACTTTTTGAACTCCTATGGTATAAGGCACTTCAAAACGGCCAACTACGCTCCTCAATCGAATGCGTCAGAGAGAGTGAATCGCACTCTTCTGGCTGCCATTCGATCCTATCTCAAAGACGACCAGCGAGGCTGGGATCAAAATTTGAGTGAGATAGCTTGCGCCTTAAGAAGTGCCGTTCACTCCTCAACTGGCGTGACTCCCTATTTTGCACTATTTGGAGTCAACATGATGACTCATGCTAGCTGCTATGAGCTAGCAAAGAAGTTGAATTCGGTTGAGGACGGTGAAATCCTGACGATGGCTAGGCAAACAAAATTGCAAAGTGTGCGGAACCGAATTAAAGCTTCAATTGCAAAAGCCGGAGAAAAGAACGCCCAAAAGTACAACATTCGTACTCGCGTTGTTAGGTTTGTACCAGGTCAGGAAGTATTCCGGAGAAATTTCGTGCTCAGCGACAGCTCGAAGTACCTGAGTGCAAAAATAAGCCCAAAATTCGTCAAGTGCCGAGTAGTAAAACCCGTAGGCAAAAACTTGTACGAATTAGAAAACTTGTCGGGCAAATCCATAGGAATCTTCCACGCTAAAGATATTAAACAATGACCTAGTTCTATAAAATCTTTCAATTTGTTTTCTTCGTCCCTTTTCAATGTTCCTATTAAATGTTTATACAGGGTGATTCACGAGCGTTGTGCCAAAAAGCTAGAGCGTGTAGGTTGAGTTGAGACAAGAAAAAAATCGTATGGGAGGGGGGGGTCTATTCCCCCCCGTTTAGCCGGGAGGGGCAATTTTCTGAAAAATTGACTTATTTTGTAAAAAAAAATATTAAAAATCAACGGCTTAGTTTACAACACCGTGCTATACCTTTCTGAAAAGCTAAAAACTTCTTCTTTCACTTTGTTTTTAAAAAAAATTGTTTTAACGAATGGTTTTAAAAAAATAAATTTTCAAACTCAAAATTTTCAAAAAAAAAAGCCAAAAAAATTTTTTTGAACTAATTTTTTTTCAAAATTTTATGTAATTAAGTACTAATTTTGTTTTAATATTTCAATGTCTTTGTTAATTTTTAGTCGACAACAGAAAACCGGATGCAAAAATGTCTTTTCGTTTTTGAGAAATTAAAAAAAAAACCAAAATCACTTTTTTCTAAGAAAATCTTTGTTTTTATTTTTACCTATCTGGACTTTTAGTTTAATTTATTAGTTTAATTTACAAATTTAATTTTTTGTAATTGGAGTTTTATGAGGACTCAATAAAGTAGAAAAGTATTGGATTTTCCCTGGATTAATCAGTTTGTTCATTGAAAACGTCTGCCATTGACCTTTCACTTCCAGCTATCCGTGCTCTCGTCGGCGGATTCTTGAAAACATGCTACGACTTGGGCGCCATCTATTGGGATATCTCTCAGCGTAGAGTCTTTCGGCTTCCCGATCTCGACAACAAGTTAAACCGTAGCAGAAGGTCCTGTCCGCTAACTCTTCTCGAACATATGAGTTTGTTATTGTTATGTGTTGATGAATTAATATTTTAATTGTAAATGGTTGTTAAGTAAATATGCGATGCCTTTTATTAACCTTTAGGTTGTTAATTATTTTTTCATTCAAGAAAAATTGCGGTTTAATTATCTCAAGCCCCCAGCAGGTAGAACCCTTCGCCGGCGAGTGGCCGCGGCCCCAGGTATAGTAAAAAAAATTGCAGGTCAGTTTTCAGACGTTATCAATGAATAAAATGGTTAATCTATTGAAAATCCAATACTTTTCTACTTTATTGAGTCGTCATAAAACTCCAATTACAAAAAATTAAATTTGTAAATTAAACTAATAAATTAAACTAAAAGTCCAGATAGGTAAAAATAAAAACAAAGATTTTCTTAGAAAAAAGTGGTTTTGGTTTTTTTTTAATTTCTCAAGAACGAAAATACAGTTTTGCATCCGGTTTTCTGTTTTCGACTAAAAATTAACAAAGGCATTGAAATTTTAAAACAAAATTAGTACTTAATTACATAAAATTTTGAAAAAAATTAGTTCAAAAATTTTTTTTTTGCTTTTTTTTTGAAAATTTTGAGTTTGAAAATTTATTTTTTTAAAACTATTCGTTAAAGCAATTTTTTTTTAAACAAAGTGAAAGAAGAAGTTTTAAAGCTTTTCAGAAAGGTATAGCACGGTGTTGTAAACTAAGCCGTTGATTTTTAATATTTTTTTTTTACAAAATAAGTCAATTTTTCAGAAAATTGCCCCTCCCGGCTAAACGGGGGGGAATAGACCCCCCCTTCCCATACGATTTTTTTCTTGTCTCAACTCAACCTACACGCTCTAGCTTTTTGGCACAACGCTCGTGAATCACCCTGTATATGTTATCTATGTTAAATTATTGAACATCCTTTTTATTTATTTATTTATTTATTTATTATTTAGTATCTGTTTATTTATTATTATTTATTAAAACATACCTTTTATTTATATATCTGTGATAACTACTAACACTGCCTCTATGGCGACAAACCACAATCTGTGATATTTACAAACACAGCCTTTTTTTGGCTCTAAACAACCACTGTGATATTTACACATCGTTCCTTCTGAACTACTGTGCAATATTTTAGTATTTTATTTATTTATCCTTTAGTAACTAGTTTTATCTGTTAATTTATTAAAATCACTGTCCCTTATTTCTTTAATTTCCATTGTTTAAAATTTTATAAGCAGAAAAGATTCTTATGCCCGGCTTTAGTGGGTTTCTTCACCACGTTGGCATACAATTGTTATACACCCCCCATCAAATAGAAAAAAATCGATTTCATACCAAATGCATTAAAGAACAAGCACTCGTATGCTTAGTTACGTGGGTTACGTTAGTTTTTATTTAGTAAATTGTTTTTCTTAAAAAACATTACTATGACTAAAAGACTTAATACTAAGAATCATTTTGTTTTAAACTAAAGTTACTCCCTCACTTACCCCGCTGAAGAACGCATATTATTAGGCCGCAGGAACGAATTTCCAGTCCTTTTTCACTCGACCCGTCGTCGTCGTTGAATTGTCGGGTGAAGTGTTTTGTAGTGGACCTGAGAAAAATCAAAAACCTTTGTCAATAAAAATAACCACGAAATGTCAAAATTACTTACCTTTTTGTCTTAATGTCAACTGCTTTGGAGTTGAACAAGCATTTCATGACAACCCCGCTCTGTTCGATTGTTGACGAACTGTTGGCGTTGATTCTCTGCGAGTTCGATACTTTCGTCTTTGGTTAGACGAACGATTTGTGTTGACATTCTCGTCCTGTTTTCGTGTGGTGCCAGCGAATTTGAGGATGGTTGAAAGCTCTTCATGGTTGGTTACGGAGAGATCCACTTATGTCGTGTCTTGTGATGTCGGTATTTGTTACCATTCAAGACAAAGGCGCACAAGGGTTCTTCGTCGATTCCACATTCTACACGCATGATTGCCGGTATTTTTGTTGACTTTTCTGTGTTTCACTTTGAACTTAAAATACGCGCAAGAAGTAAAGCTACTACTGAATTTGTATTGAATTCAGCATCCGGCTAGGTCGATGATTATTTTTTTTTAGAATATGAATATCCGCGTCAAGTCTAAGTCTTCAAATAGAACAAACTATATTTTGCCCTAAAAACCTATGGTTAACTCTAAGAGCAATAGATTGGGCATGACCTGCTGTGATCGTCTATATGAGTTGTGCGTGGCGACGACAGAATTCCACTCATACCAGAACTTTTGGATTCGCGATTCGGATGATGGAATTCAAACTGCGCATGAGGATAGCTTATATCATAGACGTTCTTGAGGAGAACAACAAAACCGCTCTCCGCATGATTGTTGTAGGTGGCTAACAAATCACGCCCAAATGCTTTGTGGTTGTTTATGGAACGCACCGAATTGTAGAGCTAGGACGTTGATTTGCACGGTATGCTAACGCCATTGTCTTTGAGTAGGATTTGTGCGCAGTCTACGCACTCAGGAGTGAGTTCATTGTCCCCAAACGAACCTAGAAGTCCCGAAACAAGAATGTCACCCTTCTCGGGAGGACTGAACTCCCTCATGTCTTTTGAGAAGATTTGCATATCTTTGCCACTCCAAAGCTTTTTTTGTAATGGCGAGGAGAGTTCGCACGGCATTTGGATTCTTTTCAATTATGTACACCCGAATCGAGAACAGGATAATTGGTAGAGCTGAAATAGAATAAAATAGTTATTAATTATTGAATTCTATCTAATAATTAAGTAAAAATACCAAAATAGTCACTTACCTTTGATGTTGTTTGTTGACTTTTGAATTCTGTCGTTTGACATTTCAATTTTGTTGTTGCTTAGCACAGAATATTTACAGAGATAAATAAAAAGGGATGTAAGACTTGTATACGACATATAATTTCCCTTTGGGTATTTTTTTTTTACGATACGCTCAACTCACGATCTTAGTTTTTAGAACTGTGTTTTTACGTGTTTGTATCAGTGATCACTTATACCAAGATTGGAAACCTTGCTGTCAAAGTGACATTTGCCTACAAGCTGAGGGGCCAGGTTAGCTGAAACAGTATGCGTGTAATACAAACTTAAGGGGCCAGGTTAGCTGTAAGAGTATACGTGTTTTTGTAATAAAGATACAGTTGCCTACATAATAAAACGCAAGTGAGCTGCAAGAGTATGTGTGCATGAAAAAAATAAAAAAAATAACTTTTGCGGTATTTGGAGGGTAAAACGTAGGTAGGTTTCCAATCTTGTTATAAAGTGATCACTGGTTTGTATTGTGTCACTCTCTCTAACGCCTTACATTTTGTAAATGTATGTTTCGATCAGAGATTCCATATTTCTACTATCAAGGTTTTTAGTTTTTGTGTGTGGCTTAGTGTAGGGGAATTGCAATTAGAAATGCAATAGAATAGGGTGACTTTGTTGTTGCAACCCATCGAGGAATTTGAGTGAAAAGGTTTTCTTGCCTGCAAATCTCTCGAATTATGTGGGATTGTCTGATTGGGTGTTAAAAATCGAATGATTGGGATTGAAAACAAGAATCAGATCGCTTATTTGTGAGAGCACCAATTCGCTCCGTTGGTATTCATGGCATTACAAAAGGCAAGAAACGGTCAATTGTGTCTGTTAAGTTCAACACACAACGTTCATATATTGTGCCTTTTTGTACTCTATTTTTCGTTCGTCCCAGTTTTTTTTTGCATGTTCGGAAATTCGAACTATTAGAAATTTAAAATTGATTAATAACAAAATCAAAGAATAAACACTCAAAGAAATCGTGTCAAGTGACAAAAACATTAGAAAAACCAAAAACAAAAAAATCTGCATCAGAAGAAAACAAGTAACAAACAACCACCCTCTGTGAACAAAAAAAAAAACGACATACAGTGAACACATAGATAGGCACATAGTCACAAGAGTACCTTATACTCGAAATCTATTGGTGAGTGCTAAAATGTTAATAGTATACTAGTTATATGCCAGTTTAGATGTATTAGTTAATTTAATTGATTTGTAATTTTTTTCTGCTGGCAACCTTATAGATAATTTGATTGTTTCAAATCAAAGTATGACATATTTCATTTTTGATTGTTAGATGTTAAACGGCGATCACAGCGGTTCGTGGAGCAGGTGATCGCCGTTGGGAAATTTAATTGAGCTTAAGCTTTTCTACTAGCCAATACTTAAACCAACAGCCAAGGTATTTCCTGCTTAGCCGAAAATCAAACCAATCAAACAGAGCTTCCCAATCGACAAATTCAACTTCTAAAAAAAATAACAATCATACGAAGGAGAAATTAGTGTGACCATCAGTCACTTTAAAGTACATTTTTATTCGTTTCTTTACAATTTAATATCTGCACTTTAATGTTAGTTTTTTTTTTATTATTAAGTTTTTTTCTTGTTTATTTTTATATTCTTTTTAATTCGCATATTATTTTTTTTTGTTCATGTGTAAATATTTAATTAATTTATTGTTCCTGGATGCCTTACGACCTTGAAGCGTGAAGGGAATTGATGTTCCAATTTAATTCTTTTTTTTTGCATAGTGGCTCAAGAGGGCTTAAATCTTCTTTTTTTATACCTTTTGTTTTGTTTCGTCATTGATATTAGTCGAGAAATTGGGGAACGCAAATTGAATTCAATTTAGGCAGGCACCCAGAAAATTAAGAACACATTAACAATTCGAGACAGGGGGTGGAAAAAGGGGAAAGAAGAGAATTTTATTTATTTTTGCATGCTATTGGATTTTATTTTCTTCCGTGATCGCTACGAGGGTCTAGGCTATCTTAAATTTATTTAGTAAAATTTAATAAAAAAATATTGAAAATTTGTATTCCAATAATTGTATTTCGTTATTATTTATAAATGTGAATTACACATAACAAGGTTCTAATGAACCTAATGAAACCAAGTGTCTTTTCTTGTCAAGCCCAAAGCTTGATGGACTGTTAAGTTCTTTTCATTTCAGGGGATGCTGATGGTGATGTGAGGATTCGGCGGTGAAACAGTAAGCCAATGAAGCGGTGAGTTTTGTGACTTTTCGGTGTTTATTAGGGGAAGTCCAAACATTGTTTGGCCAATGGACTTCCATGGCGGGGTGGGATATGGCCGCGCCGAACTACATCTCGGCGCCCTCTAGTGGCAATGTCCGTCCGACATCGCATTTTCTTCTTTTTGTGTTTTTCTTAACCCTCTACTGTTTCTCGATTCAATGGATCAATTTTGGCATGACACTAAGTGATAGGTTGGTTCACTAGGGAGGCGGACAAGATCCCGCGACATCCGGCGAGCTCGAGCCGAGCAATGACTAGCATGCCAGTCCGCCGACCTAGTGTAAACGGTGCTTAACGCACATTCAAAAGCCAATACTAGCCTATTACAAAAAGTCTTGAGTTGAGAAAGCTTCTATTCGATTCGACCAAAAAATGTTTAGAGAAAAGCCTTGAGTTGAGAAAGCTTCTATTCAATTCCAGAAGAAAAAGATATTGTTCTATTCTTTAATATTTATTAACAAAAGATGTTTATTGTTCAGTTGCTAAGGATCGAATGAATAAATAATTTTCTTTGATTGAAATTTACAAAATCATTTAATGGTGATTAGAAATTGATTTACTAAAAACAGAGTTATGAAAAAGCTGAGTGATTTTGATTCAACAGTATGGTTTTCCAGCCTGCCTTCGTTTTTTTCTTGATCCATATTTCGTTGTTTGAATTGACTGCAAAAGCAAGAGCAAATTTCTCCATCACTAGGAACGTCAAATTTTAACACACTTTAACCTGCTCCACAGCTCAATAAATTTTAACCCATTTTATTCACCTCATTAGTGTCAAATTTTAACGCGGGTTAAATTTTAACACACATTTTAACGCAATTCACACACGGCTTAGTGCATAAGGCGAATTTTTGACAGCTGTCAGATTAGTCGCCGGGCGACTGGCGACTGCATTCTGTTCAGCTCTTAAAGTTGAACAGTTGTCGTCAAGTGTTCAAAGTGATTGGTCGTGCTAGTGCAGTGCTTTTGTTTCTTGTCTGATTTTTTTTGTCCCGTCCACGTCCCTCGCGTCCGTTAATAACCAAATAACCAAAACAAACAAAAAATACACAAAAAGCAACAACAATAAAAAGGAACATTTAATTAATCAACCACTTAAAAATAAACATAAACCTTTTAACAAAAAAGAGAAACAAAAAAAATCAATCATAACTCAAATCAGCAGTGTCATAAAGCTAAAAAACCGAAAAAAATGCACCCACAAAAAAAGGCAAAAAAAATATCCCGCTAGCCACAAGAGCACTGTGTGTACAAATCCCATCATCCCATTCTCTTTGTTTCCCCTTTGTGCAATTGCACAGCTTATCATATGCATTACATTGCATTGAGTTTTTTTTACTCATTCAATGTGTGCATATGGTGTGTTGTCAATAACAGATAAATAGAGATTTGCTGTTTGAATACAGGGTCGGATCGATTCACGCTGCCGTTAAGGCATAACACTGGCAGTGGCGCTGAATCGTAAAGATATCTGATATTCAATTCAGTACTCTCTTAGATCTTGTCTGTTTTGGTCTTTTTATTTTTTAACTTGTAATGATCGATAATTTCAGAGTCGATTATTGCAATATTCGTGGGCTAAGGATTAATTTTCTTGCTGTTTACATCCACACTGTTACAAACAGGCCAGCTGTATTGGCACTGAGTGAGACCCAAGTAGGTGAGAATACCGACCCTACTGAATTTCTTATTCATGGGTATCGCTTAGTGCCTTTATTCCTCTCCCACCATGGTCTCGCCGTCTACATTAGGGATGATGTCGCCTATCAATTTCTTCCACAATATGGGAACTGCCATTATCGACCGATTGCACTTACGTCCCTTCTTTCTAAGGTCATGGAAACGCTGATAAATTATCAGCTCAAGAAATATCTCGAAGACCGAAAGCTTCTTAATGACCGGCAGTACGGCTTTCGCAGCAACAGGTCCACTGGTGATCTGATGGTTTATCTCACCGAACAGTGGAACAAATCTTTACATCGTTTTGGAGAAAGTAAGATTGTTGCACTTGATATTTCAAAGGCATTTGATAAAGTCTGGCATCCTGCTCTTTTATCGAAATGCGTGCCTTCGGTCTCGACGAATCCCTCCTTCGTTGGATTAGAAATTTTCTTTCGAACCGTTCAATACAAGTTGTATTGGACGGATTCAGGTCTGAAACCCACAACATAAATGCTGGTGTGCCTCAGGGCTCCGTTTTGTCCCCAACCCTCTTCCTCATTTTCATAAATGATCTCTTGTCTGTAACTTCTAATCCAATAAACTGTTTCGCTGACGATAGCACCCTTAGTTTTTCATATTCGTTTCCAGACTCACATCCTTCCTCTTCGGATGTGGAACTGCAACGACAAAATATGATAAGCTCATTAAACTCTGACTTAAACAGCATTGTACAATGGGGAATTAAAAACCGCGTAAAGTTTAATGCTTCGAAAACTCAATGCTGTCTTATATCGTCGAAGCGAGATATACCCCCCTTGCCACTGTCCATGAGTGGTACTTGCATCAACGAGACCGAACATCTCGAGATTCTCGGTATGTGCATCACTGACCACCTTTTGTGGAACGAGCACATTTGCGATGTCGCCAAAAATGCCGCAAGATGTTTGGGTTTCTTAAGACGGTGCAAGAAATTCTTTTCCCCGTCTGATCTGGCTACTATCTATAAGACTTATATCCGTCCAAAGCTTGAGTACAACTCTCATCTCTGGGCTGGTGCTCCAGCTACATACTTAAGCCTCTTGGATGGTATTCAAAAAAGAGCTCTACGAATGATCGGTGACAGAGACATCACTGCGTCATTCCAATCATTAGATCACGGTCGTAACGTTTCATGTCTCTCTTTATTCTACCGTTACTTCTTCGGTAAGTGCTCTAGAGAAATAGCCAGTTGCATTCCTCCCCTTAAGCAATTCACCCGTAATATTCGCGCTTCTAGGAATGCCCATCAGTTCACCCTCGAGCCCAACTTCGGACGTACTGTCAAGTATAGAGAATCATTCTTTAGCCGTACTACGCGAATGTGGAACTCTCTTCCACACTCTGTCTTTCCCGGTCATTATAATGTTCAGGAATTCAAGACCAATGTACACCGACACCTCCTTTCTCACCCCTTCCCTTCTTCTTAATGCACTCACTGTGTCTCTGGCATAAAAAGGGTATACAAAATCCCTTGAGTGGGTGCAAATTATAAAAAAAAAAAAATTAAATTAACAAAAGCCGTGTTTTTTCACTAGTCAGTAACCAGCACAATAATCAAGTGCGAAAAAAAAAGCTCCAACTCACTCTATCTGTCAAATTCAATTTATATTTCAATGTTGGCACTCATTATAAAAAAACTTCAAAATCTAATGTCAAAACCGACTTATAACCAATAAAAAGAGGGTTTCGAACCGCCACCAAGTTCAGACCTGTTCGGAAGCCGCTTAAGAAAAAAAAAGGAATTTTGTCGTCACTCTACGCAGCGTGGTTGCAATTTAAAAAAAATTAATTACCGTGTGTTCTTTTATTTTAATCAATAAAATAAAAGTAAAAAACAATAAGAGAAACAATTTTCTAAAATTTTAAAGTAATTTTACGGTCGGATCGATAAAATTAAACCGTGATTTTCTGGGATTTGATTCCCATTAACCTCGTGTGCGCCGCATGTGTGGTGAGCAGGAGCACACCAGAAAGAAATGAAGGAGAAGGATAACGCAAGGGGAAAAAAGCCTGGCAAGAAAAAAATTGCTGCGGCTTACCAGCTTTTAGAACCGAAAAGCGGAAAAATCAACATCGTGGTTCGTACTCCACCTAACGACACAGCCACACCGACAATGATGGGCAATCCTCCAAATCACACCACTTCATTTAATGGTGCATCAACATCAGCCCATGCTTTGGCTTCTCAGACTGGCTCCACCGTAAAAAATGGAGCTACCGCAACGCACACGGAAAACATCGACACCCACATGGACGACGATGAAATCCTTGAAAACCCGCTGGAGGAGATGGCACTCCCCAAACAAAAGACAAACAACCTCGAACAAACGCAGTGGCAGTCCGAACGCTGCAAACGATGGGATGCTCGGCAACAAATTCTCAGTACTCGACTCGGGGAAGTTTTACCGTCCAAAAAAGCAAGAATCAACTCGGAGATGGCTCACCAGCTGGAACAAAAAACAATAAGCGACGGCAACGTGGTCGAAGCCGACGACAACAGAAAATCAGACAACGATGGACGAGCGAACGTGTCAGCACCTTCAAGTAGCAGCCGGCGGAGGACGGAGTCTCCAAGCTCGCAGGGTAAGTACTGCCCTCCAATATTTTTGAAAAACGTAGATTTGAAAACGCTAATTAATGATTTTCGTGCGAGATCGGTTCCTTTTAATTATAAAGTTATAAATCGTGGTAATTCAAGTAGGCTTTACATAGATAATAGCCAAGTTCACCGTGAACTTCTTGAGCTTTTGAGGAGATCCGAAAATGTTGAGGCATACTCCTTCACTTTGAAGGAGGATCGTACCGCGAACGTTGTCCTAAGAGGACTCACGCTTGATTTCACCGAAACTGAAGTTCTTAACGAACTGAAAGAAAAAATACCAAGTGTTGAAAAAGTCTCAGTGTTCGAGACAATTCGATCTAAGGCGGAAAAAATCCGGTACAACCTTTTCCTTGTAAGGCTCAAAGCGACTCCCGATGAACTCACAAAAATACGTTATCTCTTTAACACAAGAGTGTACTGGGAGAAGCCCAGGGGCAACAAAGGTGCACTTCAATGCCGTAGATGTCAGGACTTTGGGCATCTCGCGAAAAATTGTGCCAATAAATACAAATGTGTGAAATGCGCCAACTCACATGATCCTGGTGGCTGTACAGTGGCAAAGCAGGACGGAAGTAAGGCAGTTTGCGTCAACTGTGGTGAGAATCATCCTGCAAACTTCAGAGGCTGTATTTGCTACAAAAAATACGAAGCTGCAAGAAAACAAAAAATTAAACTCGCCAAGGAAAAAAAAACTTGAACAAACTGCCTTCTCCAAAGCTGTTTCTAGTGGAAACTTTGTTGTCCCTGGGGTGTCTTATGCCAGTCATCTTGTCGGTCATCGCCTGCCTCAGAACCAAAACTCCTCCAGTGATTTCACTTCCAACAAATCAACTCACAACACAGGGCCAGTAGGTTCAAATGTAATTAATGACTTTATGAATTTATCAAAAGAACTGTTTGGTTTCGAAATGAATCAACTTATTTCTAAAATAGAGCACTTTATGTCTAACTTGGGCAGCTTCCAGTCGTTGGTTAGCAAGCGACTAGCATATCTTGAGCTGGTAAACCAGCTCCTTGTTAGTTCGCAATAATGGCAGTAAAATTTTAAACTTCAACATTACGTCTTTAAACCATCATGCCAGGAGAATTGAACTAACCAAAATTCTCCGAGCTAGCGACTGTGTAGTGGCTTTCATTCAGGAGACGACTATAATACAAATTAAAAAAAAAATTTTATGCGTTTTCTCAAAAGCTAAATGTGCGTTTTTCAGGAGTTGGAGTACAGTACTTCCTTCCATAGTTTAAGACTTATTCATAACTACTTTTTTAAAACACAAGCCAGTACAAAATTTATGTGATGTTTTATTAAGACGAAAAAAAAAATTAAAAACAAAAAAAAAGGAAAACAAATCAAATCAAAACAATTCCAATGTTACGAAACAGAATGTGATATTTAAAACTTCTTTATCTTGTACTCGTATCTGTAATTTTATAATATAAAAGACTGAAATAGATTGTTCTCATCCAATCTTCAATAAGATATTACTTGTATCTTTAAATGTGTATTTTAGCTCTCGCTTTTATAATTACCATATATAACAGTCTCACTCATTCAACATAAACTTACAGAGCGCTCTCGCTCTTCTCTTACAAAGCAAAATTAAATATCTATCTCAACTTTCCAATTTCAAATGTGCTGGCACATTCTCGTTTGTATTTGTAGTATATTAGTATGTAAGGTAGCGTATTAAAATTGTATATATGTTTATATATGCAAAATACTTGTGAAACTCTCGTTTCAAGCTAATGTTACAATGCTCATGAGCAAAAGCAGTCCAACAGTATTAAACTGACAGCCACGAGGCTCAAATCTTAAATTAGAACTTCTGACAAAGAAGGCCATACGTTACAGCCGCTTTTTCACTCTTGTTATCGCTAGAATAAGATGAAACTATTGTAATCGAAATCAAAAGACTCAATAAAATTTCATTCATTCATTCCAATAAAAAGAGATACAAAATTTTCGCACTCGCCATCATCAGCACAAAACTTTTCTCAACAAAATCAGTAAAAAGTGAATAAAACTCTAACATATCACTTAAAAAATTAACAAAAATCTTTTCTTCAAAGTTTAAGGAACCAAAATGGCCGATTTGGACGATACGGCCCAGCTGCTATTTTTCGACACATTCTCCCATGAAGTCAACTCGGTATTTTTTCACAATTCAACAAAATTTGTTTTTCAAATTAAACATTTGGTTTTGAAGGATATAAATTTGGATCTAGTGCGATTCCCGAAGCCAGTATATATCAATATCACACAAGTTCGCATAATCCCGCTCGGCGCTCGAGTGCAAGCAGGGGCCGATTCACCGCTTCAGTGAACGAGTGAGTGAGTCTCATGTCTCATCAGTGATCGAACGAACGAATAACCACTTTGGGATGATGGCATTCGATTGGTCACGTATCGTTTGGGAATTAAATTGTAGTAGTCTTTATTATACTACATCGAGTTTGACAGGTAAAATTTGCATTTATAGGGTGACTCAGTAAGAGTGTACTTTTTCATTTTAATAAAAGCAAGTATTTTATGTCAGAGTTGTGATTTTTTTTTTATAGTATTGTAAAGAAGACATGTTCCGATTAAGTATGGAATACAAATCCGGCAAATGACCCCGGCTCCGATGACAGGCCATTACTCTTTTCATGAAATTTTCCATGACTTTTGCACAGAGATGTGGCTGTATCTCACACGACTCTATTTATAGCATTTTTATAGCATTAGGTGTGTTTTTTGGCAAATCTATCCGCAGTGCAGTAGGATTTACCAAAAAAACAGATCCGCAGTTGTTATTTTTTTGTATTTAAAAGTTGGTACTACAGAATCAAATAATTATATGAAATATGTCAAATAATTATTTGAAAAATAAAAACATCAAAAAATATTTTTTCCTCGCCGAATAAAAGTAAACGAATTTAAGAAGAAGAAGCTTTCGGTATAATCTTCGCAATCTCATGCATAGAGGACATATATTACCTAGAGTCCCGACTTCGGTGGTTCGCTCTCTTTCGGCCTACAAGCTGAAATTTTCACATTTATACCTTAAAAGTGCATAAGTGTTAGTTTCCCAATGCATTTCTTATGGGACCTCTCACTAATACTTATGCAATTTTAAGGCCTGTGTGCTCATTACAGTCTTGGTGTAAAACCTCTAGCTCAAATTTCAAAAAAGTAGATTCCGTTGAGCTCAAATTTTTAAAAAAAACCTGAACATGCAAAAAAATTCATGTAATATGAAAAATAAATATATTACTTTGTTTCTTTGCCCTTTTAGCATAAAATTACATTATTATTTACCAATATTTGTATCAAAAATATTAAAAATCTTAAAAAGAACGCAAAAAAATCGAAATAGTATGCGACACCCTTAGGAACAAACAACATAAATACTACAATCGGGCCTTTAGTTTTTTATTTGCTGTGGTGAAAGTTTTGACAGCTAATGTCAACAATATTTGACATATTATTATTATTTTCAATTCAAATGTAAGCGGTTTGAGAAATTCGCGAAAAAATATTTTGCTTCTACGTTTTTGCTTTTAAAAATAGTAATTTAAGCTTTTGCGATTTTAAATGTTATTAAAAACAACTTAGCTAAACTTTTATCAAATTTAATCTAGTGCTTTGAGCAATATAGAAAATTCAAAACCATAAACGAACATGTTTTTCTCGTCCCCCTTCTAAGCATGATTTTTGTTTCATTTATTTTGTTGAAAATTATAGTTTTTCCTGTTTCATGTAAACAAATTAAAAGTTTATTGCTTTTCAATTAAATGGACACCGAAGAAGTGTGTGTTGCGCATCTATCCGACAAAGATATTGCGGAAAAAATGCGTCGAAGTAATTATGAAAAGTTTAAAACCCTTGTCCGGATGCATCTGTCCTTTCAACTGGATCTAAATACGGATGAGTGAGTTACACGGAAAGACCTAATATTTGTCGTTTCCTACATGTGAAATCTTTCTATTAGATTTGATCTTCCCTGTCATGAAGTGGTCTACTATGAGAAAGGAAAACTGAAGAAATGGAATCGTTTATCAAAGAAAATGAAAAGTTGCACATCGGGCAAAGCCAATGCCAGTCCCCCGGAATGAAATCGTTCGTCATTAGACTTTAACTTTATTAACCAGCTTAAGCAACTGAAAATGTTCATTCAAATGGAAGAGAGTAAGTGTTCTCTTGTTCATACACTCTTGATTGTTGATTCATTCGTTATTCCCTTGCAGATGTTATTCAAGAAGGAATATTCCCTAAAACCGGCTCAGCTTCCCGGCAAAACGAACTGCGAGCGCTCATTCAAAGTGACAAGCCCTTCGAATTGACCGAAGGCTCAGCAGTCCACGACTGTGCAACTGTATTCAAGAGCTTCCTAGCCGAACTGCACGAGCCTGTCCTAACAGACGCCCACTACCCCGCTCATTCTCAAATTGGCCCCCTGTGCAATTCCATGCCCACCGACAATGCCTCAGAAGTACAAGTCGCTGCGAGCAGTTCCGGCTTACCCGCGATACCTGCGCGAGGGATTCCTTCGTTGTTTGGATTTGTATCTCTGTCCGAGGGCCAAGCGTATCAAAGAAAACCAAAAAGTTGAACTAAAAGATGAAATTAACGGCGGTGAAGAGGTAAGTTCATGGTTTTCACTTAGAAAGTTGGAACTCGATATAAGAACTAAACTAAATTCTTTCAGGTGGATTTAATGAAAAATATTGGTATTTAGGACGACGCCGACAGCACAGACCACGAAGGAATCGATGAGGCTTTCAATTCGGACGAAAGTTATGAGCTGGATTCGAGTGATGAGGAAGGAAACTGTGTGAAGAAACAAGCAGACGACGAAAAAGAAGAAGCAGATGATGACAGCGAAGGGAATGATGATGATGGTGACGATAAAGGTGAAGAAGAACTTGATATTGAAGATGTTTCCAGCAGTGATGATGAAGTAGAAGAGGTCGATGAGGACGATAGTGTAATTGAAGAAGAACTACCAGAAACACCAGCTCCATCGACGTCAAAATCCGTCGAAAAACCGAAAAAGGCGACAACAAAAGCACCAGAGCCAGAGAAACCTCAGCCAGTTCCTGCTAAAGAACCAGTTGCTCCCAAAGCAACTCCAGGCGAAATTCCTCGAGTCGAGGGAGAATTCAAAGTGTCAAAGAAGAAGAAGTCAGCCCTCTCAAAGATGTAAAAACAACTCAACAAGGAGAACAAAAGAATCAATCCAGCCAGGAATACGAGAATTCGGACACTTCCGACGAGGAAGACATACGAAACACAGTCGGCAACATCCCGATGCACTGGTACGACGAATATAAGCACATTGGTTACGACTGGGATGCCAAGAAGATCATCAAACCAGCCATCAAACGATCCACTGATCGTTCCATTGAAGAAACTACAGACGCATGAGAAACATGATGACTTCGGCGTTCTGGATGTTTGTTGGCATCCGGCGCAGTTGTGGGTGTTCTCCACTGGAGCTGATGCAACGATTAGATTGTAGTTTAGGTTTTATTTTAACGAATAAATTTGAATTACGTAAATGTTAAAATACGTGGCCTCACTTTTTGTTTGTTTAGTTTCAAATTTTTAAATTGTTTACGCAGTGCCTAATTAAGGCCAAGAAAAAGTCTGCGCTTCCTTCAACATCAAAAGCAGTTAAAAAATCATCGAATGTAGTTTTTTCAAAAACAAAGCCCTTGCACCTCGGTTTAACAACATTCAATGAAAAGCTATCCGCCTTACACCATTGAACAACCCCTGGAAGCAATTTCTAGGGCGAATCCCAAGGTCACTACATACCCATTCACAACCTTAAAAACTCACATCGGAATGATCCAGTACGATGACTACGAACAAGTAGCAGTCGCACATTTGCCAGTACTCATTCCAGATTCAAATAAAAACAAGGGTATTTACGCTGAGAGGTGTTCGGTATTGATGTTCGTGCTAGACGCTTCTAGCGAAGAGCCCTTTAAGCATTACGAGATTCTTGACAATGAAATCAGTGAACTTAGCCAACAGTTGAGAATAATTGTTGCAAATAAGGTTGACGAGCAAGAAGCCAAACTGAATGGAACTGAAAGGAACTCGAACAGCGACCTAACCAACCAGTAATCGGAATCAATGCGAAGATGGGTACAAATCTGACAAAGCTCTTGGTGGTCATCCGCGAGTACTAAGATGCACAGAGACAAACATCTGAGATTATAAATAAAATTGTTGTTCTGAAATTGTTGTTGGCATTAGAACTTCTTTTATTGTAATAAAATTAATAATACAAAATTGTCGTTTTCTCGTCCCGCCTTTACAATCCTTCTTTAGATGTGGGCAACATGTGTTGTTAACATGGGTAAAGTGTATCAAATCGACTCCGTACTCTTTGGAATTGACTTTTCGAGATTGAGTGCCTTTCTCGCAGTCGTAGTGGTAAATTTGGTACATAGAAGCATAAAGTCATCAAGCGATTGGACTTCGCTTCTGAAATGTTTGCGAGTTTCTTTCTTTATTTTGTTATGATGAACTTTGGCCAGTGTGTGAAGAGATTTGACAAGCGTTGCGAAGGTAGCCAATCCCTTATCCGAGTTCTTGGTCACCCAAAGGCTCCAAAACATTTGTTATTGTAAAACCAATACTGATTGCTGTGGGAGATTCTGCAAAAATTTCTCATGATGCGTTGGCACCTCGGCAACGTAACGATGGAGAGTTGGAAACAGCCCTTTTGAACGCCTTTGGACACGACGTACACTTAAACGTTCTCTCACTCAGGTGCACATAACGTTTGTGTTTCAGAATCGCATTCCGTGATGGTCCAGTCTTGCCACAGATATCACACTCGTGAACTGTACCTTCGTCTTCGTGAAGGCGCCGATGTGCCCGCATCGTATGCTCGTTCTTCATCCAGGTCTTGCATATTTGGCACTGAATTTTGGGCAACGACTGTCCCATGTGTTCTAGTTGATGTTTCTCGAAGAACCCTCGACTTTTGAAGACTTTCGAACATATTTCACAAACATGCGCATAGGATTTCAGATGAACTACTCGAACATGGACACGCAGCAGCGATTCAGTGGCATATCTGAAAAACTAAAAATTAGAGTTTGATAGCTTTGGGATTGAGATCGTACGGCCTTCCACAGTCTTTACATATGTATTTCTTTTCCTCAGGGCTAAGATGTGTTCGGCAATGTTGTTGATAACGGTATTTCTTGGAAAACGTCTTATCACACTTGTCACATTAAAAAACACTGGAATGTGGCTCCAAGTGTGTCAGCATGTGAGCTTCTACTTGTTTTTTTTTCACAGAAAATTGTGTTCAAATCACATTTCGAACATCTGGAAAAGGACATTCAAATATTATGGGTTGTTTTCGAGGGAAAACACTACTCACTGAAACATTTCTGGGTTTTTGTGTCGCAAAACATGCTCTGCAATCTTCATAATTTTAAAATACTTAACATCACAGCATGATAAGTAGCCTCGAATTTTGTGTTGGACCTCGTAATGGGCGAAGAGATTTGTACAGTTGTCGAAATTTTCGCTGCATAAATCGCAGGTGAGTTCGAAAAAAGAATTAACAAGGTTTTCATGGACATCGGCTTGGCCTGTCGATTTGTTTTGAGCTTTTTTCGTCCTGGAATTTGGCTTGCAGTGTACCGTTTGGTTTTAGTCTACGGCAGCACTTTCCTCGTCCTCGCTATTCAAGACTGTGACCTCTTCAGCGACGACACTTTCCTCTTCCGCAACACCAGAGACTTTGAGGTTGATTGATATTTCTTTGAGTTCCTTGATGCATTGCTGGAGGTCTTCATTTGCTTCTTAAATAGCTTTTTGAGTGCTTCCTTCGATATTTTGTACGAGATATTCGACCTGCAAATATGGCGATTGTGAAAACGAGGAACACACAGCGTAAACTCGAAAATCTTCAGGACTTTTATATTTACCTTATTGAAGAAATAAACTTTTCTCTTTTATGAGCGTTTCACCCTCTTCCAAATACAATTCGTTGCTTGATAAATCCACAAGAAATTGGAAATGATTTGTTTCGACATAAGTTTTGAATTTATCTTATCTTATCAAATAAACAAATGATTTTTTTTCTTCTTCTTCTTTTTTTGGCTTCTGTCACTTTGGGCCCAGGAAAAAAATTTGCCCACGGTTGAGGTGTAGTTTTGTTTTTTTTTTCTTTCTAAAATTTTCACGTTCACGAAATTAAGAGAGGATCGTGAGAGTTCACCTCAGAGGAGAATTGCGGGTGTTTTCGGAAAGGGACGAGGAAAGTCGGGACTCTAGGTAATATATGTCCTCTATGATCTCATGCTCGATTTTGGGAATTTTCCTGCTGGTATTCTACTCGATTTCTCGTAGCGATGTCCGCTTCCAATGGAGCCAGTTGAGTTGTCGTAATTTTTGCAGCTGCCGCACGCGGAACATAAGTGACCATGCCAAAGAAGTCAACATCACCGTTACCTACCATCAGACTTGCGAAACGGTTCAATCGGCGTCGCTTTCGAACAGTCAAAGCAGAAACACAATGGCGCTTTGCCGTCGATTTTGACAACTGCGAAAAGTTCAGCTATAGGAAATCTGTGTAACCTCACACAATGACGCTTTTCCTACGTACGCTTTTTTTGACAAACGTAAGAAAACGTAAAGAAGCCACCATCTGTCAAAAAAAAGTTCAACTTGGTTGAACTTTTGCTTTGTCTGACAGCTCAACAGCTGTTTGTTCATTTGTTGTTTGGAGCAGCGTTACCACTTTAAAAAAAAATGGAAGCGAAGTAAATTTGGGAATAAAGCGAAGTAGATTGAGAAAAAGCGAAAAAGATTTTAAAATAGTGTATTTTATATTGACCATGAATACATAGACAGATCTACAATTAGAGCCGTGTGTGAATTGTATTAAAATGTGTATACAAACTTGACTTTCGATTTAATTTTGACACTACATGGCGGATATGATGTGTTAAAATTTAACTAGCAAGCTAAAATATGACACTAGTGCTTAAATTTAACCAACATTCCAACCCAAGTTGCGCACGGCGTAAAATATTAAACACTTTAATACAATCACGTAACTCATACTTTGCGTATATGTATGGGTTGACATTTCGTGTTTGTAAAGTGTGTCCGCTTATTGTTCGTGTATAAGGATAGAAACTTATCGATTATATATTTTCCTGATGAAAATAAGAGAACTGTAGGCATAAAATTACTCAATGAGTTAATCGAAGCAGATTTTGGAAATATCAAGTAAAATCGAGTGAAGTAGATTTCAAAACATTCTTGATGGTGCGAAGTTGGAATAGATATTCAAAGTTTTTCAAAAATCGTAATAAGTAGACTACTTCGAAAGGAGTAAAGTGGCAAATCTGTTTGATGATGATGGAGGGAGAACTGTCATTCAAAGCACACGTGAAGCGGGTGCATCGTAACGCAACGACGCGTCTGCCTAAAGCGCCATTGTGTTTCTGCTTTTAATGTTCAAAAAACCGACCGCCCAGCTCTCGCAGTAACCATCTGAAGAGCGAAATGAATCGAATCGACAGTCCAAGTAAATTGTTAACGCCCTCCGGATCGGCGAGCATTATCCAACTGAATCACCAGCAGTATGTGCACAATCCAGTGATAATGACCCAAGAAATTCCCAATGCCGATATATTCTACAAACCAGATCAGATATGTAAATTTGGCGCGGAAATTCTTCAAGAAGCAAAAACGTCTGGCCAATTCATTGCCGATTCGAACGATTGCCGAGAACCGAGCTGAATTCAGTAGTCCCGTGCTCTTTTCACCAAGACTTTGTGAGATCAACGATTTGCCTTCGCCTCAGGATCGAAGGAAACCGATCGTAATGGGTGATGATGAGTCTATTTCATTGAATGATGCTCTCAGTGAAATGGCTGTCTACAACCAAGGCAGCAAAGTCAATTCGGATTCGCTCAACATGTTCGCTCTCAGTATTCGACGGACATTCGCCTCAAGTCCGGCATGTGAGAGCGATCTCAATTACCAAACCTCTGAGCTGAGCATTCGGAGTCACGGTCTGTATGCTTCTCGTCCTCAGCCGGATAACGATTTAAATATGACACTCACCGGCGATCTTTACTATCCCTATCAATCGTCAGAGGTGAGCGAAATAGACGGGGCCAATAATGATTTCGACGAGGTAGTTCCCGACAAGCAAAATGTTTCCGATTCGGAGGAAGTCGGAGAAAATTCCGCTCCGACGCACGGTTACCTCGATAGGGCCGACTATTGTTGACCGAATAAACTCGAAATAACAAATCACACATAAGAAAACCAGAAAGACACAATTTGTTTTAACTTGCTATTTTATTGATACATATTTTTTAATATATTAAGTAAGAATTCAATTCCTGTTGCAACGGAATTGACTGTTTGGTTGTATATAATCTGAAAAAGAGTAACAAATATAAAAGAAGCAAAAAGAGAACGCTCTCATTGAAAAATGGAAAACTACAAACAACAAAGGTGTACCAACTATCATAAGTCAAACAACAAAAAACTATATTCGAGAGTCGAATAACTTCAAAATTCTATCCGCAGCTTTGTATATGGATTTACCTAGTATTATCAAGAATGGTTTTCAAGCAAGCAAGCAGAGAACACACATTACAAACTTATGTAAAAAACTGTCAAACCAAGCAGAAAACCATTCTTGATATTACCTGGTAAACCAGTATGATTCTACTTCTACTTTTATCTACAGTATCGTGTTTTTTTGTAATACATGTAATCTACTACTGCGGATGCGGATAGCTTTGCCAAAAAAAACACAGCTATTATTTCAAGCTAATTTCACCACCCTAGCAAAAGTTTGTGGAATATAATGTGGATGGAAGCTTTTTTGGAATTCAAATTTTTATTGTAAAGCTTTTCTTATTTCTTGACGATTTTTGATTGGTTGAGGCACTGCTCTTTTGCTTGTTTGTTTTCAATAGCTAAGCCTTTGGCGCATATTTTTCCTTGTGTTCCTATAGAAACAGGCGTGATTTACTTTTTTATTTTTTGTTGAGTTGATGCTGGAAAAGGTATAATTGGTCAATTAATTTAGGCACTTCATTTTTTATTGTGGAATTCATCTGTAATTGGCTTGCTGCCTTGCAGTATGAATATGAAGAAAAAATGTGTGTTTGCTTATAATTGGTGTTAAGGGGCCGACCCATAGAATCCGTCAATCCGTCAGCGTCAATGCGTACGTTGCTGCCAACGTATTTGCCGGATTGAACCGTCCCATAGAATACGTTGTATAACTTGACAGTCTCATTTACTTGTTGTAAAAATAATTCACAAAACTGAAAATCCGAACAAAAAATTTAAAATAAAATATGAAAATCATGTCAAAATTATCAAAATTATTTTTTTGCACAAAATTTTCATCATCCATTGCTTTTCCTTGTTGCTGTGGGAAAACATTGAATTGACTGCTCGTCAAATTTAGTTGTCAACGGATCAACGGACGCAAAAAGTAGAAAGTTAACCAACTCTATCCGTCGTATCCGTCACATGCGTTGCTTATGGGACGAGTTTCATAAGAACGTGTGTATTCTATTGTGTTGTCAGTTGAAAACGTCAACGCTGACGCACTGACGGATTCTATGGGTCGGCCCCTTAAGAGGAAGAATGTTATGTCTTTTTTAGGGTTCCGTACACAGAGTGTAAACGAAACCCTTATAACATCACTTCGCTACTTTCGTTTTCTGTTCATTCGTCTTTCACAAGCGATTTCTTCGGATCTGTTAGGCCGATTCCAATAAAATTTGGTACACATATTTTAGTATTCAGTAGTAATCTAAAAATGTTGTTTTCATGTTTTTAAGATAAATAGTTTCGAAGTTATTAAAGAGAAAAGATAAAAAAATACAAAAATGACCATTCTCCCCCCTGATCTCCGAAACTACTGGGCCTAAGATTATGAAAAAGATACTGAGAATAGATCTTAACCTGTAGATTACAAAAAAGCAAATAAGAAGACTGTACTGTTACATATAACACAGATATGACTCAATATTTGGAGTAAATTTTTAATTTTTGACTCAACTTTACAATTTATTTCCTCCAAAACCGTTTTATCGATTGAGTTAAAAGTTGGCCAATATATCAACGTGTTAAGTAGAAATATAATCATATTTTTTTTTATATTTTTAAGAGAAATAGTTTTGTAGTTATATAAGAAAATATGGAAAAATAGGCAAAAATGTCAAAAACAGGCCATTCCCCCCCCCCTAATCTCCGAAACTACTGGACCTAAAATTCTTTAAGAAAACTGAAATATAGGTCTATAACATGAATATTACCGGAAAAGTGATAAGAAGTCACAGTTATTTATGTAACATGCAAAATTTTTCAATATACTAATTTCCAATTTCATTAAATTTTAAAACCATTTTTTTGAACAGGTGGTAACCCTATTGACTTCAAATTAAGTACAAACATTCATTAATTGCCTGCGATGACAAACATATTTTTTTTGTATTTTTAAGACAAATAGTTTTGAAATTATTCAAGAAAACACAACAAAAAAGCCCGAAAATGCAAATAACCAAACTATACCCCCTCCTCATCACCCAAAAAGGGTGGGCCTGGAATTTCCTAAAAAATTTCAAAAAATAGTTCCATACGTATAGATTACAGAACAACAAAAAAAATTGCACTAATAATGTAAATAACGATATATTTTCAAGGCAAATGGTTTTGAAGTTATTCAAAAAAAAAAACCAACAAAAAAGGACTATGAAAAACACTCAATTTCACCCCCTCCTCATATCCGAAAGGGCTTGGCCAGGCATTACCAAAATAATTTCAAAATGTAGTTAAAACGTGTAGGTTACAGAAAATACAAAAAACATTACAGTGATGATGTAAATAAGCATAAATCCGAATATGTATTAGGGTTCCGTACACAGAGTGTAAACGAAACCCTTATAACATCACTTCGCTACTTTCGTTTTCTGTTCATTCGGCTTTCACAAGCGATTTCTTCGGATCTGTTAGGCCGATTCCAATGAAATTTGGTACACATATTTTAGTATTCAGTAGTAATCTAAAAATGTTGTTTTCATGTTTTTAAGATAAATAGTTTCGAAGTTATTAAAGAGAAAAGATAAAAAAATACAAAAATGACCATTCTCCCCCCTGATCTCCGAAACTACTGGGCCTAAGATTATGAAAAAGATACTGAGAATAGATCTTAACCTGTAGATTACAAAAAAGCAAATAAGAAGACTGTACTGTTACATATAACACAGATATGACTCAATATTTAGAGTAAATTTTTAATTTTTGACTCAACTTTACAATTTATTTCCTCCAAAACCGTTTTACCGATTGAGTTAAAAGTTGGCCAATATATTAACGTGTTAAGTAGAAATATAATCATATTTTTTTTTATATTTTTAAGAGAAATAGTTTTGTAGTTATATAAGAAAATATGGAAAAATAGGCAAAAAATGTCAAAAACAGGCCATTCCCCCCCCCCTAATCACCGAAACTACTGGACCTAAAATTCTTTAAGAAAACTGAAATATAGGTCTATAACATGAATATTACCGGAAAAGTGATAAGAAGTCACAGTTATTTATGTAACATGCAAAAATTTTCAATATACTAATTTCCAATTTCATTAAATTTTAAAACCATTTTTTTGAACAGGTGGTAACCCTATTGACTTCAAATTAAGTACAAACATTCATTAATTGCCTGCGATGACAAACATATTTTTTTTTGTATTTTTAAGACAAATAGTTTTGAAATTATTCAAGAAAACACAACAAAAAAGCCCGAAAATGCAAATAACCAAACTTTACCCCCCTCCTCATCACCAAAAAGGGTGGGCCTGGAATTTCCTAAAAAATTTCAAAAAATAGTTCCATACGTATAGATTACAGAACAACAAAAAAAATTGCACTAATAATGTAAATAACGATATATTTTCAAGGCAAATGGTTTTGAAGTTATTCAAAAAAAAAACCAACAAAAAAGGACTATGAAAAACACTCAATTTCACCCCCTCCTCATATCCGAAAGGGCTTGGCCAGGCATTTCCAAAATAATTTCAAAATGTAGTTAAAACGTGTAGGTTACAGAAAATACAAAAAACATTACAGTGACGATGTAAATAAGCATAAATCCGAATATGTATTAGGGTTCCGTACACAGAGTGTAAACGAAACCCTTATAACATCACTTCGCTACTTTCGTTTTCTGTTCATTCGTCTTTCACAAGCGATTTCTTCGGATCTGTTAGGCCGATTCCAATGAAATTTGGTACACATATTTAAGTATTCAGTAGTAATCTAAAAATGTTGTTTTCATGTTTTTAAGATAAATAGTTTCGAAGTTATTAAAGAGAAAAGATAAAAAAATACAAAAATGACCATTCTCCCCCCCTGATCTCCGAAACTACTGCGCCTAAGATTATGAAAAAGATACTGAGAATAGATCTTAACCTGTAGATTACAAAAAAGCAAATAAGAAGACTGTACTGTTACATATAACACAGATATGACTCAATATTTGGAGTAAATTTTTAATTTTTGACTCAACTTTACAATTTATTTCCTCCAAAACCGTTTTATCGATTGAGTTAAAAGTTGGCCAATATATCAACGTGTTAAGTAAAAATATAATCATATTTTTTTTATATTTTTAAGAGAAACAGTTTTGTAGTTATATAAGAAAATATGGAAAAATAGGCAAAAATGTCAAAAACAGACCATCCCCCCCCCCCTAATCTCAGAAACTACTGGACCTAAAATTCTTTTAAGAAAACTGAAATATAGGTCTATAACATGAATATTACCGGAAAAGTGATAAGAAGTCACAGTTATTTATGTAACATGCAAAATTTTTCAATATACTAATTTCCAATTTCATTAAATTTTAAAACCATTTTTTTGAACAGGTGGTAACCCTATTGACTTCAAATTAAGTACAAACATTCATTAATTGCCTGCGATGACAAACATATTTTTTTTTGTATTTTTAAGACAAATAGTTTTGAAATTATTCAAGAAAACACAACAAAAAAGCCCGAAAATGCAAATAACCAAACTTTACCAACTCCTCATCACCAAAAAGGGTGGGCCTGGAATTTCCTAAAAATTTCAAAAAATAGTTCCATACGTATAGATTACAGAACAACAAAAAAAATTGCACTAATAATGTAAATAACGATATATTTTCAAGGCAAATGGTTTTGAAGTTATTCAAAAAAAAAACCAACAAAAAAGGACTATGAAAAACACTCAATTTCACCCCCTCCTCATATCCGAAAGGGCTTGGCCAGGCATTTCCAAAATAATTTCAAAATGTAGTTAAAACGTGTAGGTTACAGAAAATACAAAAAACATTACAGTGATGATGTAAATAAGCATAAATCCGAATATGTATTAGGGTTCCGTACACAGAGTGTAAACGAAACCCTTATAACATCACTTCGCTACTTTCGTTTTCTGTTCATTCGTCTTTCACAAGCGATTTCTTCGGATCTGTTAGGCCGATTCCAATGAAATTTGGTACACATATTTTAGTATTCAGTAGTAATCTAAAAATGTTGTTTTCATGTTTTTAAGATAAATAGTTTCGAAGTTATTAAAGAGAAAAGATAAAAAAATACAAAAATGACCATTCTCCCCCCTGATCTCCGAAACTACTGGGCCTAAGATTATGAAAAAGATACTGAGAATAGATCTTAACCTGTAGATTACAAAAAAGCAAATAAGAAGACTGTACTGTTACATATAACACAGATATGACTCAATATTTGGAGTAAATTTTTAATTTTTGACTCAACTTTACAATTTATTTCCTCCAAAACCGTTTTACCGATTGAGTTAAAAGTTGGCCAATATATTAACGTGTTAAGTAGAAATATAATCGTATTTTTTTTATATTTTTAAGAGAAATAGTTTTGTAGTTATATAAGAAAATATGGAAAAATAGGCAAAAATGTCAAAAACAGGCCATTCCCCCCCCCCCTAATCTCCGAAACTACTGGACCTAAAATTCTTTAAGAAAACTGAAATATAGGTCTATAACATGAATATTACCGGAAAAGTGATAAGAAGTCACAGTTATTTATGTAACATGCAAAATTTTTCAATATACTAATTTCCAATTTCATTAAATTTTAAAACCATTTTTTTGAACAGGTGGTAACCCTATTGACTTCAAATTAAGTACAAACATTCATTAATTGCCTGCGATGACAAACATATTTTTTTTGTATTTTTAAGACAAATAGTTTTGAAATTATTCAAGAAAACACAACAAAAAAGCCCGAAAATGCAAATAACCAAACTTTACCCCCTCCTCATCACCAAAAAGGGTGGGCCTGGAATTTCCTAAAAAATTTCAAAAAATAGTTCCATACGTATAGATTACAGAACAACAAAAAAAATTGCACTAATAATGTAAATAACGATATATTTTCAAGGCAAATGGTTTTGAAGTTATTCAAAAAAAAAACCAACAAAAAAGGACTATGAAAAACACTCAATTTCACCCCCTCCTCATATCCGAAAGGGCTTGGCCAGGCATTTCCAAAATAATTTCTAAATGTAGTTAAAACGTGTAGGTTACAGAAAATACAAAAAACATTACAGTGATGATGTAAATAAGCATAAATCCGAATATGTATTAGGGTTCCGTACACAGAGTGTAAACGAAACCCTTATAACATCACTTCGCTACTTTCGTTTTCTGTTCATTCGTCTTTCACAAGCGATTTCTTCGGATCTGTTAGGCCGATTCCAATGAAATTTGGTACACATATTTAAGTATTCAGTAGTAATCTAAAAATGTTGTTTTCATGTTTTTAAGATAAATAGTTTCGAAGTTATTAAAGAGAAAAGATAAAAAAATACAAAAATGACCATTCTCCCCCCTGATCTCCGAAACTACTGGGCCTAAGATTATGAAAAAGATACTGAGAATAGATCTTAACCTGTAGATTACAAAAAAGCAAATAAGAAGACTGTACTGTTACATATAACACAGATATGACTCAATATTTGGAGTAAATTTTTAATTTTTGACTCAACTTTACAATTTATTTCCTCCAAAACCGTTTTACCGATTGAGTTAAAAAATGGCCAATATATTAACGTGTTAAGTAGAAATATAATCGTATTTTTTTTATATTTTTAAGAGAAATAGTTTTGTAGTTATATAAGAAAATATGGAAAAATAGGCAAAAATGTCAAAAACAGGCCATTCCCCCCCCCCTAATCTCCGAAACTACTGGACCTAAAATTCTTTAAGAAAACTGAAATATAGGTCTATAACATGAATATTACCGGAAAAGTGATAAGAAGTCACAGTTATTTATGTAACATGCAAAATTTTTCAATATACTAATTTCCAATTTCATTAAATTTTAAAACCATTTTTTTGAACAGGTGGTAACCCTATTGACTTCAAATTAAGTACAAACATTCATTAATTGCCTGCGATGACAAACATATTTTTTTTTGTATTTTTAAGACAAATAGTTTTGAAATTATTCAAGAAAACACAACAAAAAAGCCCGAAAATGCAAATAACCAAACTTTACCCCCTCCTCATCACCAAAAAGGGTGGGCCTGGAATTTCCTAAAAAAATTCAAAAAATAGTTCCATACGTATAGATTACAGAACAACAAAAAAAATTGCACTAATAATGTAAATAACGATATATTTTCAAGGCAAATGGTTTTGAAGTTATTCAAAAAAAAAAAACCAACAAAAAAGGACTATGAAAAACACTCAATTTCACCCCCTCCTCATATCCGAAAGGGCTTGGCCAGGCATTTCCAAAATAATTTCTAAATGTAGTTAAAACGTGTAGGTTACAGAAAATACAAAAAACATTACAGTGATGATGTAAATAAGCATAAATCCGAATATGTATTAGGGTTCCGTACACAGAGTGTAAACGAAACCCTTATAACATCACTTCGCTACTTTCGTTTTCTGTTCATTCGTCTTTCACAAGCGATTTCTTCGGATCTGTTAGGCCGATTCCAATGAAATTTGGTACACATATTTTAGTATTCAGTAGTAATCTAAAAATGTTGTTTTCATGTTTTTAAGATAAATAGTTTCGAAGTTATTAAAGAGAAAAGATAAAAAAATACAAAAATTACCATTCTCCCCCCTGATCTCCGAAACTACTGGGCCTAAGATTATGAAAAAGATACTGAGAATAGATCTTAACCTGTAGATTACAAAAAAGCAAATAAGAAGACTGTACTGTTACATATAACACAGATATGACTCAATATTTGGAGTAAATTTTTAATTTTTGACTCAACTTTACAATTTATTTCCTCCAAAACCGTTTTACCGATTGAGTTAAAAAATGGCCAATATATTAACGTGTTAAGTAGAAATATAATCGTATTTTTTTTATATTTTTAAGAGAAATAGTTTTGTAGTTATATAAGAAAATATGGAAAAATAGGCAAAAATGTCAAAAACAGGCCATTCCCCCCCCCCTAATCTCCGAAACTACTGGACCTAAAATTCTTTAAGAAAACTGAAATATAGGTCTATAACATGAATATTACCGGAAAAGTGATAAGAAGTCACAGTTATTTATGTAATATGCAAAATTTTTCAATATACTAATTTCCAATTTCATTAAATTTTAAAACCATTTTTTTGAACAGGTGGTAACCCTATTGACTTCAAATTAAGTACAAACATTCATTAATTGCCTGCGATGACAAACATATTTTTTTTTGTATTTTTAAGACAAATAGTTTTGAAATTATTCAAGAAAACACAACAAAAAAGCCCGAAAATGCAAATAACCAAACTTTACCCCCTCCTCATCACCAAAAAGGGTGGGCCTGGAATTTCCTAAAAAATTTCAAAAAATAGTTCCATACGTATAGATTACAGAACAACAAAAAAATTGCACTAATAATGTAAATAACGATATATTTTCAAGGCAAATGGTTTTGAAGTTATTCAAAAAAAACCAACAAAAAAGGACTATGAAAAACACTCAATTTCACCCCCTCCTCATATCCGAAAGGGCTTGGCCAGGCATTTCCAAAATAATTTCAAAATGTAGTTAAAACGTGTAGGTTACAGAAAATACAAAAAACATTACAGTGATGATGTAAATAAGCATAAATCCGAATATGTATTAGGGTTCCGTACACAGAGTGTAAACGAAACCCTTATAACATCACTTCGCTACTTTCGTTTTCTGTTCATTCGTCTTTCACAAGCGATTTCTTCGGATCTGTTAGGCCGATTCCAATGAAATTTGGTACACATATTTTAGTATTCAGTAGTAATCTAAAAATGTTGTTTTCATGTTTTTAAGATAAATAGTTTCGAAGTTATTAAAGAGAAAAGATAAAAAAATACAAAAATGACCATTCTCCCCCCTGATCTCCGAAACTACTGGGCCTAAGATTATGAAAAAGATACTGAGAATAGATCTTAACCTGTAGATTACAAAAAAGCAAATAAGAAGACGGTACTGTTACATATAACACAGATATGACTCAATATTTGGAGTAAATTTTTAATTTTTGACTCAACTTTACAATTTATTTCCTCCAAAACCGTTTTTACCGATTGAGTTAAAAGTTGGCCAATATATTAACGTGCTAAGTAGAAATATAATCGTATTTTTTTATATTTTTAAGAGAAATAGTTTTGTAGTTATATAAGAAAATATGGAAAAATAGGCAAAAATGTCAAAAACAGGCCATTCCCCCCCCCCTAATCTCCGAAACTACTGGACCTAAAATTCTTTAAGAAAACTGAAATATAGGTCTATAACATGAATATTACCGGAAAAGTGATAAGAAGTCACAGTTATTTATGTAACATGCAAAATTTTTCAATATACTAATTTCCAATTTCATTAAATTTTAAAACCATTTTTTTGAACAGGTGGTAACCCTATTGACTTCAAATTAAGTACAAACATTCATTAATTGCCTGCGATGACAAACATATTTTGTTTGTATTTTTAAGACAAATAGTTTTGAAATTATTCAAGAAAACACAACAAAAAAGCCCGAAAATGCAAATAACCAAACTTTACCCCCTCCTCATCACCAAAAAGGGTGGGCCTGGAATTTCCTAAAAAATTTCCAAAAAATAGTTCCATACGTATAGATTACAGAACAAGAAAAAAAATTGCACTAATAATGTAAATAACGATATATTTTCAAGGCAAATGGTTTTGAAGTTATTAAAAAAAAAAACCAACCAAAAAAGGACTATGAAAAACACTCAATTTCACCCCCTCCTCATATCCGAAAGGGCTTGGCCAGGCATTTCCAAAATAATTTCAAAATGTAGTTAAAACGTGTAGGTTACAGAAAATACAAAAAACATTACAGTGATGATGTAAATAAGCATAAATCCGAATATGTATTAGGGGTTCCGTACACAGAGTGTAAACGAAACCCTTATAACATCACTTCGCTACTTTCGTTTTCTGTTCATTCGTCTTTCACAAGCGATTTCTTCGGATCTGTTAGGCCGATTCCATGAAATTTGGTACACATATTTAAGTATTCAGTAGTAATCTAAAATGTTGTTTTCATGTTTTTTAAGATAAATAGTTTCGAAGTTATTAAAGAGAAAAGATAAAAAAATACAAAAATGACCATTCTCCCCCCTGATCTCCGAAACTACTGGGCCTAAGATTATGAAAAAGATACTGAGAATAGATCTTAACCTGTAGATTACAAAAAAGCAAATAAGAAGACTGTACTGTTACATATAACACAGATATGACTCAATATTTGGAGTAAATTTTTAATTTTTGACTCAACTTTACAATTTATTTCCTCCAAAAACCGTTTTTACCGATTGAGTTAAAAGAAATATAATCGTATTTTTTTTTTATATTTTTAAGAGAAATAGTTTTGTAGTTATATAAGAAATATATGGAAAAATAGGCAAAAATGTCAAAAACAGGCCATTCCCCCCCCTAATCTCCGAAACTACTGGACCTAAAATTCTTTAAGAAAACTGAAATATAGGTCTATAACATGAATATTACCGGAAAAGTGATAAGAAGTCACAGTTATTTATGTAACATGCAAAATTTTTTCCATATACTAATTTCCAATTTCATTAAATTTTAAAACCATTTTTTTGAACAGGTGGTAACCCTATTGACTTCAAATTAAGTACAAACATTCATTAATTGCCCTGCGATGACAAACATATTTTTTTGTGTTTTTTAAGACAAATAGTTTTAAAATTATTCAAGAAAACACAACAAAAAAAGCCCGAAAATGCAAAATAACCAAACTTTACCCCTCCTCATCACCAAAAAGGGTGGGCCTGGAATTTCCTAAAAAATTTCAAAAAATAGTTCCATACGTATAGATTACAGAACAAGAAAAAAAATTGCACTAATAATGTAAATAACGATATATTTTCAAGGCAAATGGTTTTGAAGTTATTCAAAAAAAAACCAACAAAAAAGGACTATGAAAAACACTCAATTTCACCCCCTCCTCATATCCGAAAGGGCTTGGCCAGGCATTTCCAAAAATAATTTCAAAATGTAGTTTAAAACGTGTAGGTTACAGAAAATACAAAAAACATTACAGTGATGATGTAAATAAGCATAAATCCGAATATGTATTAGGGTTCCGTACACAGAGGTGTAAACGAAACCCTTATAACATCACTTCGCTACTTTCGTTTTCTGTTCATTCGTCTTTCACAAAGCGATTTCTTCGGATCTGTTAGGCCGATTCCAATGAAATTTGGTACACATATTTTAGTATTCAGTAGTAATCTAAAAATGTTGTTTTCATGTTTTTAAGATAAATAGTTTCGAAGTTATTAAAGAGGAAAAGATAAAAAAATACAAAAATGACCATTCTCCCCCCTGATCTCCGAAACTACTGGGCCTAAGATTATGAAAAAGATACTGAGAATAGATCTTAACTTGTAGATTACAAAAAAGCAAATAAGAAGACTGTACTGTTACATATAACACAGATATGACTCAATATTTGGAGTAAATTTTTAATTTTTGACTCAACTTTACAATTTATTTCCTCCAAAACCGTTTTACCGATTGAGTTAAAAGTTGGCCAATATATTAACGTGTTAAGTAGAAATATAATCGTATTTTTTTTTTATATTTTTAAGAGAAATAGTTTTGTAGTTATATAAGAAAATATGGAAAAATAGGCAAAAATGTCAAAAACAGGCCATTCCCCCCCCCCCCTAATCTCCGAAACTACTGGACCTAAAATTCTTTAAGAAAACTGAAATATAGGTCTATAACATGAATATTACCGGAAAAGTGATAAGAAGTCACAGTTATTTATGTAACATGCAAAATTTTTCAATATACTAATTTCCAATTTCATTAAATTTTAAAACCCATTTTTTTGAACAGGTGGTAACCCTATTGACTTCAAATTAAGTACAAACATTCAATAATTGCCTGCGATGACAAACATATTTTTTTTTGTATTTTTAAGACAAATAGTTTGGAAATTATTCAAGAAAACACAACAAAAAAGCCCGAAAATGCAAATAACCAAACTTTACCCCCCTCCTCATCACCAAAAAGGGTGGGCCTGGAATTTCCTAAAAAATTTCAAAAAAATAGTTCCATACGTATAGATTACAGAACAACAAAAAAAATTGCACTAATAATGTAAATAACGATATATTTTCAAGGCAAATGGTTTTGAAGTTATTAAAAAAAAACCAACAAAAAGGACTATGAAAAACACTCAATTTCACCCCCTCCTCATATCCGAAAGGGCTTGGCCAGGCATTTCCAAAATAATTTCAAAATGTAGTTAAAACGTGTAGGTTACAGAAAATACAAAAAACATTACAGTGATGATGTAAATAAGCATAAATCCGAATATGTATTAGGGTTCCGTACACAGAGTGTAAACGAAACCCTTATAACATCACTTCGCTACTTTCGTTTTCTGTTCATTCGTCTTTCACAAGCGATTTCTTCGGATCTGTTAGGCCGATTCCAATGAAATTTGGTACACATATTTTAGTATTCAGTAGTAATCTAAAAATGTTGTTTTCATGTTTTTAAGATAAATAGTTTCGAAGTTATTAAAGAGAAAAGATAAAAAAAATACAAAAATGACCATTCTCCCCCCTGATCTCCGAAACTACTGGGCCTAAGATTATGAAAAAGATACTGAGAATAGATCTTAACCTGTAGATTACAAAAAAGCAAATAAGAAGACTGCACTGTTACATATAACACAGATATGACTCAATATTTGGAGTAAATTTTTAATTTTTGACTCAACTTTACAATTTATTTCCTCCAAAACCGTTTTACCGATTGAGTTAAAAGTTGGCCAATATATTAACGTGTTAAGTAGAAATATAATCTTATTTTTTTATATTTTTAAGAGAAATAGTTTTGTAGTTATATAAGAAAATATGGAAAAATAGGCAAAAATGTCAAAAACAGGCCATTCCCCCCCCCTAATCTCCGAAACTACTGGACCTAAAATTCTTTAAGAAAACTGAAATATAGGTCTATAACATGAATATTACCGGAAAAGTGATAAGAAGTCACAGTTATTTATGTAACATGCAAAATTTTTCAATATACTAATTTCCAATTTCATTAAATTTTAAAAACATTTTTTTGAACAGGTGGTAACCCTATTGACTTCAAATTAAGTACAAACATTCATTAATTGCCTGCGATGACAAACATATTTTTTTGTATTTTTAAGACAAATAGTTTTGAAATTATTCAAGAAAACACAACAAAAAAGCCCGAAAATGCAAATAACCAAACTTTACCCCCTCCTCATCACCAAAAAGGGTGGGCCTGGAATTTCCTAAAAAATTTCAAAAAATAGTTCCATACGTATAGATTACAGAACAACAAAAAAAATTGCACTAATAATGTAAATAACGATATATTTTCAAGGCAAATGGTTTTGAAGTTATTAAAAAAAAACCAACAAAAAAGGACTATGAAAAACACTCAATTTCACCCCCTCCTCATATCCGAAAGGGCTTGGCCAGGCATTTCCAAAATAATTTCAAAATGTAGTTAAAACGTGTAGGTTACAGAAAATACAAAAAAACATTACAGTGATGATGTAAATAAGCATAAATCCGAATATGTATTAGGGTTCCGTACACAGAGTGTAAACGAAACCCTTATAACATCACTTCGCTACTTTCGTTTTCTGTTCATTCGTCTTTCACAAGCGATTTCTTCGGATCTGTTAGGCCGATTCCAATGAAATTTGGTACACATATTTTAGTATTCAGTAGTAATCTAAAAATGTTGTTTTCATGTTTTTAAGATAAATAGTTTCGAAGTTATTAAAGAGAAAAGATAAAAAAAATACAAAAATGACCATTCTCCCCCCTGATCTCCGAAACTACTGGGCCTAAGATTATGAAAAAGATACTGAGAATAGATCTTAACCTGTAGATTACAAAAAAGCAAATAAAAAGACTGTACTGTTACATATAACACAGATATGACTCAATATTTGGAGTAAATTTTTAATTTTTGACTCAACTTTACAATTTATTTCCTCCAAAACCGTTTTACCGATTGAGTTAAAAGTTGGCCAATATATTAACGTGTTAAGTAGAAATATAATCGTATTTTTTTTATATTTTTAAGAGAAATAGTTTTGTAGTTATATAAGAAAATATGGAAAAATAGGCAAAAATGTCAAAAACAGGCCATTCCCCCCCCTAATCTCCGAAACTACTGGACCTAAAATTCTTTAAGAAAACTGAAATATAGGTCTATAACATGAATATTACCGGAAAAGTGATAAGAAGTCACAGTTATTTATGTAACATGCAAAATTTTTCAATATACTAATTTCCAATTTCATTAAATTTTAAAACCATTTTTTTGAACAGGTGGTAACCCTATTGACTTCAAATTAAGTACAAACATTCATTAATTGCCTGCGATGACAAACATATTTTTTTTGTATTTTTAAGACAAATAGTTTTGAAATTATTCAAGAAAACACAACAAAAAAGCCCGAAAATGCAAATAACCAAACTTTACCCCCTCCTCATCACCAAAAAGGGTGGGCCTGGAATTTCCTAAAAAATTTCAAAAAATAGTTCCATACGTATAGATTACAGAACAACAAAAAAAATTGCACTAATAATGTAAATAACGATATATTTTCAAGGCAAATGGTTTTGAAGTTATTCAAAAAAAACCAACAAAAAAGGACTATGAAAAACACTCAATTTCACCCCCTCCTCATATCCGAAAGGGCTTGGCCAGGCATTTCCAAAATAATTTCAAAATGTAGTTAAAACGTGTAGGTTACAGAAAATACAAAAAACATTACAGTGATGATGTAAATAAGCATAAATCCGAATATGTATTAGGGTTCCGTACACAGAGTGTAAACGAAACCCTTATAACATCACTTCGCTACTTTCGTTTTCTGTTCATTCGTCTTTCACAAGCGATTTCTTCGGATCTGTTAGGCCGATTCCAATGAAATTTGGTACACATATTTTAGTATTCAGTAGTAATCTAAAAATGTTGTTTTCATGTTTTTAAGATAAATAGTTTCGAAGTTATTAAAGAGAAAAGATAAAAAAATACAAAAATGACCATTCTCCCCCCTGATCTCCGAAACTACTGGGCCTAAGATTATGAAAAAGATACTGAGAATAGATCTTAACCTGTAGATTACAAAAAAGCAAATAAGAAGACTGTACTGTTACATATAACACAGATATGACTCAATATTTGGAGTAAATTTTTTATTTTTGACTCAACTTTACAATTTATTTCCTCCAAAACCGTTTTACCGATTGAGTTAAAAGTTGGCCAATATATTAACGTGTTAAGTAGAAATATAATCGTATTTTTTTTATATTTTTAAGAGAAATAGTTTTGTAGTTATATAAGAAAATATGGAAAAATAGGCAAAAATGTCAAAAACAGGCCATTCCCCCCCCCCCCTAATCTCCGAAACTACTGGACCTAAAATTCTTTAAGAAAACTGAAATATAGGTCTATAACATGAATATTACCGGAAAAGTGATAAGAAGTCACAGTTATTTATGTAACATGCAAAATTTTTCAATATACTAATTTCCAATTTCATTAAAATTTTAAAACCATTTTTTTGAACAGGTGGTAACCCTATTGACTTCAAATTAAGTACAAACATTCATTAATTGCCTGCGATGACAAACATATTTTTTTTGTATTTTTAAGACAAATAGTTTTGAAAATTATTCAAGAAAACACAACAAAAAAGCCCGAAAATGCAAATAACCAAACTTTACCCCCTCCTCATCACCAAAAAGGGTGGGCCTGGAATTTCCTAAAAAATTTCAAAAAATAGTTCCATACGTATAGATTACAGAACAACAAAAAAAATTGCACTAATAATGTAAATAACGATATATTTTCAAGGCAAATGGTTTTGAAGTTATTCAAAAAAAAACCAACAAAAAAGGACTATGAAAAACACTCAATTTCACCCCCTCCTCATATCCGAAAGGGCTTGGCCAGGCATTTCCAAAATAATTTCAAAATGTAGTTAAAACGTGTAGGTTACAGAAAATACAAAAAACATTACAGTGATGATGTAAATAAGCATAAATCCGAATATGTATTAGGGTTCCGTACACAGAGTGTAAACGAAACCCTTATAACATCACTTCGCTACTTTCGTTTTCTGTTCATTCGTCTTTCACAAGCGATTTCTTCGGATCTGTTAGGCCGATTCCAATGAAATTTGGTACACATATTTTAGTATTCAGTAGTAATCTAAAAATGTTGTTTTCATGTTTTTAAGATAAATAGTTTCGAAGTTATTAAAGAGAAAAGATAAAAAAATACAAAAATGACCATTCTCCCCCCCTGATCTCCGAAACTACTGGGCCTAAGATTATGAAAAAGATACTGAGAATAGATCTTAACCTGTAGATTACAAAAAAGCAAATAAGAAGACTGCTCTGTTACATATACACAGATATGACTCAATATTTGGAGTAAATTTTTAATTTTTGACTCAACTTTACAATTTATTTCCTCCAAAAACCGTTTTACCGATTGAGTTAAAAGTTGGCCAATATATTAACGTGTTAAGTAGAAATATAATCGTATTTTTTTATATTTTTAAGAGAAATAGTTTTGTAGTTATATAAGAAAATATGGAAAAATAGGCAAAAATGTCAAAAACAGGCCATTCCCCCCCCCCCTAATCTCCGAAACTACTGGACCTAAAATTCTTTAAGAAAACTGAAATATAGGTCTATAACATGAATATTACCGGAAAAGTGATAAGAAGTCACAGTTATTTATGTAACATGCAAAATTTTTCAATATACTAATTTCCAATTTCATTAAATTATAAAAAACATTTTTTTGAACAGGTGGTAACCCTATTGACTTCAAATTAAGTACAAACATTCATTAATTGCCTGCGATGACAAACATATTTTTTTGTATTTTTTAAGACAAATAGTTTTGAAATTATTCAAGAAAACACAACAAAAAAAGCCCGAAAATGCAAATAACCAAACTTTACCCCCTCCTCATCACCAAAAAGGGTGGGCCTGGAATTTCCTAAAAAATTTCAAAAAATAGTTCCATACGTATAGATTACAGAACAACAAAAAAAATTGCACTACTAATGTAAATAACGATATATTTTCAAGGCAAATGGTTTTGAAGTTATTAAAAAAAAACCAACAAAAAAGGACTATGAAAAACACTCAATTTCACCCCCTCCTCATATCCGAAAGGGCTTGGCCAGGCATTTCCAAAATAATTTCAAAATGTAGTTAAAACGTGTAGGTTACAGAAAATACAAAAAACATTACAGTGATGATGTAAATAAGCATAAATCCGAATATGTATTAGGGTTCCGTACACAGAGTGTAAACGAAACCCTTATAACATCACTTCGCTACTTTCGTTTTCTGTTCATTCGTCTTTCACAAGCGATTTCTTCGGATCTGTTAGGCCGATTCCAATGAAATTTGATACACATATTTTAGTATTCAGTAGTAATCTAAAAATGTTGTTTTCATGTTTTTAAGATAAATAGTTTCGAAGTTATTAAAGAGAAAGATAAAAAAAATACAAAAATGACCATTCTCCCCCCTGATCTCCGAAACTACTGGGCCTAAGATTATGAAAAAGATACTGAGAATAGATCTTAACCTGTAGATTACAAAAAAGCAAATAAGAAGACTGTACTGTTACATATAACACAGATATGACTCAATATTTGGAGTAAATTTTTAATTTTTGACTCAACTTTACAATTTATTTCCTCCAAAACCGTTTTACCGATTGAGTTAAAAGTTGGCCAATATATTAACGTGTTAAGTAGAAATATAATCGTATTTTTTTTTATATTTTTTAAGAGAAAATAGTTTTGTAGTTATATAAGAAAATATGGAAAAATAGGCAAAAATGTCAAAAACAGGCCATTCCCCCCCCCTAATCTCCGAAACTACTGGACCTAAAATTCTTTAAGAAAACTGAAATATAGGTCTATAACATGAATATTACCGGAAAAGTGATAAGAAGTCACAGTTATTTATGTAACATGCAAAATTTTTCAATATACTAATTTCCAATTTCATTAAATTTTAAAACCATTTTTTTTGAACAGGTGGTAACCCTATTGACTTCAATTAAGTACAAACATTCATTAATTGCCTGCGATGACAAACATATTTTTTTTTGTATTTTTAAGACAAATAGTTTTGAAATTATTCAAGAAAACACAACAAAAAAGCCCGAAAATGCAAATAACCAAACTTTACCCCCTCCTCATCACCAAAAAGGGTGGGCCTGGAATTTCCTAAAAAATTTCAAAAAATAGTTTCCATACGTATAGATTACAGAACAACAAAAAAAATTGCACTAATAATGTAAATAACGATATATTTTCAAGGCAAATGGTTTTGAAGTTATTCAAAAAAAACCAACAAAAAAGGACTATGAAAAACACTCAATTTCACCCCCTCCTCATATCCGAAAGGGCTTGGCCAGGCATTTCCAAAATAATTTCAAAATGTAGTTAAAACGTGTAGGTTACAGAAAATACAAAAAACATTACAGTGATGATGTAAATAAGCATAAATCCGAATATGTATTAGGGTTTCCGTACACAGAGTGTAAACGAAACCCTTATAACATCACTTCGCTACTTTCGTTTTCTGTTCATTCGTCTTTCACAAGCGATTTCTTCGGATCTGTTAGGCCGATTCCAATGAAATTTGGTACACATATTTAAGTATTCAGTAGTAATCTAAAAATGTTGTTTTCATGTTTTTAAGATAAATAGTTTCGAAGTTATTAAAGAGAAAAGATAAAAAAATACAAAAATGACCATTCTCCCCCCTGATCTCCGAAACTACTGGGCCTAAGATTATGAAAAAGATACTGAGAATAGATCTTAACCTGTAGATTACAAAAAAGCAAATAAGAAGACTGTACTGTTACATATAA